>OY821780.1:19100848-20350848 GCA_963682175.1 Triglochin maritima | reverse complement strand
GCATTTATTTTGAAGAACTAGTACATTACAAGATGGAAGTTTCTTATGCAAGATAGAGTTCAGATTGATGATCTTAGTTTGGTGGAGTTTGTGAGACATGATCTACAGCCATTTGTGGTGGAGTAGTTCATTATTTAGCGAGTAGGAAAACCAATGTTCTCTTACTTTTAAACCGTATAGATGCAATAATGATAGTATGCTAAATTGTCATGTTCTTTAATTCAGATATGGATCGATTATGCGAAACTCATCTAGAGGACAAGGATGACACATTTGTACGTCGTCGACGTACAAATTTGCAGCAGTCTGATGAAGAGGCTCCTGTAGATGAGATTGAGTCTTCACCCTCTACAGGTGAAGCCAATACGAGTAGAAGTAGGGGACGCGGTCCCACTCAGTGTTTCAAAGAATGGTCGAAGAATGACCAATCTCCGATCGATTTCACACCCAAGGGGGTACCCAGAGGACCCATGGTCGAGAGTTTCTAGAACTTCATCAGGTCACTTACGAGGAGGTCACAAATACTTCCCCCGCGTTATGCAGACTGGAGAATGGTGCCTAAGAAGGTCAAGGACATTGCATGACAATAGAGTTTGGTTACTTTTCATACCATCGTAACTTATTTTATTATCTATTTCATTTAATTACGGACTAACAATGTTTTACAGGCAAATTGGACGGTTCCAGAGGGATTCAAAGACAAGGTCATGAAATCTCTCAACAAGAAGTGGAAGTAATACAAATTTGACCTCTACAAGAAGCAGGTGGAGCCAGCACAGCCCGGGAGGAGTGGATGGCCAGGCCACCACAAAGCATCTTTGTCGAGGACTGGTCCACTCTTTTAGATTATTGGGCCAGCTAGATTTTTTAGGTATACTTTGATTTTAATAATTTTAATGTTTTTCAATTAATATGGAAACTAACATTGTGGTTTAATTTTTGATGCAGAACAAGAGTGAGATCAATAGGAAAAACTGGGCGAAACTAATTATACGACATACGTGTGGTAGGAAGTCCTTCGTGCAACATAAGGAGAAGATGGTAATTGGTTAATTTTTTGGTCTAAATTGGATTCATTTAATTTATTTTTATGCAATCTAACACCTTTTTTATTTTTGTTGCAGATTGTAGAACCCCGGATGCTCTCGAGCCCTCATGGACAGACATGTGGATTAAACTTCACAACAGGAACGACCCACAAGCCGCTCGAATCATTGTAAGCTAATTACATGTATAGTGATTTATAATTATTACTGTATTTCACGTTTGGATTGAAGTTTAACTATTGAAATGTTTTATTCCAGCAATAGTTTGAGACTATGAGAGGATCAGGTGATAGGAGCTCTCATGATGCTATCACATCAGTCTCTCCTGATGAACTTGTCGGCATAGTGTTGGCGATGGACATGGACCAGTTGATATGTATTCCAGCTATGTCACACCTACGGATATGTATGGGACTCGTGGGATGCCAAGCGAAGCAGAAGCTTTCTGTGGACGTGGAATGGAACCACGAAGCAACTGTGGAGTTGAAACGTATCAGCATGGATCTCGTGATGACAAAAGATAAGTTGAAGATGACGGAATCCACACTTAAACTCGATGCAAAGGCAATGAAACTTTCTGCTCGCGAAGTTAGGTTACACGATCGAGGTAATATACACATTTAGTTAAATTGTCGCATTTAGTAGTTTATGTAAAATAATTTAACAATACGTAATGTTTGTAATGTACAGGATTACGATGTCACCACTCTTTGAACACCACCGCCGCCGTAGAGACGAGATGACGACCACGGGCCTACAAGCGGAGCAGGGATAGGAGATTTGACTGCGTAGTCGTTTCGTTTAATTTTTTAGTTTGATCATGTATAGAATAATGTTATAAACTTGATTTGTGAATCTCTACGTAAATAATAAAAGATGCAGTGGAAACAATAAGGACAAGTAGAGACTAGAAATATGCACACCACAATGGCACCGGAAGATTTTTATACAGGTTCGACCTCCCGCCTACCTCCTCTCATGCAAGATCCTCTCGACTCTGTGAGCTCCTCCTACGTCTTCACTATCCAATCTTGTTCCGGGCTGAGATTAAGCCTTTACACAACAAGCTAGCGATCAACCCTCGCCTAGCTTGGATCCTCTTCTGACAATCTGAGAAGGACCACTTCGGCCTCTCACCGAAGTCTATACTCTTTTTATCTTGGGCTTTCACCAAGACCCTTGCTTCTTGACAAACAGTTTTGGAGTGGAACAACACTTTCTAATTCTTGAGTACACTTTGAGTAGTATATATCAATGATCAAAGGTGTGGAATTTAGGCTTAGATTGTAGTGTAGGAACTTTTGGGATTGGGAGACTTCTCTCTAATGTATGAGACAATTGTGTCTGGGAGAGTTGTCTAAACAAAGTGTTCAATCCTCTATTTATAAGCTCCCAAGGTGTTATAGCCGTTGTGACAAAAGTGGTAGATAAATGTGTGAGAAACAGAAAATAGAAAATCACATGTCATTGTTCTGGTTAAGTTCGGTAGACCGAAACGGGTAAAATGGTCGACCAGATTCTGTCAAAAAAGGTGTCCAAACAGTTCCACAAACAAACGGTCGACCGAACAAGGAGCGGTCGAACGAACAAGCCTATAACTTAAGTGAACGGTCGAACCAAAACTGGAATGGTCGACCGATTGGGCAGTCCAGAAATGTTGTCCAAGAAAGTCCATGGACAAACGGTCGAACAAAATGGTGTATTCGGCCAACCGATAAAAACTGGCACTACGAGTTCAAGAGATGTCTATGTTCAGTCCACTGAAACTAGGTACACGATCGACCGGTGGTCAAACGTATTTCTAGGGTATGGATAAAAATGTAAATACGACCGTTGGTATAATATGACAAGTCTAACAATCAAATGACACATGTAGACAGTCGACCGAAAAATGTCACGGTCCAGCAATTCAAATCGCTGTTGGTTTCAAAGATAAATCAGTCGAACGAAGGTGGTTCGGTCGAGCGAATTGGCACAGGCAGTTGAAGTTTGGTTTAGTGATTTCCGATCTAAGTTTGGCTGACCTATTGAACTCGAAATGATCTGGGATTTTGTGTGTGACTTCTGTAAGAAACCTAGTGTCTATGTAAACAAATTTTAACTCTTGTATTCTCAAGATTACATAGATTCCTAAGACTCAAAAGAAATACAAAATTACACGTCTTCAATAGCTTGATTACATGTATTGACTTGATTTCCTTTCTTCCTTGAGTCTTGATCACCTGTAGATGTTCTCACAAAGCAATATATATGCTATGCCATATGTGTGCTACTCTACATTGATTGTTATTAAGATTAGGTTTATTAAATCATCAAAACAAGGATTAAGTCCCAAAAGCCAACTATCTCATATGTGTTGATGTTTAGTCCCACATTGGGTTTTTTTTGTTGGTGGAGTTGATGTACTCCACCACTCCTTTACTTCTAAATGGGAGTTCGTTAGCACACTACAATAGGCAAGTGGGATACATATATTTAATGGTCAAAAGATTGGCACTTGGGCCTAAGATGGTTGCAATGTTTTTAGAAATATGGTAGTATTGCATTGTTTTTATTATTATTTACCCCTGTATACACATCGGTTTTATAAGGTATCCGACGTATAAAGGCCGTAATTTATTATTAGTATTATTATTCAAAGGAATAGACATAAATTTATAGGGTAGCCGACGTCTATAGGTCGTAACGTATGTATAGACGTCGGTCACCCTGCACAGCCGACGTCTATAGGTCATAATAGTTTAGTCTCACGTCGGATTTTTTTTTGTTAGTGTGGTTGATGTACACCCACTCCTCTGTTGTTGAATGAGATCGACTTGGGGCACTTGGGCATCTTGGGCTTTATGTATGTGGTTATTGGTCAAAAGATTGGCACATGGCCAACTTGGACTTCATTACTGTACAGGCTGAGTGCCTGTTATAGGCGGTAATGTATTTTTGGATTAATTAAAGGTATAATAGATGTCAGTCGTATATAGCTGATGTCTATACACTGTACACTATATATACGTCGGTCGTATATAGCTAATTCCTATATCCCTGAGCACAAGCGTTGCTTACATATACGATGGTCACTTTGAGCGCCAAAATCCATCATATATACCCCTGTATATCCGACGTGTATGGGCTTTTCTGCACTAGTAGTTTGTGTTGGTGTGAATGAATGAACCACATTTGGTTTTCTTTGAAGAGGGAAAACCAGAACTCGAGAAGAGCCATTTGGCTCTTTTCGAATTCTGGTAGGAGTTTACACCGACGGATATACATCGGTGTAAACGAGCCACTTTTTGATACACCGACGGATATCCGTTGGAGTTCATCGAAGGGACTTACACCAGCGGTACGTATCCAACGGTGTATACTCTCATTCATTGGATAAGAACCTACAAATTTATGGGTCCATGTCCCTACACCGACAGATAGTTACGTCGGACAAGTACACCGACGGACGATCCGTTGGTGTTACCATCTGTGACGAAAACAACGAGTGGGAAAATTGGGGCCAAAAACTATTCCGATTGTACTTGTTCGCCGGTGCATCCGTCAATGTAATTGTACACTAACACAAGTAAGTCCAGAGGATGTATATCCATCGGTGTAATTTAACACTAACAGACGAATATGTACTCTGATGGTTAATGTCCGTCGGTGAAACCAGTTCTCCTGTAGTGCTTAGTCGTCGCGACCAATTACCTCCATCGAGGGACTGTCCCGTCTCATGATCGGATTGATCTGTCACGTCGCGGTAGTTAGTACAAAGTGATACAAAGAGATACTAACACTACATTTTAAAAAGCCAAAGAAAATAGTCCAAATGGTAGTAAAAAATTCAACACACTTGACTGAATAGTTAAACCATTACAGGTCATTAAAAACTCATTAAATGTTAAATAATTATAGGTCACTATTTTTTTAACAAAATGATGAGACTATGACTAATAAAGAAGTCAAGTCATCCATGAGTGAGTGTATTACCCTGCGGTTCTGTTCCAACGCCGGTTGTAGACCAAGCATAAGGCATTGGATGCAGTGCAAGACATAAATTACGCAATTGTTGGCTCTTTCAATAGTTATTCTGCTCTTTCAATAGTCAGATCCCCGTCCACTTTTGAGTGTGCATGTCCAATAATCGACAACTATTTTAGCTGCCTTTTCATGGGAGCCCTAGTCATCTTGTTTGGCTTTTTTAACAATCTTTCGTGGCAAGTTATTTAGTTGTGTTATTTTATTCGTCCACGGGTACGAGTGTTTAGTGCTTCAATGTTACAATAGGCTGGACAATTAGAGAGTCCGCTTGGTCCCATTTTTAATCTTATCCTTCACCAGTGAAGCAGTCGCATCATTAGCTTTCGCCAACATAAGTTGGGTGGTGGAGCTTGGAAACATAATGACCATATGTGTTTATGCTCCCATATCTTGCCTTTGCTCTAGCATATATAAGAAGGCATCCATCATCTGTATAGTAAAATGATTGTTATCAACTTGTAAACTCTCGTAACTTTAGAAGAACTAAACTATGGTAGAATTTTTTTTCACTTACGTCTTATGACGTCTCAAACCATTTGGTGATTAGATCCTACAGATCCGATTTGCGAACCAAGATGCCTTCCTTTCACCACAAACATTCCTTATCGTCTGATCCAGATGCTACTATTTTAAGAATCACATTCCTTTCGTTGTCTGTCAACCGGCCTGTCGCTTCCATGTCGATTTTCCCGTTTACACTATCCAATGGCATGTTTAGCGCGCTCTTCATAGGAGAAGATATTACATTACTTTACACTATAAAATGTTTAGGATCATATTAAGGACACAATTCATGGATGCTTCCATTACTGACAGATACATCAGGAGAGGTCGACCAGGTTATGTAATCTATTATCATATATGATGTGAAACATCATACCCATAACATATATACATATCATATACATTTATCTGGTATTCTAACCATGTTGTTATTACGACTTATCAATTTTACCTTTTTACCATATGTATATTATTTGATTTCACATGAAATTTGATACATCTCATAAAACATAAAATCATATTTCTTGCTTCCCAGTTTTGTTGTGTGACCAATAGGAGAATCTAAGTTATGTTGGCAATGATATAAACACTTTATATGATAAACTACGAGTGATATCTAGCTACACATTATAGTTACCCAAATAACAAAGATATTTTGTTCACTTTAACAGAACACGATCCATTTAGTGATATGTAATAATATCGCTTGTGTTCATCGCTTCCCTCATGATATTAGGAATATTATACAAACTAAGAATGTGTCATCTTTGTATTATATATTCATTTCTTGATCTCTTATGCTAATTATAAATATGTAACTATACACAAGTTACAATGTGCACATTATAATTTTATTTTATCAAGGGACCCAGTAATATCATCACTAAAGTCAAGAGGAGCAATGATAATCTTTTGACATAGGATTTTTCCGTCACAAGTCATATTAACCAACTAATATCCTTATCACTACTTGTAATGATAGTTTTTTATAATAATCAAATTATACACTTCTCATGTGAAAAGTGTAGGATCGTGTGGGTCGGGTTAATCTAATCACTTTTACGCTAATCCCTAACTAATCAAACAATAAATGCAGCGGAAACAATTTAAAGACTAGTAGGGAAAAGGACATGCAAACCACAAAGAGATGGGTCGGTTTTTATAGAGGTTCGGCACCCCACCCGGGTCCTAGTCCTCTCTTGCAAGCTCCGCTCGACTCCGCGAGCTCCGCCTACGACTTCACTATCCGCTCCCCGTTCCGGGCGGGGAGACAACGCCTTACAACCGTCAAACTCGTGAACAACCCTCGTCGAGCTTGGAATCCTCTTCTCACAATCCGAGAAGGATCACTTCGGGCTCTCACCGAAGTCTATACTCTTTTGACAAACTTTGTAACTGAGTGGGATTCACTCTCTCATTGAGCACTGATTGATCTCGTTTTATATTTAACCGCAAGTGCACGGCCGCGTTGAAGCGGTGGCAAATACGGGTCGTCCACTGGGAGGTTTGTCGACGCTTGGTTTCTGTGAAGGCGAGAGGTAAAGAAGGAGAGAAGGGTTGGTTACACTAAACTACACTAAGATGCAAAAAGGAAATGGAAGAAAAGCAAGAAAACTAAACCCCAAAGGGGGTAGAGAAATAATGTGAACATAAAGAACTGTGTGTGTGTGTTCATTAAGCTCCTCACAACATGTAGTGCATGAAATCATAAAACTACATCCAACTTTGCCTCCACATGAATTAAGATAAGACTACATCATTAAAACATACAAGACAATAATTGGAATGAAGCTACATGAACTCAAGTATAAAGACTATACCCTACTATGCCTCCACATGAATTAAGATTTCACTACATCATTAAAACAAACAAGACATTAGCTAAGGTAAAGGCAACAAGAGCACATACACTACAAATTGTGTTTCCAATATTAACTTCATCCATATCCTAACCTTATCATTCCCCATAAAATAGGTCCACTAATCAAAGCATAAGCTAAGCTTCATTCAAGAGCATTAGCATATCAAAGATAATAGTGAAAACCCATTAGATGGTTATGGAAATCATATAAAGCTCAAGGGATAAAGATAACACACTTAATACACTACATGATTATATCACATATTTCTCCACCCCCCAAATGGGGATGGAACTACTCACTACTCATTACACTAACTATATTAGCAAAAAAAAGCATAATACTGAAATGAAAGTTAACTAAGAAGGCAAGAAGCATTAAAGAAACATAAAAGGAAAGGAAAGACTAAACTAACATGCACAAATTAAAAGACAAGATTAAAAGAAACTAGAAGAATTATTTTATTAACAAATGACTCACATTGAAGGTAGCATTCTTCTCCACCTTGAGTTTTTGCTTCAAGGCTCACTCCTTAGTAGAGAGAATGCCACCAAGAAATGGGTAATTACAATGGAAGGTGAAGAGTTCTATTTATAAGCATGGAAAAAGCTAATCGGGGACAATCCCCCGATGTGGGACTAAACCAATACCAAAAATAGCCTAAACACATGATAATACAAGTCCAGGAGAAAGCTTAGCGGATCTGGGGCCATATGGACCGCCAATTCGCGGTCCAAGACCGCCAATTGGCGGTCTATAAACTTCAGATCGCGTTGCTTTTGGTTGTGGGCTTTGCTTGATGGATTTGTTGGTCTTGGATGCATCTACTTGGTTTGTTGGAGCTCCGACCCGAATCGAATTGACAAAATACTCCCCATGAAAGTGTGGAGTTTACTGTTTTGCTCTTAGATCCTTCTGTCTTACGTTCAGGTCCTTCTCCCTTGCATCTAGGTCCTCAGGTCTCACAATTAAGTCATTTTTCCTGCTTTTGGGTCCTGGCTCTTCTTTTCAAACCTCTTTATTTCTGAAATTCAAACATAAAACTCATCACATAGCATTGCTTAGATGTAAGATAATGGATATAAGATACAAATATGAGCATGAAATGATGCCAATCAAATACCCCCACACCTAAGTTTTTGCTAGTCCCGAGCAAAACAAAGAAAGAGAAAAGCAAACGAGAAACAAGAAATCCTAACTCACTTTCGTAGGAATCACGGTTGCAATTAGCACGTGCAACAAGCCGTTAAACCTCCTTGTTGCCAAGGAGGAGGAGTGTTGTCTCCTGAGGGTTTTCACCGGATATACCCACAAAATCCGAACAAGATGCATTATTCAATCTAGACCTCGACTCGTTGGAAATATTTTGTCGATCAATGGACACGGTAATCCTACGGGCCGACTCTATATAGGTAATCAGTCCACACCTAGCCTAATAAACCATTCATGCAAGTTAAATAAGGAATTAAGCGAAAGACATGGACAACCTCAAGATCCTTAGGTGATACAAAGTGTAAGGTCCATTAAGGTTCTTATTTGCATTACCATTTTTTTTTCTTTTTGTTTCTTTTCACACATTTTTTTTTCTTTTTTTCTTTTTATTAGTTGGAGCTTCATTCTCCCAGGGTCAGGTTTCGTGCATCATTTCCCATGAGGACTTACACTATCACGTACACCTTTCCCCAAATCTCCACATAGGGCAATCCCTACCACCCGTGTAACGGGAGTTCGGTCGGCGCATCCCAAGTCAGATGACTCGAAAGCACCAGGCACAAAGTCCCTTCAGACCTACTTTCCCGAGTGATAGGAGCCGTGCGAGAAGAGAGAACACCTACTCACTTATTTCTTATCTACAAATGAACCAAAACCCCTACACTTATGTCTCACAACAAGATTTAAAGGGTCCTTGACTACAACAAACTTCCTTAAGTTAACGAACACGAATTATTGACTCACTAGGTTTAGGGTGAACTTCTTTAAATGTTTGAGCACTGAAACCCTATGATTACTCACCCCCAAAGGAAAACTGGGGTGTATCCTAATGACTCGATAAATCCTAAAGCCACTGTACTAGATATCCTAATGCATCAAGTTCAAGACAATTTTGGGAGCTTTCTTTTTACTTTGCCTCTCAACGGTTTTGCACATGAATATTTTGAAAGAAATGTGAAAATTTTGAAGCACTAGGCAAGCAAAATAAGACAAGTCACCCAAGGATCATGGTAAGCAGATATATCGATATTAAATGCAGCACACTATCGTGACCCTAACAATGCAAACAAAAGAAAACAAAATCAAAGGAAAAAGACTCAACTATGTACACACGTAAAACACCCCCCCTCACCTACTTCAGGCATTGTCCTCAATGAATGTGAGCAAAAGACTACATGGATTTATGCATGAAAAAGGAAAGATCTCACCAACATGAAGTACAAAGGGAAGTTCATGGTCATGTTGATGGACACAACCCGAATTCCCTCAAGACCTGTGAGATGTTAAAGAAGGGATACAAATACGTGAAAGAAATGGAGCCCAAATACACAAGGGTTGGGGCTCACAACAATCGATGCTCACTGAAGGAGTCTTTTATTGTTTTGTTTTGTTTTGTTTTTTTTCTTCTTTTTTGTTTTTTTTATAACTATGTACAAACATAAGTTCCCATCTTCATTTGTCAAAAGACATCAAATGGGAACCTCAAGAGTGGGTCAATGCACTTGGAAAGGGAACTTGACACCACGCGGGGCCAGAATACGCATGCGTGGGCCCCATTCACAAAGAGAACCGGATGAAATGAGAGGTTCATGAATTGGACGCAAAGGCGTCTCATTCAAAGGATCAAACTGAAAGAGCTTGAACCTCTCAAGAGTTTGGGAAATGAGGGGCAACGGAAGAAGAGTTTCTCCCGTTGCGCTGCTGAAGTTATGATCGTCAATCCAAACTCTCCAACCAATAGGCTGGTGGGTCGAAACGAGGTCAAGCACCTCGTTAGGCATGTCCAACTCACCAGGAGAACAGGAAGTGGGTCTCATACCCAAAGTATCCTCCAAGGAACTCCTAATACCCTCATGAACAATGTAGTTGTTTGATGTTCCATCATTTCCAAGATGATCAGGAACAATAGTGAGAGGCAAACTCTCATCAGGTTGTTTGAAATTGAGGGTACTAGGGAGCTCTTGCTCCACCATAGGTGAGTCCTTAAGAGGCACAACATGAAGATCATGTGGCTCAAGGGCCACGGGACAAAAACATAAGGCACAATCCTGTGCCGACTCATAATGAAGCTGGTCCAAGTTATTCTCAATTTGAATCGAATCCTCCACTAAGTGATCGTGAATTGAAACCCCAAGTCCCTCAGACTGACTAGGAGTTTGACTTTGAAAGGTTGTGCTTTGAATTTGTGGATGTGGTGGTGGTTCGATATCAAAAGAAGAATCCTCATGTTGACATGAAATGTCACTCTCCTCACGTTCACGTAATTGCTGCGACATTTGACTCACTTGCAGTGTCATATTTTGTATGGATTGTTGAGTGGTTTCCATGAACGTAAGGAAAGTTTGTTTCAAGGAATCAGGTATGCGGTCAACGATGAGGTCCAAGTCAGAGCTTGGGAAATTTTGAGGTTGGGTGTTGATTGGCTGAGAATGAGTCCAATGATTTGGAGTGGGGTGTTGGTAGAATTCTGGGTATTCAGGAGGAGGATACTGGGGTGAACATGAAGTATAAGAATTTGGATATGAATTGTCTCCCCATGAATCCATCACTCTCGGATTGTACGCAGATGCGTAATGGTCATAATGAGCATTTTGGGAAAATGTATGCTCACACTCAGGCTCTGGGGGAACATAAGGACATTCCCCAGTGACATGACCACTCAACCCACAACAGTCACATGGTACGGCTACTGGAGCCACCGGTACACCCATGTCATCTACCACATGCATGAAAGAGGCCCAAGGTTCTTGTAATGTCTCAGATTGATGACCAACATATGATCCGACGAAACTAGATTGTGGTCTAGTAGTCGGTGCCTCTCTCATGTTACCCCAATATGAAGATTGCTTAGTCACACAATTGCGATCATCCCAACCATACGGGGTGTTAGTCTGAGCCACCCCAGGTTGCATGGGTCCGGAGTACCAGGGAGAATCGTCCTGGTCCCAACAATGATATGGATGGTCGCCCATGTAACCATCCATCTCAACAGAGAACTCTCGAGTTGACCACTCTCACCACCACGAGGCTAAGCTCGCAAAAAGTGCTCGACTTGACCCTAAAACGCTACTAGAGAGTGTAAAGGGGAGGAGACTAAAACGTAGAAGTAGGTGAGAAGAAGATGACTCAGAGGAGAAGGGAAGAATCCCTAAAGCTAGCGTGGGTAGAGGGATGAGGAAGAAGCCTAACTAGCAAGCACGGCTCAAACAATGAAAGGCAATGGGTCCTTAGGCTAGACGACGCCTAACTTCGAGGTCACTAGCCTCGACACGTCTCACCTCCCTACAACGAGGACCACAATGCCCAGTAAGTGATACTAGATCCAGAGATCCAGTACCTCCTACTATCGACAAGGTAGGCAACGCCGATCAGGTCATGACGGTCTCAACTAGATTACTCTCCTAGTGCTCCCGCAATCCTAGGGCCAATGTCTACTTGCTTTTAGTTAAGGCTTTATTAAGAGTGATTTTTGGGGCCAAGGAAAGGGTGATAAAATCCCCCACCTTATCTTTTATGGGACAGCCCTCCTTAGTAGCGATTTAATCCTAGATCTAGCAACCAATCGCTCCAATCAAACGCTCTCTCACTCTTGTCCCGATGCACCTTACTAACTAATGCATGAACGAAACATGCATGAATGAGGGATGTGGGTGCACGTACCTCACGCCAGCAATCAATGACAAAATGTAAAGCAAAGAAAAGACAAATGCATGCAAGGTCTACCAATGGTGCATGTCCTAGATGGCAAGAAGTCTAATCTTTTGCTTTGAGTTTTATGGTCCAAGTTGATTAAAGGGGATTGAAATTAAATCTGGGAGCAAACTAAAGATCCCAGCATGCAAAATTGGGCTCCCAAATAACTAAAGTAAAGAAATAAACCACCAGAATAAATTTGAGAGCAGGAAACCCTTACCAGGCCGCCAATTGGCGGTCTCCAACTGCTGATTGGCGGTCTCTTTGTGGCTTCTGTTGCTCAAACTTTCCCAGTAGCCTCCCCTTGATGTTCTGATTCCCTGAAACTAAACAAAACTGGAAACAAAAATCAAAAACCCCTCGAATCGTCCAAACCAAGGTCTGGACAGAGCACCTCCCCGGCAACGGCGCCAAAAACTTGATTGATCTCGTTTTATATTTAACCGCAAGTGCACGGCCGCGTTGAAGCGGTGGCAAATACGGGTCTTCCACTGGGAGGTGTGTCGACGCTTGGTTTGTGCGAAGGCGAGAGGTAAAGAAGGAGAGAAGGGTTGGTTACACTAAACTACACTAAGATGCAAAAAGGAAATGGAAGAAAAGCAAGAAAACTAAACCCCAAAGGGGGTAGAGAAATAATGTGAACATAAAGAAGTGTGTGTGTGTGTTCATTAAGCTCCTCACAACATGTAGTGCATGAAATCATAAAACTATATCCAACTTTGCCTCCACATGAATTAATATAAGACTACATCATTAAAACATACAAGACAATAATTGGAATGAAGCTACATGAACTCAAGTATAAAGACTATACCCTACTATGCCTCCACATGAATTAAGATTTCACTACATCATTAAAACAAACAAGACATTAGCTAAGGTAAAGGCAACAAGAGCACATACACTACAAATTGTGTTTCCAATATTAACTTCATCCATATCCTAACCTTATCATTCCCCATAAAATAGGTCCACTAATCAAAGCATAAGCTAAGCTTCATTCAAGAGCATTAGCATATCAAAGATAATAGTGAAAACCCATTAGATGGTTATGGAAATCATATAAAGCTCAAGGGATAAAGATAACACACACTTAATACACTACATGATTATATCACATATTTCTCCACCCCCCAAATGGGGATGGAACTACTCACTACTCAATACACTAACTATATTAGCAAAAAAAAGCATAATACTGAAATGAAAGTTAACTAAGAAGGCAAGAAGCATTAAAAAAACATAAAAGGAAAGGAAAGACTAAACTAACATGCACAAATTAAAAGACAAGATTAAAAGAAACTAGAAGAATTATTTTATTAACAAATGACTCACATTGAAGGTAGCATTCTTCTCCACCTTGAGTTTTTGCTTCAAGGCTCACTCCTTAGTAGAGAGAATGCCACCAAGAAATGGGTAATTACAATGGAAGGTGAAGAGTTCTATTTATAAGCATGGAAAAAGCTAATCGGGGACAATCCCCCGATGTGGGACTAAACCAATACCAAAAATAGCCTAAACACATGATAATACAAGTCCAGGAGAAAGCTTAGCGGATCTGGGGCCATATGGATCGCCAATTCACGGTCCAAGACCGCCAATTGGCGGTCTATAAACTTCAGATCGCGTTGCTTTTGGTTGTGGGCTTTGCTTGATGGATTTGTTGGTCTTGGATGCATCTACTTGGTTTGTTGGAGCTCCGACCCGAATCGAATTGACAAAATACTCCCCATGAAGGTGTGGAGTTTACTGTTTTGCTCTTAGATCCTTCTGTCTTACGTTCAGGTCCTTCTCCCTTTCATCTTGGTCCTCAGGTCTTATAATTAAGTCATTTTTCCTGCTTTTGGGTCCTTTCATGGCTCTTCTTTTCAAACCTCTTTATTTCTAAAATTCAAACATTAAACTCGTCACATAGCATTGCTTAGATGTAAGATAATGGATATAAGATACAAATATGAGAATGAAATAATGCCAATCAAGCACACTTTGAGTAGTGTGAGTAATTGATCAAGTGTGTATAGTTTAGGCTTATGGAGTGTAGAAATGGGAGCTTTGAGGATTGAGGTTTCTCTCTAATGTATTGGGACAATTGGAGTTGGAGAGTTGTCTTTGAGGAACGGTCGAACAAAAGAATATTCGGTCGGACAAACGAGATAGAACTTAACTCTACTTAAGTGAATCGGTCGAACCAAAGTATGGGGCGGTCGACCGTTAAGGGGATTTGGTTGAGACAAAGGTGCAACGGTCGAACGAAGAATGTGTCGACCGATAGCAGGGAATTTGGTTTCTTGAAAAATTGTTCAATCGGTCGACTGAAACAAAGTCGTCGTTCGACCGGTTACCGAATGTATTTTGGGGTTAAGTTTGTTTTATACGAATACGACCGTTATTGGAATACGACAAGAAAAACGGTCATATTAAAATCCGGGATCGGTCGCCCAAAAAGGTAGAACCGGTCGACCGGTAGAGTTCGGTAAAATCACTGTGTAGAGTCTGTTATAAACCGGTCGAACTGAGAACTGGTTCGGTCGACCAGTGCACACAGGAAATATGGTTTTAGGTTTTAAGTGATTTCCGACTAAGGTATGGGTGATCTAATGGAGTCCAAATGATATGAGATTTTGTGTGTGACTCCTACAGGGAACCTAGTGTGAATGTGATTAGTTTTTAACTCTGGTATGCTCAATTTACACATGTTCCTAAGACTCAAAATAAAATCAAGATTACAAGTCTTCATATGGCCTTATTACAAATCTTGACTTGATTTCCTTCCTTCCATGAGTCTTGATCACCTGTAGAGGTTAGCACATGCAATATATATATGCAATGCAATATGTGTGCTACTCTACATTACTTATGATTAAGATTAGGTTGATTAAATCATCAAAACAAGGATTAAGGCCAAGAAGCCAACAATCGCCCCCTTTTTGATGATGGCAACCTATATCTTAAAACATGAAAATTTTAGGTGTAAACTATGCATATAAATGCTCCCCCTATGGATGTGCATAGTTTTTGTTCAATTTTAACCAATTTTCAAGTAAATCCCCTTTAATTATCTCTCCCCCTTTGACATCCATCAAAAACAAAAATAATTATGACTTTAAGCATAGATTTGGATGTCTTATAATGAAGTTGCACCCCCTAAATTTTGCCCTTCATTACTCTAATAAAAGGCATAACATTTAAGATCCCCCTATCAATAAGGCTATATGGAAACTAAGAGTATGATTCAAGTTAAGTTCATTTAAGTTTCTACTCAAGCCTTATTCTAACATCCATTCAAAATTTGACATTTATAAACAATGGATGTGATATATGATTTGCAATGAATATGGTTAATGATTTGCAATGAATTAAACTTCTAAAGATATGACAATTAAGCATATAGACTAGATTAGAGCTAATGTTTCAGAAATTTTTAGTGATAGAAATTTTATACCAAACTTGAATATTGATTAGGTCCAATCTTGACTTGGTGATGCAACCGGATTCGAATTTGACGCTTTGGCTCGACCGGTCACCACCAATCTCCTCCTCAAGCACCTACAGGTGTAGATTTAGGTACCCAAACAACTTTGGGTCCTTGAATGTTAGCTTTGGGAACCCAAACCATTTTGGTTTTAGGAGCCCACACACTTGAGGAACTATGGTTAATTAACATATGCTTGCCATTTAGTGTAGTGTGAGATACATGGTTTTTTAATTTTGAATTGTAACCTAAACCATGTTTTTGCAAGGATTGCCTTTGACTACCTAATAACATGTTGAGCATATGAGTTCCATTTGTGAATCTTTCTAAATCTTTTCTTAATTGCAAATTACAAGCTTGAAGATTTAGTTGATCACAATCTATGGGTGTTGCTTTTAATTTATCAATATTTGATGCATTCTTTTCAAATTTAGCAATCGCCTCATTCTTCTCATTCATGCATGTTTCAATTTGGCTTTGGAGATCTTTGATTAACTTTCTAGCATTCTTGTTTTTATCTCAAACGATCTCATATTGTTTAACTAAGTCATGAAATGCATTTTTAAGCTCATCATGTGTATAAGTTTCTTCATTAACACTAGAATGTGAGCTATCACTATAATATGACTTAGTTGAGCATGAATTATTAGAGCAAGAGTTAGATTCTACCTCACTTTGATCATCTTCAATAGCCATGAAGCATGAGTGAGCCACCTCTCTTCGACTTTGCAAGGAAGACGACGATGATGATGGTGATGAAGAATCATCCCATGTAGCCTTGTGTGCTTCCTCTTTCCTTTCTCTTCTCTTGCTCTTCTCCTTTTCTCTTCTCCTCTCCCTTCTCTCCTTCTTCTTCTCCCCTTCTTTTCTCTCATTTTCACTCTCTTCCTTCTCCTTCTCCTTTTCTCTTTTCTCACTTCTTCTACCTCTTCTTTCACTCTTTTCTCCTTTATCCTTCTTGAGGTATTTGAAGAAGTCTTTTGCTAGGACTTCGATGTCCTCATCTTCTACACTTCTCCTTGGTTGGTCAATATTTGCATGTAATCCCAAGGTGAATTTGTTCTTGGAGGCTTCCTTCTCCTTCGGATGGTTAATTTGGAGCTCATAAGCCATGAGATTTCCAACAAGTTCCTCCATCTTTAATTTTGAAAGATCGTGCGCCTCTTCAATTGCGACGACTTTATCTTCCCAATCGATGCTAAGTGACCGGAGGAACTTCCTTGTCATCTCTCCTTCATTGATTTTTCTTCCATGAACCAAAAGAGAGTTAGTAATATCGGTGAAGCGAGTGTTCATTTCGCTTATGTTCTCACCGATTTGCATAGAAAATATTTCATATTTATGCATGAGGAGACTAATACGGGTTTCCTTAGTTTTGATATCGCCCTCATGATGCATTTGCAATCTATGCCAAATTTCATATGCACTAACACAACCCCTAATTCTATTGTATTCACCCTCATTTAGCCCACAATGTAGAATGTTCATTAGTTTTGAGTTCATCTCAATTTCTTTCATTTTGGGCCTAGTGACTGAATCTAATTCATCTTCATTTGGGGGTGTGTATGGATTTTGGAGAAATATCCAATACTTAAGGTCATTTGAAATTAGGAATGTTTTCATCCTTTTCTTCCAATAATCATAATTTGACCCATTTAGCAAAGGAGGTCGAGTTGTGCATAATACCTCTACGTGATTAGATGTACTAGCCATGCTAAAAATACGATTAAGTATGCAATTTAGTGCACAAGACTCTGATACCAAATGTAGGATCGTGTGGGTCGGGTTAATCTAATCACTTTTACTCTAATCCCTAACTAATCAAACAATAAATGCAGCGGAAATAATTTAAAGACTAGTAGGGAAAAGGACATGCAAACCACAAAGAGACGGGTCGGTTTTTATAGAGGTTCGGCACCCCACCCGGGTCCTAGTCCTCTCTTGCAAGATCCGCTCGACTCCGCGAGCTCCGCCTACGACTTCACTATCCGCTCCCCATTCCGGGTCGGGAGACAACGCCTTACAACCGTCAAACTCGCGAACAACCCTCGTCGAGCTTGGAATCCTCTTCTGACAATCCGAGAAGGATCACTTCAGGCTCTCACCGAAGTCTATACTCCTTTGACAAACTTTGTAACTGAGTGGGATTCACTCTCTAATTGAGCACACTTTGAGTAGGATGAGTAATTGATCAAGTGTGTATAGTTTAGGCTTATGGAGTGTACAAATGGGAGCTTTGAGGATTGAGGTTTCTCTCTAATGTATTGGGACAATTGGAGTTGGAGAGTTGTCTTAACAACAGGTCTTGATCCTCTATTTATCAGCTCCTAAAGATTGCCGTTTGGACAAGATTTGATTTGGTTTTGTGCAAAGTACACAAAGCAGAAAATCGGGCTGCAAATTTGTCCAGAACCAGTCGACCGAAACTAATAAACTGGTCGACCGTTTAACTCGATTTTAAAGAGAACGGTCGAACAAAAGAATATTCGGTCAGACAAACGAGCTAGAACTTAACTCTACTTAAGTGAATCGGTCGAACCAAAGTATGGGGCGGTCGACCGTTAAGGGGATTCGGTTGAGACAAAGGTGCAACGTTCGAACGAAGAACGTGTCGACCGATAGTAGGGAATTTGGTTTCTTGAAAAAATGTTCAACCGGTCGACCGAAACAAAGTCGTCGTTCGACCAGTTGCCGAATGTATTTTGGGGTTAAGTTTGTTTTATACGAATACAACCATTATAGGAATACGACAAGAAAAACGGCCATATTAAAATCCGGGATTGGTCGACCGAAAAGGTAGAACCGGTCGACCGGTAGAGTTTGGTAAAATCACTATAGAGAGTCTGTTATAAACCGCTCGAACTGAGAACTGGTTCGGTCGACCGGTGCACACAGGAAATCTGGTTTTAGGTTTTAAGTGATTTCCGACTAAGGTTTGGGTGATCTAATGGAGTCCAAATGATATGAGATTTTGTGTGTGACTCCTACAGGGAACCTAGTGTGAATGTGATTAGTTTTTAACTCTTGTATGCTCAATTTACACATGTTCCTAAGACTCAAAATAAAATCAAGATTACAAGTCTTCATATGGCTTTATGACAAATCTTGACTTGATTTCCTTCCTTCCATGAGTCTTGATCACCTGTAGAGGTTAGCACATGCAATATATATGCAATGCAATATGTGTGCTTTTCTACATTACTTATGATTAAGATTAGGTTGATTAAATCATCAAAACTAGGATTAAGGCCAAAAAGGCAACAAAAAGATATGTCTCATATCTTAGGATTCAAAGACACAATGAAAACAGTAATGACACAAACACAATTCCATAATGTTTCATTTCTAGGTCTATTCAATATATAAAAGTAAACATTTTCTCTTTTATATATTTATGTTGTTAAATACTTGAAGAGCTACAATATCATTTAACCAACATTACAATCTTATCTCGGTAAATAATGTACCATGTTAATCACCATGATTGTGAATTACTTTTGTTTTATGTAAACCATTATCTTTTAGAGCTCTACGGTTAAGGAGCAAGAGTCTCTTCCTTAACTCTTCTAAAAGACGAATACATTAATCAAGGAACAAAAAATTTCTACATTCAATTTATAACAAGATACATACAAAGGAATACTTTTAGAACACACATTCCTTTCAGGAGGCTCATGCCCGCTCGGGACGTAAGTTTATCCTTCGGGACTCAAGTCTCCCCTTCGAGACGCAAGTGTAATATGATTGGGTAAGGGTAATCCTGTGTTTCTTCCAATAATCATAATTTGTTCCATTAAACAAATGAGGTCTACCAGTATGGAATCTCTCACGTTGTTCGGTCATTGCTACAAAGGTTAATTTGTTTAAATAGAATATACCAGGCTCTGATACCAAATGTAGGATCTAACTAACCATACACTTAGACTAAAGGGAGGGTGAATAGACTAAGTGCACTCTCAAACATAAGCAAGTAAAACAATGGAACAATAATAATAATAATTTACAGAGTGAGAGAAATAAACCACAACACCGATGTATAGAGGTTTTGATCCACCAACCGTATCCTAGTCCTCTCTTACAAATTGCACCTCCTTTAGGAACTTCACTTTTTCTAATTCCAACAAAGTTTGTTCTAAGTTATATATATAGGGCATAAAATTAATCTAGCCATTGGGATTGATTTGGTAATGATTTGTGTAATTAACACAAAACAAAAAACTTGAGTTCAGAAATTCAGGACACGAACGGTCAACCAGGCCGGGCAAACTGGTCACCATTTTCTTATTTATAAGAAAATGTTCGAACTGAAGTACAAGCCGATTGAACCACTAAGGCTAGAACTTAAGTAAACGGTTGAACCAGGTATATGGGCGGTCAACCATTTTGAAGATTTTGGCAAGGATAATAATAAGCAAAAGAGTTCACAGTTGGACAAAATAGGAATCCCATTCAACCGAAAATAACAAGTTTGGAGCTCTGAATAGATCTTGATTCGGTCTATCGCTGTCATAGCATTATTCAACCGGTGGCCAAATACGAAATGGGGATTAGGTAAAGTATGTGTGTACAACCATTGTATAATATGACTAGTATAACGGTCATATTAAAGACGAATATGAAGTGTCTAATTATCAAACCAAAATCAGTTTTCCGTTGACCGATTTGCTAACTAACCGTAAACTTAGAGAAATAACTGATGAAGCTAAAATACAACGTTTAAGGAATATATCAGTTGACAATGGCTAGTCGGTGAAACTGACATATAAAATCGGTCGACCGTTTGGGATGGAATAACAGTCTAGTAAATTCGGTCGAACCATATAGTCTACCGGTCAACTGAATGGGAAGGAATAAGAGTCTGTTAAATTCGGTCCAATCAGATGGTCTACTGGTTGACCGAATGGAGTAGAAACTTTGTTCCAAGAAAAATTCCTTTGTGTAATCAGTCACCAAAGAGAGTATGTTTGATATGGAATTTTGTATGCCACTTCTATAGGTTTTCTATGAACCATGCAATGCAAATCAACAAGAGTTCGAGTGCCTAAGTTACATTTTAATCCTAAGTACAAGAAACATAAATCCTATACTATTCTTCAACTTTGATTTCTTGTCTTGTATAACACTTGTCTGCTGAAATGGTTAGTAAAACCAAATATATGTGCATATGTATATGAGGTAGAAAAAGATATACAAATTTATTGATATGTTAATTAATCATCAAAATCTTATTAACGAGTATTAGTCAAAAAGCGAACAATCTTTCCTTTTTTGATTATGACAACATATCAATCTAAATACACGTTAATCTTCAATGAGTAGTATTTCAAACTCCTTCTAGCTAATAGCTCCGCCTAGCTAGATCACTAAACATGGTATATAGTTATATCTCCCCCTTTGGCATAATCAAAAAGATAGTCATGAATCTAACATTGAATTAAAAACATGTTCTGACAAAGAAATAATGGAAGTGCAATTTGTATGCCAAAAAGAAACAACAATGTAGGAGAGAGCCATCCATGAATCCAAACACATTCAATTTCCAAATATCAACCAAATATCCAAATAGTCATATTGCAAAATGTTCAAGACAAAATAGCAGCATTCATAATGAAAAAAAAATAAAAACAAATACAAAGGTCCAAACAAACAATAACCAAGCATCAACCAAAGTGTTGATTACGAAGCAAAGAGGATAGGGAATCAATCCCCTACAAACGGAGTCAAAACAAGCTTTAGACGATCGTGATGTGCCTCCATGGTGGCTTCAACATGATCGAAATCAGCAGAAGATGAAGCCTCAAAAGCATCAAAGCGGTCAGAGAGTTGCTGATAAGAGTAGGCATCTCCAAAGTCAGCATTATCAGTCATCCAACCACCACCATAATTCCAAGTGTCTTCATCTCCCTCACCCCAAGAATCAATTGTCTCCCCCTGAGATTGGCTTGACATCCATCGAGGGTCAGCGGGAGCCTCTTCTTCGGGTTTCTCATCCAAAATGGGTTGCTAAGACAAAGTTGTGATTGTCTTCGTCTTTGTCTACATGGTCTTGCAAGTAGGATATTTGTAAGCAGCCGAAGGAAAGCTAGAAAAGCTGAACTTGAGATGCCCAAAGACATATGTGAGCCACATTGGATAAGGAAGGTACTTCCCTTTCTGACACAACATGAGATGGAAGATGAACAAAGGCCGATTGACCAAAATTTTCTTGTAGAGACAGTAGATGCAAACTAGCTTGGTCAAAGAAATCTCAATGTGGTAGCCATGTTTGGGAAACAAGTTGTAGGACACTATATATGCAAGGATCCGAGGTAATAGATGCATGAGTGAAGTGTTGTGCACTATTTTCCCATTCCTAGTGGGTGGTGGTTGAGTGGCATAAAGTGCTTCGATCATGGCATTTGGGTTGGTGTCCTCTATCACGGCAGGTGATCGGTTTACATAGATATAAACACTGGAATATTGTAGACCTAATGTTAGGCAATGAGACCAGGGACAATTTCAAGACGCACACAGTTAACTATGGTCCTATATGGATATGTCTATGACGATCATTTCTAAGGTCAATAGAATTTTTGGAGCTAAAATGGATAATATGGTTTGGGTAATAGTTTGTTCATGCAATGGATGAGACTGTTTGCATTTAAGTGCTCTCATACAAGATGTTTTGAGAAATCAGATGCCTCGACCTTACGGCAAGGAATGACCGGGGCAGCCGAATAACGAGTGTCTCAAGTGGCTTGGGAATCATCGTCGATCGGGTGGAAGCGGTTTGTCGGAGGGGCGGGTAGTTGACGAATGTTGGGGTCGGTGGCAGGAAGATCTTGAGCCTTCTTTTTGCAACGTTCGGTGGCGAAGACGTCAGATTCATTCCTTGGCCAGAGAATTACCATCTTCTTATTGCCAGTTATGATGATGGAGAATAACGAAAATGTTTGGTGGAAAGGATAGAGGAGGAAGAAGGACGATAAAAGATGATTTGCAACCAACTAATCTCCGGTCGGACAAGATTGAAAAAGGCGACTGGAGAGGGAGAGGTGGTGGCTAGGGTGAAAGTAGAGAGGATGAAAGTCACACAAGAGAAGAGATTTTTACCTTATAAATAGGAAAAAATGCGTCAGAGGTGAGCAAACACGCATGTACGGTCGACCGAACAATGAAACTTGGGGAAGAAATTAGGTCGATTTTAGTGTGGGTTCGACCAGACTAGAGAAATGGTTGACCGAGATGGGCGGTAGAAAGTGCTTGAAATTTTTGGTTGAATGATTGAGAATAACGGTCGAACAAAACATGAGAAGATAAAGTGACTGAAATAATTGGTCGAAGGAGAAGGAACAACAGTCGCCCGGTGGAAAACTGTTCCACCGATCACTTAAGTGAACTTAAGGATATGATCAAGAGAAGTATCACGGTTGGAAATATAAGAAACAACGGTCGACCGGAAGAAAGTTGTTCAACCGGTCGCTTAATTGAACTTAAGGACAGATCGAGGGAACTCTAACTGGTCGAACGGATGTCTTTTTCCGATCGACCGATTGGAGCCTGAATTGCAAATTTCAGCCCAAGGACGAGCTATCTTGTTGTGCCTTTAGCAAGCAAGCTCGTCAAAGGACGAGCTATCTTGTTGAAATCTTTAATAAAATGCCGGTAAAAACCAGCATCTCCAAGGAATGACCGGATTTCTTTTACCAAGATGGGTGGCAAAAGCTTAGAAATAAGCTCAATCTTTGCCCTATCCTCCTCAATACCTCCACAAGATACCACGTGACCCAATATGATGCCTTTTGTACCCATGAAATGACATTTTTCCCAATTATGGTCTAAGTTCATTTCCGAACACCTGTTGAGAACAAGGCTCAAGTGGTGTAAGCACTCATCAAAGGAGGTTCAATGAATTGAGAAGTCATCCATGAATATCTCAAGGAAGTTCTCGACCATGTCGGAAAAGATACTTAACATGCAACGTTGGAATGTTGCTGGTGCATTGCATAATCTGAAAGGTATATGTCTATAAGCAAACGTCCCAAAAGGACAAGTGAATGTGGTTTTCTCTTGGTCTTCAGGGGAAACTGGGAGTTGATTGTACCCCGAATAACCATCGAGGAAACAGTAATAGGCGTGCCTGGTGAGTCTCTCCAACATCTGGTCGATGAAAGGTAGAGGGAAGTGGTCCTTATGCGTGACCACGTTCAACTTCCTATAGTCAATGCAGACTCACCACCTAGTTTGAAGTTGTGTGGGTACAAGCTCATTATTGTCATTCTGGACAACAGTGATACCCGACTTCTTGGGCACAACCTGGACATGACTTACCCAAACACTGTCCGAAATAGGGAAAATGATGTCATGATCTAAACACTTGATGATCTCTTTCTTAAATACTTCTGTCTGGCTGGATTTAGACACCTTTGGGGGTCGCGACGTGGTCATGCCTCATCCTCCATAAAGATGTGATGTTGCACGACGTCCAGACTTATCCTTTTAATGTCCTTCAAGGACGACCCAATGGTTGATTTGTGCTCCTATAGGAATGGAATCAGACGTTCTTCCTGATCCTCTGTCAACGTTGATGAAATAATCACCGGAAATGACCTATCGGGACCAAGAAAAATGTGTTTCAATTCCTTAGAGAGTTCTGTAAGCTCAACTGTGGATGACTCCTTGAGGTAAGGCGTCATATCTAGCTCGAGATGTAAGATAGGAGGAGCTCGCTGCACTGAACAACATGCACATCATCGCTCAACTCGCCCCCGTCCTCTTCATGATCAGAATCATCCATGTTGTATGCATTTAAGTTCTCATGAATCAAGGAGCACTCTTCTTCTATTTCTTCTTCAATGTCTCGGATAAGATTGATTTCCATGGGATCCTCGAAAGATGCCGACTGCCTAGACATATTGAACACATGAAATGTTGCGGTCAAGTTTTCGAACGACAATTTCATGAGTCCAGTTCGACAATTGATTAAGGCATTTGGCGTCGCCAGAAATGGTCTACCCAAAATCAATGGGATCTGAGAGTGGGTAGTCTTGACTGGTTCAGTTTCAAGGACGACGAAGTCAACAGGAATTATGAAATCTCCAACCTTGACTAGGACATCTTCGATGACCCCCATCAGGACTTTGATCGAACGATCAGCAAACTGTAAAGTTGTTTTCGTCGGCTTGAGCTCGCCTAGGGTTAATCGTTGATACACAGAAGCTGGTAAGAGGTTCTAGCAAGGCATTATTAATGCGAGAGTCCTCAATGGCACATGAAATTGTTGGACTACCTGGGTTCTTCAATTTTACTTCTAAATGATCGAGCTCACATTAGCCGCCAAAAAGCTTTGCTAGGGACATTGGTTTTCCTCTTAGTTGTACAGAGATCCTTCAGGAATTTTGCATATGGAGTTATTTGTTAAACCATGTCAAACAAGGGAATGTCGACATTCACTTTCTTGAATATCTCCAGCATATTCTCAACACTGTCACTCTGTTTCTTAGTTAACCTACTAGGATATGAAGCTTTTGGCAGGTAGTTTTTCTGCGGTGCCTGAGAAATAGGCACTGGTGTATACCTCACCCTCGGCCTCTTTCTCACGATCATTCCCACAAAGAGGCTGCACAGATGGATTTAGTGGCAAGGAAACGTGGATGTTGACCTGCTTCCCATTTCTCAGGGTACCAATGGCATTGACATGGTGCATAGGTTCTTCAACATAGTTCACTTGCCGCCCTGCGGTCTTGAACTTTCATTTTGCATGTTCGAGTGATGTTGAGCATGGGGGTTAGCCACAGGTTGGCTAGGCAGAGTCACTCTCATGCACAGATGGAGCGAGTTGGCCCATCTGAAGCTCGAGAGATTTGATGGTCTACTAATTCGAAGTGAGGACTTAAATTGTGGATGACATAAAGTTTTTTTACTGAGTTCTCAAGTCCACGAGTCAAGTTCTCAAGAGAATTAAAATGGGTTTCCATGTTGTTAGAATTTGGGAAACCCGGGGGGTTGGTGATCTGAGCTTGGGGTGGCTGAAAAGATTGCGAATGCATGGGAGGTTGGTGTGGTATGTCAGGTCTAGAGAAGTTTGAAGGACCACCATGGACATTGTTTTGGTTCCATGAAAGGTTAGGGTGGTTCCTTGATTGACATCATTTCATGTTTATATTTGTATCTTATATCCATTATCTTACTCCTAAGCAATGCTACGTGACGAGTTTTATGTTTGAATTTCAGAAATACGGAAGTTTGAAGAGAAGAGGCATGAAAGGACCAAAAAGCAGGGAAAACGGACTTAATTGTGAGACATGGGGACTAAGATGCAAGGGAGAAGGACCTGAACGTAAGACCAAAGGACCTAAGAGCAAAACAGAAAACTCCACACCATCATGGGGAGTATTTTGGCAATTCGATTCGGGTCGGAGCTCCAACAAGCGAAGTAGATGCATCCAAGACCAACAAATATATCAAGGAAAGCCCACAACAAAATTTAGCTCGATCTGGATCCGGTAGACCGCCAATTGGCAGTCCGGATCTTCCCGGATCCACTAAGATTTCTGGAGCGTATGTATTAGTGTTTGTTCAGGCTATTTTTGGTATTTGTTTAGTCCCACATCGGGGAATTGTCCCGGATTACCTTTTTCTATGGCTATAAATAGAACTCTTCACCTTCTATTGTAAACTACCCATTGCTTGGTGGCATTCTCTCTACTAAGGAGTAAGCCTTGAAGCAAAACTCAAGGTGGAGAAGAATGCTACCTTCAATGTGAGTCATTGTTAATAAAATAAATTTTCTTAGTTTCTTTTAATCTTGTCTTTTAATTCTTGCATGTTTCTTTAGTTTATGTTTCTTTCAATTAGCTTCTTTAATATTCCTTTCTTCCTTAGTCTAATTCATTTCAGTAGAATGTTTCATTTTAATGTAGGTTGTAGTGTAATGATTAGTGAGTAGTTCTATCCCCATTTGGGGGGTGGAGAAATATGTGATATGATCATGTAGTGTATAAGGTGTGTGTTATCTTAATCTCTTGAGCCTTATATGATTTCCATAACCATCTAATGGGATTTCACTCTTATCTTTGATATGCTAATGCTCTTGAATGAAGCTTAGCTTATGCTTAGATTAGTGGACCTATTTTATGGGGAATGATAAGGTGAGGATATGGATGGAATTAATATTGGAAACACAATTTGTAGTGTATGTACTCTTGTTGCCTTTACCTTGGTTAATGACTTGTATGGTTCCATGATATTGGGTTATCTTATTTCATGTGGAGGCATAGTAGGGTCAAGTCTTTATACATGAGTTCATTTAGCTTCATTCCAATTATTGTCTTGTATGTTTTAACGATATAATCTTATCTTATTTCATGTGGAGGCAAAGTTGGATTTAATTTTATGATTTCATGCACTACATGTTGTGAGGAGCATAATTGAACACACATCCTTATGTTCACATTATTTCTCTACCCCCTATGGGGTTTAGTTTTATTGCTTATCTTCCATTTCCTTTTTGCATTGTAGTGTAGTTTAGTGTAACCAACCTTTCTCTCCTTTCTTTCCCACTCGTCTTCGCACAAACCAAAAGTCGACACACCTCTCTGTGGATCGACCTGTATTTGCCACCGCTTCAACGTGGTCGTGCACTTGCGGTTTAATATAAAACAAATCAATCATTCCTCCATCCGGTATTATATGATGATGAGTATGGGTCATTCCTGGATCTATCATAGATGGCATTGATATGTTCCATCTCAGGAGGAACGAATGCACACTCGCCTCCTACATGACCTATCCTAACACAAAAATAACAAGGAACCAAACAAGATGCAGACATATGAGACACACCTTGTTGGTTTTGGAGCTCAATCGAATCCATACGGCATGCATTAAAGCCGCCATGCTTGCCTCGGTGGCCGTAGTGGTATCGACAGCAAATGCGGCACCCGATCTCGTCGAGTTTGCATTTGCGATCCTCGCTCCAATGCTAGATGATGCTGGTGGTTCCCTCACACTCTCCCACTGAATGGTTTTTTCAGCGAGGTCTTCTAGGAAAGCACATGCCTCCCTTTCATCCTTTCCTAAGAACTCTCCTTGACACATGGACTCCAGGAGTGTTCGGGATGGGATGCGAAGACCCTCATAGACAATCTGACAAAGGCACCACAACTCAATGCCATGCTGAGGGTATGAGGATAGTAGCTCCTTGAAGCTCTCTAAGTATGCATGAAATGATTCGGTCTCATGTTGATAAAATGAATTGATTTCGTTCCTTAATTTTTTAGTCTGATTATTTGGAAAGTATTTCTTAAGGAATGCCTATTGAAATTCATCCCAAGTACTAAAGGCATTCGCCTGGTTGTTGTACAACCACTTCTTGGCATCATCCTTTAGTGCGAAGGGGACAAGCCTAAGGTGGATGGAATCTGTACTAAGTTGTTACAACTTGAACATAGCACATACCTCCTCAAATTCCCTGAGAAAAATATAGGAGTCACCCTTCCCAGTGAAGTAAGAGAGCATGGTGATAAACTAGGGCTTAACCTCAAAGTGGTTCCCATTCACCTCGGGCAATACGATGCAACAAGGTAGAGCAGCACGACTCGGGTAGCATCGATCGCGAAAGGGAATGGGAACCTGGGGCACCAATTGATGAGGTTGTGCACCCCCACCTTCGTGACTAGATGGTGGTGGAGGTCCAAAACCTGAGTCATCCTCGTGTGGTCCAAGACTTGCCATGGTCCTGGGACTATGTAGGACACGGGATGGGGATGTGTTTGTAACGTCGATAATCGAAAACAAATCGATGTCGTATCTCGTCAAATGACGCACAACGTCTCATGACAACACTGGCATGCACAAAGATATGCACCCACACGAGTCAGACGAAAAATAAAGAACTTGTTTTAAGCAACTAAAGCAAAATGTGCGTAGAGGAGAAGACGGAAAGACAAAGATTAGAGGGAATGACTCAGGAGAGAAAGGAAGAAGTCCTTATGCTACGATGGGTAGATACTGGTAGAAGCACACAAGCAAGCAAGGGTCAAACAACCCAAGGTCACTACAAGTACTTACAGCTAGACGACGCCTAACTACGAGGTCACACGGCCTCAACACGCCTCACCTCCCTATGGTGAAGACCACAAACAAATAACCACAAGTGCACAGCCTCGTTGAAGCGGTGGTAAATAAGGGTCGATCCACAAGGAGGTGTGTCGACTTTGGTTAGTTCGAAGCCAAGTGGGAAACAAAAGGGATAAGGGTTTTATTAAAGTAACTAGACTAACTATGCTATGCTACACTAGTATGAAACAAACGAAGAAGATGAAAGCACTAAATAAAACTAAACTAAGTGACTAATAGATGAACCTGAATATTAGGAATGGAAAACCCTTAAGGGGTGGAGTGTGTGTACACATGAAATAAGAGTTGATGAATGCATACAATAAGCTCAAGTGTAGGTAGTGTTTGTTATGCATAAGAAGTACCTCATGGAAAAACCTATCATCCAAATAACTAACCTATGTGATTAATATGAGCATGGAAAATTTGTTATTAAGAACCTAAACAAGCATTGAATGTACCTAAATATTATGGAAGAAACCATCAAGTTAAGTATTCTCTTTAATTCAAATAAGCATACCAACATTTTTCACATACAACAATGTTTAGCATTCATTCCATCTACATAACATGTATAGACATGTACTCCACTCTCAAAGGAGGATGGAACTACTCACACATTATTAGACTAACATTCATACTAAGGAAAGAAAACATGCTAATTAATTCTAGGAAGACTAAAACAAACAAAGTTAACTAAGTATGCAAGAATTGAAAAGAGACAATATGAAGAAACTAACAAAACATCTTTTATTACTCACTCCAATTACAAGTAGCCTCTCTCCACAAGAGTTTTGATCCAAGGCTTTACTCCTAGTAGAGAGGATGACCACCAAGAGAGGAGATGTCTTACAAAGGAGGAGGAAGAGTTCTATTTATAGCCATAGAAAAAGGTAACCCGGGACAATCCCCCGGTATAGGACCAATGCACTACTAAAAATAAACATAAAAACTCTAATACATGACCCACCAAAAATTTGTCGGATCTGGAGACAACCCGACCGCCAATCAGCGGTCTGGAACCGCCAATTGGTGGCCTATGGACTCTGGATCGGGTCTGGATTTGGAGTGGGCTTGTCTGGCTTGATTTCTTTGTGTGTGATGCACCCTAGTTGGTTCTTCGAGTTGAGGCTCGAATCAAATTGAAAAATACGCTTCATGATGGTGTGGAGTTTCTTGATTTGCTCGTTAGTCCTTTCGGTTTACATCTGGGTCATTCTCTTTTGCATCTCAATCCACAAGTCTTACAACTCAATCATTTTTCTTGCTTTTAGGTCTTTTTGTGCCTCTTCTCCTCAAACCTGCTTATTCCTGAAACTTAAACATTAAACTCGTTACGTAGCATTGTTTAGGAGAAAGATAAAGGATATCAGACACAAATGTTTGCATGATATGATGTCAATCAAATACCCTCATACCTAACTGTAGCTAGTCCCAAGTAAAACAAAGAAAGGGGAAAATGAAAGAAAGGAAAAATGATTCGTAAAACAGGGAAATCCAAACTCACTTTCGTAGGAATCACGGTTGCACTTAGCACGTCCAACAAGCCGTTAAACCTCCTTCTCGCCAAGGAGGAGGGGTGCTGTCTCCTGAGGGTTTTCAGTGGATATACCCACAAAACACTAACATAGATGCATTATTCAACCTAGCACTCGACTTGATGGACTCATTTTTGTCGATCATTGGATACGGTAATTGTACGGGCAACCTCTATATATGTAATCAGTCCACACACCTAACCTAATGAATCATTATGCAAGTTAATTGAGGACTTAAGTGAAAGACATGGACAACCTTAACATCCTCAAGTGATACAAAGTGTAAAGTTCATTAAGGTCCACGGAAAGTCCACAATGCGTCATTCGACTTAGTCGACCAATCATTCCTCGTGGAATTAACCGATTTCTCAAGGATTTGCTTTAATTAGCGGTTAGAGATTTCGACCTGCCCACTAGTTTACGGATAATATGGGGTCGCAAGCTTGTGGCTGATCGAATACTTCCTCATTAGCGCTTCAAAGGAGTGATTACAGAAGTGGGTACCCCTATCGCTAATTATGGTACGAGGAGTACCAAATCGTGCAAAAATGTCCTTTAAGAATTTGGTGACCACCTTGCTGTCATTGGTATTTGTGGGGATAACCTCAACCCACTTAGACACATAGTCAACGGGCACCAGAATGTAAACATTCCCGAACGAATTCGGGAAAGGACCCATAAAGTCGATATCCCACACATCGAAAATGTCGACGACGATGACATTTTGAAAAGGCATCATATCACGTCGACTAATCCTGCCATGGCGCTGGCACCTATCAAATTGCTTACAAAATTCGTAAGCATCTTTGAAAAGAGGAGGCCAGTAAAATCCAGATTGGAGCACCTTGGTGGTAGTTTTCTTTGCTCCAAAGTGTCCTCCACATGCCTCAGAGTGGCAAAATTGGAGCACACTTTGGAACTCGTTATTTGGGACGCACCGCCTAAAAATTTGGATAGAGAGGTATTTGAATAGGTATGGGTCGTCCCAGTGGAAGAATCTGACATAAGATCTAAATTTGGTTTGGCCTGATTTTGACCAACCCACAGGAAGTTGCTCGGTCACGAGGTAGTTCACGATGTCAGCAAACCAAGGGCTATCTTTGATCGTGAACAGTTGCTTGTCAGGAAATTTGTCATTAATAATTTGGTCATGTGGGTTGGTCATCTCTCGACGAGACAGGTGGTCCGCTACAACATTTTCACATCTTTTTTGTCCCGAATCTCAAGATCGAATTCTTGTAACAACAAGATCCATCTCAAGAGTCGGGATGTGCATCTTCCTTCGCCATGAGGTGCTTCATGGTTATGTGATCAAAATAGATAATCACGTGGGAGCCAATCAAGTATGACCAAAATTTCTCCAAAGCAAATATGATCGATAAGAACTCTTTCTCGGTCACAGTGTAGTTCAATTGGGCATCATTGAGTGTTCTACTAGCATAGTAGATCACATGAGGCAATTTGTCCAATCGTTGCCCAAACACTGCTCCCACGGTGAAGTCAAATGCGTCACACATTAACTCGAAGGGTTCAGTCCACACCGGTACCTTAATTATTGGAGCTGAAGTCAGCTCTTACTTCAAGGTCAAAAAAGCATGGTGGCAATCCGGTGTGAAAAAAGCGTGGTGGCAATCCGGTGTCAAAAAAGCATAGGCATCCTTAGCCAACAAGGCAGTGAGAGGTCAAGCAATTTTGACAAAATCCCGAATGAACTGCCGATAGAATCCAGCATGCCCCAAATAGGCGCGAATATCCGTCACATTACGTGGCGGTGGGAGATTAGCAATAAGACTCACTTTGGCGGGATCGACTTCAATTCCCCTACTTGAGACCACATGTCCAAGTACAATCCCTCGCTTCACCATGAAGTGACATTTCTCCTAATTGAGAGCAAGGTTCTTCTCATGGCATCGCTTGAGGACAAGGCTCAAGTGATGAAGGCACTCATCGAAGGAAGCACCAAATATGGAAAAATCGTCCATGAAAATCTCAAGGAAACGCTCTACCATATCGGAGAAGATGCTAATCATACACCTTTGGAACGTTGCCGACGCATTACATAACCCAAATGGCAGCCAATCTTCATTGTGTGTCCCAACGGGGTCTAGAATTCTCTTCCATTTGGATCTGATGCTGGACAATACCAGGGCAATTTGCTTTGATGTCCTTCAAGGACCACCTGATAGCCTCTTTGTTTTCAAAGAGCACTTTTTTGAGGGCAGCATCTTGATCTTTTGCAAGATCAGAAGCAATAATGAGTGGCAATGTCTCATTATCCCCTAAAAAGATGTATTTAAGGTTATCGGGGAGCGGTTTAAGCTCAATCGGAGGTGGGTCCTTGTTGGATTTAGAGTTAATTTCAAGTGGCTCAAGGGCGATAGGGTAAGTGGAGCAATCACCCAGATGTGCCTCATCATCCAGAGGTTCACAGGCGGATTCCTCAAGATCATCTTCACTCACAACCTGGTCATTAGGCACATCAATAATATGTCAATGTGAGTCAAACATGCCTAACGACACGAGCTCATCCGTGTCCTGAATGAAATTGGCTCCGACTGCATCGTCGAAGAGCCCGGGTTGCTTACCAAGAGTAAAGATGTTGAAATCCTCCGTCAGGTTTCAAAAGACAACCTCATGAAGCCATTACGACAATTGATCAAAGCATTAGATGTCGCAAGAAATGACCTCCTAAGGATCACTGGAATTTGTCCTTGTGGGTTGGACACAGGTTCAGTACCCAAGATGATGAAATCAACTGGAAATACGAACTCACCCACTTTAATAAGGACATCCTCCACACTTCCTCGTGGAATCTTGACAGATCTGTCAGCCAACTGGAGGGTTGTCCTTGTTGTTCAGTATTCCATGGTTCACATTGACAGAGTAGGGCAGGGTTCATAGATACTCCCAAATCCAATAGAGCTTGGGGAATTGTCAGATTACCGATCATGCATGAGACAGTTGGAAAACCGGGATCCTTGTTTTTGACTTGCAAGGGTTGTGTCAATATCGAGCTCACATTGGCGGCCAAAAATACCTTTTTGGGAACATATGTTTTGTTATCTTAATGGTACAAATGTCTTTAAGGATCTTGGCATACGGTGGCATTTGTTCAACAACGTCCAACAACGGGATGTTCACCTTGACTTGCCTAGGTACTTCAACGATTTTGTCCCAATGCTTATAACGTTTGTTAGTCAACCTATGAGGGAATGGTGCCTTGGGGACATAACTATCATGAGGAGGAGTCTCATAAGTAGGTTCCTTGAAAGACTCACGACTTTACTCAGAAGAGTCGCCAATAGGGTTGGCTTCAGGCATTTCAACATTGTTGTCAACAACTCTTCCCGATCTTAAGGTCTGCACAACATTTGCATGTTGGGAAGGGTCACTTTCAACATTGTGCAATTTCTGCCTAGCCTGAGCTGGTTGACCCCTGGGGTTTATGATTGATCTCGTTTTATATTTAACCGCAAGTGCACGGCCGCGTTGAAGCGGTGGCAAATACGGGTCGTCCACTGGGAGGTGTGTCCACACTTGGTTTGTGCGAAGGCGAGAGGTAAAGAAAGGGAAGAAAGGTTGGTTACACTAAACTACACTAAGATGCAAATGGAAATGGAGATAAGCAATAAACTAAGCCCCAAAGGGGGTAGAGAAATAATGTGAACATAAAGAAGTGTGTGTGTGTTCATTAAGCTCCTCACAACATGGAGTGGATGAAATTATAAAACTACATCCAACTTTGCCTCTACATGAATTAAGATAAGACTACATCATTAAAACATACAAGACAATAATTGGAATGAAGCTACATGAACTCAAGTATAAAGACTATACCCTACTATGCCTCTACATGAATTAAGATTTCACTACATCATTAAACCATACAAGACATTAGCTAAGGTAAAGGCAACAAGAGTACATACACTACAAATTGTGTTTCCAATATTAACTTCATCCATATCCTAACCTTATCATTCCCCATAAAATAGGTCCACTAATCAAAGCATAAGCTAAGCTTCATTCAAGAGCATTAGCATATCAAAGATAAGAGTGAAAACCCATTAGATGGTTATGGAAATCATATAAAGCTCAAGGGATAAAGATAACACACACTTAATACACTACATGATTATATCACATATTTCTCCACCCCCCAAATGGGGATGTAACTACTCACTACTCATTACACTACTGATTAGACTAAGTAAAGAAAACATTTAACTAAGATACTAAAATTACTAAACAAGAGATTAAACAAAGTAAAGCAACCCACACAAAACAAGCAACATAACAAAACAAGATTAAAAGAAACAAATAAACTTTTATTAACAATGACTCACATTGAAGGTAGCATTCTTCTCCACCTTGAGTTATTGCTTCAAGGCTCACTCCTTAGTAGAGAGAATGCCACCAAACAATGGGTAATTACAATAGAAGGTGAAGAGTTCTATTTATAGGCATGAAAAAACCTAATCCGGGACAATCCCCCGATGTGGGACTAAACCAACACCACAAATAGACTAAGAATACACTAATACACATTCTCCACGAAACTTAGTGGATCCAGAGCAATATGGACCGCCAATTAGCGGTCCAAGACCGCCAATTGGCGGTCTAGAAGTTCTGGATTCATCTGGGCTTTGTTGTGGGCTTTGCTGGTGGTCTTTGTTGGTCTTGAATGCATCTACTTGGTTTGTTGGAGCTCCGACCCGAATCGAATTGCCAAAATACTCCCCATGATGGTGTGGAGTTTCCTGGTTTGCTCTTAGGTCCTTTGGTCTTACGATCAGGTCCTTCTCCCTTGCATCTTAGTCCCCAGGTCTCACAATTACGTCCTTTTTCCTGCTTTTGGGTCCTTTCATGGCTCTTCTCTTCAAACCTCTTTATTCCTGAAAACTAAACATAAAACTTGTCACGTAGCATTGCTTAGGTGTAAGATAATGGATATAAGATACAAATATAAGCATGAAATGATGTCAATCAAATACCCCCAGTCCTGAGCAAAACAAAGAAAGAGAAAAACAAACGAAAAACAAGAAATCCTAACTCACTTTCGTAGGAATCACGGTTGCACTTAGCACGTGCAACAAGTCGTTAAACCTCCTTGTTGCCAAGGAGGAGGAGTGTTGTCTCCTGAGGGTTTTCAGCGGATACACCCACAAAATCCGAACAAGATGCATTATTCAATCTAGACACTCGACTCGTTGGACTTATGTTGTCGATCATTGGACGCGGTAATCCTACGGGCCGAATCTATATAGGTAATCAGTCCACACACCTAACTTAATGAACCATTCATGTTAGTTAAATAAAGAATTAAGTGAAAGACATGGACAACCTCAAGATCCTGAAGTGATACAAAGCGTAAGGTCCATTAAGGTTCTTATTTGCATTACCATATTTTTTTTCTTTTTGTTTCTTTTCACAATTGTTTTTTCTTTTCTTTTTATTAGTTTGGGAGCTTTCTTTTTACTTTGCCTCTCAACGGTTTTGCACATGCTAAACACACACAAAACCCACAAAACATTTTCTTTCGAAAACACATGAAGATTTTGAAAGAAATGTGAAAATTTTGAAGCACTAGGCAAGCAAAAGAAGACAAGTCACCCAAGGATCATGGCAAACAGATATATCGATATTAAATGCAGCACACTAACATGACCCTAAAAATGCAAACAAAAGAAAACAAAATCAAAAGAAAAGACTCGACTATGTACACACGTAAAACACCCCCCCACACCTAGTTCATGCATTGTCCTCAATGAATGTGAGCAAGATACTACATGGATTTATGCATGAAAAAGGAAAGATCTCACCAACATGAAGTACACAGGGGAGTTCATGGCTATGTTGATGGACACAACCCAAATTCCCTTAAAACCTATGAGATGCTAAGGAAGGGATACAAATACATGAAAGAATTGTGGCCCAAATACTCAAGGGTTGGGGCCCACAACAATCGATGCTCACTGAAGGAGTTTTTTTTAATCTTTTTTTTAACTACGTACAACAATAGGCTTCCATCTTCATATGTCAAGGGACATCAAATGGGAACCCACCATCTCTCGAGCCAGAAATGCGCATGCATGGGCTCGCAACATACACAACAGAATTGCTCGACCACCTGACACCCTTATAAGCATTGTGGTCGGTTGATGCCTCTTTAGAGTTAGCAAAAGAGGAGGCATGAACGAGAGGTGAACCTCTATCAGGTATAAGGGTATCAGGTGGTTGAATCTTAACACACATGGGGTCCTCAGCAGATACATAATGAAGAGCATGTGGCCGAGAGGCCATAAAAATAGTATCTTGTGGCTCAAAAGTCACGTGCTCAAAAGGATGTGGCTCAAGGGCCACGTGGTCAAAAAGAAGTGGCTCAAGGGCCACATGATCAGAAGAATGTGGCTCAAGGGCCACATGATCAAAACATAAGGCACCTTCTTGTGCCAGCCCAGGTGAAACATCTTCACCACCTTCAGGATCTTCATCGAACAATTCTCTGAAGTACTTGAAGGTGCCCTCAACTTCAATCTCATCCAAGCCCTGGATAAGGTTGACCTCAACAGGGTCATTGAAGGCACCTGGCTTCTTGCCAATGGTGAAGATGTTGAAATCAGCGCATTGACTACCATAAGTCAAGCGCATCAGACCATTGCGACAATTGATCAAGGCATTGGAAGTCGCAAGAAATGGTCGCCCCAGAATGGCAGGAATTTGTCCAAGTGGGTTTGGCACAGGTTCAGTATCCAAGACAAAGAAGTCGAATGGATAAATGAACTCTCCCACTTTGATCAGCACATCTTCCACCACACCCCTCGGTTTCTTCATGGACCTATCAGCCAATTGAAGAGTGGTCTTTGCTTGTTTGAGGTCTCCAAGACCGAGGTGGATGTAGACAGAATATGGCAGAAGATTAACAGATGCACCAAGGTCCAATAAGGCTCGATGTATGGACACATCCCCAATCCCACAATTGATAGTAGGACAACCAGGGTCCTTGTACTTGACTTGCATGGGTTGTGCCAACAAAGAACTCACGTTAGCCGCAAGAAAAGCTTTCTTTGGAACATGAGTTTTTCTCTTCTTGGTGCATAAGTCCTTGAGAACCTTGGCATAAGGTGGCATTTGCTGAATCACCTCCAAAAGAGGGATATTCACCTTAACCTGCCGAAACATCTCAAGCATCTTGTCATGCTGATCAGAGGTTTTCTTTTTCAGGCGCTCAGGGAATGGCGCCTTCGGAGCATAATGGTGCGAAGGAACCTCAGAATTCGGGTCCAAAGAAACATGAGTGGGGACCTCAGAATCTGGTTCCTTCGACACAAGAGGAGACAAGGGGACCTCAGGGTTCGGCCCCTTTGTCGAAGGAAATGTAGAAAGAACCTCAGGATCTGTCTCCTTCCTGGAAGTATTTGTGTAGGGAGCCTCAGGATCCGGCTCCCTCAGAGATGGTGATGACAAGGAAGGCACCCCAATGTGGTTGTCCACCTCCTTACCAGACCTCAAAGTATGAATCACATTAATATGATGGGTCGGTTCAGAGGTAGCATGAGGTAAAGGTGTCCTTCCTTGCGAATGGGTACCCCGAGGATTCACCTCGGGTTGACTCGTTAATTGGCCCTTCTCGCGTTCATGGAGCTGATTAGCCAACTGGCTAACTTGCATTTCCAATGCTTTGACCGAATTGTTGTTGGCCGAAAGCATGGATTGTGTACTCTGAATGAATGCGTGAAGGGTTTGTTCAAGAGTGGAGTCCTTAGGGTCAACCCGTCGGGGTTGTGGAGTTTGGTTAGAATAACCCGACGAAGAAGTCTGAGGAGGTTGGTAATTGTGGTGCTGAGACCTTTGATGTGGAGGTTGGTAGGTCGCCGATGGGCGTGGAGGTTGATAAGGCGGAGGTTGAGGTTGAGCGTGTGAGCTCTGACCGTTACCCCCACTAGGCCCCCAAGAGAAGTTAGGATGGTTACGCCATCCCGGGTTGTAGGAGTGACTGTACGGGTCGTTTCGGGGCCTTTGTTGATACATCGCATTTGCATGCTCAGTATCCCTTGGAGCGTAAGCGCATTCCAAGTCATCATGTCCCGACAATCCACACCTACTACACTCGGGAGTAGCGACCTGAGCTACAGGAGCTCGGTCCATCTCCAAACTCTCAATCCTACTTATGAGAGCAGCCATTTTCGCCTCAGACGCGATCGATGACTCAACTTGATAAGATCCAGCTCGACCAGAAGACCTGGCGGCTGGTGGCTCTCTCATGGTATCCCACTCGAAGGTGCGTTCAGCCATGGATTCAAAAGTGTCCCAAGCCTCCTCGATGGGTTTCATTTGGAAGTCACCCTGACACATTGACTCCAACAATGTGCGGGTGTTGTAGTTGATGCCCTCATAAACAATTTGGCACAACTGCCAAAGCTCAATCCCATGATGAGGGCACTGCTGGAGAAGGTCCTTGAACCTCTCAAAGAAACCATGAAACGATTCGATCTCGGTCTGATACATTTAATGTATCTGGTGCCGTATCTGTTGAGTTTCCTTTGAGGGAAAAATCTCTTCAGAAAGACGGTCACAAAGTCATCCCATGACCGAATCGAGCTCGCCGGGAGGCTATACATCCATTTCTTCGCATTATCCTTCAATGCGAAAGAAATCATCCTCAACCGGACTGAGTCCTCGTCAAGCTGTTGAAGCTTGAACAGGGAGCATACTTCCTCGAATTCGCGTATAAAGTTATACGGATCCTCTTTATTTGCAGTAAAGGTTGGAAGCATGCTCACATATTGAGGTTTCAGCTCATAGTTGTTCCCGCGAGCAGGGGGAACAACTATGCAAGAAGGCTGCGCGGCCCGAACAGGATGGGTCCGCTCCCACAACGTCATCGGCCTATCCTGTCGAGCTAAAGGTGGTGGTGCACCTAGAACTCGATCCTGACCGAATCTCCCTTCCTCTCGAGTCAGAGGAGGAGGAGAAGGAGGTCTACGTGGTGGTGGGAATGGACCGAGGTAGTCCATGTATGGAACCCGGTCTCCCTCGCCACCACGAGATGACTCGGCCTCTTGCTCCAAAGGAGCACGAGGCGGAGATGGTCGATCACCAAGATCTTCCATCTCAGAAATAAGCACTCTCTCGAGTCGAGCGCTCTCACCAGAACGAGCCCAACCTTGCATAAAAATGCTCGACTCGACTCTAAACGACACACAACAGAAGGTGTACTCACAGGAGGAGACTAAACGTAGCGAATAGATGAGGAGAGGACTCAGGTGAGGAGGGAAGAATCCCTAGAGCTAGCGTGGGTAGTGGGATCAGGAAGAAGCCTAACTAGCAAGCACGGCTCAAACAATGTAAGGAAATGGGTCCTTAAGCTAGACGACGCCTAACTTCGAGGTCACTAGCCTCGACACGTCTCACCTCCCTACAACGAGGACCACAATGCCCAGCAAGTGATACCAGATCCGGAGATCCAGTACCTCCTACTATCGACAAGGTAGGCAACGCCGATCAGGTCATGACGGTCTCAACTAGATTACTCTCCTAGTGCGCCCGCAATCCTAAGGCCAATGTCTACTTGCTTTTAGTTAAGGCTTTATTAAGAGTGGTTTTTGGGGCCAAGGAAAGGGTGATGAAATCCCCCACCTTATCTTTTATGGGACAGCCCCTCCTTAGTAGCGATTTGATCCTAGATCTAGCAATCAATCGCTCCAATCAAACGCTCTCTCACTCTTGTCCTGATGCAAATCCTACTAACTAACGCATGGGCATACGAGATGCGTAGATGAGTGTAGTAAATGTGTACCTTACGCCAGCACTCAACAACTGAAATTAAAGCTAAAAGAAAAGACAACTATATGCTCAAGTCAATACATGATGCGTGACCTAAACAAATAAGAACGTCTAGTCTTTTGCTTTGGATTTTAGGGCCAAGTTGATTAATGGGGGAGTGATTAATGATCTGGGAGCAAACCAGAAGTCAAAGCATGCAAAATAGAGCTCCCAGATAACACAATGGAAGAACACAACTACCAGAAAAAATTTCAAGGCAAGATGACCTCACCAGGCCGCCAGTTGGCGGTTCCAAACCGCCAATCGGCGGTCAAGTTGAAGCTTCTCTCCTTCAAACTTCTCCAGTAGCCTCCCCTTGATCTTCTGGTTCCCTGAAAATAACAAAAACTGGAAACAAAAAATTAAAAACCCCTCGAATCGTCCAAACCATGGTCTGGACAGAGCACCTCCCCGGCAACGGCGCCAAAAACTTGATTGATCTCGTTTTATATTTAACCACAAGTGCACAGCCGTGTTGAAGCGGTGGCAAATACGGGTCGTCCACTGGGAGGTGTGTCGACACTTGGTTTGTGCGAAGGCGAGAGGTAAAGAAAGGGAAGAAAGGTTGGTTACACTAAACTACACTAAGATGCAAATGGAAATGGAGATAAGCAATAAACTAAGCCCCAAATGGGGTAGAGAAATAATGTGAACATAAAGAAGTGTGTGTGTGTTGATTAAGCTCCTCACAACATGGAGTGCATGAAATCATAAAACTACATCCAACTTTGCCTCGACATGAATTAAGATAAGACTACATCATTAAAACATACAAGACAATAATTGGAATGAAGCTACATGAACTCAAGTATAAAGACTATACCCTACTATGCCTCTACATGAATTAAGATATCACTACATCATTAAAACATACAAGACATTAGCTAAGGTAAAGGCAACAAGAGTACATACACTACAAATTGTGTTTCCAATATTAACTTCATCCATATCCTAACCTTATCATTCCCCATAAAATAGGTCCACTAATCAAAGCATAAGCTAAGCTTCATTCAAGAGCATTAGCATATCAAAGATAAGAGTGAAAACCCATTAGATGGTTATGGAAATCATATAAAGCTCAAGGGATAAAGATAACACACACTTAATACACTACATGATTATATCACATATTTCTCCACCCCCCAAATGGGGATGGAACTACTCACTACTCATTACACTACTGATTAGACTAAGTAAAGAAAACATTTAACTAAGATACTAAAATTACTAAACAAGAGATTAAACAAAGTAAAGCAACCCACACAAAACAAGCAACATAACAAAACAAGATTAAAAGAAACAAATAAACTTTTATTAACAATGACTCACATTGAAGGTAGCATTCTTCTCCACCTTGAGTTATTGCTTCAAGGCTCACTCCTTAGTAGAGAGAATGCCACCAAACAATGGGTAATTACAATAGAAGGTGAAGAGTTCTATTTATAGGCATGGAAAAAGCTAATACGGGACAATCCCCCGATGTGGGACTAAACCAACACCACAAATAGACTAAGAATACACTAATACACATTCTCCACGAAACTTAGTGGATCCAGAGCAATATGGACCGCCAATTAGCGGTCCAAGACCGCCAATTGGCGGTCTAGAAGTTCTGGATTCATCTGGGCTTTGTTGTGGGCTTTGCTGGTGGTCTTTGTTGGTCTTGGATGCATCTACTTGGTTTGTTGGAGCTCCGACCCGAATCGAATTGCCAAAATACTCCCCATGATGGTGTGGAGTTTCCTGGTTTGCTCTTAGGTCCTTTGGTCTTACGATCAGGTCCTTCTCCCTTGCATCTAAGTCCCCAGGTCTCACAATTACGTCCTTTTTCCTGCTTTTGGGTCCTTTCATGGCTCTTCTCTTCAAACCCCTTTATTCCTGAAAACTAAACATAAAACTCGTCACGTAGCATTGCTTAGGTGTAAGATAATGGATATAAGATACAAATATAAGCATGAAATGATGTCAATCAGTTTACCACAGGTTGGCTTGGTAACCGATCCTTCTCGCGTTCAATGAAGATGAGCCAACTGGCTAACTTGCATTTCCAAAGCTTTGAATGTACATTGCATGGTCTGCATGAACGCATGAAGACTCGGATCACTAGAGCAGTCTTTTGGGTCAACCCGCTGGGGTAGTGGTGTTTTATTAGAATAACCAGACGATGAGGCCTGAGGAGGTTGGTAATTATGGTGTTGAAACCTTTGATGTGGGGGGTGGTAGGTCGCCGATGGGCGTGGAGGTTGGTAAGGTGGAGGTTGAGCGTGCGAGCTCTGACCGTGACCCTCACTATGCCCCCCACGAGAAGTTAGGATGGTTACATCATCCTGGGTTGTAGGAGTGACTGTACGGGTCGTTACGGGGCCTCTATTGATACATCACTTTTGCATTCTCAGTATCCCTTGGAGTGTAAGCACATTCCAAGTCATCATGTCCTGTAATTCCACACCTACACACGCGGGTGTAGCAACCTGCGCTACAGAAGCTCGGTCCAACTCTAAACTCTCAATCCTACGCATGAGAGCTGCCAATTTCGCCTCAGACGTGATAGTTGACTCAACTTGATATGATTCAGCTCGACCAGAAAATCTGGCAGTTGGGGGCTCTCTCATGGTGTCCCACTCAATGGTACGTTCAGCCATTAATTTAAAAGTGTCTCATGCCTCATCGATGGGTTTCATTTGGAAATCACCTTGACACATCGACTCCAACAATGTGCGGGTGTTGTAATTGAGGCCATCATAAACAATGTAGCACAGCTGCCATAGCTCAAGTCCATGATGAGGGCGATTGCTGGAGAACGTCCATGACCCTCTCAAAGAAAGCATGAAAAGATTCGGTCACAGTGTGATACATTTGATGTATCTGGTGTCGTATCTGTTGAGTTTTTCTTTGTGGGAAAAATCTCTTTAGAAAGACAATCATAAAGTCATCCCAAGACCGAATAGAGCTCGCCGAGAGGTTGTACATCCATTTCTTCACGTGGACCTTCAACGCGAAATAAATCACCCTCAACCTGACTGAATCCTCGTCAAGCTATTGAAGCTTGAACATGGAGCATACCTCCTCGAATTCACGTATAAAAATATACGGATCTGCCTTTCTGACAGTGAAGGTAGGAAGTATGCTCACATATTGAGGTTTCAGCTCATATTTATTCCCACGAGACGGTGGGAGAACTATGCAAGAAGGTTGTGTGGTCCGAATAGGGTGGGTCCATTCCCAGAAAGTCATCAGTCTATCATGTCGACCTAAAGGTGGTGGTGTACCAGAAACTCGATTCTGATCGAATCCCTCTTCCTCTCGAGTCAGAGGCGGTGGAGAAGGAGGTGTACGTGGTGGTGGGAGCGGACCGAGGTAATCCATGTATGGAACTCGGTCTCCCCCATCCCACGAGACGACGCAACCTCCTGCTCCAAAGGAGCACGAGGTGGAGATGGTCGATCACCTAGACCGTCCATCTCAGAAAAATTCACTCTCTCAAGTCGAACGCTCTCACCAGAACGAACCCAACCTCGCATAAAATGCTCGACTCGACTCTAAAACAACACACAACAGAAGGTGTAATGGGAGGAGGAGACTATAATGAAGAATATAGAGGAGGAGGAGGAGACTCAGATGATAAAGGAAGAATCCTTAGAGCTAGCGTGGGTAATAGGTGAAGGTAGAAGCCTAATCTAACAAGCACAGCTTAAACAACTTATGTCTATAGGTCCTTAGGCTAGACGACGCCTAACTTCAAGATCACTAGTCTCTACACGCCTCACCTCCCTACAACGAAGACCACAATGCCCTGCAAGTGATACCAGATCCGGAGATCCCGTACATCCTACTATCGACAAGGCAGCCAACGTCGATCGGGTCATGACGGTGAGGAGAAGTGATGAATGACACATGTAAGCATGTATGTGTATGTGTGTCATGTCTGTGTCTTCATGCATAGGGGTGAGAAAAATTTGGTTCGGTCCGGTCTTCAGTCCGGGTGACCACGGGAATTAGGTCTTCAGTCTGGACTGGTCCGATCACAGACTGAAATTTTAAAGGTTAAATTCGGGTTTTGGGCCGAACCGAATTTATTCGGTCCGGTCTTCGGTCCGGTCTTCCGAAAAGTTCGGTCTTCGGTCTGGTCTGGTCTGGTCCGATCTGGTTCGGTCCGGTTCTGGACCGAAGCTCACCCCTATTCATGCATTGGAAGTGTCTAAAGATTTGGCAAAACCAATCAGTCGATTCACACAACGTATCAGTAATTACTACTTGATTATCATAAGACGAGGCTCCGCATGAGAAGTGTCTAAAGATATGACAGGACTCATCAAAAACCAGGACTCATCTGAAGAACAAAGCTAAGCATGGGAAGTGTCTAAATGTTATGGCAAAACCCATCAAAACAAAGTTTCTTCAATCAATCATGCAAGCAAACACTAATACAAACACACGACTAACATGCAGCATATCCAACAACAAATTTCAGTCAATAAACATGAGGAAACCAAACATGGAACGTGTCTAAATCTTGTGGCAAAACTCATCAAAAATCCCCCAACATGTAGATTAATAAAACAAACCCGATGAACATATAAACATTCAAGTCTACAAAATCTAAATTCGTCAAACATTCAAAACCTCAAAACATAAATGTATATCATCTCCACCCCCCAAAGGTGGATGGAAATACTCACTACTCATTAAACTATAAACTACATTAAGAAAATGAGACATGCTAATTACTTTTACTAAGATTAAGACAAAATTAACTAAGCATGTAAGAGTTAAAAGAAACAATAAGAAACTTGACAAAACATTCTTTCTTGCTCATTCACATTACAAGTAACATCTCTCCACTATAGTTTTGCTCCAAGGCTTCACTCCATGTAGAGAGAATGGCCACCAAGAGAGGAGTTGATTACAAAGGAGGAGGAAGAGTTCTATTTGTAGTCATAGAAAAATGTAATCGGGGACAATCCCCTGATGTGAGACTAATGGCATGCTATAAATGGACATAAAACAAAATAATACACGCACGATTAGTTAGGTAAGATCCTGACCCAACTAGACCGTTAATTGGTTGTCCAGGGCCTCCAATTGGCTGTCATGTTTGGTCAGATTCGACGCATTTTCTGTTGGCTACTTCATTTCTTCAATTCTCCACATGGGGTGCAACCGGATTTGTTGTTTGAGTTTGCACCCGAATCTAATTGCCAAAATACTCCTCATGATGGTGTGGAGTTTCTTGATTTGCCCATTGATCCTTGTGGTTTACATCCGGGTCCTTCCCTCTTGCATAGCAGTCCATAAGTCTTACAATTAAGTCATTTTTCTTCCGTTCAGGTCCTTTTTGTGTCTCTTCTTCTCAAACATGTTTATTCCTGAAACTTAAACACAAAACTCGTTATGTAGCAATACTTTCGTTCAAATAGAGGATATAAGACACAAATATATGCATGATATGATGTCAATGAAATACTCCTACACCTAGTTTTACTTCATCCCGATCAAAACAATGTAAGAGAAAAATGAAGGAAAGGAGAAACATATGTAGAACAAGGAAATCCTAACTCACTTTCGTAGAACATGCAACAAGCCGTTAAACCTCCTTTTTTCCAAGGAGGAGTGTTGTCTCCTGAGGGTTTTCAGTGGATATACCCACAAAATCAGAACCTTGATGCATTATTCAATCTAGCAACACGACTCGTTGGACCTATTTTTGTCGATCATTGGACACGGTAATTCTACGGGCCGACTCTCTATATGTATTTGGTCCACACATGTTGAACGTTTTAATTAAACCGCAAGTGCACGGCCGCGATGAAGCAGTGGCAAGTACGGGTCGTCCTCAGGGAGGTGAGCAGGCTCTTGTTTATCCGAAATCAAGTGGCAAAAAAGATGGAAGAGATGTTATTATGCTAACCTACACTACACTACGCTAAGAAGTACGAAATGTAAAAGAAGCAAACAAACGATGAAATAAGAACTAAGCTAAGAACAAAACAAGAATGCGGGAATACAGAAATGGGAAAAACCCCTAAGGGGTGGAGTGAGTGCACACAAGCAAAGAGGTGGGTGTTGAACACATTCTTTAAGCACAAATAAAGGTGGTGTTTATCAAGCATAGGAAGTGTCTAAATGTTATGGCAAAACCTATCAATCTATTCACCAACTTGGTTGATTAACATTTACATATGCAAGTTGTTTATTTCAGAACCTAAACAAGCATGAGAGGTGTCTAATGATTTTGGCAAAACTCATCAAGTTATAAATTCTATCCTAAACAAGCAAGCATACATTCATGTTTAATCAACACATCAAAAACAAAGCATTCATCCCATTCTCTAATGCATGTATGTACATCTACTCCACCCCCCAAAGGGGATGAAACTACTCACTAAACATTACACTAATTATTAAACTAAGGAAAGAAAGCATATTAAAACTAAGCTAGAATTAAAAGACGATTAAACTAAAACATGCACAACAATAAAAGAAGCATAAAACAAACAATGAAAGAAACATAAAACTTTATTGATAAAATGACTCACATTAAAAGTAGCATCCTCCTACTTTAGTGTGTGCTTCAAGGCCTCACTTCTAGTAGGAAGAATAGCCACTTAAAATATGGAGTGATTACAATGGAAGGTGAAGAGTTCTATTTATAGCCATGGAAGAAGGCAAACCGGGACAATCCCCCGATGTGGGACTAAACAAACACCAAAAATAGCCTAAACGAACATTAATACAAGTCCAGGAGACATTTGAGCGCATTTGGGCCAAAAGTGACCGCCAATTAGCGGTCTACAGTGTCCGGATCGCTCTGGAATTTCTTGTGGGCTTTTCTGGAAGGCTTTGTTGGGATTTGTTGTGTCTATTTTGCATGTTGGAGCTCCAACCCGAATAGAATTGCCAAAATACTCCCCATGATGGTGAGGAGTATTCTGTTTTGCTCTTAGGTCCTTCGGTCTTGCATTCAGGTCCTTCTTCCTTGCATCTTGGTCCACAGATCTCACAATTCAGTCCTTTTTCCAGCTTTTGGGTCCTTTTATGCTTCATCTCTTCAAACCTATTTATTCCTGAAAACTAAACATAAAACTCGTAACATAGCATTATTTAGGTGAAAGATAATGGATATAAGATACAAATATGAGCATGAAATGATGTCAATCAAATACCCCCACACCTAACTTTTGCTAGTCCCGAGCAAAACAAAGAAAGAGAAAAGCATGCGGAAAAAAACAAGAAATCCTAACTCACTTTCGTAGGAATCACGGTTGAACTTAGCACGTGCAACAAGCCGTTAAACCTCCTTGTCGCCAAGGAGGAGGAGTGTTGTCTCCTAAGGGTTTTCAGCGGATATACCCACAAAATCCGAACAAGATGCATTAATCAATCTAGCTACACGACTCGTTGGACTTATTTTGTCGATCATGGGACGCGGTAATACTATGGGTCGACTCTATATATGTAATCGGTCCACACACCTAGCCTAATGAGTTATTCGTGAGAGTTAGTCAAGGACTTAAGTGAAAGACATGGGCAACCTTAACTTCTGAATGTGATACAATGTGTAAAGTCCATTTTGGTTCTTATTTGACTCTTTTTTTTTCTTTTTTTTCTTTTTTTTTCTTTTTCTTTGGAGCATTTTATTGGTTGGTGTTTGATTCTCCCCAGGGTCAGGTTTCGTGCATCATTGCCTATGAGGACTTACACTATCACGTACACCTTCCCCCAAATCTCCACATAGGGCGATCCCTACCACCCGTGTAACGGGAGTTCGGTCGGCGCATCCCAAGTCAGATGACTCGAAAGCACCATGCACAAAGTCCCCTCAGACCTACTTTTCCGAGTGATAGGAGCCGTGCGAGAAGAGAGAACACCACTTATTTATTTATATGGGAACCAAAACCCCTACACTTAAGTTTCACAAAAAGAGATTAAGGGTCCTTGCCTACGACAAACTTCCTTATACTAACAGACACGAATTATTTGACTCACTAGGTTCAGGGTGGATTTCTTTAAATGTTTGAGTACTGAAACCCTATGATTACACGCCCCCCGAGGGAAAACCGGGGTGCACCCGAACGACTCGATAAGACCTAAAGCCAGTAAACTAGAAATCCTAATGCATCAAGTTCAAGACAATTTTGGGAGCTTTCTTTTTACTTTGCCTCTTAACGGTTTTGCACATGCTAAACACACGCAAAACCCACAAAAACATTTTCTTTCGCAAACACATGAAGATTTTGAAAGAAATGTGAAAATTTTAAAGCACTCGGCAAGCAAAAGGAGACAAGTCACCCAAGGATCATGGCAAGCAGATATATCAATGTTAAATGCGGCACACTAACATGACCCTAGCAGTACAAACAAACGAAAATAAAACCAAAGGAAAAAGACTCGACTATGTACACACGTAAAACACCCCCCCACACCTACTTCATGCATTGTCCTCAATGAATGTGAACAAGATACTACATGGATACATGCATGAAAAATGAAAGATCTCACCAACATGAAGTACAAAGGGACGTTCAGGGTCATGTTGATGGACACAAACCCAAATTCCCTCAAAACCTGTGAGAAGCTGAAGAAGGGAGATAAATACGTGAAGAGATTGGGCCCAAGTACACAAGGGTTGGGGCCCACAACAATCGATGCTCACTGAAGGAGTCTTTTATTACACACTTCTTCTTCTTTTTTGTTTTTTTTTTGTTGTTTTTTTTGTTGTTATTTTTTTTTTAAAGATATATACATCAACCAAGATATTCTCATAATCATTTGGTCAAGGAACATCAAATGAGAACATCAAGTCAGGAGGACCAGAGACTTGCCGAGATGGGCAAACTCCACTGGTACTCTGAGGTGTCATGAGGGGTGAAAGGTCAAAGCTGAAAGGCTCGAACCCCTCATGATATTGGTTGGGTGTGGGCAACAAAGAATGAAGTTGTGTTGCCTCACTAGGGTTTAATTGCTCATCGAAGAAAACCCTCCAACCAATAGGCGGGTGCATCGGAATGAGTTCCTCAGGCTCATTCGATGGATGCAACAGACTTGCATCACTAAGAATGGGGCTTCTCCCCAAGTCATCCAACAAGGACCTCCCACCATCATTTAGATCATCAAGCATAAGCCCGGTCATAGGTGGGTCCTTGTTGGAGTCAATATGAAGCTCCAATGGCTCAATGGCCATGGGACATGAGGTAGAGACACCTTATGGTATAGGCATATGGTGAGGTGTCTCACTCTCACTAGTACTCTCAACTGAATCATGCAACGAACACTCCCTTTGGACATTCATGTTTGAGGCCAGCTCACTCTGTTGCATTGCAAAGACAGGCAATGAGTCTTCGCTGATCCTACAAACATTCTCAACGGGTTGCATTGGTGTTAGAGGCGTTCGTTGATTTTGTGGTGCTTTCTCCAATTGGCGGGTGAGATTGAGATTTAAAGGTTCATCCATGGGTTCCTGTTGCCTACCAGAGTTGAACACATGAAACTCGGCACTCATGTTACCGAATGAGAGCTTCATGAGACCATTTCTACAATTAATCAAGGCATTGGAGGTTGCCAGAAATGGTCTACCCAAAATCAAAGGTATTTGAGAGTGGGTGTTCGCAACAGGATTGGTATCGAGGACAACAAAATCGACTGGAAATATAAAATCTCCAACTTTGATAAGCACGTCCTCGATAATCCCCATGGGAATACGAATGGATCTATCCGCCAGTTGGAGGGTGATCTTAGTTGGTTTCAATTCTCCCAAGTTCAACTGTTGATAAACAGAGAATGGGAGGAGGTTGACCGCTGATCCTAAATCAAGCAAAACATTGCTCAATCTAGTGTCCCCTATCGTACACTGAATAGTAGGACACCCCGGGTCCTTGTATTTTGTGTAGGTAGGATTGGACAAAAGTGAGCTGATATTTGCAGCCAAGAATGCTTTCTTAGGAACATTGGTCTTCCTCTTGGTTGTGCAGAGATCCCTCAACACTTTGGCATATTGAGGTATTTGTTGGATGACATCCAACAAGGGGATGTTAACCTTCACTTGCTTAAATACCTCTAATATCTTGTCCATGTTGTCACTCTGCTTTTTGTTTAACCTACTTGGATAAGGAGCTTTTGGCAGGTAGGTTTTCTGCTGTGCCTGAGAAGAAAGCTTTGGTGTATTACCCTCACCCTCAGCTTCTTCTTCACCACCATTCCCACTGAGGGGCTGCATATATGGTGGTGGGTGTGGCAAGGAAATGTGATTGTCAACCTGTTTTCCATTCCTTAAGGTCACAATGGAATTGACATGGTGAACAGGTTCCTCCACATGGTTCACTTGCCTCCCCCGAGGTACCACATTCTCATTTTGCATTTGTTGTTGTTGGTACAAGCGGGGGTTAGCCTCAGGCTGACTAGGAAAAGACCCTCTCTCTCTTTCATGTACAGACTGAGCCAATTGGCCCATCTGAAGCTCTAGAGATTTGATGGTCTGCTGATTTGAAGTGAGAACTTGACTCGTGGTTGACATAAAAATTTTCATTGAGTTTTCAAGTCCACGAGTCAAGGTCTCAAGCGAATTGAATCGGGTTTCCATATTATTGGAATTTGGGATACCCGATTGATTGGTGGTTTGCGCTTGGGGTGGCTGATAGGAATGCGCATGCATGGGAGGTTGGTGTGATTGGTAATGTGGTCTAGACGAGTTGGAAGGACCACCCGGGGCATTAGTTTGGTTCCATGAAAAATTGGGGTGGTTCCTCCATCCAGGATTATAAGATGATGAGTATGGGTCATTCCTGGCTCTATCATAGATGGCATTGACACGCTCCATCTCAGGAGGAATGGACTCACACTCGCTTTCTACATGACCTATCCTACCACATGAATGACAGGGAACTGGACCAGATGTAGACATGTGAGGTGCACTTTGTTCGTTTTGGAGCTCAATCGAGTCCATACGGCGCATTAAGGCCGCCATGCGTGCCTCGGTGGCCGTAGTGGTATCGATAGCAAATGCGGTACCCGATCTAGTCGAGTTTGCATTCGCGATCCTCGCTCCTATACTAGATGATGCAGGTGGTTCCCTCACACTCTCCCACTGCATGGTTTTCTCAGCGAGGTCTTCTAGGAAGGCCCATGCCTCCCTTTCATCCTTTCCCAACAACTCTCCTTGACACATGGACTCAAGGAGCGTTCTGGACGGGATGTGAAGACCCTCATACACAATCTGACAAAGATGCCACAACTCAATGCCATGGTGAGGGCACGAGGATAGTAGCACTTTGAACCTCTCAAGATATGCATGAAATGGTTCGGTCTCATGTTGATAGAACGAATGGATTTCGTTCCTCAATTTTTGAGTCCGATGATTAGGAAAGTACTTCTTGAGGAATGCAGATTGAAACTCATCCCAAGTCCTAAAGGAATTCGCCTGGTTGCTGTACAACCACTTCTTGGCTTCATCCTTTAGTGCAAAAGGAACGAGCCTAAGATGGATGGAGTCTGTGCTAAGTTGTTGCAGCTTGAATATAGCACAGACCTCCTCAAATTCCCTGAGAAAGATATAGGGGTCACCTTTCCCAGTGAAATGAGGGAGCATGGAAATGAATTGAGGCTTAACCTCAAAATGGTTCCCATTAGCCTCTGGTAATACAATGCATGAGGGTAGAGCGGTACGGCTCGGGTAGCATCGATCACGAAGAGGTATGGGAACGACAACTGGAAGCACTGGTCGAACAGGTGGGTCCAGCAACTGCTCCTCCTCACGGAAATTAGCAGCCATTGAACCCGGACTGCGTGCGACACGAGAGGAGGGAGGTGTCAAGAAATCGATGACCGAAGCCGGATTGACAACGCTCCTCGTCAAACGACCACTCTCGTCTCGTGTCCACGAAAGCATGCACAAAGGTGCACACACACAAAACAAAACTTTTTTTTTATTTTTTTTTCTAACAAAGAATGTGCGTAGAGGAGAAGACGGGGGAACACAGGAGAGAAAGAATGACTCAGGAGAGAAGGGAAGAAGTCCTTATGCTACGGCGGATGGGTACAGGTAGAAGCACACAAGCAAACAAGGCTCAAGCAATCCTAAGGTCGCTATAGGTCCTTGCAGCTAGACGACGCCTAACTGCGAGGTCACACGGCCTCAATACGCCTCACCTCCCTACAACGAGGACCACAAAGCCCAGCAAGTGAGCCAAGATCTGGGGATCTCGTCTCTCCTACTATCGACAAAGTGGGCAACGCCGATCAGGTCATGACGGTCGGGACCGGATCACTTTCCTAATGCGCCCGAAATCCTTAAGGCCAATGTCTACTTGATTTTAAAAATTAGGCTCTTTATTAGTGTGGTTTGTGGGGCGAAGGAAAGGGTGATGAAATCCCCCACCTTATCTTTTACGGGACAGCCCCTCCTTAGTAGCGTTTTGGAGTCCTAAATCTAGCAATCAACTCTCCAAACAACGCTCAACTCACACTTGTTGCAATGCACTTCCTACTAACTAATGCATGTTCATACGAAATGCATGAATGAGAGTAGAAGGTGCGTACCTCACGCCAGCTCTCAGCAACAGAAAATAAAGCAAAGATAAAAGACAATCTAAATGCCTAAGTCACATACATGATGCATGACCTAAACAAGAATGAATGCCTAATCTTTTGCTTTGAGTTTTATGGTCTAAGTTGCTTAAAGGAGGTTTGATTATTGATCTGGGAACGAACTATAAGTCAAAACATGCCAAATTGAGTCCCAGATAACTAGATCATTTAGAGCAACAACAGCAAGAAATTAAAAGATGAACAGAGCTCACTAGACCGCTGATTAGCGGTCTCAGACCGCTGATTGGCGGTCTGAAGTGCTCAGGTCGTCTGGAAATTTCTCCAGTAGCCTCCACTTGCTATTCCCAGTCTCCTGAAACAAAGAAAAACTACAACACACAAATTAAATCCACTCGAATCGTCCAAACAAGAGTCTCGACTGGCACCTCCCCGGCAACGGCGCCAAAGACTTGTTGAACGTTTTAATTAAACCGCAAGTGCACGGCCGTGATGAAGCGGTGGCAAGTACGGGTCGTCCTCAGGGAGGTGAGCAGGCTCTTGTTTATCCGAAATCAAGTGGCAAAAAAGATGGAAGAGATGTTATTATGCTAACCTACACTACACTACGCTAAGAAGTACGAAATGTAAAAGAAGCAAACAAACGATGAAATAAGAACTAAGCTAAGAACAAAACAAGAATGCGGGAATACAGAAATGGGAAAAACCCCTAAGGGGTGGAGTGAGTGCACACAAGCAAAGAGGTGGGTGTTGAACACATTCTTTAAGCACAAATAAAGGTGGTGTTTATCAAGCATAGGAAGTGTCTAAATGTTATGGCAAAACCTATCAATCTATTCACCAACTTGGTTGATTAACATTTACATATGCAAGTTGTTTATTTCAGAACCTAAACAAGCATGAGAGGTGTCTAATCATTTTGGCAAAACTCATCAAGTTATAAATTCTATCCTAAACAAGCAAGCATACATTCATGTTTAATCAACACATCAAAAACAAAGCATTCATCCCATTCTCTAATGCATGTATGTACATCTACTCCACCCCCCAAAGGGGATGAAACTACTCACTAAACATTACACTAATTATTAAACTAAGGAAAGAAAGCATATTAAAACTAAGCTAGAATTAAAAGACGATTAAACTAAAACATGCACAACAATAAAAGAAGCATAAAACAAACAATGAAAGAAACATAAAACTTTATTGATAAAATGATTCACATTAAAAGTAGCATCCTCCTACTTTAGTGTGTGCTTCAAGGCCTCACTTCTAGTAGGAAGAATAGCCACTTAAAATATGGAGTGATTACAATGGAAGGTGAAGAGTTCTATTAATAGCCATGGAAAAAGGCAAACCGGGACAATCCCCCGATGTGGGACTAAACAAACACCAAAAATAGCCTAAACGAACATTAATACAAGTCCAGGAGAAATTTGAGCGCATTTGGGCCAAAAGTGACCGCCAATTAGCGGTCTTGGACCGCTAATTAGCGGTCTACAGTGTCCGGATCGCTCTGGAATTTCTTGTGGGCTTTTCTGGAAGGCTTTGTTGGTATTTGATGCATCTATTTTGCATGTTGGAGCTCCGACCCGAATATAATTGCCAAAATACTCCCCATGATGGTGAGGAGTATTCTGTTTTACTCTTAGGTCCTTCGGTCTTGCATTAAGGTCCTTCTTCCTTGCATCTTGGTCCACAGATCTCACAATTCAGTACTTTTTCCCAGCTTTTGGGTCCTTTTATGCTTCATCTCTTCAAACCTATTTATTCCTGAAAACTAAACATAAAACTCGTAACATAGCATTATTTAGGTGAAAGATAATGGATATAAGATACAAATATGAGCATGAAATGATGTCAATCAACACACCTAGCCTAATGAATCATTCATGCAAGTTTAGTTAAGGACTTAAGTGAAAGACATGGGCAATCTTAACATCCTCAATTGATACAAAGTGTAGAGTCCATTAAGGTTCTTATTTGCATCGCCATTTCGTTTCTTTTGTTTTTTTCCTTTTTGTTCTTTTTTCCATTTTTATTTTTTACTAGTTGGTGTGTAAATCTCCCAGGGTCAGGTTTTGTGCATCATTGCTTATGAGGACTTACACTATCATGTACACCTATTCCCACATCACCACATAGGGCGATCCTTACCACCAGTGTAAAAGGAGTTCGGTCAGTGCATCCCAAGTCAGATGGCTCGACCACGAGAAGTGGGTTTGATCCTGACTCAACTAGACCGACAATTGGTTGTCCAGGCCGCCAATTGGCCATAATGATTGGTCGGATTCGACCCGTTTTCAGTTGGTTGCTTCAATGCTTCAATTCTCCACGTGGGATGCACCCAGATTGGTTCTTTGAGTTTGCGCACGAATCTAATTTCCAAAATACTCCTCATGATGGTGTGAAGTTTCTTGATTTGCTAATTGGTCCTTTTGGTTTACATATAGGTCCTTCCCGTTGCATATAAGTCCTTAAGTCTCACAATTCAATTTTTTTTTGCGTTCAGGTCCTTTTTGTGTCTCTTCTTCTCAAACATGTTTATTCCTAAAACATAAACCTAAAATTCGTTACGTAGCATTGCTTAGGTTCAAAATAGAGGATATAAGACACGAATATATGCATGATAAGTCAATCAGTAAACCATAAATGAAGAGAATGATTTTATAGAGGTACGACACCCCCACTTGGGTCCTACTTCCTCTCTTGGAAGCTTCGCTCGATTCCCCGAACTCCGATGAGTAGTATCATATCATACATCGCATTCATGCTATATATCCTTTATTTTACCCCAATTTCGTGCTACTCAGGTGTTTGGTTGTGTTGTTTTAGGTGTTAGGTAATAAAGAAGAGAAAGGAAGAGAAAAGGACTGCAATGCAAGAAGAAATGTCAAATGAAGCAAAGTGGACATGTTTGTCATGCACAAGGACCCATCTGCAAATCAGGAAGGACCTATATGAAATCCAGAGGGACCTGAACGCACGAAAAACATTTCGGGCGCAAAAATCATTCAAAACTATGATCTTGAGGAGTATTTGGGTAATTAAAGACAAACGGGCTCGAACCAGCAATTCACGAGTGCACCCCAATCACAAAATACAACATCTAAGTTACTGGAGAAAAATGGGTCAGATAAGAAAGAAACAATCCACCAGCGGTGGATTTTAATCCCAATGGCGGATCAATTTGCTTAAATTTGGCCCCGATTTCTCACGTCACTTCACCTAGATCATTTCGGTGCACCAGACTATAGAGAAAGTGATTACAATAATTACATTGCTTCCAGATCCATCCAAACCCTTATTTCTTCTATAAATAGACTTGTAATGCCTCCTTTCTCCTTCTTCCTTCCTCTCCTTCTTAGGTTAGTTTCCTTTCTTGTTTAGTAGAGTAGGTTTTATTTCCTGTTTATTAGAGTATAGGTTTTAGTTTCTTAATTAGTACTGTAGTTGAGGAGAAGAGGAGCAACCTTGTAACCTTTCATTTCAATCTAATTTAATTGTTGTTCCTTACATTGATGTCTTCCATTTGATGCAATTTCCTTTATTGCTTGGTCCTTGCTTATTCTAGTTTTCTACATTTTCGTTATGGTTTTGTGTTGTTTTTATGTTTTCTCGAGTTTAGAGATGGTAGGGAGTAGTCCATCTCCATTGGGGGTGGAGAGAAGAAGGTGATGTGATTATGTGATGTATTAAGTGTGTGTGTTAATCCTAAACTTTAAAGCTCACATCAATTCCATAACCATCTAATGAGATTTTCACTCTTATCTTTGATGTGCTAATGCTCTTAAGTGATGCTTATCACATTAGTGGGCCTATTTTATGGGGAATGATGAGGTGAGGATAAGGATGGAGTGGATAAGGAGGAAACATAACGTGTACTTGCATGTGCTCATATTGGCCTCACCCTAATTAATGTCTTGTATGTTTTAATGATTGTGTTAAATCTTATTTATGTGGAGACATAGTGGGGTTTGGACATTATGCATTTCATGCTAGCCTCATCTCAATTATCGTCTTGTATGTTTTAATGATAATGTTTTATCTTATTTCATGTGGACACAAAGTTTGATAGGTTTTTATGGATTTCATGAATTACATGTTGTGATGAGCACCAAGGAACACCCACACGTACACACATTCTCATTTCCACATTCTTTCTCCACCCCTAAGGGGTTTATTTTTATCGTTTGTTTTCTGATTTAGTACACATCATAGTGTAATTCAATCTCATATCTCTCTTTTCCTTTCCCACTCGAGTATTGTGAACTCTGACTCGCACACGCTCCTCATGGACATGACCTGTACTTGCCACATCTCACCGACATCGTGCACTTGTAGTATTATGATTGAATCAATAAAAAAAATCGTGTCATTGTCAGGGAGCCATTTTTGTAGTCGAGTTCACCATTTTGGTGAGGTTTTATTTTTTTATTTTATTTTGTTTTGTTTTCTTTTTTTGTTACTTGACAAGGGACTAAGTAGACAAGGGAGCTTAAGTAAGGGAAACAAGGAGCCAGGAGGATTTTGGGGACCACATTCCCTAAACAATCCATTAGTGGCGGATTTGGTAACTCTGTTTGCATTTTTGTTTCATCTGTAGCTTGTTCTTACTATTCCTAGTTGATATCTGCTATTGTCTACTTCATAAATGCTCTATGTTGATACCATAAAATAATCTAAGATGCATATTTTCCTGTTTTAAGGCAACTTGACCCCTAAAAATCAAGGCAAAAAATTAGATTGTTTATGATCTAGGTCGTGCATCATCTGTAGGCTTTGCACGCATATTGTTTTTCCTTTGCTTTAATTTCTTGGTGTTGATTACTGGCGTAGGGTATGTGCACCCGTTCTCTCATTCATGCGTGGTTAGAGCATCCATTAGTTAGTAAGGTGCATCAAGACAAGAGTGAGGCGAGTGATTGATTGGTGTGTTGATTTCTAGCTTAGGATTCCAAACAAACTAAGGGCAGTCATCCCGTAAAAGATAAGGTGTGGGATTTCATCACCCTTTCCTTTAACCCAAAAATCACTCCTAATTAAGAGTCTTAATCTAAAATCAAGTAGACATTGACCCCTAAGGACCTCGGGTGCATTAGGATAGTGATACGGTCATGACCGTCATAGCCTGATCGGCGTCGCCAACTTTGTCGATAGTTGGAGAGACGAGATCTTTGGAACTTGGCTCACTTTCTGGGCTTTGTGGTCTTCATCGTAGGGAGGTGAGGATTGTTGAGGCCACGTGACTTTGCAATTATGCGTTGTCTATCTGTAAGTACCTATAGTGACCTTAGGTTGTTTGAGTTGTGTTTGCTAGATTAGGCTTCTACCCTCAACTTTACCCACGCTAGATCTACAAATTCTTCCCTTCTCCTCTGAGTCATCTTCTTCTCACCTACCTCTACGTTCAAGTCTCCTCTCTTTTACACTCTCTATTAGTGTTTTAGGGTCTAGTCGAGCACTGTTTTTGCAAGCTTGGCCTCGTGGTGGTGAGAGTGGTCGACTCGAGAGTATTGTGTCTAGATGGATGGTTATATGGGAGACCATCCATTTCATTGTTGGGACCAAGACTATTCTCCATGGTATTCCGGACCCATGCATCCTGGGGTGCCTTAGACTAACAACCAACATGGTTGGGACAATCTTAATTGTGAGACTGAGTAGTCTTCAGATTGGGGTAATATAAGAGAGGCACCGACTGCTAGACTACCATCTAGTTGTGTCAGGTCATATGTTGGTCAACAAACTGAGACATTATAAGAAACTTAGGGCTCTTTCATGCGTTCGGTAAAGGGAATGACTGGATTGGTGATTCCAGAAGCCACGTCAGATGACTAGAGTGGTTTAAGTGGTCAAGTGTTCGAAGAGGGCTCGTATGTTCCTCTAGAACCCGAATATGATGATGTTTTTTCCCAAAGTACTCATTCTGACCTATACGCATTCACGTTTCACCCAGGGAGGACATATTCATGGGGAAACTTTAGAAATCCTGAGTATCATACTTCATGCCCACCCTAGTATCCTCCTCCCGAATACATTGAATTCTACCAACACTACTAATCATTAGACTCATTCTCAGTCCATAAAACACCAAACCCAAAATCTCCAAAATTCTTACTTGAGCCTCACAGTTGACCCAACACTTGATTCCTTGAAACAAACTCTCCAAATGTTCATGGAAACCACTCAAACTTCCTAGCAAAATCTGGCAATGCAAGTGAGTCATATGACACAACAACTAAGTGAACGTAAGGAGGGTGACCTTTCCTGTTAACATGAGGATTCATCATTTGATATCGAACCACCACCACATCCACAATTCAAAGCACAATCTGTCAAAGTCAAACTCCTAGTTAGTTTGAGGGACTTGGGGGTTCAATTCACGATCACTTGGTGGGATATTCGATTCAAATTGAGAATAGCATGGACCAAATTCATTATGAGTAGGCATAGGATTATGCCTTACCATTTTGTCCCATGACCCTAGAGCCACATGATCTTAATGTTATGCGTCTTAAGGACTTACCTTTGGTCGAGCAAGAGCTCCCTAATACCCCTAATTTCATATGACCTGGTGAGAGTTTGCCTCTCACTATTGTTCGTGATCATCTTGAAAATGAAGGGACACCAAACAACTACATTGCTAATGTGGGTATTCCGAGTTCCTTAGACGATAGCTTGGGTAAGAGACTCACTTTTTGTTCGCCTGGTGTTTCAGGCAAGCATAAGGCAGTTCTGGACCTCGTTCCGACACACCAACCTATTGGTTGCAGAGTTTGGATTGATGATCCGGATTTTAATACCGTAATGGGAGAAACACTTCTTCTGTTGTGAAATATTTCCCTAGCTCTTGAGAGGTTCGAGCTCTTTTAGTTTGATCATTCGAATCAGACGCCTTTGCGTTTAATTGATGAACCTCACCCAATATTTGGTACATTTAGTGAGGGGCCCACTAATGAGTATTTTGGCCCCACGTGGTGTCATGTTCCCATTACATGTACATTGACACACTTTTGTGGTTCCCATTTGATGTCCCTTGACAAATGAAGACGGGAGCCCATTTTTGTACATAATTATATTTGAGAAAAAGAAGAAAAAAGACAAAAAAAGAATCCAAGACTGAGCATAGGTTGTTGTGGGTTCCAACCCTTGTATATTTGGGCCGTATTTGTTTCACGTATTTCTCTCCCTCCTTTAGAATCTAATAGGTTTTGAGGGGAATTCGGGTTTGTGTCCATTAACATGAATACGAAAAATTCCTAGTGCTTCAAAGTTTTGTGAGATCATAACTTTTTCATGCAAAAATACATGTAGTATCATGCTTGCATACACTGAGGAGAATGCATGAAGTAAGTGTGGGGAGTCTTTTACATTTGTATAATGTTGAGTCAAGTCTTTTTCACTTTGTTTTTTGTTTTCTTTTGTATGTATTGTTAGGGTCATGATAGTGTGTTGCAATTTACATTGATATATCTATTATACCATGATCCTTTGGTGACTTGCCTTCTTTTGCTTGCGTAATGCTTTAATTTTACATTTCTTTCAAAATCTTCAAGTGTTTGGAAAGAAAATGTTTTGTGGGTTTTGTGTGTGTTTAGCATTTCAAAACCGTTGAGAGGCAAAGTAAAAAGGAAACTCCCAAAATTGACTTGAACATGATCCATTAGGATATCTAGTCGTAAGGATGCACCCCGGTTTTCCCTCAGGGGAAGAGTAATCATAGGGTTTTAGTACTCAAATAAAAAAGAAGTCCACCCAAACCTAGTGAGTAAAATAATTTATGTCTGTTAGTATAAGGAAGTTTGTCGTAGTCAGAGACTCTTAAACTCCTATTGTGAAACCTTAAGAGTAGGGGTTTTGGTTCCCATGTAGATAAGAAATAATAATTAAGTATGGTGTTCTCTCTTCATGCACGAATCCTATCACTCAGGAAATTAGGTCCCACGGGACTTAGTGTAGGATTTTTGCATTCCCTTCACTTAGTGCATGGTGTTTTCGAGTAATCTAACTTGTGATGCACCGATCGAACTCTCGTTACATGGCCTATAGGGATCGCCCTATGTAGAGATTTTGAGAAGTTGTGCATGATAGTGTATGTTCTCATAGGCAATGATGCACGAAACCCGACCTTAGGAGATTTAAACACGAACTAGTAAAAAAATAAAATGAAAAAAAGGAGAGGAACAAAAAGAAAAAAAGGAATACAAATAGGAACCTTATTGAAATTTACACGACGTATCACTTGAGGATGTTAAGGTTGCCCATGTCTTTCACTTAAGTCCTTAATTAACTTGCATGAATGGTTCCCTAGGCTAGGTGTCTTTACTGGATACATATATAGAGTCGGCCCGTAAGATTACCGTGTCCAATGATCGACAAAATTAGGTCCATCGAGTCGTGTTGCTTGGTCGAATAATACATCAATGTTCAGATTTTGTGGGTATATCCATTGAAAACCCTCAAAAGATACCACTAATCCTCCTTGGCGACAAGGAGGTTTAAAGTCTTGTTGCACGTGCTAAGTGCAACCATGATTCCTACGAAAGTGAGTTAGGATTTCCCCATTTTTCGTATGTTTTCCTTTCTTTCATTTTTCTCTTTCTTTGTTTTGCTCGGGACTTGCCAAAGGTAAGTGTGGGGGTATTACATGTTGTGATGAGCACCAAAGAACACACTCATCGAGTAAGGCCTAATTAATCTAATCAAATTCATATAATCTCTACTTAAGATGCAACGGAAATGATAATGAAAACAACTAGAGAAAAGCAATGCAAACCACAAATGAAGATAGCAATTTTTTAGAGGTTCGGCACCCCAAGTAGGTCCTACTTCCTCTCTTGCAAGCTTCGCTTAATTCCACGAACTCCGCCTACATCTTCACTATCGACACCCCGTTCTGAGACGGGAGACAATACCTTTACACCAGGAACTCGCGAACAATCCTGGCCGAGCTCAATTTCTTCCTCTTACAACCTGAGAGGGATGGTTTGGGCTTTCACCGAAACCTTTACAATCTTTGGCAGCAACAAGTAACGAAGGGTATCAACACTAAAACTTGAGCATCCTTTGAGTTTGATAAGGAATTGGATCAAAGGTGTGGAAGTTTAAGCTTTTGAGTGTGTGGAATATTCTCTCTAATGTAGGAGGCAAATAGAAGTTGGAGAGTGGTGTAAATAAGGTGTGTGAACCTCTATTTATAAGCTCCTAAAGTGTTATAGCCATTGGAGAATATTTGGGTATGATTTGTGAAAGATACACAAAACAAAAGGTTAAGTTTTGCAAATATGCCCTAAATCGGTCGACCGACACGGGATCAACGGTCGACCGTTTCCACGAAATTAAGGAAATGTTCGAACCAACTAAAGACAATGTCGAACAAAATGGCTACAACATAGGTGAATGGTCGAACTAAATCTAGGGGACGGTCGACCGTTTGGAGGGTTTTGGCCAGGTAAAAGTTTCGTGGTCAAACACAACAAGTAAGTCCGTCGGACCGAAAATAACAGGCACTTTTGGCGCACACAATTGTTTACATCCGGGTGACCGCCTTCAAGGCATCATTCGCAGGTGGTCGAATACATCTTAGGGGTTAGATGAACATACGAATATGCATGTATAACAATCATCCACAAATTACGAGTTATCCGGTCCACCGAAAGGTCAAAAGAAATTGACCGGTTGGACTGGGAAAACTCACTATGGGTTAACCGTTTAACTGGTACGAATGGTCGAACGGAAAACTGGTTTTGGTCGACTGTCTCACACAGATAGTTTAAGGTTTAAATGTGTGATTTTCATATCTCGGTTTGGGTGATCTATTGAAGTCTGAATGATGTGAAATTTGGTGTATGATTTCTACAAGGTGTATGCGAATAGCATTTAACTCTTGTATGCTCAAGTTCACGTATTTTCCTAAGACTCAAATAAAGGCAAAACTACATGCCTTCAAATAGCTTGATTACAAATATTGACTTAATTACATTCTTCCTTGAGTCTTGATCACCTGTAGATGTTAACACAATACAATTTATATTCCGTACGTAATGTGTGATACACTACATTTAATTGTGACTAAGATTAAGTTAGTTAAATCATCAAAACAATGACTAATTTATTTCCCTTAAAAAATTAAAAACGAAATTTTCACTTTATGCATGGTAGATAATCATACATAAACAAGATCATCACTTTAACTAAAATAATAGAACTGATTTCCCCTAATATCTCGAAGTTTTATCATCTGAATTTTCGAAATCCTGTAATCCAAATCTCAATCCAATACAAAATGGGAAAAACAAATATAAAACAACAAAATAAAGAAGAGAGTGATTGGATCAATTATAATACCGCAAGTGCACCGCCGCGTGTGAGTCGGGTTCGTGATACTCGAGTGGGGGAGAAGGAGAGAGATGCGATCGGAATCAAACTACAACACGTAGGAAATCCGAAAACAAACAATAAAACTAAACCCCTCGGGGGGTAAAAAAGAACATGGAAATGAAAATGTGTGGTGTAGGGTGTTCAAATGTGCTCATCATCAAAACATGTGACACATGAAATCCATAAAACTCAACTCCAACTTTGCCTCCACATGAAATAAGCTAAACCCTTATCATTAAAACATACAAGATGATTGACATCATATCATGCATCTATTTGTGTCTTATATCCTTTATTCTTGGCCTAAGCAATGCTACGTAACGAATTTTATGTTTAAGTTTCAGGAATAAACATCTTTGAGCAGAAGAGACTATATATAAATGGACTTTAAAGTAAGAAAAAGGACTAAGTTGCAAGACTTATGGATTGAGATGCAAGAGAGAGGGACCCGAATGCAAAACCAAAATGACCAATGAGCAAATGAAGAAACTCCACACCATCATGAGGAGTATTTTGGAAATTGGATTCGGGTCACAACCTACAAAACCGATTAGGGTGCATCAGACATGAAGACATGAAGCCAAACAACCGCACTCCAAAACCAGGCCGGATCCAGACAATATAGACCGCCAATTGGCGGTCTGTTTTGTCCGGATCCGATAAAACTTTGGCGGGTCATGTATTAGAGTGTTTTATGCATATTTTTAGTACTGCATTAGTCTCATACCGGGGATTGTCCCCGGTTACCTTTTTTCATACCTATAAATAGAACTCTTCCTTCTCATTTGTATTAACCCATTGCTTGGTGGCATTCTCTCTACTTGGAGTATGCCTTGGAGCAAGAACTCAAGGTGGAGAAGAATGCTACTTGTAATGTGAGTCATGTAAATAAAATAATTCTTCATAGTTTGTCTTAATGTTGTCTTTGTTTTAATGCTTGCTTGTTTAGTTTGTTTTGTTTTCTTTATTGTAGTATAAATAGAATGTCTTCTTTTATTAATTTAGTTTATAGTTTAATGTGTGAGTAGTTCCATCCCCCTTTGGGGGTGGAGTTGATGTTTATACATGTTATGTAGATGGAATGATTGCTAAACATTATTGTATGTGAGAAATGTTAGTATGCTTGTTTGAATTGAAGAGAATACTTAACTTGATGGTTTCTGCCATAATATTTAGGTACATTCCATGCTTGTTTAGGTTCTTAATAACAAATTTGTCATGCTCATATTAATCGTTTGGGTTATTGATTTGGATGATAGGTCTTGCCATGAGGTTCTTCCTATGCATAGCAAACACTACCTACAGTTGTGCTTATTGAATGCATTGATCACCTCTTATTTCATCTGTACACACACTCCACCCCTTAGGGGGTTTTATTCTTCAATTTCATATTTCTTATTAGTATTTGCTTAGTTTCGTTTTAGTTCCTCTCGTGCTTTCATTTCCTTATTGGTTGCTTACTAGCATAGTTAGTCTAGTTAGTTTAATCAATCTCTTCTCCCCTTTGTTTCCCACTCGCCTTCGAACTAACCAAAGTCGACACACCTCCCGATGGATCGACTCGTATTTTCCACTACTTCAACGCGACCGTGCACTTGTGGTTATTATAACTGATTCAATCAAGTTTTTGGCGTCTTTGCCGGGGAGGTGTTCTGCCCAGACTTTGGTTTGGACGATTCGAGTGGTTTTAAATATTTTTTTATAGTTTTGCTTTGTTTCAGGGATCCTCAGGATCAAGGGGAGGCCACTGGAGTAATTGGAGGAAGAAACCCACCACAGTGACCGCCAATCAGCAATCTGGGACCGCCAACTGGCGGCCTGGTGAGCTTGGTTAGTTTCATTTTTTGTTCTTGTTGTTTGTTGTTTCGGTTTAGTTGTCTAGCGGCTCAATCTTGCATGTTGTGATTTGTAGTTTGCTCCCAGATTTACAATCAATCCCCTTTAATCAACATGGCCACTAAAATCCAAACCAAAAGATTAGGCATTCTTGGTCATGCATCATATACTTGACTTAGGCACGTAGTTATCTTTTATTTTAACTTTACTTTGAATAGATGAGCGCCGACATGAGGTACGCATTTCGTAGTCTCATTCATGCATTTTTTATGACCATGCATTAGTTAGTTGGAATTGCATCGGGACAAGAGTGAGGTGAGCGTTTGATTGGAGAGTCGATTGCCAGATTAAGACTCAAAACGCCACTAAGGAAGGGTTGTCCCATACAAGATAAGGTGTGGGATTTATCACCCTTTCCTTTGCCCCAAAATCACTCTTCATCAAAGCCTTAATTCTAAAAGCAAGTAGACATTGGCCCTTGGATTTCCGACGCACTAAGAGAGTGATCGAGTTGAGACCGTCATGACCTGATCGGCGTCGCCTGCCTTGTTTTTAGTAGAAGGTACTGGATCTCCGGATCTGGTATCACTTGTTGGGCATTGTGGTCTTCATTGTAGGGAGGTGAGGCGTGTTTAGACTAGTGATCTCGAAGTTAGGCGACGTCCAGCCTAAGGACCCATAGTCATAAGTTGTTTGAGCTATGCTTGCTAGATTAGGCTTCTACCTTCACCCATTACCCATGCTTGCTCTAAGGATTCTTGCCTTGTCCTCTGAGTCATCTTCTTCTCACCTACTTCTACATTCTAGTCTCCTCCCCTTTACACTCTGTTAGCAGTTTAGGGTCGATTCGAGCACTTTTTGCAAGCTTGGCCTCGTGGTGGTGAGAGTGGTCGACTCGAGAGTTTTTTGTTGAGATGGAAGGTAACATGGGCGACCATCCATATCATTGTTGGGACTACGACAATTCTCCTTGGTATTCCGGACCCATGCAACCTGGGGTGGCTCAGACAAACACCCTGTATGGATGGGACAATCTTAATTGTGTGACTGAGCAATCTTCATATTGGGGTAATATGAGAGAGCACTGACTGCTAGACCACCATCTAGTTACGTCGGATCATATGTTAGTCAACAAACTAAGAAATGGCAAGAAGATTTGACCTCTTTCATGCATGTGGTAGATGACATGAGTGCACCGGTGGCTCTAGTAGCCGTACCATGCGACTGTTGTGGGTTGAGTAGTCATGTTATCGGGGAATGTCCTTATGTTCCCCCAGAGCCTGAGTATGAGCATACCTTTTTCCAAAATGCTCAATATGACCTTTACGCATCCGCGTACAACCCAAGAGCGATGGATTAGTGGGGAGACAATTCTTATTCAAATTCTTATACATCATTTTCACCCAGTATCCTGCTACCGAATACCCAGAATTCTACCAGCACCCCACTCCGAACATTGGACTCATTCTCAGCCCATCAACACCCAACCCCAAAATTTCTCAATCTCTGACTTGGACCTCATAGCTGACCGCATACCTGATTTCTTGAAACAAACTTTCCTTACGTTCATGGAACCACTCAACAGTCCATACAAATTATGTCACTGCAAGTGAGTCAAATGACGTAGCAATTATGTGAATGTGAGGAGGGTAACTTTTCTTGTCAACATGAGGATTTATCTATTGATATCGAACCACCACCACATCCACAAATTCAAAGCACAATCTTTCAAAGTTAAACTCCTAGCCAGTCTGAGGGACTTGGGGTTTCACTTCACGATCACATAGTGGGAGATTCGATCGAAATTAAGAATAACATGGACCAGCTTCATTATGAGTTGGCATAGGATCGGGCCTTGTCTTTTTGTCCCGTGGCCCTTGCGCCACATAATCTTATTGTTGTGCCTCTAAAGGACTCACCTGTGGTGGAGCAAGAGCCCCCTAGTACCCTTAATCTCAAACGATCTGACGAGAGTTTGCCTCTCATTATTGTTCCCGATCAAATTGAAAATGATGGGACATCAAACAACTGCATTACCAATGAGGGTATTCTGAGTTCCTTGGAGGATACCTTGGGTAAGAGACCAACTTTCTGTTCGCCTGGTGAGTTGGACATGCATAACAAGGTTTTTGATCTCGTTCCGACCCACCAGCCTGTTGGTTGGAGAGTTTGGATTGACGATCATAACTTTAGTACCGCAACGGGAGAAACTCTTCCTCCGTTAAACAATTTTTCCCAAACTCTTGAGAGCTTCGAGCTCTCTCAGTTTGATCCTTTCATCTTGTGCTCTTTGTGAGGGGGACCCACGCTTGAGTTTTCTGGCCCCGTGTGGCTGGACCCACTTTTGAGGTTCCCATTTGATGTCCTTTGACAAATGAAGATGGGAACATATATTTGTACATAGTTATATTTCAAAAAAATGAAAAAAAATGAAAAAGAAAAAAAAACTCCAAGCGTGAGCATTGATTGTTGTGGGCCCCAACCTTTGTGTATTTGGGCCTCATTTCTTTCACGTATTTGTATCTCTTCTTTAATATCTCACAGGTTTTGAGGGAATTCGGGTTTGTGTCCATCAACATAACCAAGAACTTCCCGTTGTGCTTCATGTTGGGGAGATCTTTTCTTTTTCATGCATAAATCCATGTAGTATCATGCTCACATTCATTGAGGATAATGCATGGAGTAGGTATGGGGGGTTTACGTGTGTACATAGTCGAGTATTTCTCATTTTCTTTTGTGTTCTTTCGTTTTCTTGTGTGCATTGCTACGATTATGTTAGTGTGTTACATTTAATATCGATATATCTGCTTGTCATGATCCTTTGGTGACTTGTTTTCTTTTACTTGCCTAGTGTTTTAAATTGTCACATTTCTTGCGAAATCTTCATATGTTTGCGAAAGAAAATGTTTTGTGGGTTTTACGTGTGTTTGGCATGTGCAAAACTGTTGAGAGGCGAAATAAAAGCAAAGCTCCCAAATATGTCTTGAACATGATGCATTAGGATATCTAGTATACCGGCTTTAGGTCTTATCTTATCATTAGGATGCACCCTGGTTTTCCCTCAGGGAGGAAGTAATCATATGGTTTCAGTACTCAAACATTTAAAGAAGTCAACCCTGAACCTAGTGAGTCAAATAATTCGTGTCTGTTAGTATAAGGAAGTTTGTTGTAGTCAAGGACCATTTAACTCCGGTTGCGAGACATTAAGTGTAGGGGTTTTGGTTCATGTGTAGATAAGAAATAAGTGAGTAGGGGTTCTCTCTTCTCGCACGACTCCTATCACTCGGGAAATTAGGTCTGAGAGGACTTTGTGTCTGGTGCTTTCGAGTCATCTGACTTGGGATGCATTGACCGAACTCCCGTTACACGGGTGGTAGGGATTGCCCTATGTGGAGATGTGGGAAAAGGTGTATGTGATAGTGTAAGTCCAAATAGGCAATGATACATGAAACCTGACCCTGGGAGAATCACACACCAACTAGTAAAAAAAAGGAAAAATTAAAAGAAAAGGAAAAGAGAATAAGAAAAAGAAGAAAAAATGGTAATGCAAATAAGAACATTAATGGACTTTACACTTTGTATCACTTGAGGATGTAAAGGTTGTCCATGTCTTTAACTTAAGTCCTTAATTAACTTGCACGAATGATTCATTAGGCTTGGTGTGTGGACTCGATACATATATAGAGTCGGTCCGTCGTATTACCGTGTCCAATGATCGACAAAAATGAGTCTATTGCGTCGAGTTTCTAGGTTGATTAATCCATCAATGTTCGGATTGTATAGGTATATCCGTTGAAAACCCTCAGGAGACAGCACTCCTCCTCTTTGGCGACAAGGAGGTTTAACGGCTTGTTGCACGTGCTAAGTTCAATCATGATTCCTACGAAAGTGAGTTAGGATTTCCCTATTTTTCGCATGTTTCACTTTTCTTCATTTTTCTCTTGCTTTGTTTTGCTCAGGACTAGCAAAAGGTAAGTACGGGGGTATTCGATTAGTAGCATATCATGCATCATATTCATGTTATATATCCTTTATTTTACCCAATAATATGTGGTACTCGAGTTGTTGTTTGTGGTGTTTCAGGAGTTAGATAATAAACAAGAGGAAGGGAGCAAAAATGACCTAAATGTAACAAGTATGGACTGATTTGGAAGGTTCTGGACCTATTTGTAATGCACAAGGACTGGATCGCAAATCAGGAATGACCCAAGTGCAAACCCGGAGGGTCCTAATTGTGAAGTGGAAAACATGGTGACACATCACTTGAATCAGATCAGTATTTCACCAATTAAACTCAAAGTGATTCGAGCCAGCAGACCAGGGCTTCACCCCATGTGCCAAATGAAGATATCAAGTGGGACACAAAATTTCAACCGCGTCAGACGCATTTGATCTGCCACTGGCGGATAATTTTGCAACAAATGGGCTGAAATATCCCTCTTCTTCTTGCCTCTCCATTAGTTTTAGGTTTTGTTTTAGTTCTGATTAGTGTAGTTGGACGAGAAGAAGCATACTTTGTAATCCTTTCATTTCAATCAATAGTGAGTTTAGTTCTTTAAATACATGTCTTTTACTTTGATGTAATTTCTTTGATGTCGTTGTTTGTTTAATCTTGTCTTCTTCATTTCTTTTATGGGTTCATGTCATTCTTATATTTTCTTTAGTGTAGAGATGAGTAGAGAGTAGTCCATCCCTATTGGGGGATTAGTGTGTGTCTTAATCTTAATCCTTTGAGCCTTACAAGATTTCCATAACCATCTTATGGGATCTCACTCTTATCTTTTATGTGCTAATGCTCCTTGATTGATTCGTTTTATTTAACCGCAAGTGCACGACCGCGTTGAAGCAGTGGCAAATACGGGTCGTCCACTGGGAGGTGTGTTGACGTTTGGTTTGTGCGAAGGCGAGTGGTAAAGAAAGGAGAGAAAAATTGGTTACACTAAACTACACTAAGGTGCAAGTGGAAATGGAAAAGAAGCAAGAAACTAAACCCCAAAGGGGGTAGAGAAATAATGTGAACATAAAGAAGTGTGTGTGTGTGTGTGTGTGTGTTCAATTATGCTCCTCACAACATGTAGTACATGAAATCATAAAACTAAATCCAACTTTGCCTCCACATGAATTAAGATTAGATCACATCATTAAAACAGACAAGACAATAATTGGAATGAAGCTAAATGAACTGAAGTAGAAAGACTAGACCCTACTATGCCTCCACATGAATTAAGTTAACACATTATCATTAATACATACAAGACATTAACCAAGGTAAAGGCAACAAGAGTACATACACTACAACTTGTGTTTTCAATATTAATGGCAGCGATATCCTAACCTTATCATTCCCCATAAAATAGGTCCACTAATCAAAGCATAGGCTAAGCTTCATTCAAGAGCATTAGCATATCAAAGATAAGAGTGGAAACTCATTAGATGGTTATGGAAATCATATAAAGCTCAAGGGATTAAGATAACACACACTTAATACACTACATGATTATATCACATATTTCTCCACCCCCCAAAATGGGGATGGATCTACTCACTACTCATTACACTAACTACATTAACAAAATGAAACATAATACTGAAATTAAATTAATCTAAGCAAGCAAGAAACATTAAAGAAACTAAAAGAACATGAGACTAAAGAAACATGCAAGACATGTAAATTGAAATTAACTAAGCAATGTAAAAACTAAAGTAAACAACAATTAACTACAAAACTTCTATTATTACTCACTCCAAATTACAAGCAGCCCTTCCTCCACCAGAGTTTTGCTTCAAGGCTTCACTCTTAGTAGGGAAGAAGACCACTAAGAGAGAGAAAGATATAATGGAAGGTGAAGAGTTCTATTTATAAGCATGGAAAAAGCTAATCCGGGACAATCCCTCGATGTGGGACTAAACAAATACCAAAAATAGACTAAGCATACACTAATACACGTGCTCCACCACTCTTAGCGGATCCCGAGCTATCTGGACTGCCAATTAGCGGTCTCAGACCGCCAATTAGCGCTCTATAAGCTTCAGATCCATTTGGTTTTTGTGCTGGGCTTTGCTTGAAGTATTTCTTGGTCTTGGATGCATCCACTTTGTTTATTGGAGCTCCAACCCGAATCGAATTGTCAAAATACTCCCTCATGATGGTGTGGAGTTTTCTGTTTTGCTGTTAGGTCCTTCGGTCTTACGTTCAGGTCCTTCTCCCTTGCATCTTAGTCCCCAGGTATCACAATTAAGTCATTTTTCCCTGCTTTTGGGTCCTTTCATGCTTCATCTCTTCAAACCTATTTATTTCTGAAATTCAAACATAAAACTCGTCACGTAGCGTTGCTTAGGTGTAACATAATGGATATAAGATACAAATATATGCATGAAATGATGTCAATCAAATACCCCCACACCAAAGTTTTTGCCAGTCCCGAGCAAAACAAAGAAAGAGAAAAACAAACGAGAAACAAGAAATCCTAACTCAGTTTCGTAGGAATCACGGTTGCACTTAGCACGTGCAACAAGTCGTTAAACCTCCTTGTTGCCAAGGAGGAGGAGTGTTGTCTCCTGAGGGTTTCCAGTGGATATACCCACAAAATCCTAACAAGATGCATTATTCAATCTAGACTCTCGACTCGTTGGAAATATTTTGTCGATCATTGGACGCGGTAATCCTACGGGCCGACTCTATATAGGTAATCAATCCACACCTAGCCTAATGAACCATTTGTGCAAGTTAAATAAGGAATTAATTGAAAGACATGGACAACCTCAACATTCTCAAGTGATACAAAGTGTAAGGTCCATTAAGGTTCTTATTTGCATTACCTTTTTATTATTATTATTAGTTGGAGCTTCGTTCTCCCAGGGTCAGGTTTCGTGCATCATTGCCCACGAGGACTTACACTATCACGTACACCTTTCCCCAAATCTCCACATAGGGCAATCCCTACCACCCGTGTAACGAGAGTTCGGTCGGCGCATCCCAAGTCAGATGACGTAGACCCGTGTAACAAGAGTTCGGTCTGAGTTGTGTGAAAGATGCAACATATAGAAATTTAAGTTCTGAAATAGTCAACCGATTGACGTCCATAATTGAAGTCCAGAAAGGTCCAGGAAGAAAACAGGTGACCGAACAAAGGCCGGTCGAACGAAAAATGGCTATAACTTAACTTCACTTAAGTGAACGGTCAAACTAAAATTGTGGGACGGTCGACCGTTCAGGGAGTTTTGGCAAGAGTAAATGTAAGTTCGGTCGACCGAGGTCTTGGGCATGGTCGACCAAAAATTTCAAGGCACATTGGGAATCAAGAGAAATCTATGATTGGCCGACCGGGGTGTAGGGAACGGTCGACCGGGAGCCAAAGTATTTTGGGGATTTGGGAAATCCAACCATTGTAGAAAATAACAAGTCTAACGGTCAAATGACACGTGTAGACATTCGACAAAAATGTTAAAATGGTCGACCGGTCAAGCAAGGTAAGTCACTATTGCTAACTGAATAAACATATCCAATCGGTCAAACTGATAAAAGGTTCGCAAGATCGATTGGCACAGTCAGTTTAGGTTTACGTTTAAGTGTTATTCTGGTCTAAGTTTAGGTGACCTATTGAAGTCCAATTGATTTAAGATTTTGTATGTGACATGTAAAAGGAACTTAGTATGTATGTGAGAAGATATTTACTCTAGTATGCTCAATTACACAAATTCCTAAGACTCAAAAGAAATACACAATTACATGTCTTCACTTGAATTCCTTTCTTCCTTGAGTATTGGTCACCTGTAAAAGTTAACACGAGGCAATATATATGCTACGCATAATGTGTGCTACTCTACATTTGACTATTATTAAGATTAGGTTGAATAAATCATCAAAACATAGATTAAGGCCTAAAAGACAACAATCTCCCATTTTTTATGATGACAACCTATATCTTAATACTTGGAAATTACTTTATGTCAATTATGCATGTATGATGCTCCCCCTATGAGTGTGCATAGTTTTTGTTCAATTTTAACGAAATTTCAAGTCTTTACCCCTAATATTCTCTCCCCCTTTGACGTCCATCAAAATTAAAATATATCATGGAACTTATGATGTCTTTTTCTTGTAATGAAGTTGCTTCCCCTTAAGTTTTCACTTCATTACTCTTCCTACATAAAGATCTTCATTAAGCTCCCCCTATCAATTTGGAATGGTCTATTATGCTCAACTTTCTCCCCTTTTAACATCAAACAAAAATGAACACCTAAGCATGTGATATTTTACTCCCCTTTGACATTCATTAGAAAATTTAACAATTTAGCCAATGATGTGTTTTTCTCCCCTTTAATAATATGCAATTGTATGATATATCAATTACCAATAATGTTCCTATTTCTCTCCCCCAAAGAGGTAGACAAAGCTTATCCTCATTTATCGATGAATGATATAAAGATTTGACGATTAAGCATTCAAATTTATACTTGGGACCAAATCTATAAGCTTAAGAGGATTAAAAAGTGTTATCCAAGTCGCAATCCTCAATTGTGGTTCCAATTCTCCTTTCGATAGTGCAATCGGCTTTGAATTTGACATTCCAAGCTTGGCCGGTCACTACCGATCTCCCATCCTCATTCAGGTACCTACAAGTGTAGATTTTGGTACCCAAACAACTTTGAGTCCTTGAACATTAGCTTTTGGAACCCAAACCATTTTTGTTTTAGGAACCCACACACTAGAGGAACTATGTGTAACAACTAAATGCTTTCCATTTAAGGAAGTATGAACTACATGATTGTTAACATATGAATCATTATAGCCAAAACCATGTTTGTCTAAAGATTGTCTTTGACTACCTAGAAGCATGTTAAGCATCTTACTTCCATTAGTGAACATTTCTAGATCTTTTCTTAATTGAGCATTGCAAGATTTAAGATCTATTTGTTCAACATCAATAGGTGTTGCATTTAGACTAGCAAGTTCTATTGCAAGTTTTTCATGTTTAGCAAACACCTCATTCTTCTCATTCATGATTATTTCAATTTGAAAATTTATATCATTGATTAGATTTTTAGCATTCTTGTTCTTATCACAAATCATCTCGTATTGTTTAACTAAATCATTAAATGCATTTTGGAGCTCATCATAAGTATATGATTCATTTTTATCACTAGAGTAAGAATGAGATGACTAAGAGTTAGATGATACCTCACTTCCTTCATCTTGTATGGCCATGTACTACATGTGGACAAATTCCCTTGTTGATGAAGATGATGAGGATGATGAAGAATTACCACCAAACAATGGGTAGGTTACAAAGGAGGAAGAAGAGTTCTATATATAGACATGAACAAGGCAACTGGGGACAATCTCCTGGTGTGGGACTAATGAAAGATTCCCAGAAAAGACATAAACACATAACCCATATCCGTTTGAAATCGTGTCGGATTATGACGAAAATGGACAATGAATTGGAGGCCTTGGGCCACCAATGGTAGTCACTTTTTCTTTGTTGTGATCCGGTTTTGGATATTTTTTAAATACATCGATTCTTCATGTGGGGTTCACTCATATCAGTTATTGGAGTGTAGTCCCAAATCTAATTGTTAAAATACTCATCATGATGGTGTGGAGTTTATCAGTTTGCTATTTAGTCTTTCTAGCTTACATCCAGGTCCTTCAATCTTGCAAATGGGTCCTTGTGTATTACGAACTGGTCCAATTTGATTCAGTTTAGTCTTTTCTTCTTATATTTCAGCATTTTCCTCTTCCATTATGTTAGTTTAACATCAGAAAATACAAAACAAACACTAGAGTAGCACAAAATTTGAGAAGAGAGACACAAAAATGACCAAAACGTTAGAAAAAGGACTGATCGGTGAGTCTTATAGACCGATCCGCAAGAGGGAAGGACCTGGATGCAATCCTAGAGGACCAATTAGCAAATCAAGAAACTCCACACCATCATGAGGAGTATTTTGGCAATTAGAGTCAGACCCATACTTGTATGTCCGGCTATGAAGCACCCCCACATGCCGAATGACAAGACCAAAGATGGCTGCAAAATTTGGACACAATCGGACCCCTTCAGACTGCTAATTAGCGGCCCTAGACTGCCAACCGGCGGTCCAACCCTGTCTGAATCCGATTTTATTTGTCCCGGTTATTTGTTATGTTGTTTATAGCTAGTTGTGATGGTTGCCATTAGTCCCACATCGGGGAATTGTCCCCAGTTACCTTTTCTCATGCCTATAAATAAAACTCTTCTTCATCCTTTGTATGTACCCATTACTTAGTGGCATTCTCTCTACTTGGAGTAAGCCTTGGAGAAAAGCTCAAGGTGGAGAAGAATGCTACCTGTAATATGAGTCATTTAAATAAAATAATTCTTCATAGTTTGTTTTAATGCTTGCATATTAAGTTTATTTGTTTTCTTTATCGTAGTATCATTAGAATGTTTTCCTTTCTTAATATAGTTTGTAGCTTAATGATTAGTGAGTAGTTCCACCCCCTAAAGGGGGGTGGAGATCATGTACATCTACGTTTTGAGGTTTTGAATTGTTGATGAATTTAGATTGTGTAGACTTGAATATTTGTATGTTCATTGGGTTTATTTTATTCATCTACATGTTTTTGGATTTTTGATGGGTTTTGCCACAAGATTTAGACACTTCCCATGCTTTGTTTCCTCATGTTTATTGTCTGAAATGTCTTGTTGGATGTGCTACAAGTTAGTCGTGTGTTTGTATTAGTGTTTGCTCTCTTGATTGATTGAAGAAACTTTGTTTTGATGGGTTTTGCAATAACATTTTGACACTTCCCATACTTAGTTTTGTTCTTCACATGAGTTCCTGGTTTTTGATGAGTCTTTCCATAACATTTAGACAGTTCTCATGCTGAGCCTCGTCTTATGATAATCAAGTAGTAATTGTTGATACGTTGTGCGAATAGATTGATAGGTTTTGCCAAATCTTTAGACACTTCCTATGCATGAAGAAACACACATACACATATATGTTTACATGCGTCATTCATCAGTTATCTGAACTCATATATGTTCACACTTCACCCGTTGTGGGTTTTTATTCCTTAATTTTATCTTGCTTTCGACTTCCTTGCTTTCATTTTCCTTGTTTGATGCTTGCTAGTTTAGTGTACTTTAGTTAGTGTAATCACAACTCTTCCCCTCTTTTCCCACTTGCCTTTGAAAGAACCAGAGTTGACACACCTCCCTATGGACTCGACCAATATTTGCCACATCTTCACCGACGTCGTGCACTTGCAGTATTATAACTGATCAACCAAGTTTTTGCATCGTAGCCGGGGAGGTGCTCTGTCCAGACTCTGGTTTGGATGATTCGAGTGTGTTTAATCTTTTGTTTTTAGTTTTTGTTTGTTTCGGGGAGAGCTCAACATCAAGGCAAGGCACTAGGACAAATTTGGATAAGAGGACAGCTATTTGGACCGCCAATTGGTGGCCTGGTGAGCTTCTTATGCTCCAAAATTTGTTCTGATTGTTGTTTATTTCAATCTAATGGTCTGGGAGCTCCATTTGGCATGTTGTGACCTTTAGTTTGCTGCCAGCTCAATCAACTCCCCTCTCTAAGACAACTTGGACCATAAAACTCGAAGCAAAAGATAAGACTAATTGCCATCTAGGTCACGCATGACTTGTAGACGTCGCATGCACATTGTTTTCCATTTGCTTTAAATTCCAATTGTCGATTGCTGCCGTGTGGTACGTGCACCAATTCCCTCATTCATGCATGGTTCAAGCATGCATTAGTTAGTAAGGTGCATTGGAACAAGATTGAGGTGAGTGCTTGTATGGTGTGTTGCATGCTAGCCTAAGGATTCAAAACATCTTTAAGGGGCACCACCTATAGTTCTAAAGATAAGTTAGGAGATTTCAACACCCCCCTTAGCCCCAAAAACCACACTCAAGTGAAGGCTTAATCTAAAATCAACTAGACATCGGCCATTAGGACTCAGGCGCAATAAGAGAGTGATCTTGTCGCGACCGTCACAGCCTGATCAGTGTCGCCCACTTTGTCAATAGCAGGAGAGACGAGATCTATGGATCTTGGCTCACTTTCTGGGCTTTGTGGTCTTGTTCGTAGGGAGGTGAGGCGTGTTGAGGCCGCATGACTTCGAAGTTAGGTGTCGTCTAGCTTAAGGACCCATAGCCATCCTAAGCTTGTTTGAGCTATGTTTGCTAGACTATGGCTCCGTCCTCAACCTTCACCCATGCTAGTTTTTAGGGATTCTCCCATTCTCATCTGAGTTATCTTCTTCGCACCTACTTATACATTCTGGCCTCCTCCCATTTACACTCTCTGTTAGTGTTTTATAGTCGAATCGATCACTTTTTGCGAGCTTGGCCTCGTGGTGGTGAGAGTGGTCGACTGAAGAGTTCTTTGTAAAGATGGGTTGTAACAAGGGCAATTATCTATTTCATTGTTGGGACCATGACTATTCTCCCAGGTATTCTGGACTCATGCATTCTGGGGTGCCTCAGACAAACACCCTGTATGGTTGGGACAATCTTAATTGTATGGCTGAGCAATCTTCTGATTGGGGTAATGTTAAAAGTTTTATTAATTACTGCAAGTGCACGACTGTGATGAAGCGGTGGCAAGTACGGGTCAATCCACGGGGAGGTGGGTAGCCTCTGTTTTGTTTGAAATCAAGTGGCAAAAAAAGGGAACAAGATTTGATTATGCTTAAGCTAAACTACACTAAACTAGTAAGTAACAAATGCAAATGAAACTAATTAACGATTGATTAAAACTCAACTAAAAAGCTAACAAATAGATTGGAATTCAGGAAGAACAACCCCTAAGGGGTGGAGTGTGTGCCCATATGAAGTGAAATAAGTGATGAATGATGCATGTGAGCATGTATGTGTGTGTGTCGTGGGTGTGTTTTCATGCATAGGAAGTGTCTAAAGATGTGGCAAAACCTATCAATCCATTCACACAACGTATCGACAATTATTACGTGTTTATCATAAGATTACGCTCAGCATGAGTAGTTTCTAAAGATATGGCAAGCCTCATCAAAAACCATAAACTCATGTGAAGAACAAAGCTAAGCATGGGAGGTGTCTAAATCGTATGGCAAAAGCCAACAAAACAATGTTTCTTCAATCAATCAAGCAAACAACCACAAATACAAAAACTTAACTAACATGTAGCATATTAAACAGGAAATTTCAGTCAATAAATGTGAGGAAACTAAGTATGGGAAATGTCTAAATCTTATGGCAAAACCAATCAAAATCCTCCAATATGTAGATGATTAAAATACCCCCAATGAACATACAAACCTGCATGTTTACACAATCCAAAATTCATCGAACATCACAACATATAGGTACATCATCTCCACCCCCCAAAGGGGGATGGAACTACTCACTAATCATTAACCTAACTATTAAGTTAACAAAGGAAAACATATTAACTAAGTCTACTAAGATTAATGAAACAAAATTACGATAAGCATGTAACAAGATAAAAGAGACAACATTAAACTAAAAAATTTCTTGTATTAAATGACTCACATTAGAAGTAGCATCTCCCTACGTGAGTTTTTGCTTCAAGGATTGACTCTAAGTAGAGGGATTTGCCACTAAGCAATGGGTTCTTTACATGGGAAGATGAAGAGTTCTATTTATAGTCATAGAAAATGGTAATCGGGGTCAATCCCTCGATGTGGGACTAATAAAACTTCTACAACTGGATACAAAGAACATAATAAACACCAACTAAAAACCAGATCGGATTCGAATCAAAATGGACCGCCAATTGGAGATCCTGGGTCGCAAATTGGGGGTCACTTTTTCTCAGATCTGCTTGAATTTCTAATATGTGCTAAAGCGCTTTAATACTTCACGTGGGGTGCACTTGGATCTGTTCTTGGAGTCTGTGCCCAAATCTAATTGCCAAAATACTCCTCATGATGGTGTGGAGTTTGTTGATTTGCTTATTGGTCCTTTTGGTTTACATTCGGGTCCTTCTCTCTTGCAACTCAGTGCATAAGTCTTACAATTCAGTCCTTTCTATTGCTCTTAGGTCATTTTTGTGTCTCTTCTTCTTACTTGTTTTGTTCCTGAAACTTAAACATAAAACTCATTACGTATCATTGCTTGGCTAAAAATAAAGGATATAAGACACAAATATATGCATCATATGATGTCAATCAAATATCCCCACACATAACTTTTTTGCTAGTCCCGAGCAAAACAAAGAAAGAGAAAAATGAAAGAAAGGAAAATGCATTCGTAAAATAGGTAAATCCTAACTCACTTTCGTAGGAATCACGTCTGCACTTAGCATGTGCAACAAGCCGTTAAACCTCCTTGTCGCAAAGGAGGAGGAGTGGTGTCTTCTAATGGTTTTCAGCGGATATACCCACAAAATCTGAACATATATGCATTATTCAACCTATCAATACGACTCGATAGACTCATTTTTGTCTATCATTGGACACGGAAATTCTACGGGCCGACTCTATATATGAATTCACTCCACACACCGAGCCTACTGAACCATTCATGAAAGTTAATTAAGGACTTAAGTGAAAGACATGGGCAACCTTAACATCCTCAAGTGATACAAAGTGTAAAGTCCATTAAGGTTCTTATTTGCATCGCCCTTTTTTTCTCGTCTTTTTTTCCTTTTTTCTAGTAGATGTGTAATTCTACTAGGGTCAAGTTTCATGCATCATTGCCTATGACGACTTACACTATCATGTGCACCTTCCCCCAAATCTCCACATAGGACGATCCCTACCACCCGTGTAACGGGAGTTCGGTCGGTGCATCCCAAGTTAGATGACTCGAAAGCACCAGACACTAAGCCCCCTCGGACCTAATTTCCCGACTGATAGGATCCGTGAGAGAAGAGAGAACACCACTTATTTATTATCTACATGGGAACCAAAACCCCTACACTTAAAGTTCCACAATAAGATTTTAAGGGTCCCTAACTACGACAAACTTCCTTATACTAACAGACACGAATTATTCGACTCACTAGGTTCAAGGTGGACTTATTTATTTGTTTGAGTACTGATACCCTATAATTACGCCCCCCGAGGGAAGACCGGGGTGCATCCTTACGACCAGATAAGACCTAAAGCCGCTATACTAGATATCCTATTGCATCATGTTCAAGTCAATTTGGGGAGCTTCTCTTTTGATTGCCTCTGAACTGTTTTGCACATGCTAAACACATGCAAAACCCACGAAACATTTTCTTTCATAAACACATGAAGATTTTGAAAGAAATGCAAAAATTTAAAGCACTAGGCAAGCAGAAGAAGACAAGTCACCTAAGGATCATGACAGACAAATATATCAATACTAAATGCAGCACACTAACATAACCCTAACAATGCACACAAAAGAAAACAAAATCAATGGAAAAGACTCGACGATGTACACACATAAAACACCCCCACACATTTACTTCATACATTATCCTCAATGTATGTGAGTATTATACTACATGGATTTTTACATGAAAAAGAAAATATCTCACCAACATGAAGCGCAATGGGAAGTTCATGGTTATGTGGATGAACATATACCTGAAATACTCAAGGGTTGGGTCCACAACAACCACTTCTCACTTGCGGAGTCTTTTGTAATTTTTTTCTTTTTCTTTTTTCTTTTTATCTATCTTATTTTTTATTTTTTTCGTATAAACAAGAGATATACATTAACAAATATATTCTCATAATCATTTGGTCAAGGAAGGTCAAATGGCAACATCGAGTCCTACGGACCAGAGATTTCCCATTATTGGCCCACTTCATTGGTACTTTGAGGTGTTATGAGGATATTGGTTGGGTGTAGGCAACGTAAATGAGTAGAGTTGTGTTGCCTCGCAAGGGTTTAGTTGCTCGTCGTACAAAACCCTCCAACCAATACGCGGGTGCATCATAATGAGTTCCTTAGGCTCATTCGTATGATGTGACACACCTATCGCACTAAGAATGAGGCTTCCCCAAGTCATCGAACAAGGACCACCCAACCTCCTTTATATTATCAAGCATAAGCTCGGTCGCAAGTGGTTCCTTGTTGGAGTCAAGATTAAGTTTAAAGGGCTCAACGACCTTGGGACATGGGATAAATACACCTTCTGGTATGAGCATATGATGAGGAGTGTCCCCCTCACTAATAGTCTCAACTGAATCATCCAACTAACACCCCATTTGTATATTCATGTTTGATGTCAGCTCACTCTATTGCATTGCAAAGACAGACAGTGTGTTTTCGCTAGGCACACAAACATTCTAAATGGGTTGCATTGGTGTTGGGGGTGTTTGTTGATTTTGTGGTGCTTTCTCTAATTGGCGGATGAGGTTGAGATTTAAAAGTTGGTCCAAGGGGTCCTGTTGCCAACATTAGTTGAACACATGAAACTCGACACTCATGTTACCGAATGAGAGCTTCATGAGACCATTTCTACAATTAGTTAAGGCGTTGGATGTTGCAAGAAATGGTGTACCAAAAATCAAAGGTATTTGAGAGTAGGTATTCGCAACAGGGTTGGTATCGAGGACGATAACATCTACTAGAAATATAAAATCTCCAACTTTGATGAACATGTCCTCAATAATCTCCTTTGGGACATGAATGGATCTGTCCGCCAATTAGAGGGTGATCTTAGTTGGTTTAAATTCTCCCAAGTTCAACTATTGATAAACAAAAGATGGGAGGAGGTTGACTGCTGATCCTAAATCAAGCAATGCATTACTTATGCTAGTGTCCCTTATCATACACTGAATACTAGGACAGGCAGGGTCCTTGTACTTTGTGTATGTGGGATTTGACAAAAGTGAGCTCACACTCGTAGCTAAGAATGTTTTCTTAGGAACATTGGTCTTCCTCTTTGTTGGGGCAGAGATCCTTCTACACTTTGGCATATTGAGGTATTTGTTGGATGACATCCAACAAGGGGATGTTAACCTTCACTTGTTTGAAGACCTCTAATATCTTATCCATTGTGTCACTCTGCTTTTTAGTTAACCTACTAGGTTAGGGAGCTTTTGGCAGGTACGTTTTCTATGGTGCCTGAGAAGGAGGTGTTGATGTAGTACCCTCACCCTTAGCCTCTTCCTCACCATCATTCCCATCGAGGGGCTGCAAGGAAATGTGATTGTCAACCTGCTTTTTATTCCTTAAGGTTACAATGACATTGACATGGTGAACAAGTTCCTCCACATGGTTCACATGCCACCACCGAGGTACCTAACTCTCATTTTGAAAGTGTGGTTGTTGGTATATGCGGGGATTAGCCTCAGGCTGGCTAGGCAGAGTCCATCTCTTTCTCTCTTGTACAAATTGAGCCAATTGACCCATCTGAAGCTCAAGAGATTTGATGGTCTGCTGATTTGAAGTGAGAACTTCACTTGTAAATGACATACAATTTTTAATTGAGTTTTGTAGTACACGAGTCAAGTTCTCAAGAGAATTGAACCGGGTTTCCATATTGTACGAGTTTGGGAAACCCGATTGGCTGGTGATTTGAGCTTGGGGTGACTGATAAGATTGTGAATGCATGGGAAGTTAGTGTGGTTGGTTAGGTGGTTGAGAGAAGTTTGAAGGACCACTTATTGACATCAGACCATGCATATATTTGTGTCTTATATCCTTCATTTTTAGCCTAAGCAATGCTACATAACGTGCCTTATGTTTAAGTTCCAGAAATAAATAGGTTTGAGAAGAAGAGACTCAAAAAGAACTTAAAAGAAAGGAAAATGACTATATTGCAAGACTTATGGACTGAGATGTAAGAGAGAAGGACACGAATTTAAACCACAAGGACCAATGAGCAAATCAAGAAGCTCAAAAACATCATGTGGAGTATTTTGGCAATTAGCTTCGGGCCTAAACATGAACAACCAAATCGGGTTCACCTAACATCATGAAATCAAGCCAGAAACAAGCTATTTAAATACAGACTCGATGAAACGAATCCCGACCGCCAATTGCTTGTCCCAGACCGCCAATTGGCGGTCCAAATGACTTGAAATGGTTCATATATGTTGTGACGTTTGGATGTTTGATGATTTTTTGATTGTGTAGACTTGCATGTTTATATGTTCATCGGGGGTGTTTTAATCATCTACATGTTAGGGGATGTTTGATGTGTTTTGGAATAACATTTAGACACTTCCCATGCTTAGTTTCCTCATGTTTATTGACTAAAATTTCTTGTTGAATATACTACATGGTAGTTATCTATTTGTATTAGTGTTGGCTGACTTGATTGATTGAAGAAACTTTGTTTTGATGGGTTCTAACATAAGATTTAGACACCTCCCATGCTTAGCTTTGTTCTTCACATGAGTTCATGGTGTTTGATGAGTCTTGCCATATCTTTAGACACTTCTATTGCTGAGCCTAGTTTTACGCTAATCAAGTAGTAATTGCCGATACGTTGTGTGAATGGATGGAGATATTTTGCCACATCTTTAGACACTTCCTATACATGAAGACAGACACACATACATGATTACATGTGTCAATAATTAGTTATTTCACTTCATATGTGCACACACTCCACCCCTTAGGAGTTTCCACTCTTGAATTCCAGCTTGTTGTCTTAGTTAGTTTAGTGTCATTGTTACGTGGTTTCAGTTCCTTGTTTGTGCTTACTAGTTTAGTTTAGTCTAGTTTAGTGTAATCAACTTCTTCTCCCATCTTTTCCCATATGCCTTCGAATGAACCAGAGTCGACACACCTCTGATTGACATCATTTCATGCTTATATTTGTATCTTATATCCATTATCTTACACCTAAGCAATGCTACGTGACGAGTTTTATGTTTGAATTTCAGAAATAAAGAGGTTTGAAGAGAAGAGCATAAAAGGACCTAAAAGCAGGGAAAAAGGACTGAATTGTGAGACATGGGGACTAAGATGCAAGGGAGAAGGACCTGAACGTAGGACCAAAGGACCAAAGAGCAAAACAGAAACTCCACACCATCATGGGGAGTATTTTGGCAATTCGATTCGGGTCGGAGCTCCAATAAACAAAGTATATGCATCCAAGTCCAAGAAATACATCAAGCAAAGCCCAGAACAAATTCCAAATGGATCCGGATCCTATAGACCACCAATTGGCGGTCCGGATCTCTCCAGATCTGATATGATTTCGCGTGCACATGTATTAGTGTTTGTTTAGGCTATTTTTGGTATTGGTTTAGTCCCACATCGGGGGATTGTCCAGGATTGCCTTTTTCTTTGGCTAGAAATAGAACTCTTCACCTTCTATTGTAAACTACCCATTGCTTGGTGGCATTCTCTCTACTAAGGACTAATCCTTGAAGCAAAACTCAAGGTGGAGAAGAATGCTACCTCAATGTGAGTCATTGTTAAAAAAATAATTGTTCTAGTTTCTTTTAATCTTGTCTTTTAATTTTTGCATGATTGTTTAGTCTTTCCTTTCCTTTTAAGCTTCTTTAATGCTCCTTTCTTGCTTAGTTAAATTTCCTTTCAGTATAATGTTTCATTTTGTTAATGTAGGTAGTGTAATGATTAGTGAGTAGTTCCATCCCCATTTGGGGGGTGGAGAAATATGTGATATGATCATGTAGTGTATTAGGTGTGTGTTATCTTAATCCCTTGAGCCTTATATGATTTCCATAACCATCAAATGGGATTTCACTCTTATCTTTGATATGCTAATGCTCTTGAATGAAGCTTAGCTTATGCTTAGATTAGTGGACCTATTTTATGGGGAATGATAAGGTGAGGATATTGATGGAATTAATATTGGAAACACAATTTGTAGTGTATGTACTCTTGTTGTCTTTACCTTGGTTAATGCCTTGTATGTTTTAATGATATTGGGTTATCTTATTTCATGTGGAGGCATAGTAGAGTTTAGTCTTTATACATGAGTTCATTTAGCTTCATTCCAATTATTGTCTTGAATGTTTTAATTATGTAGTCTTATGTTATTTCATGTGGAGGCAAAGTTGGATTTAGTTTTATGATTTCATCCACTACATGTTGTGAGAATCATAATTGAACACACACACCTTTATATTCACATTATTTCTCTACCCCCTATGGGGTTTAGTTTTATTACTTATCTTTGATTTCCTTTTGCATTCTAGTGTAATTTAGTGTAATCAATCTTTCTCTCCTCTCTTTACCACTCTCCTTCGCACAAACAAAAAGTCGACACACCTCCCAGTGGACGACCCGTATTTGCCACAGCTTCAACGCGGTCGTGCACTTGCGGTTAATATAAAACGAATCAATCAACCTCCCTGCGGATCGACCCGTATTTTCCACATCTTCACCGACGCCGTCCATTTGCGATATTTAAAACAAACATATCAAGTTTTTGGAGCCGTTCCTGGGGAGGTGCTCTTTCTATACTCAGGTTTGGACGATTCGAGTGGGTTTAATCTTTTGTATTTAAGTTTTGGTTGTATCAAAAACTTTTCAGCATCAAGGGGAGGCATCACGAGAAGTATGGAGGCACATATAGAGAAACAGACCGCCAATCAGCGGTGGTGGACCGCCAATTTGAAGCCTGGTGAGCTCATCTTGCTCTCTCCTTTCTTCTGGTTGTTTCTGGTTTAAATCTATTGGGCTGGGAGCTCAATTTGGCATGTTGTGACCTGTAGTTTGCTCCCAGATCAATCAATTCCCCTTCTTAAGACAACTTCGACCATAAAACTCAAAGCAAAAGATTAGACTAATTGTCATTTAGGTCATGCATCATTTGTAAACCTTGCACGCACATTGTCTTTTATTTGCTTTAAATTCTTGTTATTGATTGCTGGCATGAGGTACGTGCACCCGATCTCTCATTCATGCATGTTTGGATCATGCATTAGTTAGTAAGGTGCATTCTAACGAGAGTGAGGTGAGTGCTTGTTTGGTGAGTTGCTTGCAAGTTTAAGTTGTCAAAACATCTTTAAGGGGCACCAGCTATAGTCTTCAAGATAAGGTGAGGGATTTCATAACCCCTCCCTTATCCCCACAAACCACACTCAAGTGAAGTCGTAATCTAAAATCAAGTAGACATTGGCCATTAGGACTCGGGCGTATTAGGGGAGTGATCCGGCCGCGACCATTATAACCTCATTGACGTCGCCCCCTTTGTCGATAGCAGGAGAGACGAGATCACCAGATCTTGGGTTACTTGTTGGGCTCTATGGTCTTTATCGTAGGGAGTTGAGGCGTGTTGAGGACGCGTGAGCTCGAAGTTAGGCATCGTCTAGCTCAAGGATCGAAGTTAGGCCGCGTGCACACACATACTCCACCCCTTAGGGGTTTTCCATTCCTGAGTTTTATCTCCTTTCATTAGTTGCTTAGTTTAGTTTGTTTTGTCATTTCATTTCATGCTTTCTAGTTTCCAAGTTTAGATTAGTGTAGTTTAGTGTAATCAATCTTTCTCTCGTTTCTTTCCCACTCGCCTTCGCACAAACCAAAAGTCGACACACATCCCTGTGGATCGACCCTTATTTGCAACCGCTTTAACGCGGCCGTGCACTTGCGGTTTAAATAAAACGAAACAACAAGTTTTTGGCGCTGTTGCCGGGGAGGTGCTTTGTCCAGACTTTGGTTTGGACGATTTGAGTGGTTTTAATTTTTTGTTTTTAGTTTTTGTTTGTTTCAGGAAACCTTCGGATCAAGGGTAGGCTACTGGACGAGTTGGAGCACAAAAGCTTCAACAGGGACCGCCAATCAGCGATTTCGGACCGCCAATTGGCGTCACGGTGAGCTTTTCTTGCTCTCAGTTTTCTTCTGGTAGTTGGTTCTTTTATTTTAGTTATCTGGGAGCACTATTTTGCATGCTATGACTTCTAGTTTGCTCCCAGATAATTAAACCAATCCTCATTAATCAACATGGCCTTAAAATCCAAAGCAAAAGACTAGACATTCTTACTTGTTTAGATCACGCATCATGTACTTGACTTAGGCATGTAGTTGTCTTTTCTTTTAGGTTTATTTTCAGTTGTTGAGTGCTGGCGTGAGGTACGCATTTCCTACACTCATTCATGCATCTTGTATGCCCATGCATTAGTTAGTAGGAATTCCATAAGGACAAGAGTGAGTTGAACGTTTGATTGGAGCGTTGATTGCTAGATTTAGGATCAAAACGCTACTAAGGAGGGGTTGTCCCATAAAAGATAAGGTGGGGGATTTCATCACCCTTTCCTTCACCCCAAAAATCACTCTTAATCAAGCCTTAACTAAAAGCAAGTAGCCATTGGCCCTAGGATTTCGGACGCACTAGTAGAGTAATCTAGTTGAGACCGTCATGGCCTGACCGGCGTTGCCTACCTTGTCGATAGTAGGAGATACTGGATCTCCGGATCTGGTATCACTTGCTTAGCATTGTGGTCTTCGTTGTAGGGAGGTGAGGCGTGTCGAGGCTAGTGACCTCGAAGTTAGGCGTCTAGCCTAAGGACCCATTGCCTTACATTGTTTGAGTTGTGCTTGCTAGTTAGGCTGCTACCTGATCCCATTACCCACGCTAGATTTAGGGATTCTTCCCTTCTTCTCTGAGTCATCTTCTTCTCACCTTCTTCTACGTTATAGTCTCCTCCCCTTTACACTCTCTGTTAGCGTTTTAGGGTCGAGTCGAGCACTTTTTGCGAGCTTAGCCTCGTGGTGGTGAGAGTGGTCGACTCGAGATTTGTTTGTTGAGATGGATGGTTACATGGGCGACCATCCATATCATTGTTGGGACCAGGACAATTCTTCCTGGTATTCCAGACCCATGCAACCTGGGGTGGCTCAGACGAACACCCCGTATGGTTGGGATAACCTTCATTGCGTGACGAAGCAATCTTCATATAGGGGTGGTATGAGAGAGGCATCGACTGCAAGATCTCCATCTAGTTACGTCGGATCAAATGTTGGTAATCAAACTGAGACATTGCAAGAAACTTTTGCCTCTTTAATGCATGCGGTAGACGACATGAGTGCACCGGTGGCTCTAGTAGCCGTACCGTGCGACTGTTGTGGGTTGAGTGGTCATGTTATCGGGGATTGTCCATATGTTCCCCCAGAGCCTGAGTATGAGCATACATTTTCCCAAAACGCTCAATATGACCATTACGCATCCGCGTACAACCCGAGAGGGATGGATTCGTGGGGCGACAATTCATATCCAAATTCTTATACATCATTTTCACCCCAGTATCCTCCTCCCGAATACCCAGAATTCTACCAACACCCCACTTCAAATCATTGGACTCATTCTCAGCCCATCAACACTGATTGATCGTTTTATATTAACCGCAAGTGCACGGCCGCGTTGAAGCGGTGGCAAATACGGGTCGTCCACTGGGAGGTGTGTCGACAATTGGTTTGTTCGAAGGCGAGAGGTAAAAGAAGGAGAGAAAGATTGGTTACACTAAACTATACTACAATGCAAAATGAAATGGAGAAGAATCTATAAAACCAAACCCCAAAGGGGGTAGAGAAATAATGTGAACATAAAAGAGTGTGTGTGTTCATTAAGCTCCTCACAATATGTAGTGCATGAAATCATAAAACTACATCCAACTTTGCCTCTACATGAATTAAGATAAGACTACATCATTAAAACATACAAGACAATAATTGGAATGAAGCTAAATGAACTCATGTATAAAGACTAGACCCTACTATGCCTCCACATGAATTAAGATACACATTATCATTAAAACATACAAGACATTAACCAACGTCAAGGCAACAAGAGTTCATACACTACAACTTGTGTTTCCAATATTAATTTCATCCATATCCTAACCTTATTATTCCCCATAAAATAGGTCCACTAATCAAAGCATAAGCTAAACTTCATTCAAGAGCATTTGCATATCAAAGATAAGAGTGAAAACCCATTAGATGGTTATGGAAATCATATAAATCTCAAGGGATTAGGATAACACACACTTAATACACTACATGATTATATCACATATTTCTCCACCCCCCGAATGGGGATGGAACTACTCACTACTCATTACACTAACTATATTAACAAAAACAAGCATAATAATGAAATGAAACTATACTAATCAAGCAAGAAATATTCAAGAAGCGTAAAACAAGACAAGCACCAAAGCAAACATATTGAAGGAAATTAACTAAGCTAGAATTAACAAGCTAATGAAAAACTTCTATTATGAACTCACTCAAATTACAAGCAGCCCTTCCTCCACCAGAGTTTTGCTTCATGACTTCACTCTTAGTAGGGAAGAAGGCCACCAAAGAGAGAGATATTACAATGGGAGGTGAAGAGTTCTATTTATAAGCATGGAAAAAGCTAATCCGGGACAATCCCCCGATGTGGGACTAAACCAATACCAAAAATAGACTAAGCATACACTAATACACGTGCTACAGAAAACTAAACGGATCCTGGGCTATATGGACCACCAATTGCGGTCTATAAGCTTTAGATCCGTATGGTTTTCTTTGTGGGCTTTGCTTGAAGTATTTCTGGGTCATGGATGCATCTACTTGGTCTGTTGGAGCTCCGACCCGAATCGAATTGCCAAAATACTCCCCATGATGGTGTGGAGTTTCATGTTTTGCTCTTAGGTCCTTCGGTCTTACGATCAGTTCCTTCTCCCTTGCATCTTAGTCCCCAGGTCTCACGATTAAGTCCTTTTTCTTGCTTTTGGGTCCTTTCATGGCTCTTCTCTTCAAACATCTTTATTTCTGAAATTCAAACATAAAACTCATCACATAGCATTGCTTAGATGTAAGATAATGGATATAAGATACGAATAGGAGCATGAAATGATGTCAATCAAATACCCCCACACCTAAGTTTTTGCTAGTCCCGAGCAAAACAAAGAAAGGAAAAAGCATACGAAAAACAAGAAATCCTAACTCACTTTCGTAGGAATCACGGTTGCACTTAGCACGTGCAACAAGCCGTTAAACCTCCATGTTGCCAAGGAGGAGGAGTGTTGTATCCTGAGGGTTTTCACCGGATATACCCACAAAATCCGAACAAGATGCATTATTCAATCTAGACACTCGACTCGTTGGAAATATTTTGTCGATCAATGGACGCGGTAATCCTACGGGCCGACTCTATATAGGTAATCAGTCCACACCTAGCCTAATAAACCATTCGTGCAAGTTAAATAAGGAATTAAGTGAAAAAACATGGACAACCTCAAGATCCTCAAGTGATACAAAGTGTAAGGTCCATTAAGGTTCTTATTTGCCTTTTTTTCTATTTGTTTCTTTTCTCATTTTTTTTCCTTTTTATTAGTTGGAGCTTCATTCTCCCAGGGTCAGGTTTCGTGCATCATTGCCCATGACGACTTACACTATCACGTACACCTTTCCCTAAATCTCCACATACGGCAATCCCTACCACCCGTGTAATGGGAGTTTGGTCGGCGCATCCCAAGTCAGATTACTCGAAAGCACCAGGCACAAAGTCCCCTCAGACCTACTTTCCCGAGTGATAGGAGCCGTGCGAGAAGAGAGAACACCTACTCACTTATTTCCTATCTACACATGAACCAAAACCCCCACACTAATGTCTCACAACAAGATTTAGAGGGTCCTTGACTACAACAAACTTCCTTAAGTTAACAGACGCGAATTATTGACTCACTAGGTTCAGGGTGAACTTCTTTGAATGTTTGAGCACTGAAACCCTATGATTACTCACCCCCAAAGGAAAACTGGGGTGCATCCTAACGACTCGATAAATCCTAAAGTCACTGTACTAGATATCCTAATGCATCAAGTTCAAGACATTTTTGGGAGCTTTCTTTTTACTTTGCCTCTCAACGGTTTTGCACATGCTAACACACGCAAAACCCACAAAACATTTTCTTTCGCAACCACATGAAGATTTTTGAAAGAAATGTGAAAATTTTATAGTACAAGGCAAGCAAAAGAAGACAAGTCACCCAAGGATCATGCCAAGCAGATATATCGATATTAAATGAAGCACACTAACATGACCCTAACAATGCAAACAAAAGAAAACAAAATCAAAAGAAAAGACTCGACTATGTACACACGTAAAACACCCCCCCACACCTAGTTCATGCATTGTCCTCAATGAATGCGAGCAAGATACTACATGGATGTATGCATGAAAAAAGGAGAGATCTCACCAATCATGAAGTACAAAGGGAAGTGCAAGGTCATGTTGATGGACATAACCCGAATTCCCCTCAAAACCTGTGAGATACTTAAAAAGGGAGACCAAATACGTGAAAGAAAGGGGGCCCAAATACTCAAAGGTTGGAGCCCACAACAATCAATGCTCGCTCATGTAGTCTTTCTCTTTCTTTTTTTTCTTTTTTTTTCCTTTTTTTTCTATGTAAAAAAAAAGGGCTCCCATCTTCATATGTCAAGGGACATCAAATGGGAACCCGCCATTACTCGAGCCAAAAATGCACATGCATGCGCTCGCGACATACACATCAGAATTGCTTGACCACCTGATACCCTTATAAGCATTGTGGTCGTTTGATGCCTCTTGAGAGTGAGCAAGATAGGAGGCATGAATGAGAGGTGAACCTCTATCAGGTTGAAGGGTATTAGGTGGTTGATTCTTAACCCACATGGGGTCCTCAGCAGATACAGAATGAAGATCATGTGGCCCAGAGGACATAAAAATGGTATCTTGTGGCTCAAAAGCCACGTGATCGAAAGGTTGTGGCTCAAGGGCCACGTGATCAAAAGGATGTGATGTGGCTCAAGGGCCACAAGATCAGAAGAATGTGGCTCAAGGGCCACAAAATCAAAAGGAGGTGGCACGGAGGCCACATGATCAGAACATAAGGCACCTTCTTGTGCCAACCCAGGTGAAACATCTTCACCACCTTCAGGAGCTTCATCGAACAATTCTCTGAAGTACTTGAAGGTGCCCTCAACTTCAATCTCATCCAAACCCTGGATAATGTTGACCCCAACCGGGTCATTAAAGGCACCTGGCTTCTTGCCGATGGTGAAGATGTTAAAATCAGCGCATTGACTACCATAAGTCAAGCGCATCAGACCATTGCGACAATTGATCAATGCATTGGAAGTCGCAAGGAATGGTCGCCCCAGAATGACAGGAATTTGTCCAAGTGGGTTTGGCACAGGTTCAGTATCCAAGACAAGAAGTCGACTGGATAAATGAACTCGCCCACTTTGATCAGCACATCTTCCACCACACCCCTCGGTTTCTTCATAGACCTATCAGCCAATTGAAGAGTGGTCTTTGTTTGTTTGAGGTCTCCAAGACCGAGGTGGACGTAGACAGAATATGGAAGAAGATTAACAGATGCACCAAGGTCCAATAAGGCTCGATGTATGGACACATCACCAATCACACAAGAGATAGTAGGACAACCCGGGTCCTTGTACTTGACTTGCATGGGTTGTGCCAACAAAGAACTCACGTTAGCCGCAAGAAAAACTTTCTTTGGTACATGAGTTTTTCTCTTCTTGGTGCATAAGTCCTTGAGAACCTTGGCATAAGGTGGCATTTGCTGAATCACCTCCAACAGAGGGATGTTCACCTTAACTTGCCTAAACATCTCAATCATCTTGTCATGCTGATCAGAGGTTTTCTTTTTAAGGCGCTCAGGGAATGGTGCCTTTGGGGCATAAGGATGTAAAGGAACCCCAGAATTCTTGTCCAAAGAAACATGAGTGGGGACCTCAGAATCTGGTTCCTTCGACATAAGAGGAGACAAGGGGACCTCAGGGTTTGGCCCCTTTGTCGAAGTAAATGTAGAAAGAACCTCAGGATCTTGCTCCTTCCTGAAAGTATTAGTGGAGGGAGCCTCAGGATCCGGCTCCCTCAAAGATGGTGATGACAAAGAAGGCACCCCAATGTGGTTATCCACCTCCTTACTAGACCTCAAAGTATGAATCACATTAATATGATGGGTCGGCTCAGAGGTAGCATGAGGTAAATGTGTCCTTCCTTGAGAATGGGTACCCTGAGGATTCACCTCAGGTTGACTAGGGAACTGACCCTTCTCGCGTTCATGGAGTTGATGAGCCAACTGGCTAACCTGCATTTCCAAAGCCTTGACTGTACTTTGCAACGCTTGAACGGTCGGATCACAAGAAGGGTCCTTAGGGTCAAACCGCTGGGGTGGTGGAGTCTGGTTGGAATAACCCGACGATGAGGCATGAGCAGGTTGGTAATTTTGGTGCTGAGACCTTTGATGTGGGGGTTGGTAGGTCGCCGATGGGCGTGGAGGTTGATAAGGTGGAGGTTGAGGTTGAGCGTGCGAGCTCTGACCGTGACCCCCACTACGCCCCCAAGAGAAGTTAGGATGGTTACGCCATCCCGGCTTGTAGGAGTGACTGTCCGGGTCATTACTGGACCTCTGTTGATACATTGCATTCGCATGCTCAGTATCCCTTGGAGCGTAAGCGCATTCCAAGTCATCATGGCCCGTAAGTCCACACCTACCACACTCGGGAGTAGCGACCTGAGCTACAGGAGGTCGGTCCAACTCTAAACTCTCAATCCTATGCATGAGAGTAGCCATTTTCGCCTTAGACGCGATCGATGAGTCAACTTGATAAGATCCAGCTAGACCAGAAGATCTGGCGGCTGGTGGCTCTCTCATGGTATCCCACTCGAAGGTACGTTCAGCCATGGACTCAAAAGTATCCCATGCCTCCTCGATGGGTTTCATTTGGAACTCACCCTGACACATCGACTCCAAGAATGTGCGGGTGTTGTAGTTGATGCCTTCATAAACAATTTGGCACAGCTGCCATAACTGAAATCCATGATGAGGGCACTGCTGGAGAAGGTCCTTGAACCTCTCAAAGAAACCATGAAAAGATTCGGTCTCGGTCTGATACATTTGATGTATCTGGTGCCGTATCTGTTGAGTTTTCCTTTGAGGGAAAATCTCTTCAGAAAGACGGTCACAAAGTCATCCCATGACCGAATCGAGCTCGCCGGGAGGCTATACATCCATTTCTTCGCATTATCCTTCAATGCGAAAGAAATCATCCTCAACCGGACTGAATGCTCGTCAAGCTGTTGAAGCTTGAACATTTAGCATACTTCCTCGAATTCGCGTATAAAGATATACGGATCCTCCTTATTGGCAGTAAAGGTTGGAAGCATGCTCACATATTGAGGTTTCAGCTCATAGTTGTTCCCGCGAGCAAGGGGAACAACTATGCAAGAAGGCTGCGCGGCCCGAACAGGATGGGTCCGCTCCCACAAGCTCATCGGTCTATCATGTCGAGCTAAAGGTGGTGGTGCACCAAGAACTCGATCCTGACCGAATCTCCCTTCCTCTCGAGTCAGAGGAGGAGGAGAAGGTGGTCTACGTGGTGGCGGAAGCGGACCAAGGTATTCCATGTATGGAACCCGGTCTCCCCCGTCACCATGAGACGACTCGGCCTCTTGCTCCAAAGGAGCACGAGGCGGAGATGGTCGATCACCAAGACCGTCTATCTCAGAAGAATGCACTCTCTCGAGTCGAGCGCTCTCACCAGAACGAGCCCAACCTCGCATAAAATGCTCGACTCGACTCTAAACAACACACAACGGAAGGTGTACTAGAGGAGGAGACAATACGTAGAGAATAGATGAGGAGAGGACTCAGGTGAGGAGGGAAGAATCCCTAGAGCTAGCGTGGGTAGAGGGATCAGGAAGAGGCCTAACTAGCAAGCACGGCTCAAACAATGTAAGGCAATGGGTCCTTAGGCTAGATGACGCCTAACTTCAAGGTCACTAGCCTCGACACGTCTCACCTCCCTACAATGAGGACCACAATGCCCAGCAAGTGATACCAGATCCGGAGATCCAGTACCTCCTACTATCGACAAGGTAGGCAACGCCGATCAGGTCATGACGGTCTCAACTAGATTACTTTCCTAGTGCGCCCGCAATCCTAGGGCCAATGTCTACTTGCTTTTAGTTAAGGCTTTATTAAGAGTGGTTTTTGGGTCCAAGGAAAGGGTGATGAAATCCCCCACCTTATCTTTTATGGGACAACCCCTCCTTAGTAGCGATTTAATCCTAGATCTAGCAATCAATCGCTCCAATCAAACGCTCTCTCACTCTTGTCCCGATGCACCTTACTAACTAATGCATGATCGAAACATGCATGAATGAGAGATTTGGGTGCACGTACCTCACGCCAGCAATCAACAACAAAAATGTAAAGAAAAGAAAAGACAAATGCATGCAAGGTCTACATATGATGCATGACCTAGATGGCAAGGAGTCTAATCTTTTGCTTTGAGTTTTATGGTCCAAGTTGATTAATGGGGGAGTGATTAATGATCTGGGAGCAAAAGAGAAGTCACAGCATACAAAATATGGCTCCCAGATAACACAAATTACAGCACTAACTACCAGAACAAATTTTAAAGCAGGAAACCCTCACCGGGCCGCCAATTGGCGGTCTCCAACCGCTGATTGGTGGTCCTTTTGGAGCGTCTGGTCCTCAAACTTCTCCAGTAGCCTCCCCTTGATCCGATGGTTCCCTGAAACTAAGAAAAACTGGAAACAAAAAATTAAAAACCCCTCGAATCGTCCAAACCAACGTCTGGAGAGAGCACCTCCCCGGCAACGGTGCCAAAACCTTGATTGATCGTTTTATATTAACCGCAAGTGCACGGCCGCGTTGAAGCGGTGGCAAATACGGGTCGTCCACTGGGAGGTGTGTCGACAATTGGTTTGTTCGAAGGTGAGAGGTAAAAGAAGGAGAGAAAGATTGGTTACACTAAACTATACTACAATGCAAAATGAAATGGAGAAGAAGCTATAAAACTAAACCCCAAAGGGGGTAGAGAAATAATGTGAACATAAAAGAGTGTGTGTGTGATCATTAAGCTCCTCACAATATGTAGTTCATGAAATCATAAAACGACATCCAACTTTCCCTCTACATGAATTAAGATAAGACTACATCATTAAAACATACAAGACAATAATTGGAATGAAGCTAAATGAACTCATGTATAAAGACTAGACCCTACTATGCCTCCACATGAATTAAGATACACATTATCATTAAAACATACAAGACATTAACCAACGTCAAGGCAACAAGAGTTCACACACTACAACTTGTGTTTCCAATATTAATTCCATCCATATCCTAACCTTATCATTCCCCATAAAATAGGTACACTAATCAAAGCATAAGCTAAGCTTCATTCAAGAGCATTAGCATATCAAAGATAAGAGTGAAAACCCATTAGATGGTTATGGAAATCATATAAGGCTCAAGGGATTAAGATAACACACACTTAATACACTACATGATTATATCACATATTTCTCCACCCCCCGAATGGGGATGGAACTACTCACTACTCATTACACTAACTATATTAACAAAAACAAGCATAATACTGAAATGAAACTATACTAATCAAGCAAGAAATATTAAAGAAGCATAAAACAAGACAAGCACCAAAGCAAACATATTGAAGGAAATTAACTAAGCTAGAATTAACAAGCTAATGAAAAACTTCTATTATGAACTCACTCAAATTACAAGCAGCCCTTCCTCCACCAGAGTTTTGCTTCAAGGCTTCACTCTTAGTAGGGAAGAAGGCCACCAAAGAGAGAGATATTACAATGGGAGGTGAAGAGTTCTATTTATAAGCATGGAAAAGCTAATCCGGGACAATCCCCCGATGTGGGACTAAACCAATACCAAAAATAGACTAAGCATACACTAATACACGTGCTACAGAAAACTAAATGGATCCTGGGCTATATGGACCGCCAATTGGCGGTCTATAAGCTTTAGATCCGTCTGGTTTTCTTTGTGGGCTTTGCTTGAAGTATTTCTGGGTCTTGGATGCATCTACTTGGTCTGTTGGAGCTCCGACCCGAATCGAATTGTCAAAATACTCCCCATGATGGTGTGGAATTTCCTGTTTCGCTCTTAGGTCCTTCGGTCTTACGATCAGGTCCTTCTCCCTTGCATCTTAGTCCCCAGGTCTCACGATTAAGTCATTTTTCTTGCTTTTGGGTCCTTTCATGGCTCTTCTCTTCAAACCTCTTTATTTTTGAAATTCAAACATAAAACTCGTCACATAGCATTGCTTAGATGTAAGATAATTGATATAAGATACGAATAGGAGCATGAAATGATGTCAATCAAACACCCAACCCCAAAATTTCCCAAGCCCTGACTTGGACCTCATAGTTGACCGCATACCTGATTCCTTGAAACAAACTTTTCTTACGTTCATGGAAAGCACTCAAAAGTCAATACAAAATATGGCACTGCAAGTGAGTCAAATGATGCAGCAATTACGTGAACGTGATGAAAATAACTTTTCTTGTCAACATGAGGATTTATCTTCTGATATCGAACCCCCACCACTTCCACAAATTCAAAACACAACCTTTCAAAGTCAAACTCCTAGTCAGTCTGAGGGACTTGGGGTTTCAATTAACAATCACTTAGTGGAGGATTCGATTCAAATTGCGAATAACTTGGACCAGTTTCTTTATGAGCCGGCACAGGATTGTGCCTTATCTTTTTGTCCCGTGGCCCTTGAGCCACATGATCTTCATGTTGTGCCTCTTAAGGACTCACCTCTGGTGGAGCAAGAGCTCCCTAGTACCCTCAATTTCAAACAACCGGATGAGAGTTTGCCTCTCACTATTGTTCCTGATCATCTTGGAAATGATAGAACATCAAACAACTACATTGCTCATGAGGGTATTAGGAGTTCCTTGGAGGATACCTTGGGTATGAGACCCACTGTTTGTTCGCCTGGTGTGTCGGACATGCCTAACGAGGTTCTTGACCTCGTTCCGACGCACCAGCCTGTTGGTTGGAGATTTTGGATTGACGATCATAACTTCAGCAGCGCAACGGGAGAAACTCTTCTTCCGTTGCCCCTCATTTCCCAAACTCTTGAGAGGTTCAAGCTCTTTCAGTTTGATCCTTTGAATGAGGCGCCTTTGCGTCCAATTCACGAACCTCTCATTTCATCTGGTGCTCTTTGTGAAGGGGGCCCACGCATGAGTATTCTGGCCCCGCGTGGTGTCATGTTCCCTTTCCAAGTGCATTGACCCACTCTTGAGGTTCCCATTTGATGTCTTTTGACAAATGAAGATGAGAACTTATGTTTGTACATAGTTATATAAAATAAAAAAAATAAAAAAAGTACAATAAAAGACTCCTTCAGTGAGCATCGATTGTTGTAGGCCCCAACCCTTGAGTATTTGGGCCCCAATTCTTTGACGCATTTGTATCCCTTCCTTAGCATCTCACAGGTTTTGAGAGAATTCGGGTTTGTGTCCATCAACATGACCTTGAACTTCCCTTTGTACTTCATGTTGGTGAGATCTCTCCTTTTTCATGCATAAATCCATGTAGTATCTTGCTCACATTCATTGAGGACAATGCATGAAGTAGGTGTGGGGGGTGTTTTACGTGTGTACATAGTCGAGTCTTTTCTTTTGATTTTGTTTTCTTTTGTTTGCATTTTTAGGGTCATGTTAGTGTGCTGCATTTAATATCGATATATCTGCTTGTCATGATCCTTGGGTGACTTGTCTTCTTTTGCTTGCCTAGTGCTTTAAAATTTCCACATTTCTTTCAAAATCTTCATGTGTTTGCGAAAGAAAATGTTTTGTGGGTTTTGCGTGTGTTTAGCATGTGCAAAACCGTTGAGAGGCAAAGTAAAAAGAAAGCCCCCAAAATTGTCTTGAACTTGATGCATTAGGATATCTAGTACAGTGACTTTAGGATTTATCGAGTCGTTAGGATGCACCCCAGTTTTCCCTTGGGGGTGAGTAATCATAGGGTTTCAGTGCTCAAACATTTAATGAAGTCCACCCTGAACCTAGTGAGTCAATAATTCGGGTCTGTTAACTTAAGGAAGTTTGTTGTAGTCAAGGACCCTCTAAATCCTGTTGTGAGACATTAGTGTAGGGGTTTTGGTTCATGTGTAGATAAGAAATAAGTGAGTAGGTGTTCTCTCTTCTCGCACGGCTCCTATCACTCGCGAAAGTAGGTCTGAGGGGACTTTGTGCCTGGTGCTTTCGAGTCATCTGACTTGGGATGCGCCGACTGAACTCCCGTTACACGGGTGGTAGGGATTGCCCTATGTGGAAATTTGGGGAAAGGTGTACGTGATAGTGTAAGTCCTCATGGGCAATGATTCACGAAACCTGACCCTGGGAGAATGAAGCTCCAACTAATAAAATGAAAACAAAAATTGTGAAAAGAAAAAAAAAAAAAAAAAATGCAAATAAGTACCTTAATGGACCTTACACTTTGTATTACTTGAGGATCTTGAGGTTGTCCATGTCTTTCACTTAATTCCTTATTTAACTTGCACGAATGGTTCATTAGGTTAGGTGTGTGGACTGATTACCTATATAGAGTCGGCCCGTAGGATTACCGCGTCCATTGATCGACAAAAAATTGTCCAACGAGTCGAGTGTCTAGATTGAATAATGCATCTTGTTCGGATTTTGTGGGTATATCCGCGGAAAACCCTCAGGAGACAACACTCCTCCTCCTTGGCAACAAGGAGGTTTAATGGCTTGTTGCACGTGCTAAGTGCAACCGTGATTCCTACGAAAGTGAGTTAGGATTTCTTGTTTTTCGTTTGCTTTTCTCTTTCTTTGTTTTGCTCGGGACTAGCAAAAACTTAGGTGTGGGGGTATTTGATTGACATCATTTCATGCTTATATTTGTACCTTATATCCATTATCTTACACCTAACCAATGCTACGTGACGAGTTTTATGTTTAGTTTTCAGGAATAAAGAGGTTTAAAGAGAAGAGCCATGAAAGGTCCCAAAAGCAGGAAAAATGACTTAATTGTGAGACCTGAGGACCAAGATGCAATGGAGAAGGACCTGATCGTAAGACCGAAGGACCTAAGAGCAAAACAGGAAACTCCACACCATCATGAGGAGTATTTTGGCAATTCGATTCGGGTCGGAGCTCCAATAAACAAAGTAGATGCATCAAAGACGAACAAAGACCACCAGGAAAGCCCACAACCGAAACCAACTCGATCTGGATCATATAGACCGCCAATTGGCGGTCTTGGACCGCTAATTGGCGGTCTATATGTCTCCAGATCCGCTAAGATTTGTGCTGGGCTTGTATTAGTGTATTCTTAGTCTATTTTTGGTATTGGTTTAGTCACAAATCGGGGGATTGTCCCCGATTAGCTTTTTCCATGCTTAAAAATAGAACTCTTCACCTTCCATTGTAATTACCCATTGGTTGGTTGCATTCTCTCTACTAAGGAGTGAGCCTTAAAGCAAAAACTCAAGGTGGAGAAGAATGCTACCTTCAATGTGAGTCATTTGTTAATAAAATAATTCTTCTAGTTTCTTTTAATCTTGTCTTTTAATTTGTGCATGTTCGTTTAGTCTTTCCTTTCCTTTTATGTTTCTTTAATGCTTCTTTCCTTCTTAGTTAACTTTCATTTCAGTATTATGCTTTCTTTTGCTAATATAGTTAGTGTAATGAGTAGTGAGTAGTTCCATCCCCATTTGGGGGGTGAAGAAATATGTGATATAATTATGTAGTGTATTAAGTGTGTGTTATTTTTATCCCTTGAGCTTTATATGATTTCCATAACCATCTAATGGGTCTCCACTCTTATCTTTGATATGCTAATGCTCTTGAGTGAAGCTTAGCTTATGCTTTGATTAGTGGACCTATTTTATGGGGAATGATAAGGTTAGGATATGGATGAAGTTAATATTGGCAACACAATTTGTAGTGTATGAGCTCTTGTTGCCTTTACCTTAGCTAATGTCTTGTATGTTTTAATGATGTAGTGAAATCTTAATTCATGTAGAGGCATAGTAGGGTATAGTCTTTATACTTGAGTTCATGTAGCTTCATTCCAACTATTGTCTTGTATGTTTTAATGATGTAGTCTTATCTTAATTCATGTGGAGGCTAAGTTGGATGTAGTTTTATGATTTCATGCACTACATGTTGTGAAGAGCTTAATGAACACACACACATACACTTCTTTATGTTCACATTATTTCTCTACCCCCTTTGGGGTTTAGTTTTTCTTGCTTCTTTTCCATTTCCATTTGCATCTTAGTGTAGTTTAGTGTAACCAACCTTTCTCTCCTTCTTTTTACCTCTCGCCTTCGAACAAACCAATCGTCGACACACCTCCCAGTGGACGACCCGTATTTGCCACCGCTTCAACGCGGCCGTGCACTTGCGGTTGAATATAAAACGAGATCAATCAGTTTGCCTCTCACTATTGGTCCTGATCATCTTGGAAATGATGGAACATCAAACAACTACATTGTTCATGAGGGTATTAGGAGTTCCTTGGAGGATACCTTGGGTATGAGACCCACTTTTTGTTCGCCTGGTGTGTCGGACATGCCTAACGAGGTTCTTGACCTCGTTCCGACGCACCAGCTTGTTGGTTGGAGAGTTTGGATTGACGATCATAACTTCAGCACCGCAATGGGAGAAACTCTTCTTCGGTTGCCCCATATTTCCCAAACTCTTGAGAGGTTCAAGCTCTTTCAGTTTGATCCTTTGAATGAGACGCCTTCGCGTCCAATTCATGAACCACTCATTTCATCTTGCGCTCTTTGTGAGGGGGCCCAAACATGAGTATTCTAGCCCACTGTGGTGTCATGTTCCCTTTCCAAGTGCATTGACTCACTCTTGAGGTTCCCATTTGATGTCTTTTGACAAATGAAGATGGGAACTTATGTTTGTACATATTTATATTCCAAAAAAAATGACTCCTTCAGTGGGCATCGATTGTTGTGGGCTCCAACCCTTGAGTATTTGGGTCTCATTTCTTTCACGTATTTGTATCCCTTCTTTAGCATCTCACAGGTTTTGAGGGAATTTGGGTTTGTGTCCATCAACATAACCTTGAACTTCCTTTTGCGCTTCATATTGGTGAGATCTTTCCTTTTTCATGCATAAATACATGTAGTATTTTGCTCGCATTCATTGAGGACAATGCATGAAGTAGGTGTGGGGGGTGTTTTTACGTGTGTACATAGTCGAGTCTTTTCCTTTGATTTTTTTTCTTTTGTGTGCATTATTAGGGTCATGTTAGTGTGCTGGATTTAATATCGATATATCTGCTTGCCATGATCCTTGGGTGACCTGTCTTCTTTTGCTTGCCTAGTGCCTTAAAATTTTCACATTTCTTTCAAAATCTTCACGTGTTTGCGAAAGAAAATGTTTTGTGGGTTTTGTGTCTGTTTAGCATGTGCAAAACCGTTGAGAGGCAAAGTAAAAAGAAAGCTCCCAAAATTGTCTTGAACTTGATGCATTAGGATATATAGTACAATGACTTTAGAACTTATCTAGTCGTTAGGATGCACCCCAGTTTTCCCTTGGGGGCGAGTAATCATCGGGTTTCAGTACTCAAATATTTAAAGAAGTCCACCTTGAACCTAGTGAATTAATAATTCGTGTCTGTTGATTTAAGGAAGTTTGTTGTAGTCAAGGACCCTTTAAATCTTGTTGTGAGACATTAAGGGTAGGGGTTTTTGTTCATGTGTAGATAAGAAATAAGTGAGTAGGTGTTCTCTCTTCTCGCACGGCTCCTATCACTCGGGAAATTAGGTCTGAGGGGACTTTGTGCCTCGTGCTTTCGAGTCATCTGAGTTGGGATGCATCGACCGAATTCCCGTTACACCGGTGGTAGGGATTGCCCTATGTGGAGATTTGGGGAAATGTGTACGTGATAATGTAAGTCCTCATGGGCAATGATACATGAAACCTGACCCTGGGAGAATGAAGCTCCAACTAATAAAAAGAAAAGAAGAAAAACAAAAACAAAATTGATAAAAGAAACAAAAAGAAAAAAATGGTTATGCAAATAAGAACCTTAATGGACTTTACACTTTGTATCACTTGAGGATGTTGAGGTTGTCCATGTCTTTCACTTATGTCCTGAATTACCGTAGAGTCGGCCCGTAGGATTACCGCGTCCAATGATAGACAAAATTTGTCCAACGAGTCGAGTTTCTAGATTGAATAATGCATCTTGTTCGGATTTTGTGGGTATGTCCGCTGAAAACCCTCAGGAGACAACACTCCTCCTCTTTGGAAACAAGGAGGTTTAACGGCTTGTTGCACGTGCTAAGTGCAACCCTGATTCCTACGAAAGTGAGTTAGGATTTCTTGTTTCTCGTTTGTTTTTCTCTTTCTTTGTTTTGCTCGGGACTAGCAAAAACTTAGGTGTGGGGGTAGATGATTGACATCATTTCATGCTTATATTTGTATCTTATATCCATTATCTTACACCTAAGCAATGCTACGTGACGAGTTTTATGTTTGAATTTCAGAAATAAATAGGTTTGAAGAGATGAAGCATGAAAGGACCCAAAAGCAGGGAAAAATGACTTAATTGTGAGACCTAGGGACTAAGATGCAAGGGAGAAGGACCTGAACGTAAGACCGAAGGACGAAAGAGCAAAACAAAATACTCCACACCAACATGGGGAGTATTTTGGAAATTCTATTCGGATCGGAGCTCCAACAAGCAAAGTAGGTGCATCCAAGACCAACAAATACATCAAGACAAGCCCACAACAAAAATGAGCCAGATCCGGATCCTGTAGACCGCCAATTGGTGGTCTAGAACCGCCAATTGGCGGTCCGGATCTTCCCGGATCCGCTAAGATTTCAGGAGCACGCGTATTTGTGGATGTTTAGTCTATTTTTGGTATTTGTTTAGTCCCACATCGGGGGATTGTCCCGGATTACCTTTTTCTAGGGCCATAAATAGAACTCTTCACCTTCTTTTGTAAACTACCCATTGTGGCATTCTCTCTACTAAGGAGTAAGCCTTGAAGCAAAACTCAAGGTGGAGAAGAATGCTACCTTCAATGTGAGTCATTGTTAATAAAATATTTGTTCTTAGTTTCTTTTAATCTTGTCTTTTAATTCTTTCATGTTTCTTTAGTTTATGTTTCTTTCAATTAGCTTCTTTAATGTTCCTTTCTTGCTTAGTTGAATTTCTTTTCAGTATAATGTTTCATTTTGTTAATGTAGTTAGTTTAATTATGATTGAGTAGTTCCATCCCCTTTGGGGGTGGAGTAGAGGTATGTACATGTTCTGTAGGTGGTATGAATGCTAGATATTATTGTTGTGAGAGATATTAGTATGCTTGCTTGAATTAATAAGAACTTTACTTGATGGTTTCTGCCATAGTTAGGTACACTCCATGGTCGTTATGTTCTTAATAACAACCTTGCATTGCTCATATTATCACCTAGATTAGTGTTGTAAATGACAGGTCTTGCCTTGAGGTACTTCTTATGCATTAACAAACACTAACCACACTTGAGCTTATTGTATGCATTCACCACACTTATTTCATGTGCACACACACTCCACCGTTAGGGGTTTTCCATTCCTGAGTTTTATCTCCTTTCATTAGTTGCTTAGTTTAGTTTGTTTTGTCATTTCATTTCATGCTTTCTAGTTTCCTAGTTTAGATTAGTGTAGTTTTGTGTAATCAATCTTTCTCTCCTTTCTTTCCCACCTCCCTGTGGATCGACACACCTCCCTGTGGATCGACACATCTTTCTCTCCTTTCTTTCCCACAAACCAAAAGTCAACACACCTCCCTGTGGATAGACCCATATTTGCCACCGCTCCAATGCGGCCGTGCACTGTCGGTTTATATAAAACGAATGAACACAATTCTCCAAACAAACGCTCAACTCACACTTGTTGCAATGCAATTCCTACTAACTAATGCATAATCATACAAAATACATGAATGAGAGTAGGAAATGTGTACTCACGCCGGCGCTCCACAACTGAAAGAAAAGCTAAAATAAAAGACAAACTACGTGCCTATGTCAAGTATATGATGCATGACCTAAACAAGCAAGAATGCCTAATCTTTTGCTTTGAGGTTTAGTGGCCAAGTTAATTAAAAAGGAATTTATAACGCCCCCGATCTCGTGGGTATGCACACTGGGAAAGGAACACTAATTTCGCGATCAGAGACCTCCGCGACGACCGAAGGAGTTACAATAGACAGACTAAAACAGACAACTCGACAACATATGGAGGAACATACATGGATAGACCAACAGAATATAACTGAAACAAGTGATTATCCATATATATAAAGGATTCAATTACAACACATCGAGTTCAAACAGAAACACAAGAAGATAAAAGTGGAAGTAAAGATAATAGAAAGACTCTGGTCGACGTGTGCCTCGTGTACAGAACCCCCCGAAACTCGTTCAGTCCACCCCTAAAGGAACCTAAGTACCTGAGCCACAACATAAACAAATATGGGTGAGTTTTCAATAAAGAAAACCCAGTATGCCCCTGGGCCAATCAGAGTTTCATAGAAGCATGCATGCAGTCTAACTAAGACAAAAGCATCAAAATCACAGTAGAAAACACAATATGCAACAGAAGGCTACGACTCCAACAGTCATGCCAGTTGGGTGCACCCGACCACATTCCTCTTAAAGGAACCAGAACACCAGCCACACTGGATAGAAACAGAAGCGGGTCACTCGATAGTGACCCTACCGCTTGGCACAAAGCGGTACGCCGGTTAGATGCCCTAAATTGCGGAAATAAACCTACATCGTACCATCACGAACTCAGGAACATCTAACCTGAGTGAAAATGGTAGCGTGCCTACCCAGGTCACAATCTTCACCTGGCCTCTCTACATTGAGGTCTTTGTGAATGACCTTTGAAGCTAGAGGACCCACTTGTGGGCCCGTTGGCCCAGAAAACAGAACGTGCCCAGAATTACTTATCAGATTAAATGCAATGCAAGCTACTTAAGCATCTAAAATCTAATGTAGCTACAGAGTCCAGAACGAGCTCAAGGAAGGATAAATGAATACCGTCCTCACAGCCCCAACAAAATCAGAATTAGAACATCGCAATCAGGGATCAAAAATACACTCACAACAACAAACAATCATAACCAGATAGGTAAATCAGGATAACAATTAATCCAGTCATCTATGGGGCATACATAACCATATCATAACACTTCGCATCAGTAACACATGGACATGTAAGAAGCAATAGGATGACACATTAAAACAAGGTACATCAAAATCGAACTCCACAATAATCGATAACATGTATCATCAATTTCAGAGCATATATGCGATAGTAATTAAAATCTCAGTACATGATCAGAGTTGATATGGATATGAATTATATATATATCAGTAAAATAACATGATGGGGCATGCATGAAATTTCAGCAAAAATATAGATCTCTAAACAAGCATACATGCGTGCAATGAGGTTCACATGTTGCATTAGAATATGACACGAGTAGCATATATCATGAAAGAGTCTGATTACGTTCATGTATGCATGCATGACTCCAACATCAGGAAACACACACACCAGATTGTAAATCAGCATGAATAGAGTAACATAACGTGCACAGCAGTTGTAGACATCATAAACTAACGTCATAAACAATCCGTAATGTTCACCATCAATTTCAGGACAAGTATGCGATAGGACTAGAACCTCAAAACATGATCAGGCCTTATGTGGACATGATCTGACATATATATATATATCAGTGACACAACATGGCTGAAGATACATATGATATCAGGAAGCTACATTTATATATATACATCCATAGGCCGTATACAAGCATGCAATGGGGTTACACGTGGTAATAAAGCTTATAATGGGCAACAAATAATATTGATGGATATAATAACATTTCTAATTGAGAACATGACATTAATATCAAAGGATATACACGAATCATGTCATGCACATAAACTAAACATTGTTGGGCTAAAATCAGGCTTGAGAAACTCATAGCAACATTAGAATCGATACATGCATCTATACTGATTGCATCAACGTTTAAATTAAACTATATAACATATGCTCAGATGCTGTAAAGAATATATCTTAGAGGGATTACAAATCAGAGCATATGTATATGGATTGGACGTGACTGAGATAAAATCAGACATGATAAACTTCTCTTATCATTCCCATCGACACATGCAATATTACTTGAACATGAAATCAGATCACAAAAGATGCTAGATCAGAAATCGGTATCGTGTCATATGAATGATGCCTGATTGAAATCACAAAATAACAAATGAATATAAGTAGTACAACATGGTGGAATATGGACATAATATCATAAGGCTAAACATATCTATAAATACTACACATGCGTGCATTCTAGTTCACATGTTGCATTAAAATATAACGTGGGTAGCATATCACATGAACGGATCCAATTTCATTCTTAAGTGCATGAGTGACATAAAATACAGAAACCATACACATCAGATCATGTATATATATATATATATCTACTAGTGGGGAGAAGAACTCACAAATCATGCCACGGCATACACACATAGAACACGATAGTTTGTATCAACAAGCTAACAAAGCAACACACGCTCAACCATGCATATGCTCCCTGATCTGTCCAACCCATGTGCTGTGAGTAACTGATTGACATCATTTCATGCTTATATTTGTATCTTATATCCATTATCTTACACCTAACAATGCTACGTGACGTGTTTTATGTTTAGTTTTCAGGAATAAAGAGGTTTGAAGAGAAGAACCATGAAAGGACCCAAAAGCAGAAAAAAGGACTTAATTGTGAGACCTGGGGTTTAAGATGCAAGGGAGAAGGACCTGATCGTAAGACCGAAGGACCTAAGAGCAAACAGGAAACTCCACACCATCATGGGGAGTATTTCGGCAATTCGATTCGGGTCGGAGCTCCAACAAACCAAGTAGATGCATCAAAGACCAAGAAATACTTCCAGCAAAGCCCAACACAAAACCCAGACGGATCTGGGCCTTATAGAACTCTTCACCTCCCATTGTACCCATCTCTCTCTTTGGTGGCATCTTCCCTACTAAGAGTGAAGCCTTGAAGCAAAACTCTGGTGGAGGAAGAGCTGCTTGTAATTTGAGTGAGTTAATAATAGATGTTTTCATTAGCTTGTTAATTCTTGCTTAGTTAATTTCCTTTAATGTGTTTGCTTTGGTGCTTGTTTAGTTTTATGCTTCTTTAATATTTCTTGCTTGATTAGTATAGTTTCATTTCAGTATAATGCTTCATTTTATTAGAGTAGTTAGTTTACATATGTGTGAGTAGTTCCATCCCCATTTGGGGGGTGGGGAAATATGTGATATAATCATGTAGTGTATTAAGTGTGTGTTATCATTATCCCTTGAGCTTTATATGATTTCCATAACCATCTAATGGGTTTTCACTCTTATCTTTGATATGCTAATGCTCTTGAATGAAGCTTAGCTTATGCTTTGATTAGTGGACCTATTTTATGGGGAATGATAAGGTTAGGATATGGATGAAGTTAATATTGGAAACACAATTTGTAGTGTATGTGCTCTTGTTGCCTTTACCTTAGCTAATGTCTTGTATGTTTTAATGATGTAGTCTTATCTTAATTCATGTGGAGGCATAGTAGGGTCTAGTCTTTATACTTGAGTTCATGTAGCTTCATTCCAATTATTGTCTTGTATGTTTTAATGATGTAGTCTTATCTTAATTCATGTGGAGGCAAAGTTGGATGTAGTTTTATGATTTTATGCACTACATGGTGTGAGGAGTTTAATGAACACACACACACACTTCTTTATGTTCACATTATTTCTCTACCCCCTATGGGGCTTAGTTTTATTGCTTATCTTCATTTCATTTTTGCACCTTAGTGTAGTTTAGTGTAACCAACCTTTCTCTCCTTCTTTTTACCTCTCACCTTCGAACGAACCAAGCGTCGACACACCTCCCAGTGGACGACCCGTATTTGCCACCGCTTCAATGCGGCCGTGCACTTGCGTTTAATATAAAACGATCAATCAAGTTTTTGGCGCCGTTGCTGGGGAGGTGCTTTGTCCAGACATTGGTTTGGGCGATTCGAGGGGTTTTTAATTTTTTTTTTCAAGTTTTTCTTAGTTTCAGGGAATTATCGGATCAAGGGGAGGCTACTGGAGAAATTTGAGGAACAAAAGCTCCAAAAGGACCGCCAATCAGCAGTTGGAGAGCGCCAATTTGCGGCCTGGTGAGGGTTTTGTCCTCTCAAATTTTTGCATGTTGTGACTTCTCATTTGCTCCCAGATCATTAATCACTCCCCCATTAATCAACTTGGCCCTGAAATCCAAAGCAAAAGACTAGACGTTCTACTTGTTTAGGTCACACATCATGTATTGACTTAAGCATATACTTGTCTTTTCTTTTAGCTTTATCTTAAGTTGTTGAGTGCTGGCGTGAGGTACGCAATTTCCTACACTCATTCATTCATCTCTTATGCCCATGCATTGTTAGTAGGAATTGCATCAGGACAAGAGTGAGCGAGCGTTTGATTGGAACGATTGATTACTAGATTTAGGATCAAAACGATATTAAGGAGGGGTTGTCCCATAAAAGATAAGGTGGGGGATTTCATCACCCTTTCCATGGCCCCAAAAAGCACTCTTAATAAAGACTTAACTAAAAGCAAGTAGACATTGACCCTAAGGAATTCGGGCGCACTAGGAGAGTAATCTAGTTGAGACCGTCATGACCTGATCGGCGTTGCCTACCTTGTTGATAGTAGGAGGTACTGGATCTCCGGATCTGGTATCACTTGCTGGGCATTGTGGTCCTCGTTGTAGGGACGTGAGGCGTGTCGAGGCTAGTGACCTCGAAGTCAGGCGTCGTCTAGCCTAAGGACCCATTGCCTTACGTTGTTTGAGCCGTGCTTGCTAGTTAGGCTTCTTCCTGATCCCACTACCCACGCTAGCTCTAGGGATTCTTCCCGCCTCACCTGAGTCCTTTCCTCATCTATTCTCTACGTATAGTCTCCTCCTCTAGTACATCTTCTGTTGTGTGTTATTTTAGAGTCGAGTCGAGCATTTTATGCGAGGTTGGGCTCGTTTTGGTGAGAGCACTCGACTTGAGAGAGTGCATATTGCTGAGATGGACGGTCTTGTTGATCGACCATCTCCGCCTCGTGCTCCTTTGGAGCAAGAGGCCGAGTCGTCTCGTGGTGAAGAGGGAGATCGGGTTCCATACATGGAATACCTCGGTCCGCTTCCGCCATCACGTAGACCTCCTTCTCCTCCTCCTCCTCCTCTGACTCGAGAGGAAGGGAGATTCGGTCAGGATCTAGCTCTTGGTGCACCACCACCTTTAGCTCGACATGATAGACCGATGACTTTGTGGGAGCGGACCCATCCTGTTCAGGTCGCGCAACCTTCTTGCATAGTTGTTCCCCCTGCTCGCGGGAACAACTATGAGCTGAAACCTCAAAATGTGAGCATGCTTCCAACCTTTACTGCCAATAAGGAGGATACGTTTATCTTTATACACGAATTCGAGGAAGTATGCTCCATGTTCAAGCTTCAAAAGCTTGACGAGGATTCAGTCCGGTTGAGGATGATTTCTTTCGCATTGAAGGATAATGCTAAGAAATGGATGTATAGCCTCCCAGTGAGCTCGATTCGGTCATGGGATGACTTTGTAACCATCTTTCTGAAGAGATTTTTCCCTCAAAGGAAAACTCAACACATACGGCACCAGATACATCAAATGTATCAGACCGAGACCGAATCGTTTAATGGTTTCTTTGAGAGGTTCAAGGACCTTCTCCAGCAGTGCCCTCATCATGGATTTGAGTTATGGCAGTTGTGTCAAATTGTTTATGAGGGCATCAATTACAACACCTGCACATTGTTGGAGTCGATGTGTCAGGGTGCCTTCCAAATGAAACCCATCGAGGAGGCATGGGATACTTTTGAGTCAACGGCTGAATGTACCTTCGAGTGGGATACCATGAGAGAGCCACCAGCCGCCAGATCTTCTGGTCGAGCTGGATCTTATCAAGTTGAGTCATTGATCGCGTCTGAGGCGAAAATGTTGCTCTCATGCGTAGGATTGCGAGTTTAGAGTTGGACCGAGCTCCTGTAGCTCAGGTCGCTACTCCCGGGTCTGGTAGGTGTGGACTTACGGGCCATGATGACTTGGAATGTGCTTACGCTCCAAGGGATACTGAGTATGCAAATGCGATGTATCAACAAAGACCCCGTAACGACCCGTACAGTCACTCCTACAACCTGGGATGGCGTAAACATCCTAACTTCTCTTAGGGGCCTAGTGGGGGTCACGATCAGAGCTCGCACGCTCAACCTCAACCTCCACCTTATCAACCTCCACACCCATCGGCGACCAACCAACCCCCACATCAAAGGTCTCAGCACCAAAATTACCAACCTGCTCATGCCTCATCGTCGGCTTATTCCAACCAGACTCCACCACCCCAGCGGGTTGACCCTAAGGACCCTTCTTGCGATCCGACCTTTCAAGCGTTGCAAAGTACAGTCGAGGCTTTGGAAATGCAGGTTAGCCAGTTGCCTCATCAACTCCATGAACGCGAGAAGGGTCAGTTCCCGAGTGAACCTGAGGTGAATCCTTGGGGTACCCATTCTCAATGGAGGACACCTTTACCTCATGCTACCTCTGAACCGACCCATCATATTAATGTGATTCATACTTTGAGGTCTGGTAAGGAGGTGGATAACCACATTGGGGTGCCTTCTTTGTCATCACCATCTTTGAGGGAGCCGGATCCTGAGGCTCCCTCCACAAATACTTCCAGGAAGGAGCCAGATCCTGAGGTTCTTTCTACATTTCCTTCGACAAAGGGGCCGAACCCTGAGGTCCCCTTGTCTCCTCTTGTGTCGAAGGAACCAGATTCTGAGGTCCCCACTCTTGTTTCTTTGGACCTGAATTCTGGGGTGCCTTCGCATCCTTATGCCCCGAAGGCGCCCTTCCCTGAGCGCCTTAAAAAGAAAACCTCTGATCAGCATGACAAGATGCTTGAGATGTTTAGGCAAGTTAAGGTGAACATCCCTCCGTTGGAGGTGATTCAGCAAATGCCACCTTATGCCAAGGTTCTCAAGGACTTATGCACCAAGAAGAGAAAAACTCATGTTCCCAAGAAAGCTTTTCTTGCGGCTAACGTGAGTTCTTTGTTGGCATAACCCATGCAAGTCAAGTACAAGGACCCTGGCTGTCCGACTATCTCTTGTGTGATTGGTGATGTGTCCATACATCGAGCCTTATTGGACCTTGGTGCATCTGTTAATCTTCTGCCATATTCTGTCTACGTCCAACTCGGTCTTGGAGACCTCAAACAAACAAAGACCACTCTTCAATTGGGTGATAGGTCTATGAAGAACCCGAGGGGTGTGGGGGAAGATGTGCTGATCAAAGTGGGAGAGTTCATTTATCCAGTTGACTTCTTTGTCTTGGATACTGAACCTGTGCCAAACCCACATGGACAAATTCCTGTCATTCTGGGGCGACCATTCCTTGCGACTTCCAATGCATTGATCAATTGTTGCAATGGTCTGATGCGCTTGACTTATGGTAGTCAATGCGCTGATTTTAATATCTTCACCATCGGCAAGAAGCCAGGTGCCTTCAATGACCCTGTTGGGGTCAACCTTATCCAGGGTTTCGATGATATTGAAGTTGAGGGCACCTTCAAGTACTTCAGAGAATTGTTCGATGAAGCTCCTGAAGGTGGTGAAGATGTTTCACCTGGGCTGGCACAAGAAGGTGCCTTATGTTATGATCATGTGGCCTCAGTGCCACCTCCTTTTGATCTTGTGGCCCTTGAGCCACATTCTTTTGATCTTGTGGCCCTTGAGCCACATTCTTCTGATCTTGTGGCCCTTGAGCCACATCCTTTTGATCATGTGGCCCTTGAGCCACATCCTTTTGATCACGTGGCCTTTGAGCCACAGCCTTTCGATCATGTGGCTTTTGAGCCACAAGATACCATTTTTATGGCCTCTGGGCCACATGATCTTCATTCTGTATCTGTTGAGGACCCCATGTGGGTCAAGAATCAACCACCTGATACCCTTCAACCTGATAGAGCTTCACTTCTCATTCATGCCTCCTATCTTGCTCACTCTCAAGAGACATCAAACGACCACAACACTTATAAGGGTATCAGGTGGTCAAAAATTCTGATTTGTATGTCACGAGGCCATGCATGTGCATTTTTGGCTCGAGTGATGGCGGGTTCCCATTTGATGTCCCTTGACATATGAAGATGGGATCCCATTTGTTGTACATAAAAAAAACAAAAAAACAAAATTACAATAAAAGACTCCTTCAGTGAGCATCGATTGTTGTGAGCCCCAACCCTTGTGTATTTCGGCTCCATTTCTTTCACATAGTTGTATCCTTTCTTTAGCATCTCACAGGTTTTGAGGGAATTCGGGTTTGTGTCCATCAACATGACCTTGAACTTCCCTTTGTACTTCATGTTGGTGAGATCTGTCCTTTTTTCATACATAAATCCATGTAGTATCTTGCTCACATTCATTGAGGACAATGCGTGAAGTAGGTGTGGGGGAGGGGTGTTTTACGTGTGTACATAGTCGAGTCTTTTCTTTTGATTTTGTTTTCTTTTGTTTGCATTGTTAGGGTCATGTTAGTGTGCTTCATTTAATATCGATATATCTGCTTGCCATGATCCTTGGGTGATTTGTCTTCTTTTGCTTGCCTAGTGTTTTAGAATTTCCACATTTCTTTCAAAATCTTCATGTGTTTGCGAAATAAAATGTTTTGTGGGTTTTGCGTGTGTTTAGCATGTGCAAAACCGTTTAGAGACAAAGTAAAAAGAAAGCTCCCAAAATTGTCTTGAACTTGATGCATTAGGATATCTAGTACAGTGGCTTTAGGATTTATCGAGTCGTTAGGATGCACCCCAGTTTTCCTTTGGGGGTGAGTAATCATAGTGTTTCAGTGCTCAAACATTTAATGAAGTCCACCATGAACCTATTGAGTCAATAATTCGTGTCTGTTAACTAAAGGAAGTTTGTGTAGTCAATGACCATTTAAATCTTGTTGTGAGACATTAAGTGTAGGGGTTTTGGTTCATGTGTAGATAAGAAATAAGTGAGTAGATGTTCTCTCTTCTCGCATGCCTCCTATCACTCGGGAAAGTAGGTCTGAGGGGACTTTGTGCCTGGTGCTTTCGAGTCATCTGACTTGGGATGCGCCGACCGAACTCCCGTTACACGGGTGGTAGGGATTGCCCTATGTGGAGATTTGGGGAAAGGTGTACGTGATAGTGTAAGTCCTCATGGGCAATGATGCACGAAACCTGACCCTGGGAGAATGAAGCTCCAACTAATAAAAAGAAAAAGAAAAAAAATGATGAGAAAAGAAAGAAAAAAAAATGCGAATAAGAACCTTAATGGACCTTACACTTTGTATCACTTGAGGATCTTGAGGTTGTCCATGTCTTTCACTTAATTCCTTATTTAACTTGCACGAATGGTTCATTAGGCTAGGTGTCGACTGATTACCTTTATAGAGTCGGCCCGTAGGATTACCGCGTCCATTGATCGACAAAAAATTGTCCAACGAGTCGAGGTCTAGATTGAATAATGCATCTTGTTCGGATTTTATGGGTATATCCGCTGAAAACCCTCAGGAGACAACAATCCTCCTCCTTGGAAACAAGGAGGTTTAACGGCTTGTTGCACGAGCTAAGTGCAACCGTTATTCCTACGAAAGTGAGTTAGGATCTCGTTTGCTTTTCTCTTTCTTTGTTTTGCTCGGGACTAGCAAAAACTTAGGTGTGGGTATTTGATTGACATCATTTCATGCTTATATTTGTATCTTATATCCATTATCTTACACCTAACAATGCTACGTGATGAGTTTTATGTTTAGTTTTAAGGAATAAAGAGGTTTGAAGAGAAGAACCATGAAAGGACCCAAAAGCAGAAAAATGACTTAATTGTGAGACCTGGGGACTAAGATGCAAGGGAGAAGGACCTGATCGTAAGACCGAAGGACCTAAGAGCAAACAGGAAACTCCACACCATCATGGGGAGTATTTTGGCAATTCGATTCGGGTCGGAGCTCCAACAAACCAAGTAGATGCATCAAAGAGCAAGAAATACTTCCAGCAAAGCCCAACACAAAACCCAGACGGATCTGGGCCTTATAGGCCGCCAATTGGCGGTCTGGATCATCCCAGATCTGATAAGTTTTCTCCTCGACTTGTATTAATGTGTGTTTAGGCTATTTTTGGTATTGGTTTAGTCCCACATCGGGGGATTGTCCCGGATTAGCTTTTTTCGTGCTTATAAATAGAACTATTCACCTCCCATTGTACCCATCTCCCTCTTTGGTGGCATCTTCCCTACTAAGAGTGAAGCCTTGAAGCAAAACTCTGGTGGAGGAAGAGCTGATTATAATTTCAGTGAGTTAATAATAGATGTTTTCATTAGCTTGTTAATTCTTGCTTAGTTAATTTCCTTTAATGTGTTTGCTTTGGTGCTTGTTTAGTTTTATGCTTCTTTAATATTTCTTGCTTGATTAGTATAGTTTCATTTCAGTATAATGCTTCATTTTATTAGAGTAGTTAGTTTACATATGTGTGAGTAGTTCCATCCCCATTTGGGGGGTGGAGAAATATGTGATATAATCATGTAGTGTATTAAGTGTGTGTTATCATTATCCCTTGAGCTTTATATGATTTCCATAACCATCTAATGGGTTTTCACTCTTATCTTTGATATGCTATTGCTCTTGAATGAAGCTTAGCTTATGCTTTGATTAGTGGACCTATTTTATGGGGAATGATAAGGTTAGGATATGGATGAAGTTAATATTGTTAACACAATTTGTAGTGTATGTGCTCTTGTTGCCTTTACCTTAGCTAATGTCTTGTATGTTTTAATGATGTAGTCTTATCTTAATTCATGTGGAGGCATAGTAGGGTCTAGTCTTTATACTTGAGTTCATGTAGCTTCATTCCAATTATTGTCTTGTATGTTTTAATGATGTAGTCTTATCTTAATTTATGTGGAGGCAAAGTTGGATGTAGTTTTATGATTTCATGCACTACATGTTGTGAGGAGCTTAATGAACACACACACACACACATACTTGTTTATGTTCACATTATTTCTCTACCCTCTATGGGGCTTAGTTTTATTGCTTATCTTCATTTCCTTTTTGCACCTTAGTGTAGTTTAGTGTAACCAACCTTTCTCTCCTTCTTTTTACCTCTCGCCTTCGAACGAACCAAGCGTCGACACACCTCCCAGTGGACGACCCGTATTTGCCACCGCTTCAACGCGGCCGTGCGCTTGCGGGAATATAAAACAATCAATCAGTAACCATATTAGGTGGTCTGAGATGGCAGAAAGTTGGTTGAGATCCGTCCAGGCAGCTCAGTCCAATAACTTAGCAAGATGGCGCGCATGGTGCACTAATCTTATGATTGCCTACCCATGCGCACCCAGCTCAGACCACTCTTGCCCATCCAGATCCCCCTCACCCTCAGCCTCCCAAGGGTCCATACCCACCCCTACTGACCCTAGCCACCGTCCGGGACGGCTGCACCAGCCAGCTGTCTAAGGCAAGGAATCAAAAGGTGAAAAAAAAAGCTAGCCGGATCTTGTGTGCACCAACACCCAACCATATCCGTGATAACTCCAAACTCAGCCCAGAAGGAAACCTCTTCACCCCTGGTCGGACCTCACCAGAGCTCACTGGAACCCAGTCCCTCTGCGTTCCCCACAACCAGCCCCATCTAGCACATGCTCCATGCGCACGGTAGAAGGGAACTCGGTTGATGGTGCAACCGATTGCACAAACCACCAACATGGTGCTGGACGGCCCTCCAACCAACACACCCCCCGCCGCCATAAAACTCTTCAAGGGTCAGGTGCATACCTGATCAGCAAGAAGGTTGCCTGAATTTAGCCGGAGATGCTGTCCACCACTTCTCTTCTAGCCGCACAAAGTTGCCTTTGACGTTCCTTCCCTCAGCTCGCCGGAGATCAGCCCACCAACACACCAGAGAGGAGATGATGGGTGGTAGGAGGAGAGGTGTGGGTGAGAAAAGAAAAGGCTGGAGAGGGTGGCTGGTGAGGGAATTTTTGCGAGCACCAACCGCGCGTGGAACTATGACCAATAGAATGTCGCTCCAACTTCTATAGGTCTGGCTTGCCAGGCAAGAGGATAGCAAGTTACAAATTCTGTCTCGGCAGGACATGCCCTATGTATACATCTAAAACTTAGATTCCGAAAAAACATGTGCGCGGGACTCACCGAGGATGAAATCTACGGGGCTCTTTGCAACAATTCTCCAACTTCCACATTCTTCATGGTTATTCAAGCCCCCGCAAAACATGCCAAAAATGGCACCAAGCAAAGGCATCCAAAAGTCACGAAATAAAGTGCATCCAAACCCCAAATGCACCCCTTCCAATTCCACACCACCTCAACATGGGCTTAGCCCAAACTCGCACCACGCTCCCACTCGAACCCGGATTGAAACGATCAAGCCAAGAAAATGCACACTCGCGCGGCGAGTTGCACCCGATCGACCGACAAGGAACCCGAACCGAATAAAGCATAAAAACATACCACAAACAGAATTAGGTAAGATAAGAACTAAATTATGCATCAATGAGGAGAGTGGACTTATTATTATTCAAGCAGGAGAGCGGGTCTTACAGGATTGATTATTGATCTGGGGCAAACTACATGTCAAAACATGCCAAATTGAGCCCCAGACCACTATATTAGTGTAGAAAAAAAGGAGGAAAATGGACCTCACCATACCGCTAATTGGCGGTCAGTTTAGCTTTGTTCTCCTCCAAACTTTTCCAGGTGACTTCCCTTGATCTTTAGAGCCTCCTAAAACAAAGAACAACTACAAACAAAAAATTAAATTGACACGAATCGTCCAAACTATAGTCTGGACTGAGCACTTTCCCGGCAACGGTGCCAAAAACTTGCTAAATGTTTTATTAATTATCGCAACTGCACGGCCGCGATGAAGCGGTGACAAGTACCAGTAAATCCACGGGTAGGTGAGTAGCCTCTGATTTGTCCAAAATCAAGTGGCAAAAAAGGGGAAAAAGATTTGATTATGCTAAGCTAAACTACACTAAATTAGTAAGTAACAAATTCAAAAGAACACAACTGACTATTGATTAAAACTAAACTAAAGCGCTAACAAATATATCAGAATTCAGGAAGTAAAACCCCTAAGGGGTGGAGTGTGTGCACATACGAAGTGAAATAAGTAGTGAATGACGTATGTAAGCATGTATGTGTGTGTGTTTTCATGCATAGGAAGTGTCTATAGATGTGGCAAGACCTATCAATCAATTCACACAATGTATCAATAATTATTACTTGATTATCATAAGATTTGGCTCAGCATGAGATGTGTCTAAAGATATGGCAAGACTCATCAAAAAACCATAAACTCATGTGAGGAACAAAGCTAAGCATGGGAGGTGTCTAAATTTTATGGCAAAACCAATTAAACAATGTTTCTTCAATCAATCAACCAAGCAACCACAAATACAAACACTTAACTAACATGTAGCATATTCAACAGGAAATTTCAGTTAATAAACATGAGAAAACTAAGCATGGGAAGTGTCTAAATCTTATGGCGAAACTGATAAAAATCCCCCAACATGTAGATGATTGATTGACATCATTTCATGCTCATATTTGCACCTTATATCCATTATCTTTTGCCTAAACAATGCTATGATACGAGTTTTATGTTTGAATTTCAGAAATAAATAGGTTTGAAGAGATGAAGCATAAAAGGACCCAAAAGCTGGGAAAAAGGTCTGAATTGTGAGATATGGGGACTAAGATGCAAGGGAGAAGGACCTGATCGTAAGACCGAAGGACCAAAGAGCAAAACAAAATACTCCACACCATCATGGGGAGTATTTTGGCAATTCTAGTCGGGTCGGAGCTCCAACAAGCAATGTAGATGCATCAAAGATCACCAAATACATCCTGAAAAGACCATAAGAAAACTTAGCGAGATCCGAACCATATAGACCGCCAATTGGCGGTCTGTTTTGGCCCAAATCCGCTAACATTTTGGTGGGGTGCGTATTAGTGTGTATTTAGTCCATTTCTGGTATTTTTTTAGTGTTGAACGTTTTATATTAAACCGCAAGTGCACGGACGCGATGAAGCGGTGGCAAGTACGGGTCGTCCTCAGGGAGGTGAGCAGCCTCTTGTTTATCAGAAATCAAGTGGCCAAAATTGGGGGAGAAAGATTGATTATGCTACTCTACACTAAACTACGCTAAGAAGTATGAAATGCGAACGAAAGAAACAAACAATGAAATGACAACTAAGCTAAGAACAAAAGAAGAATGCTGGAATACAGAAATGGAAAAACCCCTAAGGGGTGGAGTTACTGCACACAAGCAAAGAGGTGGGTGTTGAACACATTCTTTAAGCACAAATAAAGGTGGTCTTATCATGCATAGGAAGTGTCTAAATGTTGTGGCAAAACCTATCAATCTATTCACCAACTTAGTTGATTAACATTTACATATGCAAGATGTTTATTTCAGAACCTAAACAAGCATGAGAGGTGTCTAATCATTTTGGCAAAACTCATCAAGTTATAAATTCTATCCTAAACAAGCAAGCATACATTCATGTTTTATCAACACATTGGAAATAAAGCATTCAATCCATTCTCATTTGCATGTATGTACATCTACTCCACCCCCCAAAGGGGATGGAACTACTCACTAAACATTACACTAATTATTAAACTAAACAAAGAAAGCATATTAACTAAGCTAATAAAACTAATGAAATGAGATTAAGCAAAGCAAAACAAGAAACATAAAACAAACAACATAATAAAGAAAACTTGTATTAAAATGACTCACATTAAAAGTAGCATCCTCCTACTTTAGTGTGTGCTTCAAGGCCTCACTTCTAGTAGGAAGAATAGCCACTTAAAATATTGAGTGATTACAATGGAAGGTGAAGAGTTCTATTTATAGCCATGGAAAAAGGCAAACCGGGACAATCCCCCGATGTGGGACTAACAGATACCAAAAATAGCATAGACATCCTCTAATACATGTGCTGGAGAAATTTTATCGGATTTGGGCCAAAATGGACCGCCAATTGGTGGTCTAAAATGTCCGGATCCATCTGGAATTTGTGTTGGGCTTTGCTTAGTGTATTTGGTGGTCTTGGATGCATCTACTTCGTTTATTTGAGCTCCGACCCGAAAAGAATTGCCAAAATACTCCACATGATGGTGTGGAGTTTTCTGTTTTGCTCTTAGGTCCTTCTGTCTTGCGTTTAGGTCCTTCTCCATTGCATCTTGGTCCCCAGATCTCACAGTTCAGTCCTTTTTCCCAGCTTTTGAGTCCTTTTATGCTTCATCTCTTCAAACCTATTTATTCCTGAAAACTAAACATAAAACTCGTAACATAGCATTGTTTAGGTGAAAGATAATGGATATAAGATACAAATATAAGCATGAAATGATGTCAATCATTTAGTCTCACATCGGGGGATTGTCCCGGATTGCCTTTTTCTATGGCTATAAATAGAACTCTTCACCTTCTATTATAATCACTCCATATTTTTGAGTGGCTATTCTTCCTACTAGAAGTGAGGCCATGAAGCACACTAAAGTAGGAGGATGCTACTTGAAATGTGAGTCATTTGTTAATAAAAGTTTCTTTGTTATGTTATTAGTTTCATTTTGCTTGTTTTACTTTGTTTCATATTTCTTGCTTTACTTTGTTTAATTTCTTTTCATTAGTTTTAGTAGCTTAGTTAATATGCTTTCCTTGCTTATTTTAATAATTAGTGTAATGTGTAGTGAGTAGTTCCATCCCCTTTGGGGAATGGAGTAGATGTTCATACATGCATTAGAGAATGGAATGAAAGCTTTATTTCCAATGTGCTGATAAAACATGAATGTATGCTTGCTTGTTTAGGATAGAATTTACAACTTGATGAGTTTTGCCAAAATGATTAGACACCTCTTGATGCATTGCATACGTTGCATCATAAGTCTTTCATTTAGATTAATTTTTTATCAATAAATGCTACTAAGGTATGTGTTTAGTCTTATTTACACAATACAGGGACCCGAATGCAAATTACCCATATCCCGAGCATAAATGCGTGCAAGAGACTCATTTCTATCATAAAGACCAAGTCAAGATTATCGGGTTTCAAAATGGAATTCGTTCCAAGCATAAAAGCATTCAAAGACCTAATTACAAAAAGGCCAAGGACTTCAGCACAAAAGTACCCAGGGACTTAATTGCAAAATGCCGAGGACCCAACTGCAAATTACAAGTACCAAAATATTATTTTGGAGAAGTTCTAAAGAAAATCAATTTGGATCTCCAAAGATATGAAGAAATTAATTCAGAGCTCAAAAGAAAGGAAAGAAATCAATCCGGACGCGCAAAGGACAGCTAAATCATACCATAAACACACAGGAAAAATCCGGATCGAATCTGAGGCAAAAGGTGGCGATTCCGCCGCACCCATGTACAAAATGCGGCAAAAACGCCGCACAAAAGTCGATCCGTGTGCTCAAATTTTTACCAATGCTGTATTCACACGTGTACTTTTTTTATGTATTGGGATCCCCGGTTGAGGGTATAAATAAGGCCGAATCATGTGTTGAGACAAAAACTTGTTTTATTCCATGCTTTAGTAATAAAATTTTGTTGGTTTATTTTGTGTTTTTAGTTTTCTTTTGTAGTTTCCCTAGGACCCCTTCTCCTTCCCTCCATCCATGAGTTTGTAACTCTCTCCAAAGGGTGGGGGTGACGGATTTACGGTGATTAGTAGAAGAATGATGTTATTATTTTAATTTCGTGTTAGTATATTTTGATTACTTGAGTTTATGTTGAATCATTTATCATGTAATGCTTTATAACTAACGTGATTTATTATAAGTTTCAGATTTCTCTAAACAAAACCCGATATCTAAACCTCCACCCGCTGGACTCTCATCCATCTTTGCTTTATTTTTAATTTGTTTTTGTTGTTATTTCTTTAGAAATTAAAAATCCAAAAATCTCAAACCAACCTTATTTCTCTATTTTTCTTTCCTTAATCGAAAATCACAAAAATAACAAATATCTCTCCCTCCTTGTGTTCGACAAGTACTTGCCACGTCTTCATTGACGTCGTACACTTGCGGTATAAATAAAATTCTCATCACCTCTCATGTTTAGGTTCTGAAAAAAAAACTTGTATATGCAAATGTTAATCAACTAGGTTGGTGAATAGATTGATAGGTTTGGTCATAACATTTAGACACTTCCTATGCATGATAACACCACCTTCATTTGTGCTTAAAGAATGTGTTCAACACCCACCTCTTTGCATGTGTGCACTCACTCCACCCCTTACGGGTTCTTCCACTTCTGAATTCCAGCACTCTTCTTTTGTTATTAGTTAAGTTTTAGTTAATCGTTTGTTGCTTTCTTTCGCATTTCGTAGTGTAGTGTAGCATAAACAACTCTCTTCTCCATATTTTTGCCAATTGATTTCGTGCAAACGAGAGGCTGCTCACCTCCCTGAGGACGACCCGTATTTGCCACCGCTTCAACGCGACCGTGCACTTGCGGTTTAATTAAAACATTCAACAAGTTTTTGGCACCGTTGCCAGGGAGGTGCCAATCCAGACTATTGTTTGGACGATTCGAGTGGATTTAATTTGTGTTTTGTAGTTTTTCTTTGTTTCAGGAGACATGGAGTCACCAGGAGGAACACCTGGAGAAATTTTGAGGCAAGCTGGGCACTGTAGACCGCCAATCAGCGGCTTGAGACCACCAATTGGCGGTCTGGTAAGCTTTGTTTGCTCTCTCATTTCTTTGGACTGTTTGCATAATTGATGTAGTCATCTGGGACTTCATTTGGCATGTTTTGACTTATAGTTTGTTCCCAGATCAATAATCAAACCTCCTTTAAGTAACTTGGACCCTAAAACCCAAAGCAAAAGCTTAGGCATTCTTTTTGTTTAGGTCATGCATCATGTATGTGACTTAGGCATATAGATTGTCTTCCATTTTGGCTTTATTTTCAGTTGCTGAGTGCTGGCGTGAGGTACGCACCTTCTACTCTCATTCATGGATTTCGTAAAAACATGCATTAGTTAGTAGGAAGTGCATTGAAACAAGTTTGAGTTGAGCGTTTGTTTGGAGAGTTGATTGCTAGATTAGGACTCCAAAATGCTACTAAGGAGGGGCTGTCCCAGAAAAGATAAGGTGGGGGATTTCATCACCCTTTCCTTCGCTCCACAAACCACACTAATCAAGAGCCTAATTTTTAAAATCAAGTAGACATTGGCTCTAAGGATTTCGGGCGCATTAGGAGAGTGATCTGGTCCCAACCGTCATGACATGATTGGTGTTGCCCACTTTGTTGATAGTAGGAGTGACGAGATCCCCGGATCTTGACTCACTTGCTGGGCTTTGTGGTCCTCATCGTTTGGAGGTGAGGCCTGTTGAGGCCGTGTGACCTCGCAGTTAGGCGTCGTCTAGCTGTAAGGACCTATAGCTACCTTTGGATTGCCTGAGCCTTGTTTGCTTGTGTGCTTCTACCTGTACCCATCTGCCGTAGCATAGGGACTTCTTCCCTTCTCTCCTGAGTCATTCTTTCTCTCCTGTGTCCTCCGTCTTCTCCTCTACGCACATTCTTTGTTTAAAAAAAAGTTTTGGTGTGTGTGCACCTTTGTGCATGCTTTCGTGGACACGAGACGAGAGTGGTCGTTTGACGAGGAGCATTGTCAATCCGGCTTTGGTCATCGATTTCTCGATGCCTTCCTCCTCTCGTGTCGCACACAGTCCAGGTTCAATGGCTACTGATGAGAATCTTATTTATACCGTAAGTACACGGCGTCGATGAAGATGCGGCAAGTACGGGTCGAACACAAGGAGGGAGAGATATTTATATTTTGTGATTTTTGATTAAGTAAAGCAAGAGAGAGAAATAAGGTTGGTTTGAGATTTTTGGATTTTCAATTTTCTAAAGCAAGAACAACAAAAACTAAGAACAAAGCAAATATGGATGAGAGTCCAGCGGGTGGGGGTTTAGATATTGGGTTTTGTTTTCCGAAACTTATAATAAATCACATTAGTGATAAAGCATTACATGATAAATGACTCAACATAAACTCAAGTAATCAAAATATACTAACACGAAATTAAAATAATAACATAATTCTTCTTCTCATCACCCTAAATCCATCACTCCCACCCTTTGGAGATGGTTAGAAACTCATGGTTGGAAGGAAGGAGAAGGGGTCCTAGAGAAACTACGAAAGAAAACTAAAAACACGAAATAAACGAACAGAATTTTATTGCTAAAGGGAAGGGGAAGGGAGAAGCCCGTTTCAATACATGATTCGGCCTTATTTATAGCCACAACTGGGGATCCCAATACATAAAAGGAAAGTACACGTGTCAATAAAGCATTGGTAAAAATTTGAGCGCACGGATCAACTTTTGTGCGGCTAATCCGCTGCATTTTGTACATGAGGTGCAGCGGAATCGCCACCTTTCTGGCTCAGAATGGATCCAGATTTTTCCTGTGTGTTTATGGTATGTTTTAGTTGTCCTTTGCGCGTCCGGATTGATTTCTTTCCTTTCTTTTCAGCTCCGAATTAATTTCTTCATATATTTGGAGATCCAAATTTGATTTTTTATTTAGAACTTCTCCAAAATAATATTTTGGTACTTGTAATTTGCAGTTGGGTCCTCGGCTTTTTGCAATTAAGTCTCTTGGTACTTTTGTGCTTAAGTCCTTCGCCTTTTTGTAATTAGGTCTTTCAATGCTTTTATGCTTGGAACAAATTCCATTTTGAAACCCGATAATCTTGACTTGGTCTTTATGATAGAAATGAGTCTCTTGCACGCGTTTATGCTCGGCATATGGGTAATTTGCATTCAGGTCCCTGTATTCTATAAATAAGACTAAACACATACCTTAGTAGCATTTATTGATATAAAATTAATCTAAATGAAAGACATACGATGCAATGTATGCAATGCATCAAATACCCCCACACATAGATTTTGCTAGTCCCTAGCAAAACAAAATATAAGGAAAATGAAAACAGGGAAATCCTAACTCACTTTCGTAGGAATCACGGTTGCACTTAGCATGTGCAACAAGCCTTTAAACCCCTAAGTTTCCTTAGAGGATGAGTTTTGTCTCGTGAGGGTTTTCAGTTGACACACCCACAAAGTCTTAATTCAACATTTCACTAATAACTCACAATATCTCCACCTCAACCTTATACATCTCACTTACAATTCTTGCATGCTCATTATATAAATCTAACTTATAAAAAATCTGACTTGGTCTTCATTCCTCCAATATTCACAACACTAACCCTTCTACACATGTTATCACTTAAATTACTTTGTACGCCTCCTCTGGTGGTGAAGTATCATTCGGATCAACCATGACATGGATCATTCTTTTAACTTTGGGCCTTGAGTATCTTAAAGTAATTTTTTTTCGTGATTCAACACATTTGCTTTTTTGACACTTTTACCCTTTTTGCATTCGTGTAACGAGTTTGCTCGATAATCCCAAGCTGGCAGACTCAAGTTACCGGGTTTTAAGATACCCCTACGGACCAGTGACTCGAAGGCTTGGGTTTTTGTAATCATTTTGCAAAATGTGCTCTCCTCACTTTATTCCTTTTTTTTACTTTTATTGTCCTCAAGGCTTAATTGCTATTAGAAGTCAACACTTCCCGGTATATTTTCCTCAACCTCTGCTTTTTATCAACCACTTCAAAGATTGATTCATCCAATTTAAGTGCATACATGTCTTAAAGGGTAATGGGTTATTTCTTTGGAACTTAGATTTATGTCATAGTTTCTACAAGAAGAACTATATAATAAGGAACAAAAACTCAATGCAATTTGTACACGGGTTTGGCAATTCAATCTTAAGCTATGTCATGGAGCATTGAATATTTTTTTTGTTTTTTTGTTTTTTTTTGTTTAAAAATATATAGATAGATAGATAAACACCCCCCACACCTAAATCATGCATTGTCCTCAATGTATGCAAAGATAAAGCAAATGCACTTATTACCTGATTCAACTTGCGATAGAGGGATTGAATTTGCTCAGAGTCAACCATAGTCAGAACTGGATTGAATGTGACCATGTTGGTGCATGTATCTAGTTGAATTGTTCCCCATGTTGCCCGGAGAGTCCTGAGGTAAAGATTCCACACCCCTCACATGTGTTGGTTCTCTTATTTGCTCGAGTGATGGTGGTTGGGTAGATGAATGTAGTGGCGGGTCCACTACATTCTCACCCATTGGATCCGGGTGAGGTGGTGCAATATGTGGATTGGGGCTAAGCTCTAGACTGGAATGTAGATGAACTCGTGAGAGTCGATTACTCAAGTACCGAACCCAAATCTGAGTGCACCGGTTTGAATCAATTTTTGAATTCAAATTTGAAATTTAAATTCCAAATTCAATTTGAAGAATCAATTACTTTTTTTTATAATTTTTTTTCTTTTTTTTCAAAAATGGAAACAAACAATAGAAGGGGGGGGGAGATGAGAAAGGAATCCTAATCTAGAGAATTGAGATGAGAAGAGAAACTTAACTCTAAAAGATAGATGATAGGGTTGGTCAGAAGTTTCCTAAGCAAGCACGGTTCAAACAATCCTAGACCTAATGTAGCTTAAATCTAGACTACTCCTAACTGGTTGAGTCGAATTGGTTCGCTTGTTTCACCTCCCTCACTAATCAAACCAAATTGGCCAAGCAGTCTATAGCTAGTGGGAGCGCTTCCGACAGAGTCGGTGCCAATTAGACAACAACTTCGCTTGGAAGACTTACGTGAACACAAAAACACTTTCTAGACACCAAACAAAATTCGATCAGCTTCAAGTCATAGCAAGTCAAACCAATCTTCTCCTTAATTGAGTTCGAATCCTTAGGGGCCAATGTCTAATTGATTTTAATTTAAGGCTTGGGTGACACTTTATGATTGTGATTTGTGGGCCACGGAAGGGTGATGAAATCCCCACCGTATATTTTCCAACGGAGTTGCCCTTAAGATACTTTAACTTAAATCTAGAAAAGATAGTCAAACATTGGTCTTTAGTGGGGGACAATTGCAAGGTTGTATGCAAACTAAATTATATGCTTAAATGCAATCGATAAAAACCGCGCACGTACCTTGCCTCCAGCACTCTTCAACAAAAAATAATTTGCAAGAAATTAGCAAGAATAATGCAAACAAAACACTATATGATGCACGCACTAAGTCCTTCTAATTTTGCCAATTTTTAGGTCGGAGTTGAATTATTGCCAATTATGGAATTTTAGCCAAACACCTGCAGTTCTACAAAAAGGAAACTTTCCAAAAATCGAAAATTGCGCAAAAGGAAACAAAAGTTACCTACGCAACGCTAAGACGGGTTTGCCGCCCGCTCTCGAAAATTTCCAGTTGCTCTACGCGTCCACCTAGAGATGGAGACGACCCCAGAAAATTTTTAAGCCCATATGCTACAGACGTACAACGGATCCGCCGCAGGTTATTCATTGGGTGCGGTGATTTCCCCGCTCTTCTTGCTCCAACTGTGCCCGGATTTCGCTGTGCACTCCGATGTCGCCTGAAAAGCAAATCCAAATAGTTAGATCGCGCACACGATAAATCAAAAACCCCAAAAATAAACAAAATCTTCGTCGCCTCCCCGGCAACGGCGCCGAAAACTTGATGAGAAATTTATTTATACCGTAAGTGCACGGCGTCGATGAAGATGCGAGAAGTACGGTTCGAACACAAGGAGGGAGAGATATTTATATTTTTGTGTTTTTCGATTAAGGAAAGAAAGAGAGAGAAATAAGGTTGGTTTGAGATTTTTGGATTTTCAATTTTCTAAAGGAAGAACAACAAGAAACTAAGAAGAAAGCAAATATGGATGAGAGTCCAGCGGGTGAGGGTTTAGATATCGGGTTTTGTTTAGAGAAATCTGAAACTTATAATAAATCACATTAGTTATAAAGCATTACATGATAAATGACTCAACATAAACTCAAGTAATCAAAATATACTAACACGAAATTAAAATAATAACATAATTCTTCTTCTCATCACCCTAAATCCATCACCCCCACCATTTGGAGAGGGTTAGAAACTCATGGATGGAGGGAAGGAGAAGGGGTCCTAGAGAAACTACGAAAGAAAACTAAAAACATGAAATAAACGAACAGAATTTTATTGCTAAAGGGAAGGGGAGGGAGAAGCCCGTTTCAATACATGATTCGGCCTTATTTATAGCCTCAACCGGGGATCCCAATACATAAAAGGAAAGTACACGCGTTAATACAACATTGGTAAAATTTGAGCGCACGGATCAACTTTTGTGCGGCTAATCCGCCGCATTTTGTACATGAGGTGCGGCAGAATCGCCACCTTTCTGGCTCAGAATCGATCCGGATTTTTCCTGTGTGTTTATGGTATGTTTTAGCTGTCCTTTGCGCGTCCGGATTGATTTCTTTCCTTTCTTTTGAGCTCCGAATTAATTTCTTCATATATTTGGAGATCCAAATTTGATTTTTTCTTTAGAACTTCTCCAAAATAATATTTTGGTAGTCGTAATTTGCAATCGGGTCCTCGGTTTTTTGCAATTAAGTCCCTGACTATTTTTGTGCTTAAGTCCCTGGCCTTTTTGTAATTAGGTCTTTGAATGCTTTTATGCTTGGATGGACTTCAATTTGAACCCCGATAATCTTGAACATGGTCTTTATGATATAAATGAGTCTCTTGCACGCGTTAATGCTCGGGATATGGGTAATTTGCATTCAGGTCCCTGTATTCTGTAAATAAGACTAAACACATACCTTAGTAGCATTTATTGATATAAAATTAATCTAAATGAAAGACATATGATGCAATGTATGCAATGCATCAGCTGCTAATTTCCGTGAGGAGGAGCAGTTGCTGGACCCAGGCGAATTCCTTTAGGACTTGGGATGAGTTTCAATCTGCATTCCTCAAGAAGTACTTCCCAAATCATCGGACTCAAAAATAGAGGAAGGAAATCAATTCGTTCTATCAACATAAGACCAAAACATTTCATGCATATCTAGAGAGGTTCAAGGAGTTACTATCCTCATGCCCTCACCATGGCATTGAGTTGTGGCGTCTTTGTCAGATTGTTTACGAGGGTCTTCACATCCCGTCCCGGACGCTCCTTGAGTCCATGTGTCAAGGAGAGTTCTTGGGAAAGGATGAAAGGGAGGCACGGGCTTTCCTAGAAGACCTTGCTGAGAAAACAATGCAATGGGAGAGTATAAGGGAACCACCTGCATCATCCAGTATAGGAGCGAGGACCGCGAATGCAAACTCGACTAGATCGGGTGCCGCATTTGCTATCGATACCACTACGACCACCGAGGCACGCATGGCGGTCTTAATGGACCGTATGGATTCGATTGAGCTCCAAAACCAACAAAGTGCACCTCACATTTCCACATCTGGTCGAGTTCCCTGCCATTCATGTGGTAGGATAGGTCATGTAGAAAGAGAGTGTGCGCCCATTCCTCCTGAGATGGAATGTGTCAACGCCATCTATGACAGAGCTAGGAATGACCCATACTCATCATCTTATAATCCTGGATGGGGGAACCACCCCAATTTTTCATGGAACCAAAATAGTTCCCCGGGTGGTCCTTCAAACTCCTCTCGACCACCTAACCAATCATACCAACCTCCCATGCATGCACAATCTTATTAGCCACCCCACTCCCCAAGCACCAATCACCAATCAATCGGGTTTCCCAAATTCCAATAATATGGAAACTCGATTCAATTCGCTTGAGACCTTGACTCGTGGACTTGAAAACTCAGTGAATTTTTTTATGTCAACCAGAAGTCAAGTTCTCACTTCAAATCAGCAGACCATCAAATCTCTAGAGCTTGAGATGGGCCAATTGGCTCAGTCTGTACATGAAAAAGAGAGAGGGTATTTTCCTTGCCAGCCTGAGGCTAACCCCCGCATGTACCAGCAACAACATATGCAAAATGAGAATGTGGTACCACGGGGGAGGCAAGTGAACCATGCTGAGGAACCTGTTCACCATGTCAATTCCATTGTGACCTTAAGAAATGGACAACAGGTTGACAATCACATTTCCTTGCCACACCCACCACCATCTATGCAGCCCCTTAGAGGCTGAGGGTGAGGGTAATACACCAACGCCTCCTTCTCAGGCACTGCAGAAAACCTACCTGCCAAAAGCTCCCTATGCAAGTAGGTTAACCAAAAAGCAGAGTGACACAATGGACAATATATTAGAGGTGTTTAAGCAAGTTAAGGTTAAGATCCTCTTGTTGGATGTTATCCAACAAATACCTCAATATGCCAAAGTGTTGAAGGATATCTGCACAACCAAGAGGAAGACGAATGTTCCTAACAAAGCATTATTTGCTTCAAATGTAAGCTCACTTTTGTCCAATCCCGCCTACACAAAATACAAGGACCCTGGGTGTCCTACTATTCAGTGTACGATAGGGGACACTAGCATGAGTAATGTTTTGCTTGATTTAGGATCAACGGTCAACCTCCTCCCATTTTCTGTTTATCAACAGTTTAATTTCGGAGAATTGAAACCAACTAAGATCACCCTCCAATTGGCGCATAGATCCATTCGTATTCCAAAGGGGATTATCGAGGACGTGCTTATCAAAGTTGGAGATTTTATATTTCTAGTCGATTTTGTTGTCCTTGATACCAATCCTGTTGCAAACACCCACTCTCAAATACCTTTGATTTTGGGTAGACCATTTCTGCCAACTTCCAACGCCTTAATTAATTGTAGAAATGGTCTCATGAAGCTCTCATTTGGTAACATGAGTGCCGAGTTTGATGTGTTCAACTCTGGTAGGCAACAGGAGCCCATGGATCAACCTTTAAATCTAAATCTCATCCGCCAATTGGAGAAAGCACCACAAAATCAACGAACACCACTAACCCCAATGCAACCCATTGAGAATGTTTGTGAGCCCAGCGAAAACTCATTGCCTGTCTTTGTAATGCAACAGAGTGAGCTGGCATCAAATATAAATGTCCAAAAGGAGTGTTCGTTGCATGATTCAGTTGAGAGTGATAGTGAGACACCTCATCATATGCCTATACCAAAAGGTGTCTCTACCTCATGTCCCATGGCCATTGAGCCATTTGAGCTTCATATTGACTCCAACAAGGACCCACCTACGACCGAGCTTATGCTTGATGATATAAATGATGGTGGGAGGTCCTTGTTGGATGACTTGGGGAGAAGCCCCATTCTTTGTGATGCAGGTCTGCTGCATCCATCGAATGAGCATGAGGAACTCATTCCGATGCACCCACCGCTTGGTTGGAGGGTTTTGTTCGATGAGCAAGTAAACCCTAGTGAGGCAACACAACTTCATTCTTTGTTGCCCACACCCAACCAAGATCATGAGGGGTTCGAGCCTTTCAGCTTTGACCTTTCACCCCTCATGACACCTCATAGTACCGGTGAAGTTTGCCCATCTCGGCAAGTCTCTGGTCCTCATGACTTAACGTTCTCATTTGATGTTCCTTGACCAAATGATTATGAGAATATCGTTGTTGCTGTATATATCATGAAAAAAATCAGAAAAAAAAAGAAAAAAAGGTGTAATAAAAACTCCATGAGCGAGCATTGATTGTTGTGGGCCCCAACCCTTGTGTACTTGGGACCCATTTCTTCACGTATTTGTCTCTCTTCTTCAGTATCTCACATGTTTTGAGGAAATTCGGGTTTGTGTCCATTGCTATAACCATGAAGTTCCTGTTGTGCTTCATGTTGGTGAGATCTTCCCTTTTGCATGCATAAATCCATGTAGTATCATGCTCACATTCATTGAGGACAATGCATGAAGTAGGTGTGGGGGGTGTTTTACGTGTGTACATAGTCGAGTCATTTTCCTTTGATTTTGTATTCTTTTGTGTGTACTGATAGGGTCATGTTAGTGTGCTGCATTTAACATCGATATATCTGCTTGCTATGATCCTTGGGTGACTTGTCTTCTTTTGCTTGCCTAGTGCTTTAAAATTTTCACATTTCTTTCAAAATCTTCATGTGTTTGCCAAAGAAAATGTTTTTGTAGGTTTTTCGTGTGTTTAGCGTGTGCAAAACCCTTGAGAGGCAAAGTAAAAAGAAAGCTCCCAAAATTGTCTTGAACTTGATGCATTAGGATATCTACTTTACTGGCTTTAGGTCTTATCGAGTCGTTAGGATGCACCCCGGTTTTCCCTCGGGGGGCGTGTAATCATAGGGGTTCAGCACTCAAACATTTAAAGAAGTCCACCCTGAACCTAGTGAGTCAAATAATTCGTGTTTGTTAGTATAAGGAAATTTGTCGTAGTCAAGGGCCCTTAATCTCTTTTTGTGAAACTTAAGTGTAGGGGTTTTGGTTCCTGATTGATTCGTTTTATATTAACCGCAAGTGCACCGCCGCGTTGAAGCGGTGGCAAATACGGGTCTTCCACTGGGAGGTGTGTCGACGATTGGTTTGTTCGAAGGCGAGAGGTAAAAAGAAGGAGAGAAAGGTTGGTTACACTAAACTACACCAATATGCAAAAAGGAAATGAAGATAAGCAATAAAACTAAGCCCCATAGGGGGTAGAGAAATAATGTGAACATAAAAAAGTGTGTGTGTGTGTTCATTAAGCTCCTCACAACATGTAGTGCATGAAATCATAAAACTACATCCAACTTTGCCTCCACATGAATTAAGATAAGACTACATCATTAAAACATACAAGACAATAATTGGAATGAAGCTAAATGAACTCAAGTATAAAGACTAGACCATACTATGCCTCCACATGAATTAAGATATGACTACATCATTAAAACATACAAGACATTAGCTAAGGTAAAGGCAATAAGAGCACATACACTACAAATTGTGTTTCCAATATTAACTTCATCCATATCCTAACCTTATCATTCCCCACAAAATAGGTCCACTAATCAAAGCATAAGCTAAGCTTCATTCAAGAGCCTTAGCATATCAAAGATAAGAGTGAAAACTCATTAGATGGTTATGGAAATCATATAAAGCTCAAGGGATAAAGATAACACACACTTAATACACTACATGGTTATATCACATATTTCTCCACCCCCCAAATGGGGATGGAACTACTCACACATATTTAAACTAACTACTCTAACAAAATGAAGCATTTTACTGAAATAAAACTACACTAATCAAGCAAGAAATAAAGAAGCATAAAAGGAAAGGAAAGGCTAAACAAACATGCACAAATTAAAAGAAACTAGAAGAATTATTTTATTAACAATGACTCACATTGAAGGTAGCATTCTTCTCCACCTTGAGTTTTTGCTTCAAGGCTCACTCCTTAGTAGAGAGAATGCCACCAAGCAATGGGTGATTACAATGGAAGGTGAAGAGTTCTATTTATAGGCATGAAAAAAGCTAATCCGGGACAATCCCCCGATGTGGGACTAAACCAATACCAAAAATAGCCTAAAAAACATTAATACAAGTCCAGAAGAAATCTTAGCGGATCTGGGGCTATATGGACCGCCAATTGGCGGTCTATAAGCTTCAGATCGAGTTGTTATTGGTTGTGGGCTTTGCTTGATGGATTTGTTGGTCTTGGATGCATCTACTTGGTTTGTTGGAGCTCCGAACCGAATCGAATTGCCAAAACACTCCCCATTATGGTGTGGAGTTTCCTGTTTTGCTCTTAGGTCCTTCGGTCTTACGATCAGGTCCTTCTCCCTTGCATCTCAGTCCCTAGGTCTCACAATTAAGTCCTTTTTCAACCTTTTGGGTCCTGTCATGGCTCTTCTCTTCAAACCTCATTATTCCTGAAAACTAAACATAAAACTCATCACGTAGCATTGCTTAGGTGTAAGATAATGGATATAAGATATAAATATGAGCATGAAATGATGTCAATCAGTTCCCATGTAGATAAGTAAATAAGTGGTGTTCTCTCTTCTCGCACGGCTCCTATCACTCTGGAAAATTGGTCTGAGGGGACTTTGTGCCTGGTGCTTTCGAGTCATCTGACTTGGGATGCACCGACGGAGCTCCCGTTACACGGGTGGTAGGGATCGCCTTATTTGGAGATTTGGGGGAAGGTGTACGTGATATTGTAAGTCCTCATAGGCAATGATGCATGAAACCTGACCCTGGCAGAATCAAACACCAACCAATAAACTGCTCCAAAGAAAAAGAAAAAAAAAGGAAAAGAAAAAGAAAAAAAATGGTCAAATAAGAACCAAAATGGACTTTACACATTGTATCACATTCAGAAGTTAAGGTTGCCCATGTCTTTCACTTAAATCCTTAACTAACTTTCACGAATAACTCATTAGGCTAGGTGTGTGGACCGATTACATATATAGAGTCGACCCGTAGTATTACCGCATCCCATTATCGACAATATGAGTCAACGAGTCATGTAGCTAGATTGATTAATGCATCTTGTTCGGATTTTGTGGGTATATCCGCTGAAAACCCTCAGGAGACAACACTCCTCCTCCTTGGCGAAAAGGAGGTTTTAACGGCTTGTTGCACGTGCTAAGTGCAACCGTGATTCCTACGAAAGTGAGTTAAGATTTCTTGTTTTTCTCGTATGCTTTTTCCTTTCTTTGTTTTGCTCGGGACTAGCAAAAGTTAGGTGTGGGGCTATTTGATTGACATAATTTCATGCTCATATTTGCACCTTATATCCATTATCTTTCACCTAAACAATGCGATGTTACAAGTTTTATGTTTGAATTTCAAAAATAAATAGCTTTGAAGAGATGAAGCATAAAAGGACCCAAAAGCTGGAAAAAGGACTGAATTGTGAGATCTGGGGACTAAGATGCAAGGGAGAAGGACCTGAACGTAAGACCGAATGACCAAAGAGCAAAACAAAATACTCCACACCATCATGGGGAGTATTTTGGCAATTCTAGTCGGGTCGGAGCTCCAACAAGCAAGCTAGATGCATCAAAGATCACCAAATACATCCAGAAAAGCCCAGAAGCAAACTTAGCGAGATCCAAACCATATAGACAGCCAATTGGCGGTCCAAGACCGCTAATTGGCGATCTGGTATGGCCCAAATCCGCTAAGATTTTGGTGGGTCGCGTATTAGTGTGTATTTAGTCCATTTCTGTTATTTGTTTAGTCCCACATCGGGGGATTGTCCCGAATTGCCTTTTTCTATGGCTATAAATAATTAGTGTAATGTGTAGTAAGTAGTTCCATCCCCTTTGGGGGGTGGAGTAGATGTTCATACATGCATTAGAGAATGGAATGAATGCTTTCTTTCCAATGTGTAGATAAAACATGAATGTATGCTTGCTTGTTTAGGATAGAATTTATAACTTGATGAGTTTTGCCAAAATGATTAGACACCTCTCATGCTTGTTTAGTTTCTAAAATAAACAACTTGTATATGTAAATGTTAATCAACTAGGTTGGTGAATAGATTGATAGGTTTTGCAATAAAATTTGGACACTTCCTATGCATGACAACACCACCTTCATTTGTGCTTAAAGAATGTGTTCAACACCCACCTCTTTGCATGTGTGCACTCACTCGACCCCTTAGGGGTTCTTCCACTTCTGAATTCCAGCACTCGTCTTTCGTTCTTAGTTTAGTTCTAGTTAATCGTTTGTTGCTTTCTTTGGCATTTCGTATTTCGTAGTGTAGTGTAGCATAAACAACTCTCTTCCATATTTTTGCCACTTGAGTTCGTGCAAACAAGAGGCTGCACACCTCCCCGAGGACGACCCGTATTTTGCCACCACTTCAACGTGGCCATGCACTTGCGGTTTAAATTAAAACGTTCAACAAGTTTTTCGCACCGTTGCCGGGGAGGTGTCAGTCAAGACTCTTGGTTGGACGATTCGAGTGGATTTAATTTGTGTTTTGTAGTTTTTCTCTGTTTCAGGATACTGGGAAAATCAAGGGTAGGCTACTGGAGAAATTTCAAGACGAACTGGGCACTTCAGACCGCCAATCAGCAGTCTAGTGAGCTCTGTTCATCTTCTATTTTCTTTGTGTTGTTGCTCTAATTGATCTAGTAATCTGGGACTCAATTTTGGATGTTCTGACTCTTAGATTGCTCCCAGATTAATAATCAACTTCCCTTAAGCAACTTGGACCCTAAAACTCAAAGCAAAAGATTAGGCATTCTTTTTCTTTAGGTCATGCATCATGTATGTCACTTAGGCATATAGACTGTCTTTCATTTTAGCTTTATTTTTAGTTGCTGAGGGCTGGCGTGAGATACGCACCTTCTACTCTCATTCATGCATTTAGTATGAACATACATTAGTTAGTAGGAAGTGCATTGAAACAAGTGTGAGTTGAGCGTATGTTTGGAGAGTTGATTGCTAGATTAGGACTCCAAAACACTACTAAGGAGGGGCTGTCCCATAAAAGATAAGGTGGGGGATTTCAACACCCTTTCCTTTGCCCCACAAACCACACTAATCAAGAGCCTAATTTTTAAAATCAAGTAGACATTGAAACTAAGGATTTTGGGCGCATTAGGAGACTGATATGGTCCCGACCGTCATGACCTGATCGACGTTGCCCACTTTGTCGATAGTAGGAGAGATGAGATCTCCGGATCATGGCTCCTTTGCTGGGCTTTGTGGTCCTCGTCGTAGGGAGGTGAGGCGTGTTGAGGCTGTGTGACCTCGCAGTTAGGCGTTGTCTAGCTGTAAAGACCAATAGCGACCTTAGGATTTCTTGAGCCTTGTTTGCTTGTGTGCTTCTACCTGTACCCATCCTCCGTAGCATAAGGACTTCTTACCTTCTCTCCTGAGTCATTCTTTCTCTCCTGTGTTCCCCCGTCTTCTCCTCTACGCACATTCTTTGTTAAAAAAATAGAAAAAAAGTTTTGTTTTGTGTGTGTGCACCTTTGTGCATGCTTTCGTGGGCACGAGACGAGAGTGGTCGTTTGACGAGGCGTGTCGTCAACCCTGCTTCAGTAGTCAATTTCTGGACGCCTCCCTCTTCTCGTGTTGCACATAGTCCGGGTTCAATGGCTGCTAATTTCCGTGAGGAGGAGCAGTTGCTGGACCCACCTGTTCGACCTGTGCTTTCAGTTGTCGCTCCCATACCTCTACGTGATCAATGCTACCGAGCCGTATTGTTCTACCCTCATGAATTGTATTGCTAGAGGCTAATGGGAACCATTTTGAGGTTATGCCTCAGTTTATCTCCTTGCTCCCTCATTTCACTGGGAAAGGTGACCCCTATATCTTTCTCAGGGAATTTGAGGAGGTCTGTGCTATGTTCAAGCTGCAACAACTTAGCACAGACTCCATCCATCTTAGGCTTGTCCCCTTTGCGCTGAAGGATGATGCCAAGAAGTGGTTGTACAGCAACCAGGCGAATTCCTTTAGGACTTGGGATGAGTTTCAATCTGCATTCCTCGAGAAGTACTTCCCAAATCATCGGACTCAAAAATTGAGGAACGAAATCAATTCGTTCTATCAACTTGAGACCGAAAGATTTCATGCATATCTAGAGAGGTTCAAGGAGCTACTATCCTCATGCCCTCACCATGGCATTGAGTTATGGCGTCTTTGTAAGAGTGTTTACGAGGGTCTTCACATCCCGTCCCGAACGCTCCTTGAACCTCTCTAGATATGCAAACGATAGATATCTAGAGAGGTTCAAGGAGAGTTCTTGGGAAAGGATGAAAGGGCGGCACAGGTTTTCCTAGAAGACCTTGCTGAGAAAACAATTCAATGGGAGAGTGTAAGGGAACCACCTGCATCATCTAGTATAGGAGCGAGGATCGCGAATGCAAACTCGACTAGATCGGGTACCGCATTTGCTATCGATACCACTATGGCCACCGAGGCACGCATGGTGTCCTTAATGTGCCGTATGGATTCGATTGAGCTCCAAAACCAACAAAGTGCACCTCACATGTCCACATCTGGTCAAGTTCCCTGTCATTCATGTGGTAGGATAGGTCACGTAGAGAGCGACTATGCGTCCATTCCTCCTGAGATGGAACATGTCAACGCCATCTATGACAGAGCTAGGAATGACCCATACTCATCATCTTATAATCCTGGATGGAGGAACCACCCCAATTTTTCATGGAACCAAAATAATGCCCCGGGTGGTCCTTCATCCTCCTCTCGACCACCTAATCAACCACACCAACCTCCCATGCATGCTCATTCATATCAGCAACCCCAAGTTCCAAGCACCAATCCACCAGGTTTCCCAAATTCTAACAACTTTCAAACCCGGTTTAATTCGCTTGAGAACTTGACTCGTGGACTTGAGAACTCTGTGAAATTTTTTATGTCATCCACAAGTCAAGTTCTCACTTCAAATCAGCAGACCATCAAATCTCTAGAGGTTCAGATGGGCCAATTGGCTCCGTCTGTACATGAAAGAGAGAGAGAGTCTTTGCCTAGCCAGCCTGAGGCTAACCCCCGCATGTACCAGCAACAACACATGCAAAATGAAAATGTGGTACCGCGGGGGAGGCAAGTGAACCATGTGGAGGACCCTGTTCACCATATCAATTCCATTGTGACCTTAAGGAATGGAAAACATGTTGACAATCACATTTGCTTGCCACCACCACCATCTATGCAGCCCCTCAGTGGGAATGGTGGTGAAGAAGAGGCTGAGGGTAATACACCAACACCTCCTTCTCAGGCACCGCATAAAACCTACCTGCCGAAAGCTCGCTATCCAAGTAGGTTAACCAAAAAGCAGAGTGACACAATGGACAAGATATTAGACGTGTTTAAGCAAGTTAAGGTTAACATCCCCTTGTTGGATGTCATCCAACAAATACCTCAATATGCCAAAATGTTGAAGGATCTCTGCACAACCAAGAGGAAGACCAATGTTCCTAAGAAAGCATTCTTGGCTGCAAATGTAAGCTCACTTTTGTCCAATCCCGCCTACACAAAATACAAGGACCCTGGGTGACACTAGCATGAGTAATGTTTTGCTTGATTTAGGATCAACAGTCAACCTCCTCCCATTTTCGGTTTATCAACAGTTAAATTTGGGAGAATTGAAACCAACTAAGATCACCCTCCAATTGGCGGATAGATCCATTCAAATTCCAAAGGGGATTATCGAGGACGTGCTTATGAAAGTTGGAGATTTTATATTTCCAGTCGATTTAGTTGTCCTCGATACCAATCCTGTTGCGAACACCCACTCTCAAATACCTTTGATCTTGGGTAGACCATTTCTGGCAACTTCCAAGGTCTTAATTAATTGTAGAAATGGTCTCATGAAGCTCTCATTCGGTAACATGAGTGCCGAGTTTCATGTGTTCAACTCTGGGAGCCCATGGATCAACCTTTAAATCTAAATCTCATCCGCCAATGTGAGAAAGCACCACAAAATCAACGAACACCCCTAACCCCAATACAACCCATTGTGAATGTTTGTGGGGCCAGCAAAAACTCATTGCCTATCTTTGCAATGCAACAGAGTGAGCTGGCATCAAACATAAATGTCCAAAAGGAGTGTTCGTTGGATGATTCAGTTGAGAGTACTAGTGAGAGTGAGACACCTCATCATATGCCTATACCAGAAGGTGTCTCTACCCCATGTCCCATGGCCATTGAGCCATTTGAGCTTGATATTGACTCCAACAAGGACCCACCTAAGACCGAGCTTATGCTTAATGATCTAAAGGATGGTGGGAGGTCCTTGTTGGATGACTTGGGGAGGAGCCCCATTCTTAGTGATGCAGGTCTGCTGCATCCATCGAATGAGCTTGAGGAACTCATTCTGATGCATCCACCTCCATGTCGGAGGGTTTTGTTCGATGAGCAACTAAACCCTAGTGAGGCAACACAACTCACTCATTCATGTTGCCTACACCCAACCAATATCATGAGGGGTTCGAGCCTTTCAGCTTTGACCTTTCACCCCTAATGACACCTCAGAGTACCGGTGAAGTTTGCCCATCTCGGCAAGTCTCTGGTCCTCATGACTTGATGTTCTCATTTGATGTTCCTTGACCAAATGATTATGAGAATATCGTTGTTGCTGTATATATCATGTAAAAAAATTCGAATAAAAAAAACAAAAGGCTGCTCATCTCCCTGAGGATGACCCGTATTTACCACCGCTTCAACGCGGCCGTGCACTTGCGGTTTAAATTAAAACTTTCAACATTAGCTCCCAGATTAATCAATTCCCCTTTTAAGATAACTTGGACCACAAAACTCAAAGCAAAATATTAGACTTCTTGCCATCTAGGTCATGCATCATTTGTAGACCTTGCACGTATTTGTCTTTTCTTTCTTTAAATTCTTGTTGTCGATTGCTGGCGTGAGGTACGTGCACCCATTTTCTCATTCATGCATGGTTAAAGCATCCATTAGTTAGTAAGGTGCATTGTACAAGAGTAAGGTGAGTGCTTGTTTGGTGAGTTGCTTGCTACCTAAGATTTCAAAATATCTTTAAGGGTCATCACCTATAGTCTTCAAAGATAAGGTGGGAGATTTCATCACCCCACCCTTAGCCCCAAAAAGCACACTCAAGTAAAGCAAGTAGACATTGGCCCTAAGGAATTCGGACGCACTAGGAGAGTGATCTAGTTCAGACCGTCATGACCTGATCGATGTCGCCTGCATTGTCGATAGTAGGAGGTACTGGATCTCCAGATTTGGTATCACTTGCTGGGCATTGTGGTCTTCGTTGTAGGGACGTGAGCCCTGTCGAGACTAGTGACCTCGAAGTTAGGCGTCGTCTAGCCTATGGACCCATAGCCTTAAGTTGTTTGAGCTATGCTTGCAAGATTAGGCTTCTACCTTCTCCCATTACCCACGCTAGCTCTAGGGATTCTTCCCTTCTCCTCCGAGTCATCTTCTTCTGACCTACTTCTACGTTCTAGTCTCCTCCCCTTTACTCTCTGTTAGCGTTTAGGGTCGAGTCGAGCACTTTTTGTGAGCTTGGGCTCGTGGTGGTGAGAGTGATTGACTCGAGAGTTCTTTGTCGAGATGGATGGTTACATGGCCGACCATATCATTGTTGGGACCATGACAATTCTCCCTGGTACTCTGGACCAATGCATCTTGGGGTGCCTTAGACAAACACCCTGTATGGTTAGGACAATCTTCATTGTTTCACTGAGCAATATTCATATTGGGGTAATATGAGAGAGGCACTGACTGCTACACCACTATCTAGTTACGTCAGACCGTATGTTGGTTCTCTAACTGAGATGTTGCAAGAACCTTTGGCCACTTTCATGCATGTGGTAAATGACATGAGTGCACCGGTGGTTCCAGTAGCCGTACCGTGTGACTGGTGTGGGTTGAGTGGTCATGTTATCGGGGAATGTTCTGATGTTCCCCCAGAGCGTGAGTATGAGCATACATTGTCCCAAAATGCTTAATATGACCATTACACATCTGTGTACAACCCGAGAGGGATGGATTCGTGGGGAGACAATTCTTATTCAAATTTTTACACATCATTCCCACCAAAGTATCCTCCTTCTGAATATCATGAATTCTACCAACACCCCAGGACCAATCATTGGACTCATTCTCAGCCCATCACCACCCAACCCATCCATTTCCAAAATTCTGAGATGAACCTCACAGTTGACCCCAAACTTGATTCTTTAGAACAAGCCCACCAAACGTTCATGGAAACCACTCAAAATGTGTTGAAGTCCAATCACGATTCCCTGCAAACTATGGAAATGTATGTGAGTCAAATTACACAATAATTAAGTAAACGTGAGGAGGGTGACATTTCTTGTCAACATGAGGATTCATCTTTTGATATCGAACCACCACCACATTCACAAATTCAAAGCACAATCTTTCAGAGTCAAACTCCTAGTCAATCTGAGGGACTTGGGGTTTCATTTCACGATCACATTGTGGGGGATTCGATCCAAATTGAGAATAACATGGACCAACTTCATTATGAGTCGGCACAGGATTGTGCCACATCTTTTTGTCTCGTGGCCCCTGAGCCACATGATCTTCATGTTGTGCCTCTTAAGGACTTACCTCTGGTGGAGCAAGAGCTCCCTAGTACCCTTAATTTCAAACGTCCTAATGAGAGTTTGCCTCTCACTATTGTTCCTGATTATCTTGGAAATGATGGAACATCAAACAACTACATTGCTAATGAGGGTATTAGGAGTTCCTTGGAAGATACCTTGGGTAAGAGACCCACTTTCTGTTCTCCTGGTGAGTCGACATGCATAACATGGTTCTTGACCTCGTTCCGATCCACCAGCCTATTGGTTGGAGAGTTTGGATTGACTATCATAACTTCAGTACCGCAACGGCAGAAACTATTTTTCCATTGCGCAATTATTCCCAAACTCTTGAGAGGTGCAAGCTCTTTGACTTTGATCCTTTGAATGAGACGCCTTTGCGTCCAATTCATGAACCTCTTCTTTCATCTTGTTCTCTTTGTGAGGGGGCCCAAACATGAGTATTCTGGCCCCGCATGGTGTCATGTTCCCTTTTCAAGTGCATTGACCCACTTTTGAGATTCCCATTTGATGTCCTTTGACAAATGAAGATGGGAACTTATTTTTGTACATAGTTTTATTAAAAAAGAAAAAAGAGAAAAAAAGAGTACAATAAAAGACTCCATGAGCGAGCATTGATTGTTGTGGGCCCCAACCCTTGTGTACTTGGGCCCCATTTCTTTCACGTATTTGTCTCCCTTCTTTAGCATCTCACAGGTTTGGAGGGAATTCGGGTTTGTGTCCATAAACATAACCATGAACTTCCCTTTGTACATCACGTTGGTGAGATCTTTTCCTTTTCATGCATAAATCCATGTAGTTTCATGCTCACATTTATTGAGGACAATGCATGAAGTTGGTGTGGGGGGGTCTTTTACGTGTGTACATAGTCGACTCATTTTCACTTTGATTTTGCTTTCTTTTGTTTGTATTGATAGGGTCATGATAGTGTGCTACATTTAATATCAATATATCTGCTTGCCATGATCCTTGGGTGACTTGTCTTCTTTTGCTTGCCTAGTGCTTTAAAATTTTCACATTTCTTTCAAAATCTTCATGTGTTTGCGAAAGAAAATGTTTTGTGGGTTTTACGTGTGTTAAAATGTGCAAAACCATTGAGAGGCAAAGTAAAAAGAAAGCTCCCAAAAGTTTCTTGAACTTGATGCATTATGATATCTTGTATACCGGCTTTAGGTCTTATCGAGTCATTAGGATGCACCCCGTTTTTCCCTCGGGGGGTGAGTAATAATAGGGTTTCAGTACTCAAACATTTAAAGAAGTCCACCCTGAACCTAGTGAGTCAATAATTAGTGTAAGTTAATATAAGAAATTTGTTGTAGTCAAGGACCCTTTAAATCTTGTTGTAAGACATTAAGTGTAGGGGTTTTGGTTCATGTGTAGATAAGAAATTAGTGAGTAGGTGTTCTCTCTTCTTGCACGGCTCCTATCACTCGGGAAATTAGGTCTGAGGGGTCTTTGTGCCTGGTGCTTTCGAGTCATCTGACTTGGGATGCACCGACCGAACTCCCGTTACACGGGTGGTAGGGATTACCCTATGTGGAGATTTGGGGAAAGGTGTACGTGATAGTGTAAGTCCTCATAGGCAACGATGCATGAAACCTGACCCTGGGAGAATGAAACTCTAACTAGTAAGAAAAAGAAAAAAAAGAATAAGAAAAGAAAAAGTAATGCAAATAAGAACCTTAATGGACCTTACACTTTGTATCACTTGAGGATGTTGAGGTTGTCCATGTCTTACACTTAAGTCCTTAATTAACTTTCCCGAATGATTCATTAGGCTAGGTGTGTGGACTGATTACATATATAGAGTCGGCTCGTTGCATTACCGCATCCAGTGATCAATAAAATAAGTCCAACGAGTCATGTAGCTAGATTGAATAATGCATCTTTGTTCGGATTTTGTGGGTGTATCCGCTGAAAACCTTCAGGAGACAACACTCCTCCTCCTTGGCGACAAGGAGGTTTAACAACTTGTTGCACGTGTGATGAAGATTTAAATTTATACCGCAAGTGCACGGTGTCAATGAAGACGTGGCAAATACGGGTCGAACACAAGGAGGGAGAGATATTGTTATTTTTGGATTTTCGATTAGAGAGAGAGAGAACAATAATAAGGTTGGTTTTGAGATTTTTGGGTTTTAATTATCTAAAGCAAGAAACATGAACAAATAAAACTAAAACAAGAACAAAGATGGTGAATTCCGTTGGGTGGAGGTTTAGATATCGGGTTTAGATTAGAGAATTCTGAAACTTATAATAAATCATATTAGTTATAAAGCATTACATGATAAATGATTTAACATAAACTCAAGTAATCAAAACATACTAATACGAAATTAAAATAATAACATCTTCTCTTCTCATCACCCTAAATCCGTCACCCCCACCCTTTGGAAAGAGTTAGAAACTCATAGATGGAGGGAGGGAGAAGGGGTCCTAGAGAAACTAAGAAAAGAAAATTAAAAACATAAAATAAAAGAAACAGAATTTTATTGCTAAATTATGGAACAAAAGGAAGAACTCCTCACAACATCGTTCTCGGGGCTATTTATAGCCGATACAAGGGACCTAAGCATGAAATAAGAAAGTACACGCGTCAACACGCAACCGGTAAAATTTTTAGAGCATGAATCTAATTTGGTGCGGCGGATTCGCCGCAATTTACTCTTGAGGTGCGGCGGAATCGCCACCTTTTTGGCTCAGAATCGACCCGGATTTTTCCTGTGTGTTTATGGTATGATTTGATCTTTATTTGCGCGTCTGGATGATTTGTTTCCATTCTTTTGAGCTCCGGATTAATTCCTTCCATTGTTGGAGATTTATATTTGATTTTTCTCTTGACTTTCTCCACACAATAACTTGGTCCTTTTATTTTGCAATTAGGTCCTTGGCATTTTGCAATTAAGTCCTTGACCTTTTTGCAATTAGCTCCTTGAATGCTTTTATGCTTGGATGCATTTCTATTTGAAACCCGATAAACTTGAACTCGGTCTTTATGATAGAAATGAATCTTTTGCACGCGTTTATGCTCGGAATGTAGGTAATTTGCATCCAGGTCCCTGTATTCTGTAAATACGACTAAACACATACCTTAGTAGCATTTATTGATATAAAAGTAATCTAAATGAAAGACATATGATGCAATGTATGCAATGCATCAAATACCCCCACACCTAGATTTTGCTAGTCCCTAGCAAAACAGAAGATACGAAAAATAAAAACAAGGAAATCCTAACTCACTTTCGTAGGAATCACGGTTGCACTTAGCATGTGCAACAAGCCTTTAAACCTCCTTGTTGCCAAGGAGGAGGAGTGTTGTCTCCTGAGGGTTTTCAGCGGATATACCCACAAAATCCTAAATCAACGTTTCATTAATAGTTCTCAATATCCCTACCTCAACCTTATACATCTCACTAAGAATTTTTGCATGCTCATTATATGAATCCAACTCATTAAAAATATGACTTGGTCTTTGTTCCTCCAACATTCACACCACTAACCCTTCTACACATGTTTATCACTTGAATTATTTTGCACGCCTCCTCTGGTGGTGAAGTATCATTCGGATCAACCATGGCATGGATCATTCTTTTAGCTTTGGGCCTTGAGTATTATTATTATTATTTTTTCTTTTCTTTTCTTCCGTGATTCAACACATTTGCTTTTTGACACTTTTACCCTTTTGCATTCGTGTAGCGAGTTTGGTCGATAATCCCGAGCTGGTAGACTCAAGTTACCGGGTTTCAAGATACCCCTACGGACCAGTGACTCAAAGGCTTGGGCTTTTGTAATCATTTTGCAAAATGTGTTTTCTTCACTTTATTCCTTTATTTTTATTTTTATTTTCCTCAAGGCTTAATTGCTATTAGAAGTCCACACTTCCCGGTATATTTTCCTCAACCTCTGCTTTTTATCAACCACTTTAAAGATTTGATTCATCCAATTTAAGTGCATACATGTCTTAAAGGGCAATGGGTTATTTCTTTGGAACTTAGATTTATGTCACAATTTCTACAAGCAGAACTACATAATAAGGAACAAAAACTCAATGCAATTTGTACACGGGTTTTAGCAGTTCAATCTTAAGCTATGTCATGAAACATTGATGATTTTTTTTTTATAGAAATAAAAGACAGATCTATAGATAAATATATACATAAACACCCCCCCACACCTAAATCATGCATTGTCCTCAATGAATGTGAGCAAGATACTACATGGATTTATGCATGAAAAAGGAAAGATCTCACCAACGTGAAGTACAAAGGAAAGTTCATGGCTCTATTGATGGAAAAAAAAACCCGAATTCCCTCAAAAACCTGTGAGATACTAAAGAAGGGATAAATACAACATATATTTTATTTTATTTTATATATATAACTATGTACAAACATAAGTTCCCATCTTCATTTGTCAAGAGACATCAAATGGAAACTTCAAGAGTGGGTCAGTGCACCTGAAAAGGAAACATGACACCACGTGGGGCCAGAAAATGCATGTGTGGGCCGCCTTCACAAAAAACGCTAGATGAATTGAGAGGTTCATGAATTGGACGCAAAGGCGTCTCATTCAAAGGATCAAACTGAAAGAGCTTGAACCTCTCGAGAGTTTGGGAATTAAGGGGCAACGGAAGAGGAATTTCTCCCGTTGCGGTGTTGAAGTTATGATCATCGATCCAAACTCTCCAACCAACTGGCTGGTGCGTCGGAGCGAGGTCAAGAGCCTTGTCAGGCAAGTCCGACTCACCAGACGAACAAAGAGTGGGTCCCATACCCAAGGTATCTTCTAAGGCACTTCTAATATCCTCATAAGCTATGTGGTTGTTTGATGTTCCATCATTTCCAAGATGATCAGGAACAATGGTGAGAGGCGGACTCTCACCAGGTTGTTTGAAATTGAGGGTACTAGGGAGATCTTGCTCCACCAGAGGTGAGTCCTTAAGAGATGCAACATGACGATCATGTGGCTCAAGGGCCACGTGACAAGAAGATAGGGCACAATCTTGTGCCGACTCATAATGAAATTGGTCCATATAAATCGAATCCTCCACTAAGTGATCGTGAATTGAAATTCCAAGTCCCTCAGACTGACTAGGAATTTGACTTTGAAAGATTGTGCTTTGAATTTGTGTATGTGGTGGTGGTTCGATACTAAAAGATGAATCATCATGTTGCCACGAAAAGTTACTTTCCTCACTTAATTGCTGCGACATTTGACTCAATTGTAATACCATATTGTCTACGGACTGTTGAGTAGTTGTCATGAACGTATGGAAAGCTTGTTCCAAGGTATCAGGTATGTGGTCAACTATGAGGTTCGAGTCAGAACTCGGGACATTTTTAGGTTGTGTGTTGGTAGACTGAGGATAAGTCCAATGATTTGAAGTGGGTTGTTGGTAGAGTTCTGGGTATTCGGGAGAAGGATATTGGGGTGAAAATGACGTATAAGAATTTGGATATGAATTGTTTCCCCACGAATCCATCACTCTTGGGTTATATGCGGAAGTGTAACGGTCATATCGAGCATTCTGGGAAAATGTATGCTCATACTCAGGCTCTGGGGGAACATAAGGACATTCCCTGATAAGATGACCACTCAACCCGCAACAGTCGCACGGTACGGCTACTGGAGCCACCGGTGCACTCATGTTGTCAGCCCAACGCATGAAGGAGGCAAAAGTTTGTTGTAATGTGTCAGTTCGTTGACCAGCATATGATCCAACATAACTAGATTGTGGCCTAGCCGTCGGTGCCTCTCTCATGTTACCCCAATATGAAGATTGCTCAGTTATACAATTAGGATTGTCCCAACCATATGGGGTGTTAGTCTGAGCCACACCAGCCTGCATGGCTTTAGAATACCAGGAAGCATTGTCATGGTCCCAACAATGATATGGATGGTTGCTCATGCAACCATCCATCAAAACACTCTTGAGTCAAGTACTCTTACCCTTAGGAGGCTAAGCAAGCACAAGTTCTCGACTCGACCCTAAAATGCTAATAGAGAATGTAAATGGGAGGAGACTAGAACGTATAAGTAGGTGAGAAGAAGATGACTCAGAAGAGAAGAGAAACTTAACTCTAAAGATAGATAAGAGGGTCGGTCAGAGGTTTCCTAAGAAAGCACGGTTCAAACAATCCTAGACCTAGTGTCGCTTAGATCTAGACGACTCCTAACTGGTTGAGTCGAATTGATTTGCTTGATTCACCTCCCTCACCAATCAAACCAAGTTAGCCAGTTAGTGTATAGCTAGTGGGGGCGCTTCCGACAGAGTCGGTGCCAATTAGACAACCACGTCGCTTGGAAGACTTTCGTCAACACAAAAACACTTTCTAGACACCAAATTGAATTCAATTAGCTTCAGGTCATAGCAAGTCAAACCAATCTCCTCCTTAATTGAGTCCGAGTCCTTAGGGGTCAATGTCTAATTGATTTTAATTTTAGGCTTGGGTGACACTTGAGGATTGTGATTTGTGGGCCACGGAAGGGTGATGAAATCCCCACCGTATCTTTTCCTATGGAGTTGCCCTTAAGATAGTTTAACTTAGATCTAACAAAGATAGTCAAACAATGGTCTTTTTAATGGGGGCAATTGCAAGGTTGTATGCAAATTAAATTATATGCTTAAATGCAGTCGTTAAAAACCGCGATACGTACCTTGTCTCCAGCACTCTTCAACAAAAATAATTTGCAATAATTTAGCAAGAATAATGCAAACAAAACATTATATGATGCATGCACTAAGGTCTTTCTAATTTTGCCAATTTTTAGGTCAGAGTTGAGTTATTGCTAATTATGGAATTTTTGACCCTAACACGTGCAATTCTACGAAAGGAAACTTTTCGAAAATTCAGATTATACGAGAAAGGCAAGAAAAGTTACCTCCGCAATGCTCAGACAGGTTCGCCGCCTGCTCTCGGAATTTCCAGTAGCTCAATGCGACCAATCCACGATGTAGACGACCCCAGAGAAAAATGACGCCCAGAAGCCTTACTGGTGCGGCGAATTCGCCGCAAGTTGTTCTTCAGGTGCGGCGATTTCGCCGCTCGTTTAGCTCCAAATGTGCCCGGATTTCTCCGCGCACTCTGTTGTCCCCTGAAACACAAATCCAAATACTTAGATTGCGCACAAGATAAACAGGATAAAATCGAAAACACAAAAACAACAAAAATCTGCGTCGCCTCCCCGGCAACGGCGCCAAAAACTTGATGAAGATTTAAATTTATACCGCAAGTGCACGGTGTCAATGAAGACGTGGCAAATACGGGTCGAACACAAGGAGGGAGAGATATTGTTATTTTTGGATTTTCGATTAGAGAGAGAGAGAACAATAATAAGGTTGGTTTTGAGATTTTTGGGTTTTAATTATCTAAAGCAAGAAACATGAACAAATAAAACTAAAACAAGAACAAAGATGGTGAATTCCGTTGGGTGGAGGTTTAGATATCGGGTTTAGATTAGAGAATTCTGAAACTTATAATAAATCATATTAGTTATAAAGCATTACATGATAAATGATTTAACATAAACTCAAGTAATCAAAACATACTAATACGAAATTAAAATAATAACATCTTCTCTTCTCATCACCCTAAATCCGTCACCCCCACCCTTTGGAAAGAGTTAGAAACTCATAGATGGAGGGAGGGAGAAGGGGTCCTAGAGAAACTAAGAAAAGAAAATTAAAAACATAAAATAAAAGAAACAGAATTTTATTGCTAAATTATGGAACAAAAGGAAGAACTCCTCACAACATCGTTCTCGGGGCTATTTATAGCCGATACAAGGGACCTAAGCATGAAATAAGAAAGTACACGCGTCAACACGCAACCGGTAAAATTTTTAGAGCGTGAATCTAATTTGGTGCGGCGGATTCGCCGCAATTTACTCTTGAGGTGCGGCGGAATCGCCACCTTTTTGGCTCAGAATCGACCCGGATTTTTCCTGTGTGTTTATGGTATGATTTGATCTTTATTTGCGCGTCTGGATGATTTGTTTCCATTCTTTTGAGCTCCGGATTAATTCCTTCCATTGTTGGAGATTTATATTTGATTTTTCTCTTGACTTTCTCCACACAATAACTTGGTCCTTTTATTTTGCAATTAGGTCCTTGGCATTTTGCAATTAAGTCCTTGACCTTTTTGCAATTAGCTCCTTGAATGCTTTTATGCTTGGATGCATTTCTATTTGAAACCCGATAAACTTGAACTCGGTCTTTATGATAGAAATGAATCTTTTGCACGCGTTTATGCTCGGAATGTAGGTAATTTGCATCCAGGTCCCTGTATTCTGTAAATACGACTAAACACATACCTTAGTAGCATTTATTGATATAAAAGTAATCTAAATGAAAGACATATGATGCAATGTATGCAATGCATCAACGTGCTAAGTGCAATCGTGATTCCTACGATTTCTTGTTTTTCGTATGCTTTTCTCCGTCTTTGTTTTGCTTGGGACTAGCAAACGTTAGGTGTGGGGTATTTGATTGACATCATTTCATGTTTATATTTGTATCTTATATCCATTATCTTTCACCTAAACAATGCTACGTGATGAGTTTTATGGTTAAATTTAAAAAATAAATAGGTTTGAAGAGAAGAGCCATAAAAGGACCTAAAAGCATGAAAAATGACTGAGTGGAGAGACTCAAGGACTAAGATGCAAGATCGAAAGACCTGAATGTAAGATCGAAGGACCAATGAGCAAACAAGAATAGTTCACACCATCATGGGGAGTATTTTGGTTGTTCTATTCGGGTCGGAGCTCCAACAAGCGAAGTAGATGCATCAAAGACAAGCAAAGCCATCCTGAAAAGCCCAGAAGAAAATCCAGAGCGATTCGAACACCGTAGACCGCTCACTTTTGGTCCGGGTCCACTAATATTTATGTGGAGCGTGTATTAGTGTGTATTTAGTCTATTTCTGGTATTTGTTTAGTCTCATACCGGGCGATTGTCCTGGATTACCTTTTTCTATGGCTATAAATAGAACTCTTCACCTTTTATTGTATTTACCCATTGCTTGGTGGCATTCTCTCTACTTGGAGTAAGCCTTGGAGCAAAATCTCAAGGTGGAGAAGAATGCTACCTTCAATGTGCGTCATTTAATAAAATTGTTTTTTCATTGTTTTGTTCTTATGTTGTTTCTTTATGCATGCTTAGCTTAGTTTTATTTTTTTGATTGTAGGCTAAAGTAGTTAGAATGTTTCCTTTCTTATTTAGTTTAATTGTTAGAATAATGTGTAGTGAGTAGATCCATCCCCCTTTGGGGGTGGAGATGATGTTCATACATGCATTAAAGAAAGGATATGAATGCTTTATATTTTGATTGTGTTGATAAATGTGAATGTATGCTTGCTTGTTAGAGTAGAATACTACACTTGATGGGTTTTGCCACACATCTTAGACACCTCCCATGCGTGTTTAGGTTCTGAAATAACCAGCTTGTGTATATGAATGTTAATCAACTAGGTTAGTGAATGGATTGATAGGTTTTGCCATAACCTTTAGACACCTCCTATGGATGAAAACACTACCTACATTTGTACCTATAGAATGCATTCTTCACCATCTTTTTACTTGTGTGCACACACACCACCCCTTAGGGGTTTTCCATTTCTGATTTCCAGCTTTCAATTTCCCTCGCTTTCATTTTCCTTGCTTGATGCTTACTCGTTTAGTGTAGTAAGTCTAGTTTAGTGTAATCACAACTTCTTCCCCTCTTTTCTCACTTGCCTTCGAACAAACCAGAGTCTACACACCTCCTTATCGATCGACCCGTATTTGCCACCACTTCAACGCGGTCGTGCACTTGCGGTTAATCAAAACGTATTAAACACTATCTTTTCCAGCACAAGTCATGTTCAACCAACTATTGCCTTTATCACTATACTCATTGATAGCTTTTGACAATAATCAAATTAAGCACTTCTTGGGTGAAAAGATATAAGTCTCATATCTTAGGATCCAAGACACAATAAAACATTAATGACACGAAATACAATTCCATAATGTTTCACTCGTTAGGTCTATTTAATATATAAAAGTAATCTTTTCCTCTTTTATATACTCGTGTCGTCAATTATTTGTAGAGTTACAACAATCTATGACCAACACGACAATCTTATCTCGGTGATTATTGTTCCATGTTAATTACCATGATTGTGAAAAACTTTTGATTTATGTAAACCATTATCTTTTAGAGCTCTACGGTTAAGGACCAAACACCTCTTCCTTAACACTTCCAAAAGACGAATACCATAATCAAGGAACAAAATGTTTGTACATTCAATTCATAATAATTGACATATAAAAGTAAAACTTTTAGAACACATTCCCTTCAGTTGGTTCCCATGTAGATAAGGAATAAGTAAGTGGTGTTCTCACTTCTCGCACGGCTCCTATCACTCGGGGAATTAAGTCCGAAGGGACTTAGTGCCTGGTGCTTTCGAGTCATCTGACTTGGGATGCACCGACCGAACTCCCATTACACGGGTGGAAGAGATCGTCTTATGTGGAGATATGGGGAATGTGTACGTCATAGTGTAAGTTCTCATAGACAATGATGCATTTGACCCTGGATAATTAAACACCAACTAGTAAAAAAACTGAAAAAAGTAAAATAAAAGGAAAGAAAAAAAGGAATACAAATAAGAATCTTAATGGACTTTGCACTTTGTATCAGTTAAGGATGTTAAGGTTGTCCATGTCTTTCGCTTAAGTCCTTAATTTACTTGCACGAATGACAATTGGGCTAGGTGTGTGGACTAAATACATATAGAGAGTCGGCCCGAGGAATTACGGTGTCTAATGTGAAGGGAATGTGTTCTAAAAGTTTTACTTTTAAATGTCAATTATTATGAATTGAATGAGAAATCATTTTGTTCCTTGTTTATGTTATTCGTCTTTTAGAAGTGTTAAGGAAGAGGCTCTTGGTCCTTAACCGTAGAGCTCTAAAAGATATTGGTTTACATAAAACAAAAGATATTCACAATCATGGTAATTAACATGGAACATTAATTACCGAGTTAAGATTGTCGTGTTGGTCATAGATCATTGTAGCTCTACAAGTGAGTGACAACACGGGTATGCAAAAGAGGAAAATATTACTTTTGTATACTGAATAGACCTAATAAGTAAAATATTATAGAAATGTGTTTCTGTGTCATTAATATTTTACTGTGTCTTTGGTCCTTTAATATGAGACTTATATCTGATCACTTAAGGAATACTTAACTAGATCAGTGTCTTGAACTATCGATCAGTGTAGTGTAAAGGCATCGGTTGGTTAAGTATAACTTTCGTTGGAGAAGATAGTTAGTCAAAAGATTATCATTGCCCCTCTTAATTGAGTGATGATATTAGTGGGCCCCTTGATAAAGCAAAGTTATAATGTGCACAATGTGATTTGAGTTAAGTCACATATTTATAACTAGCTTAGAGAGATCAAGAAATGAATACTAATACAAAGATGACACAATACTACTTTGTGTGTATTCTTAATATCATGAGGCAAGGGACGGACACAAGTGGTGCACTCCATCACTAAATGGACCGGGTTTTGGTTCGAGTGGAATTAAGACATCTAACTAATTGGGAGCTATAATGTGTAGCTAGATACCGCTTATAGCTTGTGATATTAAGCTCTTAATATCACTACCAACTTAGTTTAGATCCTCCCATAGGTCACACCGCAAAAACCGTGAAACAAGAAGCTTGATTTTTGGTTCATATGATGTGTCAGGTTTCTCATAGAAAATATGACACATGTGGTGAACAAGTAAAATCAATTACGTTGTATATAAACATAATTAGAGTCATGATAAATTCATATGAGATGCATATATTATGGGGTGCAATAATTTATTGTTGCATAGGATAATACATTGCATAAGTTGTGAATTTGCTAAAACCCCCTCAAGTTCAAATTTTGTTGGAAATAAATCCAAAATTTGAAAAAGGCAAAATCGGGTAAAAGTTCGGTAATCCGTTGAGGTTCGGTCGACCGAAGGATCTGTGGATCGGTCAACCGAACATGGAACGGATAGTCATATTTGATTGACCGAACATGACCAAAGTGCCTGGAACTTTGGTACGGTGTACCGAACCAGAAACGGTCGACCGAACAATGTCAAGTTCTGATATTTTTGGTTAACCGAATAGCACTCGGTCTTGGACGAGAATTAGTCCGATCGGTTAAGGAGAATTTTTCTCCTTAAGATTCGGTCATCCGTCTAGTACTCGGTCAACCAATCGTGACATATTCGGTTAACCGAATGAGTCTCGGTCAACCGAACAACGATTGATTTTCTGCCTTTGATTATTAAGAGATTAATTTGATTGATGGTTGGATTAGCTCCAAACTTGGTCAAACGTTTTGTGGGTGCATGTAATGCATTAAGGAATTAATTTATGAGAGAAAATGTAAAGAAAAACGTGGCTTAAGAATAGCCATGATCAAGAGTAAGATTGAAACCTATAAATAGGTCCTTATTCTCCCTAATTGTAACACACAATTCAATAATTATTTTCTCTCTTAATTCACCACAAAAAACCCACGAAAATTCTCTTAGTTTTCTAAGACTTTGGAAGGAGAAATCTCAGAGGCTAAGGAAGGGGTTTGTAGCTAGATTCTAAGCTTGTTTGGAGATCGATTGGCTAGCTCCTTTCTCTCCAACCTTATTTAGGGTTTCGGTGAACACTCGGAGGCATCCGGCGCGGCGAGAAGCATCCCCAACGTCTCCGAATCTTCAAGAAGTTTTTGAGAACTTCTAGGTATGAATTTCGGAGCCCTTGTTTGTTTTAATAGAGTTTTGAAACTAGATGTAAAAACAAACCCATGCATGCATGAAATAAATCAAAGAAAATTGTAATTGATCCTTATTATACATAAAAATTTCGAAAATATATATGTATAATTAAACATGAAATCCTACAGTGGTATCAGAGCATAGGGTTCAATTTTCTCATGATTTATGGCTGTAAACAAATCTAGTTTACCATCTAGGATTTAAACAATTCGTTTTACCGGTTTTTCGGTCTTTAAATGTTTGTTGAAATAATTCTTTATAATAATTCGTTTTAAATATTTTGAATGTTTAAAACATGGCATATAATTATTAGAATTATGATTTAGACATAAGTCTAACTTGCAATAATTTCGTTTTAAGAATAAACGATTATTTTGTAAGAGAATCAACAAAACCGAAAAACTGCGATTCATCTTTCCATTGGAAATTGGATGAACAGCGGTTCATAATTAATTTGTGAACTATGGATGTATGAAAAATGTTTTTAATGGATTTCAAAATATTTTTCAAAGAATTGTTGAGAATTCTGGATGATTGATAAATTAGATTCTGTAGTTTATAGCAATTGCGTGCATGGATGCTTGAGTTGCTTTGCAGGATTGTGAGTTTATATGTTCCAAATCAGACACTACAAATGTATGTAATTATTATTATACAGGGGCTTATGTATGTAAAAGCCATATTCTCTATTTTCTATCTTTAGAATTGCATTTGCATATGAGAGGTTTTTACATAGGACTTGCACTAGTCAGTTTTATCAAATGTGAGGAGCATGTTTATTTTCTGTAAAATCTACATCTCCGGTGCAAGAGGAAGTCGCCGCTGTAGCGCATCGATCGAGGATCGAGGATCAAGGATCGAAGGGAACATATAAACTCACACAATGTGGATTGTGTGAATGTTTAATTTCTGTTTTTATAATTTTTGCTATGCATGTGATGAATGGTGAATGTTAGGATGTGTATGAATTTTAATATGCATGATAAACTAAAATTCAAAATCACATGTTGATAAATGAAATTGTCCAACAAAAATTAAGATTAATTTTTCCTTCTTATTTCATCCACTAGCAGCCATTGATCGAGGGATACTCTGCTCGCCCTTAGCGGGAGATAGCTCCCTCTATCTTTGGGAATAGTGGGAGATATAAAGGTTGTCTGTTGTTGTGCCACAATTAAATATATGAGGTGTGTTTCACCCTAGTGAACCCCAAGTATGTTTAGTTGTGAATACAATAGATAAACGTATCTGGTATCAAATGAAAATAAGTTTTCTTAACATTACCTAGAGCCCTCGCTCGGTTTTGGGAAAAAGTTTTTCTTACGAGGATAGGTCGTATTCCCTCATAATTAAAACGACAAGAGTCACAAGAGTTTGAAGATGCTAAATGTTGCTAAAATTCAAAAAGGTTGTGATTAGAAAATGTTTTCTTACCTTGATGTTGTAATGTATTCGATAGCCCTTAGCTAGTCTATATTACAATTGATGGGATCTTGGATTACTGCATTTACGGGCAAGATTTTATTTGCAGTATTTACATCATATTCTATATATATATGTATGTATGTATTAAAACATAAAATTGGCTTTAAAACCTATATAATTTATTTTGTAGAAATGTCAAATATCCAACCAATTGTGCGATCTATGATCGAAAAGAACCCTTTGCAAAATGATGGCTCAAACTTCATGAAATGGCAACTCAATCTTAATATCGTGTTGAGGTTTGAAAAACTATCTCATATTTTGGATGGTGAAATCCCAAAATTAAATGAGAAGGCAACCGATAAAGAGAAAGAGGCGATAGCCAAGTGGGAAGACCAAGAGAACCAAGTTCACGGTCTAATGTTGGCATCCATGGGTGACTCGCTTCAAGCGAAATACTTGATTCAAAACCCAAGAAGACCATGGAGGCTTTAACAAAGATGTTCATGGATAGTGCCCGAAAGGAGCGCTATAAGACCACCATCGCACCCACAAGGTGCCATATGGCGGAGGGAACATCGGTATCTATGCATTTTCTCACGATGCAAGGATACCTTGAGAAATTGTCGAAGCTCTCTTCTCCAATGCCCGAGGACATTGCCGAAGATCTGATTCTTGGCTCTCTAGCCCCGTCCTTCAAGGACTTTGTGATGCACTATCATGTGCGTGAAAAAGGGGTGAGTCTTGAGGAGCTTCACAACGCTCTCAAAACGACTGAAGTTGACATGGGCAAAGGTCAGGACAATCACGTCCTAGCCGTCCATGAGAGGAGCAAAAAGATCAACAAAGGTAAAGGCAAATTTACCAAAGATACGTCAATCAAGAGCAAGGGAGTAGGAGGTACTCATGGGAGTGCCTCAAGGGGAAATCTTTCAAATCTCCAACTCCCAACACGGAGTGCTTTCACTGCGGTGAAAAGGGACACATCCGACCGAATTGCCCCAAGTACAAGGAAGACCTTGAAAATGGGATGATTGAACGCAGGCGCCCGAGAAGCGCCATAGGTATATTTGTTATTGAGATAAATTTAATCACCTCTATCCTTGATTTGGTAATGGTTACCGGATCTTGTGCTCACATAATTTTGATGTGCAGCTATTGAAGGACAGGAAGGAACTCGTGGAGAACGAGATGATATTGAAGATTGGAAATAGTACAACCATCGCTGCGATTGTACAAGATTCTATGGAGCTTCAATAGTCTAGTGATTTAAATTTATGCTTTGAAGAATGTTTGTTATATGCCTTCGATTAGCAAGAACATTTCTGTATCAAGTTTTGGATATGGATAAATTTTAATAAATATTTTAATTCTTGCTTGTCTATATCGAAGAATGGAATTTTCTATGCAAATACATTCATATGGAATGATTTCTATTTTTCTTGAAATAAATAATGAACAAACTCAAACAAACAATAACGAAAGAGAAACTAAGATAACTCACGTGAATGATACAATCTTGTAGCACTATCGGATTGGTCAAATAAATGACCAAGAGACCTTTCAAGAAGAAAGGAACGAAAGCGAATAACTTATTGGATATGATACATTCTAATGTATGTGGTCCGATAAGTACAAGTGCAAGAGACGGTTTAAGGTACTTCATTTTGTTCACGGACAACTATGGTCATTATGGCTATATTTGTCTAATGGGAAGCAAAAGTGAATTCTTTGACAAGTTCAAGGAATTCGAGGATGAAGTAATGAACCGATTCAACAAGAATATCGAGTCCCTATTAACGGTTCGTAGGGGTGAGTGCTTAGGATACCTAATTTGACTCATTCCTAAAGTAGGAACAGGATATTGCTCGACATGGTTCGATCAATAATGAGTCAATTTAAATTGCCGATTTACTTTTGGAATTATGCACTACAAATAATGACAAACTCACTAAATAATGTTCCATCCAAATCCGTAGAGAAAATGGTTTATGAGCTATGGAGTTGAAAGACACCTAAGCTCAACTTTCTCAAGATTTGGGGTTGTGAGGTCTACGTCGAGAAATTGATGTCGACCAAACTTCAACCAAAAATGGATTAAGTGCTTCTTTATAGGTTATCCTCGTATGACAAGAGGATACTACTTTTGATATATCACCTCCAATCGAAAGATTGTAGAGAGAGATATGTTTTTCTGGAATTTCTGGAAAAGAGAGAAAAGTAGTGGGAGTAGAGTTGAGCTTGAGGAAACTCAAGATACTCTACAAGATAATGATGTGAGTGTTTCATTCAAAATCATGAAGACCCAACCGAGATTCATTTGGTTAGTGGGAGCATGAGCGAGAGATCCTTACAAGAAATTGTGAGAGAATCTCAATCATCCTCACCTAGTGTGCGTTCGAGAGTCGAACATGAACCTATTCCTCAAGAAATTGTGGAAGAAGTTCGAGAGACACAAGAAGAACCAAAAGAACTAAGAAGGTCAATGAGGGAAAGGAAGAAACCCAATAAGTATGTGGGACTTCATGAGATCATGGTACTAGATACCAAAGATCCCTCGACCTTCCGAGAAGCAATAGAAAAGACTCCAAACTATGGTTAAAAGCCATGGAATCCGAAGTAGAATCCATGTATGATAATCAAGTATGAAACTTGATTAGCCTTCCTCAAGAGAAAATATCATTTGGTATAAATGAGCTTTTAGGAGGAAGATAGACATGGATAGTAATTTGACAACCTACAAAGCAAGGCTTGTAGCAAAAGGTCATACTCGAATTCAAGAAATTGACTTTGATGAAACTTTTGAGAAGTTGCCATGATAAAATCTATTCGGATTATGCTCGCTATTTTCACATTTCATAATTATGAGATATGGAAGATGGATATCAAAATGGCGTTCCTTAACAGGAACTTGGAGGAGGATATGTACATGGTACAACCTCAAGGTTTTGATGATCCAAAGAATAAGCGAGAAGATATGCAAGTTTCAAGAATCCATTTCTGGATTGAAGCAAGCATAAAGGAGTTGGAACAAACGCTTTGACGAAGAGGTGAAGAAGATTCACTTCATTCAAAGTAAAGGAGTACCTTGTATATACAAGGAGATTAGTGGGAGCCATGTAGTACTTCTGATCTTATATGTCGATGACATATTGCTCATGAGCAATCATATACCTTTGCATTAGCAAACGAGAAATTTCGTTGAAATCAGTGTATTCAATGAAAAGAAAAGGATAAGGCTCAACACATCTTGAGAATCAAGATACATTGAGATACATCCCGTAGACTCATTGGCTTCAGTCAACGTGCATACATTGACAAGGTCTTTGAAATGTTCAGGGTGAACAATTCCGATATGGACAATATGCCAATAAGTATGAGTATAGGTGTGCAACTCAAGAAGTCTCAATGTGCTCAATCACACAAAGACTTGGAGTACATGAAGGTATCCCTTATGCTTCGGCAAAAGGAAGGACCATGTACACAATGACTTGCACAAGGCTCAATATCTCGTATGCTCTAAACGTGACAAGTGGTCACCAATCCAACGCAAGTCCTAATCATAGGATTGCGGTCAAGAATATTCTGAAGTACCTTAACCGGACTAAAGATAAGGTTCTTGTTTATGGAAGACAAAGGAGAAAATAGCCGAGGGCTGTTTTGATGCAATTCTTATAGGAATTCTAGACAATAAGAGGTTGGAGTGATGATGCGTCATCATTATCAAAGGTGGAGGTATGAGCTAGTGTAGTTAGGAGTAATATCACTACAGCTAACTCAACCACCAACGAAAGACAAAATAAATGAATAGGTGGACACAACAGTGACACAACTGATCCATTCAACAAACCTTCATACCAAGCTAAGAGACGAAATATATTTCGAGTCCATGGATCCGAGGATCCATGTGGATTGGCTTGATAGGTGATTTAGGAAGGTTACCCTAGTTATTAATGTTTTATACATTGAGAATGTATGTGAAAGAAATCTTTGATAACAAGTGGGAGATTGAAGGGAATGTGTTCTAAAAATTTTACTTTTAAATGTCAATTATTATGAATTGAATGAGAAATCATTTTGTTCCTTGTTTATGTTATTCGTCTTTTAGAAGTGTTAAGGAAGAGGCTCTTGGTCCTTAACCGTAGAGCTCTAAAAGATATTGGTTTACATAAAACAAAAGATATTCACAATCATGGTAATTAACATGTAACATTAATTATCGAGTTAAGATTGTCGTGTTGGTCATAGATCATTGTAGCTCTACAAGTGAGTGACAACACGGGTATGCAAAAGAGGAAAATATTACTTTTGTATACTGAATAGACCTAATAAGTAAAATATTATAGAAATGTGTTTCTGTGTCATTAATATTTTACTGTGTCTTTGGTCCTTTAATATGAGACTTATATCTAATCACTTAAGGAATACTTAATTAGATCAGCGTCTTGAACTATCGATCAGTGTAGTGTAAAGGCATCGGTTGGTTAAGTATAACTTTCGTTGGAGAAGATAGTTAGTCAAAAGATTATCATTGCCCCTCTTAATTGAGTGATGATATTAGTGGGCCCCTTGATAAAGCAAAGTTATAATGTGCACAATGTGATTTGAGTTAAGTCACATATTTATAACTAGCTTAGAGAGATCAAGAAATGAATACTAATACAAAGATGACACAATACTACTTTGTGTGTATTCTTAATATCATGAGGCAAGGGACGGACACAAGTGGTGCACTCCATCACTAAATGGATCGGGTTTTGGTTCGAGTGGAATTAAGACATCTAACTAATTGGGAGCTATAATGTGTAGCTAGATACCGCTTATAGCTTGTGATATTAAGCTCTTAATATCACTGCCAACTTAGTTTAGATCCTCCCATAGGTCACACCGCAAAAACCGTGAAACAAGAAGCTTGATTTTTGGTTCATATGATGTGTCGGGTTTCTCATAGAAAATATGACACATGTGGTGAACAAGTAAAATCAATTATGTTGTATATAAACATAATTAGAGTCATGATAAATTCATATGAGATGCATATATTATGGGGTGTAATAATTTATTGTTGCATAGGATAATACATTGCATAAGTTGTGAATTTGCTAAAACCCCCTCAAGTTCAAATTTTGTTGGAAATAAATCCAAAATTTGAAAAAGGCAAAATCGGGTAAAAGTTCGGTAATCCGTTGAGGTTCGGTCGACCAAAGGATCTGTGGATCGGTCAACCGAACATGGAACGGATAGTCATATTTGATTGACCGAACTTGACCAAAGTGCCTGGAACTTTGGTACGGTGTACCAAACCAGAAACGGTCGACCGAACAATGTCAAGTTCCGATATTTTCGGTTAACCGAATAGCACTCGGTCTTGGACGAGAATTAGTCCGATCGGTTAAGGAGAATTTTTCTCCTTAAGATTCGGTCATCCGTCTAGTACTCGGTCAACCAATCGTGACATATTCGGTTAACCGAATGAGTCTCGGTCAACCGAACAGCGATTGATTTTCTGCCTTTGATTATTAAGAGATTAATTTGATTGATGGTTGGATTAGCTCCAAACTTGGTCAAACATTTTGTGCGTGCATGTAATGCATTAAGGAATTAATTTATGAGAGAAAATGTAAAGAAAAACGTGGCTTAAGAATAGCCATGATTAAGAGTAAGATTGGAACCTATAAATAGGTCCTTATTCTCCCTAATTGTAACACACAATTCAATAATTATTTTCTCTCTTAATTCACCACAAAAACCCACGAAAATTCTCTTAGTTTTCTAAGTCTTTGGAAGGAGAAATCTCAGAGGCTAAGGAAGGGGTATGTAGCTAGATTCTAAGCTTGTTTGGAGATCGATTGGCTAGCTCCTTTCTCTCCAACCTTGTTTAGGGTTTCGGTGAACACTCTGAGGCATCCGGCGCGGCGAGAAGCATCCCCAACGTCTCCGAATCTTGAAGAAGTTTTTGAGAACTTCTAGGTATGAATTTCGGAGCCCTTGTTTGTTTTAATAGAGTTTTGAAACTAGATGTTAAAACAAACCCATGCATGCATGAAATAAATCAAAGAAAATTGTAATTGATCCTTATTATACATAAAAATTTCGAAAATATATATGTATAATTAAACATGAAATCCTACATAATGATCGACAAAAGTAGGTCCGACGAGTTGAGTTGCTAGTTGGAATAATGCATCAATGTTCGGATTTTGTGGGTATATACGCTGAAAACCCTCAGGGACAACACTCCTCCTCCTTGGCGATAAAGAGGTCTAACGGCTTTTTGCATGTGCTAAGTGCAACCGTGATTCCTACGAAAGTGAGTTAGGATTTCCCTATTTTTCGTATGTTTTTCCTTTCTTTCATTTTTTTGCTTTCTTTGTTTTGCTCGGGACTAACAAAAACTAGGTGTAGGGGTATTTGATTAACATCATATCATGCATATATTCGTGTCTTATATCTTCTATTTTGAACCTAAGCAATGCTACGTAACGAGTTTTATGTTTAAGTTTCAGGAATATTCAGGTTTGAGAAGAGAGACAGCAGAAGGACCAAAATGTGAGAAAAAGGACTGATCGGTGAGTCTTATGGACTGATCTGCAATAGTGAAAGACCTGGATGCAAGCCTAGAGGACCAATTAGAAAATCAAAGAACTCCACACCATCATGAGGTGTATTTTGGCAATTAGAGTCAGGCCCAAATTTGGATGACCGGCTATGGTGCACCCCACATGCTTAATGACAACACTAAAGATGCCCACAAAATTTGGTCACGATCGGACCCATTCATACCGCCAACTAGCAGTCCAACACGGTCCGAATCCGATCTTATTTGTTCTGATTAGTTTTTATGTTGTTTATAGCTATTTTGGGTGGTTGTCAGTAGTCCCACATCGGGGGATGAATTTTGGAATGTGTAAAATTGCATGTTTATATGTTCATCGGGTTTGTTTTATTCATCTACATGTTGGGGGAGTTTTGATGGGTTTTGCCACAAGATTTTGAAAATTCCCATGTTTGGTTTCCTCATGTTTATTGGCTGAAATTTCTTGTTGGATATGCTACATGTTAGTCGTGTGTTTGTATTAGTGTTTGCTTTTTTGATTGATTGAAGAAACTTTGTTTTGATGGGTTTTGCCATGACATTTTGACACTTCCCATACTTATCTTTGTTTTTCACATGAGTTCCTAGTTTTTGATGCGTCTTGCCATAACATGTAGACACTTCTCATGCTGAGCCTCGTCTTATGATAATCAAATAGTAATTGTTGATACGTTGTGTGAATGGATTGATAGGTGCCAAATCTTTAGACACATCCTATGCATGAAGATACACATATGACACACTTACACATATATGTTTACATGCTTCATTCATCACTTCTCTCACCTCATATTTGTTCACACTCCACCCCTTGGGGGATTTATTAATGAATTTTATCTTGTTTTCGATATCCCTCGCTTTTGTTTTCCTTGTTTGAAGCTTGCTAGTTTAGTTAGTGTAATCACAACTCTTCTCCCATCCTTTCCCACATGCCTTCGAAAGAACCAGAGTTGACACACCTCCCTATGATCTCAACCCGTATTTGCCACGTCTTCACCGACGCCATGCACTTGCGGTATTATAGCTGATGAACCTGCTCCTGAAGGCGAGGCGTGATATCTAGCTCGAGATGTAAGACAGGAAGAGCTCGCTTGTACTGAATAACATGCACATCATTTCTCAACTCGCCCACATCCTCTTCATGAATATTATCAACGAGATCATCGGTGAACCTATCATGAATGAGGGGGTGTTATTTTAATTCCTCTTCTAAGTCCTGGATGACTTCCATGGGGTCATCAAAAGGGCTCGGACGCTTAGCCATGTTAAACACATGAAAAGTCGTGGTCAAGTTCTCGAACGTCAATTTCATTAGTCTTGTACAACAATTGATTAAAGCGTTGGACGTCGCTAGGAATGGTCTACCAAAAATCAATGGAATTTGAGACTGGTATGTACAACCGGTTTAGTGTGAAGGACAACAAAGTCAACAAGGAATATGAAATCACTGACCTTGATCAGAACATCCTCAATGACCCCTTTCAAGACTTTGATCGAACGATCAGCCAATTGGAGAGTTGTCTTTGTGGGCTTGAGCTCACCCAAATTTAATTGTTGATACACGGAGACAAGTAGGAGGTAATCTACTGACCCTAAATCAAACAAGATATTGTTGATGTGAGTGTCTCCAATGATGCATGAAATCGTGGGAGTTCCTGGATCCTTCAATTTCACGTACATTGGGTTCTATAGCATCGAACTCACATTAGCTGCCATGAATGTATTGTTATGGACATTAATTTTCCTCTTAGTGGTGCAGAGATCCTTCAAATTTTTTGCTTATGGGGGTACTTGTTTGATCTTGTCTAACAAGGGGATATTGACATTCATCTTTTTGAAGACCTCCAGCATCTTATCAATACAATCGCTATGCTTCTTTCTTAACCTACTTGGATATGGAGCTTTTGGTAAGTAGGTTTGCCTTGGTGCTTCAGAGGGGAGGAAGAATTTTGGCAAACCGAATCGCCTTCCTTGGTAACCGACAGATAAATTTCCTCAACATCGGGCTCCATGTCCCTACTTTCCCCATATAGGGGTGGCACAAAAGAATGTGCTGGTAAGGAAACATGGTTGTTGACCTGCTTTCCATTTCTCAGGGTCACAATGGCATTGCACGGTCAACGGGTATCGAACTAATAATTTACATGTTCAGTTGATGATGAGCACAGGGGTTTGCCACATGTTGGCTAAGCAGAGTCCCTCGCTCTCTCTCATGTACATACTGAGTCAATTGGCTCATCTGATGGTGGTCCTTAATTTTAACATAGGATGTTGAGTCTGTGACAAATAACGGAGTGAAGTCACCCCTGAGTGAGTATATTTTGGAGAGGCGGCTGGAGCAAAAGAGGGTGTGGCCTCTGGAGGTGCAGCTAGAGCATAGGTGGATTGACCTTCCAGTAGGAAGTGGAAGCGGAAGACGCGATCAAATGATCACACTTGTAACAAGTGTGGTTGTGACACAGACGAGTCGGTCGTCAACATCAAACCCATTCGGATGGTCTATATGGTTGTTTTTAATGTTTCGGATTACGTTTTTTGTTTAGTTTTTTGTGCATTGAACAATCATTTTTGTTGTAGTGTATTTTTTTCTTACATTGATATAATCGATGTGGTTTTTGGATGCAATCGAATATTTTTCCATTCTATTTACTTAATTATTTTTTGGAACAGAACACCATTGGAGTGCATATCACGAATTTTTATTGTAACTTATTGTTGTTTCACGATTTTAAAGAACATACTGAGCTTAATTCGTGGGACTGATAAGTTCACAAATTGAAATAAAATGAAAACCAAGCATAACTCCATGTTGTGTTTGCTGGTTCTCACTATCAATACGAAAAATACAATTTCCTATTGAAACATAAAGATTACAATATATTGAGAGACAGTTGGAAACGAAATCTGAACCAGTCGTCCACCTTAAACCCAAAAAATCCAAAATTCAAAATCCACCAAGCCGACACCAAAAGCAAAATCGAAGAAATGGAAGCAAGGATGGAAGTTCCGAGGCGGTAAAATGCAAGTTTACTAAGTATTCTAGTGAGGTGACTGAGTTATCTGGTGAAGGGACTGTCCCGTCCCATGAAGGGATTGAGTCCTACATAGCTAGTATTGTCTGGTCCCGAGAGATGTCTCAATTGTAGTGTTAGGGTATTGTTCAGTCCCGAGAGGATTCTAAGTCGTCCTGTGAGAGGATTGTACCATCCTACAAGAGGATTGTCCCATTGCTAGAGGGGACTCTCCCATCCCGGAAAGGTAGTGAATTGACCTAAGAGAGGTCAGCGTCGTTCCGAATGGGGTTTGAGTTATCCCTAGAGGGGGACTGAGCCGTTCGGGGAGGCAAAGGGGGAATTATTCGTCTCGTGGGTTGACTAAGTCTTCCGCAAGTTGACTAAGTATTCTAGTCTGGTGACATGTGCATTTCGGGTAGGACACACTTGCGTCTCAAGTGAGATAGACTCGATAATATGTGGGACATAGTCGTCTGGAGTGGCACATTTACTTCCCTAGCATGACCCTATACAAAGTGAATATGAGAGGAGACTATCTAGTCTTGCGAGATGATGACACGGTAAAAATTGAGACTCTTGTACTTCAAATGACACAGTTGTTACTGAATTCTCATCCCTCTGTCAGATTGAGTGTCCTAGTGAGGCGACTGACTCATCCCACGAGTTGACTAAGTATTCTTGTGAGGTGACAACACCACTAGAAATATGGGAATCAACGACGGATATATATCCGTTCGTGCCTTATCCGTTGGTGCAGGATACGTAACATCGACGAATATATCTATCCATCAAACTTTCATACCTCCGACGGAAACCAGTAATAACACCGACGGATAACTTCGATCGTATAAAGTTTTACCATTCGAGGGTCCTACACCGACGGATAGATACCGTCGGTGTGGGTTTTTGCTCTAGAAAAATGAAGGTGTTGAAAACTTTTTGCACAGTAACTTACTCCGACGGGTGAGTTTGTTACCATCGACGGATAGAGATCGTTAGTGTACCCGTTCTTCAAATCATTGACGGATAATATACGTCGGAGATTACCTTGAAAATCGATCATTTCTTAGGTACCATACACTGACGGAGCATAAAAATTCTCGGAAGGAATTTCTCCATCGTTGTAGGATTTTATCAGGAGACCAAGTCGGGCATCCCTTCCATTTCCTTTCTTCTAAAAAAAACCCTAACTTAACTCCTGACTCTACGTCGTACGCACCTCTGCCCACGCCTCCTCCATGGTGACCCTTCCTCGCCGCAACTCTCATCTGCATCGCCACTCCTCTCTGGTACCACCTCCCTGTCTCCCCCGAGCACCTCTCCCATCCACGATTGACCCTCGCTCTCCTCTGGGACCCCAGCCGTGGAGCCTACGCCCGACCCCTGAACCGGACCCCTCCCTCCCCGACCCCCAAACCAAACCCCATCACCATCCCCAAACCCAACCCACATGCACGATCCATGCTCCAAACCCGAAGTTTGGCCACGAAAAAGGCCCAAAACCTGACCCCAAACTCAACCCCTATCCCCAAACCTAACCCTAAACCCGACCTCAAACCCATGTAGATTTTTTATTTGTATATTTGTTAAGTTTATTTGTTTTGATAAATTTAGATTATTTTTAGTTTAGAATATAGTTTGAATGTTATAAATTTACATTAATTGTTTGAATGTTTAGATTATAGTTTGAATGTTATAGTTTAGATTGTTTTATAGTTTAAATGTGATTAATTGAATGTAGATTGAATAGAATTTTTAAATATATTTTTGTTTGGATCCGTTGTTTTGATAAATTTAGATTATTTATTTTGGCTTGAATGTAGTTTGAATTTGATTAGTTTGATAGTTTGTGTTAGCAAACTACGATTTAGTCTACAGGTTCGGATTTACCTTTGGTGGAGAGAACCTGTGGCAGCGGAAGAAAAATCGACGATCACCTCACGGAGTCTTCTTGAGCACCGGCCGGTCTTCTACTCTCTTGGAGAAGAAGAACAAATCCACAACCCAAGAGTCCTACTTGGTGGAAGGGACGGATTTGAGGGAGAGGGAGGTGGCAGCTAGGTTAGGGTGGAGGCTAGGGTTTTGCACATGAGATCAATCTCTCCAATGGGAGGCTCCCCTCATTATATAGATGGCTCCACCCTAAACCCTAAATGTGTAGTCCAATAGGGACGCGCCATGTGTCAGTTCTTTGGGCAAATATCAACTTTTAATCCTAGATTAATCCAATATCTCCCACTTGCACAATAGCACGATAACAACATGTCATTTTATTTTGTGTCCCCGACACATATGCATATATCTCTGATACATACAATCACACAATGGCAATATGTCACCTCTCTATGTGTCCCCGACACACATGTATACATCCCTGATATATACAACTATCTCTCCAAGAACGCATCCACAACACGCAAGTCTCTGATCATGTATCCCCGATACAAAATCATCTGTGTCCCCGACACATGCACTCTTCCGATCATACGGACAAATGGGTTGTGCGACCGGTGATGCACCTGCAATTAAGGAGTCTCAAACTAGAAACCTTACTAGAAGGCCAGAATGACAACATCCTCAAAAACTAATAAATAAGCAGTCAAATGCACATCACAGTTCCCCAGGTTTACTCAGAAACTCACTTGACATGAAGGTATCTCGATCCCTCGGAGAGAATACCTTCTTGTCCTCAAGGTACTTGCTACTGTATCCAATACAGTTGGGCCCAACAAATACTTTTAGTGCAGTCGAGTCAAACCTTTCCCTTCGCCCCAGACCACCATTACATTCAGAGTTGACTCTTTTCCCGAAGATGCCTCTTTAGACCGAATCTCTCATGGTCATAGATAACATCCCAAAGTAGCCACATCAACTCTTTTCTACCTGGTGTCGTCGAAGGTCACTGAGGGTAACTAATGACAACCAAGTCTTGGACTCACATAGTGAAGGAGCAGGGATCCATCCTTTCACTTCCCAATGGTCGCTCAGCACATGTTGTATGACAAATATGTTATGGTGGATCATACTATACACAACAGTATGTCTGTCTCTCAACACCATACAAGTCTTAGTCCAGTCGCACCCCATCTGCGCTTGACCCGAGCTTCATCATTGTCGCCTTAACACCATACAGGTGCCACCTGGCGCCACATGTGACGCTAGCACTTGGCTTCTACAGGTCACATGAATCGTGGGATCATTCATGTCAATCCTCACCAACATAGAGGATCTCATCTTGATTCCGACTATCCTATCATGAACTCTTCTGGATCTATCATATAAGATCTCCTCATGATCAGTCTCATCTCTGCTCGCTATCAAAAGTGCCATAGGCGAATGCTCGTGTGGGTGAGCATTCTTCAGCCTATTGACAGAATAATATTTTATGCTAGAAAAACTACATCAACCAAACAGATATAGTCGAAAGAAAAAACACAATCACTCATAAAAGGAAGTTAGACATGCCAATACATCAAGGTCTGCATAAGCCTAAGGACTTCACATGAGACACAAACGAGTGCTTAGCTATAGCCTTGGTAAGAGGGTCAACTACCATAAGACTAGTAGACACATGTCTTAACACAACTTCCTTTCTCGCTATGATGTCCTTCACAAAATGATACCTAACCTGTATATGTTTGGTCTTTCCATGATATTTGGGGTCTTTCACATAACAAAGGGCAGCCATGCTGTCACAATAGACAACAACAGGCTCATCAGATGTCTCTAGTAGCCCAGTATGTTGTAAGAACCTCCTTAGCCAAACTGCCTCCTGTACTGATGCATAGCGTGCAACATACTCTGCTTCCATAGTCGACAGGGCTATACAGGTTTGCTTCTTGATGGACCATGAGATGGCCCCATTAGACAGCAAGAAAGCATAACCAGAGGTAGACTTCCTTTCATCAATGTCTCCAGCCCAATCGGCATCACTATAGCCAATCAGACGGAGATCTGATGCTTGGTAACACAACATGTAGTTACTCGTTCCTCTGAGGTATCTCATGATTCTCTTGACTGCCTTCCAGTGCTCCATGCTTGGGCTGGACTGGTATCGACTCACCATGCCCAGAGCATAACAAATGTCTGGCCTAGTACACATCATAACGTACATAAGGCTTCCCACAACATTGGAGTATGGAACCTTGCTCATTTTGGCCTTCTCTTCAGGAGTATCAGGATGCTTATCAAGGCTTAAGTGCAAACCCTTCTCAACAGGAATGTCGATTGGTTTGCATTTGTCCATATGGTATTTCTTCAAGACGTTGTTAATATAAGTCTCTTGAGACAATCCCAGAAGTCTCTTGGACCCATCTCTAACAATCTTGACATCAAGGACGTAGCTAGCTTCACCCATGTCCTTCATATCAAACGTGGAGGACAACCACTCTTTAGTGGATTTCAGCAACTATTTGCTATTGCTAGCCATGAGTATGTCATCAACATACAAGGTCAGAATGACAAATTTACCGTTGGATCTCTTAACGTGCACACAGTGATCTTCCTCAAGCATAGAGAACGCATTCTCTGATATAGCTTGATGGAAGCGAATGTTCCACTGTCTAGACGCTTGTTTTAAGCCATATAAGGACTTATTGAGCTTTCACACTTTGCGCTCTTGTCCTTTAACTTCAAGACCTTGAGGTTGATCCATATATATCTCCTCCTCAAGTTCTCCATTGAGGAAAGCAGTCTTTACATCCATTTGGTAAAGCTCTAAGTCCATCTGAGCTACAATAGCTAGTAGAAGGCGGATGGAGGCAAACCTAACCACGGGTGAAAAAGTTTCCTCAAAATCCACGCCTTCTCTTTGGGTGTAGCCTTTAGCTACCAGTCTAGCCTTGAATCTATCAATAGATCCATCCGCCTTCCTCTTAATCTTGAGGATCCACTTGGCCCCAATGGCCTTTCGGTTCGGCGGTAAGTCGACCAAGTCCCAGACTCGATTAACTTTCATTGACTCCAACTCTTCCTTTATAGTTTTTGACCACTCTTTCGCATTTGGACCTTCCAAAGCCTCTTTCAAGGTCTGCGGTTCTTGCTCATCGATTACTGTCATCCCAGATGATTCATAATCAATTTCTTCTTGAGCTATCATGAGGGCCTCTTCCTCTAAGCGAAACCGCCTACGAGGAATGAGCTCGCGTTTACTTCGACGCAGATGGGTATCTGATGGCTCATCCTCCGTGAGACCTATCAGATCCTCAGCATTGCTGCTCGCACTAGGATTGACTGGTGGAACCTCATGTTCAACTTCCAGATCCCGTGGAGTGGCAATGTCCTCATCTTGTTGTTCAAAGAAGTCCAATGACTCTTTGATAGCTCCAGCAAGAGTTGGAAAATCATTTTCTAAGAATGTGGCATCCCTAGACTCCAGTTCCGTCCTTCTTTCATTCTCGTCTAACCCGATAAAAACATAACCTTTGGAGAGATCACTGTATTTTACAAAGATACACTTTTTCCCTCTTGGTCCTAGTTTTCCATATCGGTGACTAGTAGAATGAATGTATGTTGCGCATCCCCAATGACGCAGCAGGCTAAAATCAGGCTTCCCTCCTGTCCATAAGTCATATGGAGTTGAGGGAACCGATTTTGTTGGAACTCTATTGAGGATATATGCAGCAGTCACTAGAGCATCTGCCCAAAACGAAATTGGCAAGCTCGCATGCGCCATCATGGATCTAACCATGTCTAGCAATGTTCTATTCCTTCTCTCGGCAACACCATTTTGCTGAGGAGTATAAGGCATAGTGAGTTGTCTAGATATCCCATTTTCATCACATAACTCCTTGAACATTATGGAGAGATACTCCCCACCTCTCTCTGTTCTGAGAGATTTTATCTTATTATCCAATTGATTCTCTACCAAGCTCATGAATCTCTTATAGCATTCTAGAGCTTCTGACTTGTGAGAAATAAAATAAATATGACCATATCTAGTGTAGTCATCAATAAATGTGATGAAGTAACTCTGTCCATGTCTAGTATGCACATTCAAAGGTCCACAAATATCCGAGTGAATTAGTTCTAAAGCGGAAGTAGCCCTAATGGCTTTTCCGAACGGTTTTCTAGTTGCCTTTCCAGCTAGACAAGATTCACAGGTCGACAATTCAAATTTTGAGCATTCTCCTAATACCCCCTCCTTTGCCAACCTGTTCATCCGGTCAACACCAATGTGACCTAATCTAGCATGCCACATAACTGAATCATTATTCATGGAACTTTGACTCATAAAGGCACTAGTGTGATGATTGAAATCATAAATTGCGTCCAACACAATAAAACCGTCTGAAAGAAAGGCATGTCCATAATAAATGTTAGCAAGGTATAAACCCATATTATTGTTCTCAAAAACAACTTTAAAACCATGTCTCATCAAAACAACAACAGAAATAATATTTCGCCGTATAGCTGGTGCATACAACATGTCGTGAAGTAATAGGATCCGGCCACTTTGCAAAGCCACTTTGCATGTGCCAACTCCAAGAACTTCAATGCTAGTGTTGTTCGCCATGTTTATTCGCCTCCCACTTGGAACACGGCGATATTCCACGAAGGTAGAACGATCCTTTGTCACGTGGTCCGTGGCACCTGAATCCACAATCCACACAGGAGAATGATCAGTGAGCATCACAGAACTAGTCACGTTACAATTCGAGGGATTACACACAGTAATTACCTTTTGCTCAGTGCACTCACGAGCAAAATGTCCAGTCTTTCGGCAGTTAAAACAAGTGATTGACATCATTTCATGATTATATTTGTATCTTATATTCATTATCTTTCACCTAAACAATGCTATGTTACGAGTTTTATGTTTAGTTTTCAGGAATAAATAGGTTTGAAGAGATAAAGCATGAAAGGACCCAAAAGCTGGGAAAAACTACTGAATTGTGAGATCTGGGGACTGAGATGCAAGGGAGAAGGACCTGAACGTAAGACAGAAGGACCTAAGAGCAAAACAGAATACTTCACACCATCATGGGAGTATTTTAGCAATTCGATTCGGGTCGGAGCTCCAACAAACCAAGTAAATGCATCCAAGACCAGGAAATATACCAAGAAAAGCCCACAACTAAAATGAGCAGGATCCGAGCCATATAGACTGCTAATTGGCGGTCCATTTTGGCCCAAATCCGCTAACATTTTTCCAGCACATGTATTAGAGGATGTTTAGGTTATTTTTGGTATTTGTTTAGTCCCACATCGGGGGATTGTCCCGGATTGCCTATTTCTTTGGCTATAAATAGAACTCTTCACCTTCTATTGTAATCACTCCATATTTTAAGTGGCTATTCTTCCTACTCGAAGTGAGGCCTTGAAGCACACACTAAAGTAGGAGGATGCTACTTTTAATGTGAGTCATTTTAATACAAGTTTTCTTTATTATGTTGTTTGTTTTATGTTTCTTGTTTTGCTTTGCTTAATCTCATTTCATTAGTTTTATTAGCTTAGTTAATATGCTTTCTTTGTTTAGTTTAATAATTAGTGTAATGTTTAGTGAGTAGTTCCATCCCCTTTGGGGGTGAAGTAGATGTACATACCTGCAAATGAGAATGGATTGAATGCTTTATTTCCAATGTGTTGATAAAACATGAATGTATGCTTGCTTGTTTAGGATAGAATTTATAACTTGATGAGTTTTGCCAAAATGATTAGACACCTCTCATGCTTGTTTTGGTTCTGAAATAAACATCTTGCATATGTAAATGTTAATCAACTAAGTTGGTGAATAGATTGATAGGTTTTGCCACAACATTTAGACACTTCCTATGCATGATAATACCACCTTTATTTCTGCTTAAAAATGTGTTCAACGCCCACCTCTTTGCTTGTGTGCACTCACTCCACCCCTTAGGGGTTTTTCCCATTTCTGTATTCCAGCATTCTTCATTTGTTCTTAGCTTAGTTGTCATTTCATTGTTTATTTCTTTCGTTCGCATTTCATACTTCGTAGTGTAGTGTAGCGTAGCATAATCCAGTCTCTTCTCCATCTTTTTGCCACTTGATTTCGTGCAAACGAGAGGCTGCTGACCTCCCTGAGGACGACCCGTATTTGCCACCGCTTCAACGCGGCCGTGCACTTGCGGTTTAATTAAAACGTTCAACAACAAGTCACATTAGACTTATCTTTCCCACCTCTGGATCCTCGAGGTCGTTTCTTTCCAGCTTTGTTTTCTGTTTTGTTTTTATTTGCACCCTTCATGCCTTTAAAACCCTGAGCTTTATCTCTTTTGCGCCTAAAACCTGTACTCCTGCGAGGAGCTCTAGGTGTTTTGTGGCCTGGTCAAATGTCCTGATGTCATCAGCATTAGTCAGATGGACCTTCATATGCTCCCAACTCTTCGAAGGCAATGATCTGATGAGAGCAGACACTTGCTCCTCATCAGTCTTAGCACAACCGGCAGCGCTCAGCTCGCTTATCATGTTTGACATTGCGGTAATATGCTGCCTCATTGTGTGACCTTGGCGCATTTTATACCCATCAAACATAAGCCCAAGCTGGCGGGCCCTTGTGACAGAGGTCACTCCGTACTGAAACTTCACAGCTTCCCACAAGGCCTTTGCAGTTCGCAATTTTTCGAACCGCAGTAACAGATCATCTCGCATCGAACTCAGAATTGTAATGCGAGCAATACAGTCTTTCTTTTTCCATTCATTATAGACATCCATATTTCTACGATGCGGCGCAGTGTTCCCCTCCTCGGGGATATATTTTGGGTTACATTTTCTAACTTGTCCTGATCCTCTAAGAGATACTCAATTTTACGATGCCACAGATCGTAATTTCTTTCATTGAGTTTATCTCCTCGAGTCAGATCAGCGACAATGCTTTTGGAAGCAGCCATAAAAATCTAGGACAAAAAACACATAGCGATACATGAGTTCTAGCATAAAATACAACGAGCTACAATAGTCATAAAAATAAACTGACTTAATAGTTATAGCATTCAGACAAAAGGAAAACATAAAGCATTCGATCAGATCCTCATGCAATAGTTAATAAAGCCATTTTACTAATCTTGATATTGAGCTCCATCAAGATTTAATGACCCCTAAAAAACGTTTAAATCATGGCAAATCAGAAAATAAAGAAAGTATTGCCGCCGGTTGCAAGGTGGTTTACACAAAACACTTCTACCTTGCAACTCCCACTAGGCATGTAGGTTCCAAAAAAATGTTTCCTTTAAAAAAATTTCAACCAAGATCACACAGAAATCGATTGCTACATTACTTCTATATCAAGCTAAGGATCCCCCAGAGGGAATTAGCCTCTTAGACGGGAACCTGCATGAGCTTTATAGCAATAATATCGCAATAATAAAAATAAAAGAGCCCCTCGTCTCCTTAGGGCAATAAACAGTCCACAGTCCATAATTATTACTGTCTACAAATATTACAGTCCATAAATATTACAGCCCATTGCGATATCTATTGCAAATGGAAATGAATGAATGAAATTACACTCAACTCTTAATAAGGCAGTAAATAAAATCAGCAACCATTCATTCCAAACAAGCAAAATCTTTCCATACGTTACCACAATCCGACGTATGAAAAAAATACCATAAAGTGTGCACCTCTTTCAAACAAGAAGGAAGTTATGCATAGGGAAACAATGCATGTATGGTGCACGAATATTGGCAAAAAACGTGTTAGCTAATAACAACCAATCTCCACAATAATCATTCTCAAAAACAGAATTTTTTTGTTCTTTCCCTAATCAATATAATCATGATGGCATAAAAAATTATCCTACTTTGATTAGGAAAGAAAAAATCCGAAATTCTATGGTGGAGAGCAACACATATTTGTGCATCAAAGGAAAGCATTCAAAAAATACTTTTAAGGAAATAAAACTCCAGCCCATAATATCCTCTAAAAAAATTCAGAATTTGCCAATCTTTCCTTAATCAATATAAGCATGCAATCAACAATAATTATGCTACTTGTATTGGAAAGAAAAATTCGAAATTCTTTGGTGGAGGGCAACACATATATGCACATTTGATGAAAAGGAAATATTTCAAATGAAATGCATGCAATCATTCCAAACGAAACACATAGCCGAATGTTAGCAACAAACATGTACATAATTCGACAATCATCATCTAATTCGGCAATCATCTAGATGCATGCATATATGATCAAAAATTGCACACACATTAATAAGGCAACAACCTTCTATCCTTAGATGCATAAACATGAGTTTTGAAAGACAAATATGATACATGATCCGAAATATGTGATCACATCATGAGATATATGCAATATCGAACTCTTGTAACAAAAATCATCATCTTTCTCTTAAACATACATGCGCATAAAATCAGAGAAAAATAAAATCTAGCCGCATGCTTGAAGGATGGAGTATACATTACGCGCAATAATCATAGATGAACATGAAACCCTAGGCACATGCATATCAAGAAAACTACATTTTGTGCAAGAATGAAGCATCCATATTCAACTCTAGATGCATGCTTAAAGATGAAACAAATATTATGCGCAAAAAAAAAGATGAATCATGTAATATTAATCGCATGTATAAGATGAATCAAAAGGCCATGCGCTTGGGTGAGGAAAATGTGCCATCAAACCCTTGACGTGTGAAAGGAGAGAAAGAAAAACAACAACAACATATGTATCCAATTATTTTCTTTCTAAGAATCACCAGAATTATCTCAACTCAAATGAAATAAAGAAAGGTGCTCAAAAAACCAAAAACTTGGAGGTGCCCATGATGGCTCTGGTACCAATGTTAGCAAACTACGATTTAGTCTACAGGTTCGAATTTACCTTTGGTGGAGAGAACCTGTGGCAGCGGAAGATGAATCGACGATCACCTCACGGAGTCTTCTTGAGCACCGGCCGGTCTTCTACTCTCTTGGAGAAGAACAAATCCACAACCCAAGAGTCCTACTTGGTGGAAGGGACGGATTTGAGGGAGAGGGAGGTGGCAGCTAGGTTAGGGTGGAGGCTAGGGTTTTGCACATGAGATCAATCTCTCCAACGGGAGGCTCCCCTCATTATATAGATGGCTCCACCCTAAACCCTAAATGTGGTGTCCAATAGGGACGCGCCATGTGTCAGTGCTTTGGGCAAATATCAACTCTTAATCCACGATTAATCCAATAGTTTGAATGTAGTTTGATTTGAATTATGTTGCATTTAGCTTTGTATGATTGATTTAGATAATTTTGTATAGTTTTAACTCCATAAGGTCTTGAATTCATGGTGAGGGTCAATTAAGCGCACCTTTGCATTAGCTTGGAGAAAATACAGTTATAGTACAACTTGCATCTTTTTGGAGTTATTCTTGCTAATCAATGTCCATAGACTCATTTGACTCTTTCGAGCACTTGTTCATTGAGTGCACACTTGCAAATTAAGTGTGAAATAAAAAGCTTATGTCTATGGCTGGACTTCTTTACAACAACTTCTATAAAAAGCTTGTTTGTTGTAGTTCTAAAGTTTTGTTTGATAGGGCAATTGACACAATTTCAAGATGTTTGATTCTGACCCTGCTGGAACGACTAACGTCACCTATGACTGGTGTAAATTTAATAGTTTGCCTCCGATAAACATTTAAGACTCTTCTTCTGGAGGCATAGACGAAAGTGTTAGCAATTAGCAGTCAATCATGCAATGATTTTGTAAGATTTAGGATTCGATTGTATGATTTATGTTTGATGAATCGTGGGCAATTTTTCCTATTAATACAGGTCTTTTGAAATTTTGGGTATCAAAAATATAGGGGAGGTTCTGCCAAAAATTAGTTAGAATTTCAAATAATTTTTGATGTATTTGCGGTTCAGTAAATTGATTGGAATTTAAGATTTGAAATAGAACTACATATTCAATTTTTACTTAAGGATTTAATTTCAATTTTAGGATTCACTTTCAGATTTTATTTTGATTACGGATTCTATCCTGAATTACGAATTTCATTTTGCGTTGAAATGAAATTTATGAATCGATATTAGATTTAAGGATTGATATTGGATATTGAATTCAATTTGGATTTTGTAATCAATTATGGATAACAATTTTCTTGTATTATATTATTAGAATCATGGCTTCAGACAGAAATTGGATGTATGACCAAAAAGTTAGTCGAACATTGGCCGATAATTTTGAGGCATTTCTGAAACTAGCATTTAGTTTAAAGAACTAGTACATTACAAGATGGAAGTTTCTTATGCAAGATAGAGTTCAGATTGATGATCTTAGTTTGGTGGAGTTTGTGAGACATGATCTACAGCCATTTGTGGTGGAGTAGTTCATTATTTAGCGAGTAGGAAAACCAATGTTCTCTTACTTTTAAACCGTATACATGCAATAATGACAGTATGCTAAATTGTCATGTTCTTTAATTCAGATATGGATCGATGATGCAACACTCATCTAGAGGACAAGGATGACACATTCGTACGTCGTCGACGTACAAATTTGCAGCAGTCTGATGAAGAGGCTACTGTAGATGAGATTGAGTCTACACCCTCTGCAGGTGAAGCCAATACGAGTAGAAGTAGGGGACGCAGTCCCACTCAGTGTTTCGAAGAATGGTCGAAGAATGACCAACCTCCGATCGATTTCACACCAGAGGGGGTACCCAGAGGACCCATGGTCGAGAGTTTCTAGAACTTCATTAGGTCACTTGCGAGGAGGTCACAAATACTTCCCCCGCGTTATGCAGACTGGAGAATGGTGCCAAAGAAGGACAAGGACATTGCATGACAATAGAGTTTGGTAACTTTTCATACCATCGTAACTTATTTTATTACCTATTTCATTTAATTACGGAGTAACGTTGTTTTACAGGCACATTGGACGGTTCCAGAGGCATTCAGAGACAAGGTCATGAGATCTCTCAACAAGAAGTGGAAGTAATAAAAATTCGACCTCTACAAGAAGCAGGTGGAGCCAACACAACCCGGGAGGAGCGGATGGCCAGGCCACCACAAATCATCTTTGTCGAGGATTGGTCCACTCTTTTAGATTATTGGGCCAGCTAGATTTTTCTGGTATACTTTGATTTTAATAATTTTAATGTTTTTCAATTAATATGGAAACTAACATTGTGGTTTAATTATTGATGCAGAACAAGAGTGAGATCAATAGGAAAAGCTGGGCGAACCTAATTATACGACATACGTGTGGTACGAAGTCTTTCGTGCGTCATAAGGAGAAGATGGTACATGGTTAATTTTTTGGTTTAAATTGGATTCATTTAATTTATTTTTATGCAATCTAACACCTTTTTTATTTTTGTTGCAGATTGTAGAACCCCGGATGCTCTCGAGCCCTCATGGACAGACATGTGGATTAAACTTCACAACAGGAACGACCCAGAAGCCGCTCGAATCATTGTAAGCTAATTACATGTATAGTGATTTATAATTATTACTGTATTTCACGTTTGGATTGAAGTTTAACTATTGAAATGTTTTATTCCAGCAACAGTTTGAGACTATGAGAGGATCAGGTGATAGGAGCTCTCATGATGCTATCACCTCTGTCTCTCCTGATGAACTTGTCAGCATAGTGTTGGCGACGGACATGGACCAGTTGATATGTATTCCAGCTATGTCACACCTACGGATATGTATGGGACTCGTGGGATGCCAAGCGAAGCAGAACGTAGTTCTAGAGAGGACGTGGAATGGAACCACGAAGCAACTGTGGAGTTGAAACGTGTCAGCATGGATCTCGTGATGACAAAAGATAAGTCGAAGATGACGGAATCCGCACTTAAACTCGATGCAGAGGCAATTAAACTTTCTGCTCGCAAAGGGAGGTTACACGATCGAGGTAATATACACATTTAGTTAAATTGTCACATTTAGTAGTTTATGTAAAATAATTTAACAATACGTAATGTTTGTAATGTACAGGATTACAATGTCACCACTCTTTGAACACCACCGCCGCCGTAGAGACGAGATGACGACCACGGGCCTACAAGCGGAGAAGGGATAGGAGATTTGACTGCGTAGTCCTTTCGTTTAATTTCTTAGTTTGATCATGTATAGAATAATGTTATAAACTTAATTTGTGAATCTCTACGTAAATAATAAAAGATGCAGCGGAAACAATAAGGACAAGTAGAGACTAGAAATATGCACACCACAATGGCACCGGAAGATTTTTATAGAGGTTCGACCTCCCGTCTACTTCCTCTCATGCAAGATCCTCTCGACTCCGTGAGCTCCTCCTACGTCTTCACTATCCAATCTTGTTCCGGGCTGAGATTAAGCCTTTACACAACAAGCTAGCGATCAACCCTCGCCTAGCTTGGATCCTCTTCTCACAATCTGAGAAGGACCACTTCGGGCTCTCACCGAAGTCTATACTCTTTTTATCTTGGGCTTTCACCAAGACCCTTGCTTCTTGACAAACAGTTTGGAGTGGAACAACACTTTCTAATTCTTGAGCACACTTTGAGTAGGATATATCAATGATCAAAGGTGTGGAATTTAGGCTTAGATTGTAGTGTAGGAGCTTTTGGGATTGGGAGACTTCTCTCTAATGTATGAGACAATTGTGTCTGGGAGAGTTGTCTAAAGAAAGTGTTCAATCCTCTATTTATAAGCTCCCAACGTGTTATAGCCGTTGTGACAAAAGTGGTAGATAAATGTGTGAGAAACACAAAATAGAAAATCACATGTCAATGTTCTGGTTAAGTTCGGTAGACCGAAACGGGTAAAACGGTCGACCGGATTCTGTCAAAAAAGGTGTCCAAACAGTTCCAGAAATAAACGGTCGACCGAACAAGTAGCGGCCGAACGAACAAGGCTATAACTTAAGTGAACGGTCGAACCAAAACTGGAATGGTCGACTGATTGGACAGTCCAGAAATGTTGTCCAAGAAAGTCCATGGACAAACGGTCGAACAAAATGGTGTATTCGGCCAATCGATAAAAACTGGCACTACGAGTTCAAGAGATGTCTATGTTCGGTCCACTGAAACTAGGTCCACGATCGACCGGTGGTCAAACATATTTCTAGGGTATGGATAAAAATGTAAATATGACCGTTTGTATAATATGACAAGTCTAACAATCAAATGACACATGTAGACAGTCGACCAAAAAATGTCACGGTCGAGCAGTTAAAATCGCTGTTGGTTTCAAAGATAAATCAGTCAAACGAAGGTGGTTCGGTCGAGCGAATTGGCACAGGCAGTTGAAGTTTTGTTTAGTGATTTCCGGTCTAAGTTTGGCTGACCTATTGAACTCGAAATGATCTGGGATTTTGTATGTGACTTCTGTAAGAAACCTAGTGTCTATGTAAATGAATTTTAACTCTTGTATTCTCAAGATTACATAGATTCCTAAGACTCAAAATAAATACAAAATTACACGTCTTCAATAGCTTGATTACATGTATTGACTTGATTTCCTTTCTTCATTGAGTCTTGATCACCTGTAGATGTTCGCACAAAGCAATATATATGCTATGCCATATGTGTGCTACTCTACATTGTTATTAAGATTAGGTTGATTAAATCATCAAAACAAGGATTAAGGCCCAAAAGCCAACAAACTCATATAAGAATTTATGTAGATTTATAGTTTTCTTCAGTTTTGGGATGAGTTAAAATTGTTGTGAGGAGATTATGCAATTTCGTACTTCATAGAAAGTCATGTGAATTATTTGGATTGATTTAAAAATAGTTACATCAATGTAACTATCTCATATGTGTTGATGTTTAGTCCCACATTGGATTTTTTTTGTTGGTGGAGTTGATGTACTCCACCACTCCTTTACTTCTAAATGGGAGTTGGTTAGCCCACTGCAATAGGCAAGTGGGATACATATATTTAATGGTCAAAAGATTGGCACTTGGGCCTAAGATGGTTGCAATGTTTTTAGAAATATGGTAGTATTGCATTGTTTTTATTATTATTTACCCCTGTATACACGTCGGTTTTATAAGGTATCCGACGTCTAAAGGCCGTAATTTATTATTATTATTATAATTATTCAAAGGTATAGACATAAATTTATAGGGTAGCCGACGTCTATAGGTCGTAATGTATGTATAGACGTCGGTCACCCTGCACAGCCGACGTCTATAGGTCATAATAGTTTAGTCTCACATCGGATTTTTTTTTGTTAGTGTGGTTGATGTACACCCACTCCTCTGTTGCTGAATGAGATCGACTTGGGGCACTTGGGCATCTTGGGCTTTATGTATGTGGTTATTGGTCAAAAGATTGGCACATGGCCAACTTGGACTTGATTACTGTACAGGCTGAGTGGTTGTTATAGGCGGTAATGTATTTTTGGGTTAATTAAAGGTATAATAGACGTCTGTCGTATATAGGTTATGTCTATACACTGTACACTGTATATACGTCAGTCGTATATAGCTAATGCCTATATCCCTGAGCACAAGCGTCGCTTACATATACGACGGTCGGTTTGAGCGCCAAAATCCATCATATATACCCCTGTATATGCGACGTGTATGGGATTTTCTGCACTAGTAGTTTGTGTTGGTGTGAATGAATGAAACACATTTGGTTTTCTTTGAAGAGGGAAAACCAGAAGTCGAGAAGAGCCATTTGGCTCTTTTCGAATTCTGGTAGGAGTTTACACCGACGGATATTCATCGGTGTAAACGAAGTCCACTTTTTGATACACCGACGGATATCCGTTTGAGTTCATCGAAGAGGCTTACACTAGCGGTACGTATCCAACGGTGTATACTCTCATTCATTGGATAAGAACCTACAAATTTATGGGTCCATGTCCCTACACCGACGGATAGTTACATCGGACAAGTACACTGACGGACGATCCGTCGGTGTTACCATCTGTGACGAAAACCACGAGTGGGAAAATTGGGGCCAAAAACTATTCTGATGGTACTTGTTCGCCGGTGCATCCGTTAGTGTAATTGTACACTGACACAAGTAAGTCCGGAGGATGTATATCCATCAGTGTAATTTAACAGTAACAGACGAATATGTACTCTGATGGTTAATGTCCGTCAGTGAAACCAGTTCTCCTGTAGTGCTTAGTCGTCGCGACCAATTACCTCCTTCGAGGGATTGTCCCGTCTCGTGATCGGATTGATCTGTCACGTCGCGGTAGTTAGTACAAAGTGATACAAAGAGATATTAACACTACATTTTAAAAAGCCAAAGAAAATAGTCCAAATGGTAGTAAAAAATTCAATACACTTGACTGAATAGTTAAACCATTACAGGTCATTAAAAACTCATTAAATGTTAAATAATTATAGGTCACTATTTTTTTAACAAAATGATGAGTCTATGACTAATAAAGAAGTCAAGTCACCCATGAGTGAGTGTATTACCCTGCGGTTCTGTTCCAACGTCGGTTGTAGACCGAGCATAGGGCATTGGATCCAGTGCAAGACATAAATTACGCAATCGTTGGCTCTTTTAATAGTTATTCTGCTCTTTCAATTGTCAGATCACCGTCCACTTTTGAGTGTGCATGTCCAATAATCAACAACTGTTTTAGCTTCCTTTTCATGGCAACCCTAGTCATCTTGTTTGGCTTTTTTAACAATCTTTCATGTCAAGTTATTTAGTTGTGTTATTTTATTCGACCACGGTTACGAATGTTTAGTGCTTCAATGTTACAATAGGCTGGACAATTAGAGAGTCCGCTTGGTCCCATTTTTAATCTTATCCTTCACCAGTGAAGCAGTCGCATCATTAGCTTTCGCCAACATAAGTTGGGTGGTGGAGCTTGGAAACATAATGACCATATGTGTTTATGCTCCCATATCTTGCCTTTGCTCCAGCATATATAAGAAGGCATCCATCATCTGTATAGTAAAATGATTGTTATCAACTTGTAAACTATCGTAACTTTAGAAGAACTAAACTATGGTAAGAATTTTTTTTTTACTTACGTCTTATGACGTCTCAAACCATTTGGTGATTAGATCCTACAGATCCGATTTGCGAACCAAGATGCCTTCCTTTCACCACAAACATTCCTTATCGTCTGATCCAGATGCTACTATTTGAAGAATCACATTCCTTTCGTTGTCTGTCAACCGACCTGTCGCTTCCATGTCGATTTTCCCGTTTACACTATCCAATGGCATGTTTAGCGCGATCTTCATAGGAGAAGATATTACATTCCTTTACACTATAAAATGTTTAGGATCATATTAAGGACACAACTCATGGATGCTTCCATTACTGACAGATACATTAGGAGAGGTCGACTAGGTTATGTAATATATTATCATATATAATGTGTAACATCATACCCATAACATATATACATTTCATATAAATTTATCTGGTATTCTAACCATGTCGTTATTACGACTTATCAATTTTACCTTTTTACCATATGTATATTATTTGATATCACATGAAATTTGATACATCTCATAAAACATAAAATCATACTTCTTGCTTCCCAGTTTTGTTATGTGACCAATAGGAGAATCTAAGTTATGTTGGCAATGATATAAACACTTTATATGATAAACTACGAGTGATATCTAGCTACGCATTATAGTTACCCAAATAACAAAGATATTTTGTTCACTTGAACAGAACACGATCCATTTAGTGATATGTAATAATATCGCTTGTGTTCATCGCCTCCCTCATGATATTAGGAATATTATACAAAGTAAGAATGTGTCATCTTTGTATTATATATTCATTTCTTGATCTCTTAAGCTAAATATAAATATGTAACTATACACAAGTTACAATGTGCACATTATAATTTTATTTTATCAAGGGACCCAGTAATATCATCACTAAAGTCAAGAGAAGCAATGATAATCTTTTGACATATGATTTTTCCGTCACAAGTCATATTAACAAACTAATATCTTTTTTTTGCAAAGCAAAAGGGAGGCGCAGCCTCGAATTTTATTGATTTGTGTAAACGGACTTACATACAAACCAACCCAACAAAGACACCACCAAGGCATTCGTATCTAGCACACTTCTATCACAATTTCCACCGTCTACGACAATGAATTACAGCATGCCCCACATTGCTTAGCTATTACTTAACTTAAAGCTACACTAACGAAAGAGACCCATTGCTACCTCCATGTTGTCGCAAATGTCACCCTCTCATGCTCGTCTCCCTTTCCTTCCAGCATACCAGCCCTTTTATCCGAATCACATCCTTCACTTGCTGAATAATGGACTCCACTCGTCGTTCCTCACCCTCTATACATCGCCTATTCTGTTCAGCCCAGCACTCGAACACCACAGCTCCCAAAGCTAACTTCAACGTTAGTGCCCCGTGTTTGGTAGGTGTACTCCATGTTTGAATCCTATAAATCTCCTCGAAAGTACCTACAACCATGCGACCCATATCTGCTCCGATCCTCCGGATTTCTTCCCATACAATCTGTACGAATGGGCCCTCCCAAAACAGGTGCTTTAACTCCTCGTAGGCATTCTTACATAGTGCACACCTTGACACCATGCATAGCTTTAGCCCCCTCCGTCTCATCATATCATGAGTAGGCAGCTTCCCATGCATTGTCCTCCATAATGTTAACGCATGCTTTGGGACAGCCCATTTGTGCCACACCATTGTCCCCCACCTCACGACGGGTCGGTCCAGCTTGACCCACTTCCACGTATCCCTCAAGGTAAGTGTGCTTCAAGAGGCACCCATCCATGAAAGCTCATCCTCCCCCCGGTCCACCTGGATGGTAGGCAATCGGGCCCAAAGTTGTGTGAGAGCTTGGGAGCGTAATCGAGGCACTCTCCACCTACCATCTTCGACGAAGTGGGACACGGTGATATCCTGTGGGACCCCTAGATCATACCTCATTCTCTCCCCCTCCGGCAAGGTTAGAAGTGGCGGGCCACACCAAGGATCCTCAAAGAACTTCACCCTCCGCCCATCACCTAGTCTGAAAATCATTTTCTCCCTCACCATATTCCGAACTCGCATGAGACCTCGCCACGCCCAAGAGCAATTTGCTGGAGGCCGCATTATCCATATGGTCTTCCTCCTTAGGTACTTACTCCGCAAGCAAGAGGCCCAAAGGGATGTATCATGTGACAAAATGATCCAAAATAAACGTAGAAGGCCTGCATCGTTCCAATCCACCAATCGACGCAAACCGAGGCCTCCTTCCCGCTTGGAGTGCATATGTCCTGCCACAAGACAGCAGCCAACCGCTTCGTTCCCCCCCAAACAAAATGCATCATCAATCTTTCTATTTCGTGAAGCACACTCTGTGGTACGAGGAAGGCCGAAATCCAATAAATACTAAAGGACGTAAGCACACTACGTACTAGCTCCACTCGCCCGCCATGGAGAGGAGCTTGCCCTTCCATGAGCTCAGCCTCCCCCGTACCTTGTCTAGGAGTGCTTCACAATGCGTCTTCGCAAACCTTGATGAAAAAAGTGGCAACCCAAGATATGTCACCGGGAAGGTGCTCTGCTGCATTCGAAGATGGCTGCAGATCCACTCCCCGTCTGGTGTGCTCCCTCCCACGAATACTTGGCTCTTAGAGTTGTTTAGTTGCAGCGCCGAGTATCGTGAGAACTCATCCAGCACCTCTTTCAGCGTGCGGGCATCAGCCTTTGTGGCACTCGTGAAAAGCATTACGTCATCAGCGAACATCAAGTGCGAGACCGAGATCGAACCACATTTAACCGGTCGAAGCCCACCTCTCCTCTCCTCACGACACATCAATTCCCCCAGCACTTCCATGCAAAGCACAAAGAGGTATGGAGCTAATGGGTCACCTTGTCGGAGACTATTGGAAGCCACGAAAGGCCTCGAATGGGCACCATTTACATTCACAACGAAAGAGGCCTTCACGCACTCCCCCACCAGCTTCCTCCATTTGTCATTGAACCCGAGCCTACATAACACCTCATCTAGAAATCTCCATGACACCGTGTCGTACTCCTTCCTCAAATCAATCTTGACAGCCATGCGTCCCAGCCCTTTCTCAGAATACAAGTTGTGACATAATTCGTGGGCCAGCAAAACGTTGTCCCCAATCCGACACCCTCGGATGAAAGCACTTTGGTTCTCACTTACAAGCTTGGGCAGCACCTCCTTCAACCTATTCGCAAGAATCTTGGAGATATAGTGATACACCATATTGCATAATCAAATCGGTCGGTAGTCATCAATCGTAGTTGGGCCTCTCTTCTTTGGAATGAATGTAATCGCCGTATAATTGACTTGCTTGAGGAGTTTACCCTCGCGAAAGAAAGAAGCAACAGCCTTAAGAAGATCATTCTTAATAACCTCCCAAGCCACCTTGAAAAACTTTGCGTTAAAGCCGTCCGGTCCCGGTGCATTGTCATTATTGGATTGCAACACCACGAATTCCATCTCAGCCATGGTCACCGGATGTGTAAGCAGCCCCGCCTCCATAGTTTCTAACTTAGGAAGATCAATATCATCCGCAATGTTACCCCCCTGCACATTAGAAGCAAATAAGTTAGCAAACCGGCGACGTATCGCCTCACAAATTTGATCCTCGTCCTCGATCATCTCATCGCCTTCAACTATCCTACGCACTTTGTTGGTAGCTCTCCTCACCCTAAGAGAAGCATGGAAGAACCTCGAGTTAGAGTCACCTTCCCTCAACTATTTCACCCTAGATTTTTGTCGAATAATCGACTCCTCAATCCCCAATTGGTGGGATAGCTTATCCACTGCCTCGCTCTCCTTCTTCCGCAGTCCCTCCTCATCCGGAAGGCGCTCCATCTCTATTCGAATCTGCTGGAGCTCATTCCTTGCCTCCGTAAGATGCTCGGTTATATTCCCAAACCCCTCATCACTGCTCGTCTTAAGTGCCCTCTTAACAGCCTCCAACTTCCCCAGCACCCGGTACATTGGGGTACCTACAATGTATGTCTACCACGCTTCCTTTACCACCCCCAAAAACTGGTCATGCGCAGCCCAAGCATTCACGAACCGGAACATCTTCTTCTTCCGCACACCATGAGGTTCGAGATCCACCATCAAGGGACAGTGGTCGCTGAGCTCTTTTCCATCCACATAACAAATTGTATCCGGGAAGCAATCGAACCACACGTGGGAGCAAAGAGCTTGATCAATCCGCGTCTCTATCTGTCCTGGCCCATGCGTCGAATTCGACCATGTGAAGTCACCTCCTGCTGTTTGTACCTCAACCAAACTAGTTGTATCACTCCAATTGTTAAACTCCGCCATTGCCACCGCATTTAACCCACCACCTCCATGCTTTTCCCATACACTCCTAATACAATTGAAATCCCCCAAGACCATCCATGCTACGTCAGCAGCAGGTTTGCACCCACGCAAGGCCTCCCAAAGTGCTCTTCTCGTAACATAGTTGTTATCCCCATACACAAAGCTAATCGTGACTTGCTGACCTGTGGCCCGCAATATACCCTCCATATGAACCAGCTGATCCGTCTCCTGGGTCTTTTGAAGTTGGTATTCCGAATTCTTCCATAATACAAGGATCCTCCCAGAATTTACCACCTCGCTATTTGACTCCCAATTGTCTTGCCATATAGATTTAACAAACCTTGTCAGCCTCTTCTTCTTTACTTTGTGCTCAATGATACAAGCCAAATCCGCTCTCCCCCGGTGAATTTTATCTCGGATCATGTACGTGCGCCCCCGGGCATTTGCACCACGTACATTCCAGCAAAGGCACTTCATGGATGTGAGGTTGGGGAGCGAACTCCCTTATTCCCTCGATTACTTTTCCTTTTCTTTGCCACGTCCACCACTCTCACGTGCCTGAATGGGTAAGGCGGTGTAGCTTCCTCGAGGCTGAGATGTGAGGGTCCCCTCATGCGTTCTTGACTACCCTTACTAGTCAGAAAATTACTCTCGCCCTCCGCTTCCATCGCAGCAAGTAGGTGGAACTGATTTGGTGAGTGCGCCTCTTCTTTCATCCTCACGACACCCCCATGCAGCCCATGCACCATCGCCTTACGTGAATTTCCTTCACCCTTGTGTGCATGTTCCCCCATAGGCTGCTGGAGTCCACCCTTGTGCAACCATCCACTCCGTATCTCCCCCTCTTCAAGCTGCAAGACACCACTCCTTTGCAGCCCATGCAAACCCTCTAGCTCCCAACGTGAATCACTCTTATTTGGTGCACCTACACCTACTTCCTCCACTAAGCTTTGCCCATATTCCTTTTCCACACGTGACACCTTGCATGGAGTGGTCTTTTTGCTATTCTGACCCTACACATACCTTCCTCCACTAAGCCTTTCCCTCTTTCCTCTTCTGCACCCAACAAGGAAAGTACTCCCCTTGAAGATGAGTCCTCTTTGCTATTCTCAGCAACACACAAATCCACTCCACCTATCTCAATTCCCATTGGCTTCTCTCCATTACCTCCACCTATCTCAGCTTCTATTGGTCCCCTCCCTTTTCCAGACTCCTTCCCATAGGTTCCCACCTCCCTAGGTTTATCTTGTGCAGCTCCACCCCAACAATTTCCTTCTTTGGTTGGGCTCTTGTTAGAGACAACAAGGGAGCTTCCCATCTCTCTTCCAGAACTAAGCATACTCTCCTCCTCTAACGGAATACTCACAATTCCGTTAGTCAAGGTACCCTTGCACCTCCCATCAGCCCCTTCACCGTTACACCCTTGCATTGCACTTGCTAGGCCTGCTGGAACAGCACCCTTGGACAAAACTTCCAGCTCCGACAGTCCACTCATCCCCTTGCTTCCATCACCAACAACCCCTCCTCCACTACTCCCAATCTCGCCTTCCTTCTCCTTCCTTTTCTCAACCAACCTATTCCCTCGTCCCATAGCTTCCCTTCCCACAATGTACGTCTCCTTTGATCCCTTGCTAGGGCATCGAGCTTCGGAATGACCAAACATGGAACACAACTTACAAAACAAAGGCTTCCATTCGTACTCCACCAGGACAACCTCACCCTCCTCCTTCTAATTTTGCACCAATATTTGTAATGGATAGTCGAAGTCACCGCTTACCTCCACACACAATCGGGCATAAACTAACCGACGCCCCGTTGCCGTGTTCTCATCCATGTACATCGGTGACCATAACACACTTGCAATCGTGCCTAGGTGCTTCCTTGACCAGAACTTCAGATCCAAGTCGGGGAACCTCACCCAAATGGGAATCGTGCAAACCTTGTCCAAGGTTTTAATGCCAGCCGACCATGGTTGGAGGATAAGTGCCGCCCCCCTCACAAACCATGGACCATTTTCAAGAGCGAAAATACGATCGGTGTCTAGCGAGAATCTGAAAATCATCATATTGGACCCCCGTCACACAATATCTAACTCCCCCGAGATCCTCCACACCTTTTGTAAGACCCGCTCTCCTGCCACTCTGTTTTTGGTTTTATTAATCCTTTTATGTGTTTTATTATCTATGTTTTGAGGTTATGTTGGTTTGGTAAAAGTTTCCTTTTTGGGCGAATTTAACCGTCAGGCGCGATTGCATTCGTTAGACTTAACCAGGTTTATCGGGTGCTTAAACCTGGTGTGCGGATTTATTTGGTTGCTTGAGACGTGTTGGTGAGATTGGGTTGTTGTGGGGCTGGCCTTACCAAATCCGAAATATGGAAAGGAGATCTTGCTAGCATGTGATTTGATTGCATTAAGGAAAGTGCTGATTTGCCATCTAAGCCAATTATCTCTTGCCTTTTCCTAGTTTCTCCTTTCAAACTTGCACCCTTATAAATATAGCACTCATGCCGACTTCCCCTAGACTCTTTTCTCCACCATCAACCACCGAAATTCCCTTGGTGCTCCAGCAGCTTGAAGGAAGAAATCCGGCGGTGCTCTTTGCGTTCGGCTAGGAGGAGAAGGTTCTTGTCGGTCTTCGGTTTAGCTCAGCCTCTCCTCTCTTCAGGTATGCCTCTCTCCGTTAGCTTTAGGTTGCATGGTGGGTAGAGAAGGCTGCTGGGACGGATTTTATGTTGGGGTTGGGACGTGTTGATAGTTGCATGAATGGAAGGTTGCGGTGCAACCCTAGTTCCGGCGGGTGGCTGGAATGCTCTTCCGGTTGTGGCACCTTTCTCACGACTCTCCTCGGGGTTTTGCTGGACCAATCAGGGGGGAAGGAGGAGGATTTCGGGGGGAGCATCTCATGTAGGTTTTCTGAAATAAGTCCATGCGATTTCCAACCTAACTTATCTAGGGTTTCATGTGGTTGATTTATGTTGTTACCAGATTTCCTAGATGTGATTCTGAATTTGATTTCATATTCTTGGATGGTTCATGTTATTGCATGTGGCGCATCTTTATTGCTAGTTACATAATTATTTCTCCACAAAGATTGATATTAGATGCCATAGGTCATTCATCGTTAGGTTGCTGAAATTAGGAAAGTCCCGTGACCCGGTTTGCTTCTAAGTTTTCGCACAATCACAACCATTTAGTTCCGGATAGCTAGACCTCTTAGGTTGCTGGACACATGAGTTATCTCCTAATTTTAGTGTTGGTTATAAGCCGAGAAATCCATACCTTAATGGGTACTGAAATCAATAGACCACATGGCTGGATTGTTACCAAAAACCTTGCATGATCAATGTTCGGATTATTGCTGGAATTGAACCCTAGTGGATCCGGGTTTGCTGGCTGGATACAAGGTTTACTTCCGGATTTGTTTCTGATTTTAAACCACATATTTCATGCACTAATAGGTTGCTGAATATAGGAAAGTTCATGGCTGGTCGTTATCATGACATTGCATATTCATTCATCATGTCGTTGTTGGTAGTAGGAAACTTCCATGACCGGACTTGTTGCTATATCTTACATCCTCGTGTATTAGGTAATTGCTGGCTACATTTGTGTTTCCTAAATCTTGTGCTAATGAGTTGACCCATAACCATACATTAGGTAGCTACTGGATTCACAATTATTTCCAAATTCATGTGTTGTTTATTTGACAAATAATCATAGATTAGGTAACTACTTCTTACATGATTTATTTCCTTATTTGTTTCTGTTAGAGGTGGCATGGTTCGCATATCATATAGTTCTGGTTTGTACATCATTAGGTGGCTGGTTTGCATGGTTAGGACGTTGGGTAGATGGTTGGCTACACGTTTGTTTCCTAATTCATGTACTATAAGGTTGACGGATAATATTTGCTTACTTTGTTGCTAATTACATTACTTATTTCCTGATTTGTCTACTTCAAGGATGTTTCATGATATCATGTTAAATATTGCTGGATTCAAACTTGTATGCTTTATTTTGGTGGCTGTATATATTATGGATGCTTATCACACGCCTTATTTCCGGATTTTTGGTGCTTGTTGAATTTAGGAAACAACCATGATTCTTGTTGTGGATCTTGGTGTGATATGGCTGAATTAAAATTCTGTTTTGCTTAGAGCTTGAGGGAGAGATTGCATGTTCTCCTTTGAACTTATTTCTGAATAATTTAGTTGCACTACACTATAGAGTAGTTGCATTGCATCTAATCTAATGGAGTAATTCTGGGCACGTTCTGTTTTCTGGGCCGACGGGCCACGGGTGGGTCCTCTAGCTTCAGAGGCCACTCGGTTAAGACCCCTGTAGGGGGCCAGGCCTAAGATAAGTCCTGGGCATGCGCGCTGCCATTCTGTCTCAGGGTAGGTGTTCCCAAGTTTGCGATGACACCATGTAGGTTTATTTCCGTGGATTGGGACGCTTATCTGGCGCACCGCTTTGTGCCGAGCGGTGGGTCACTGACGAGTGACCGCCTTTGACCAGCGAGGCTGGTGTTCTGGTTCCTGTGGAGGAACGATTCGGGTGCGCCCGACCGGCACGACTGGTGTAGTCGTAGCCTTCTGTTGCATTTGATGCGTTCTGTTCTGTTCTGTTCTGTTTCTGAGACCTGCCATATTTGCATTTCATGCCATCTTTCATTTATTGCATTGGTGGGGGCATACTGGGTTTTCTTAATTGAAAACTCACGCATTGTTAAATGCGGTGCTTGCAGGTACTTAGGTTCCACAGGGCAAACTGGACGAGTTCCGAAGATTCTGTACACGAGGGACGCGTCGACCATATTCTTTAGTTATCTTTTGCTTCCGCTTATGTCATTGTATTTCCTTTGAAACTCGATATGATGTAATAAGACTCTTATTTGTTATGATCATTCTATTATTCATATTATGTTTATGTCAGTCCATTTGTGGATGATCTTTTTCACTTTTGTCGAGTTGATTTGGTCTGTCTTTTGTAACCCCTTCGGTCGTCGCGGAGGTCTCTGATCGCGACACTAGTTTCCTTTCCCAGTGTGCGTACCCACGAGATCGGGGGCGTTACAACTTGGTATCAGAGCAGGTCGGTCTCTAAAGTGTACAGAATCTAAATACTCTCCAGTGGGGCATCTTGCCCAAACCCTGTCGGTAATTTCTTATCTTTTAGAATTTCTTTCTGATAATGATAGATCATGTTTGCATTAGTTAAATTGCTTCTTGTGGATTACCTTGTGTGCTTGGAGACCGAACCACCCAACCCTATCTGTCTTTATCAGTTCCCTCACCTCCTCCTACATTTTGGTACTGAGATCTCCAACACGCCCCACCGGTCAAACAAGCAAGAAGTGCAAGTGCAAGAGATGACTAGCTAGCAAGCATGGGAGGCGGCTGTAGCTGAATTCCAGCAAACTCTGGGATCCTTCTCCATCAGTTTCAGGTATGCTTCTACGCCTTTAGTTTAAGAGGAGGTAGAGTGCGTGTTGGACAAAGTTTGGTCCAGCACCATTGCGTTTTCCAATCTGAGGTTTGGTATGCACTAGTGGAGACCCACCGATTGTGTGGACTGTGGTGCACCATCCGAATTTCAGAGGTGGCTAAGCGCCTCCATCTCTACTATGACTTGGGCCTCAGTCTTCCTTGGTGGTTTGCTGGAGAAACCAGAGGAAGTGGGCTCGATTGTGGAGAGCTAGTTGGGGAAGGGGTTTTGCTTTCATGTTGAGTGATGTGTTAATAATCGTGTGGTATAGAATCTTGTGATCTTTTAGATGTTATGTTCATGCATGATATTGTGATCAAGTCCGGATTTTCTCGCATGATATGCTTACTGATGTTAGATGTCATAATCACATGTTATTTTTGATTTGGTTCAGGCGTCATGACATGTTATTAATTTCAAATCTAGTTTCTATGGTGATCTGATTTTATGTTGAAGGAATGCTGCATTTATCGATTGGAATGTTAAGATGAATTAAATGTGTGATTTTATCCCAGTCATGACTAATCTATGAATATGCTCGGATTTGTAATCCCTCTGAGATATATTCTTTACAACATCTGAGCATAAGTATAAATTTTAATTTGAATGTTGATGCCATTGGTATAAATGCATGTATTGACTCTAACTTGCTATGAGTTTCTCAAGTCTGATTTTAACCCCACCATGTTCAGTTTACGTGTATGATCTGACTTCCATAAATCTTCTCTGCTATGACTTGTTATGCTCTCACATGAATACTATATCAGAATTTATGAGTTATGCTATTCATCCTATGCCGTCTAGTTTTGTGCAAATCCTTATGCATGTAGATTTATATCGATCATGAATATGCTCCGACTTCTGATTTCTAGATATATGCTTTCCATTTTAGATCGCTGATATATTCATATATTAATTCATGTTCATATGATCTCGGGCCATTTTCTGGATCGCTATCTTCTAATGCATGTACATTCTAAAATTATGATTGGTGCAATCAGTTGGATTATAGGGTTGTTTGTGGTGACTTGTTATTTGAGTTGATTTCATTCCAGTAGTAAGCATACCACATTCATGATCTGATTTGGTATACCTTCTCCAATGTTATCGTTATGCTTTCTTTGAGAATAAAATATGTACTCATCCATGACATATGCAACTCATTCCATGACTTAACGTAATGTGTGAATCCGAATGCATGCATGTATATTATTTATGGATATACGTAGACTCCCGATCTCATGTGCATGTTCACCATGTTGTATTACTGATACTTATATTGTTTTATGTCGATATAATCTCTGATCATGGTCTGATTTGCAATATTGTAATGCATATATGTCCTGAAATTTATGACTCAGGCTATCGAATGCTTGTAGTATTTTACTACGATGCCTTTTACACATTCTATTACTCATTCCATGTTTAGATTGCTGTTAGGAAGTTATATTTGTACGCATGACATAGTTGTTGGAAACAAGAAATTGCACTATGTGAAAAGGTTAACCAAATAGTTTTGATTCTACAATGTCCATGATGCTATGCCCGGAAATGTTGAAATCAGAAGTAACTTACCATCCATTCATGCATGCATGCCTATCCCCTGTATTGTGATGATTTCATCGTAGGATCTTATATTATTCATATAGTCCCAATCTTAGTATGTTTAATACATAGTGCAACTAATGCAAATTTTAGGTGTTTATATGCGAGTAGAGGTTGAGTTTACAGCCTCGATGTCTTGCATGATGAGCCCTGAAATCAGTCACGTTATAGTCTCATATTTCTCCTAATTATAATTAGATTCGTGCTTGAATAAATTCAAAACCCATGAATGCGTTACTATAGATTGAAGTAAATGTTGTATCATCATCTCATCATGACCCATATCTCCTACTGGTTGCATATTCGTTTCCATGATCCATGATTACTATAGCATGTGCTTTACCAAATTTATTATAATTGTTCATGTTACTGTTATGGGTATGATGGTGTAAGTGCATGCAAGAAAGTTCATGTCGTGATGATATGACTACGATTTCATGATTTAGTTGTTGCCTAGTTACATCATGCACATGTATATTTAACCATCGAAATTTTATTATAATTACGCAGTTAAAATGTTGTCCTCATAACTCATGTACATGTAAATATAGAAATCCATGGAGATCTTGTTATTATGACATGATTTAATGGTTGCCTAGATATATCTCGTGCATGAGTATTGTCTATTAAGATCTTGTAATTATTTCCATGATTTAATTGTTGCCTAAATACATCATGTGCACGTATATTATCTATAGAGAGATTGTTATTCCTTCTTCATTTAATTGTGGTCTTGATACATGACATGTATGATATCTATTATTTAGTTGCTGGAACTATACGATCTCATGATTAGGTTGTTGTTAAATACCATATGTTATTTACGTTTTGTTGCTGCTAAGACGTCACATATGCATGTATTAATTGGTTGCTGGAAATTATATGATCCTCGTGGATAATTACTGTCAAGATGTCGCATATGTATGTATATATTAGCTACTATAAATTTTATGATTGTCAATGTATCATAGGTTCATACATTATTACTTGCTGGATTTCATGTGATTGGTTCATGATTTGTTCTCAGAATCTTTGGCTGTTATGGCACATGTATTTCATCATCTTGTAACTTTTATTACTATTGTTTGAGTGTGGGGTTGATGTGGGGATATTGTACCCCAAGTTTTTGGTTGAGAGTTAGGGATAGCAAATTTCGAGGACGAAATTTCTTTAAGGGGGGTAGGTTGTAAGACCCGCTCTCCTGCCACTCTATTTTTGGTTTTATTAATCCTTTTATGTGTTTTATTATCTATGTTTTGAGGTTATGTTGGTTTGGTAAAAGTTTCCTTTTTGGGCGAATTTAACCGTCAGGCGCGGTTGCATTCGTTAGACTTAACCGGGTTTATCGGGTGCTTAAACCTGGTGTGCGGATTTATTTGGTTGCTTGAGACGTGTTGGTGAGATTGGGTTGTTGTGGGGCTGGCCTTACCAAATCCGAAATATGGAAAGGAGATCTTGCTAGCATGTGATTTGATTGCATTAAGGAAAGTGCTGATTTGCCATCTAAGCCAATTATCTCTTGCCTTTTCCTAGTTTCTCCTTTCAAACTTGCACCCTTATAAATATAGCACTCATGCCGACTTCCCCTAGACTCTTTTCTCCACCATCAACCACCGAAATTCCCTTGGTGCTCCAGCAGCTTGAAGGAAGAAATCCGGCGGTGCTCTTTGCGTTCGGCTAGGAGGAGAAGGTTCTTGTCGGTCTTCGGTTTAGCTCAGCCTCTCCTCTCTTCAGGTATGCCTCTCTCCGTTAGCTTTAGGTTGCATGGTGGGTAGAGAAGGCTGCTGGGACGGATTTTATGTTGGGGTTGGGACGTGTTGATAGTTGCATGAATGGAAGGTTGCGGTGCAACCCTAGTTCCGGCGGGTGGCTGGAATGCTCTTCCGGTTGTGGCACCTTTGTCACGACTCTCCTCGGGGTTTTGCTGGACCAATCAGGGGGGAAGGAGGAGGATTTCGGGGGGAGCATCTCATGTAGGTTTTCTGAAATAAGTCCATGCGATTTCCAACCTAACTTATCTAGGGTTTCATGTGGTTGATTTATGTTGTTACCAGATTTCCTAGATGTGATTCTGAATTTGATTTCATATTCTTGGATGGTTCATGTTATTGCATGTGGCGCATCTTTATTGCTAGTTACATAATTATTTCTCCACAAAGATTGATATTAGATGCCATAGGTCATTCATCGTTAGGTTGCTGAAATTAGGAAAGTCCCGTGACCCGGTTTGCTTCTAAGTTTTCGCACAATCACAACCATTTAGTTCCGGATAGCTAGACCTCTTAGGTTGCTGGACACATGAGTTATCTCCTAATTTTAGTGTTGGTTATAAGCCGAGAAATTCATACCTTAATGGGTACTGAAATCAATAGACCACATGGCTGGATTGTTACCAAAAACCTTGCATGATCAATGTTCGGATTATTGCTGGAATTCAACCCTAGTGGATCCGGGTTTGCTGGCTGGATACAAGGTTTACTTCCGGATTTGTTTCTGATTTTAAACCACATATTTCATGCACTAATAGGTTGCTGAATATAGGAAAGTTCATGGCTGGTCGTTATCATGACATTGCATATTCATTCATCATGTCGTTGTTGGTAGTAGGAAACTTCCATGACCGGACTTGTTGCTATATCTTACATCCTCGTGTATTAGGTAATTGCTGGCTACATTTGTGTTTCCTAAATCTTGTGCTAATGAGTTGACCCATAACCATACATTAGGTAGCTACTGGATTCACAATTATTTCCAAATTCATGTGTTGTTTATTTGACAAATAATCATAGATTAGGTAACTACTTCTTACATGATTTATTTCCTTATTTGTTTCTGTTAGAGGTGGCATGGTTCGCATATCATATAGTTCTGGTTTGTACATCATTAGGTGGCTGGTTTGCATGGTTAGGACGTTGGGTAGATGGTTGGCTACACGTTTGTTTCCTAATTCATGTACTATTAGGTTGACGGATAATATTTGCTTACTTTGTTGCTAATTACATTACTTATTTCCTAATTTGTCTACTTCAAGGATGTTTCATGATATCATGTTAAATATTGCTGGATTCAAACTTGTATGCTTTATTTTGGTGGCTGTATATATTATGGATGCTTATCACACGCCTTATTTCCGGATTTTTGGTGCTTGTTGAATTTAGGAAACAACCATGATTCTTGTTGTGGATCTTGGTGTGATATGGCTGAATTAAAATTCTGTTTTGCTTAGAGCTTGAGGGAGAGATTGCATGTTCTCCTTTGAACTTATTTCTGAATAATTTAGTTGCACTAGACTATAGAGTAGTTGCATTGCATCTAATCTGATGGAGTAATTCTGGGCACGTTCTGTTTTCTGGGCCGACGGGTCACGGGTGGGTCCTCTAGCTTCAGAGGCCACTCGGTTAAGACCCCTGTAGGGGGCCAGGCCTAAGATAAGTCCTGGGCATGCGCGCTGCCATTCTGTCTCAGGGTAGGTGTTCCCAAGTTTGCGAGGACACCATGTAGGTTTATTTCCGTGGATTGGGACGCTTATCCGGCGCACCGCTTTGTGCCGAGCGGTGGGTCACTGACGAGTGACTGCCTTTGACCAGCGAGGCTGGTGTTCTGGTTCCTGTGGAGGAACGATTCGGGTGCGCCCGACCGGCACGACTGGTGTAGTCGTAGCCTTCTGTTGCATTTGATGCGTTCTGTTCTGTTCTGTTCTGTTCTGTTTCTGAGACCTGCCATATTTGCATTTCATGCCATCTTTCATTTATTGCATTGGCGGGGGCATACTGGGTTTTCTTAATTGAAAACTCAAGCATTGTTAAATGCGGTGCTTGCAGGTACTTAGGTTCCACAGGGCAAACTGGACGAGTTCCGAAGATTCTGTACACGAGGGACGCGTCGACCATATTCTTCAGTTATCTTTTGCTTCCGCTTATGTCATTGTATTTCCTTTGAAACTCGATATGATGTAATAAGACTCTTATTTGTTATGATCATTATATTATTCATATTATGTTTATGTCAGTCCATTTGTGGATGATCTTTTTCACTTTTGTCGAGTTGATTTGGTCTGTCTTTTGTAACCCCTTCGGTCGTCGCGGAGGTCTCTGATCGCGACACTAGTTTCCTTTCCCAGTGTGCGTACCCACGAGATCGGGGGCGTTACAACTTGGTATCAGAGCAGGTCGGTCTCTAAAGTGTACAGAATCTAAATACTCTCCAGTGGGGCATCTTGCCGAAACCCTGTCGGTAATTTCTTATCTTTTAGAATTTCTTTCTGATAATGATAGATCATGTTTGCATTAGTTAAATTGCTTCTTGTGGATTACCTCGTGTGCTTGGAGACCGAACCACCCAACCCTATCTGTCTTTATCAGTTCCCTCACCTCCTCCTACATTTTGGTGCTGAGATCTCCAACACGCCCCACCGGTCAAACAAGCAAGAAGTGCAAGTGCAAGAGATGACTAGCTAGCAAGCATGGGAGGCGGCTGTAGCTGAATTCCAGCAAACTCTGGGATCCTTCTCCATCAGTTTCAGGTATGCTTCTACGCCTTTAGTTTAAGAGGAGGTAGAGTGCGTGTTGGACAAAGTTTGGTCCAGCACCATTGCGTTTTCCAATCTGAGGTTTGGTATGCACTAGTGGAGACCCACCGATTGTGTGGACTGTGGTGCACCATCTGAATTTCAGAGGTGGCTAAGCGCCTCCATCTCTACTATGACTTGGGCCTCAGTCTTCCTTGGTGGTTTGCTGGAGAAACCAGAGGAAGTGGGCTCGATTGTGGAGAGCTAGTTGGGGAAGGGGTTTTGCTTTCATGTTGAGTGATGTGTTAATAATCGTGTGGTATAGAATCTTGTGATCTTTTAGATGTTATGTTCATGCATGATATTGTGATCAAGTCCGGATTTTCTCGCATGATATGCTTACTGATGTTAGATGTCATAATCACATGTTATTTTTGATTTGGTTCAGGCGTCATGACATGTTATTAATTTCAAATCTAGTTTCTATGGTGATCTGATTTTATGTTGAAGGAATGCTGCATTTATCGATTGGAATGTTAAGATGAATTAAATGTGTGATTTTATCCCAGTCATGACTAATCTATGAATATGCTCGGATTTGTAATCCCTCTGAGATATATTCTTTACAACATCTGAGCATAAGTATAAATTTTAATTTGAATGTTGATGCCATTGGTATAAATGCATGTATTGACTCTAACTTGCTATGAGTTTCTCAAGTCTGATTTTAACCCCACCATGTTCAGTTTACGTGTATGATCTGACTTCCATAAATCTTCTCTGCTATGACTTGTTATGCTCTCACATGAATACTATATCAGAATTTATGAGTTATGCTATTCATCCTATGCCGTCTAGTTTTGTGCAAATCCTTATGCATGTAGATTTATATCGATCATGAATATGCTCCGACTTCTGATTTCTAGATATATGCTTTCCATTTTAGATCGCTGATATATTCATATATTAATTCATGTTCATATGATCTCGGGCCATTTTCTGGATCGCTATCTTCTAATGCATGTACATTCTAAAATTATGATTGGTGCAATCAGTTGGATTATAGGGTTGTTTGTGGTGACTTGTTATTTGAGTTGATTTCATTCCAGTAGTAAGCATACCACATTCATGATCTGATTTGGTATACCTTCTCCAATGTTATCGTTATGCTTTCTTTGAGAATAAAATATGTACTCATCCATGACATATGCAACTCATTCCATGACTTAACGTAATGTGTGAATCCGAATGCATGCATGTATATTATTTATGGATATACGTAGACTCCCGATCTCATGTGCATGTTCACCATGTTGTATTACTGATACTTATATTGTTTTATGTCGATATAATCTCTGATCATGGTCTGATTTGCAATATTGTAATGCATATATGTCCTGAAATTTATGACTCAGGCTATCGAATGCTTGTAGTATTTTACTACGATGCCTTTTACACATTCTATTACTCATTCCATGTTTAGATTGCTGTTAGGAAGTTATATTGGTACGCATGACATAGTTGTTGGAAACAAGAAATTGCACTATGTGAAAAGGTTAACCAAATAGTTTTGATTCTACAATGTCCATGATGCTATGCCCGGAAATGTTGAAATCAGAAGTAACTTACCATCCATTCATGCATGCATGCCTATCCCCTGTATTGTGATGATTTCATCGTAGGATCTTATATTATTCATATAGTCCCAATCTTAGTATGTTTAATACATAGTGCAACTAATGCAAATTTTAGGTGTTTATATGCGAGTAGAGGTTGAGTTTACAGCCTCGATGTCTTGCATGATGAGCCCTGAAATCAGTCACGTTATAGTCTCATATTTCTCCTAATTATAATTAGATTCGTGCTTGAATAAATTCAAAACCCATGAATGCGTTACTATAGATTGAAGTAAATGTTGTATCATCATCTCATCATGACCCATATCTCCTACTGGTTGCATATTCGTTTCCATGATCCATGCTTACTATAGCATGTGCTTTACCAAATTTATTATAATTGTTCATGTTACTGTTATGGGTATGATGGTGTAAGTGCATGCAAGAAAGTTCATGTCGTGATGATATGACTACGATTTCATGATTTAGTTGTTGCCTAGTTACATCATGCACATGTATATTTAACCATCGAAATTTTATTATAATTACGCAGTTAAAATGTTGTCCTCATAACTCATGTACATGTAAATATAGAAATCCATGGAGATCTTGTTATTATGACATGATTTAATGGTTGCCTAGATATATCTCGTGCATGAGTATTGTCTATTAAGATCTTGTAATTATTTCCATGATTTAATTGTTGCCTAAATACATCATGTGCACGTATATTATCTATAGAGAGATTGTTATTCCTTCTTCATTTAATTGTGGTCTTGATACATGACATGTATGATATCTATTATTTAGTTGCTGGAACTATACGATCTCATGATTAGGTTGTTGTTAAATACCATATGTTATTTACGTTTTGTTGTTGCTAAGACGTCACATATGCATGTATTAATTGGTTGCTGGAAATTATATGATCCTCGTGGATAATTACTGTCAAGATGTCGCATATGTATGTATATATTAGCTACTATAAATTTTATGATTGTCAATGTATCATAGGTTCATACATTATTACTTGCTGGATTTCATGTGATTGGTTCATGATTTGTTCTCAGAATCTTTGGCTGTTATGGCACATGTATTTCATCATCTTGTAACTTTTATTACTGTTGTTTGAGTGTGGGGTTGATGTGGGGATATTGTACCCCATGTTTTTGGTTGAGAGTTAGGGATAGCAAATTTCGAGGACGAAATTTCTTTAAGGGGGGTAGGTTGTAAGACCCGCTCTCCTGCCACTCTATTTTTGGTTTTATTAATCCTTTTATGTGTTTTATTATCTATGTTTTGAGGTTATGTTGGTTTGGTAAAAGTTTCCTTTTTGGGCGAATTTAACCGTCAGGCGCGGTTGCATTCGTTAGACTTAACCGGGTTTATCGGGTGCTTAAACCTGGTGTGCGGATTTATTTGGTTGCTTGAGACGTGTTGGTGAGATTGGGTTGTTGTGGGGCTGGCCTTACCAAATCCGAAATATGGAAAGGAGATCTTGCTAGCATGTGATTTGATTGCATTAAGGAAAGTGCTGATTTGCCATCTAAGCCAATTATCTCTTGCCTTTTCCTAGTTTCTCCTTTCAAACTTGCACCCTTATAAATATAGCACTCATGCCGACTTCCCCTAGACTCTTTTCTCCACCATCAACCACCGAAATTCCCTTGGTGCTCCAGCAGCTTGGAGGAAGAAATCAGGCGGTGCTCTTTGCGTTCGGCTAGGAGGAGAAGGTTCTTGTCGGTCTTCGGTTTAGCTCAGCCTCTCCTCTCTTCAGGTATGCCTCTCTCCGTTAGCTTTAGGTTGCATGGTGGGTAGAGAAGGCTGCTGGGACGGATTTTATGTTGGGGTTGGGACGTGTTGATAGTTGCACGAATGGAAGGTTGCGGTGCAACCCTAGTTCCGGCGGGTGGCTGGAATGCTCTTCCGGTTGTGGCACCTTTCTTACGACTCTCCTCGGGGTTTTGCTGGACCAATCAGGGGGGAAGGAGGAGGATTTCGGGGGGAGCATCTCATGTAGGTTTTCTGAAATAAGTCCATGCGATTTCCAACCTAACTTATCTAGGGTTTCATGTGGTTGATTTATGTTGTTACCAGATTTCCTAGATGTGATTCTGAATTTGATTTCATATTCTTGGATGGTTCATGTTATTGCATGTGGCGCATCTTTATTGCTAGTTACATAATTAATTCTCCACAAAGATTGATATTAGATGCCATAGGTCATTCATCGTTAGGTTGCTGAAATTAGGAAAGTCCCGTGACCCGGTTTGCTTCTAAGTTTTCGCACAATCACAACCATTTAGTTCCGGATAGCTAGACCTCTTAGGTTGCTGGACACATGAGTTATCTCCTAATTTTAGTGTTGGTTATAAGCCGAGAAATTCATACCTTAATGGGTACTGAAATCAATAGACCACATGGCTGGATTGTTACCAAAAACCTTGCATGATCAATGTTCGGATTATTGCTGGAATTCAACCCTAGTGGATCCGGGTTTGCTGGCTGTATACAAGGTTTACTTCCGGATTTGTTTCTGATTTTAAACCACATATTTCATGCACTAATAGGTTGCTGAATATAGGAAAGTTCATGGCTGGTCGTTATCATGACATTGCATATTCATTCATCATGTCGTTGTTGGTAGTAGGAAACTTCCATGACCGGACTTGTTGCTATATCTTACATCCTCGTGTATTAGGTAATTGCTGGCTACATTTGTGTTTCCTAAATCTTGTGCTAATGAGTTGACCCATAACCATACATTAGGTAGCTACTGGATTCACAATTATTTCCAAATTCATGTGTTGTTTATTTGACAAATAATCATAGATTAGGTAACTACTTCTTACATGATTTATTTCCTTATTTGTTTCTGTTAGAGGTGGCATGGTTCGCATATCATATAGTTCTGGTTTGTACATCATTAGGTTGCTGGTTTGCATGGTTAGGACGTTGGGTAGATGGTTGGCTACACGTTTGTTTCCTAATTCATGTACTATAAGGTTGACGGATAATATTTGCTTACTTTGTTGCTAATTACATTACTTATTTCCTGATTTGTCTACTTCAAGGATGTTTCATGATATCATGTTAAATATTGCTGGATTCAAACTTGTATGCTTTATTTTGGTGGCTGTATATATTATGGATGCTTATCACACGCCTTATTTCCGGATTTTTGGTGCTTGTTGAATTTAGGAAACAACCATGATTCTTGTTGTGGATCTTGGTGTGATATGGCTGAATTAAAATTCTGTTTTGCTTAGAGCTTGAGGGAGAGATTGCATGTTCTCCTTTGAACTTATTTCTGAATAATTTAGTTGCACTAGACTATAGAGTAGTTGCATTGCATCTAATCTGATGGAGTAATTCTGGGCACGTTCTGTTTTCTGGGCCGACGGGCCACGGGTGGGTCCTCTAGCTTCAGAGGCCACTCGGTTAAGACCCCTGTAGGGGGCCAGGCCTAAGATAAGTCCTGGGCATGCGCGCTGCCATTCTGTCTCAGGGTAGGTGTTCCCAAGTTTGCGATGACACCATGTAGGTTTATTTCCGTGGATTGGGACGCTTATCCGGCGCACCGCTTTGTGCCGAGCGGTGGGTCACTGACGAGTGACTGCCTTTGACCAGCGAGGCTGGTGTTCTGGTTCCTGTGGAGGAACGATTCGGGTGCGCCCGACCGGCACGACTGGTGTAGTCGTAGCCTTCTGTTGCATTTGATGCGTTCTGTTCTGTTCTGTTCTGTTCTGTTTCTGAGACCTGCCATATTTGCATTTCATGCCATCTTTCATTTATTGCATTGGCGGGGGCATACTGGGTTTTCTTAATTGAAAACTCACGCATTGTTAAATGCGGTGCTTGCAGGTACTTAGGTTCCACAGGGCAAACTGGACGAGTTCCGAAGATTCTGTACACGAGGGACGCGTCGACCATATTCTTCAGTTATCTTTTGCTTCCGCTTATGTCATTGTATTTCCTTTGAAACTCGATATGATGTAATAAGACTCTTATTTGTTATGATCATTATATTATTCATATTATGTTTATGTCAGTCCATTTGTGGATGATCTTTTTCACTTTTGTCGAGTTGATTTGGTCTGTCTTTTGTAACCCCTTCGGTCGTCGCGGAGGTCTCTGATCGCGACACTAGTTTCCTTTCCCAGTGTGCGTACCCACGAGATCGGGGGCGTTACACCTTTGCTAAGTGCCTCTCAAGTGTGGGTAATTGGGGAGAGAACCCCACGAAATAACCCAACAGCACCTTCTTCCATGCACCACTAGCTTCCTCTTGCTCTTTACGCGAGATAGTAGCAACCCTAGCACCTCCATCCCTAATAGTTTGTGCAACGAACTCCAGGGAGGTGCTGGGCTTGACCCTCTTCTCAAAGAGCTCAGACCACTTGCGGGGCTGAGCAAACTCCCTAGGCTGCTCCACATCCACACCTTTGGCTCCTTCACAGCCCATTTCGGCACTCCTTAGACTTGGAAAGTCCTCCAAGTCGTTGAGGGCAGCATTAGCACTCAAGGATTCTCCCATAGCAGGAAGGAGAACAAAAAACCAGATCCAAAACACGATTTAGGTTGAGAAATGGTGAAGAACTACCCTAGAAACCCAAGACTCTCCCATCGCCTCTCTTCTTATCTTTCCACTCTCTAACCGCCAACAACCAACTAATATCTTTATCACTATTTGTAATGATAGTTTTTGATAATAATAAATTATACACTTCTCGTGTGGAAAGATATGTCTCATATCTTAGGATTCAAAGACACAATGAAAACATTAATGACACAAACACAATTCCATAATGTTTCATTTACTAGGTCTATTCAATATATAAAAGTAAACATTTTCGCTTTTATATACTTATGTTGTTAAATACTTGAAGAGCTACAATATCATTTAACCAACATGACAATCTTATCTCGGTAAATAATGTACCATGTTAATCACCATGATTGTGAATTACTTTTGTTTTATGTAAACCATTATCTTTTAGAGCTCTACGGTTAAGGAGCAAGGGTCTCTTCCTTAACTCTTCTAAAAGACGAATACATTAATCAAGGAACAAAAAATTTCTATGTTCAATTTATAAAAAGATACATATAAAAGAATACTTTTAGAACACACATTCCTTTCAGGAGGCTCATGCCCGCTCGGGACGCAAGTTTATCCTTCGGGACTCAAGTCTCCCCCTCGAGACGCAAGTGTAATATGATTGGATAAGGGTAATCATGTGTTTCTTCCAATAATCATAATTTGTTCCATTAAACAAATGAGGTCTACCAGTATGGAATCTCTCACGTTGTTCGGCCATTGCTACAAAGGTTAATTTGTTTAAATAGAATATACCAGGCTCTGATACCAAATGTAGGATCTAACTAGCCATACTCTTAGACTAAAGGGAGGGTGAATAGACTAAGTGCACTCTCAAACATAAGCAAGTAAAACAATGGAACAATAATAATAATTTACAAAGTGAGAGAAATAAACCACAACACCGATGTATAGAGGTTTGGATCCACCAACCGTATCCTAGTCCTCTCTTACGAATTGCTCCTCCTTAAGCAACTTCACTTTTTGCAATATTCTATCTCCCCATTCTGGGTTGGGAGATCTTTCCTTTGCACTTCAAGCTTGTGAACACCCTCACCATGCTTGGACCACCTTCTCACAATCCGATAAGAGCTTCACTCCAGAAGCTATTACAACAGATTGCTGGAGATTTCTAGTAACCTCTTCTAATGTCAGGCACTTCAATGATTGATGAAAGTAAAGAATGATTCAAGCGGAAAATTAAGCACAATGTCAAGTTTTAGAGCACAGGAGATTAGTATGAGTATAAGAGCTTTAGAGAAAGGATTGGTCACTTGAAAAGTTTGTTCTGAGTTATATATATAGGCCCTAAAATTAATTTAGCCATTGGGATTGATTTGGTAATGATTTGTGTAATTAACACAAAACAAAAAACTTGAGTTCAGAAAATCAGGACACGAACGGTCAACCAGTACGGGCAAACTGGTCACCATTTTTTTATTTATAAGAAAATGTTCGAACTAAAGTACAAGCCGATTGAACCACTAAGGCTAGAACTTAAGTAAACGGTTGAACCAGGTATATGGGCCGTCGACCGTTTTGAATATTTTGGCAAGGATAATAATAAGCAAAATAGTTAACGGTCGGACAAAATAGGAATCCCATTCAACCAAAAATAACAAGTTTGGAGCTCTGAATAGATCTTGATTCGGTCTATCGCTGTCATAGCATTATTCAACCGGTGGCCAAATACGAAATGGGAATTAGGTAAAGTATGTGTGTACAACCATTGTATAATATGACTAGTATAATGGTCATATTAAAGACAAATATGAAGTGTCTAATTATCGAACCAAAATAAGTTTTCCGTTGATCGATTTGCTAACTAACCGTAAACTTAAAGAAATAACTGATGAAGCTAAAATACAACGTTTAAGGAATATATCAGTTGACAATGGCTAATCGGTGAAATTGACATATAAAATTGGTCGACCATTTGGGATGGAATAACAGTCTATTAAATTCGGTTGAACCATATAGTCTACCGGTCAACTGAATGGGAAGGAATAAGAGTCTGTTAAATTCGGTCCAATCAGATGGTCTACTAGTTGACCGAATGGAGTAGAAACTTTGTTCCAAGAAAAATTCCTTTGTGTAATCGGTCACCAAAGAGAGTATGTTTGATATGGAATTTTGTATGCCACTTCTATAGGTTTTCTATGAACCATGCAATGCAAATCAACAAGAGTTCATGTGAGATCTTGAGCCTAATCCTATCCTAATTGAGTTTTGTGGATGCTATAGGTGGTGATTAAGGGAGATAGAGATGGACGGCTGGGTTTGGAAGGAGATGGATGAATTGGATTGGATGAGAGGTTGAGATGGAAGGAGTTGGTTTGGATGGTTGGGATTGGAGGAGGAGGAGATATTTATGGTGAGTCCTCTCTCTCTCCCTCACTCTCTCTCTCTCCCTCACTCTCTCTCTCTCTGTCTCGCGACACTCTCTCTCCCTCTCTCACGTTTTCACTCCCCCTCTCTCAGTGGTGCTCCGGTGAAGAAGAGGTGATCTCCGGCGAGTCGAGTTCGGAGCTGTTCGTGGTGGAGGTGAGTTGGTCGGTTGATAGCTCATCTCGTGGTTTCCATTTTGGTTCTCTTCTTCGACCTTACTTGTGTTCCGCATTCGTAATGGTAGAGGTTGGTGGAGGTGCAGAGTGCTCTGGGTATCGAGAAGAGGTGTTGATCGTCGTTTTGACGCGAGGTTCGTCGACAGATCGTGTTTTGGGGAGACGTGCTCGTGGAGGCGTCGTCGCGGTTCTTCAAAGGCTTCTTCAAGCCTTCCGGTATGTCAAGCTCTCTCACTTAGTTAGCGTGAGTATTTGGAAGTCGACAATAGGCCTTTCGTCTCGTCGCAGGTAAACATGCAGCAGATTTCACTGCCTGATCGGTCGACCGGTGGGTGCAAATGGTCGACCGTTCGTGAAGAGAATTCGGGTTCTACCTCAAATCGGTCGAACGATGCCCCAGGGGCGGTCGACCGATTGTGCATTGGAGGCAAAACCTGGTGAGATTCGGTCGACCGGGTCCCCATTGCCGATCGACCGTGTGCACCGTCATGGGTGGGATAGGGCGTTGACCATCCAAACGGTCGACCGCCTGTATGACTTCGTCAGACCGTGACTTAAGTGGATTGAGTGGTCGATTCGACCGAATGTGGTTTCGGTCGACCGGACTTGTGTGCTGAGCGTGGGGAACGCTCTGGTGGAATTCGGACGACCGAGGAGGGCTCGGCGTTCGACCGGATTCGTGGTGAGTCGGAGGGATTATTCCCTGGAGGAATTCGGTCGACCGAGGAGTGCTCGGAGTTCGACCGATTGGTCGTTTCGTTCGTTGAACCTGGGAGTTGACCATCTAAACGGTCGACCGTCTCGTGATTTGGGTTCGACCGAACGAGTGTGGTTTGGGGAAACGGTCGACCAGGGGAGTGCCGGTCGAGGTGTTTTGCCCTGTATTTGCTTGATTCGGTCGACCGTTTGTGTCCAGTTTTGCACTATGGAGGTGTTGTTGTTGTGGTCGTCCGTGTGGGGCGAGTTGTGGTGCCGATTTTCTTCCGGCAAGTGTGCTAGGGTGCACGAGTGTTGCGGTGGTTGGTTGAAAAAGCCCTGGAGTCCCGTAACTGTGCGAGAGCTTGGGATTGGCTGAAAAAGGCCTGAGGCCCAACTTAGAATGTGGTGTTGCGGCGGTTGGTTGAAAAATACCTGGAGCCCCGTAACTGTGTGAGAGCTGCGGTTGGTTGAAAACGACCTGGAGCCCAGCTAGTCTGTGCGGGGTTGGTTGAAAAGGACCTGAAACTCCGTAGTTCGAGTTGGCTGAAAAATGCCTTGATCCTGCGCAGGGACCGCGTGTAGGGGTTGGTTGAAAAAGACCTGGAGCCCTTAAACGTTTGGGTTGGTTGAAAAAGACCTGGAGCCCTTGGTCGTGTCGTGGTAGCTGCGGTTGGTTGAAAGAGACCTGGAGTCCAGCTTGGCGACGAGTGTATGAGTCGGTGGTTGGGTGAAAAAGCCCTGGAGCCCGGTGACTGTGGTGTGTGTTGTGGTTGGGTGAAAAAGCCCTGGAGCCCAGCCTGTTGAGATGCTTTTCTTATTTAGTAGAATTGCATGCTAGGTTGCCTTTCATTTCATGCATTGTAGAGTTTGGCATACGGTGTTTCGTCAGGAAACTCAGGCATTGTTGCATGTTCACTTTCAGGCCGTGAGCGGCGATAGGGGGTGATGACCGAGGAGAGGAGCGCCGCTACTGGATCCAGCTTTCTCTCAGTTGAGGTCGAGTGATTACTGCTTCCATTTGTATAGTCTTTTGATGTAATCACAACTTTTGAAATACTCTGATGTTCGTAAATATATTATATATGTTGGTGCACATGTGTTCAGTATTTACGTAATATCCTCTGTTGATTGTGTGTTATTAAAATTTTAAATTTTCCGCTGTGTTGAGGATGTTACAACTTGGTATCAGAGCGGTCGGTTCCAGTGTCCTTATCCAAAGAAGCCACCCTTAGAGTTTTAGAGTCGGCATTATTTCATGCATTCATGATTTTGACGTGTGTTGTTTTCTTTGTGTATCGATGCCTCTGAGACGCGTGAGACCTCCCCCACGGGACCGTGACACCGGTGGGGATACTGGGAGTATGGACTATGACACGGTGGGTCGACTGGGAGCGATGTTGGATCGCCAGTCAGGCAGAGGAGAGCCAGCAGCAGCAGGAGCGATCCTCGACCGCTTTATGAGACAGCACCCGCCTACCTTCGATGGTAGAGGAGAGTCTGAGGCTGCGGAGGATTGGGTCTTGAAGATTCAGGAGATCCTTCGGGCGATTGAGTGCCCTCCTAAGAGGCAGACAGGCTTGGCAGCGTATGTGTCGGGCGGAGACGCGTCCAACTGGTGGAGGACCACATATGCAGTGGTGTTTGAGGGCAGGACTGAGGTCAGCTGGGAGGAATTCCTACGGGAGTTCAATGAGCAATATTTCCCAGAGCATGTCAGAGATGGGAGGAGAGAGGAGTTTATGACTCTCGTGCAGGGAGATGCAACCCTGGCTGAGTATACCCGGAGGTTCAACGCGCTGGAGCGTTACTGTCCAGAGATTTGTGTGATGCCGCTGCAGAGGGCGAGGAATTATATACGAGGGCTGAGGAAGCACCTCCGTACTCAGGTGACTTATAGTATGCCACAGACGCTGGCCGATGCCATGCGGTTTGCGACGATCATCGATCAGGATTACCAGCAGAATTATGCTGAGGCCAGGAGAGCACCGGGGAAGGTCAGTGGATGTCTGGGTGCACCACTAGCAGGGAACCTGGGCAAGAGGCCCCGGATCGGAGGAGGTGGGTCACGCCAGCCGGAGGTGTGCAGAGGTTGTCGCAGAGTTCACTCCAGAGAGTGTTGGGGTCGTGGGGTTTGTCACGGGTGTAGTAAGCCATGCCTCTTTGTGCGAGACTGTCCGAGTGGGCCAGGCGGGTCCAGCAGGCATTCAGGGCCACCAGCAGCAGACAGAGGCGGAGGTCGACGACCTTTTGTGTCGCCACAGTAGGGTCAGAGGACTGGACGGGTCTTTAATATCCAGGCGGATGAGGCAAGAGACGCCAGAACGGTGGTGGAAGGTACACTCTTTGTTGTTGGGTTGAGTGCGAGAGTGTTGTTCGATTGTGGGGTCACACACTCATTCATTTCGGAGCGATTTGCGAGCGTGTTGGGCCGTACCCCTGCGATGTTGATTGCCACGTTGGAAGTCAGCACACCCTTGGGTCTGGTGGGCATTGTGGGGAGCTTCCTCCCCAGCACCACGATTGTTTTGGAAGATCAGGAGTTTCCGGTTGACCTGATCTTGTTGCTGATGGAGGACTTCGACGTCATACTGGGGATGGATTGGCTATCCCAATACGATGTGCGACTGTTGTGCCGGGAGAAGAAGATTCTGATCCCGAGGAAGGGTCTACCTGATGTGCTGATCAGGGGGACGAAGGATAGGGGAGGCAGAGTGATCGTATCAGCAGTGAGGGCCCAGAGGTTGTTGCAGTAGGGTTGCAGAGCTTTTGTGGCCACTTTGGTAGTTCCAGATCCAGAGGCGAGGAGATTGGAGGACATTGAGATTGTTCGGGAGTTCCCTGAGGTATTTTCCGATGATGTCTCCGGGTTGCCGCCTCACAGAGAGATTGAGTTTGGGATCGATTTGGTAGTTGGGACTACGCCGCAGTCGAAGGCGCCGTATCGGATGGCAGCTGCGGAGCTGGCAAAACTGAAGAAGCAGTTGCAGGATCTGATGGATACATGATTTATCTGCCCCAGTGTCTCACCTTGGGGAGCGCCGGTACTCTTCGTAAAGAAGAAGGATGGATCGCTGCGGTTGTGTATTGACTACAGGATGCTGAACAAGGTTACCGTCAGGAATCGGCATCCCTTGCCCAGGATCGAGGACCTGTTTGACCAGTAGCAGTCAGCGCAAGTGTTCTTGAAGATTGATTTGCGATCCGGTTATCATCAGTTGAGGATCAGAGAGGCAGATGTGCAGAAGACAGCTTTCAGGACGACGTACGGGCATTACGAGTTTTTGGTGATGTCGTTGGGGTTGACGAACGCGCCTGCAGCGTTTATGGATTTGATGAACAGGTCGTTCAGACAGTACCTCGACTGGTTCTTGATTGTCTTCGTGGACGATATTTTGGTTTACTCACCAGATGTGGAGCGGCATCGAGAGCACTTGAGAGTTGTACTTGGCATTTTGCGGGATCATCAGTTATAGGCCAAGCTGTCGAAGTGCGAGTTCTGGCTGAGCAGTGACGCCTTTCTGGGACACATCATATAAGGAGAGGGGATTTTAATAGATCCAGCGAAGGTTGAGGCCGTTACGCAGTGTGTAGGATCGTGTGGGTTATGGGTCCACTAACCATTATTAATCTAATCACCTACTCGTTTTATCGATATAGTTATATGCAGCGGAATTTAAACAATTAAACGAGCAAGTAAGAAATAATGCAAACCACAAAGACGCGTCGGTTTTTATAGAGGTTCGGGACCCCACCCGGGTCCTAGTCCTCTATTGTAAGCTCCGCTCGACTCCGCGAGCTCCGCCTACGTCTTCACTAACCACGCCACGTTCGGGGCCGGGAGAGAACGCCTTTTACAAAACAAACTCTGCGAACAACCTCGCAAGCTTGACTTTCTTCTCTCACAATCCGAGAGGAACACTTCGGGCTTTCACCGAAGTCCTTGCTTCCTTTGACAACAACAATTTGAGTGGAGCAACACTCTCTAAGCTTGAGCACACTTGAGTATGATTGGAATTAAGACTAAGTGTGGAGATTTGAGGCTTTGAGTGTTTTTGGATTCTCTCTAAAGTTTGGGACAAGTTTGTAGTGGGAGAGTTGTGTTAAAATGTGTTTTACAACTCCTTATATAGGCATTAGAGAGAATAGATCCGTTGGGACAAGATTTGATTGGGTTTTGTGCAAAGCACACAAAGCAGAAAATCGGGCTGCAAATCTGTCCAGAAACGGTCGACCGAAAGGTGAAACGGTCGACCGAACTCTTGGGTTCGTTGAGGACACGGTCGACCGAAATATGAAACGGTCGACTGAACTCTTAAGTTTGTTAATGAAACGGTCGACCGAACAAGGTTACCGGTCGACCGAACTTATGTTTCGGTAGAGAGAAATACGGATCGGTCGAACGAAATAGTATCGACCGATAGCAGGGATTTTTTGACATGTTGAAATGGTCAACCGATCATGGTTCTCCGTCGACCGATACATGAAATGCATTTGGGGTATTTTTGGTTTAATACGAATACGACCGTTGGGTATATACGACAAAAATAACAGTCGGGAAAGTAAGTTCAAACGGTCGACCGAAAGAAGGTGCGGTCGACCGAAACGGGACAGGGAAACACAAACTGGATTAACTTGATCATCCGGTCGACCGAACGGCCTGTATCGGTCGACCGAATGTGGGCAAACAGTTAGGGTTCATGTTTGGTGTTTTCCGGTCTAAGTTTGGGTGATCTATTGAAGTCCAAATTATGTGAAATTTTGTGTGTGACTTCTATAAGGAACCTAGTGTGTGTTTAAGTTGATTTTAGCTCAAGTATGCTCAGTATACACAAGTTCCTAAAGACTCAAAGAAATATAAAATACATGTCTTCAAATGAGCTTGATTACATGTCTTGACTTGATTTCCTTTCTTCCTTGAGTCTTGATCACCTGTAGAGGTTAGCACAAAGCAATATATATATGCAATGCAATATGTGTGCTACTCTACATGATCATAATTATGATTAGGTTAATTAAATCATCAAAACATAGATTAAGGCCAAAAAGCCAACAATCTCCCCCTTTTTTATTATGGCAACCTATATCTTGATTCTATCTAAATACATGGAATTTGTATATGTAAACTATGAATATTAATGCTCCCCCTATGGATGTGCATAGTTTTTGTTCAATTTGATTACAAAATTCCAAGTTACCCCCTTAATTATCACTCTCCCTTTGACATCCATCAAAACAACAATTAAATAAGACTTTAAGCATAGAATTTGGATGTCTTGTAATGAAGTTGCTCCCCCTAAATTTTGCACTTCATTACTCTAATAAAAGATATAACATTTAAGCTTCCCCTATCAATAAGGCTAGATGGAAACTATGAGTATGATTGAAGTTAAGTTCATTTAAGTTTCAACTTAAGCCTTATTCCAACACCCATTTAAAATTTGACATTTAAAATCAATGGATGTGATAAATGATTTGCAATGAATAGGGTTAATGATTTGCAATGAATTAAACTCTAAGGATATGACAATTAAGCATATAAAACTTAGACTAGAACCAATTTTATCGAACATTTAGAGGATATAAAATTATACCAACTTGAAGCTAGAATTGGTTCCAATCTCATTTGGTGATGCAACCGGATTGGAATTTGACTCTTGAGCTCACCCGGTCACCACCAATCTCCTCCTCAAGCACCTACAAGTGTAGATTTAGGTTCCCAAACAACTTTGGGTCCTTGAATGTTAGCTTTGGGAACCCAAACCATTTTGGTTTTAGGAGCCCACACACTTGAGGAACTATGGTTAATGAACATATGCTTGCCATTTAATGTAGTGTGAGATACATGGTTTTTCAATTTTGAATTGTAACCTAAACCATGTTTTTGCAAGGATTGCCTTTGACTACCTAATAGCATGTTAAGCATCTTAGTTCCATTTGTGAATCTTTCTAAATCTTTTCTTAATTGCAAATTACAAGCTTGAAGATTTAGTTGAGCACAATCTATGGGTGTTGCTATTAATTTATCAATATTTGATGCATTCTTTTCAAATTTAGCAATCACCTCATTCTTCTCATTCATGCATGTTTCAATTTGGCTTTGGAGATCTTTGATTAACTTTCTAGCATTCTTGTTTTTATCACAAATGATCTCATATTGTTTAACTAAGTCATGAAATGCATTTTGAAGCTCATCATGTGTGTAAGTTTCTTCATTAACACTAGAATGTGAGCTATCACTATAATATGACTTAGTTGAGCATGAATTAGTAGAGCAAGAGTTAGATTCTACCTCACTTCCTTCATCTTGAATTGCCATGTAGCACATGTGTGCATATTCTTTTGTTGATGAAGGTGTGGTTGATTTGGATGACGATGAAGACGATGAATCGTCCCATGTAGCCTTGTGAGCTTCCAACCTCTTCTCTTTTCTCTTACTCTTCTCCTTTTCTCTCCTTCTCTCCCTCCTCTCATTTTTCTTCTCCTTCTCTTTTCTCTCATTTCCACTCTCTTCCTTCTCCTTCTTTTCTCTCTTTTCACTCCTTCTACCTCTTCTTTCATTCTTTTCTTCTTTATGCTTCTTAAGGTATTTGAAGAAGTCTTTTGCTAGGACTTCAATGTCCTCATCTTCTACACTCTTCCTTGGTTTGTCAATGTTTGCATGTAATCCCAAGGTGATTTTGTTCTTGGAGGCTTCTTTCTCCTTCCGATGTTTAATTTGGAGCTCATAAGCCATGAGATTTCCAACTAGTTCCTCCATCTTTAATTTAGAAAGATCATGCGCCTCTTCAATTGTGACGACTTTATCTTCCCAATCGATGCTAAGTGACCGGAGGAACTTCCTTGTCATCTCTCCTTCATTGATTTTTCTTCCAAGAACCAAAAGAGAGTTAGTAATATCGGTGAAGCGAGTGTTCATTTCGTTTATGTTCTCACCGATTTGCATAGAGAATATTTCATATTTATGCATGAGGAGACTAATGCGAGTTTCCTTAGTTTTGCTATCCCCCTCATGATGCATTTGTAGTCTATGCCAAATCTCATATACACTAACACAACCCCTAATTCTATTGTATTCACCCTCATTTAGCCCACAATACAAGATGTTCATGATTTTCGAATTCATTTCGATTTCTTTCATTTTGGGTCTTGTAAGTGAATCTAATTCATCTTCATTTGGGGGTGTGTATGGATTTTGGAGAAACATCCAATACTTAAGCTCATTAGAAATTAGGAAAATATTCATTCTATTCTTCCAATAATCATAATTTGACCCATTAAGCAAACGAGGTCTAGTGGTGCATAAACCTTCTACATGATTAGATGTGCTGCCATGCTAAAAACACGATTAAGTAAAGAATTTAGCTAACAAGGCTATGATACCAAATATAGGATCGTCTGGGTCATGGGTCCACTAACAACTATTAATCTAATCACATACTCGTTTTATCGATAGAGTTATATGCAGCGGAATTTAAACAATTAAACGAGCAAGTAAGAAATAATGCAAACCACAAAGACGCGTCGGTTTTTATAGAGGTTCAGCACCCCACCCGGGTCCTAGTCCTCTCTTGTAAGCTCCGCTCGACTCCGCGAGCTCCGCCTACGTCTTCACTAACCACTCCCCGTTCCGGGCCGGGAGAGAACACCTTTTACAAAACAAACTCCATGAACAACCTCGCGAGCTTCACTTTCTTCTCTCACAATCCGAGAGGAACACTTCGGGCTTTCACCGAAGTCCTTGCTTCCTTTGACAACAACAATTTGAGTGGAGCAACACTCTCTAAGCTTGAGGACACTTGAGTATGATTGGAATTAAGACTAAGTGTGGAGATTTGAGGCTTTGAGTGTTTTTGGATTCTCTCTAAAGTTTGGGACAAGTTTGTAGTGGGAGAGTTATGTTAAAATGTGTTTTACAAGTCCTTATATAGGTATTAGAGAGAATAGATCCGTTGGGACAAGATTTGATTGGGTTTTGTGCAAAGCACACAAAGCAGAAAATCGGGCTGCAAATCTGTCCAGAAATGGTCGACCGAACTCTTGGGTTCGTTGAGGACGCGGTCGACCGAAATATGAAACGGTCGACTGAACTCTTAAGTTTGTTAATGAAACGGTCGACCGAACAAGGTTACCGGTCGACCGAACTTATGTTTCGGTAGAGATAAATACGGATTGGTCGAACGAAATAGTATCGACTGATAGCAGGGATTTTTTGACATGTTGAAACGGTCGACCGATCATGGTTCTTGGTCGACCGATATATGAAATGTATTTGGGGTATTTTTGGTTTAATACGAATACGACCGTTGGGTATATACGACAAAAATAACGGTCGGGAAAGTAAGTTCAAACAGTCGACCGAAAGAAGGTGCGGTCGACCGAAACTGGACAGGGAAACATAAACTGGATTAACTTGATCATCCGGTCGACCGAACGGCCTGTATCGGTCGACCGAATGTGGGCAGACAGTTAGGGTTCAGGTTTGGTGTTTTCCGGTCTAAGTTTGAGTGATCTATTTAAGTCCAAATTATGTGAAATTTCGTGTGTGACTTCTATAAGGAACCTAGTGTGTGTTTAAGTTTATTTTAGCTCAAGTATGCTCAATATACACAAGTTCTTAAAGACTCAAAGAAATATAAAATACATGTCTTCAAATGAGCTTGATTACATGTCTTGACATGATTTCCTTTCTTCCTTGAGTCTTGATCACCTGTAGAGGTTAGCACAAAGCAATATATATGCAATGCAATATGTGTGATACTCTACATGATCATAATTAAGATTAGGTTAATTAAATCATCAAAACATAGATTAAGGCCAAAAAGCCAACACATTGGAGAGCCCCGACGAGTGTGGAAGAGGTCAGGAGCTTTGTGGGTCTAGCGGGTTATTATTGCCGCTTTATTCAGGATTTCTCGAGGTTGGCTTCGCCGTTGACGGCTTTGACGTGGAAGGGCGTCGAGTTCGTGTGGTCCTAAAAGTGCGAGGACAATTTCCAGGAACTGAAGAGTCGGCTGACGACTACTCCAGTTCTGACACTTCCCAGTGGCAGTGGTGGGTTTGTGATTTACAGTGATGCGTCAGGCGTTGGACTGGGATGCGTACTCATGCAGCACGGGCCGGTGGTTGCATATGCTTCGAGGCAGTTGAAGGTGCACGAGAGGAACTACCCCACTCATGATTTGGAGTTGGCGGCAGTGGTGTACGCTTTGAAGACTTGGAGGCATTACTTGTACGGCGAGCAGTTTGAGGTTTTCACAGATCATCAGAGCCTGAAGTATCTGTTTTCGCAGAAGGCGCTGAATATCAGGCAGCGCAGATGACTCTAGCTGATTAAGGATTATGATTTCACCATCTCGTACCATCCGGGGAAGGCAAATTCGGTTGCTGATGCTTTGAGTAGGAAGGTGGAGGTTACCGCAGGAGGTCTGTGTATCGAGGAGTGGAAGCTGCTCGAGGCATTGACCGAGTGGAGACCGTTCACCAATGAGTCACGAGGTGCAGTGATTGTCGAGCTGAGAGGGGAGCCTCAGTTGGTCTCGAGTATTGTTCGGCTCAGAGTGCTGATGATGAGTTTGCTGGGTTGTTATAGTTTGCTGCCAGAGATGGGTCCGACTTCAGTATTGTAGTTGATGGTGGACTGAGGTTCAGAGGTCGTGTCTGGGTGCCGAAAGGAGGTGATATGAGGAAGGACATTCTAGAGGAGGCACACAGATCCCGTTATTCGATCCACCCGGGCAGTACGAAGATGTATAGAGATCTTCAAAGGAATTTCTGGTGGAAGAGGATGAAGACGGAGATCGCAGAGTTCGTTGACAGATGTCTGATTTGTCAGTAGGTGAAGATTGAGCACCAGAGACCTGCAGGGCCGATGCAGAGGATCGAGCTTCCAGAGTGGAAGTGGAAGTACGTGGCAGATCCTTCTCATGTGATTCAGTTGGAGGTTCCAGAGATCCGTCAGGATTTGTCTCTTGAGGAGAGACCGGTTGAGATTGTGGATCGGATGGAGCATCAGTTGAGGAGGAGGACCATTCCGATGGTGAAGGTTAGGTGGCAGCACCACAGTGAGCGAGAGGTCACTTGGGAGATCGAGGAGGAGGTCCGGAAGGAGTTTCCGGAGTTGTTTGGTGAGCTTCGGTCTTAATTTCGAGGACGAAATTCTTTTAGGAGGGTGGATTGTGAGATCTTGAGCCTAATCCTATCCTAGTTGAGTTTTGTGGATGCTTTAGGTGGTGATTAAGGGAGATAGAGATGGACGGCTGGGATTGGAAGGAGATGGATGAATTGGATTGGATGAGAGGTTGAGATGGAAGGAGTTGGCTTGGATGGTTGGGATTGGAGGAGGAGGAGATATTTATGGTGAGTCCTCTCTCTCTCTCACTCTCTCTCTCGCGACACTCTCTCTCCCTGTCTCACGTTTTTACTCCCCTCTCTCAGTGGTGCTCCGGTGAAGAAGAGGTGATCTCCGGCGAGTCGAGTTCGGAGCCGTTCGTGGTGGAGGTGAGTTGGTCGGTTGATAGCTCATCTCGTGGTTTCCGTTTTGGTTCTCTTCTTCGACCTTACTTGTGTTCTGCATTCGTGGTGGTAGAGGTTGGTGGAGGTGCGGAGTGCTCTGGGTATCGAGAAGAGGTGTTGATCGTCGTTTGGACGCGAGGTTCGTCGACGGATCGTGTTTTGGGGAGACGTGCTCGTGAAGGCGTCGCCGCGGTTCTTCAAAGGCTTCTTCAAGCCTTCCGGTATGTCATGCTTGCTCACTTAGTTAGCGTGAGTATTTGGAAGTCGACGGTAGGCCTTTCGGCTCGTCGCAAGTAAACATGCAGCAGATTTCACTACCTGATCGGTCGACCGGTGGGTGCAAACGGTCGACCGTTCGTGAAGAGAATTCAGGTTCTGCCTCAAATCGGTCGAACGATGCCGTAGGGGCGGTCGACCGATTGTGCATTGGAGGCAAAGCCTGGTGAGATTCGGTCGACCAGGTCCCCTGTGCCGGTCGACCGTGTGCACCGTCATGGGTCGGATAGGGCGTTGACCATCCAAACGGTCGACCACCTCTATGACTTCGTCCGACCGTGACTTAAGTGGATTGAGTGGTCGATTCGACCGAATGTGATTTCGGTCGACCGGACTTGTGTGCTGAGCGTGGGGAACGCTCTGGTGGAATTCGGTCGACCGAGGAGGGTTCGGCGTTCGACCGGATTCGTGGTGAGTCAGAGGGATTATTCCCTGGAGGAATTCGGTCGACCGAGGAGTGCTCGGAGTTCGACCGATTGGTTGTTTCGTTCGTTGAACCTGGGAGTTGACCATCTAAACGGTCGATCGTCCCGTGATTTGGGTTCGACCGAACGAGTGTGGTTTGGGGAAACGGTCGACCGAGGGAGTGCCGGTCGAGGTGTTTTGCCCTGTATCTGCTTGATTCGGTCGACCGGGAATTTTGGTTCGGTCGACCGTTTGTGTCCAGTTTTGCACTATGGAGGTGTTGTTGTTGTGGTCGTCCGTGTGGGACGAGTTGTGGTGCCGATGTTTTTCCGGCAAGTTATTATGGTGCACGAGTGTTGCGGTGGTTGGTTGAAAAAGACTTGGAGCCCCATAACTGTGCGAGAGCTTGGGATTGGCTGAAAAAGGCCTGAGGCCCAGCTTAGAATGTGGTGTTGTGGCGGTTGGTTGAAAAATACCTGGAGCCCCGTAACTGTGTGAGAGCTGCGGTTGGTTGAAAAGACCTGGAGCCCAGCTAGTCTGTACGGGGTTGGTTGAAAAAGACCTGGAGCTCCATAGTGCGTTCAGGTTGGCTGAAAAAGATCTGGAGCCTGAGCAGGGACCGCGTGTAGGGGTTGGTTGAAAAAGACATGGAGCCCTTAGACGTTTGGGTTGGTTGAAAAAGACCTGGATCTCTTGGTCGTGTCGTGGTAGCTGCGGTTGGTTGAGAAAGACCTGGAGTCCAGCTTGGCGACGAGTGTATGAGTCGGTGGTTGGGTGAAAAAGACCTGGAGCCTCGTGATTGTGGTGTGTGCTATGGTTGGGTGAAAAAGTCCTGGAGCCCAGCATGTTGAGATGCTTTTCTTGTTTAGTAGAATTGCATGCTAGGGTGCCTTTCATTTCATGCATTATAGAGTTTGGCATACGGGGTTTCCTCAGGAAACTCAGGCATTGTTGCATGTTTACTTTCAGGCCGTGAGCGGCGATAGGGGGTGGTGACCGAGGAGAGGAGCACCGCTACTGGATCCAGCTTTCTCTCAGTTGTGGTCGAGTGATTACTGCTTCCATTTGTATAGTCTTTTGATGTAATCACAACTTTTGAAATACTCTGATGTTCGTATATATATTATATATGTTGGTGCACCTGTGTTCAGTATTTGCGTAATATCCTCTCTTGATTGTGTGTTATTAAAATTTTAAATTTTCCGCTGTGTTGAGGATGTTACAGTTCGAGTGCCTAAGTTACATTTTAATCCTAAGTACAAGAAACATAAATCCTATACTATTCTTCAACTTTGATTTCTTGTCTTGTATAACACTTGTCTGCTGAAATGGTTAGTAAAACCAAATATATGTGCATATGTATGTGAGGTAGAAAAAGATATACAAATCTATTGATATGTTAATTAATCATCAAAATCTTATTAACGAGTATTAGTCAAAAAGCAAACAATCTTTATTGTTTTGATTATGACGACATATCAATCTAAATACATGTTAATCTTCAATGAGGAGTATTTAAAACTCCTCCTAGCTAATAGCTCCGCCTAGCTAGATCACTAAACATGGTATATAGTTATATCTCCCCCTTTGGCATAATCAAAAAGGATAGTCATGAATCTAACATTGAATTAAAAACATGTTCTGACAGAGAAATAATGGAAGTGCAATTTGTATGCCAAAAAGAAACAACAATGTAAGAGAGAGCCATCCATGGATCCAAACACATTCAATTTCCAAGTATCAACCAAATATCCAAATAGTCATATTGCAAAAAGTTCAAGACAAAATAGCGGCGTTCATAATGACAAAAAAAATAAAAACAAATACAAAGGTCCAAACAAACATTAACCAAGCATCAACCAAAGTGTTGATTACGAAGCAAAGAGGATAGGGAATCAATCCCCTACAACCGGAGTCAAAACGAGCTTTAGACGATCGTGATGTGCCTCCATGGTGGCTTCAAGATGATTGAAATCAGCAGAAGATGAAGCCTCAAAAGCATCAAAGAGGTCAGAGAGTTGCTGATAAGAGTAGGCATCTCCAAAGGCAGCATTATCAGTCATCCAACCACCACAATAATTCCAAGTTTCTTCATCTCCCTCACCCCAAGAATCAATTGTCTCTCCCTGAGATTGGCTTGACATCCATCGAGGGTCAGCGGGAGCCTCTTCTTCGGGTTTCTCATCCAAAATGGGTTGCTAAGACGAAGAGGTGATTGTCTTCGTCTTTGTCTACGTGGTCTTGCAAGTAGGATATTTGTAGGCAGCCGAAGGAAAGCTAGAGAAGCTGAACTTGAGATGCTCAAAGACATATGTGAGCCACATTGGATAAGGAAGGTACTTCCCTTTCTGACACAACATGAGATGGAAGATGAACAAAGGCCGATTGACCAAAATTTTCTTGTAGAGACAGTAGATGCAAACTAGCTTGGTCAAAGAAATCGCAATGTGGTAGCCATGTTTGGGAAACAAGTTGTAGGACACTATATATGCAAGGATCCGAGGTAATAGATGCATGAGTGAAGTGTTGTGCACTATTTTCCCATTCCTAGTGGGTGGTGGTTGAGTGGCATAAAGTGCTTCGATCATGGCATTTGGGTTGGTGTCCTCTATCACGGCAGGTGGTCGGTTTACATAGATATGAACACTGGAATATTGTAGACCTAATGTAGAGGCAATGAGACCAGGGACAATTTCAAGACGCACACAATTAACTATGGTCCTATGGATATGTCTATCATGATCATTTCTAAGGTCAATAGAATTTTTGGAGCTAAAATGGATAATATGGTTTGGGTAATAGTTTGTTCATGCAATGGATGAGATTGTTTGCATTTAAGTGCTCTCATACAAGATGTTTTTGAGAAATCAGATGCCTGGACCTTACGGCAAGGAATGACCGGGGCAGCCGAATAACGAGTGTCTCAAGTGGCTTGGGAATCATCGTCGATCGGGTGGAAGCGGTTTGTCGGAGGGGCGGGTAGATGACGAATGTTGGGGTCGGTGGCAGGAAGATCGTGAGCCTTCTTTTTGCAACGTTCGGTGGCGAAGACGTCAGATTCATTCCTTGGCCAGAGAATTACCATCTTCTTGTTGCCAGTTATGATGATGGAAAATAACGAAAATGTTCAGTGGAAAGGATAGAGGAGGAAGAAGGACGATAAAAGAAGATTTCCAACCAACTAATCTCAGTCGGACAAGATTGAAAAAGGCGACTGGAGAGGGAGAGGCGGTGGCTAGGTTGAAAGTAGAGAGGATGAAAGTCACACAAGAGAAGAGATTTTTACCTTATAAATAGGAAAAAATCCGTCAGAGGTGAGCGAACGCGCATGTGCGGTCGACCGAACAATGAAACTTGGGGAAGAAATTAGGTCGATTTGAGTGTGGGTTCGACCAGACTAGAGAAATGGTCGACCGAGATGGGCGGTAGAAAGTGCTTGAAATTTTTGGTTGAATGATTGAGAATAACGGTCGAACAAAACATGAGAAGATAAAGTGACTGAAATAATCAGTCAAAGGAGAAGGAACAACAGTCGCCCGGTGGAAAACTGTTCCACCGATCACTTAAGTGAACTTAAGGATCTGATCAAGAGAAGTATCACGGTTGGAAATATAAGAAACAACGGTCGACCGGAAGAAAGTTGTTCAACCGGTCCCTTAACTGAACTTAAGGACAAATCGAGGGAAGTCTAACCGGTCGAACGGAAGTCATTTTCCGATCGACCGATTGGAGCCTGAAATGCAAATTTCAGCCCAAACTTACTTCCTACCCATCAAGCACAAGGGAAATACAAAGAATAACTCAAACAAAGTACAATTTTCGAAACTATGACTGATTTATATATCATTTAAGTTGCACATGGCTAGATTAAGTCGGATGCGGTTATTTGATCAATATTTAAAGGTTTAGTGAAAATGTCCGCTAATTGATCATTTGTAGGAACCAAAACAAGTTTAATGTCTTCTTTAGCTACATGATTTCTAAGAAAATGGTGTCTCACTTCGATATGCTTGGTTCTTGAATGCAAAATTGGATTAAATGAAAGATTGATAGCACTAGTATTATCACAAAAAATATTAGTAGTTTGAAACTCAAGTTTAAAGTCATTGAGGGTTTGCCTCATCAATAAGACTTGTGCACACGCACAACCGACGACGATATATTCGGCGTTGGTTGTAGACAATGCAACACTATTATGCTTCTTATTAAACCAAGAGACAAGAGATTTTCCCAAAAATTGACAAGTGACAATAGTGCTCTTACGATATAAGATACAACCAGCATAGTTGGCGTTGCTATAACCAACAAGATCGAAAGCCCTAGTCTTGGGATAAAATAACCTAAAACTCCAAGACCTTTAAGATAGAAAAAACTCCTTTTCAAAGCGTTGAACTGAGATTCTTTATGATGTGCTTGAAAACGAGCGCATAAACACACAACAAACATGATATCGGGGCGACAAGAAGTAAGAAAAAGTAAAGATCCAATCATACCCCGATATTTCTTGATGTCCACATCTTTGCCATTTTCATTGTGGTCTGGTTTTAAGCTTGTACTCATGGGAGTCTTGTGGGGCTTGATATCCTCAAAACCAAAGCGCTTAAGAAACTCTTTTGTCTACGTTGCTTGGTTTATGGAGTTCCCATCTTGAGTTTGCTTGATTTGGAGTCCGAGGAAGAAATTTAGTTCCCCAATTAAGCTCATCTCGAACTCGCCCTTCATAGACTTAGAAAATTCTTTGCAAAGACAATTGTTACTTGCACCAACAATGATATCGTCCACATATATTTGTACCACTAGTAAATCGTGATGATGAGATTTTACAAATAGAGTGGTATACACTTTACCCATTGTTAAACCTTCGTCCCTCAAAAAGTTGTTCAACCTCTCTTACCAAGCTCTAGGAGCTTGCTTGAGTCCATAAAGAGCCTTCTTGAGTTTAAATACATGGTTTGGGTAAGTTTTATTTACAAATCCGGGTGGTTATGCAACATAAACTTTTCAGAGATGAAGTCATTAAGAAAAGCACTTTTAACATCCATTTGAAAAGTTTGATATCCATAAAAGAGGTATAGGCTAAAAGCATACAGATGGCTTCCATGCGAGCAAGGGAGCATAAGTTTTAACAAAGTCTGTCCCCTCCTATTGGCAGTAGCCTTGAGCAACGAGTCTAGCTTTGTTTGTAACTACATTCCCATCTTCATCAAGTTTGTTTCGAAAGATCCACTTATTTCCAATAAGAGTTTGATTAGTTGGTTTTTCAACAGGTTCCCAAACGTCACTGCGCACAAATTGATTTAGCTCTTAATGCATAGCCATTAACAAAAATTCATCATTTCATGCTTGTTCTATTTTCTTGGGTTCTAATATAGAGTTAAAGGCGTAAGAGTCACAAACAACATGAGCTCTAGAATGTGTTGTCACATCTTGAGAGACATCTCCTATCACAAGGCCCTTCGGATGATCCCTTATATAGGTCCACTCCTTGGGAAGTTTCTCTTTGTTATCTTGTAGAGGACTTGGAGGATCTTGGTGAAACTCAAGATTAGCATCTTGTGATGAGACATGTCTAATAATATCCATGTAGTCATCATCAAGAGAGGAATTATCTACGCATGCCAATTCATTAAAGTTGGCGTGTAGACATTCCTCGACAAAATTAGTTCTTTTATTGTAAACTCCATAAGCCTTACTTCTGTCAGAATACCTCAAAAAGATGGCCTCATCGGACTTAGTATCAAATTTATACAAGTTATCTTTTGTGTTGAGGACAAAACAGTTTGAACCAAAAGCTTTGAAATAGGAAATCTTTGGAATGCGGTTATACCAAAGCTCAAAAGGTGTTTTCTTCAAAATAGGTCGAATGAGAACACCGTTCAAGAAATTGAAAGATGTATTAATGGCTTCTCACCAAAAGTACTTTGGAAGTCCTTTCTCCACCAGCATTGTTCTGGCCATTTCTTGTAGTGTTCTTTTTTCCTCTCAACTACCCCATTTTGTTGAGTGCGAGGAAAAGAAAAATTGTGCTTAATGCCATATTTATGCAAAGTTTTTGAAATGAATCATTTTCAAATTTTCCTCCATGATCACTAAGAATAGCAATGATGTTGGAATACTTTTCCCTTTGAACATGTTTGCAAAAACTTTTAAATCTTTCAAAGTCATCATGCTTTTTTGCTAAAAACAAAACCCAAGTAAATCGTGACAAATCATCGGCAATCACAAAAGCATATATTTTGCCTCCCAGACTGACAGTCCGTGAAGGTCCACAAAGATCTAGGTGCAAAACCTCATGGGGGGCTTTGAAGTTGATACCACATTTAATGATTTGAAAGATGATTTAAACTATTTTCCAAATTGGCATGCATCACAAAGTTTGTCGTTTTTTAAATCGATTTTTGGACGTACTTTAACTAATTCAAGTTTGGATAATTTGTACAACTGTGACATACTAATATGTCGCAAATGGTTAAGCTATAATCAAGCTTCATCATATGAGGCAATAAGACAAGTCTCAACACACATATTATTTAGATTATCAACATGCACGATGTAAATATTATTTGACCTATAACCGTTGAAAATGGTTTTCATGTTAAGCTTGGAAATGGTATAACAATTAGGCTTATAAAAAATAACTAAGTAATTTTTATTAGTTAATTGACTAACACTAAGCAAACTATGTTTCAAACCATCTACTAGCAAAACATTCTCAATAGTTGGAGTAGAATGATTGCCAACATTACCAATGCCGACAATATTATTTGACCTATAACATTCTCAATAGTTATCTCCAAATGTGACAGTTCCTCCATTCTTAGGCTTTAAGCTTGATAGGACATCAGAGTCTGCCATCATGTGTCTCGAACATCCACTATCGAGTATCCACTTGCCCTTTCTCCTTGCTTTTATCTACAAACAAAGAAACAAGTGAAGACTTTGGTACCCAAATTTGTTTGGGTCCTTCAGGGATAGCTTTTGGTACCCAAACTTGAGTAGTCTTAGGTACCCAAACATTTGAAGAATTAAATTTCTTAATAAGGGAATTCTTCAATTTTGTAAAGTAAGATGTAGATTTCTTTTGTTTTCCTCCCTTATATCCTAAGCCATGCCTTGTCAGGGATTGAGTTTGAGTGCCAAGAAGCATGTCAAGCATTTTTCTTCCGAATGTGAATTTGTCTAGATCTTTTGTTAGTTGTTTATTCTTGGCAATAAGATCTTCAGAGAATTACAAACATTGGTAGATTTCAGAGTTTTTATCTCATCAGTGACCAATTCATTTTCTTTTCCTAAAGCTTCATATGTGATGGATAAATCTAGATGCACTTTTCTTCCCAACTTGTTCTTATGAAAAATTGTTTGATATTGCTCAGTAAGTTCATGAAATGCATTTAACAAGTTGTCATAAGGAAATGTTTCATAAGTGGATACCTCATCATCGTCTTCAATTTCCACAACTCGAGGTTGATCGCTCTTCTTTGGTGGTGGAGGGTGGCTTGAATCTGAATCCTCATTAGTGGCAATGAAACACATGTGTGCTTCTTGATGAGCTTGAATCATTCGAAGTGGCCTTGAGATCTTCTCATCTTTCTCGTGATGCTCTATTCTTTTGTGATCATTTCGTTCTCGTCTTCTAGGTCTCACCTCTTTCTTTTGCGGGCGTTTCTTCTCTATCTCTCCTTGGTGTCTCCTCCCTTTCTCTTCTAGGAGGACATCTCTTTTCTTCTCTTCTGTCAAGATCTCTTGGCCTAAGCAAGCGGCAGTCATTCTTCATGTGGCCGGTTTTGTTGCATTCATAACAGTGAGATTGCAAGAGGATTCACCTTTTCCTCATGTGAATTTTCCCTTAGAGAGATATTTCTTGAATTTTTAGGTTAGGAAAGAAACGTCTTCATCAGTGTCCTCATCTTTGATCAATTCCGAATCAAAAGTTGCTTTTAGAGCAATTGTCTTTTCTTTCCTTCTTGAATTCCGCTCCTTTTCCTTCTCCTTCCTTTCTTCCATTTGTATCTCATAATCCATGAGGCTTCCTATGAGATTCTTCATCTTCAATTTGGAGAGGTCTTTGGCTTCTTTAGTAGTCGTAGTCTTTTTCTCCCATTCGAGGGATAGTGACCTAAGAACCATCCATACCCTATCACTTTCAATCAAAACCTTACCAAGGTTCTTCAAGGAGTTAGTAATATGGGTAAAGTGAGTGTGCATCTCGCTTATGGTTTCATTAGGTTTCATAGAAAAAAATTCATATTTTTGAATAAATGAATCTATCATTGTCTCCTTAATGGATGATCGTCCCTCAAAGCGAGTTTCAAGCATATACCATGCCTCAAATGTAGAGTCACAAGCATTAATCCTACCATATTCTTCCTCTATTAATTCACACTTGAGAATGTTCATAAGCATGACATTTATTTGAGCCATCTCGAGCTCATCATCCGTCAAGAATTCATGTTCCCTGTTTTGAGTATATGGAATTTGAAGAAACACCCACAACTTTATGTCATATGATTGGATAAAGGTAACACACGCTTCTTGATTGGCATCATTTCATGTTTATATTTGTATCTTATATCCATTATCTTTCACCTAAATATTGCTATGTTACGAGTTTTATGTTTATTTTTCAGGAATAAATAGGTTTGAAGAGATGAAGCATAAAAGGACCCAAAAGCTGGGAAAAAGGATTGAATTGTGAGATCTGGGGACTAAGATGCAAGGGAGAAGGACCTGAATGTAAGGCAGAAGGACCTAAGAGCAAAACAGAATACTCCACACCATCATGGGGAGTATTTTACCAATTCGATTCGGGTCGGAGCTCCCACAAGTCAAGTAACCGCATCAAAGACCAACAATACCAGAAAGAAAAGCCCACAACAAATTCCAACGCGATCCAAAGTTTTTGGACCACCAATTGGCGGTCTTGGACCGCTAATTGGCATTCCATATTTCTCAGGATCCACCCAAATTTCTCCTGGACTTGTATTAATGTTCGTTTAGGCTATTTTTGGTATTGGTTTAGTCCCACATCGGGGGATTGTCCCGGATTAGCTTTTTCCATGGCTATAAATAGAACTCTTCACATCCTATTGTAAGGACTCCATATTTTAAGTGACTATTCTTCCTACTAGAAGTGAGGCCTTGAAGCACACACTAAAGTAGGAGGATGCTACTTTTAATGTGAGTCATTTTAATACAAGTTTTCTTTATTATGTTGTTTGTTTTATGTTTCTTCTTTTGCTTTGCTTAATCTCATTTCATTAGTTTTATTAGCTTAGTTAATATGCTTTCTTTGTTTAGTTTAATAATTAGTGTTATGTTTAGTGAGTAGTTCCATCCCCTTTAGGGGGTGGAGTAGATGTACATACATGCAAATGAGAATGGATTGAATGCTTTATTTCCAATGTGTTGATAAAACATGAATGTATGCTTGCTTGTTTAGGATAGAATTTATAACTTGATGAGTTTTGCCAAAATGATTAGACACCTCTCATGCTTGTTTAGGTTCTGAAATAAACATCTTGCATATGTAAATGTTAATCAACTAAGTTGGTGAATAGATTGATAGGTTTTGCCACAACATTTAGACACTTCCTATGCATGATAACACCACCTTTATTTGTGCTTAAAGAATGTGTTCAACACCCACCTCTTTGCTTGTACGCACTCACTCCACCCCTTAGGGGTTTTCCATTTCTGAATTCCAGCACTCGTACTTCGTTCTTAGTTTAGTTTTAGTTAATCGTTTGTAGCTTTCTTTCGCATTTCATACTTCGTAGTGTAGTGTACTGTAGCGTAGCGTAGAGTAGCATAATCAATCTTTCTCCCCCAATTTTTGCCACTTCACTTCTGATAAACAAGAGGCTGCTCACCTCCCTGAGGACGACCCGTACTTGCCACCGCTTCATCGCGGCCGTGCACTTGCGGTTTAGTTAAAACGTTCAACAAGTTTTTGGCGCCGTTGCCGGGGAGGTGCCAGTCCAGACTCTTGTTTGGACGATTCAAGTGGATTTAATTTTTGTTTTGTAATTTTTCTTTGTTTCAGGAGACTTGGAGTCGAAAGGAGATGCATCTGGAAAAATTTGGAGGAGAGCTGGGCAGTTTGGACCGCCAATCAGCGGCCTGAGACCGCCAATTGGCGGTCTGGTGAGCTGCTTTTGCCTTCTTATTTCTTTGTCGTGTTGCCATAATTGATCTAGTAATCTGGGACTCAATTTTACATGTTCTGACTCTTAGATTGTTCCGAGATTAATAATCAACTTCCTTTAAGCAACTTGGACCCTAAAACTCAAAGCAAAAGATTAGGCATTCTTTTTGTTTAGCTCATGCATCATGTATGTGACTTAGGCATTTAGATTGTCTTTTATCTTAGCTTTATTTTCTGTTGCTGAGAGTTGGCGTGAGGTACGCACCTTCTACTCTCACTCATGCATTTCGTATGAGCATGCATTAGTTAGTAGGAAGTGCATTGCAACAAGTGTGAGTTGAGCGTTTTGTTTGGAGAGTTGATTGTTAGATTAAGACTCCAAAACGCTACTAAGGAGGGGCTGTCCCGTAAAAGATAAGGTGGGGGATTTCATCACCCTTTCCATCGCCCCCAAAAACCACACTAATCAAGAGCCAAATTTCTAAAATCAAGTAGACATTGGCCTTAAGGAATTCGGATGCATTAGGAGAGTGATCCGGTCCCGACCGTCATAACCTGATCGGCGTTGCCCACTTTGTCGATAGTAGGAGAGACGAGATCCCCGGATCTTGGCTCACTTGCTGGGCTTTGTGGTCCTCGTTGTAGGGAGGTGAGGCGTGTTGAGGCCGTGTGACCTCGCAGTTAGGCGTCGTCTAGCTGTAAGGACCTATAGCGACCTTAGGATTACTTGAGCCTTGTTTGCTTGTGTGCTTCTACCTGTACCCATCCGCCGTAGCATAAGGACTTCTTCCTTTCTCTCCTGAGTTTTTTTTTCTCCTGTGTCCCCCCGTCTTCTCCTCTACGTACATTCTTTGTTTAAAAAAAATTGTGTGTGTGCACCTTTGTGCATGCTTTCGTGGACACGAGACGAGAGTGGTCATTTGACGAGGAGCGTTGTCAATCCGGCTTCGGTCATCGATTTCTTGACACCTTCCTCCTCTCGTGTCGCACATAGTTCGGGTTCAATGGCTGCTAATTTCCGCGAGGAGGAGCAGTTGCTGGACCCACCTGAGCGTCCTGTTGTCGTTCCCATACCTCTACGTGATCGATGCTACCCGAGCCGTACAACTCTACCCTCATGCATCGTATTACCAGAGGCTAATGGGAACCATTTTGAGGTTAAGCCTCAGTTTATTTCCATGCTCCCTCGCTTCACTGGGAAGGGTGACCCCTATATCTTTCTCAGGGAATTTGAGGAGGTTTGTGCTATGTTCAAGCTGCAACAACTTAGCATAGACTCCATCCATCTTAGGCTCGTTCCTTTTGCACTAAAGGATGACGCCAAGAAGTGGTTGTACAGCAACCAGGCGAATGCCTTTAAGACTTGGGATGAGTTTCAATCTGCATTCCTCAAGAAGTACTTTCCAAATCATCGGACTCAAAAATTGAGGAACGAAATCAATTCGTTCTATCAACATGAGACCGAACCATTCCATGCATACTTAGGGAGGTTCAAGGAGCTACTATCCTCATGCCCTCACCATAGCATCGAGTTGTGACACCTTTGTCAGATTGTTTACGAAGGTCTTCACATCCGTCAAGAACGCTCCTTGAGTCCATGTGTCAAGGAGAGTTCTTGGTAAAGGATGAAAGGGAGGCATGGGCTTTCCTAGAGGACCTCGCTGAGAAAACCATGCAATGGGAGAGTGTAAGGGAACCACCTGCATCATATAGTATAGGAGCGATGATCGCAAATGCAAACTCGACTAGATCGGGTGCCACATTCGCCGTCGATACCACTACGGCCACCGCGGCGCGCATGGCGGCCTTAATGTGCCGTATGGATTCGATTGAGCTCCAAAACCAACAAGGTGCACCTCACATGTCCACATCTGGTCCAGTTCCCTGTCATTCATGTGGTAGGATAGGTCATGTAGAAAGCGAGTGTGAGTCCAATCCTCCTGAGATGGAGCATGTCAATGCCATCTATGATAGAGCCAGGAATGATCCATACTCATTGATTGATCGTTTTATATTAACCGCAAGTGCACGACCGCGTTGAAGTGGTGGCAAATACGGGTCGTCCACTGGGAGGTGTGTCAACAATTGGTTTGTTCGAAGGCGAGAGGTAAAAGAAGGAGAGAAAGATTGGTTACACTAAACTATACTACAATGCGAAATGAAATGGAGAAGAAGCGATAAAACTAAACCCCAAAGGGGGTAGAGAAATAATGTGAACATAAAAGAGTGTGTGTGTGTGTGTTCATTAAGCTCCTCACAATATGTAGTGCATGAAATCATAAAACTACATCCAACTTTGCCTCTACATGAATTAAGATAATACTACATCATTAAAACATACAAGACAATAATTGGAATGAAGCTAAATGAACTCATGTATAAAGACTAGACCCTACTATGCCTCCACATCAATTAAGATACACATTATCATTAAAACATACAAGACATTAACCAAGGTCAAGGCAACAAGAGTTCATACACTACAACTTGTGTTTCCAATATTAATTCCATCCATATCCTAACCTTATCATTCCCCATAAAATAGGTCCACTAATCAAAACATAAGCTAAGCTTCATTCAAGAGCATTAGCATACCAAAGATAATAGTGAAAACCCATTAGAAGGTTATGAAAATCATATAAAGCTCAAGGGATTAAGATAACACACACTTAATACACTACATGATTATATCACATATTTCTCCACCCCCCAAATGGGGATGGAACTACTCACTACTCATTACACGAACTATATTAACAAAAACAAGCATAATACTGAAATGAAACTATACTAATCAAGCAAGAAATATTTAAGAAGCATAAAACAAGACAAGCAACAAAGCAAAACACATTGAAGGAAATTAACTAAGCTAGAATTAACAAGCTAATGAAAAACTTCTATTATGAACTCACTCAAATTACAAGCAGCCCTTCCTCCACCAGAGTTTTGCTTCAAGGCTTCACTCTTAGTAGGGAAGAAGGCCACCAAAGAGAGAGATGGATGCAATGGGAGGTGAAGAGTTCTATTTATAAGCATGGAAAAGCTAATCCGGGACAATCCCCCGATGTGGGACTAAACCAATACCAAAAATAGCCTAAACACATGATAATACAAGTCCAGGAGAAAGCTTAGCGGATGTGGGGCCATATGGACCGCCAATTAGCGGTCCAAGACCGTCCATTGGCGGTCTATAAACTTTAAATCGCGTTGCTTTTGGTGGTGGGCTTTGGTTGATGGATTTGTTGGTCTTGGATGCATCTACTTGGTTTGTTGGAGCTTCGACCCGAATCGAATTGCCAAAATACTCGCCATGATGGTGTGGAGTTTCCTGTTTTGCTCTTAGGTCCTTCGGTATTACGATCAGGTCCTTCTCCCTTGCATCTTAGTCCCCAGGTCTCACGATTAAGTCTTTTTCTTGCTTTTGGGTCCTTTCATGGATTTTCTCTTCAAACCTATTTATTTCTGAAATTCAAACATAAAACTTGTCACATAGCATTGCTTAGATGTAAGATAATGGATATAAGATACGAATATGAGCATGAAATGATGTCAATCAAATACCCCCACACCTAAGTTTTTGCAAGTCCCGAGCAAAACAAAGAAAGGGAAAAGCAAACGAGAAACAAGAAATCCTAACTCACTTTCGTAGGAATCACGGTTGCACTTAGCACGTGCAACAAGCCGTTAAACCTCTTTGTTGCCAAGGAGGAGGAGTGTTGTCTCCTGAGGGTTTTCAGCGGATATACCCACAAAATCCGAACAAGATGCATTATTCAATCAAGACACTCGACTCGTTGGACAAATTTTGTCGATCAATGGACGCGGTAATCCTACGGGCCGACTCTATATAGGTAATCAGTCCAAACCTACCCTAATGAACCATTCGTGCAAGTTAAATAAGGAATTAAGTGAAAAGACCTGGACAACCTCAAGATCTTCAAGTGATACAAAGTGTAAGGTCCATTAAGGTTCTTATTTGCATTTTTTTCTTTTTGTTTTGTTTCTCACATTTTTTTCTTTTTATTTAGTTGGAGCTTCATTCTCCCAGGGTCAGGTTTCGTGCATCATTGCCCATGAGGACTTACACTATCACGTACACCTTTCCCCAAATCTCCACATAGGGCAATCCCTACCACCCGTGTGACGGGAGTTCGGTGGCGCATCCCAAGTCAGATGACTCGAAAGCACCAGGCACAAAGTCCCCTGAGACCTACTTTCCCGAGTGATAGGAGCCGAGCGAGAAGAGAGAACACCTACTCACTTATTTCTTATCTACACATGAACCAAAACCCCTATACTTAATGTCTCACAACAAGATTTAAAGGGTCCTTGACTACAACGAACTTCCTTAAGTTAACAGACACAAATTATTGACTCACTAGGTTCAGGGTGGACTTCTTTAAATGTTTGAGCACTGAAACCCTATGATTACTCACCCCCAAAGGAAAACTGGGGTGCATCCTAACGAATCGATAAATCCTAAAGCCACAGTACTAGATATCCTAATGCATCAAGTTCAAGACAATTTTGGGAGCTTTCTTTTTACTTTGCCTCTCAACGGTTTTGCACATGCTAAACACACGCAAAAACCCACACAACATTTTCTTTCGCAAACACATGAATATTTTGAAAGAAATGTGAAAATTTTGAAGCACTAGGCAAGCAAAAGAAGACAAGTCACCCAAGGATCATGGCAAGCAGATATATCGATATTAAATGCAGCACACTATCATGACCCTAACAATGCAAACAAAAGAAAACAAAAGCAAAAGAAAAGACTCGACTATGTACACACGTAAAACACCCCCCCCCCCACACACACACACCTAGTTCATGCATTGTCCTCAATGAATGCGAGCAAGATACTACATGGATTTATGCATGAAAAAGAATAAATCTCACCAATGTGAAGGACATAGGGAAGATTATGGCTATGTTGATGGACACAACCCAATTTTCCTCAAAACCTGTGGGATACTAAGGAAGGGATACAAATACGTGAAAGAAATGGGGCCCAAATACTCAAGGGTTGGAGCCCACAACAATCGATGCTCACTGAAGGAGTCTTTTATTGTACTTTCTTTTTCTTTTTTTCTTTTTTTTAACTATGTACAAAAATGGGCTCCCATCTTCATATGTCAAGGGACATCAAATGGGAACCCGCCATCTCTCGAGCCAAAAATGCACATGCATGGGCTCGCGACATACCAATCAGAATTGCTTGACCACCTGATACCCTTATAAGTGTTGTGGTCGTTTGATACCTCTGGAGAGTGAGCAAGATAGGAGGCATGAATGAGAGGTGAACCTCTATCAGGTTGAAGGGTATCAGGTGGTTGATTCTTAACCCACATGGGGTCCTCAGCAGATACAGAATGAAGATCATGTGGCCCAGAGGCCATAAAAATGGTATCTTGTGGCTCAAAAGCCACATGATCGAAAGGATGTGGCTTAAGGGCCACGTGATCAAAAAGAAGTGGCTCAAGGGCCACCTGATCAGAAGAATGTGGCTCAAGGGCCACGAGATGAAAAGGATGTGGCTCAAGGGCCACATGATCAAAATTTAAGGCACCTTCTTGTGCCAGCCCAGGTGAAACATCTTCACCACCTTCAGGATCTTCATCGAACAATTTTCTGAAGTACTTGAAGGTGCCCTTAACTTCAATTTCATCCAAACCCTGGATAAGGTTGACCCCAATAGGATCATTGAAGGCACCTGGCTTCTTGCCGATGGTGAAGATGTTGAAATCAGTGCATTGACTACCATAAGTCAAGCGCATCAGACCATTGCGACAATTGAGCAATGCATTGGAAGTCGCAAGGAATGGTCGCCCCAGAATGACAGGAATTTGCCCAAGTGGGTTTGGCACAGGTTCAGTATCCAAGACAAAGAAGTCGACTGGATAAATGAACTCTCCCACTTTGATCAGCACATCTTCCACCACAACCCTCGGTTTCTTCGTGGACCTATCAGCCAATTAAAGAGTGGTCTTTGTTTGTTTGAGGTCTCCAAGACCGAGGTGGACGTAGACAAAATATGGAAGAAGATTAACAGATGCACCAAGGTCCAATAAGGCTCGATGTATGGGCACATCACCAATCACACAAGAGATAGTAGGACATCCAGGCTCCTTGTACTTGACTTGCATGGGTTGTGCCAACAAAGAACTCACGTTAGCCTCAAGAAAAGCTTTCTTTGGAACATGAGTTTTTCTCTTCTTGGTGCATAAGTCCTTGAGAACCTTGGCATAAGGTGGCATTTGCTGAATCACCTCCAATAGAGGGATGTTCACCTTAACTTGCCTAAACATCTCAAGCATCTTGTCATGCTGATCAGAGGTTTTCTTTTTAAGGCGCTCAGGGAAGGGCACCTTCGGGGCATAAGAGTGTTGCGAAGGAAGATCAGAATTCTAGTCCAAAGAAACATGAGTGGGGACCTCAGAATCTGATTCCTTCGGCACAAGAGGAGACAAGGGGACCTCAGGGTTCGGCCCCTTTGTCGAAGGAAATGTAGAAAGAACCTCAGGATCTGGCTCCTTCCTGGAAGTATTTGTGGAGGAAGCCTCAGGATCCAGTTCCCTCAAAGATGGTGATGACAAAGAATGCACCCCAATGTGGTTGTCCACCTCCTTACCAGACCTCAAAGTATGAATCACATCAATATGATGGGTCGGTTCAGAGGTAGCATGAGATAAAGGTGTCCTTCCTTGAGAATGGGTACCCCGAGGATTCACCTCGGGTTGACTCGGTAATTGGCCCTTCTCGCATTCATGGAGCTGATTAGCCAACTGGCTAACTTGCATTTCCAATGCTTTGACCGAATTGTTGCTGTCCGCAAACAAGGAATGAGTGCTCTGAATTAACGCATGAAGGGTTTGTTCAAGAGTGGGGTCCTTCGATCAACCCGTTGGGGTAGTGGAGTATGGTTAGAATAACCCGACGATGAGGTCTGAGGAGGTTGGTAATTATGGTTCTGACACCTTTGATGTGGAGGTTGGTAGGTCGTCGATGGGCGTGGAGGTTGATAAGGTGGAGGTTGAGGTTGAGCTTGCGAGCTCTGACCGTTACCCCCACTAGCCCCCCAAGAGAAGTTAGGATGGTTACACCATCCCGGGTTGTAGGAGTGACTGTACGGGTCGTTACGGGGCCTCTGTTGATACATCGCATTTGCATGCTCAGTATCCCTTAGAGCGTAAGCGCATTCCAAGTCATCATGGCCCGTAAGTCCACACCTACCACACCCGGGAGTAGCGACCTGAGCTACAGGAGCTCGGTCCAACTCTAAACTCTCAATTCTATGCATGAGAGCAGCCATTTTCGCCTCAGACGCGATCGATGACTCAACTTGATAAGTTCCAGCTCGACCAGAAGACCTGGCGGCTGGTGGCTCTCTCATGGTATCCCACTCGAAGGTACGTTCAGCCATAGACTCAAAAGTATCCTATGCCTCCTCAATGGGTTTCATTTGGAAGTCACCCTGACACATCAACTCCAACAATGTGCGGGTGTTGTAGTTAATGCCCTTATAAACAATTTGGCACAGCTGTCATAGCTCAAGTCCATGATGAGGGCACTGCTGGAGAAGGTCCTTGAACCTCTCAAAGAAAGCATGAAATGATTCGGTCTCGGTCTGATACTTTTTATGTATCTGGTGCCGTATCTGTTGAGTTTTCCTTTGAGGGAAAAATCTCTTCAGAAAGACGGTCACAAAGTCATCCCATGACCGAATCGAGCTTGCCGGGAGGCTATACATCCATTTCTTCGCATTATCCTTCAATGCGAAAGAAATCATCCTCAACCGGACTGAATCCTCGTCAAGCTGTTGAAGCTTGAACATGGAGCATACTTCCTCGAATTCGAGTATAAAGATATACGGATCCTCCTTATTGGCAGTAAAGGTTGGAAGCATGCTCACATATTGAGGTTTCAGCTCATAGTTGTTTCCGCGAGCAGGGGAACAACTATGCAAGAAGGTTGCGCGGCCCGAACAAGATGGGTCCACTCCCACAAAGTCATCGGTCTATCATGTCGAGCTAAAGGTGGTGGTGCACCAAGAACTCGATCCTGACCGAATCTCCCTTCCTCTCGAGTCAGAGGAGGAGGAGAAGGAGGTCTACGTGGTGGTGGGAACGGACCGAGGTACTCCATGTATGGAACCCGGTCACCCTCGCCACCACGAGACGACTCGGCCTCTTGCTCCAAAGGAGCACGAGGCGGAGATGGTCGATCACCAAGACCGTCCATCTCAGAAATATGCACTCTCTCTAGTCGAGCGCTCTCACCAGAACGAGTCCAACCTCGCATAAAAATGCTCGACTCGACTCTAAACAACACACAACAGAAAGTGTACTAGAGGAGGAGACTACACGTATAGAATAGATGAGGAGAGGACTCAGGTGAGGAGGGAAGAATCCCTAGAGCTAGCGTGGGTAGAGGGATCGGGAAGAAGCCTAACTAGCAAGCACGACTCAAACAATGTAAGGCAATGGGTCCTTAGGCTAGACGACGCCTAACTTCGAGGTCACTAGCCTCGACACGTCTCACCTCCCTACAATGAGGACCACAATGCCCAGCAAGTGATACCAGATCTGGAGATCCAGTACCTCCTACTATCGACAAGGTAGGCAACGCCGATCAGGTCATGACGGTCTCAACTAGATTACTCTCCTAGTGCGCCCACAATCCTAGGGCCAATGTCTACTTGCTTTTAGTTAAGGCTTTATTAAGAGTGGTCTTTGGGGCCAAGGGAAGGGTGATGAAATCCCCCTCCTTATCTTTTATGGGACAACCCCTCCTTAGTAGCGATTTAATCCTAGATCTAGCAATCAATCACTCCAATCAAACGCTCTCTCACTCTTGTCCCGATGCACCTTACTAACTAATGCATGATCGAAACATGAATGAATGAGAGATTTGGGTGCACGTACCTCACGCCAGCAATCAACAACAAAATGTAAAGAAAAGAAAAGACAAATGCATGCAAGGTCTACACATGATGCATGACCTAGATGGCAAGGAGTCTAATCTTTTGCTTTGAGTTTTATGGTCCAAGTTGATTAATGGGGGAGTGATTAATGATCTGGGAACAAAAGAGAAGTCACAGCATGCAAAATAGGGCTCCCAGATAACAAAAATTACAGTACTAACTACCAGAAAAAATTTGGAAGTGGGAAGCCCTTACCAAGCCGCCAATTGGCGGTCTCCAACCGCTGATTGGCGGTCCTTTTGAAGCTTCTGGTCCTCCAACTTGTCCAGTAGCCTCCCCTTGATCCGATGGTTCCCTGAAACTAAGAAAAAATGGAAACAAAAAATTAGAAACCCCTCGAATCGTCCAAACCAACGTCTGGACAGAGCACCTCCCGACAACGGTGCCAAAAACTTGATTGATCGTTTTATATTAACCGTAAGTGCACGACCGCGTTGAAGCGGTGGGAACTACGGGTCGTCCACTGGGAGGTGTGTCGACAATTGGTTTGTTCGAAGGCGAGAGGTAAAAGAAGGAGAGAAAGATTGGTTACACTAAACTATACTACAATGCGAAATGAAATGGAGAAGAAGCGATAAAACTAAACCCCAAAGCGGGTAGAGAAATAATGTGAACATAAAAGAGTGTGTGTGTGTTCATTAAGCTCCTCACAATATGTAGTGCATGAAATCATAAAACTACATCCAACTTTGCCTCTACATGAATTAAGATAAGACTACATCATTAAAACATACAAGACAATATTGGAATGAAGCTAAATGAACTCATGTATAAAGACTAGACCCTACTATGCCTCCACATCAATTAAGATACACATTATCATTAAAACATACAAGACATTAACCAATGTCAAGGCAACAAGAGTTCATACACTACAACTTGTGTTTCCAATATTAATTCCATCCATATCCTAACCTTATCATTCCCCATAAAATAGGTCCACTAATCAAAGCATAAGCTAAGCTTCATTCAAGAGCATTAGCATATCAAAGATAAGAGTGAAAACCCATTAGATGGTTATGGAAATCATATAAAGCTCAAGGGATTAAGATAACACACACTTAATACACTACATGATTATATCACATATTTCTCCACCCCCCAAATGGGGATGGAACTACTCACTACTCATTACACGAACTATATTAACATAAACAAGCATAATACTGAAATGAAACTATACTAATCAAGCAAGAAATATTAAAGAAGCATAAAACAAGACAAGCAACAAAGCAAAACACATTGAAGGAAATTAACTAAGCTAGAATTAACAAGCTAATGAAAAACTTCTATTATGAACTCACTCAAATTACAAGCAGCCCTTCCTCCACCAAAGTTTTGCTTCAAGGCTTCACTCTTAGTAGGGAAGAAGGCCACCAAAGAGAGAGATGGATACAATGGGAGGTGAAGAGTTCTATTTATAAGCATGGAAAAAGCTAATCCGGGACAATCCCCCGATGTGGGACTAAACCAATACCAAAAATAGCCTAAACACATGATAATACAAGTCCAGGAGAGAGCTTAGCGGATCTGGGGCCATATGGACCGCCAATTAGCGGTCCAAGACCGTCCATTGGCGGTTTATAAACTTCAAATCGCGTTGCTTTTGGTGGTGGGCTTTGCTTGATGGATTTGTTGGTCTTGGATGCATCTACTTGGTTTGTTGGAGCTTCGACCCGAATAGAATTGCCAAAATACTCGCCATGATGGTGTGGAGTTTCCTGTTTTGCTCTTAGGTCCTTCGGTATTACGATCAGGTCCTTCTCCCTTGCATCTTAGTCCCCAGGTCTCACGATTAAGTCTTTTTCTTGCTTTTGGGTCCTTTCATGGATTTTCTCTTCAAACCTATTTATTTCTGAAATTCAAACATAAAACTTGTCACATAGCATTGCTTAGATGTAAGATAATGGATATAAGATACGAATATGAGCATGAAATGATGTCAATCAAATACCCCCACACCTAAGTTTTTGCAAGTCCCGAGCAAAACAAAGAAAGGGAAAAGCAAACGAGAAACAAGATATCCTAACTCACTTTCGTAGGAATCACGGTTGCACTTAGCACGTGCAACAAGCCGTTAAACCTCTTTGTTGCCAAGGAGGAGGAGTGTTGTCTCCTGAGGGTTTTCAGTGGATATACCCACAAAATCCGAACAAGATGCATTATTCAATCAAGACACTCGACTCGTTGGACAAATTTTGTCGATCAATGGACGCGGTAATCCTACGGGCCGACTCTATATAGGTAATCAGTCCACACCTAGCCTAATGAACCATTCGTTCAAGTTAAATAAGGAATTAAGTGAAAAGACATGGACAACCTCAAGATCTTCAAGTGATACAAAGTGTAAGGTCCATTAAGGTTCTTATTTGCATATTTTTTCTTTTTGTTTCTTTTCTCACATTTTTTTTCTTTTTATTTAGTTGGAGCTTCATTCTCCCAGGGTCAGGTTTCGTGCATCATTGCCCATGAGGACTTACACTATCACGTACACCTTTCCCCAAATCTCCACATAGGCAATCCCTACCACCCGTGTAACGGGAGTTCGGTCGGCGCATCCCAAGTTAGATGACTCGAAAGCACCCGGCACAAAGTCCCCTCAGACCTACTTTCCCGAGTGATAGGAGGAGATATTAGAGGTGCTTAAGCAAGTAAAGGTTAACATCCCCTTGTTGGATCTCATCCAACAAATACCTCAATATGCCAAAGTGTTGAAGGATCTCTGCACAACCAAGAGGAAGCCCAATGTTCCTAAGAAAGCATTCTTGGCTGCAAATATCAGCTCACTTTTGTCCAATCCCACCTACACAAAATACAAGGACCCTGGGTGTCCTACTATTCATTGTATGATAGGGGACACTACAATGAGCAATGTATTGCTTGATTTGGGATCGGCGGTCAACCTCCTCCCATTCTCTGTTTATCAACAGTTGTACTTGGGAGAATTAAAACCAACTAATAGCACCCTTCAATTGGCGGATAGATCCATTTGTATGCCCATGGGGATTATCGAGGACGTGCTTATCAAAGTTGCAGATTTTATATTTCCAGTCGATTTTGTTGTCCTCGATACCAATCCTGTTGCGAACACCTACTCTCAAATACCTTTGATTTTGGGTAGACCATTTCTGGCCACCTCCAATGCCTTGATTAATTGTAGAAATGGTCTCATGAAGCTCTCATTCGGTAACATGAGTGCCGAGTTTCATGTGTTCAACTCAGGTAGGCAACAGGAACCTATGGATGAAACTTTAAATCTAAATCTCATCTGCCAGTTGGAGAAAGCACCACAATATCAACGAACACCCCTAACCCCAATGCAACCCGTTGAGAATGTTCGTGGTGTCTATACCAGAAGGTGTCTCTAACTCATGTCCCATGGCCATTGAGCCATTTGAGCTTCGTTGTGACTCCAACAAGGACCCACCTATGACCGAGCTTTTGCTTGATGATCTAAATGATGGTGGGAGGTCCTTGTTGGATGACTTGGGGAGCAGCCCCGTTCTTCGTGATGCAGGTCTGCTGCATCCATCGAATGAGCTTGAGGAACTCATTCCGATGCACCCGCCTATTGGTTGGAGGGTTTTGTTCGATGAGCAACTAAACCCTAGTGAGGCAACACAACTTCATTCTTTGTTGCCCACACCCAACCAATATCATGAGGGGTTCGAGTCTTTCAGCTTTGACCTTTCACCCCTCATGACACCTCAGAGTACCAGTGAAGTTTGCCCATCTCGGCAAGTCTCTTGTCCTCAAAACTTGATGTTCTCATTTGATGTTCCTTGACCAAATGATTATGAGAATATCTTAGTTGATGTATATATCATGTAAAAAAGAGTGTGTAATAAAAGACTCCTTCAGTGAGCATCGATTGTTGTGGGACCCAACCCTTGTGTACTTGGGCCCAATCTCTTCACGTATTTATCTCCCTTCTTCAGCTTCTCATAGGTTTTGAGGGAATTTGGGTTTGTGTCCATCAACATGACCCTGAACGTCCCTTTGTACTTCATGTTGGTGAGATCTTTCCTTTTTCATGCATATCTACATGTAGTATCTTGTTCACATTCATTGAGGACAATGCATGAAGTAGGTGTGGGGGGTGTTTTACGTGTGTACATAGTCGAGTCTTTTTCTTTTGATTTTGTTTTCTTTTTGTGTGTATTGTTAGGTTCATGTTAGTGTGATGCATTTAATATCGATATATTTGTTTGCCATGATCCTTGGGTGACTTGTCTTCTTTTGCTTGCCCAGTACTTTAAAATTTTCACATTTCTTTCAAAATCTTCATGTGTTTGCGAAATAAAATGTTTTTGTGGGTTTTGCGTGTGTTTAGCATGTGCAAAACCGTTGAGAGGCAAAGTGAAAGCTCCCAAAATTGTCTTGAAGTTGATGCATTAGGATTTCTAGTTTACTGGCTTTAGGTCTTATTGAGTCGTTAGGATGCACCCTGGTTTCCCTCGGGGGGCGTGTAATCATAGGGTTTCAGCACTCAAACATTTAAAGAAGTCCACCCTGAACCTAGTGAGTCAAATAATTCGTGTCTATTAGTATAAGTAAGTTTGTCGTAGCCAAGGGCCCTTAATCTCTTTTTGTGAAACTTAAGTGTAGGCGTTTTGGTTCCCATGTAGATAAATGAATAAGTGGTGTTCTCTCTTCTCGCAGGACTCCTATCACTCGGGAAAGTGGGTCTGAGGGGCCATTGTGCCTGGTACTTTCGAGTCATCTGACTTGGGATGCACCGACCGAACTCCCGTTACACGGGTGGTAGGGATCGCCCTATGTGGAGATTTGGGGGAAGGTGTACGTGATAGTGTAAGTCCTCATAGGCAATGATGCACGAAACCTGACCCTGGGAGAATCAAACACCAACCAATAAACTGCTCCAAAGAAAAAGAAAAAAGAAAAAAAGAAAAAAAAGAGTCAAATAAGAACCAAAATTGACTTTACACATTGTATCACATTCAGAAGTTAAGGTTGCCCATGTCTTTCACTTAAGTCCTTAACTAACTTTCACGAATAACTCATTAGGCTAGGTTTGTGGACCGATTACATATATAGAGTCGACCCGTAGTATTACCGCATCCCATGATCGACAATATGACTCCGACGAGTCGTGTAGCTAGATTGATTAATGCATCTTCTTCGGATCTTGTGGGTATATCCGCTGAAAACCCTCAGGAGACAACACTCCTCCTCCTTGGCGACAAGGAGGTTTAACGGTTTGTTGCACGTGCTAAGTGCAACCGTGATTCCTACGAAAGTGAGTTAGAATTTCTTGTTTTTCGTATGCTTTTCTCTTTCTTTGTTTTGATCGGGACTAGCAAAAGTTAGGTGTGGGGGTATTTGATTGGCATCATTTCATGTTTATATTTGTATCTTATATCCATTATCTTTCACCTAAATAATGCTATGTTACGAGTTTTATGTTTAGTTTTCAGAAATAAAAAGGTTTGAAGAGATGAAGCATAAAAGGACACAAAAGCTGGGAAAAATGACTGAATTGTGAGATATGGGGACTAAGATGCAAGGGAGAAGGACCTGAATGTAAGGCAGAAGGACCTAAGAGCAAAACAGAATAATACACACCATCATGGGGAGTATTTTACCAATTCGATTCGGGTCGGATCTCCAACAAGTCAAGTAACCGCATTAAAGACCAACAATACCAGAAAGAAAAGCCCACAGCAAATTCGAACGCGATCCGAAGTTTTTGGACCGCTAATTGGCGGTCCATATTACTCCGGACCCGCCCAAATTTCTCCTGGACTTGTATTAATGTTCGTTTAGGCTATTTTTGGTATTGGTTTAGTCCCACATCGGGGGATTGTCCCGGATTACCTTTTTCCATGGCTATAAATAGAACTCTTCACCTCCTATAGTAAGGACTCCATATTTTAAGTGACTATTCTTCCTACTAGAAGTGAGGCCTTGAAGCACACACTAAAGTAGGAGGATGCTACTTTTAATGTGAGTCATTTTAATACAAGTTTTCTTTATTATGTTGTTTGTTTTATGTTTCTTGTTTTGCTTTGCTTAATCTCATTTCATTAGTTTTATTAGCTTAGTTAATATGCTTTCTTTGTTTAGTTTAATAATTAGTGTAATGTTTAGTGAGTAGTTCCATCCCCTTTGGGGGGTGTAGTAGATGTACATACATGCAAATGAGAATGGATTGAATGTTTTATTTCCAATGTGTTGATAAAACATGAATGTATGCTTGCTTGTTTAGGATAGAATTTATAACTTGATGAGTTTTGCCAAAATGATTAGACACCTCTCATGCTTGTTTAGGTTCTGAAATAAACATCTTGCATATGTAAATGTTAATCAACTAAGTTGGTGAATAGATTGATAGGTTTTGCCACAACATTTAGACACTTCCTATGCATGATAACACCACCTTTATTTGTGCTTAAAGAATGTGTTCAACACCCACCTCTTTGCTTGTGCGCACTCACTTCAACCCTTAGGGGTTTTCCATTTCTGAATTCCAGCACTCGTACTTCGTTCTTAGTTTAGTTTTAGTTAATCGTTTGTAGCTTTCTTTCGCATTTCATACTTCGTAGTGTAGTGTAGTGTAGCGTAGCGTAGAGTAGCATAATCAATCTTTCTCCCCCAATTTTTGCCACTTGACTTCTGATAAACAAGAGGCTGCTCACCTCCCTGAGGACGACCCGTACTTGCCACCGCTTCATCGCGGCCGTGCACATGCGGTTTAATTAAAACGTTCAACACTTCTTCCAATAAGCATAATTTGTTCTATTAAACAAAAGAGGTCTACCGGTGTGGAATCCCTTACATTGTTGGGTCATTGATACAAAGGTTAATTTTCTTAAATACAAAAGACTAGGCTCTGATACCAAATTTAGGATCTAACTAGCCCTAGGTCTAAAGGTGAGGTGAATAGACTAAGTTCACTCTTAAACATAAGTAAGTAAAAAATGTAACAACAACAATATAAAGTTAGTGAGTGAGAGAAGCAAACCACAACACCAATGTATAGAGGTTTGGATCCACCAACCGCATCGTAGTCATCTCTTACGAATTGATCCTCCTTGACTAACTTTGCGTTTTCCACTATTCCGTCTCCCCGTTCTGGGCCTGGAGATCTTGCCTTTACACTTGAAGCTTGCGAACACCCTCACCAAGCGTGGACCACCTTGTCACAATCCGAGAAGAGCTTCACTCTGGAAACTATTACAGCATGTTTGTGGAGATATCTAGTAACCACTTTTAATCTCAGGCACTTGAATGATTGATGAAAGAAAGAATGATTCAAGTGGAAAATTCATCACATTGTGAAGTTTTAAAGCACAAGAGAGTAGTATGAATATAAGAGCTTTAGAGAAATGACTGGTCACTTAAAAAGTTTGTTCTAAGCTCTATATATAGTCTCTAAACTTAAACTAGCAGTTGTGATTGATTTGGTAAAGATTTGTGTAATATACACAAAACAAAAAACTTGAGTTCAGCAAATCAAGACACCAACGGTCGACCGGTATGGACAAAGTGGTCGACCATTTTCTTATTTATAAGTCGGTCGAACCACTAAGGCTAGAACTTAAGTGAACGGTCGAACTAGGTAGAAGGGCGGTCGACCGTTCTCAAGATTTTGGCCAGGATAATAAAAAGCAAATCAATTAACTATCAGACAAAATAGGAATCCCGTCTGATTTATTTGTTTATATACCGCAAGTGCACGACATCAGTGAAGTCATGGCAAATACGGGTCGTGTCCACGAGGAGGTGTGTCAACTTTAATTTTTCAGAAATCGAGTGGGAAAAGAAGAGAAGTTGTTGATTATGCTAACTACATTAAACTACGAATGAACTAACACTTTAACTAAACCCCCATGGAGTGGAGGTGTGTAGGTATGTGTGTGTGAGTGGGTCTTCATTTGAATTAGGAAAAAGTTTAGTTTGTGTGGCATACAAGTAGAAGCTAGTGTAGAATCTAAGTGTAGGATACACAACACTACAGGGAAGACCTTGAACATGCATATCTCACATGAAGTTGAGGTTGATTTTAGATTATCAAGTATGCAACAAGTAAATAGTGTGGCCATTAGAGCATCAATCAATCCTACATACATCCTAAATCATTCATGTGAATGTGCACCAAACATGGATCCATACATAACAAGTCATTCCCATCAAACCATTACAAGAAACAAGATAAACTCTAAAGCTAGCATGAGATAAGTACCTAGTATGGGCATTATCCCATCTAATACAAGTTTAAGCATGCTACAAGTATAGATCTACATTAAGCATATAAAATGGCATAAATAAAATAATCCAACACTACCACATAATCTACATCACCTCCACCCCCAAACGGGTATGGAACTACTCACTACTCATTAAGAAAAGAGACAAAATGAAATTAAATTAAGCATGCAAAAATTGAAAAGAGACCATACAAAACTAACAAAACATTCTTTATTGCTCACTCACTTACAAGTAGCCTCTCTCCACCAGAGTTTTGCTCCAAGGCTTTACTCCTAGTAGAGAGAATGGCCACCAAGAGAAAAGATGGATTACAAAGGAGGAGGAAAAGTTCTATTTATAGCCATAGAAAAATGTAACCGGGGATAATCCCCCGGTATGGGACTAAACACATACTATAAATGGACATAAAACAACATAATCCAAGACCCGACTAAACTAGGGCTGAGCATCGGTCCGGTCCGGACCGGACCGGAAAAAAAAATTAGGTCCGGACCGGAAAAAATTCGGATAGGCGGACCGAAGACCGGACCGGACCGGTCCAAAAACCCGATTTTTACCTTAAATTTAAAAATAATAATAATTTGGACCGGTCCGGACCAGACCGGACCGGAAAATTTAAAATTTGCCGGACCGAAACCCGGACCGGACCGAACCCGGACCGACCGCTCCGGTCCGGTTGACCGGTTTGACCCGGTCAATGCACAACCATAGACTAAACCATGAATTGTTTGGACCAATTTGGACCGCCAATTGGCGGTCTGGAATGGTTGGATCGCGTCTGCATTTCAGTGTCTCATTTCTGGCTTGATTTCTTGATGTTTGATGAACCCGATTTGGTTGTTGATGTTTGGGCCCGGATCTAATTGCCAAAATACTCCTCATGATGGTGTGGAGCTTATTGATTTTCTAATTGATCATTTTGCTTTACATCTGGGTCCTTCCCTCTTTCATCTCAGTCCCTAAGTCTTGCAACTTAGTCTTTTTCCTTGATTTTGAGTCTTTTTTGTGCATCTTCTCCTCAAACCTGTTTATTCCTGAAACTTAAACATAAAACTCGTTAAGTAGCATTGTTTAGGTGAAAGATAATGGATATAAGACACAATGTATGCATGATATGATGTCAATCAAATACCCCCACACCTAACTTTTGCTAGTCTCGATCAAAACAAAGCAAGGAAAAATGAAAGAAAGACAAAGGCATACGTAAAATAAGTAAATCCTAACTCACTTTGTTAGGAATCACAGTTGTACTTTGAGGACTTACACTATCATGTACACCTTCTCACAAATCTTCACATACGGCGATCCCTACAACTCTTGTAACAAGAGTTCGGTCGGTGCATCCCAAGCAAGATGACTCAAAATAACCAGGCACTAAGTCCCCTCGGACCTAATTTCCCGAGTGATAGGAGCCGCGCGAGAAGAGAGAACACCACTTATTTATTTATTTATCTACAGGGGAACCAAAACCTCTACACTTAATTTTTCACAACAAGATTTTAAGGGTCCCTGACTACGACAAACATGCTTATACTAACAGACACGAATTATTTGACTCACTAGGTTCAGGGTGGACTTCTTTATAAGTATTGAAACCCTATGATTACTCACCCCCGAGGGAAGACCGGGGTGTATCCTTACGACTCGATTAGACCTAAAGCCGGTATACTAGATATCCTAATGCATCATGTTCAAGTCAATTCTGGGAGCTTCTCTTTTGATTGCGTCAAAATGGTTTTGCACACGCTAAACACATGCAAAACCACAAAAGATTTTCTTTCGCAAACACATCAAATTTTTTGAAAGAAATAGGAAATGAAGCACTACGGCAAACAAAAGATAACAAGGCACCCAAGGATCATGGCAAGAAGATATATCGATATTAAATGCAGCACACTAACATGATCCTAGAAAGGTAAACAAAAGAAAGCGAAATAAAACAAAAGACACAAAATATGTACATACGTGAACCCCCCCCCCCCCCACACACACACACACATCTAATTCATGCATTGTCCTTAATGTATGGCAGAATGGCGTCAATGCATGGATAGGGCGTACCAGACTAATGATGGCGGCCAGAGGTACTCGAAGAGGCACCTCACTCAATAGCCGATAACTTCCTATAAATCTTTTCGTTTTGCTTGGCCAAAATGACATTTTGTAGCTCTACCGCCGTCTCAGATATGTCGGCGTTGAAGAGCGTTCTCGAGCTCACAGATGAGTTTGGAGTACTGGCTCTACCATCGTCCTCCATGTAATCAGGCACCCATACCTCCTGAAGGCAATGGCGAATTGACGGGGTCATCTTCGCTACCTCGAGGTCGGTGCCTTGGCGCCTCAGAATGCGCTCAAATTGTGGGATGTCCAACATGCCACACAATTTGTTAACCAGAGTCAGCAAACAATGTATTTCGTTCAGCTTCGCGTTCACCAACACGTCGAACAATGTTCGACAAATGCAGTGAGGTAAACCATCCATGAGACTATACGCTATTCGCAAACTAAGTGTGAAGAATGTGGAGGTCCGCTCTTGGCCCAACACATTCCTACACACCCACCTGGCTACAATGTGAACATTGGAGTATATGTGCGCATTGGGTATTCCCCATGCAATGAAATGGGTTGCCCGCGCCCAAGCATAGATCGGTAAAAATTAATATCTTGAGGGGGCACGAGATCATCGACTAAGGGGATCCCAGTCGCGTCGGAGATAAATTGGGGGTGTCACGGTGTGTTTAACCCCTCTAAGGGTGACACTAAACTCGAGTTGTCAGGTCTGGTCCAACTCGAGTTTAGAATAAAACTCACGTACAAGAGGTTCTACATACATGGTTTCATCACCCTCATACATCAAATGACTCCACCTTTTTACTACGATTCTGTCATAGAAGGTTACTCTGAAATCACGAATCAGAGAGGCAAAACTATGTTCTGGAATTAAATGTGGGCTGGCCATACCTGTACCTACCTTGGTGAGCTTTAACGGAGGAACAAGCAGCGACGGAGACGAACATGACGCTCGAGGGGTGGCAACCACAGGACGTCGACGCAAGCAGTAACAAAAAACTCAAAACCAACACAAACCGACTACCCCCGACAAAATAAACTCCCAGCCAAAGATCCAAGGGCCGATCCTCAGAACAGGTCGTTGATTGGCGGTTCGAGACTGTTGATTGGTGGTTGGAGACCACTGATTGGCGGTTCGTTTGTCTGATCTAGCACCAAAATTTCTTTGCGTGGCGGATAGAAAAGAAAAATCCGTTTTGGTTGTGGTGGATGATGAGTTGGGTAATGAACACGCATTTTTAACAAAGAAGCATGGGAAAATATCAAAAGGCACTTCTATTTCTTTATTTTCTTTTTTTTTATTTTTTTGTTTTTTTTTGAAGATATGTACAACAAAATGAAAAGATGAATCACGTCAAGTGATCACATCCTGAGGAAGTTTGTGTAAAGACATGACTTCCGCCTCGACCATTGTCATTGTCCCCTCCAAGTACGGTTTTAGCCGGTGTCCATTAACTTTGAACACGTCGTTGGTACTCGGGTTCTGAATCTCAACCTCTCCAGGAGGGAAAACAGTTAAAACAATAAAGGCACCAGACCAACGACTCTGAAGTTTCCTCGGAAACAAGTGGGGGCGAGAGTTATACAACAAGACCTTTTGTCCAACCGTGAAGGTTTTGATTCTGAGCAAACGATCGTGGAAAATTTTAGTGCAGGACTTGCAGATCTTGGCTTTCTCATAAGCTTCATTGCTCAACTCCTCCAACTCGTTGAGGTCCAGCTTGCGATTGGCACCGAAAACATCAAGACATTATGTTAAGATGTTTGATTGCCCATAAGTCCCAGTGCTCAAGCTCTACCGGAAGAAGGCAAGCTTTGCCATAAACTAGCCTGTAAGGGTACATGCGAAGGTTAGTTTTAAATGCAGTGTGGAAGGCCCACAATGCATCATTAAGCTTAATCGACCAATCTTTCCTCGAAACATTAACCATTTTCTCTAGAATTTGCTTGAGGTGACAATTTGAAATTTCCACCTGGCCACTGGTTTGAGGATGATAAGGTGTGGCCAACTTGTGCGTGATGAATATTTACTCAACACTGCCTCGAGGGATTGGTTCAAAAAGTGTGTCCCCCGATCACTTATGATACAACGAGGTGTCCCAAACCTTGCAAAACTGTGTTCTTTAAGAAATTTGATCACAACCCTGTGATCGTTAGTGCGAGTGGGGATTGCTTCAACCCACTTCGACATATAATCAACCGCCACCAGAATGTAGGTGTGACCATGGGACACGTGGAAAGGGCCCATGAAGTCAATTCCCCAAACATCAAGGATGTTGACCACTAGGATAGGATTGAGTGGCATCATATCACGTCTTCCAATGCGGCCCACACGTTGACACCTATCGCATGCTTTGCAAAATGCAAAAGTGTCTTGGAACAACGTGGGCCAATAAATTAAAGCCGCATTGGAGCACTTTGGCCACAGTTTTCTTGTCACCAAAGTGCCCACCACATGCCTCCTTATGGCAAAAAGACAAGACGCTCTGAATCTCATCGTTAGGAATGCACGTTCTTATGATTTGATCGGCACAATACTTAAACATGTAGGCATCATCCCAATAGAAGTGCTTGACTAACGACTTGAATTTGGCTTTCTCATTTTGTTTCCATTGAGCCGGTACCTCCCCAGTTGCAAAATAGTTCACAATGTCAGTGAACCAGGGGGTGAGGCTATTGTCATAAGGCTCTCGTCAGGAAAGAAGTCGTTCACCGGTGGATCCGATGAAAGCTCAACTTGAATGTGAGAAAGGTGATCTGCCATGACGTTCTCGTATCCCATCTTATCCAGTATCTCAAGGTCGAATTCTTGAAACAACAAGATCGAACGAAGGAGACGGGGTTTTGCATCCTTTTTGGACAAAAGTTAGCGAAGAGCTGTGTGATCAGTGTAGATGATGACGTTCGAACCAATGAGGTACTGACCCAACATGAACGCGAGGTACTATTTCTCAGTGACGGCGTAGTTAAGTTGGGCGTCGTTGAGAGTACAACTTGTATAATAGATCACATAAGGCAATTTGTCGCCTTTCTGACCCAACACTGCTCTTATCGCATAATTAGATGCATCACACATAAGCTTAAAAGGTAGAGTCCACACCAGTGCCTTATTAATAGGAGCGGAGGTAAACTCACGCTTAAAAAACTCAAAAGCAGTCATGCACTTGGGTGTGAACTCAAAAGATGTGCCTTTAGCAAGCAAGCTCGTCAAAGGATGAGCTATCTTGTTGAAATCTTTAATAAAACGCCGGTAAAAACCAGCATGTCCAAGGAATGATGGGATTTCTTTTACCGAGATGGGTGGCAAAAGCTTAGAAATAAGCTCAATCTTTGCCCTATCCTCCTCAATACCTTCACAAGATACCACGTGACCCAATATGATGCCTTTTGTACCCATGAAATGACATTTTTCCCAATTAAGGTCTAAGTTCATTTCCGAACACCTCTTGAGAACAAGGCTCAAGTGGTGCAAGCACTCATCAAAGGAGGTGCGATGAATTGAGAAGTCATCCATGAATATCTCAAGGAAGTTCTCGACCATGTCGGAAAAGATACTTAACATCCAACGTTGGAATGTTGCTGGTGCATTGCATAATCCGAAAGGCCTATGTCTATAAGCAAACGTCCCAAAAGGACAAGTGAATGTGGTTTTCTCTTGGTCTTCAGGGGCAACTGGGAGTTGAATGTACCCCGAATAACCATCGAGGAAACAGTAATAGGCGTGCCCGGCGAGTCTCTCCAACATCTGGTCGATGAAAGGTAGAGGGAAGTGGTCCTTACGCGTGACGACGTTCAACTTCCTATAGTCAATGCAGACTCACCACCTAGTTTGAAGTCGTGTGGGTACAAGCTCATTGTTGTCATTCTGGACAACAGTGATACCCGACTTCTTGGGCACAACCTAAACAGGACTTACCCAAACACTGTCCGAAATAGGGAAAATGATGTCATGATCTAAACACTTGATGATCTCTTTCTTAAATACTTCTGTCATGGCTGGATTTAGACACCTTTGGGGGTCGCGTGTGGTCATGCATCATCCTCCATAAAGATGTGATGTTGCACGACGTCCGGACTTATCCTTTTAATGTCCTTCAAGGACCACCCAATGGATGATTTGTGCTCCTTTAGGAATGGAATCAGACGTTCTTCCTGATCCTCAGTCAACGTTGATGAAATAATCACCGGAAATGACCTATCGGGACCAAGAAAAATGTGTTTCAATTCCTTAGAGAGTTCTTTAAGCTCAACTGTGGATGGCTCCTTGAGGTAAGGCATCATATCTAGCTCGAGATGTAAGATAGGAGGAGCTCGCATGCACTGAACAACATGCACATCATCGCTCAACTCGCCCCCGTCCTCTTCATGATCAGAATCATCCATGTTGTATGCATTTCAGTTTTCATGAATCAGGGAGTACTCTTCTTCTATTTCTTCTTCAATGTCTCGTATAAGTTTGATTTCCATGGGATCCTCGAAAGATGTCGGCTGCCTAGACATATTGAACACATGAAATGTCGCGGTCAAGTTTTCGAACGACAATTTCATGAGTCCAGTTCGACAATTGATTAAGGCATTTGGCGTCGCCAAAAATGGTCAACCCAAAATCAATGGGATCTGAGAGTGGGTAGGCTTGACTGGTTCAGTTTCAAGGACGACGAAGTCAACAGGAAATATGAAATCTCCAACCTTGATTAGGACCTCTTCGATGACCCCCATCAGGACTTTGATCGAACGATCAGCAAACTGTAAAGTTGTTTTCGTCGGCTTTAGCTCGCCTAGGGTTAATCGTTGATACACAGAAGCTGGTAAGAGGTTCTAGCAAGACATTATTAATGCGAGAGTCCTCAATGACACATGAAATTGTTGGACTACCTGGGCCCTTCAATTTTACGTACGTTGGGTTCTAAATGATCCTTCAAGAATTTTGCATATGGAGTTATTTGTTAAATCATGTCTAACAAGGGAATGTCGACATTCACTTTCTTGAATATCTCCAGCATATTCTCAACACTGTCACTTTGTTTCTTAGTTAACCTACTAGGATATGAAGCTTTTGGCAGGTAGTTTTTCTGCGGTGCTTGAGAAAGAGGCATTGGTGTATACCTCACCCTCGGCCTCTTTCTCACGATCATTCCCACAAAGGGGCTGCACAAATGGATTTAGTGGCAAGGAAACATGGTTGTTGATTGCTTCCCATTTCTCAGGGTAACAATGGCATTGACATGGTCCATAGGTTCTTCAACACAGTTCACTTGCCTCCCTGCGGTCTTGAACTTGCATTTTGCATGTTCGAGTGATGTTAAGCATGGGGGTTAGCCACAGGTTGGCTAGGCAGAGTCTCTCTCTCCCTCTCATGCACAGACTGAGCGAGTTGGCCCATCTAAAGCTCGAGAGATTTAATGGTATACTGATTCGAAGTGTGGACTTAACTTGTGGATGACATAAAGTTTTTTACTGAGTTCTCAAATCCACGAGTCAAGTTCTCAAGCGAATTAAAATGGGTTTCCATGTTGTTAGAATTTGGGAAACCCGGTGGGTTGGTGATCTAATCTTGGGGTGGCTGAAAAGATTGTGAATGCATGGGAGGTTGGTGTGGTATGTTAGGTCTAGAGAAGTTTGAAGGACCACCATGGACATTGTTTTGGTTCCACGAAAAGTTAGGGTGGTTCCTTGATTGACATCATTTCATGCTTATATTTGTATCTTATATCCATTATCTTACACCTAAGCAATGCTACGTGACGCGTTTTATGTTTGAATTTCAGAAATACAGAAGTTTGAAGGGAAGAAGCATGAAAGGACCAAAAAGTAGGGAAAAAGGACTTAATTGTGAGACCTGGGAACTAAGATGCAAGGGAGAAGGACCTGAACGTAAGACCGAAGGACCTAAGAGCAAAATAGAAAACTCCACACCATCATGGGGAGTATTTTGGCAATTCGATTCGGGTCAGAGCTCCAACAAGCGAAGTAGATGCATCCAAGACCAGCAAATATATCAAGGAAAGCCCACAACAAAATTTAGCTCGATCTGGATCCTGTAGACCGCCAATTGGCGGTCTGGAACGGTCCGGATCTTCCCAGATCCGCTAAGATTTCTGGAGCGTATGTATTAGTGTTTGTTTCGGCTATTTTTGGTATTTGTTTAGTCCCACATCGGGGGATTGTCCCGGATTACCTTTTTCTATGGCTATAAATAGAACTCTTCACCTTCTATTGTAAACTACCCATTGCTTGGTGGCATTCTCTCTACTAAGGAGTAAGCCTTGAAGCAAAACTCAAGGTGGAGAAGAATTCTACCTTCAATGTGAGTCATTGTTAATAAAATAAATTTCCTTAGTTTCTTTTAATCTTGTCTTTTAATTCTTGCATGTTTCTTTAGTTTATGTTTCTTTCAATTAGCTTCTTTAATATTCCTTTCATGCTTAGTCTAATTTCATTTCAGTAGAATGTTTCATTTTAATGTAGGTTGTAGTGTAATGATTAGTGAGTAGTTCCATCCCCATTTGGGGGTGGAGAAATATGTGATATGATCATGTAGTGTATTAGGTGTGTGTTATCTTAATCCCTTGAGCCTTATATGATTTCCATAACCATCTAATGGGATTTCACTCTTATCTTTGATATGCTAATGCTCTTGAATGAAGCTTAGCTTATGCTTAGATTAGTGGACATCTTTTATGGGGAATGATAAGGTGAGGATATGGATGGAATTAATATTGGAAACACAATTTGTAGTGTATGTACTCTTGTTGCCTTTACCTTGGTTAATGTCTTGTATGTTTCAATGATATTGGGTTATCTTATTTCATGTGGAGGCATAGTAGGGTCTAGTCTTTATACATGAGTTCATTTAGCTTCATTCCAATTATTGTCTTGTATGTTTTAACGATATAGTCTTATCTTATTTCATGTGGAGGCAAAGTTGGATTTAATTTTATGATTTCATGCACTACATGTTGTGAGGAGCATAATTGAACACACACACACACATCCTTATGTACACATTATTTCTCTACCCCCTATGGGGTTTAGTTTTATTTCTTATCTTCCATTTGCTTTTTGCATTGTAGTGTAGTTTAGTGTAACCAAACTTTCTCTCCTTTCTTTCCCACTCGCCTTCGCACAAACCAAAAGTCGACACACCTCCCTGTGGATCGACCCGTATTTGCCACCGCTTCAACGCGGTCGTGCACTTGCGGTTTAATATAAAATGAATCAATCATTCCTCCATCCGGTATTATATGATGATGAGTATGGGTCATTCCTAGATCTATCATAGATGGCATTGATATGTTCCATCTCAGGAGGAACGAATGCACACTCGACTCCTACATGACCTATCCTACAACAAAAATAACAAGGAACCAAACTAGATGCAGACACATGAGACACACCTTGTTGGTTTTGGAGCTCAATCGAATCCATACGGCATGCATTAAAGCCGTCATGCTTGCCTCGGTGGACGTAGTGGTATTGACAGCAAATGCGGCACCCGATCTAGTCGAGTTCGCATTTGCGATCCTCGCTCCAATGCTAGATGATGCTGTTGGTTCCCTCACACTCTCCCACTGAATGGTTTTCTCAGCGAGGTCTTCTAGGAAAGCACATGCCTCCCTTTAATCCTTTCCTAAGAACTCTCCTTGACACATGGACTCAAGGAGCGTTCGGGATGGGATGTGAAGACCCTCGTAGACAATCTGACAAAGGCACCACAACTCGATGCCATGCTGAGCGCATGAGGATAGTAGCTCCTTGAACCTCTCTAAGTATGCATGAAATGATTCGGTCTCATATTGATAAAATGAATTGATTTCGTTCCCCAATTTTTGAGTCCGATGATTTGCGAAGTATTTTTTGAGGAATGCCTATTGAAATTCATCCCAAGTCCTAAAGGCATTCGCCTGGTTGTTGTACAACCACTTCTTGGCATCATCCTTTAGTGCAAAGGGGACAACCTAAGGTGGATGGAGTCTGTGCTAAGTTGTTACAACTTGAACATAGCACAGACCTCCTCAAATTCTCTGAGAAAAATATAGGGGTCACCTTTCCCAGTGAAGTGAGAGAGCATGGAGATAAACTGGGGCTTAACCTCAAAGTGGTTCCCATTCGCCTCGGGCAATACGATGAAACAAGGTAGAGCAGCACGACTCGGGTAGCATCGATCGCGAAAGGGAATGGGAACCTGGGGCACCAATTGATTAGGTTGTAGACCCCCACCTTCCTGACTAGAGGGTGGTGGAGGTCCAAAACCTGAGTCATCCTTGTGTGGTCCAAGACTTGCCATGGTCCTGGGACTGTGTAGGACACGGGATGGGGATGTGTTTGTAACATCAACAATCGAAAACAAATCGATGTCGTATCTCGTCAAACGACCCACAACGTCTCATGACCACACCGGCATGCACAAAGATGTGCACCCACACGAGTCAGACGAAAAATAAAGAACTTGTTTTAAGCAACTAAAGCAGAATGTGCGTAGAGGAGAAGACAGAAACACAAAGATTAAAGGGAATGACTCAGGAGAGAAAGGAAGAAGTCCTTATGCTACGATGGGTAGATACTGGTAGAAGCACACAAGCAAGCAAGGGTCAAACAACCCAAGGTCGCTACAAGTCCTTACAGCTAGACAACGCCTAACTACGAGGTCACGCGGCCTCAACACGCCTCACCTCCCTACGGTGAAGACCACAAACAAATAACCACAAGTGCACAGCCACGTTGAAGCGGTGGTAAATAAGGGTCGATCCACAGGGAGGTGTGTCGACTTTGGTTAGTTCGAAGGCAAGTGGGAAACAAAGGGGATAAGAGATTGATTAAAGTAACAAGACTAACTATGCTACGCTACACCAGTATGAAACAAACGAAGAAGATGAAAGCACTAAATAAAACTAAACTAAGTGACTAATAGATGAACCTGGAAATCAGGAATGGAAAACCCTTAAGGGGTGGAGTGTGTGTACACTTGAAATAAGAGTTGATGAATGCATACAATAAGCTCAAGTGTAGGTAGTGTTTGTTAGGCATAAGAAGTACCTCAGGGCAAGACCTATCATCCAAATCACTAACCTATGTGATTAATATGAGCATGACAAATTTGTTATTAAGAACCTAAACAAGCATTGAACGTACCTAAATATTATGGAAGAAACCATCAAGTTAAGTATTCTCTTTAATTCAAACAAGCATACTAACATTTTTCACATACAACAATGTTTAGCATTCATTCCATCTACATAACATGTATAGACATATACTCCACCCCCAAAGGGGGATGGAACTACTCACACATTATTAGACCAACATTCATACTAAGGAAATAAAACATGCTAAATAATTCTAGGAAGACTAAAACAAACAAAGTTAACTAAGTATGCAAGAATTGAAAAGAGACAATATGAAGAAACTAACAAAACATCTTTTATTACTCACTCCAATTACAAGTAGCCTCTCTCCACCATAGTTTTGATCCAATGCTTTACTCCTAGTAGAGAGGATGACCACCAAGAGAGGAGATGTCTTACAAAGGAGGAGGAAGAGTTCTATTTATAGCCATAGAAAAAGGTAACCCGGGACAATCCCCCGGTATAGGACCAATGCACTACTAAAAATAAACATAAAAACTCTAATACATGACCCACCAAAATTTTGTCGGATCTGGAGACAACCCGACCGCCAATCAGCAGTCTGGAACCGCCAATTGGCAACCTATGGACTCTGGATCGGGTCTGGATTTGGAGTGGGCTTGTCTGGCTTGATTTCTTCGTGTGTGATGCACCCTAGTTGGTTGTTCGAGTTGAGGCTCGAATCAAATTGAAAAATACGCTTCATGATGGTGTGGAGTTTCTTGATTTGCTCGTTAGTCCTTTCGGTTTACATCTGGGTCATTCTCTCTTGCATCTCAATCCATAAGTCTTACAACTCAATCATTTTTCTTGCTTTTATGTCTTTTTGTGCCTCTTCTCCTCAAACCTGCTTATTCCTGAAACTTAAACATTAAACTCGTTACGTAGCATTGTTTAGGTGAAAGATAAAGGATATAAGACACAAATGTATGCATGATATGATGTCAATCAAATACCCTCATACCTAACTTTAGCTAGTCCTGAGTAAAACAAATAAAGGGGAAAATGAAAGAAAGGAAAAATCATTCGTAAAACAGGGAAATCCTAACTAACTTTCGTAGGAATAACGGTTACACTTAGCACGTGCAACAAATCGTTAAACCTCCTTGTCGCCAACGAGGAGGAGTGCTGTCTCCTGAGGGTTTTCAATGGATATACCCACAAAATCCGAACATAGATGCATTATTCAACCTAGCACTCGACTTGATGGACTCATTTTTCTCGATCATTGGATACAGTAATTCTACGGGCAACCTCTATATATGTAATCAGTCCACACACCTAACCTAATGAATCATTCATGCAAGTAATTGAGGACTTAAGTGAAAGACATGGACAACCTTAACATCCTCAAGTGATACAAAGTGTAAAGTCCATTAAGGTCCACGGAAAGTCCACAATGCGTCATTCGACTTAGTCGACCAATCATTCCTCGAGGAATTAACCGCTTTCTCAAGGATTTGCTTTAATTAACGGTTAGAGATTTTGACCTGCCCACTAGTTTATGGATAATATGGGGTCGCAAGCTTGTGGGTGATCGAATACTTTCTCATTAGCACTTCAAAGGAGCGATTACAGAAGTGTATACCTTTATCGCTGATTATGGTACGAGGAGTACCAAATCGTGCAAAAATGCCCTTTAAGAATTTGGTGACCACCTTGTTGTCATTGGTCTTTGTGGGGATAGCCTCAACCCACTTAGACACATAGTCAACGGGCACAAGAATGTAAACATTCCCGAACGAATTCGGGAAAGGACCCATAAAGTCGATACCCCACACATCGAAAATGTCGACGACGATGACATTTTGCAAAGGCACATATCACGTCGACTAATCCTGCCATGGCGCTGGCACCTATCAAATTGCTTACAAAATTCGTAAGCATCTTTGAAAAGAGGAGGCCAGTAAAATCCAGATTGGAGCACCTTGGTGGCAGTTTTCTTTGCTCCAAAGTGTCCTCCACAAGCCTCAGAGTGGAAAAATTGGAGCACACTTTAGAACTCGTTATTTGGGACGCACCGCCTAAAAATTTGGTTAGAGCGGTATTTGAATACGTATGGGTCATCCCAGTGGAAGAATCTGACATAAGATCTAAATTTGGTTTGGTCTAATTTTGACCAACCCACAGGAAGTTGCTCGGTCACGAGGTAGTTCACGATGTCAGCAAACAAAGGGCTATCTTTGATCGTGAACAATTGCTTGTCAGGAAATTTATCATTAATAATTTGGTCATGTGGGTTGGTCGTCTCTAGACGAGACAGGTGGTCTGCTACAACATTTTCACTTTTTTTGTCCCGAATCTCAAGATCGAATTCTTGTAACAACAAGATCCATCTCAAGAATCGGGATGTGCATCTTCCTTCGCCATGAGGTGCTTCATGGCTATGTGATCAAAATAGATAATCACGTGGGAGCCAATCAAGTATGACCAAAATTTCTCCAAAGCAAATATGATCGATAAGAATTCTTTCTCGGTCACAGTGTAGTTCAATTGGGCATCATTGAGTGTTCTACTGGCATAGTAGATCACATGAGGTAATTTGTCCAATCGTTGCCCAAACATTGCTCCCACGGCGAAGTCAAATGCATCACACATTAACTCGTAGGGTTCAGTCCACACCGGTACCTTAATTATGGGAGCTGAAGTCAGCTCTTACTTCAAGGTAAAAAAGCGTGGTGGCAATCCGGTGTCAAAAAGGCATAGGCATCCTTAGCCAACAAGGCAGTGAGAGGTCAAGCAATTTTGCCAAAATCCCGAATGAACTGCCGATAGAATCCAGCATGCCCCCAAAAAGGCGCGAATATCCTTCACATTACGTGGCGGTGGGAGATTAGCAATAAGACTCACTTTGGCGGGATCGACCTCAATTCCCCTACTTGAGACCACATGGACAAGTACAATCCCTCGCTTCACCATGAAGTGACATTTCTCCCAATTGAGAGCAAGGTTCTTCTCATGGCATCGCTTGAGGACAAGGCTCAAGTGACGAAGGCACTCATCGAAGGAAGCGCCAAATTTGGAAAAATCGTCCATGAAAATCTCAAGGAAACGCTCTACCATATCGGAGAAGATGCTAATCATACACCTTTGGAACATTGCCGACGCATTACATAACCCAAATGGCAGCCAATCTTCATTGTGGGTCCCAGTGGGGTCTAGAATTCTCTTCCATTTGGATCTGATGCTGGACAATATCAGGGCTAATTCGCTTTGATGTCCTTCAAGGACCACCTGATAGCCTCTTTGTTTTCAAAGAGAACTTTTTTGAGGGAAGCCTCTTGATCTTTTGCAAGATCGGAAGCAATAATGAGTGGCAAGGTCTCAATATCCCCTAAAAAGATGTATTTAAGGTTGTCAGGGAGCGATTTAAGCTCAATCGGAGGTGGGTCCTTGTTGGCTTTAGAGTTAATTTCAAGTGGCTCAAGGGCCATAAGGTAAGAGGAGCAATCACCCAGATATGCCTCATCATCCAGAGGTTCACAGGCAGATTCCTCAAGATCATCTTCACACGCAACCTGGTCATTAGGTACATCAATAATATGTCAATGTGAGTCAAACATGCCCACAGACACGAGATCATCCGTGTCCTCAATGAAATTGGCTCCGACTGCATCATCGAAGAGCCCGGGTTGCTTACCAAGAGTAAAGATGTGGAAATCCTCCGTCAGGTTTCAAAAGACAACCTGATGAAGCCATTTACGACTATTGATCAAAGCATTAGATGTCGCAAGAAATGACCTCCTAAGGATCACTGGAATTTGTCCTTGTGGGTTGGACACAGGTTCAGTATCCAAGATGATGAAATCAACTGGAAATACGAACTCACCCACTTTAATAAGGACATCCTCCACACTTCCTAGTGGAATCTTGACAGATCTGTCAGCCAACTGGAGGGTTGTCCTTGTTGGTTTAAGATTGGCTATTCGAAGGTTGACATAGACAGAGTAGGGCAGGAGGTTCATAGATACTCCCAAATCCAATAGAGCTTGAGGAATTGTCACATTACCGATCATGCATGAGACAGTTGGAAAACCGGGATCCTTGTATTTGACTTGCAAGGGTTGTGTCAATAACAAGCTCACATTGGCGGCCAAAAATACCTTTTTTGGGAACATTTGTTCTTATCTTAATGGTACAAATGTCTTTAAGGAACCTGGCATACGGTGGCATTTGTTCAACAACGTCCAACAACGGGATGTTCACCATCACTTGCCTAAGTACTTCAACGATTTTGTCCCAATGCTTATAACGTTTGTTAGTCAACCTATGCGGGAATGGTGCCTTGGGGACATAACTGTCACGAGGAGGAGTCTCATAATTAGGCTCCTTGAAAGACTCACGACTTTACTCAGAAGACTCACCAACAGGGTTGGCTTCACGCATTTCCACAGTGTTGTCAACAACTTTTCCCGATCTTAAGGTCTGCACAACATTTGCATGTTGGGAAGGGTCACTTTCAACATTGTGCAATTTCTGCCTAGCCTGAGTAGGTTGACCCCTGGGATTTACCACAGGTTGACTTCGTAACCGATCCTTCTCGCGTTCATGGAAGATGAGCCAACTGGCTAACTTTCATTTCCAAAGCTTTGAATGTACTTTGCATGGTCTGCATAAACGCATGAAGAGTCGGATCACTAGAGCGGTCTTTTGGGTCAACCCGCTACGGTAGTGGAGTTTGGTTAGAATAACCTGACGATGAGGCCTGAGGAGGTTGGTAATTATGGTGCTGAAACCTTTGATGTGGGGGGTGGTAGGTCGCCGATGGGCGTGGAGGTTGCTAAGGTGGAGTTTGAGCGTGCGAGCTCTGACTGCGACCCTCACTATGCCCCCCACGAGAAGTTAGGATGGTTACGTCATCCTAGGTTGTAGGAGTGACTGTACGGGTCGTTACGGGGCCTCTATTGATACATCACTTTTTCATTCTCAGTATCCCTTGGAGTGTAAGCACATTCCAAGTCATCATGTCCTGTAATTCCACACCTACTACACGCGGGTGTAGCGACCTGCGCTACAGGAGCTCGGTCCAACTCTATACTCTCAATCCTACGCATGAGAGCAGCCAATTTCGCCTCAGACGTGATAGTTGACTCAACTTGATATGATCCAGCTCGACCAGAAAATCTGGCGGCTGGTGGCTCTCTTATGGTGTCTCACTCAATGGTACGTTCAACCATTAATTAAAAAGTGTCCCATGCCTCATCGATTGGTTTCATTTGGAAATCACCTTGACACATCGACTCCAACAACGTGCGGGTGTTGTAGTTGAGGCCATCATAAACAATCTAGCACAGCTGCCATAGCTCAAGTCCATGATGAGGCCATTGCTGGAGAACGTCCATGAACCTCTCAAAGAAAGCATGAAAAGATTTGGTCTCAGTCTGATACATTTGATGTATCTGGTGTCGTATCTGTTGAGTTTTTCTTTGTGGGAAAAATCTCTTTAGAAAGACAGCCACAAAGTCATCCCAAGACCGAATGGAGCTCGTCGAGAGGTTGTACATCCATTTCTTCACGTGGACCTTCAACGCAAAATAAATCACCCTCAACCGGACTGAATCCTCGTCAAGCTGTTGAAGCTTGAACATGGAGCGTACCTCCTCGAATTCACGTATAAAAATATACGGATCTGCCTTTTTGACAGTGAAGGTAGGAAGTATGCTCACATATTGAGGTTTCAGCTCATATTTGTTCCCACGAGACGGCAGGAGAACTATGCAACAAGGTTGTGTGGCCCGAATAGGATGGGTCCATTCCCAGAAGGTCATCGGTTTATCATGTCGAGCTAAAGGTGGTGGTGCACCAAGAACTCGATTCTGACCGAATCTCTCTTCCTCCCGAGTAAGAGGCGGTGGAGAAGGAGGTCTACGTGGTAGTGGGAGCGGACCGAGGTAATCCATGTATGGAACCCGGTCTCCCTTATCCCACGAGACGACTCAACCTCCTGCTCCAAAGGAGCACGAGGTGGAGATGGCCGATCACGTAGACCGTCCATCTCAGAAAAATTTACTCTCTCAAGTCGAGCGCTCTCACCAGAACGAACCCAACCTCGCATAAAATGCTCGATTCTAAAACAACACACAACAGAAGGTGTAATGCGAGGAGGAGACTATTATGAAGAATATAGAGGAGGAGAAGACTCAGATGAGAAAGGAAGAATCCTTAGAGCTAGTGTGGGTAATGGGTGAAGGTAGATGCCTAATCTAGCAAGCACATCTTAAACAACTTATGTCTATAGGTCCTTAGGCTAGACGACGCCTAACTTCAAGATCACTAGTCTCTACACGCCTCACCTCCATACAACGAAGACCACAATGCCCTGCAAGTGATACCAGATCCGGAGATCCAGTACCTCCTACTATCGACAAGGCAGCCAACGCCGATCAGGTCATGACGGTGAGGAGAAGTGATGAATGACACATGTAAGCATGTATGTGTATGTGTGTCTTCATGCATAGGGGGGAGCAAAATTCGGTTCGGTCCGGTCTTCAGTCCGGGAGACCACGGGAATTAGGTCTTCAGTCCGGTCCGGTCCGATCACAGACTGAAATTTTAAAGGTTAAATCGGGTTTTGGAGCGAACCGAATTTATTCGGTCCGGTCTTCCGAAAAGTTCGGTCTTCGGTTCGGTCTGGTCCGATCTGGTTCGGTCTGGTTCTGGACCGAAGCTCACCCCTATTGATGCATTGGAAGTGTCTAAAGATTTGGCAAAACCAATCAGTCGATTCACACAACGTATCAGCAATTACTACTTGATTATCATAAAACGAGGCTCAGCTTGAGAAGTGTCTAAAGATATGACAAGACTCATCAAAAACCAGGACACATCTAAAGAACAAAGCTAAGCATGGGAAGTGTCTAAATGTTATGGCAAAACCCATCAAAACAAAGTTTCTTCAATCAATCATGCAAGCAAACACTAATACAAACACACGACTAACATGTAGCATGTCCAACAACAAATTTCAGTCGATAAACATGAGGAAACCAAACATGGAAAGTGTCAAAATCTTGTGGCAAAATTCATCAAAAATCCCCCAACATGTAGATTAATAAAACAAACCCGATGAACATATAAACATTTAAGTCTACAAAATCTAAATTCGTCAAACATTCGAAACCTCAAAACATAAATGTACATCATCTCCACCCCCCAAAGGGGGATGGAAATACTCACTACTCATTAAACTATAAACTACATTAAGAAAATGAGACATGCTAATTACTTCTACTAAGATTAAGACAAAATTAACTAAGCATGCAAGAGTTAAAAGAAACAACAAGAAACTTGACAAAACATTCTTTCTTGCTCATTCACATTACAAGTAACATCTCTCCACTATAGTTTTGCTCCAAGGCTTCACTCCAAGTAGAGAGAATGGCCACCAAGAGAGGAGTTGATTACAAGGGAGGAGGAAGAGTTCTATTTATAGTCATAGAAAAATGTAATCGGGGACAAGCCCCTGATGTGGGACTAGTGGCATGCTATAAATGGACATAAAACAAAATAATACACGCACAAGAAGTTGGGTCAGATCCTGACCCAACTAGACCGTTAATCGGTTGTCCAGGGCCGCCAATTGGCTGTCATGTTTGGTCAGATTTGACCCATTTTCAGTTGGCTGCTTCATTTCTTCAATTCTCCACATGGGGTGAAACCGGATTTGTTGTTTGAGTTTGCACCCGAATCTAATTGCCAAAATACTCCTCATGATGGTGTGGAGTTTCTTGATTTGCCCATTGATCCTTGTGGTTTACATCTGGGTCCTTCCCTCTTGTATAGCAGTCCATAAGTCTAATAATTCAGTCCTTTTTCTTCCGTTCAGGTCCTTTCTGTGTCTCTTCTTCTCAAACATGTTTATTCCTGAAACTTAAACACAAAACTTGTTACGTAGCAATACTTTGGTTCAAATAGAGGATATAAGACACAAATATATGCATGATATGATGTCAATGAAATACCCCTACACCTAGTTTTACTTAATCCCGATCAAAACAATGTAAGACAAAAAAATGAAGGAAAGGAGAAACATATGTAGAACAAGGAAATCCTAACTCACTTTCGTAGGAATGACGACTGCACTTAGCACATGCAACAAGCCGTTAAACCTCATTTTTTCCAAGGAGGAGTGTTGTCTCCTGAGGGTTTTCAGCGGATATACCAACAAAATCAGAACATTGATGCATTATTCAATCTACCAACACGACTCGTTGGACCTATTTTTGTCGATCATTGGACACGGTAATTCTACAGGCCGACTCTCTATATGTATTTGGTCCACACACCTAGCCTAATGATCATTCATGCAAGTTTAGTTAAGGACTTAAGTGAAAGACATGGGCAAGCTTAACATCCTCAAGTGATACAAAGTGTAGAGTCCATTAAGGTTCTTATTTGCATCGCCATTTCGTTTCTTTTGTTTTTTTCCTTTTTGTTCTTTTTTCCATTTTTATTTTTTACTAGTTGGTGTGTAATTCTCCCAGGGTCAGGTTTTGTGCATCATTGCTTATGAGGACTTACACTATCACGTACACCTATTCCCACGTCACCACATAGGGCGATCCTTACCACCAGTGTAAAAGGAGTTCGGTCAGTGCATCCCAAGTCAGATGGCTCGACCACGAGAAGCTGGGTTTGATCCTGACTGAACTAGACCGACAATTGGTTGTCCAGGCCGCCAATTGGCCATAATGTTTGTTCGGATTCGACCCGTTTCCACTTGGCTGCTTTAATGCTTCAATTCTGCACGTGGGATGCACCCAGATTTGTTCTTTGAGTTTGCGCACGAATCTAATTTCCAAAATACTCCTCATGATGGTGTGAAGTTTCTTGATTTGCTCATTGGTCCTTTTGGTTTACATCCAGGTCCTTCCCCTTGCATATCAGTCCTTAAGTCTCACAATTCAAACTTTTTATTGCGTTCAGGTCCTTTTTGTGTCCCACTTGGGTCCTACTTCCTCTCTTGGAAGCTTCGCTCGATTCCACGAACTCCGATGAGAAGTATCATATCATACATCGCATTCATGCTATATATCCTTTATTTTACCCCAATTTCGTGCTACTCAGGTGTTTGGTTGTGTGTGTTTTAGGTGTTAGGTAATAAAGAAGAGAAAGGAAGAGAAAAGGACTGCAATGCAAGAAGAAATGTCAAATGAAGCAAAGTGGACATGTTTGTCATGCACAAGGACCAATCTGCAAATCAGGAAGGACCTATATGAAATCCAGAGGGATCTGAACGCACGAAAAATATTTTGGGCGCAAAAATCATTCAAAACTATGATCTTGAGGAGTATTTGGGTAATTAAAGACAAACGGGCTCGAACCAGAAGACCACGAGTGCACCCCAATCACAAAATACAACATTTAAGTTGCTGGAGAAAAATGGGTCACATCAGAAAGAAACAATCTACCAGCGGTGGATTTTAATCCCAATGGCGGATCAATTTGCTTAAATTTGGCCCCTATTTCTCACGTCACTTCACCTAGATCATTTGGGTGTACCAGACTATAGAGAAAGTCATTATAGTAATCAGATTGCTTCCAGATCCATCCAAACCCTTATTTCTTCTATAAATAGACTTGTAATGCCTCCTTTCTCCTTCTTCCTTCCTCTCCTCCTTAGGTTAGTTTCCTTTCTTGTTTAGTAGAGTAGGTTTTATTTCCTGTTTATTAGAGTATAGGTTTTAGTTTCTTAATTAGTAGTGTAGTTGGGGAGAAGAGGAGCAACCTTGTAATCTTTCATTTCAATCTAATTTAATTGTTGTTCCTTACATTGATGTCTTCCATTTGATGCAATTTCCTTTATTGCTTGGTCCTTGCTTATTCTAGTTTTCTACATTTTCGTTATGGTTTTGTGTTGTTTTTATGTTTTCTCGAGTTTAGAGATGGTAGGGAGTAGTCCATCTCCATTGGGGGTGGAGAGAAGAAGGTGATGTGATTATGTGATGTATTAAGTGTGTGTGTTAATCCTAAACTTTGAAGCTCACATCAATTCCATAACCATCTAATGAGATTTTCACTCTTATCTTTGATGTGCTAATCCTATTAAGTGTTCCCTATCACATTAGTGGGCCTATTTTATGGGGAATGATGAGGTGAGGATAAGGATGGAGTGGATAAGGAGGAAACATAACGTGTGCATGCATGTGCTCATATTGGCCTCATCCTAATTAATGTCTTGTATGTTTTAATGATTGTGTTAAATCTTATTTATGTGGAGATATAGTGGGGTTTGGACATTATGCATTTCATGTTAGCCTCATCTCAATTATCGTCTTGTATGTTTTAATAATAATGTTTTATCTTATTTCACGTGGACACAAAGTTTGATAGGTTTTTATGGATTTCATGAATTACATGTTGTGATGAGCACCAAGGAACACCCACACGTACACACATTCTCATTTCCACATTCTTTCTCCACCCCCTAAGGGGTTTATTTTTATCGTTTGTTTTCTGATTTAGTACACATCATAGTGTAATTCGATCTCATATCTCTCTTTTCCTTTCCCACTCGAGTATTGTGAACTCTGACTCGCACACGTTCCTCATGGACATGACCAGTACTTCCCACATCTCACCGACATCGTGCACTTGCAGTATTATGATTGAATCAATCATGTTTTTTATGTCATTGTCAGGGAGCCATTTTTGTAGTCGAGTTCACCATTTTTGTGAGGTTTTATTTATTTTTTTGTTTTGTTTTGTTTTCTTTTCTTTTTTTGTTACTTGACAAGGGACTAAGTAGACAGGGGAGCTTAACTAAGGGAAACAAGGAGCCAGGAGGATTTTGGGGACTAGATTCCCTAAACAATCCGTTAGTGGCGGATTTGGTAACTCTGTTTGCATTTTTGTTTCATCTGTAGCTTGTTCTTACTATTCCTAGTTGATATCTGCTATTGTCTACTTCATAAATGCTCTATGTTGATACCATAAAATAATCTAAGATGCATATTTGCCCATTTTAAGACAACTTTACCCCTAAAAATCAAGGCAAAAAATTAGATTGTTTATCATCTAGGTCGTGCATCATCTGTAGGCTTTGCACGCATATTGTTTTTCCTTTGCTTTAATTTCTTGGTGTTGATTACTAGCGTAAGGTACGTGCACCCGTTCTCTCATTCATGCATGGTTAGAGAATGCATTAGTTAGTAAGGTGCATCAAGACAAGAGTGAGGCGAGTGATTGATTGGTGTGTTGATTTCTAGCTTAGGATTCCAAACAAACTAAGGGCAGTCATCCCGTAAAAGATAAGGTGTGGGATTTCATCACCCTTTCCTTTACCCCAAAAAATCACTCCTAATTAAGAGTCTTAATCTAAAATCAAGTAGACATTTACCCCTAAGGACCTCGGGTGCAGTAGGATAGTGATACGATCGTGACCGTCATAGCCTGATCAGCGTCGCCAACTTTGTCGATAGTTGGAGAGACGAGATCTTTGGATCTTGGCTCACTTGCTGGGCTTTGTGGTCTTCATCGTAGGGAGCTGAGGATTGTTGAGGTCACGTGACTTCACAATTATGCATCGTCTATCTGTAAGTACCTATAGTGACCTTAGGTTGTTTGAGTTGTGTTTGCTAGATTAGGCTTCTACCCTCAACTTTACCCACGCTAGCTCTACGAATTCTTCCATTCTCCTCTGAGTCATCTTCTTATCACCTACCTCTACGTTCAAGTCTCCTCTCTTTTACACTCTCTATTAGTGTTTTAGGGTCTAGTCGAGCACTGTTTTTGCAAGCTTGGCCTCGTGGTGGTGAGAGTGGTCGACTCGAGAGTATTGTGTCTAGATGGATGGTTACATGGGAGACCATCCATTTCATTGTTGGGACCAAGACTATTCTCAATGGTATTCCGGACCCATGCATCCTGGGGCGCCTTAGACTAACAACCAACATGGTTGGGACAATCTTAATTGTGAGGCTGAGCAGTCTTCAGATTGGGGTAATATAAGAGAGGCACCGACTGCTAGACTACCATCTAGTTGTGGCAGGTCATATGTTGGTCAACAAACTGAGACATTATAAGAAACTTTGGGCTCTTTCATGGGTTCGGTAAAGGGATTGACTGGATTGGTGATTCCAGAAGCCACGTGATGAGAATTATATTTATACCGCAAGTGCACGGCGTCAATGAAGACGTGGCAAATACGGGTCGAACACAAGGAGGGAGAGATTTGTTATTAGTGTGATTTCGATTGGGGGAAAGAAGGAGAGAAGAAATAAATTGGGTTTTGAGATTTTTGATTTTTAATTTCCTAAAGCATGAAACATGAACAAATAAAACTAAAGCAAGAACAAAGATGGTGAATTCCGTTGGGTGGAGGTTTAGATTTAGGGTTTAGATTAGAGAATTCAGAAACTTAGAATAAATCATGTTAGTTATGAAGCATTACATGATAAATGATTTAACATAAACTCAAGTAATCAAAATATACTAATCACGAACTTAAAATAATAACATTCATTCATCTTTTCTTCACCCTAATCCGTCACCTCCACCCTTTGGAAGGAGTTAGAAACTCATAGAGGGAGGAAGAAGGGGTCCTAGAGGCATTACAAAAGAAAAGTAAAAACAAGAAATAAAAGACAGAATTTTATTAATCCAAAGAAAAGATTACAAATAAAAACAACAACTAAAAACTAGGTCTAAGGCCAAGGACCCTTCTAACATCGTTCTCGGGGCTATTTATAGCCGATACAAGGGATCCCAATATATAAATGGAACGTACATGCGTCAATACAACATTGGTAAAAATTTGAGCACACGGATCGACTTTTGTGCGGTTAAATCGCCGCAATTTGTACATGAGGTGCGGCGGAATCGCCACCTTTTTGGCTCGGATTCGATCCGGATTTTTCCTGTGTGTTTATGGTATGATTTCAATGTCCTTTGCATATCCGGATGATTTCTTTCCTTTCTTTTGAGCTTCGACTTTATTTCTTTATATATTTGGAGATCCACATTGATTTTTCTTTAGATTTTCTCCAAGATAATATTTTGGTGCTTTAATTGCAATTAGGTCCTTGGCTTTTTGCAACTAAGTCCCCAGCTACTTTAGTGCTTAAGTCCTTGTACTTTTTGGAATTAGATCTTGAATGCTTTTATGCTTGGATACATTTCCATTTGTAACCTGATAAACTTGTACTTAGTCTTTATGATAGAAATGAGTCTTTTGCACGCGTTTATGCTCGGGATGTGGGTAATTTGAATTCAGGTCCTTGTATTCTGTAAATAAGACTAAACACATACCTTAGTAGCATTTATCGATATAAAATCAATCTAAATGAAAGACATATGATGCAATGTATGCAATGCATCACCACGTCAGATGACTAGAGTGGTTTAAGTGGTCAGGTGTTCGAAGAGGTCTCGTATGTTCCTCTAGAACCCGAATATAATGATGTTTTTTTCCCAAAGTACTCATTCTGACCTATACGAATTCACGTCTCACCCAGGGAGGACGTATTCATGGGGAAACTTTATAAATCCTGAGTATCATACTTCATGCCCACCCTAGTATCCTCCTCCCGAATACATTGAATTCTACCAACACTACTAATCATTAGACTCATTCTCAGTCCATAAAACACCCAACCCAAAATCTCCAAAATTCTTACTTGAGCCTCACAGTTGACCCAACACTTGATTCCTTGAAACAAACTCTCCAAATATTCATGGAAACCACTCAACTTCCTAGCAAAATCTGGCAATGCAAGTGAGTCATATGACACAACAACTAAGTGAACGTGAGGAGGGTGACCTTTCCTGTTAACATGAGGATTCATCTTTTGATATCGAACCACCACCACATCCACAATTCAAAGGACAAACCGTCAAAGTCAATCCCCTAGTTAGTCTGAGGGACTTGGGGTTTCAATTCACAATCACTTGGTGGGAGATTCGATTAAAATTGAGAATAGCATGGACCAAATTCATTATGAGTAGGCACAGGATTATGCATTACCTTTTTGTCCCATGACCCTAGAGCCACATGATCTTAATGTTGTGCCTCTTAAGGACTCACCTTTGGTGGAGCAAGAGCTCCCTAATACCCCTAATTTCATACGACATGGTGAGAGTTTGCCTCTCACTATTGTTCGTGATCATCTTGAAAAAGAAGGGACGCCAAACAACTACATTGCTAATGTGGGTATTCAGAGTTCCTTAGAGGATAGCTTGGGTAAGAGACTTACTTTCTGTTCGCCTGGTGTGTCGGGGAACCATAAGGTAGTTCTTGACCTCGTTCCGACACACCAACCTATTGGTTGGAGATTTTGGATTGATGATCCTGATTTTAATACCGTAATGGGAGAAACACTTCTTCTGTTGTGAAATATTTCCCTAGCTCTTGAGAGGTTCGAGCTCTTTTAGTTTGATCCTTCGAATCAGACGCCTTTGCGTTTAATTGATGAACCTCTCCCAATATTTGGTACATTTTGTGAGGGGCCCACTAATGAGTATTTTGGCCCCACGTGGTGTCATGTTCCCATTACATGTACATTGACACACTTTTGTGGTTCCCATTTGATGTCCCTTGAAAAATGAAGATGGGAGCCCATTTTTGTACATAATTATATTTGAGAAAAAGAAGAAAAAAGACAAAAAGAATCCAAGAATGAGCATAGGTTGTTGTGGGTTCCAACCCTTGTATATTTGGGTCGTATTTGTTTCACGTATTTGTCTCCCTCCTTAAGAATCTAATAGGTTTTGAGGGGAATTCGGGTTTGTATCCATTAACATGACTACGAAAAATTCCTTGTGCTTCAAAGTTTCGTGAGATCATAACTTTTTCATGCAAAAATACATGTACTATCATGCTTGCGTACACTTAGGAGAATGCATGAAGTAAGTGTGGGGAGTCTTTTGCATTTGTATAATGTTGAGTTAAGTTTCTTTCACTTTGTTTTTTGTTTTCTTTTGTGTGTATTGTTAGGGTCATGATAGTGTGTTGCAATTTACATTGATATATCTATTATACCATGATCCTTGGGTGACTTGCCTTCTTTTGCATGCGTAATGCTTTAATTTTACATTTCTTTCAAAATCTTCATGTGTTTGGAAAGAAAATGTTTTGTGGGTTTTGCGTGTGTTTAGCATTTCAAAACCGTTGAGAGGCAAAGTAAAAAGGAAACTCCCAAAATTGACTTGAACATGATGCATTAGGATATCTAGTACACCGAATTTAGGTCTTATCTAGTCGTAAGGATGCACCCCGGTTTTCCCTCGGGGGAAGAGTAATCATAGGGTTTCAGTACTCAAATAAAAAAGAAGTTCACCCAAACCTAGTGAGTCAAATAATTTGTGTATGTTAGTATAAGGAAGTTTGTCGTAGTCAGAGACTCTTAAACTCCTATTGTGAAACCTTAAGAGTAGGGGTTTTGGTTCCCATGTCGATAAGAAATAATAATTAAGTATGGTGTTCTCTCTTCATGCACGGATCCTATCACTCAGGAAATTAGGTCCCAGGGGACTTAGTGCATGGTGCTTTCGAGTCATCTGACTTGTGATGCACCGATCGAACTCTCATTACATGGCTGATAGAGATCGCCCTATGTAGAGATTTTGGAGAAGTTGTGCATGATAGTGTATGTTCTCATAGGCAATGATGCATGAAACCTGACCTTAGGAGATTTAAACACCAACTAGTAAAAAAGTAAAATGAAAAAAGGAGAGGAACAAAAAGAAAAAAAAGGAATACAAATAAGAACCTTATTGAAATTTACACGACGCATCACTTGAGGATGTTAAGGTTGCCCATGTCTTTCACTTAAGTCTTTAATTAACTTGCATGAATGGTTCCCTAGGCTAGGTGTGTTGACTGGATACATATATAGAGTCGGCCCGTAAGATTACCGTGTCCAATGATCGACAAAAGTAGGTCCATCGAGTCGTGTTGCTTGGTCGAATAATACATCAATGTTCAGATTTTGTGGGTATATCCATTGAAAACCCTCAAGAGATACCACTCATCCTCCTTGGCAACAAGGAGGTTTAAAGTCTTGTTGCACGTGCTAGGTGCAACCATGATTCCTACGAAAGTGAGTTAGGATTTCCCCATTTTTCATATGTTTTCCTTTCTTTCATTTTTCTCTTTCTTTGTTTTGCTCGGGACTTGCAAAAGGTAAGTGTGGGGGTATTACATGTTGTGATGAGAACCAATGAACACACTCATCGTGTAAGGCCTAATTAATCTAATCAAATTCGTCTAATCTCTACTTAAGATGCAACGGAAATGATAATTAAAACAAGTAGAGAAAAGCAATGCAAACCACAAATGAAGATAGCGATTATTTAGAGGTTCGGCACCCCAACTAGGTCATACTTCCTCTCTTGCAAGCTTCGCTTAATTCCACGAACTCCGCCTACATCTTCACTATCGACACCCCATTCTGAGACGGGAGACAATACCTTTACACCACGAACTCGCGAACAATCCTGGCCAAGCTCGATTTCTTCCTCTTACAACCTGAGAGGGATGGTTCGGGCTTTCACCGAAACCTTTACAATCCTTGGCAGCAACAAGTAACGAAGGGAACACTTAAACTTGAGCATACTTTGAGTATGATAAGGAATTGGATCAAAGGTGTGGAAGTTTAAGCTTTTGAGTGTGTGGAGTATTCTCTCTAATGTAGGAGGCAAATAGAAGTTGGAGAGTGGTGTAAATAAGGTGTGTGAACCTCTATTTATAAGCTCCTAAAGTGTTGTAGCCGTTGTGGAAGATTTGGGTATGATTTGTGAAAGATACACAAAACAAAAGGTTAAGTTTTGCAAATATGTCCTAAATCGGTCGACCGACACGGGATCAACGGTCGACCGTTTCCACGAAATTAAGTAAATGTTCGAACCAACTAAAGACAAGGTCGAACAAAATGGCTACAACTTAGGTGAACGGTCGAACTAAATCTAGGGGACGGTCGACCGTTCGGAGGGTTTTGGCCAGGTAAAAGTTTCGTGGTCAAACACAACAAGCAAGTCCGTCGGACCGAAAATAACAGGCACTTTTGGCGCACACAATTGTTTACATCCGGGTGACCTCCTTCAAGGCATCATTCGCAGGTGGCCGAATATATCTTCGGGGTTAGATGAAAATACGAATACGACATGTATAACAGTCATCCACAAATTACGAGTTAACCGGTCCACCGAAAGGTCAAAAGAGATCGACCGGTTGGACAGGGAAAACTCACTATGGGTTAACCGTTTAACTGATATGAATGGTCGAACGGAAAACTGGTTTTGGTCGACCGTTTCACACAGATAGTTTAAGGTTTAAATGTGTGATTTTCATATCTAGGTTTGGGTGATCTATTGAAGTCCGAATGATGTGAAATTTGGTGTATGACTTCTACAAGGTGTATGTGAATAGCTTTTAACTCTTGTATTCTCAAGTTCACATATTTTCCTAAGACTCAAATAAAGGCAAAACTACATGCCTTCAAATAGCTTGATTACATATATTGACTTAATTACATTCTTCCTTGAGTCTTGATCACCTGTAGATGTTAACACAATACAATCTATATTCTGTGCGTAATGTGTGATACACTACATTTAATTGTGACTAAGACTAAGTTAGTTAAATCATCAAAACAATGATTAATTTATTTCCCTTAAAAAATTAAAAACGAAATTTTCACTTTATGCATGGTAGATAATCATACATGAACAAGATCATCACTTTAACTAAAATAATAGAACTGATTTTCCCTAATATCTCGAAGTTTTATCATCTGAATTTTCGAAATCCTGTAATCCAGATCTCAATCCAATACAAAAAGGGAAAAACAAATATAAAACAACAAAATAAAGCAGAGAGTGATTGGATCAGTTATAATACCGCAAGTGCACCGCCGCGTGTGAGTCGGGTTCGTGATACTCGTGTGGGGGAGAAGGAGAGAGATGCGATCGAAAACAAACTACAACACGTAGGAAATCTGAAAACAAACAATAAAACTAAACCCCTCGGGGGGTAAAGAAAGAACATGGAAATGAAAATGTGTGGTGTAGGGTGTTCAAATGTGCTCATCATCAAAACACGTGACACATGAAATCCATAAAACTCAACTCCAACTTTGCCTCCACATGAAATAAGCTAAACCCTTATCATTAACACATACAAGATGATTGACATCATATCATGCATATATTTGTGTCTTATATCCTTTATTCTTGGCCTAAGCAATGCTACGTAACGAGTTTTATGTTTAAGTTTCAGGAATAAACATGTTTGAGCAGAAGAGACTATATATAAACGAACTTTAAAGTAAGAAAAAGGACTAAGTTGCAAGACTTATGGATTGAGATGCAAGAGAGAGGGACCCGAATGCAAAACCAAAAAGACCAATGAGCAAATGAAGAAACTCCACACCATCATGAGGAGTATTTTGGCAATTGGATTCGGCTCACAACCTACAAAACCGATTAGGGTGCATCAGACATGAAGACATGAAGCCAAACAACCGCACTCCAAAACCAGGCCGGATCCAGACAATATAGACCGCCAATTGGCGGTCTGTTTTGGTCCGGATCCGATAAAACTTTGGTGGGTCATGTATTAGAGTGTTTTATGCATATTTTTAGTAGTGCATTAGTCTCATACCGGGGATTGCCCCCGGTTACCTTTTTTCATACCTATAAATAGAACTCTTCCTTCTCATTTGTATTAACCCTTTGCTTGGTGGCATTCTCTCTACTTAGACTATGCCTTGGAGCAAAAACTCAAGGTGGAGAAGAATGCTACTTGTAATGTGAGTCATGTAAATAAAATAATTCTTCATAGTTTGTCTTAATGTAATTGTCTTTGTTTTAATGATTGCTTGTTTTGTTTTCTTTATTGTAGTATAAATAGAATGTCTTCTTTTCTTAATGTAGTTTATAGTTTAATGTGTGAGTAGTTCCATCCCCCTTTGGGGGTGGAGTTGATGTTTATACATGTTATGTAGATGGAATGATTGCTAAACATTATTGTATGTGAGAAATGTTAGTATGCTTGTTTGAATTGAAGAGAATACTTAACTTGATGGTTTCTTCCATAATATTTAGGTACATTCCATGCTTGTTTAGGTTCTTAATAACAAATTTGTCATGCTCATATTAATCGTTTGGGTTATTGATTTGGATGATAGGTCTTGCCATGAGGTTCTTCCTATGCATAGCAAACACTACCTACACTTGTGCTTATTGAATGCATTCATCACCTCTTATTTCATCTGTACACACACTCCACCCCTTAGGGGTTTCTATTCTTCAATTTCATGTTTCTTATTAGTAGTTGCTTAGTTTCGTTTTAGTTCCTCTCGTGCTTTCATTTCCTTCTTGGTTGCTTACTAGCATAGTTAGTCTAGTTAGTTTAAGCAATCTCTCCTCCCCTTTGTTTCCCACTCACCTTCGAACTAACCAAAGTCGACACACCTCCCTATGGATCGACTCGTATTTTCCACTACTTCAACGCGACCGTACACTTGTGGTTATTATAACTGATTGAATCAAGTTTTTGGCGTCGTTGTCGGGGAGGTGTTCTGCCCTGACTTTGGTTTCGACGATTCGAGTGGTTTTAAATATTTTTTTATAGTTTTGGTTTGTTTCAGGGATCCTAAGGATTAAGGGGAGGCCACTGGAGTAATTGGAGGAAGAAACCCACCACAGTGACCGCCAATCAGCAATCTGGGACCGCCAACTGGCGGCCTGGTGAGCTTGGTTAGCTTCATTTTTTGTTCTGGTTGTTTGTTGTTTTGGTTTAGTTGTTTGGGAGCTCAATCTTGCATGTTGTGATTTGTAGTTTGCTCCCGGATTTACAATCAATCCCCTTTAATCAACTTGGCCACTAAAATCCAAAGCAAAAGATTAGGCATTCTTGGTCATGCATCATATACTTGACTTAGGCACGTTGTTGTCTTTTATTTTAACTTTACTTTCAGTTGATGAGCGCCGGTATGAGGTACGCATTTCGTACTCTCATTCATGCAATTTTTATGACCATGCATTAATTAGTTGGAATTGCACCGGGACAAGAGTGAGGTGAGTGTTTGATTGGAGAGTTGATTGCTAGATTAAGACTCAAAACGCCACTGAGGGGTTGTCCCATACAAGATAAGGTGTGGGATTTATCACCCTTTCCTTTGCCCCAAAATCACTCTTAATCAAAGCCTTAATTCTAAAAGCAAGTAGACATTGGACCTAGGATTTCCGACGCACTAAGAGAGTGATCGAGTTGAGACCGTCATGACCTGATCGGCGTCGCCTGCCTTGTTTTTAGTAGAAGGTACTGGATCTCCGGATCTGGTATCACTTGCTGGGCATTGTGGTCTTCATTGTAGGGAGGTGAGGCGTGTTTAGACTAGTGATCTCAAAGTTAGGCGTCGTCTAGCCTAAGGACCCATAGTCATAAGTTGTTTGAGCCGTGCTTGCTAGATTAGGCTTCTACCTTCACCCATTACCCATGCTAGCTCTAAGGATTCTTCCCTTGTCCTCTGAGTCATCTTCTTCTCACCTACTTCTACATTCTAGTCTCCTCCCCTTTACACTCTGTTAGCATTTTAGGGTCGATTCGAGCACTTTTTGCAAGCTTGGCCTCATGGTGGTGAGAGTGGTCGACTCGAGAGTTTTTTTGTTGAGATGGACGGTAACATGGGCGAACATCCATATCATCGTTGGGACTACGACAATTCTCCCTGGTATTCGTGACCCATGCAACCTGTGGTGGCTCAGACAAGCACCCTGTATGGATGGGGCAATCTTAATTGTGTGACTGAGCAATCTTCATATTGGGGTAATATGAGAGATCACTGACTGCTAGACCACCATCTAGTTACGTCGGATCATATGTTAGTCAACAAACTAAGAAATGGCAAGAACCTTTGACCTCTTTCATGCATGTGGTAGATGACATGAGTGCACCGGTGGCTCTAGTAGCCGTACCACGTGACTGTTGTGGGTTGAGTAGTCATTTTATCGGGGAATGTCCTTATGTTCCCCCAGAGCCTGAGTATGAGCATACCTTTTTCCAAAATGCTCAATATAACCTTTACGCATCCGCGTACAACCCAAGAGTGATGGATTAGTGGGGAGACAATTCTTATTCAAATTCGTATACATCATTTTCACCCCAGCATCCTCCTACCGAATACCCAGAATTCTACCAGCACCCCACTTCGAACATTGGACTCGTTCTCAGCCCATCAACACCCAACCCCAAAATTTCTCAAGCTCTGACTTGGACCTCATAGCTGACCGTATACCTGATTTCTTGAAACAAACTTTCCTTACGTTCATGGAACCACTCAACAGTCCATACAAAATATGGCACTGCAAGTGAGTCAAATGACGCAACAATTACGTGAATGTGAGGAGGGTAACTATTCTTGTCAACATGAGGATTTATCTACTGATATCGAACCACCACCACATCCACAAATTCAAAGCACAATCTTTCAAAGTTAAACTCCTAGTCAGTCTGAGGGACTTGGGGTTTCACTTCACGATCACATAGTGTGGGATTCGATCCAAATTAAGAATAACATGGACTAGCTTCACTATGAGTTGGCATAGGATTGGGCCTTGTCTTTTTGTCCCGTGGCCCTTGCGCCACATAATCTTATTGTTGTGCCTCTAAATGACTCACATGTGGTGGAGCAAGAGCTCCCTAGTACCCTAAATCTCAATCGATCTTACGAGAGTTTGCCTCTCACTATTGTTCCTGATCAACTTGAAAATGATGGGACATCAAACAACTGCATTACCAATGAGGGTATTCTGAGTTCCTTGGAGGATACCTTAGGTAAGAGACCAACTTTCTGTTCGCCTGGTGAGTCGGACATGCATAACAAGGTTTTTGACCACGTTCCGACCCACCAGCCTGTTGGTTGGAGAGTTTGGATTGACGATCATAACTTTAGTACCGCAATGGGAGAAACTCTTCTTTCGTTAAACAATTTTTCCCAAACTCTTGAGAGCTTCAAGCTCTCTCAGTTTGATCCTTTCATCTTGTGCTCTTTGTGAGGGGGGCCCACGCTTGAGTTTTCTTGCCCCGTGTGGTTTGACCCACTTTTGAGGTTCCCATTTGATGTCCTTTGACAAATGAAGATGGGAACATATATTTGTACATAGTTATATTTCAAAAAAATGAACAAAAAGAAAAAAAAAAAAACTCCAAGAGTGAGCATTGATTGTTGTGGGCCCCAACCTTTGTGTATTTGGGCCTCATTTCTTTTACGTATTTGTATCCCTTCTTTAATTTCTCACAGGTTTTGAGGGAATTCGGGTTTGTGTCCATCAACATAACCAAGAACTTCCCGTTGTGCTTCATGTTGGTGAGATCTTTTCTTTTTCATGCATAAATCCATGTAGTATCATGCTCACATTCATTGAGGACAATGCATGGAGTAGGTATGGGGGGTTTACGTGCGTACATAGTCGAGTCTTTCTCATTTTCTTTTGTGTTCTTTCGTTTTCTTGTGTGCATTGCTACGATTATGTTAGTGTGTTGCATTTAATATCGATATATCTGCTTGTCATGATCCTTTGGTGACTTGTCTTCTTTTACATGCCTAGCATTTTAAATTGTCACATTTCTTGCGAAATCTTCATATGTTTGCGAAAGAAAATGTTTTGTGGGTTTTACGTGTGTTTGGCATGTGCAAAACTGTTGAGAGGCAAAATAAAAGGAAAGCTCCCAAATATGTCTTGAACATGATGCATTAGGATATCTAGTATACCGGCTTTAGGTCTTATCTCATCATTAGGATGCACCCCGGTTTTCCCTCGGGGGGCAAGTAATCATATGGTTTCAGTACTCAAACGTTTAAAGAAGTCAACCCTGAACCTAGCGAGTCAAATAATTCGTGTCTGTTAGTATAAGGAAGTTTGTTGTAGTCAAGGACCATTTAACTCCGGTTGTGAGACATTAAGTGTAGGGGTTTTGGTTCATGTGTAGATAAGAAATAAGTGAGTAGGTGTTCTCTCTTCTCGGATGGCTCCTATCACTCGGGAAATTAGGTCTGAGGGGACTTTCTGTCTGGTGCTTTCGAGTCATCTGACTTGGGATGCACCGACTGAACTCCCGTTACACGGGTGGTAGGGATTGCCCTATGTGGAGATGTGGGAAAAGGTGTACGTGATAGTGTAAGTCCAAATAGGCAATGATACACGAAACCTGACCCTGGGAGTATCACACACCAACTAGTAAAAAAAGGAAAAATGAAAAGAAAACGAAAAGAGAAGAACAAAAAGAAGAAAAAATGGTAATGCAAATAAGAACATTAATGGAATTTACACTTTGTATCACTTGAGGATGTAAAGGTTGTCCATGTCTTTAACTTAAGTCCTTAATTAACTTGCACGAATGATTCATTAGGCTTGGTGTGTGGACTGGATACATATATAGAGACGGCCCGTAGTATTACTGTGTCCAATGATCGACAAAAATGAGTCCATTGCGTCGAGTTTCTAGGTTGACTAATGCATCAATGTTCGGATTGTGTAGGTATATCTGCTGAAAACCCTCTGGAGACAGCACTCCTCCTCTTTGGCGACAAGGAGGTTTAACGGCTTGTTGCACGTGCTAAGTGCAACCATGACTCCTACGAATGTGAGTTAGGATTTCCCTATTTTTCGCATGTTTCACTTTTCTTCATTTTTCTCTTGTTTTGTTTTGCTCGGGACTAGCAAAAGGTAAGTACGGGGGTATTTGATTAGTAGCATATCATGCATCATATTCATGTTATATATCCTTTATTTTACCCCAATATTGTGCTACTCGAGTTGTTGTTTGTGGTGTTTGAGGAGTTAGATAATAAAGAAGAGGAAGGGAGCAAAAATGACCTAAATGTAACAAGTGTGGACTGATTTGGAAGGTTCTGGACCTATTTGTAATACACAAGGACTGGATCGCAAATCAGGAATGACCCAAGTGCAAACCCGGAGGGACCTAATTATGAAGTGCAAAACATGGTGACACATGACTTGAATCAGATCAGTATTTCACCAATTAAACTCAAAGTGATTCGAGCCAGCATACCAGGGCTTCACCCGATGTGCCAAATGAAGATATCAAGTGGGACGCAAAATTTCAACCGCGTCAGACGCATTTAATCTGCCACTGGCGGATAATTTTGCTCCAAATGGGCTGAAATATCCCTCTTCTTCTTGCCTCTCCATTAGTTTTAGGTTTTGTTTTAGTTCTGATTAGTGTAGTTGGACGACAAGAAGCATACTTTGTAATCCTTTCATTTCAATCAATTGTGAGTTTTGTTCTTTAAATACATGTCTTTTACTTTAATGTAATTTCTTTGATGTTGTTGTTTGTTTAATCTTGTCTTCTTCATTTCTTTTATGGGTTCATGTCATTTTTATATTTTCTTTAGTGTAGAGATGAGTACAGAGTAGTCCATCCCTATTGGGGGATTAGTGTGTGTCTTAATCTTAATCCTTTGAGCTTTACATGATTTCCATAACCATCTTATGGGATCACACTCTTATCTTTGATGTGGTAATGCTCCTTGATTGATTCACTTTATTTAACCGCAAGTGCACGGCCGCGTTGAAGCGGTGACAAATACGGGTCGTCCACTGGGAGGTGTGTCGACGTTTGGTTTGTGCGAAGGCGAGTGGTAAAGAAATGAGAGAAAGATTGGTTACACTAAACTACACTAAGGTGCAAGTGGAAATGGAAAAGAAGCAAGAAACTAACCCCAAAGGGGGTAGAGAAATAATGTGAACATAAAGAAGTGTGTGTGTGTGTGTGTTCAATTATGCTCCTCACCACATGTAGTGCATGAAATCATAAAACTAAATCCAACTTGGCCTCCACATGAATTAAGATTAGATCACATCATTAAAACATACAAGACAATAATTGGAATGAAGCTAAATGAACTCAAGTAGAAAGACTAGACCCTACTATGCCTCCACATGAATTAAGATAACACATTATCATGAAAACATACAAGACATTAACCAAGGTGAAGGCAACAAGAGTACATACACTACAACATGTGTTTCCAATATTAATTCCATCCATATCCTAACCTTATCATTCCCCCATAAAATAGGTCCACTAATCAAAGCATAGGCTAAGCTTCATTCAAGAGCATTAGCATATCAAAGATAAGAGTGGAAACTCATTATATGGTTATGGAAATCATATAAAGCTCAAGGGATTAAGATAACACACACTTAATACACTACATGATTATATCACATATTTCTCTACCCCCCAAATGGGGATGGATCTTCTCACTACTCATTACACTAACTACATTAACAAAATGAAACATAATACTGAAAAGAAATTAATCTAAGCAAGCAAGAAACATTAAAGAAACTAAAAGAACATGAGACTAAAGAAACATGCAAGACATGTAAATTGAAATTAACTAAGCAATGTAAAAACTAAAGCAAACAACAATTAACTACAAAACTTCTATTATTACTCACTCCAAATTACAAGCAGCCCTTCCTCCACCAGAGTTTTGCTTCAAGGCTTCACTCTTAGTAGGGAAGAAGGCCACCAAGAGAGAGATAGATATAATGGAAGGTGAAGAGTTCTATTTATAAGAATGGAAAACTAATCCGGGACAATCCCCCGATGTGGGACTAAACAAATACCAAAAATAGACTAAGCATACACTAATACACGTGCTCCACAAATCTTAGCGGATCCCGAGCTATCAGGACCGCCAATTAGCGTTCTATAAGCTTCATATCCATTTGGTTTTTGTGTTGGGCTTTGCTTGAAGTATTTCTTGGTCTTGGATGCATCTACTTTGTTTATTGGAGCTCCGACCCGAATCGAATTGTCAAAATACTCCCTCATGATGGTGTGGAGTTTTCTGTTTTGCTCTTAGGTCCTTCGGTCTTACGTTCAGGTCCTTCTCCCTTGCATCTTAGTCCCCAGGTCTCACAATTAAGTCCTTTTCCCTGCTTTTGGGTCCTTTCATGCTTCATCTCTTCAAACCTATTTATTTCTGAAATTCAAACAAAAAACTCGTCACGTAGCATTGCTTAAGTGTAAGATAATGGATATAAGATACAAATATATGCATGAAATGATGTCAATCACTCCTGAGTGAAGCTTAGCACATGCTTAGATTAGTGAGACTATTTTATGGGGAATGATGAGGTTTGGATAAGGACGGAGTGGAAGAAGGGAACAAGACATGTGCATGCATGTGCTCATGTTGCCTTTATCCAAATTAATGTCTTGTGTTTTAATGATTGTGATAAATCTTATTTTATGTGGAGACATAGTTCGATATGAGTCATTATGCATGTGAACATATTTTCTTCAATTCAATTATTGTCTTATATGTTTTAATGATAATGTTTTATCTTATTTCATGTGGAGACAAACTTGAATTTGAGTTTTATGGATTTCATGTATGACATGTGTTTGATGAGCACATTTTAACACACACTACACTACATATTTTCAATTCTATGTTCTTTCTCAACCCCCCTAGGGGTCTATTTTTATTGTTATTTTCTGATTTTCTACGTGTTTTAGTTTGATTCCAACCGCATTTCTCTCCCTTCCTTTTCCCACTCGAGTATTTTGAACTCGACTCGTGCACGCTCCTTGTGGATCGACCTGTGCTTGCCACCGCTTCAACACGGCCGTGCACTTGTGGTTATTTTAACTGATTCAATCACGTACCCATGAGATCAGGGGTGTCACATCTTGGTATCAAAGTAGGTCGGTCAGAAAAGTGTATAGAATCTGAAAACTCTCTAGTGGGGTGTGTTCTGCTGTAGTGTCGAGATTCAAATCTAACCATTGGAAATAATGTTCCTTTTAGGTTGAAGGTCCAAAACCAACTTTGTTTAAACTCAAAAACTTGGAACACATTGATAGCGGCTATCATGTGGATAATTGGCTCGAAAGAAATAATAGAATCTTCCATCAAACCTCTACATCATTTCAGCATTAGATTAATCATGGTTTCCATCTTGTCTTCCTATGGACAAGTAGTATTTTGAGAGCCGGTTGTCATGCGCCTTTTCCTCAAATAGGCATCGTGCTGACACAAGTCGCTAACTCCCTCGAGTTGCTCGGACTTGATCAGCCTCTTCCCTCTCTCTCAATTCAGCTAGGATGCCAAGTAGAGTATTCCCACACGCACAAATAAGCACACAATGGGAGACTTAAGAAGTTTGCTCAATATGCGATTATCTCATTCACAAAGATAGAGTTACAACACTTGCTCTAGAAACACATACATTGAGTGCCCACAAATGAAGGGAGGGATCCCCTATTTATAGGAGAGGGACTCCCTCTACCTAGTACACAAAAGGAGTTTGAACTTCTCCTCTACTTAGAGTATACAAATGTGTTTATACTTCCTTAGATATGTTAGCTACACAACAATATCTCTCAAGTATCCAAAACATGTTTTGTCCCAAGCTAGCAAATATCTAGCTTCTAGAATCCTCTTACACATTCTCTTGGAGGCAAAGTTTGTTTTGGCTTTTGCCTCCTCTTAGTTAAGATATTTCCTAGGAAACGAAGTTGTTGTTGTCCTTCGCTTCCTCATGGGTAGAGGCATTTCATTACCCCCTACCTAATCCGGAGACGGCCTCGTCAACAAGTATATCTTGATTGTCGATGAACTGCCACAAACCTCCTTCGTCCTCCCAGCTAGCTTCACTTGGAGGCAGTCCTTTCTAGAGAACGAGATAGTGTGTACAATGGGTAATTCCGCATTTCCACACAATCTTGTGGTCACGGATCCTCTCCACCTTCTCAGACGATGTGGTTATTGTAGGGGATACCCTTAATGATATCCCTCAGTTGGTGTCTTCCTGGTCTTCGTGGTAGTCTTTTAATTTACTCACGTGAAAGACTGGATGGATTTTCATTGTGGGAGGAATGTACAGTTTGTAGGAGACACGTCCAACTTTGCCCACCACCTAGAATGGGCCTTCGTACTTACAAATCAAACTCTTGTGATCCTTCCTGAAGGCCTTCAATTGTTGAGGCAGTAGCTTCACCATTACCTTGTCTCCCACCTAATATGCTTTGAGTCTTACTCTCTCATCAACCCATTTATTCATTTCTTTGAAGCTTTGTGGAGATAGGCCCTTGCTAGCTTATTTTGCTCATTCCATCCTTTGACCATATGGTTGGCACATGAACTTACCCCTTTGTAGGAGGTTGTAAGTCCTATGGGAGTCATTGGTTGCATACCAATGACTATCGCAGAGAGACTTCTTCCTGTTGCCTTGCTTCTTTGCAGATTGTAGGAGAACTGAGCTACATCAATCAATTTTGCCCAATCCTTATGGCTTGCTCCTACGAAATGTTGTAGGTAGCCCTCCAATAAGGGATTGATCCTCTTGGTTTGCCCATCAATTTGGGGGTGGAAGCTAGTTGAGTAGTGTAACTAAGTCCCCATCATTGTAAATAGCTCCTTCCATAGTTTTCCAGTAAACCTAGGATCTCTGTTAGTTACAATGGTTGTAGGAAGAGTTGTGTTGCCTCCTCAGCTGCAAGCCTTCGAATCTGAGATGAAAGTCCAATACTTGGAAAAACGGTCTACTATTACCATGATTGATCTAACCCCTTCTGATTTAGGCAGAGCTGAAATGAAGTCTAAGGAGACACTTTCCCATTGAATGTATTACATTGTGCACTTAAGTATGAACTTTTTGACCTTGTGTCTTATTATGAAAGTGCACATGAGATTTGGCAAGTTCTTCAAGCTAAGTATGGTGACAAGGAAGAATCACAAACCGGGAAAGAGGGAGACTCAAGCCAAATAGATGAAGCTCATGAAAGATGCGACAAGAACACATCTACATCATATTCCTCCTCAAGCTCATCCAAGGGAAAAGATGCTCACACATGCCTCATTGTAACAATCGATGAAGAAAGTGAGGTATCTTCTAAATCTTGCTCATCAAGTTCTAGTTCTAATGAAGAATCATATTCTTTTAAAGAACTACAAAATGCATTCCATGAACTTGTTGAAAGATATGAGCTTCTATGTCAAAAGAAAAGTTAGCTAGAGAAGTAAATCATGATCTTCATTGTCTAAATGAATCAACCTTGATTGAGAAAAATGATTTACTTGCTAAAATTGATAAGCTCATCTTAGAGAATGCATGTTTGAAAGATGAGAATGAGAAATTGAAAAATAAATCTAACTCATCTATTGCAATTGATAGTCATATGCGTGAAAGTGATAAAAATGACTTGCTTAAGAAACTTGACAAGTCTTATCTTGAAAGCAAGAAATTAATGAATGACTTGAATTGCATGACCGACAAATGTGTCGAATTAGAGATTCACATGCATCAAATGAATGAAAAGCACAATTCTTTGATTCAAAATCCTAAATGCATGAATGAATCTCTTGAGCTTAAAAACAGTGAACTAAATGCATCAAATAAAATTTTGATAAATGATTTTCATAAGTTCACAAATGGCAAGAAAAATCTTGATATGCTTTTAGGAAATCAAAGACAATCCTTAGACAAGCATGATTTAGGCTTTAACGTCTTTTATGTTAAAAATCATCTTGTTCAAGATAACATAAATGGAAAGCATCATATTGCCATGAAAAGAACCACAAGTGTTTGGGTACCTAAATCAACTTGGATTTGGGTGCCAAAAGCTAAATTGAATGGACCCAAACAAAAATGGGTACCAAAATCTACACTTGTAGGTACTTGAAGAGGAGATTGGTGGTGACCGGACAAGCCAAAACGTCGAAATTCAAATCCGGTTGCATCACCAAGAAAAGATTGGAGCTAATTCGAATTCAACATTGGTATAAAATTTCCAACTTCTGAATTTTCTGTCACATTAGCTCTAATCTAGTTAATATGCTTAATTGTCATATCTTTAGAGTTCAATTCATTGAAAATCATTTACCCTATTCATTGCAAATCATATACCACATTCATTGATTGTAAATGTCAAATTTTAAATGGATATTAGAATAAGGCCTAAGTTGAAACTCAAATGAAATTAACTTGAATCATATTCATAGTTTTCATCTAGCCTTATTGATAGGGGGAGCTTAAATGTTATATCTTTTATTAGTGTAATGAAGTGCAAAATTAAGGGGGAGCAACATCATTACAAGACATCCAAAATTCTATGCGTAAAGTCTTAATTAATTGTTGTTTTTTATGGATGTCAAAGGGGGAGTGATAATTAAGGGGGAAACTTCAAATTTACATGATATTGTCAACATAAACTATGCAAATTCATAGGGGGAGCATTTATATGCATAGTTTACATATACAAATTCAAGTATTAGGTTGGTTTAAGATATAGGTTGTCATCATCAAAAAGGAGGAGATTGTTGGCTTTTTGGCCTTAATCCGTATTTTGATGATGTAATTCAACCTAATCTTAATTAGGACATGTAGATAAGCACATGTAGTATAATGGTATACATGTTGTATTGTGCTAACATCTACAGGTGATCAAGACTCAAGAAAGAAGAAAAATCAAGTCAAGACATGTAATCAAGCTAGGATTGAAGACATGTAATTTTACCTTTCTTTGAGTATTAGGAACTTATATGAATTGAGCATAACTTAAGCTAATATGCATGCATTCACACACTAGGTTCCTTGTAGGAGTCACACACAAAATATCATATCATTTGGACTCCATTAGATCACCTAAACACCTAAAACATTGGTCGCCAGTCTGCCTGAGTTCGGTCGACCGTTCGCCTTTCGGTCGACTGGTTATACACAATATTTGTTATACCAGACCAATCAATTCAACCGATCACACTTCTGTTAACCGTTTACCCAGATCTATTCGGTCGACCGGTAGATCGTCGGTCGACCGTTTCGTTTGCTATTTCTGGTAAAAATACGACTGTTATATTTGTCGTATTATACAACGGTCGTATACACATTTTTTCTCTTAATACACCCCCAAATACTTTTGAACCGGTCGAACAAAATACCTTGTTCGGTCGACCATTCTATTAGGGAAAATCTACCTGCTATCGGTCGACACAAGTTTAGTTCAACCGATCGAGTTTTCCCTCTACCGAACCCTGTAGTTCGGTCGACCGGTACCTGTTCGGTCGACCGTTGACTTATAGAACTTAAGTGTTAGGTCGACCAGTACCTATGTTCGGTCAACCGATCCATTAACTTACTCAAGGGTTCGGTCGACCGTTACATCTTTCGGTCGACCGTTGCTGGACAGTTTTTTGCAATCCGATTTTCTGTTTTGTGTACTTTGCACCCCAATCAAATCTTGTCCAAACGGCTAGAAATCTTTAGGAACTTATAAATAGAGGTTCACACTTAGTTTTCCACAAGATTTCACAACTCCAAAGTGTCAAACCTATAGTGAGATTTTGCACAACCTCCAAGCTCCAAATAAGCCATCCAAAGCCTAATTTCCACATCATTCATCATACAATCATCTAGCAATTGTTGTGCTCAATTAGAGAGTGAGTTCCACTCAAGTTACCATTGTTGTAAAGTGAGCAAGGGTCTTGGTGAAAGCCCAAGACAAAGAAGCAAGGACTTCGGTGAAAGCCTGAAGTGATTCTCTTGATTTGTGAGAGGTGGTGCCAAGCTCGGCGAGGGTTGTTCGCGAGCTTGAAGACTTGTAAAAGGCGTTGCTCTCGGCCCGGAACGGGGAGGCATAGTCAAGACGCAAGAGGGGCTCAAACGGAGATTCGAGAGGTGCTTGTAAGAGAGGACGTAGGCACGGCCGAACCTCTATAAAACCGACGTGTCTACTTGTGGTTTGCATTACCTTTCTACTTGTGTTTGATTTAGTTTAATTTCCGCTGCAATTCTTTGATCGATCAACCAAGTAGTTAATTAGGGTTTAATTGTGATTAGTCTTAATTGTGGACCCATAGACCCAAACGATTTCAGTAGATTTAGAGTTTTTACATGACCATTTTTGTTCAACCGATTTGCCTCATAGTTCGACCGATTTCAGTAGTGTTTTGCCCAGACTAAAACGGTTGACCGGTTTTGCCATTTTGTTCGACCGTTCCGGGTTTTCATGTGACCGTTTTATTTTGTCGTATTCATACAACGGTCATATACGCATATCACTATTCCCAACCGTTCGACCGAACCATCCATTTGTTCAACCGATCCATTAGTTTTTGTAAGGTTCTGTTCGACCGGTCCACTTTTGGTCGACCGGTTGGAGACAGTTTTTGCTGAATTTGAATTCTGTTTTGTGTATCTCTTACACAAATCAATCAAATCTTTCCCCAACGGCTAGGAATCTCTTAGAGCTTTTAAATAGAGGATCAAACTCAGTTTTACACACAACTCTCCAATTCCTCATAGTCAAATTCATAGAGAGAAATCCCAAATCCTCAAAGCTCTCATTTAGTGATCTTAAGCTCAAATCTCCACATTATTCATCACTCACACATTTAGCAATTGTTGTGCTCAGTTAGAGAAGAGTGTGTCCCACTCATTGAGTTGTCAAAGCAAAGGCTTCGGTGAAATTCTGAAGAAGAAGCAAGGACTTTGGTGAAAGCCCGAAGTGATCCTCTCGGATTGTGAGAGGTGGTGCCAAGCTCGGCGACGGTTGTTCGCGAGTTTGACGGTTGTAAGGCGTTGTCTCCCGACCTGGAACGGGGAGCGGATAGTGAAGTCGTAGGCGGAGCTCGCGGAGTCGAGCGGAGCTTGCAAGAGAGGACTAGGACTTGGGTGGGGTGCCGAACCTCTATAAAAACGCCGAGTCGATTTGTGGTTTGCACATTTCTCTTTCTCTACTTGTGTATTTGTTTATTCCGCTGCGCATTTGATTGCTTAATCGAGTAGAGAATTAGGATTAGCCATTAATTGTGGACCCATAGACCCACACGATCCTACATTTGGTATCAGAGCCTCGTTCGTTAATTTTGTTCTTAACCGATAAATTAACATGGCTCTTAATGCATCCACACCTTTAGAATCATGTAAACCACCTTACTTTGATGGTAATAACTTTAGTTCATGGAAATCTAAAATGTCATCATTTATTAAATCCATGAACATTAACATGTGGTTTATGATTCAAACTCCATATGAATCACCTAGATGTCATATTAGTAAATGGAGTTTAGAAGATGAGAAAAATGTATCCCTAAATGCTAAGGCTATGAATGTCATATTTTGTGCATTAGGAGATGAACTTTTTAATGTTGTTTGCTCATGTGATAGTGCTTATTCAATATGGCAAACATTAGAAAGGAATTTTGGTGAAGGAGATTCACTAACAGGGAAGAAGGGAGAAGCAAATCCGAAGGATGTAGCTCAAGCAAACAAAATGGAGATTAACTCAACATCTTCATCATCATCAAGCTCATCTGATGGAGAAAGTGAAGATGAGGTATCTTCTAGCTCTTCTTGAAATAGTAGTTCAAAAGATAATGCCTATGATTATAATGAACTACAAAATGCATTTCAAAGATTATTTGAAAAATATAAAGAACTTCACAAGACTAATCAAGTAGCAAATGAGCAAATCCATGATCTTAAATGTCAAAATGCATCTATCTTAGATGATACAGTTGATTTGCTTGCTAAAATTGAAGTTATAACTTTAGAGAATGCATGCTTGAAGGAAGAAAATTTAAATGTTAAAAATACCTCATCCCATGCAATTGATAGTCATATGCTAGAAATTGATACTAATGACTTGCTTATTAAACTTGATAAATCTCATTTAGAAAGCAAGCAATTATTACATGACTTGAATTGCATGAATGAAAAGGTTGCAAACTTAGAGATTCACATGCTTAACATGAATGCAAAGCATACATTTATGATTAAAAATCTAAATTGCTTAAATGAATCTCTAGCAACTAAAAACAGTGAACTTAATGCCTTAAATGAAAATTTGTCAAATAAATTGCATAAGTTCACACATGGCAATAAAAACAATTTTTACGTTAAAAACTTTCCTATTCAAATTAATGTTAAACATAATTTTGCCATGAAAAAGAAAGTAAGTGTAGAGGTACCAAAATCAACTTGGATTTGGGTACCAAAAGCTAAACTTAATGGACCCAAGCAAAAATGGGTACCAAAGTCTACACTTGTAGGAGCTTGAAGAGGAGATTGGTGGTGACCGGATGAGCCAAAGCGTCAAATTCGAATCCGGTTGCATCACCAAGTCAAGATTGGAGCTAATCAATATTTAAGTATGGTATAAAATTTCTATCTTTGAATTTTCTGAAAAATTACCTCTAATCTAGTTTTATATGCTTAATTGTCATATCTTTAGATGGTTTAATTCATTGCAAATCATTTATCACATCCATTGATTATAAATGTCAAATTTTGAATGGATGTTAGAATAAGGCTTAAGTTGACACTTAAATGAACTTAACTTGAATCATACTCATAGTTTCCATGTAGCCTTATTGATAGGGGGAGCTTAAATGTTAAATCTTTTATTAGAGTAATGAAGTGCAAAATTTAGGGGGAGCAACTTCATTACAAGACATCCAAATTCTATGCATAAAGTCATAATTATTTTGTTTTTTATGGATGTCAAAGGGGGAGAGATAATTAAAGGGGAGTTACTTGAAAATTAGTTAATATTGAACAAAAACTATGCACATCCATAGGGGGAGAATTTATATGCATAGTTTACATTTAAAAATTTGAAGTATTAAGATATAGGTTGTCATCATCAAAAAAGGGGAGATTGTTGGCTTTTTGGCATTAATCCTTGTTTTGATGATTTAATCAACTTAATCTTAATCATAAGTAATGTAGAGTAGCACACATATTGCATTGCATATATATTGCATGTGCTAACCTCTACAGGTGATCAAGACTCATGGAAGGAAAGAAATCAAGTCAAGATTTGTAATAAATCTATATGAAGACTTGTAATCTTGATTTTATTTTGAGTCTTAGGAACATGTGTAAATTGAGCATAACTTAAGCTAATATCCATGCATTCACACACTAGGTTCCTTAGAGAAGTCACACAAAATTTCAGATCAATCGGACTTCGATAGGTCATCCAAAACATAGTCGGAAAATCACTAAAACTAAACCTTAAATCCTGTCCGAAAACGTTCGACCGATTGGACCTTTTGTTCGATCGGTTTCAGTAGATTTAGAGTTTTTACATGACCATTTTTGTTCAACCGATTTGCCTCATAGTTCGACCGATTTCAGTAGTGTTTTGCCCAGACTCAAACGGTCGACCGGTTTTGCCATTTTGTTCGACCGTTCCGGGTTTTCATGTGTCCGTTTTATTTTGTCGTATTCATACAACGGTCATATACGCATAACACTATTCCCAACCGTTCGACCGAACCATCCATTTGTTCAACCGATCCATTAGTTTTTGTAAGGTTCTGTTCGACCGGTTCCACTTTTGGGCGACCGGTTGGAGACAGTTTTTGCTGAATTTGAATTCTGTTTTGTGTATCTCTTACACAAATCAATCAAATCTTTCCCCAACGGCTAGGAATCTCTTAGAGCTTTTAAATAGAGGATCAAACTCAGTTTTACACACAACTCTTCAATTCCTCATAGTCAAATTCATAGAGAGAAATCCCAAATCCTCAAAGCTCTCATTTAGTGATCTTAAGCTCAAATCTCCACATTATTCATCACTCACACATTTAGCAATTGTTGTGCTCAGTTAGAGAAGAGTATGTCCCACTCATTGAGTTGTCAAAGCAAAGGCTTCGGTGAAATTCCGAAGAAGAAGCAAGGACTTTGGTGAAAACCCGAAGTGATCCTCTCGGATTGTGAGAGGTGGTGCCAAGCTCGGCGAGGGTTGTTCGCGAGTTTGAAGGTTGTAAGGCGTTGTCTCCCGGCCCGGAACGGGGAGCGGATAGTGAAGTCGTAGGCGGAGCTCGCGGAGTCGAGCGGAGCTTGCAAGAGAGGACTAGGACTTGGGTGGGGTGCCGAACCTCTATAAAAACGCCGAGTCGATTTGTGGTTTGCACATTTCTCTTTCTCTACTTGTGTATTTGTTTATTCCGCTGCGCATTTGATTGCTTAATCGAGTAGAGAATTAGGATTAGCCATTAATTGTGGACCCATAGACCCACACGATCCTACACATCTAGCATCGGAGCGAGGATCGCAAATGCAAACTCAACTAGATCGGGTGCCGCATTTGTTGTCGATACAACTACGACCACCGAGGCGCGCATGGCGGCCTTAATGCGCCGTATGGATTTGATTGAGCGCTGAAATCAAAATAGTGTATCTCATGTGTCTGCATCTGGTCTGGTTTCTTGTTATTTATGTGGTAGGATAGGTCATGTAGGAGGCGAGTGTGCATCCATTCCTCCTAAAATGAAACAACTCAATGTCATCTATGATAGATCCAGAAATGACCCATACTCATCATCATATAACCCTAGATGGAGGAACCACCCTAACATTTCCTGTAACCAAACAATACCCAGGGTGGTCCTTCAAACTTCTCTTGACCACTAGATTGAAATCAGAAATAACCAGAAAAGAGAAGAGAGCGAGCTGAGCTCACCAGGTAATGTAGCTTAAACTAGCATACTCAAATCTCTTCTCCCATTATTCGCCACTTGATTTTGTACCAACCAGAAGCTACTCACCTCCTCGTGGACATGACCCGTACTTGTCGCGTCTTCAACGATGTGCACTTGCGGTAAATATAAACGACAATCATCGCCTCTACAATAGCACAAACGGGTAAACCACGAGCTTCTTTGAATACATTGTTTAGGCACTCCGCAACATTGCTTGTCATTATTCCCCATCTTTGGCGTCCGTCGTGACACAACGACCACTTACTAGGAACCTCAGGTTCATGCTCATTCGTTTCATCTTTTTCCCAATACATTTTATGTATTGTAATGTATCTTTACTTCAAGCTTCAACTTGATTCAAACTGGCTTTGAAATCCCACAGACTTTTATGTCTACATGCCGTTTTGAAGGCGTCAACCACATACTGGTTCTTACAATTTTTAAGCAAGTTTTCGGCAAGGTGTTGTGTGCATAAACGGTGAACTACTTCGTTTGCTTCCTCGTGTTAACCATAACCGAGATTCCAAAAAATGTGTTTTATTGCAGCATGTCAATCATATATGACACATATTTTCCTATCTCCAATCACCTCTTGTCGTAACCATATCATAAATCATCCCCAATTAGATTTATATTCCTTCTCAACGAACCCAAATGCAAGAGGCAAAAGTTGATTCTCAGCGTTATACCCAACATCAACAAGTAACCTTCCTTCATATCTACCTTTTAGAAATGAGGTGTTTACGGTGATAACATGACGCATTCAAATCAGAAGTTCTGTTCGCAAGCCGATTGGTTTCTGCTATGGTGTTTGCAACACATGATTGTTGAGATGTGAACCGTGGATCACTACTACTACCGGGTTGGCTACCCGCAAACATCTCAGCATTCCACTCAATTTCCAAATGATTCAACTTAACATATATCTCAATCATCCCCATTTTCAAATACAGACATCGCATTATATAAAAAAATATGTCGTTGCACTGTTGACACAACATTGAATATCAATCGAGTTCCGAGATTCTTCGACATGCAAACCTTATAAATCCAACTCTTAATTTCTTCTAAGGTTACATTTTCACTCGCTGAAAGTGTAAGTCTTGGACCTATCATGTACTCTACACCAAAGCTTGTATTTTGAGTTATATCACCACCAAAGTACACACTTATCGTAATCATTTCCGTTAATCTACAATGCAGTATTTTTTCATCTGTTTTATATTACAATTACATCAATTTTTGACATAATTACTAATTATTAATTAGTGATAATACAAATTAATAAGGAAAAAATTACCTCAAATATCACCAACTAAGCCCCACAGATCAAAAATTTGATATCACCGGGAAAAATATATTTGTCAATTAGCTAAATTCGAGGATTGTGTAGGGCGGAATGAGCGAGGAATATGGAATGGATGAGAAATGAAGGGGAGGGCGAGATTTATGGTCGCGGAAGTCCACAGATCGGGTTCTGATTTATGGTCCCCGATCCAAGTAGATTTGGAAGAAAAAAACTTAGTTTTTTAATTTCAAATTTATTTTTTATTAAATAAAAAATTACGATAAGGGAGACTCTTAAAAAATAGTTACCGGAAATTAGGTTTAGCATTGGTTTATAGAAGTTGTGTAAAATTTATAACTTAGTTCCAAAACTTCCAAAAAATTTGTAATGAAACTTGAGAAAGTCATTTATAGTCTAATTTTGTAAGAGTTTGAAACAACTATAGTTTCCAGAATATTTTTATGTTTTTCTGTTAATCAATTCCTAATATAATTCTGAAATTCAATTATCCCATTTTGAGCAGTAATTTTTTTATTTAATAAAAAATAAATCTAAAACTAAAAAACTAGGAAGAAAAGTTCCAAATCTACTTGGGTCGGGCTCACAACCCCAATCCGACTAGATTTGAAGGCGAAAATTCTAATTTTTTAATTTCAGATTTATTTTTTGTTAAATAAAAAAATTACGGCACATGCTCCCGTTGATCAAGAGAACAAGTTTTATCTCTTCATAAATACAATTATAGTAATTTAACGGAAAGATTCTTGGATCATATGGTATGCCACTTTATATAAAATTAGCACTAACCTCAACAATATCAAATGAGCTCATAATAAATTACATACAGTTTTCATTGTTTAACTTGAGAGAATATCACAAATAATGTATAGTTCTTGATGTATCAACAAAATAGAGTAGATTCTAGACAAAGAGTTCAAGTGGCAGCAGTATCAGTGTTGAAATGTAAATGCAAAAAATAAATCCTGGATCATGAACAAACCAAAACAAAACGAACCAAATCAAATAGTACCTGCAAGCATCGATTGTGGAACGATTCAAATAAAAATTGCAACCAACTCTCTTAGGGAAGACGGTCTAAAATTGCCATCATAATCTCCCGTAGTTGAAGATCTCCAGTTAGTGTGTTAGAAAAAAAGGATGGATCGCTGTGCTTCTTTTTATCGACAATATAGGCCAAATCATCCTTAATAACAAATATATACCTCAACAAGCATAGTACACAATGTTACAAATGTGATTTAGTGTAAGTCACATATTTAAATCATCTTGCAATGAAAAAACAAAGTCAGAAACTAATATCTTATAGTACATGTGCTTTAGTAAAGCTCAAGATAGCACCTCAACCACCTGCAAAATTTTGCTTTCGAGGTTATCGTTTAAAGAATGTCGATGTTTCTTCAATCTCCTCCTCTGATTACTACTAGTCCTGCAAATTTGTAAAAGAAGGGTAAAATTAACGGAAATTTGAAATAAAACACGGCAACATGTTACAATTTTGATGATACTCAAAGCAAATAATTTATCAAACATATTAATCAATACACTCAGGACTAGGTAGCAAGCTCTCACCTGTTGAGATTTATCATATGTCCTCCGTACTCCAAGACAAAAAGAATTACCTTTTTTCTTTTCTTTTTCTTAATGGAAAAATGACATTATTGGTTGCATAAACTATCAACAAGGGTTGAAGGTAGTGATTGGGTGATGCATATGGTCCTAGTTCTTTGGGGGGGGGGGGGGGGCGGGGGGGGGGGAATCCCAAACCAACAGACTAGAAAGCCATCATTTATAGAGTCTAGTATAATGTTTTAAGAAAGTATGAGTCTGGTAGTGACTATATGTAACAGAAAGAATGAGAATCTTTTGAACCAAGCAAGGTCACAAGGATGATTTGATCAGGAGAATTTCACAGGATACATAGGCACCACGATTACTAAGTTAATAAAAAATTATACTTGCATGCATCATGAAAAAAGAACATAAACATAGAGCTCAGCTTATAATAGCAAATAAAATAATTAAACTAGCCTACCAGTACTGGTTATGAAAAACAATTGAATCCGTCTGAACTTGAATCCCGTCATCATTTCGATTCCAGTGGTAAAAAGCATGTGTTCCGTTATGCAATTCCAATGTGGAATGACCATAACTGGCTTCCCTGAATGCTGAATAATCTGGCTGGGGCTCATAGTACCTTTAGAAATAAGATGGCGAAGGTGTCAGGTCCCAAACATAAGATGTAAATCAAATCACATTAATGATTTGTGTTCTTCCAAATGGAGAAAGGATTTTTGTATCACAAAAATAATAGTACTTAACTAATTTAATGAAATAAAAACTAGTGAATTTTGACTTTCATATACCTTGAAGCAAGACCTTCCTGATTTCCACCATCACCTACAGTAATATAGACTGGTGCTGACTTGTCGGGTATGGGATACCGAATACCGCTTGTGACATTGTATTGGATATTGGAGATACGATACTACGACAGAAAAATATTAACGGTTAACCTTCTAGGAATGAATAAATAAACATAATGGGAAAACTTAATTCCGCTAGGCGCTAGCTAATGTGATGAGAATTAACAAAGGACTGGAATACACATTTGTATCATAATCGATCATTGAATCATTATGTCTAGAGAATATACATGGAGAAGGAATTAGTGAAAGAAAATTAATAAATATTAGTATTGCCAAAACTGTGCAACTAGAGTTGTACCGATCTTTCATATGCATGGACGTGCCCAGCAAATACGAGATCAACTTTATAACGAACAAACCAATGCTCAAAAGCAACTCTCATACTCTCGCCCTCCATATAGTGTGCTTCATTGCTATTGTATAATGGAGCATGCATAAGGACAATAAGCCAGGGGGGTTTCTCTCTATATACCCGTTTCAGCTCTGATCGCAACCAGAACCACTGGGGAGTGTATTTAACTGCATATTAGAAGAAAAGAGATTAATAGGAGGTATATTGTACTTAGTTTGGTTTTCCAACATTGAACACATAAAATAGAAAACTTCAAAGCACATTGTTCCATTTTGTACACAAGTAAGCTTGAATTATAGTGTGATACGAATTGAAACTTCAGAAGGATCAGAAGGTTAGGCCATTACCGAACGTTGAATAGCTGGATAATATGATGAAATGAGAAGATGCTCGTCTGATTGCGTACCATAGAGGGGAGCTGCTTTGGGAAGCCTTGTAAGGTGTGACATATCTATGCATGTAAGGCTTGAAGGGAGTGGTTTCCTCCTAAATATGGGAATTCCAGGATTACATTAACCAATAAAATGGCTTAGCTTGTAGGAAAAAATGCATATATGAATATCCAAACAGAAAAAATATATTCCAGTGTGTTGGAACAACCAGGATCTTTCATTCAAGTGACACATTTACTGAAAACTTATTAAGAAGGTGGGGGAAAAAGGCTTGCAGTAGAAATAAGTAGCAGGAAAGGCACCAAATTGAATATATATATATATATATATATTTACAATTTTTAAGGTTATTGTGACGTCAAAGAAACAAGAAGAAATTTGTGTAACTGGGTACATATGAGGTTTCTTTATTAGGCATTTGTTGGAACTTTCAATAATAAATGTTAAAGATGTGTTCAGATGAGTTACTTGAAATTGTGATGTACAAGTTTCATTGTATTTGCAATAACTAGGGGAACAGTAAAATTCTATACTCTATGAAAATTCCAAAGATAGTCATATTAGTTATCTGAGAAATTTTTGAAATAATATCATACAAATAAAAGGTTGATGTATTTAAATTCATGTCCATGTTCTTCTGGTATTCTGATAGGATTTCCTATTCAATATGGATAGGAAAATGATATCAATAATAAAGATAGATTTTGCCCTGCCATTACTTCAGACTCAGTAATATAACCGAAATAATAAATATACCTCATCTCGTTAAATTCATACACCCTAAATCATTTCATTTTAAAATTCCATGAAATTTTTAAGTATGATGCATGCAATTATCTTAAGGCTTTATCAAAATTTAAAAGAACCATCAAATACCAAAATCTAAAAATAGTGAACTTTGTTTCCAAAATAAATTAAAACCTGTCAGAATTCATTGGATCTGATCTGATTAGATAATTTACCTTAGCATGTATTTCAACTTAAATATGAAAGTGCATCATTCAGGAATCGCTTCTTTGAATCATAGCATGGAAGGATTCCCAAATGTTTTAATTAATTTAAAAAAATCACAAATACAAAACCCTATCTATATATTAAGAAAAAACAAAACCTACCCACAACTCCTACCTCACCTCTCCCATCCCTACCCCGAGTAGTGGATGCCACCACCACTGCCTCGAACTTCTCTGATGTCGGCATCCCTCTCCCGCAGCCCTTCGCCATCTTACATCCTTTTCTATCCTTCTTCTCTGTTTTTGTTTGTTTTTACATATTGTTTTGCAGTTATAAAAAAAATTCTGCCTTTTTTTCTGCCCAGCCACGCGGCCACCTAGCTAACTAGCCACATGGGTACTGGGGGCCCTTGTCACACCTACAAGTACCTGACAGCCTTTCAGTCGTAGGTATTATATAAATAAATCAAAGGGAATTTCACAGTACAGATAAAATAGGTCCAACGTTGAGAATCCATTAAAGGTTTGAAATGTCTACAGTTTGTCCCCTGAACTATGCATTGATCAATTTACACCCCTGAACTTTAAAAGACAGTTATCCCCCATGAACTTTTATTTTGTAACACTTTGACCCCTTCAATTATAAAAATTCATTATTTAAACACACGTTCGTAGTTATTTTTCTAAGTTTTTGCGTTGTATCTCTAATACACTACTAAACCTAATTTTTCGTGAGAAAATAACAACTAAAGAAATCGAAGTTCCTTACGTCCAGAGCCATGATCAGTTAGCAGACATCTTTACCAAAGCACTCGATCAAAGACACTTCCAACATATTCTTCACAAGTTGGGCTCCTTCAACATCTTCCGGTGTCAACTTGAGGGGGAATGTTGAAATAAAGGCAATATAGCAAATAAACTCGTTGAGGAAACTTACCAAAATCAGAGTCTACCAAGCCAATCGAGCAACAAATCAGGGATATCATCTAGCCCTTCCATATGGAATCTAACGGCTCCTTTAAGCCATCCATTGTATAAATAACATGTAACAAACCCTAAATCAATATATCTTTTGTTCTTCTACTATACAAAAAAACAACCAGAAACCTAACAAAAAACCATGTTTTCTGATTTAAATGACAATCGTACCCGTAGCTTAAGTTTCTTCACTGTTTTGGCTTATTTCTATTATATATAATATTTTATTCGACAACATATAAACTAACATGATGATGGTTAGTTAATATGGATTAAAAAAATAAACAGGATTATAAACAAATGTACGTGCAAATTTAGTATGATGGGAAAGTTATCATTTGAAATCGAAAGAACGATTTTCACAACTTTTTTATGGATTGGACCATACTGATACGAGATCGTAGTTGATGGAGAAATGTACTACTTCTTATAGTTCAAGTGGCATAGTGAAACATTGTCATAGTCAAGGAGGGGCAACTTTGATTTACTCTTGTTTTTTCAATGAAGTCAAAATCACACTTATCATTATGGCATACTCAAGCGAGGAATATCATTACCCAACTTGCTCTTAAGTGTCATATCCTAGCTTCAGGTTTGTATCTGTAGTCATCATCATATGATGCAGTTAAAGGAAATTCGGGTAACAAAATGTAGTAGAGCTAAAAGAAACACATGTTTTATTTTCCTCTTTATAATGAATTAAACATTCTTCCTTTAACCTTTTCTTGTTTTTTTTCCTTTGGCACGTAATTATCATAGAATAAGCAAACGAAGTCAAGTTCTGCTCAGGATCGGTAGATCCTTCGATTTTGCTCGAATCGTGACTCAGATCGATTAGTAACGAGACGAGCGCGAGCAAAGGAATCATCTCGATGAGCTAAACGGGCCGAGCACGAGGAGAACCCGTTTGCTCGATTATCATTCGAGACACGTGATTACTCTATCCAATTACCCGATTAACCCGAATATTCTATCAATTACCTAGTTAGCAAATAGCAAACTCATTTACCAAACCCATTCACTACAGCAATACGGGGCTTCACCGAAGGTAGGTATCCGTCGGTGCATATGAATGTCTGTGGTGGAGGGTAACACTGACAGATACGGCACCATCGGTGTTGCATGCGTCGGTGTATGTCTACTCTTATGGATGTTCTGACGAATAGAACCTATCAGTGGTACTTTTTGCGATAAAATTCCCGCCAAATTTTTTCGCTTGCTTTCATCATATCGGAGAATGATTGAATCAGTTATAATAACCGCAAGTGCACGAGCGCGTTGAAGCGGTGGAAAATACGGGTCGATCCACAGGGAGGAGTGTCGACTTTGGTTAGTTCAAAGGAGAGTGGGAAACAAAGGGGAGAAGAAATTGATTAAACTAACTAGAATAACTATGCTACACTACACTAGTATGAAACAAACGAAGAAGATGAAAGCACTAAATAAAACTAAACTAAGTGACTAATAGATGAAGCTGGAAATCAAGAATAGAAAACCCCTAAGGGGTGGAGTGTGTGTACACATGAAATAAGTGGTGATGAATGCATACAATAAGCTGAAGTGTAGGTAGTGTTTGTTATACATAAGAAGTACCTCATGACAAGACCTATCATCCAAATCACTAACATAGGTGATTAATATGAGCATGACAAGTTTGTTATTAAGAACCTAAACAAGCATGGAGTGTACCTAAATATTATGACAGAAACCATTAAGTTAAGTATTCTCTTTAATTCAATCAAGCATACTAACATTTTTCACATACAACAACATGTTTAGCATTCATTCCATCTACATAACATGTATAGACATCAACTCTACCCTCAAAGGGGGATGGAACTACTCACACATTATTAGATTAACACTCATACTAATGAAAGAAAACATGCTAATTAATTCTAAGAAGACTAAAACAAACAAAGTTAACTAAGTATGCAAGAATTGAAAAGAGACAATATGAAGAAACTAACAAAACATCTTTTATTACTCACTCCAATTACAAGTAGCCTCTATCCACCAGAGTTTTGCTCCAAGGCTTTACTCCTAGTAGGGAGGATGGCCACCAAGAGAGGAGATGTATACAAAGGAGGAGGAAGAGTTCTATTTATAGCCATAGAAAAAGGTAATCTGGGACAATCCCCCGGTATGGGACTAAAAGCATACCAAAAATGGACTAACTACAACCTAATACATGACCCGCCAAAGTCTTAGCGGATCCAAAGCTGACCTGACCACCAATTGGCGGTCTATGGACTCTGGATTGAGTCTGGATTTTGGGTGTCGTTGTCTAGCTTGCTTTCTTCATGTGTGATGCGTCCAAGTCGGTAGTTGGAACTCAGGCCCGAATCGAATTGCCAAAATACTCCTCATGATGGTGTGGAGTTTCTTGATTTGCTCATTGGTCCTTTGGGCTTACATCCGGGTCCTTCCCTCTTGCATCACAGTCCCCAAGTCTTGCAACTCAGTCATTTTCCTTGCTTTTGAGTCTTTTTTGTGCCTCTTCTCCTCAAACCTGCTTATTTTAGAAACTTAAACATTCAACTCGTTACGTAGCATTGTTTAGGTCAAAGATAACAGATATAAGACACAAATATATGCATGATATGATGTCAATCAGAGAACACTTACGTTATAACACCAACAGAACATCCATCGTTGCTCGCCACTGGCAGACATATTTGTCGTTGTTAGTTACAGCGACAAAAACATTCTCCGACGGTTGTAGAACCTACACCGACGGATATGTACCATCGGTGTATGTTCACAAACGTCAGTACTTACACTGACGGATATAGTCAGTCATTGTATGTCTTCTCTAGAACCCAAAAGAACTTGTTTGTTCTTCTGGGTTTCGGGTTTCCCTGTTCATTCATCAAACATTCATACACATCCAATTCAATCCTCATTCAACAAGCATTCATACACATCCAACTCATTCAACAATAATTCATACATATCCAAACACAAAAGTCATATGTATATTGATTTATCTAAAAATAATTCAAACAAAGAAGTTGTAACTGCATTCAAATTACCATATGAATTCAGTAAATAAAAAAAGAGTTTAACAATAATAACTGACAGAAAACATAAAATACTAGGTTACTAGACCTCCCGTGTCGGCTCCTCCTGATGGATCATCATCGTTATCTCGACTTGGCCGCAGATTTAGCATGCAAAAATCTTGCACGATTAAAACTTTATACATTAAGTCACTTAGAACATTATAATGCATATAAACTAAATTAGTAAATGTAATATAATACAATTTACTAAATTATAAATACAATACCTCGGGATTAGAACCCCCCCTCTCCATAAAAAAGCCAAGCATCGACTTATACTTCTCGAGGTCGTTTGTCGTATCTGCTAGCTTGTTTTTCGTATCCGCTAGCATGCTTATTATCTTCTAGTTAAGGTACAACTGGTAGTTGTTTTCCTTCCGTTTGGTGTTTAGAGACTTCGTAATTTTGGCTCTGAACCCCTCAAGATCTGTCCAGTGTGACTGTGAAATAAATTCAAATTAGTTTACAATTTAAATCAATACTAATGCAACTTAAGAACATATGTAATATTACCATCAATTGCGTTCATGCCACATCCTTGCCTTTCGTTGGAACCAATCTCCAATCTGAATAACGAGGAGGTAGTACTTGTGTCCTCTTGGCTATCGTGTCGATGAAATTCTAGAAGCGTTCAACGTTCTTTCCCTTCGGTACTAATCAAAGTATAACTACATTCAAACTAAAATATATTTAACTATATTTAAAGTTACATTCAAACAGTCAAACTAATCAAATTCAAACTACATTCAAACCAAAATAAATAATAAAAAATTATCAAATCAAATAATCTAAACAAAAATATAGATAAAAACTCTACTAAAATTATATTTAAAACACATTCAAACTTCATTCAATTAATCACATTCTAACTAAAAACATAGATAAATTATAATCTTAACAATAACATCTTATTGTTAATCTAAAAACATAGATAAATTTATCAAAACAATCTAAATTTATAACATTCAAACTATTATCTAAACTAAAAACAATCTAAATTTATAAAAACAAACAATCTTCACAAAAGTGATAAAAACAATCTCGACGGGTCTAAGGTCGAGTTTGGGATCAAGTTTGTGGTCGGGGTCGAGTTTGGGGGTCGGGTCTGGTGTGGGGTCCTGTTCACAACTGGTATTTTTTCCAAATCTTCACCAACGACTGCCATCCGTTGGTGCTTTTAAAACGGCACCAACGAGCATATCTTGGCATTTATTGTTTCTTCTTAATTGTCATACAACTCTCGAGGAGAAGATGTTTTTGACGATGGAACACTATCTTGATTCTAAAACACAAAGAAATATTATTAGAACAAAACAACATGAGCAATATATCTACAATTGGGGAGTTATAAAATTCAAGGGTAATACCGTTGTCTTATTTATTATTTCTACTTTTGTTTCATCATTGATTAGAATTGGGCGTTCATCTTTAGGATTCATACTTCCCGCAGTACTTTGTGGTGTCTGGATAGGTGTGGCCATATCGGTGAATGCACTATATTTATTAAGTACCAAAGCCATTTGTTCTTGCAGCGTATGAATCTTTTCTTAACAATCCACGTGAATTCTTTTCCTACTACAGTTCGAGGAGGATGATCACATACTCGTCCAGCATGCTCCTGTTTGGACAGGGCTACAATCAAAATATATTTTCGCCCTTTGAAACAAATTCGCCTTGAGAAGCTTGCAAAGTAATATGTCCTATTACGAAACACAACAATCTTAGAAACTATATCATTCCCTAACAATAAACACTATTTTATTAATTAACTAGATAGTATACAAACATTAGAATTAAATGTAACCACTTACAATCTTCGTTGCAACATGTGCCGACTCAGAGTTAATGTAACTCCTGTCCGGAGTAATGTGCGCTCTCTTACACTTATCTTGTCTAGTTGGGGAGACAGAGGAGCCAAATTACTGGCTTGCTCTTCTCTATAACCAGCCTCTAAAGCTTCCTACTTTTTATTGACAACCTTCTGAGCCATCATTTTCTCCTCTAATTTACCCCCACAGCAATATATGTGAAAACTTGTTCTTCAATTGTCGTTCTTGGTTGAGCCCTCGTAGTTCCTACAAACCAAAAAAGAGATTACTTATCATATTAAACATTTCAATGTGTGAAGGAAGTATGAATGTATTTTTTGACAAAAATTCTGGAGTCAGCCTTGAGTTTTTGAATTTAGCCCATGTCGTCTGAGTAATAAAATTATAAATTTTCCATGGATCTCGATCGTTATATTGTCCAAAAATAAAATTGGATGGCAACTTTGTTTTGAAATCCTTCCATCGAGTACCTACAAACGATATCCACTTCTTTTTCAACTCTTTAGTTGATTGGAAAATAAATTTTTCTTGCAACACAAAATAAAAAAAGTAGTATTGAGTGGATAAAAACCTGTAAAGAAAGGAATTAACTTAAAAGAAAATCTAGATAATAATGAACTAACCATTGTAGTTTTCGAAATTTGCGCGTTCAATGATTCATCCACCATTGACCACTTCGCAATAAAAATACACACTTTTCTTCGTGCCAGATACTCATATAACTTATCCAATAATCATTGTTTTCTTCGGTGGGCTCCAAGTAAGAATCAACTCCTACGGGCAATGGACCATGTTGTTGATTTTTTTTCTAAAACTCCAACATAATAGTTGCTCCGCGGGCATGAGACTCTATCAAGTCATTGTCACTTGTATCGTTGACATTTTTCTTACTATTTTCCTTTGGCTGGTTGGTTTCTGTTTGTTTGAAGACATTTACCTGGTCGCGAATGGTCGAGACTAGTCGGAGGGGATGGGTTGAGGGTTTAAGGTGATTGATGCCTGCTTGGGAGAGACCAGGTCAGTGTGCGTGATAGGGGATGGTCATGGCAGGTCAGGGATGCTCGGCAAAAAACTAGGAAGCACAACTCGAACGGTTCTAACTTCCATGTTGAGCGAAAATTCCTGGAGTGCAAATGAAAATTACTGGCAGTGAAAGTTAAAACATAAAGGTGAAAACGACTTACAAACACTGTCATTTTAAACCCACGAATCTGTCTTTTAAGCCCCATGTCTGTCCTTTAAAAATCGAGTGTGTCCGTTGAAACTCAAAAGTGTCCTTTAAACATAACTCTATTTTAAAATAATGAAAACCATAAAAAGATGTTTTAAAAAATTATCCATGGAACATGCCTAGTACCTACTCAACGTAGTGAAAGCTCAAAGAAATTAATAAGACCAACAAGTAAGGAGGTCCCACTCAAATACTAGAATGCCCTTTAACCAAAACCCAATAACCATTATTCAGTGCAAACCTATCTAAACTGAACTTAGTGGAGACAAAACACATTTTACTAGTTTTGTTAACTTGATGTATTGCAAGGCATCTACAACACTCCCATGTAGATATAGATAGATACGACTAAGGAGAGTTATCATTAGACATGCTAAAAAGGACATCCATGTCATATTTGTCTTATATTGACTGAATGCATTTCGGTTGTCCAAACTGGTGATTATAGTTCGTGATATCGGTGGACTGATATCTGTTCAATCGTCCTTGTTGCACATTTCGGTGGACCGAAATGTTTTTAGGCGACAACATTCGATGGATTTTTGACTTTTTGTTGCTTTCCAACCTCAAATGTTGAGAAAGGAAATGGAAAAGTGGGCATGGATTCCTGTTATATGTTTCACTATCAACCGCAAGTGCACGACCGTCGGTAAAGATGGGGCATGTACGGGTCAATCCGCAGGGAGTGATTGATATCTTTTAATTAACCGCAAGTGCACGTCCGCATTGAAGCGGTGGCAAATACGGGTCGATCCACACGGAGGTGTGTCGACTTTTGGTTTGTTCGAAGGCGAGTGGGAAAGAAAGGAGAGAAAGGAGTTATGATCTACACTACACTACAATGCGAAAGGAAATGGAAAATAAGCAATAAAACTAAACCCCAAAGGGGGTAGAGAAATAATGTGAATACAAAGAAGTGTGTAAGTGTGTGTATTCAATTTATGCTCATCACAACATGTGTGCATGAAAATCATAAAACTAAATAAAACTTTGCCTCCACATGAAATAAGATAAGAACATATCATTAAAACATACAAAACAATAATTGGAATGAAGCTAAATGAACTCATGTATAAAGACTAGACCCTACCATGCCTCCACTTGAAATAAGTTAACACAATATCATTAAAACATACAAGACATTAACCAAGGTAAATGCAAAAAGAGTACATGCAACTACAAATTGTGTTTCCAATATTAATTCCATCCATATCCTCACCTTATTAATCCCCATAAAATAGGTCCACTAGTCTAAGCATATGCTAACTTCATTCAAGAGCATTAGCATATCAAAGACAAGAGTGAAATCCCATTAGATGGTTATGGAAATCATGTAAGGTTCAATGGATTAAGATAACACACACCTAATACATCACATTATTGATATCACATATTTCTCCACCCCCTAAATGGGGATGAAACTACTCACTACTCATTATACTAATTACATTAACAAAATAAAACATTATACTGAAAGAAAATTCAACTAAGCAAGAAAGGAATATTAAAGAAGCTAATTTAAATGAACATAAAACTAAAGAAACATGCAAGAATTAAAAGACAAGATTAAAAGAAACTAAGACCAATTATTTTATTAAAATGACTCACATTGAAGGTAGCACTCTTCTCCACCTTGAGTTTTGCTTCAAGGCTTACTCCAAGTAGAGAGAATGCCACCAAGCAATGGGTGATTACAATAGAAGGTGAAGAGTTCTATTTATAGCCATAGAAAAAGGTAATCCGGGACAATCCCTCGGTATGGGACTAAACAAATACCAGAAATAGACTAAATACACACTCATACAGGCCCCACATAAATCTTAGCGGATCCGGACCAAAAGTGACCGCCAATTGGCTGTCTACAGTGTTCAGATCGCTCTGGATTTTCTTGTGGGCTTCTCTGGAATGCTTTGTTTGTCTTTGATGCATCTACTTCGCTTGTTGGAGCTCCGACCCAAATAGAATTGCCAAAATACTCCCCATGATGGTGTGAAGTATTCTTATTTGCTCATTGGTCCTTCGGTCTTACATTCAGGTCCTTCAATCTTGCATCTTAGTCCTCGAGTCTCTCAACTCAGTGTTTTTCCCTACTATTAGGTCCATTTATAGTCTCTCCTTCTCAAACCTACTTATTCCGGAAAACTAAACATTAAACTCATTACACAACATTGTTTGGGTGAAAGATAATGGATATAAGACACAAATATATGCATGAAATGATGTCAATCAGGGAGCGTTGCCAACCTTTGAGTGAGCGAAATCAAGTGAGAAATAATAGCAGAAAAGGAGATTATTACGCTACTACTAAAAAGACAACTACACTAAGAATGCAAAACAAACTAGATTACGATGCAAATGGAAACTAAGAAATGCAGCAAATGGTGTGGAACGAAATATGGATGAATCCCCTGAGGGGTGGAGTGTGTGCACATATGAGGTGAGAGGAGTGGTGAATGACACATGAAAGCTTGTATGTGTGTCTGTCATATGTGTGTCTTCATGCATAGGAAGTGTCTAAAGATTTGGCAAGACTTATCAATCCATTCACACAACATATTCGCAATTACTACTAGACTATCACAAGATGAGGCTCAGCATGAGAAGTGTCTAAAATTATGGAAAGACTCATAAAAAACCAGGAACTCATGTGAAGAACATATCTAAGCATGGAGGTGTCTGAATTTCATGGCAAAACCCATCAAAACAAAGTTTCTTCAATCAATCAAGCAAGTAAACACTAATACAAACACACTACTAATATATAGCATATCCAAAAGGAAATTTCAGTCAATAAACATGAGGAAACCAAGCATGTGAAGTGTCTAAATCTTATGGCAAAACCCATAAAAAATTCCCCAACATGTAGATGATTAAAATGAACCCGATGAATATACAAACATTCAAGTCTACACAATCAAAATTCGTCAAACCTCAAAACCTCAAAACATAAATGTACATCATCTCCACCCCCAATGGAGGATGAAACTACTCACTACTCATTATGCTAACATTCATATTAAGAATATAAAACATTCTAATTATACTAAGATTACTAAAACACAATTAAGCTAATCATGCAAGAATTGAAAGAGAACATGAAACTAACAAAGATTTATTTTATTCATGACTCACATGAGAAGTAGCATCTCCCTACTTGAGTTTTTGCTCCATTGCTTTACTCCAAGTAGAGAGAATTTCCACCAAGCAAGGAGTAGTTACAAAGAAGGAAGAAGAGTTCTATTTATAGGCATGAAAAAAGATAATCGGGGACAATCCCCCGATGTACGACTAATGACACTTCTACAAATGCATAAAAACAACATAATACACACCCACGTGAAGCGAGGTCGTATCATGAGCATATTGGACCGCCAATTGGCTGTCTAGGGCCGCCAAATGGCGGTCACTTTTGGTCGGATTCGATCTAATTTTGGTTCGATTCTTTATTGCTTCAATTCTCCACGTGGAGTGCACCCAGATTAGTTGTTTGAGTCTGCCCTCGAATCTAATTATCAAAATACTCCTCATGATGGTGTGGAGTTTCTCCATTTTCTAATTGGTCCTTTTGGCTTACATCTGTGTCCTTCCTCTTGCAAATAGGTCCATTAGTCTCACTGATCAGTCCTTTTCTCGCCTTTTGGTTCTTTTTGTGTCTCCTCTTCTCAAACTTGTTTATTCCTGAATCTTAAACATAAAGCTCATTACATAGCATTGCTTACGCTCAAAATACTGGATATAAGATATGAATATATGCATGACATGATGTCAATCAATTCCCAGGACCATAACCTGGGAAGGACCATGTCATTCGAAGGACAAACATGTCCCTCGAAGGACACTTTTGCATGATCCAAATGACTGTGTCCTTCGGCGGACACTTGTGTGTCCTTGAAGGACACAAGTGCGTGCTACAAAGTACCGTGTCCTTCGACGGACAAACTTGTCCCACGAGGGATACCTATGTGTGCTACAAAGTACTGTGTCCTGTGAAGAACAAACCTGTCCCACAAAGGACACATATGCGCGCTCCAAAGGACCCGAGTGACCTTTTAAAAGTAAATAAATGTACTGGTATATAAGTAGGAAATTATACAAGTGGACATTAGTGTACTGTTCAAACCATTAAAAATTATAACAATTGAATAAAGTTAGAGTTAAATAATATGAAAGTTTACATTATATATGTGAGTTGAAAAATATCCTAAATCAGTCGTCTGCTAACAACATCTGACCTTTAAATCTGGAGTCCCTAACCAAATAATTGCAAATTCACCACTGATCGAGTGAAGATATTTGTCATCCATCTCCGCAGTGGGATGTACATCCAGCATCAAGCATTTGATCCAGTGCCTGACATACACTGCACAATCATGGCTATTTGGTGCATGGCGTTGGAATGTTTGTCTTTCATAGGTCAGATCCCAGTCCATTTTGAGGTAGAATCTCCAAAATTCGGCCATAGTCTGTGCTGTTTTTTTGTGGGCCCCCACTGTTTTTTTGTGATCTTCATCATCATCTTCAACTAACCACAGAATCTTGTTTCGTTGGGTTAATGCCATCATGATTTCGAATTCTTAATGAATGTAGTAGAAATCAGTGTTTGATTCACACTTTGGGGTCCCTTGAGAGACAAAGATGTTCTTCAAGCGACACAGGTGTCATTCGAGGGACAACTATTTCCTTTTAATGACAAACCTGTCCATCGAAGCACACAAGTGTCCTATTAATGTGAGACCATTGTTGGAAAATACGGTTACCACGTTGCCTTGATTACATCAGATTTCGAGAATCTGACGTAATATTTGGCATAGCATGTGCTATCTGAAAATGCAACGTGATGCTAGATGTACCAGATCCAATAGTTAACGACCGTCGAGAATACTCACGTTACCACGTCCATGCTAATATGTTCGACGTGCACCGATGTGATGATAGATGTACTTCGTCAGGCAGTTAACGACCGACGTGAATGTTCGCGTTACCATACTAGTCGTAATATGTTCGATGTGCACTGATCTGGTTTTTAGGCTTCTCACATCGGTGCATCGAAAACGACGTGGTGTATATTGATTATCGTAGCACAATATTTTCCAAGCATTTGTCTTATATTGGCCAAACAAATTTCGGTTGTCCGAATTGGTGATTGCAGTTAGGGTTTTGGGAGACAAATTTTGTTTGGTCATCTGGTTAGCACATTACGTCCGTATAGGTATTAACCACGTCGTTTGTAGGATAATCGACGTGGTAAAATCTATTTTTTTAGTAAATTGTAATGTGTTTTATTTAATTTTCAACCCAAAATCAAACACACAAACCTAATTACGAGCTAGGCAAAATTCCATTTTCTTTCCCCATCCCAATTGTCAGCCTACCAGACCGATCGACCCGTTTAGACCAACCAACCCCAACCAGCTATTAAATCCAGCATTTGCTCACAAAGGTGCGATCAATCCTTCATTTGCAATGAAATTTAATTACTCTAATAAAAAATACTCTTTTAATTAGTCCCAAAGAGCATATATCAAAGTTTTGTTTCATTGAAATTTATAATTGAATGATATTTTATGGACTCGAATGTGTTGTTCTGTTGATGTTGGATTATTTATTGGTAGTTGAACTTTTAGAGGACTAAGAATCGAAATTTATATCTACCTTTACATTGAGATTGTTCCTTTTGATCTATCGAAAATTATGGATTGAAAATTGATTTTTGCTGGTAAATTCAATGATAAGTATGAGGTTGGGATTGATGAATTTCTACAATTTTCCTTGAAGAGATGTAGATTCTAGAAAAGAGAGAAAGGTTTTATGTCCATGCAGGAGTTGTCACCACTACAACTATAGGTTTCACTGACAGAACAACATCCCTCGGTGTACAGTTACATACACTGACGGATGACGTAGGCTATCGGCGTACACATCCACTGACAGAGCCGATCGATAACTCCAATGGAATGGAGTCGTCCATGTAGATTTTAAATGCAGGCAAGATGAAATTTTTCATGGAAAACATACACCGACAGATGTGTTAACCATCACCGACGGATATATAGGCGTCGATGACTCACTTAAATCCTTCGACGGATAGCATCCGTTGGTGACAAGTTCGAATCCCAGTTCAGTTAATTTTTTCCGCGGAAATACAAGCACCGACAACTAGGAATCCTACACCGACGGATGTATCCGTCGGTGAATGTTAAAGGCACCGACTGATAGCATTCATCGGTGAAGATTAGGAAAATGCCTATTGAACTTAATACGATAACATACGTCGTTGGATAATATAATAATCGCTGGAGGATAACGTCCGTCAGTGTAGGGTTTTATCAAAAGCGTAAGCCGTTTTGGGCTTTCCCCTCACTTTCCCTCTTTCTCAAAACACAACACCCAGACTGTAACCCTCGTCGCCCGCCGCCCCTCGCCACCGCTTCTCGTGTCGTCACCATCCTCACACTCTAAGGGTCCCTCTTCCTTTTCCCCGAACCCGAACCCTCCCTTTTCTCCGACCCCTCCGTCGTTTTCGCCGCACAGACCCCTCCCTCCCTGAATCCAAACCCAAATAGACCCCTCCCTCCCCAAATCGAAACCCCAACTGATCCCTCCCTCCCCGAACCCAACCCCTCCCTCTTCCCCGAACCCTCCTTCTTCCCAAATCCGACCTGTAGCCCTAAACTTGTCCCCAAACTTGAGCCATAGCCCCATACCCGTCCCCAAACGTGACATGCAGCCCTAAACCCAACCCCAAACCTGAACCCAGCCCCAAACCCGACCCCAAATAAGTATTTAGATTCTAATTTGGATGTTTTAAATTTAGATTGTTTTGATAAATTAATCTATATAGGTTTTTAGATTAACAATAAGATGTTATTGTTACGATTATAGTTTAGATCATGCGTTTTGATAAATTTAGATTATTTACTTTGGTTTGAATTTGATTATTGTGATAGTTTGAATGTAAATTTAAATATAGTTGTAATATAATTGGAATATATTTTGAATGTAGTATAGAAAATGCTTTATATGAATGCTTGAATGTGAATCTCAATGTAGTTTAAAAACTACTTTATATGATAGTTTATAATATAGTTTGAATGTGAAATGAAATGTTTATATGCATTGTGGAATCCTTTTGTGTCTACAGGGAATTACAAAAAAAATATTGTTGATTTATAGGCGAGGTTCTGCGATTTTTTTTTTAAATTTGGCAGAAAATTGTAAACAATAACATGTTGTTGATCCCCTATAAAACTAAATGGAATTTAAGTCAAACAAGTATTTCCATTTTGTAGGATCAAACATTCTGTCATGTATGATTAAACATAATTGATACAATTTTAAGTAAAACAAATTTAATTCCGAATTGTAATCAAAACAGAATTAAGCGAAGGTTAGGGTTGGTGTAATAGATTTTTGATTTTGGATTGTAATGGTTTTATGGAAATGGCTTGTTATGTATGAATGCTTATTTAGTAGAGAATGCATGAATGGATTAAGTTGTATGAAGGGGTTAATTTATGTTCTAATGTCCACACTAGGTAGTTAGTTCATGCTTGAGAACTCATAGTACATCTTACCGTCATGTCTATATTAGTCATGTATTCATGTAAACGAAGTTGCTGTTAATTAGACTACACCCTAGTTTCTAATTGATTTCACATACTTTACACACTTGTGCCTCATGTAATGAAGACCCACTCACACACACCCATACCTACACACCTCCGCTTCATGGGGGTTTAGTGTATTTAGTTAGCATAATCCACTCATTATCCTCCCTTTTCTCACTCAAGTATGGTTGGAACAACAACACTCACAACTCCTTGAGGTTCGACCCGTAATTGTCGCGTCTTCACCGAGGTCGTGCACTTGCAGTTATTTGAAACGATCAATCATCCACTCAGATGACCAATTGTCATTCGGTCGATCGAATCCCCTTCGACCGGTTTTGGATTTACTCCAACGGTCACATTTGTATTTTGTTTGAGAGCCCATTTACCTTGTCTATCTTCGGACGACCGATCTTCTATCGGTCAACCTTTTACCTCTTGGCCTCTAGCACGCAACGACTCTTTCCACGTGTCAATATAGTCATTGGACTCACAGTGAATATTTGATTTCCAACCATTGGCATTAAAAGACAAAATATTGATCCGGACGACCAAATGGGTCCCGAACAATGGAAGTCTTGCCACGGAGTCGATTGAATCTTTATTGTTATTTTGGATCGGCCAACCAAACGTAGTTCGGTGAATTGAAATAAAATAAGAGGAAATTCGACAAAAGTTACTGGAAGTTGGTGATCAGTTATCCAACCTTCGTTTGGTCAATCGCATGCTTAATTCTGAGCTAGTCACCCATCTTGTTTCGAACAACCGTTCTTCAAACAGTCGACCGAATGTGTGCAAATTTCTGCCTGAGCTCTAGTCAAATCTTGCTTCCCATTGGTCCACATTTCACCAACACTCCCAAACGGCGAGTAGAGCTTGGAAACATATAAATAAGGTATCATACCTTTGTTTTACACACCTTGAATACTCCCTCTTGGTCCATACCTTAGTGCCAAACATTCTACATCTTCAAGCTCTCATTTCCTACACTCAAAGATTCATCTTCACCACTTGTATATCAATTCCTATCATATCCAAGTGTGCTCAAATATTAGAGTGTCAACTAGTGATTCAAATCCATACTCAAGAATTACAAAACTTGTAAAGCTTCGAGGAAGCTGCTTCTCAGGTTGTGAGAGGAGAAAATCGAGGAAGGCGAGGGTATTTGCAAAGGCTCGTTGTGTAAAGGCGTTGATCTTGGCCCAGAACAAAGATCAGAGAGTGAAGACCTAAGTAGGGATGGGGGGATCGATCGGAACTCGAGGAGAGTACTAGATCACAGTGGTTGTGATCAAACGTCTATAAAAATCTCCGACGTCCATTTGTGCTTTGCAATTCTTTAATCTCTTATTTAGATTTAAAGTTTCGCATTAAGTTAGAGATTAGAGGGTCATCGATCAAAATAGATTAGTCATCAAAATTAACATGATTAAGGCATAAAAGCTAACACTGAGGATGTGACAATGGTAAACCTCAAGTGGGATTGTCTTGTAATGTGCTCGACGTCCTCTTGGGCCAATTTCTATTTTCCTTTTAAGGTTTTCATTTGCATAATATGTAGTTTTTGGGGTCACAAGAAAGTTAATGAAATCCCACGCCATATCAGACGATGTTTTGTATTTAATCCCAAACGTACACATGATGTAGCAAAGGTCGAACACACGGAAAATTTGCAAATTACGTTCAATTTCTTATGCAAACATGAGATCAAATAATAACACCAAATAATGATATTTTTTGTTATTTTTTAATAAAGAAATAAAATATACAAATGATTTTTTGAAATAATGAATCAGAACAAAATAGATGAGATAGAGGGTTATAGTTCATTAAGCGGAACAAATATTAGATTTAAAATCTCCACATAGGGCGATGCCCACCACCTCTGTAACAAAAGTTCGGTCGATGCATCGTAAATCAGATGACTCGAAAGCACCAGGCACTAAGTCCCCTCGTACCTAATTTCCTAAGTGATAGGAGTCGTGCGAGAAGAGAGAACACCACCTATTTATTATAAAAATGGGAACCAAAAACCCCACACGTAATGTTTCATAACAAGATTTTAAGGGTCCCTGACTACGACAAATGTTGAACGTTTTAATTTAAACCGCAAGTGCACGGCCGCGATGAAGCGGTGGCAAGTACGGGTCGTCCTTAGGGAGGTGAGCAGCCTCTTGTTTATCAGAAATCAAGTGGCAAAAATTGGGGGGAGAAAGATTGATTATGCTACTCTACACTAAACTACGCTATGAAGTATGAAATGCGAACGAAAGAAACAAACAATGAGATGACAACTAAGCTAAGAACAAAGGAAGAATGCTGGAATACAGAAATGGGAAAACCCCTAAGGGGTGGAGTGAGTGCACACATGCAAAGAGGTGGGTGTAGAATACATTCTTTAAGTACATGAAGGTGGTGTTTATCAAGCATAGGAAGTGTCTAAATGTTATGGCAAAACCTATCAATCTATTCACCAACTTAGTTGATTAACATTTACATATGCAAGTTGTTTATTTCAGAACCTAAACAAGCATGAGAGGTGTCTAATCATTTTGGCAAAACTCATCAAGTTATAAATTCTATCCTAAACAAGCAAGCATACATTCATGTTTTATCAACACATCAAAAATAAAGCATTCATCCCATTCTCTAATGCATGTATGTACATCTACTCCACCCCCCAAAGGGGATGGAACTACTCACTAAACATTACACTAATTATTAAACTAAGCAAAGAAAGCATATTAAAACTAGGCTAGAAATAAAAGACGATTAAACTAAAACATGCACAAACAATAAAAGAAGCATAAACAAACAATGAAAGAAACACAAAACTTTATTGATAAAATGACTCACATTTCAAGTAGCATCCTCCTACTTTAGTGTGTGCTTCAAGGCCTCACTTCTAGTAGGAAGAATAGCCACTTAAAATATGGAGTGCTTACAAAAGGAGGTGAAGAGTTCTATTTATAGGCATGGAAAAAGCTAATCCGGGACAATCCCCCGATGTGGGACTAAACCAATACCAAAAATACACTAAGCATACACTAATACACGTGCTACAGAAAACTAAACGGATTCTGGGCCATCTGGACCGCCACTTAGTGGTTCCAGACCGCCAATTGGCGGTCTATATGGTTTAGATCCGTTAGGTTTTCTTTGTGGGCTTTGCTTGAAGTGTTTGTTGGTCTTGGATGCATCTGGTTGGTTTGTTGGAGCTCCGACCCGAATCCAATTGCTAAAATACTCCCCATGATGGTGTGAAGTATTCTGTTTTGCTCTTAGGTCCCTCTGTCTTGCGTTCAGGTCCTTCTCCCTTGCATCTTGGTCCCCAGATCTCACAATCCAGTCTTTTTTCCTAGCTTTTGGGTCCTTTTATGCTTCATCTCTTAAAACCTAATTATTCCTGAAAACTAAACATAAAACTCGTAACATAGCATTGTTTAGGTGAAAGATAATGGATATAAGATACAAATATGAGCATGAAATGATGTCAATCAAATACCCCCAAACAAAGAAAGAGAAAAGCATACGAAAAACAAGAAATCCTAACTCACTTTCGTAGGAATCACGGTTGCACTTAGCACGTGCAACAAGCCGTTAAACCTCCTTGTCGCCAATGAGGAGGAGTGTTGTCTCCTGAGGGTTTTCAGCGGATATACCCAAAAAATCCGAACAAGATGCATTAATCAATCTAGCTACACGACTCGTTGGACTCATTTTGTCGATCATGGGACGCGGTAATACTACAGGTCGACTCTATAAATGTAATCGGTCCACACACCTAGCCTAATGAGTTATTCGTGAGAGTTAGTGAAGGACTTAAGTGACAGACATGGGCAACCTTAACTTCTGAATGTGATACAATGTGTAAAGTCAATTTTGGTTCTTATTTGACTCTTTTTTCTTTTTCTTTTTCCTTTTTTTTCTTTTTTTTTCTTTCTTTGGAGCATTTTATTGGTTGGTGTTTGATTCTCCCAGGGTTAGGTTTCGTGCATCATTGCCTATGAGGACTTACACTATCACGTACACCTTCCCCCAAATCTCCACATAGGGCGATCCCTACCACCTGTGTAACGGGAGTTCAGTCGGTGCATTCCAAGTCAGATGACTCGAAAGCACCAGGCACAAAGTCACCTCAGACCTACTTTCCCGAGTGATAGGAGCCGTGCGAGAAGAGAGAACACCACTTATTTACTTATCTACATGGGAACCAAAACCCCTACACTTAAGTTTCACAAAAAGAGATTAAGGGCCCTTGACTACGACAAACTTCCTTATACCAACAAACACGAATTATTTGACTCACTAGGTTCAGGGTGGACTTCTTTAAATGTTTGAGTGCTGAAACCCTATGATTACACGCCCCCCGAGGGAAAACCAGGGTGCATCCTAATGACTCGACAAGACCTAAAGCCAATAAACTAGAAATCCTAATGCATCAAGTTCAAGACAATTTTGGGAGCTCTCTTTTTACTTTACCTCTCAACGGTTTTGCACATGCTAAACACACGCAACACCCACAAAAACATTTTCTTTCGCAAACACATGTAGATTTTGAAAGAAATGTGAAAATTTTAAAGCACTAGGCAAGTAAAAGAAGACAAGTCACCCAAGGATCATGGCAAGCAGATATATCGATATTAAATGCGGCACACTAACATGACCCTAACAATACACACAAAAAGAAAACAAAATCAAAAGAAAAAGACTCGACTATGTACACACGTAAAACACCCCCCCCCCCACACACCTACTTCATGCATTGTCCTCAATGAATGCGAACAAGATACTACATGGATATATGCATGAAAAAGGAAAGATCTCACCAACATGAACTACAAAGGGATGTTCAAGGTCATGTTGATGGAAACAAACCCAAATTCCCTCAAAACCTGTGAGAAGCTGAAGAAGGGAGATAAATACGTGAAGAAATTGGGGCCCAAGTACACAAGGGTTGGGGCCCACAACAATCGATGCTCACTGAAGGAGTCTTTTATTACACTTTTTTTTTCTTCTTTTTTTGTTTTTTTTGTTGTTGTTTTTTTTACAAGATATATACATCAACCAAGATATTCTCATAATCATTTGGTCAAGGAACATCAAATGAGAACATCAAGTCATGAGGACCAGAGACTTGCCGAGATGGGCAAACTCCACTGGTACTCTGAGGTGTCATGAGGGGTGGAAGGTCAAAGCTGAAAGGCTCGAACCCCTCATGATATTGGTTGGGTATGGGCAACAAAGAATGAAGTTGTGTTGCCTCACTAGGGTTTAGTTGCTCATCGAACAAAACCCTCCAACCAATAGGCGGGTGCATCGGAATGAGTTCCTCAGGCTCATTCGATGGATGCAGCAGACCTGCATCACTAAGAATGGGGCTTCTCCCCAAGTCATCCAACAAGGACCTCCCACCATCATTCAGATCATCAAGCATAAGCTCGGTCAAAGGTGGGTCCTTGTTGGAGTCAATATGAAGCGCAAATGGCTCAATAGCCATGGGACATGAGGTAGAGACACCTTCTGGTATAGGCATATGATGAGGTGTCTCACTCTCACTAGTACTCTCAACTGAATCATGCAACGAACACTCCCTTTGAACATTCATGTTCGAGGCTAGCTCACTCTGTTGCATTGCGAAGACATGCAATGAGTTTTCGCTGGGCCCACGAACATTCTCAACGGGTTGCACTGGGGTTAGGGGTGTTCGTTGATTTTGTGGTGCTTTCTCCAATTGGCGGATGAGATTTAGATTTAAAGGTTCATCCATGGGTTCTTGTTGCTTACCAGAGTTGAACACATGAAACTCGGCACTCATGTTACCGAATGAGAGCTTCATGAGACCATTTCTACAATTAATCAAGGCATTGGAGGTTGCCAGAAATGGTCTACCCAAAATCAAAGGTATTTGAGAGTGGGTGTTTGCAATAGGATTGGTGTCGAGGACAACAAAATCGACTGGAAATATAAAATCTCCAACTTTGATAAGCACGTCCTCGATAATCCCCATGGGAATACGAATGGATCTATCCGCTAATTGGAGGGTGATCTTAGTTGGTTTCAATTCTCCCAAGTTCAACTGTTGATAAACAGAGAATGGGAGGAGGTTGACCGCTGATCCTAAATCAAGCAAAACATTGCTCATTCTAGTGTCCCCTATCGTACACTAAATAGTAGGACACCCCGGGTCCTTGTATTTCGTGTAGGTAGGATTGGACAAAAGTGAGCTGATATTTGCAGCCAAGAATGCTTTCTTAGGAACATTGGTCTTCCTCTTGGTTGTGCAGAGATCCTTCAACACTTTGGCATATTCAGGTATTTGTTGGATGACATCCAACAAGGGGATGTTAACCTTCACTTGCTTAAACACCTCTAATATCTTGTCCATGTTGTCACTCTGTTTTTTGTTTAACCTACTTGGATAGGGAGCTTTTGGCAGGTAGGTTTTCTGCTATGCCTGAGAAGAAAGCTTTGGTGTATTACCCTCACCCTCAGCTTCTTCTTCACCACCATTCCCACTGAGGGGCTGCATAGATGGTGGTGGGTGTGGCAAGGAAATGTGATTGTCAACCTGTTTTCCATTCCTTAAGGTCACAATGGAATTGGCATGGTGAACAGGTTCCTCCACATGGTTCACTTGCCTCCCCCGAGGTACCACATTCTAATTTTGCATTTGTTGTTGTTGGTACATGCGGGGGTTAGCCTCAGGCTGGCTAGGAAAAGACCCTCTCTCTCTCTCATGTACAGACTGAGCCAGTTGGCCCATCTGAAGCTCTAGAGATTTCATGGTCTGCTGATTTGAAGTGAGAACTTGACTTGTGGTAGACATAAAAATTTTCATTGAGTTTTCAAGTCCACGAGTCAAGGTCTCAAGCGAATTGAATCGGGTTTCCATATTATTGGAATTTGGGAAACCCGATGGATTGGTGGTTTGCGCTTGGGGCGGCTGATAGGAATGTGCATGCATGGGAGGTTGGTGTGATTGGTAATGTGGTCTAGAGGAGTTGGAAGGACCACCCGGGGCATTAGTTTGGTTCCATGAAAAATTGGGGTGGTTCCTCCATCCAGGATTGTAAGATGATGAGTATGGGTCATTCCTGGCTCTATCATAGACGGCGTTGACACGCTCCATCTCAGGAGGAATGTACTCACACTCGCTTTCTACATGACCTATCCTACCACATGAATGATAGGGAACTGGACCAGATGTGGACATGTGAGGTGCACTTTGTTGGTTTTGGAGTTCAATCGAATCCATACGGCGCATTAAGGCCGCCATGCGTGCCTCGGTGGCCGTAGTGGTATCGATAGCAAATGCGGAACCCGATCTAGTTGAGTTTGCATTCGCGATCCTCGCTCCTATACTAGATGATGCAGGTGGTTCCCTCACACTCTCCCATTGCATGGTTTTCTCAGCGAGGTCTTCTAGGAAGGCCCATGCCTCCCTTTCATCCTTTCCCAAGAACTCTCCTTGACACATGGACTCAAGGAGCGTTCTGGACGAGATGTGAAGACCCTCATACACAATCTCACAAAGACGCCACAACTCAATGCCATGGTGAGGGCACGATGATAGTAGCTCTTTGAACCTCTCAAGATATGCATGAAATGGTTCGGTGTCATGTTGATAGAACGAATTGATTTCGTTCCTCAATTTTTGAGTCCGATGATTAGGAAAGTACTTCTTGAGGAATGCAGATTGAAACTCATCCCAAGTCCTAAAGGAATTCGCCTGGTTGTTGTACAACCACTTCTTGGCGTCATCCTTTAGTGCAAAAGGAACGAGCCTAAGATGGATGGAGTCTGTGCTAAGTTGTTGCAGCTTGAACATAGCACAGACCTCCTCAAATTCCCTGAGAAAGATATAGGGGTCACCTTTCCCAGTGAAATGAGGGAGCATGGAAATGAATTGAGGCTTAACCTCAAAATGGTTCCCATTAGCCTCTGGTAATACGATGCATGAGGGTAGAGCTGTACGGCTCGGGTAGCATCGATCACGAAGAGGTATGGGAACGACAACTGGAAGCACTGGTGGAGCAGGTGGGTCCAGCAACTGCTCCTCCTCACGGAAATTAGCAGCCATTGGACCCGAACTACGTGCGACACGAGAGGAGGGAGGTGTCGAGAAATCGATGACCGAAGCCGGATTGACAACGCTCCTCGTCAAACGACCACTCTTGTCTCGTGTCCACGAAAGCATGGACAAAGGTGCACACACAAACCACAACTCTTTTTTTTTTTTTTGAAAAACAAAGAATGTACGTAGAAGAGAAGACGAGGGAACACAGGAGAGAAAGAATGACTCAGGAGAGAAGGGAAGAAGTCCTTAAGCTACGGCGGATGGGTACAGGTAGAAGCACACAAGCAAACAAGGCTCAAACAATCCTAAGGTCGCTATAGGTCCTTACAGCTAGACGACGCCTAACTGCGAGGTCACACGGCCTCAACACGCCTCACCTCCCTACGACGAGGACCAAAAAGCCCAGCAAGTGAGCCAAGATCCGGGGATCTTGTCTCTCCTACTATCGACAAAGTGGGCAACGCCGATCAGGTCATGACGGTCGGGACCAGATCACTCTCCTAATGCGCCCGAAATCCTTAGGGCCAATGCCTACTTGATTTTAAAAATTAGGCTCTTTATTAGTGTGGTTTGTAGGGTGAATGAAAGGGTGATGAAATCCCCCACCTTATCTTTTACGGGACAGCCCCTCCTTAGTAGCGTTTTGGAGTCCTAAATCTAGCAATCAACACTCCAAACAACGCTCAACTCACACTTGTTGCAATGCACTTCCTACTAACTAATGCATGTTCATACGAAATGCATGAATGAGAGTAGAAGGTGTGTACCTCACGCCAGCTCTCAGCAACAGAAAATAAAGCTCAGATAAAAGACAATCTAAATGCCTAAGTCATATACATGATGCATGACCTAAACAACAAGAATGCCTAATCTTTTGCTTTGAGTTTTAGGGTCCAAGTTGCTTAAAGGAGGTTGATTATGGATCTAGGAACAAACTATGAGTCAAAACATGCCAAATTAAATCCCAGATCACTACATCAATTATGCAAACCAACCAAAGAAATACGAGACAAAAACGAGCTTACCAGACCGCTGATTGGCGGTCTTAAATGCTCAGATGCACTCAAAACTTCTCCAGGCGTTCCTCCTGATGACTCCAAGTCTCCTGAAACAAGGAAAAACTACACAACACAAATTAAATCCACTCGAATCGTCCAAACAAGAGTCTGGACTGGCACCTCCCCGGCAACGGCGCCAAAAACTTGTTGAACGTTTTAATTTAAACCGCAAGTGCACGGCCGCGATGAAGCGGTGGCAAGTACGGGTCGTCCTCAGGGAGGTGAGCAGCCTCTTGTTTATCAGAAATCAAGTGGCAAAAATTGGGGGAGAAAGATTGATTATGCTACTCTACACTAAACTACGCTATGAAGTATGAAATGCGAACGAAAGAAACAAACAATGAGATGACAACTAAGCTAAGAACAAAGGAAGAATGCTGGAATACAGAAATGGGAAAACCCCTAAGGGGTGGAGTGAGTGCACACATGCAAAGAGGTGGGTGTAGAATACATTCTTTAAGTACATGAAGGTGGTGTTTATCAAGCATAGGAAGTGTCTAAATGTTATGGCAAAACCTATCAATCTATTCACCAACTTAGTTGATTAACATTTACATATGCAAGTTGTTTATTTCAGAACCTAAACAAGCATGAGAGGTGTCTAATCATTTTGGCAAAACTCATCAAGTTATAAATTCTATCCTAAACAAGCAAGTATACATTCATGTTTTATCAACACATCAAAAATAAAGCATTCATCCCATTCTCTAATGCATGTATGTACATCTACTCCACCCCCCAAAGGGGATGGAACTACTCACTAAACATTACACTAATTATTAAACTAAGCAAAGAAAGCATATTAAAACTAGGCTAGAAATAAAAGACGATTAAACTAAAACATGCACAAACAATAAAAGAAGCATAAACAAACAATGAAAGAAACACAAAACTTTATTGATAAAATGACTCACATTTCAAGTAGCATCCTCCTACTTTAGTGTGTGCTTCAAGGCCTCACTTCTAGTAGAAAGAATAACCACTTAAAATATGGAGTGCTTACAAAAGGAGGTGAAGAGTTCTATTTATAGGCATGGAAAAAGCTAATCCGGGACAATCCCCCGATGTGGGACTAAACCAATACCAAAAATACACTAAGCATACACTAATACACGTGCTACAGAAAACTAAACGGATTCTGGGCCATCTGGACCGCCACTTAGTGGTTCCAGACCGCCAATTGGCGGTCTATATGGTTTAGATCCGTTAGGTTTTCTTTGTGGGCTTTGCTTGAAGTGTTTGTTGGTCTTGGATGCATCTGGTTGGTTTGTTGGAGCTCCGACCCGAATCCAATTGCTAAAATACTCCCCATGATGGTGTGAAGTATTCTGTTTTGCTCTTAGGTCCCTCTGTCTTGCGTTCAGGTCCTTCTCCCTTGCATCTTGTCCCCAGATCTCACAATCCAGTCCTTTTTCCCAGCTTTTGGGTCCTTTTATGCTTCATCTCTTCAAACCTAATTATTCCTGAAAACTAAACATAAAACTCGTAACATAGCATTTTTTAGGTGAAAGATAATGGATATAAGATACAAATATGAGCATGAAATGATGTCAATCAACAAACCTCCTTATACTAACAGACATGAAGTATTCGACTCACTAGGTTCAGGGTGGACTTCTTTATTTGTTTGAGTACTGAAACCCTATGATTATGCGCCCCCCGAGGGAAGACCAGGGTGCATCCTTATGACTACATAAGACCTAAAGCCGGTATATTAGATATCCTAATGCATCATGTTCAAGTCAATTTTGGGAGCTTCCTTTTACTTTGCCTCTCAACGGTTTTGCACATGGTAAACACATGCAAAACCCACAAAACATTTTCTTCCGCAAACACATGAAGATTTTGAAAGAAAAATGAAAATTTAAAGCACTAGGCAAGCAAAAGAACACAAGTTACCCAAGGATCATGACAAGTAGATATATCGATATTAAATGCACCACACTAACATGACCCCAACAATACAAACAAAAGAAAACAAAATAAAAGGAGAAAGACTCGACTATGTACATACGTAAAACACCCCCCACTTACTTCATGCATTGTCCTCAATGAATGTGAGCATGATACTACATGGATTTATGCATGAAAAAGAAAAGATCTCACCAACGTGAAGCGCAAAGGGAAGTTCATGGTTATGTTGATGGATACAAACCCGAATTTGCCTCAAAATCTGTGAAATATTGAAGAAGGGAGACAAGTACGTGAAAGAAATGTGGCACAAATACACAGGGGTTGGAGCCCACAACAAGTTGTACTCAGTTTTGGAGTCTTTTTTTTATAAATATAACTATGTACAAATATAAGTTCCCATCTTCATTTGTCAAAGGACATCAAATGTGAACCTCAAAAGTGGGTCAATGCAATTAGAATGGGAACCTCAAAAGTGGGTCATTTATCATTACTTCTTCTAAGATAAAACAAAATTAAGCTAAGCAAGCAAGAATTAAAAGAGATGTCAACATTAAAACAAAAGTATGAAAAATTATTTTATTTACATGACTCACATTAGAAGTAGCATTCTTCTCCACTTGTGTTTTGCTCCAAGGCTTTAGTCCAATTAGAGAGAATGCCACCAAGCATGTAGTAGAAGAAGGGAGGAGGAAGAGTTATATATAGGCATGAAAAAAGGAAACTAGGGACAATCCCCTGATATTGGACTAATGAAACATTCCCAGAATAGACATAAACACATAACCCATATCGAGGCGAAATCGGGTCGGATTCTGAGAGAAACGGACTGCCAATTGGCAGACACTTTTTCCCGGCTCCGACCCATTTTGGATATCTTCTTTATTTCTTTAGTTCTTCATATGGGGTGCACTCCGATCGGTTATTGGAGTTTAGGCCCAGATCTAATTGCCAAAATACTCCTCATGATGGTGTGGAGTTTATTCATTTGCTTATTGGTCCTTTTGGTTTACATCCGGTCCTTCCCTCTTGCATATAAGTCCATAGGTCTCACAATTCAATCTTTTTTCTTGCTTTCAAGTCCTTTGTGTGTCTCTTCTTCTCACTTATTTTATTCCTTAAACTTAAACATAAAACTCGTTACGTAGCATTTCTTAGGTTAAAAATAGAGTATATAAGACACAAATATATGCATCATATAATGTCAATCATTAATGTCTACTGATATTTCGTTAATTGGTTTGCGTAGTTTCCACCCCAACGACTCCAACCCCATCACCCCATTCCTTGAGCAGACCTGCCCAACTGCGGGGTGACATGCTTTGCAGAGACACCCATCCTTAACCACATGCCCTCCCCACTGCCTCAGGGGCCTCCTTGCTTGGAAGAACACACAGGGTGGACTAGGAAAATGGCAACGTTATTTTAGTTAATGTTTTGGTCAATGATGTCTTTGGTTTCTGTTTGTGTATGTGTAGTGGCCAACTTTGACAACCCTGTTGTTCGTCAATGTGTAGAAAATATATAAGCAGTTATGTTGTTTACTTTGTTTTTTTGTTAATATTCGAATGTTGTGAATGGTGTGACTGTTTCAATCTTCCGTGTGCAAATGACATAGTCAAAGAAGTAATAGAACAACCATCGACCCATGTCGAGAAACCGTCAAACCTATCAAGAACAATATTAAGAATTCAACCTTAAGAATTCGTCGAGCTACCATTGAGTGATGTCGAGGTAGAAGGACAGGACAAATTCGAACGACCATCAAAGATGTAATAGAACCATCATCGTCCTTTGTTGAGCAACCGTCGAACCTTTCATTTTGTATTTTTATCAGAATGTAGAACTTTTTTGTATTGGAATATTTTTGTTTTATAAAACATTTTTTATTTCATACAACAATTATGATGTTGAAATACATCTTACATGTCAATTTCGATAGGCTCGGTTGGATTAGTTCGATAGGTTCAATACTAGTACAATAGAAAGTCGATGGCTGTGATCGATAGGTTCGATACTAGTACAATAGGAACTCAACTATTTTGATTGATGGTTCGATTTTAGTACGATAGCCACTCGATTGTTGTGGTCGATAGGCTCGGTTTGAGTCGAATTCAAATTTTAGTATGATAGGAATCGAGTGTTGTGTTCGATAGGCTCAAACCTTTCACGGGAATTGCATTGGTTGAAAAAGGTTACCATTGAACATTTAAAAAGGACATACATAACGTTTGAAAAGGATTCGTTCAAAACGGATACCATTGAACATGTTCAAAAAGGGCATACATGACTGAGTATAAATTGTACATGTATAAAGGACAAATAATGCGTATAAACATGACATATATCAAAAGAATGAAATGAAGACAAGATTTTCCGTTACAAACTTTACACAGGCACGAGAGTCCCTCAGTAAGTACATTGCCAACTCACCCCTAATAGAGTGAAGATATTTGGGGTCCTTCTCAATTGTCGGCAGAACCCTTTGCATGAGACACCTTATCCAGTGCAGGACATAAGCACCACAATTGTTTCTCCCCGACAATTGAAGTTGGCACGTATCCCTGAGGTATCTCACTGGCCAGTCGACCTTCAGTCGATCCCTTCAGTATTTACCAACTTCATTGGCCTATTGGGATGTTGGGATCTTCATCAAGAACTAGCATCCTAGAGCAACAGTTCAAATGCAGGATCTCCTCAGACGGACTGATTAATATCGTATCACGCATATATTCATGTCTTATACTCTCTATTTTGAACCTAAGTAATGCTATGTAACGATTTTTATGTTTAAGTTTTTGGAATAAACATGTTTGAGAAGAAGAGACACAAAAAGAACCAAAACGTGTGAAAAATGACTGATCGGTGAGACTTATGGACCGATCTGCAAGAGGGAAGGACATGGATGCAAGCCAAAAGCACCAATTAGCAAATTGAGAAAGTCCAGAACATCATATGGAGTGTTTTGTCAATTAGAGTCAGGCCCAGACTTGTATGACCGGATATGGTGCACCCCACATGCCTAATTACAACACTAAAGATGAATGCAAAATTTGGACCGGTCAGAATCCGATCTAATTTGTCCCGGTTATTTGTTATGTCTTTTATAGCTATTTTTAGTATGTGCCGTTAGTCCCATGATTGACATCATATCATGCATATATTCGTGTCTTATATCCTCTATTTTGAACCTAAGTAATGCTACGTAATGAGTTTTATGTTTTACTTTCAGGAATAAACATGTTTGAGAAGAAGAGACACACAAGGGCCTGAACACAAGAAAAATGACTGATCTGTGCGGCTTATGGATTGATATGAAAGAGGGAAGGACTCAGTGGTAAACCAAAAGGACCAATATGAAAATCAACAAACTCCACACCATCATGAGGAGTATTTTGGCAATTGGATTCGGATGTCGACTCACACAACCAATTCGGGTGCACATCAGGAGAAGAAATGAAGCCACTCAGACGTCAAATGAAAATGGGTCGGATCAGAGCACTTCAGACCGCCGATTGGCGGTTGGGTCTGCTCCAGATCTGATTCAACTTAGCCGGGTGTTGTATTAGTGTGTCTTATGTCCATTTATAGTATGCCATTAGTCCCACATAGGGTGAGTGTCCCCGGTTACCTTTTCCCAGAATTTCATCTTTCCAGTTTGTTAGTTACTAGTTTATTTTCATGTTAGTCTTGTGCTTCCATCTTTCTTATTGTTAATTGTTAGTTAGTGTAGCTTAGTTTAGTGTAATCAAACTTCTTCTCCCCTTATTTTCCACGTGACTTTTGAAGAACCAGAGTTGACACACCTCCATGTGGACCTGACCCGTACTTGCCACGTCTTCACCGATGCCCTGCACTTGCGGTTATTGTAACTGAATCAATCAAGTTTTTGGCCCCGTTGCCGGAGACGTGCTCTGTCCAGACCCTGGTTTGGAAGATTTTAGTGGATTTGATCTTTTGTTTTAGTTTTGTTTATTTTACGGCGTTTCAAGTTCACTGGGAAGACACAGGACAAATCGTGGAGCATTTGAAGCTACCAAGACCGCCAGGTAGCGGTCTGAAACCGCTGATTGGCGACCTAGTGAGCTTTTTTTCTCCTTAAATTTTCTTCTTTTTGTTGGTAATGATACAATAGTTGTCTAGGAGCTCACTTGTGCATGTTTGGACCTTGAGATTGCTCCCAGATCAATAAATAAACCAATCAACTCACCTGTTTAATCAACTTGGCTATTAAAAGTCAAAGAAAAAGATTAGTGGATTGCCATATAGGTCATGCATCATTTCTAGACCTTGTACACATTCATCTTTTCTTTGCTTAATTTTTTCGGTTGATGATCATTGGCGTGAGGTACATGCACCAATTTTCTCATTCATGCATGGTTAAATCATGTATTAGTTAGTAAGGTGCATTGGAACAAGAGTGCGGTGAGTGCTTGTTTGGTGAGTTGCTTGCTAGCCTAAGAATTCAAAACATCTTTAAGGGGCACCACCTATAGTCTTCAAGATAAGGTGGGGGGTTTCATCACCCCTCCCTTAGCCCCACAAATCACACTCAAGTGAGGCCTAATTTTAAAATCAAGTAGACATTGAGCCTAACGACCTCGAGCGCATTAGGAGAGTGATCCGGTCAGGATCGTTATAGCCTGATCGGCGTGTAACGGGAGTTCGGTCGGTGCATCCCTAGTTAGATGACTCGAAAGCACCAAGTACATAGTCCCTTCAGACCTAATTTACCGAGTGATAGGAGCCATGCGAGAAGAGTGAACACCTACTCACTTATTTCTTATTTACACATGAAACAAAACCCCTACACTTATGGTTTCACAAAAGGAGTTTAAAGTTCCCTGACTACGACAAACTTCCTTATACTAACATACATGAATTATTTGACTTACTAGATTCAGGGTGGACTTCTTTGTTTATTTGAGTACTAAAATCCTATAATTACTCTCCCCAGAAGGAAAACCAGGGTGCATCCTTACGACTATATAAGACCTAAAGCCGGTGTACTAGATGTCCTAATGCATCATATTCAAGTCAATTTTGGGATCTTCCTTTTACCTTACCTCTCAATGGTTTTGCACTTGCTAAACACACACAAAACCCACAAAACATTTTCTTTCGCAAACACATGAAGATTTTGAAAGAAATGTGAAAATTTAAAGCACTAGGCAAGAAAAAGAAGACTAGTCGCCCAAGGATCATGGCAAGAAGATATATATCAAAATTCAATGTAGCACACTAACATGATCCTAACAATTTAAACAAAAGAAAACAAAAAAAAGAGAAAGACTCGACTATGTACATACATAACCCCCCCCCCCCCACACACACACACACACTTCAGGCATTGTCCTCAATGAATGTGAGTATGATACTACATGGATTTTTATATGAAATAGAAAAGATCACATTAATGTGAAGCACAAGGAAAGTTTCATGGTCATGTTGATGGACATAAACCCGAATTGCCAAGAAACCTGTGAGATACTTAAGAAGGGATACAAATACGTGAAAGAAATGGGGACCAAATACACAAGGGTTGGGGCCCACAACAATCATTGCTCATTGGTAGTTTTTTATTGTTTTTTATTGTTTTATTTCTAAACAAGATATATATATATATATATATATATATATCAACAAAGATATTCTCATAATAATTTGGTAAAAGAATATCAAATGAGAACATTGAGTCATACGGACCGGAGATTTGCCAAGATGGGCCCGCTTCATTGGTACTCTGAGGTATCATGATGGGTGAAAGGTCAAAACTAAAAGGCTGGAATCCCTCATGATATTGGTTGGATGTAGGAAACGTAAATGAGTGGAGTTGCGTTGCCTTACTAGGGTTTAGTTTCTCATCGAACAAAACCCTCAAACCAATAGCTGGGTGCATCGGAATGAGTTCCTCATGCTCATTCGTATGATATGACACACTTATCGCACTAAGAATGGGGCTTCTCCCCAAGTCATCCAACAAGGACCACCAACCCTCCTTTATATTATCAAGCATAAGCTCGGTCGCAGGTGGGTCCTTGTTGGAGTCAAGATGAAGCTCAAACGGCTCAACGGCCATGTGATATGGGGTAAAGACACATTCTGGTATGTGCATATGATTAGGTGTGTCCCCCTCACTAATAGTCTCAACTGAATCATCCAACAAATACTCCCTTTGTATGTTCATGTTTGATGCCAGCTCACTCTATTGCATTGCAAAGACAGACAATGAGTTTTCAGTAGGCACACAAACATTCTCAACGGGTTGCATTGGTATTGGGGGTGTTTGTTGATTTTGTGGTGCTTTCTCTTATTGGCGGATGAGCTTGAGATTTAAAGGTTGGTCTAAGAGCTCCTATTGCCTAACAGAGTTGAACACATGAAAGTCAACACTCATGTTACCGAATGAGAGCTTCATGAGACCATTTCTACAATTAATTAAGGCGTTGAAGGTTGCCAGAAATGGTCTACCCAAAATCAAAGGTATTTGAGAGTGGGTGTTCACAACAGGGTTGGTATCGAGGACGATAAAATATACTGTAAATATAAAATCTCCAACTTTGATAAGCACGTCCTCAATAATCCCCTTTGGGATACGAATGGATCTATCTGCCAATTGGAGGATGATCTTAGTTGGTTTCAATTCTCCCAAGTTCAACTGTTGATAAACAGAAGATGGGAGGAGGTTGACCGCTGATCCAAAATCAAGCAGTACATTACTCATGCTAGTGTCCCCTATCATACACAGAATAGTGGGACAACCAGGGTCTTTGTACTTTGTGTATGTGGGATTGGACAAAAGTGAGATCACACTCGCAGCTAAGAATGCTTTCTTAGGAACATTGGTCTTCCTCTTTATTGTGAAGAGATCCTTCAACACTTTGGCATATTGAGGTATTTGTTGATGACATCCAACAAGGGGATGTTAATCTTCACTTCTTTGAAGACATCTAATATCTTATCCATTGTGTCACTCTGATTTTTGGTTAACCTACTAGGATATGAAGCTTTTGGACGGAAGGTTTTCTGCGGTGCCTGAGAAGGAGGCGTTGGTCTATTACCCTCACCCTCAACCTCTTTCTCACCATCGTTCCCACCGAGGGGCTGCACAGATGGTGGTGGTGGCAATGAAATGTGATTGTCAACGTGCTTTCCATTCCTTAAGGTTACATTGGCATTAACATTGTGAACATGTTCCTCCACATGGTTCACTTGCCGCCCCCAGGCACCGAACTCTCATTTTGCAAGTGTGGTTGTCGTTACATGCGGGGATTAGCCTCAGGCTGGCTAGGCAGAGTCTCTCGCTCTCTCTCATGTACAGACTGAGCCAATTGACCCATCTAAAGCTCAGGAGATTTGATGGTTTGCTGATTCGAAGTGAGAACTTGACTTGTGGATGACATAAAGTTTTTCATTGAGTTCTTAAGTCCACGAGTCAAGTTCTTAAGCGAATTAAATTGGGTTTCCATGTTGTTAGAATTTGGGAAACCCAATGGGTTGGTGATTTGGGCTTGGAGTGGCTGAAAAGACTGTGAATGTATGGGAGGTTGGTGAGGTCAGTTAGGTGGTCTAGAGAAGTTTGAAGGACCACCCTAGACATTATTTTGGTTCCATGAAAAGTTAGGGTGGTTCCTCCATCCTGGATTATATGATGATGAGTATGGGTCATTCCTGGATCTATCATAGATGGCATTGACATGTTCCATCTCAGGAGGAATGGATGCACACTTACCTCCTACATGACCTATCCTACCACATAAATAACAAGGAACCAGACCAGATGCAGACACCTGAGACACACCTTGTTGGTTTTGGAGCTCAATCGAATCCATACAGCGCATTAAGGCCGCCATGCGTGCCTCGGTGGCCGTAGTCTTATGGACAGCAAATGCGGCACTCGACTTAGTCGAGTTTACATTTGCGATCCTCGCTCCTATGCTAGATGATGGTGGTGGTTCCCTCACACTTTCCCATTGCATGGTTTTCTCAGTGAGGTTTTCTAGGAAAGCTCATGCCTCCCTTTCATCCTTTCCTAAGAACTCTCCTTGACACATGGACTCAAGGAGCGTTCAGGATGGGATGTGAAGACCTCGTAGACAATCTAACAAAGGTGCAACAACTGGATGCCATGGTGAGGGCATGAGGAAAGTAGCTCCTTGAACCTCTCTAAGTATGCATTAAATGATTCAGTCTCATGTTGATAAAACGAATTGATTTCGCTCCTCAAGTTTTGAGTCCGTTGACTTGGAAAGTACTTGTTGAGGAATGAAAATTGAAATTCATCCCAAGTCCTAAAGGCATTCTCCCGGTTGTTGTACAACCACTTCTTGGCATCATCCTTTAGTGCAAAGGGGACAAGCCTATGATGGATGAAGTTGTAGGATCGTGTGGGTCTATGGGTCCACAATTAAGGTTAATTAACAAGTTTAATCCTAAACAAACTCTACTTGTTTAAGCAATCAAGATATGCACAGCGGAATTAATTAAAACAAGCAAGTAAAGGAAAGTAATGCAAACCACAATCACACGGGGGATTTTTATAGAGGTTCGGCACCCCACCCAGGTCCTAGTCCTCTCTTGTAAGCTCCGCTCGACTCCGCGAGCTCCGCCTACGTCTTCACTAACCACTCCCCGTTCCGGGCCGGGAGAGAACGCCTTTACACCACAAGCACCGCGAACAACCTCGCTTGCTTGAATTCTTCCTCTCACAATCCGAGAGGGACACTTCGGGCTTTCACCGAAGTCCTTGCTTCCTTTGACAAACAATTGAGTGGAGCAACACTCTCTAATTCTTGAGCACACTTGAGTAGGATTGGAATTATGACTAAAGTGTTGAAGGTTTGAAGCTTTGAGTGTTTGGGATTCTCTCTAATGTATTGGACAAGTTTGTAGTGGGAGAGTTGTGTTAAAATGTGTTTTACAACTCCTTATATAGGCATTAGAGAGAATAGAACCGTTGGGACAAGATTTGATTGGGTTTTGTGCAAAGCACACAAAGAAGAAAAATCGGGCTGCAAATCTGTCCAGAAACGGTCGACCGAAAGGTGAAACGGTCGACCGAACTCTTGGGTTCGTTGAAGACACGGTCGACCGAAATATGGAATGGTCGACTGAACTCTTAAATTTGTTAATGAAACGGTCGACCGAACAGGGTTACCGGTCGACCGAACTTATGTTTCGGTAGAGGGAAATATGGATTGGTCGAACGAAATAGTACTGATTGACATCATTTCATGCTTATATTTGTATCTTATATCCACTATCTTACACCTAAGCAATGCTACGTGACGAGTTTTATGTTTAGTTTTCAAGAATAAAGAGGTTTGAAGAGAAGAGCCATGAAAGGACCCAAAAGCAGGAAAAAGGACTTAATTGTGAGACCTGGGGACTAAGATGCAAGGGAGAAGGACCTGATCGTAAGACCAAAGGACCTAAGAGCAAACCAGGAAACTCCACACCATCATGGGGAGTATTTTGGCAATTCGATTCGGGTCGGAGCTCCAACAAACCAAGTAGATGCATCCAGGACCAATAAAGACCACCAACAAAGCCCACAACAAAGCCCAGATGAATCCAGAACTTATAGACCGCCAATTGGCGGTCTTGGACCGCTAATTGGAGGTCCATATTGCTCTGGATCCGCTAAGTTTCGTGGAGAATGTGTATTAGTGTATTCTTAGTCTATTTGTGGTGTTGGTTTAGTCCCACATCGGGGGATTGTCCCGGATTAGCTTTTTCCATGCTTATAAATAGAACTCTTCACCTCCCATTGTATCCATCTCTCTCTTTGGTGGCCACCTTCCCTACTAAGAGTGAAGCCTTGAAGCAAAACTCTAGTGGAGGAAGAGCTACTTGTAATTGAGTGAGTTAATAATAGAAGTTTTCCTTTAATTGTGTTGTTTCTCTCTTAGTTTAATTTCCTTTCATATGCATGCTTGTTTGTTTGTTTAGTTTTATGCTTCTTTAATATTTCTTGCTTGATTAGTATAGTTTCATTTCAGTATTATGCTTTCCTTTGCTAATATAGTTAGTGTAATGAGTAGTGAGTAGTTCCATCCCCATTTGGGGGGTGGAGAAATATGTGATATAATTATGTAGTGTATTAAGTGTGTGTTATTTTTATCCCTTGAGCTTTATATGATTTCCATAACCATCTAATGGGTCTCCACTCTTATCTTTGATATGCTAATGCTCTTGAATGAAGCTTAGCTTATACTTTGATTAGTGGACCTATTTTATGGGGAATGATAAGGTTAGGATATGGATAAAGTTAATATTGGAAACACAAGTTGTAGTGTATGAGCTCTTGTTACCTTTACCTTAGCTAATGTCTTGTATGTTTTAATGATGTAGTCTTATCTTAATTCATGTGGAGGCATAGTAGGGTCTAGTCTTTATACTTGAGTTCATGTAGCTTCATTCCAACTATTGTCTTGTATGTTTTAATGATGTAGTCTTATCTTAATTCATGTGGAGGCTAAGTTGGATGTAGTTTTATGATTTCATGCACTACATGTTGTGAAGAGCTTAATGAACACACACACATACACTTCTTTATGTTCACATTATTTCTCTACCCCCTTTGGGGTTTAGTTTTTCTTGCTTCTTTTCCATTTCCATTTGCATCTTAGTGTAGTTTAGTGTAACCAAGCTTTCTTCCATTTCTTTACCTCTCGCCTTCGCACAAACCAAGTGTCGACACACCTCCCAGTGGACGACCCGTATTTGCCACCGCTTCAACGCGGCCGTGCACTTGCGGTTAAATATAAAACGAGATCAATCAAGTACCGACCGATAGCAGGGATTTTTGACAGGGTTAAACGGTCGACGGGACTGGGCAAATGGTTCGACCGTTTGGTAAAGTATATGGGGGTGTATATTGTTTTAATACGAATACGACCATTAGGTATATATGACAAAAATAACGGTCGAAAAAGTAAGTTCAAACGGTCGACCGAAAGAGATGGTGCCGTCGACCGAAACTAAACAGGAAAACACAAACAGGATTACTTGATCATCCGGTCGACCGAACGGCCTGTTGCGGTCGACCGAATGTGGGCAGACAGTTAGGGTTCAGGTTTAATGTTTTCCGGTCTAAGTTTGGGTGATCTATTGAAGTCCAAATTATGTGAAATTTTGTGTGTGACTTCTATAAGGAACCTAGTGTGTGTTTAAGTTGATTTTAGCTCAAGTATGCTCAAAATACACAAGTTCCTAAAGACTCAAAGAAATACAAAATACATGTCTTCAAATGAGCTTGATTACATGTCTTGACTTGATTTCCTTTCTTCCTTGAGTCTTGATCACCTGTAGAGGTTAGCACAAAGCAATATATGTGCAATGCAATATGTGTTCTACTCTACATGATCATAATTAACATTAGGTTAATTAAATCATCAAAACATAGATTAAGGCCAAAACGCCAACAGAAGTGTGTGCTAAGTTGTTGCAACTAGAACATAGCACATACCTCCTCAAATTCCCTGAGAAAGATATATGGGTCATCATTCCTAGTGAAGTGAGGGAGCATGGATATAAACTGAGGCTTAACCTCAAAGTGGTTCCCATTTGCCTCTGGCAATATGATGCAAGAAGGTAGAGCAGTACGACTCGGGTAGCATCAATCGTGAAGGGGAATGGGAACCTGGGGCACCAAATGATGAGGTTGTGGACCCCCACCTTCTGGATGAGAGGGTGGTGGAGGTCCAAAACCTGAGTCATCCTCGTGTGGTCCATGACTCGTCATGGTCCCGGGAATGTGTAGGACACAGAACATGGATGTGTTCATAAAGTCGACAATCGAAGACAAATCGATGTCGTATCTCGTCAAATGACCCGCAACATCTCGTGACCACACGGCCATGCACAAAAATGTGCACCCACATGAGACAAACGAAAATAAAGAAAACTTTTTTTTACAATTAAAATAGAAGGTGCATAGAGGAGAAAACTCAGATATGAGGGAATGACTCAGAAGAGAAGGGAAGAAGTCCTTATGCTACGGTGGGTAGGTATTGGTAGAAGCACACAAGCAAGCAAGGCTCAAACAACCTAAGGTCGCTATAGGTCCTTACAGCTAGACGACGCCTAAGAGCGAGGTCATGCAACCTCAACACGCCTCACCTCCCTACGACGAAGACGACAAAGCCCAGCAAGTGAGACAAGAACCGAAGATCTCATCTCTCCTACTATCGATAGAGTGGGCGACGCCGATCAAGCCATGACGGTCGCAACCAGATCAATCTCCTAATATACTTAGATCCTTAGGGGCCAATGTCTAGATTTTAATATAGGCTTTTTGAGAGGTGTTTTGTGGGGCTGAAGGAAAGGGTGATGAAATCCCCCACCTTATCTTGAAAACTATAGGATGTGCCCTTTAAAGATGTTTTGATTCCTTAATCTATCAAGCAACTCACCAATCAAACACTCATCTCACTCTTGTTCCAATGCAATTCAAACTAACTAGTGCATGGTCATACGAACAAATGCATGAATGAGAGTAGGAATGCGTACCTCACGCCAGCGCTCAACCACTAAAAGTAAAGCAAAATAAAAGACAAACTACGTGCCTAAGTCAAGTATATGATGCATGACCTAAACAAGCAAGAAGCCTAATCTTTTGCTTTGGGTTTTAGTGGCCAAGTTGATTAAAAGGGGTTTGATTACTGATCTAGGGGCAAACTACAGGTCAAAACATGCTAAATTGAGCCCCATACCACTATATTGCGTGTAGAAACATACCAAAGAAAGAAAGAGGAAAATGGAGCTCACCAGACCGCTAGTTGGCGGTCTCAGACCGCTGATTGGTGGTCCGTGTGGCTCTGTTGGCCTCCAAACTACTCCTGCTAACTTCCTTTGATATTTAGAGCCTCCGGAAACAAATAAAAGCTACAAACAAAAAATTAAATCCACTAGAATCGTCCCAACCAGAGTTTGGACTGTGCACCTCCCCGGCAACGGTGCCAAAAACTTGTTTGATGTTTAAGTTTACAAACCGCAAGTGCACGGCGTCGGTGAAGATGCGACAAGTATAAGTCGATCCATTGGGAGGTGAGTAGCTTCTGGTTTGTCCGAAATCAAATAGCAAATAAAGGGAGAAGAGATTTGATTATGCTACACTAATTACACTAAACTATTAAGTAACAAATGCAAAGAAGGCAACTAGCGATGAATTAAAACGAAACTAAGAGAGCTTAATAACTAGGCTGGAAATTAGTAAGAGAAACCCTTGAGGGGTGGAGTGAGTGTACACATTCAATAAGACGGTGAAGAATGTATTCAATGTGCACAAAATGTAGGTTGTGTTTTCATGCATAGGAAGTGTCTAATGGATATGGCAAAACCTATAAATCTAATCACTAATCTAGTTGATTATCATTCACATACACAAGTTGGTTATTTCATAACCAAAACAAAGCATGGGAGGTGTCTAATAGTTGTGGCAAACCCATCAAGTGAAGTGTTCTACTCTAAACAAGCAAGCATACATTCACATTTATCAACACATTTCAATATAAAAAATTCATTTCCATTCTTTATTGCATGTATAAACATCATCTCCACCCCCAAAGGGGGATGGAACTACTCAAATATTCTTAGACTGACATGCATATTAAGGAAAGAAAACATGCTAATTAATTCTATGATGACTAAAACAAACAAAGTTAACTAAGCATGCAAGAATTGAAAAAAAGACAATATGACGAAACTAACAAAACATCTTTTATTACTCACTCATATTACAAGTAGACTCTCTCCACCAGAGTTTTGCTCCAAGGCTTTACTCCTAGTAGATAGGATGTCCACCAAGAGAGGAGAGATACCTTAGAAAGGAGGATGAAGAGTTCTATTTATAGCCATGGAAAAAGGTAATCGGGGACAATCCCCCGGTATGGGACTAAATGTATACCATAAATGGACATACAACACATTAATCTAATACCCAGCTAAACGTAATTGGGTTTGGGGAAGATCCGACCACTAATTGGCGGTCTGGGATCACCAATTGGCGGCTTAGATGGCTCTGATCCGGTCATGGTTCGGTGGAGACTTTTGTGGATCGATTTCTTTATGTTTGGTGCACCCGAATTGGTTGTTGGGGCTTAGACCCGAATTTAATTGACGAAATACTCCTCATGATGGTGTGGAGTTTCTTGATTTGCTCATTGGTACTTTTGGTTTACATCTGGGTGTAGGATCATGATGGTCTCTAATTATAATCACTTATAATCCTAATTACCTACTTGTTTAACGATCAAACATGTGCAGCGGAATTTAAAACTAAACAAGCAAGTAAAGGAAAGACAAATGCAAACCACAACGGAGACGGGAGATTTTTATAGAGGTTCGGCACCCCACCCGGGTCCTAGTCCTCTCTTGCAAGCTCCGCTCGGATCACCAAGCTCGCTCACGACTTCACTAACCACTCTCTGTTCCGGGCCGGGAGAGAACGCCTTTACAATCTTCAAACTCGCGAACAACCCTCGCCGAGCTTGGCTCGTCCTCTCATAATCCGAGAGGGACACTTCGGGCTCTCACCAAAGTCTATACTCTTGTCTTGGGCTTTCACCAAGACCCTTGCTTCTTTGACAATCAATGAGTGGAACAACACTCTCTAAACTTGAGCACACTTGAGTGAGAATAGGATTTAAGACTAAAGTATGGAAGCTTTAAGGCTTGGAGTGTGTGGAGCTTTCTCTCTAATGTCGGGGACAAATAGTAGTGGGACAGTTGTGTTAAAATGTGTTTTAAAACTCTATTTATAAGCTCCTAAAGAGTTATAGTCGTTGGGGATGAATTGGGTAAAGATTGTGTAAGATACACAAAATAGAAACTGATAGGACACAATTCTGAGTAAGTTCGGTCGACCGGATGAGGCTGAACGGTCGACAGTTTGGCAATTTTGATTAAGTTTTGGTCGACCGGTTAAGGAACGGTCGACCGCCAAAGGCTATGACTCAGGTACACTTAAGTGATCGGTCGAACACCGAGATAGGTTTGGCCGACCGAATTACAACATGCTCTTTGGGGTTTGACAAACAAGTTCATATTCGGTCGACCGAAACAAGTTCCTCGGTCGACCGAAAACTAACAGGCAGTTCGGGTTTGTCAAGGCATCTATGTTTGGTCGACCGAACAAGGTCCTCGGTCGACCGATATACTAAATGTATTTGGGGTATTTGGAGATAATACGAATACGACCATTGGGCATAATATGACAAAACAAACGATCGAAAATTTGTTGTTACTCGGTCAACCGAAAAGGTCTGGACGGTTGACTGAACTTGGTCAGTAAAACACTAACAAGATATATGATCACTCGGTCGACCGAATGTGGGCAGACTGTTCAGGTTTTCGTTTAGTGTTTTCAGGTCTAATTTTGGGTGATCTATTGAAGTCCAAATTATGTGAAATTTCGTGTGACTTCTATAGGGAACCTAGTGTGTGTTTTAGTAGTTTTAGCTCAATTTTGCTCAATTACTCAAAGTACCTAAGACTCAAAGAAATACAAATTACATGTCTTCAAATGAGCTTGATTACATGTCTTGACTTGATTTCCTTTCTTCCTTGAGTCTTGATCACCTGTAGAGGTTAGCACAAAGCAATATATATATGTAATGCAACATGTGTGCTACTCTACATGATCACAATTAAGACTAGGTTGATTAAATAATCAAAACATAGATTAAGGCCAAAAAGCCAACACTGAGTTCTTCTCTCTTGCATCTTCGTCCATAAGTTTTGCAACTTAGTCATTTTCCTTGCTTTTAGGTTCTTTTTTAGTCTTTTTCTCAAACATGTTTTTTCCTGAAACATAAACATAAAACTCGTTACGTAGCATTGCATAGGCTAAAAATAAAGGATATAAAACACAAATATATGCATGATATGATGTACATCAAACCGTAAGCGGGGCTCGGAAGATTGAGCGAGGCTTGCGAGGAGGACTGGGACTGAGTCAGTGTTAAACCTCTCAAAATCTCTAGTGTCGTTTTGTGGTTTTCTTGTTCTTATCTCTAAACCCTCATTTATTGGTTTAATTCTGCATTTATTCTAGATATTAGAGGGCCATCGATTCTAACAAATAGTATCAGAGCTTTAGGTTGGTCATTTACTTAATCGTAATTTAGCATGACATCTACCTCTAATCATTGTGAGAGCTTCTCCACAATTAGGCCGCTTTTGTTTAATGGCCTAAATTATGATTATTGGAAGAAGAAAATGAGAATCTATTTGCAATCAAATTATTTGAAATATTGGACATTCATTTTAAACCCATACACCCCTCCAAATGACAATGAGATTATGTCCCTAACTAAACCAAAAATTAAGAAGCAGAGATGAATTCCCGCATCATGAACATATCATATTGTGGTTTAAATGAAGGGGAATATGATAGGGTAAGAGGTTGAAAGTGCATATATGATATTTGGCATACATTAGAAATGCGCTATGAGGGTTCTAAATAAAAACGCAAGTTCAAACTTATAACCCAAGACAAATCTCAAGGTTCTAATACCCAACTAAGCTTTGGAGAAACAATTAAGCCTCGCTAAAAATCAAACAAAATCCTCACTCAACAATATTGGCAACTTGTGGTGGGTACTCATGTAGTACAAAACTCAATTGAAACAAGTAATAGGTAACAAAACTCAAACTTTGAAATAAGAACATAATGTTAGTCAAAATTTGGAACATAATGTTACAAAATTTCAAGTTGAGAGTGGACGTTAATCAAGTTGAGATTTGTGCACGAATATTTTGGAGAAGTCGAGTTCGGAGGGGCACAACATGGTCGGAGGAGCACCACGAGTACGGATGACCTAGGCTAGTTCTTGGTAGCCGGAGGAGTTGGGGAGTGGTGCGTTGTGGGGGTGGTGCGTTGGTGCGGAGGTGGTCGTGGGTGGTGAGTTGGGTCAGAGGTGGTGTGGTGCGCAAAGGTTGTGGGGTGGAGGTGGTCTTGGGTTGTGAGTTGGGGTGAAGGCAGTCGTGGGTGGTGGGTTGGCTCGAAGATGATGCGTTGGGGCGAAGTTGGGCCAGAGGCTTCGTGGAGGTGTGGACTTCGTGGAGGCGTGGGTTGGTGGTGGAGGAAGAAAAAATTCTCAAAGTTTGGGTTGTGTTTGTGTTCGGGCGGAGTAAACAAGAAGATGGTAGAATGAAATACAAAAAAAACCAACCAAACATGTCAGTTTTGATGCAAACTGACGTGACAACTACACCATATCACGTCGGTTTTATATAAACTGATGTGACAAGGACTCAGTGAAATTCAAGAAGTATCAATCACGTTGGTTGTTCCTCCAACCGACATGACAATACGAACCTTCCCATGTCGGTTGAACAAAAACCGACGTGATATAGGTATATATCACGTCAATTATTATTCAACAGACGTAACTTATTACCATGTCATGTCGGTTGAACACAAACCGTCAACCGACATGATATAGACCTATATCACGTCGGGTTTTGTTCAACCGACATGATAAGGTTGTTTTACGTCGGGTTCTTAATACCCTACGTGACATGGTGACGTAATTACGCATTTTTCCAGTAGTGACACCGTCGCCAACTCCAACAAAGGAGATAGTGACATTGAAGAAGAATCGGTGACACAACAATTCAAAGGGTTCCTCAAAGAAGAAAAGGAAAGGAGAAAGACAAAGAAGAAGAGTAAAAGAAAAGAGGAGAAGAAAGCTCTCAAAGCAACTTGGAATGATTCAACATCATGTTCATCAATTGATGGCGAATTCGCCAAGATGTGCTTCATGGCAATAGAAGATGAAGAAAATGAGGTATCTTCTAGATCTAGTAATGATTCAAATTAATATATAATGAACTTCAAATTGAATTCAATGAATTCAAATTCATATAATGAACTCTCATTTGAAATTGCAACTTTAAATGCAAATCTTCATGTAGTGATGATACACAAGATCTCATTGCTAAAAATGGTCAATTACAATAAGATCTTGAAAGATTCATTAATGGAAAGAATATGCTTGATATGCTTATAGGTAGTCAAAGACAATCTTTAGATAAGCATGGTGTAGGCTATCATGATAACAACTACAAAAACCATGTTATTCACACTACCATGAATGGAAGGCATTTCTTTGTGAATAAATTTTCATCAAGTGTTTGGGGACCAAAAACCAAAATGGTTTGGGTACCAAAAACTAATGTCAACGGACCTAATGTTGTTTGGGTACCAAAATCTTCACTTGTAGGTACTTAGAAAGAGGAAAATCGATAGCGATCGGCTCAAGCAAGAAAAAATCGATTCCAAGTGGTTAGTATCATATCATACATCGTACTAATGCTATATATCCTTTATTTTACCCGAATTTTGTTCTACTCGAGTGTTTGTTGTTATATTTTAGGTATTAGGTAATAAAGTAGAGAAGGGAAAAGAAAAAGGATTAAAACGTAAGAAGAAATGACTTAAATGAAGCCAAATGGATCTATCTGTCATACAGAAGGACACATCTACAAGAGGGAAGGACCTTCATGTAAGCCAAAAGACCAAATAGCAAACGGAGAAACTATGTAAGCCTTTCAAGCAAAATTCAAGGTGGAGAGGATGCCACTTTGTAATGTGAGTCATGTGAATAAAATATTTTCTTCTTAGTTAGATATTGTTTCCTTTAGTGTTGCATGCTTTGTTTCCTCAAATCTTAGAATAATTAGTTAACTTGATGAGTAGAGAGTAGATCCACCCCATTTGGGGTGGAGGTGATGTAGATTATGTGATGTATTAGTGATGGGTTCTTTTATTTGTGTCATTGTATGTGCTTAATGTAGATCTATACTCGTAGCATGCTTAAACTTGTATTAGATGGGATAATGGCCACAGTAGGTACTTATCTCATGCTAGCTTTAGAGTTTATCTTATTGCTTATAATGGTTTTATGAAAATGACTTGTTATGTATAGATGCTTGATTAGTAGAGAATGCATGAATGGATTAAGTTGTATGAAGGGGTTAATTGAAGTTCTATTGTCCACACTAGGAACTTAGTTCATGCTTGAGAACTCATAGTTCATCTTACCTTCATGTCTAACTATATTAGTCATGTATTCATGTAAATGTAGTTGATGTTAATTAGACTCCACACTAGTTTCAATTGACTTCACCTACTTTACACACTTGTGTCTCATGTAATGAAGATCCACTCACACACATACCTACACACATCCACTTCATGGGGGTTTAGTTTAATTGTTAATTCACTCATAGTTTAGTGTAGTTAGTTAGCATAATCCACTCATTCTCCTCTCCTTTCCCATTCTAAATTCACATTCCTTGAGGTTCGACCCGTACTTACCGTGTCTTCACCGACGCCGTGCACTTGCTGTTATTTAAAACGATCAATCACCAAGCTTTAAAGAAAACATATGGATCCAATGCAAAATCAAGGATCAAAAGTTGGGTAAAATTGTCAATCGCTTTAGTTTTAAATGAATTGGTTCTAATATAGGGAGATTGCATGCCTAATTGATTACCTACATTTTTGCCTTTAGGCCTTAGTGATAGAGGGAGCATACAATGTTTTATTATCTAATTGAGGGGGAGAATTTTGTAGTCCTAACTAGGGGTGAGCTTCGGTCCAGGACCGGACCGGACCGGACCGAAACCCGAATTTTCGGGAAGTCCGGACCGAAGACCGGACCGAATAGGTTCAGTCCGGTCCGGTCCGGGTCGGTCCAAAACCCGGATTTTCCCCTTAAATTTTCGGTCTGGTCCGGACCGAAGACCGAATTTCCAAAATTTTGTGGACCGAAGACCGGACCGAAAAATTCGGTTCGGTCCGGGTGCCCGGACCGGACCGAATTTTGCTCACCCCTAGTCCTAACCTTTGCGTCTTATGCTTTTAATATTTGCATTTAATTGATGTCAAAAAGGGGAGAATGATAAGGATTGAGCTTCAATTATTTAATACTATACATGCATGACAAATATGAAGGGGGAGAGATCATAAAGGAAAAGGGAGAATTTAAATTGAATCTCAAGTATAAAGATTTGGGTTTTCCATCATCAAAAAAGGGGAGATTGTTGTCTTTAGGCCTTAATCTATATTGATTTTGATGATTAATCAAACTAATCTTGGCAATCAACCTGGTCAATCAAAGTAGACAAACATGATTACATGCTTTGCATATACTTGGCAATTATCTTAATACGTTGATCAAGACATTCAAGAGAAGGATCATTAGGACAAAAACTCAAGACTTGTAATCAAAGGTTTGGATCAAGACTTTTAATTTTCCATTTATTGAGTCCATAAGGTTTAATGTAAACATGAGCACTAAGATTCTGTCCCGACCAGGTTCGGTCAAATGAAACCCTAACGGTCAACCAAAATCATTCAACAATAGCCCTTAGGATTCTCTATGGAATTGTCCGGTCGGATGACCAAAGTGCCTCGGACCGGTTTTGGACTTTGCTCCAATGATCACATTTAAATCAAGACTTAGAGCCCAATTGACTTATCCAATTTGAGACGACCAAATGCCTGCCGGTCAACTGAACTTTTCTTGGCTTTAGATGCCCAACAACTATTTCCACGTGGCACTAGACCATTTTACTCAATGACTATTTGAATCCTAACTGTCAGCGCAAAATCTGCGCTAACTTTGGTCAACCAAAGTATACATGGTCTACCGAACCTATTTAATTAGAGCCCAACTATTCTTGCGGTCCACCTTTGAACGGTGAACCAAATACAATTCTGTGAACCGACATTAAATAGGGCGAAATTGAAAATTGTTATTAGAAGTTGGTGAATGGTGATCTATAGCTTATTCAGTCTGAATGCTTAAATCTTACCAATCCAATTAACCTATTTCAGATTACCGTTTCCTACACGCCCTTGAATTATACCCAAGAATAATTCTTATCTTGCTTCTCATTAATCTAAATCTACACCAACTCCCCAACGGCTTTCCAAGCTTTGAAGCCTATATAAACACTATTCAAGAGAAAATTTAGAACCTTACACTCTCCATTCAATTGTACTCCTTGTGTTCACAATTCCTAAGCCTTCAAAGCTCAAACACACTCAAAAGCTAAACTTCACCACTTGCATATCAATTCCCAAATAACAAATCATGTGTGCTCAAATTAAAGACTGTTAGTTAGATTCCATATTCAAAGATCACCAAGTTGTAAAGCTTCGAGGAAGCTCCCTCAGATGGTGAGAGGAGACACAAGAGAGGTAAGGTTGTTCACGAGGCTTGGTGTTTGTAAAGGTGTTGATGTTTGCCCAAAATGGAGATCGAATAGTGGAACCATAGGTAGGGATCAGAGGATCGAGCGAGGCTTGTGAGGAGGACCAGGACCAGGTCGGTGTTGAACCTCTCTAACTCTCTGGAGTGTTGTTGTGGTTTGCTTGTTCTTATCTCTAAACCCTTGCTTATTGTTTTAATTCCGCATTTAATATAGAGATTAGAGGGCCATCGATCCTAACAGTATATCCTTTCTTGAATTTTTTTGTGAAATTCCACGTCGGTTTCTACGAAATAACTGACGTATTATGTCCTTCAATGAATTTTATTGTATAATTCTGATTTTATTTTTAATTTCACATAAAAATCCCTCCAATTTAAATAGAAATGAACCACATAAAATTCCCTTCAATTTAAATAGGCATACATCACAACATTACGATCATCGCATATAAATATGATTGTGTTCTATCCAATGTAAAATATCACTTTACACTAGGATCCTTGAAATGTATATACCAAAAATGTCACACACACACAAATATATATATCAGTTAACTTATTACACATAATCTCAAAATTTATAATATGTATATCCAACAGAAACAGACGTACACTTGCAACAAAATTGAAGTTCTAAGGTTGTTCAAGTGAAGGTAGTCTTGTAAACGATCTTTGTGATGTAAACTACGTCGGTGTCATACACTATGTTTGTGTTGTAAACTATATTCTTTCAATTGCCATTGAATATGAATTGTCTCTAAACTACGTTGTTGTTGTATGTACATTATTCATGTCATACCAGAAATCTTAGCTAGTAGGCTGAATGTGGCTACAATCTCTCAGGTTCTGGTTTACAGTTATGGTCCGGTCTGAACGTTAGGTTCAAAATCCTACACATCAACACCAATGATATTATATATTCATCTATTACAAAAAAGCTTAAGGAGGACAACATCAGCCGATAAACTTGCATTCATCAATTAAGGTTTTAACATCATATGGCTGATGACAAAAGAAGACCACTTCTCTCGCGTAATGACTATCTCTTCCTGAGAAAATGGTTCAATGGATACTTTGAACGACTACAAAGTAAACAAACTCATTTGTTAACATATAAATTGTATCACAAAACATATATAATGCAACATAATATCAATATCAAAATTTACCGATCTTAAATCTCCCGCTAACACTTCCTTCTTAACAAGTTCTTTCATATACCTTATTATTTAGTAACCACATTTTGTAGTTCAAACTTGTTTACGATACTACAATTAAGAAGTCATGTATATTAGTAAAACAACAAAATTAATTCAAAGTATAATGCATATTATCAAAACAAACATTACTAAATCATCTTACCTTCATTTCAACCTCATTTACTTTCTTTTTTGTTGCAGGCCTTCAACCACCCGACTATTGAAAGACCTCAAGGCCCTACGAAAATGTTCCATGTCAACAAACTAACTTAGAATATGAATGGAATTATTCTAACTAACTTACGTTTGAATAATGTTCACTAAACCTTGCCATAGGATAAAACCAGTAGATTGTCCACGTAAATGGTTGTACCACAACTAACATCCAATGTTCACTGATAACCACTCATGTGAAATTACTTCATCAATTAGATCAATGTTAATCTTCTTTGTGATTCCCAAATGAATATAATGAAATTGAACGTATTATAAAATACAATGAACTTCTTACTTCTCCCAATATGGTACAGGAAAATAGTAAGCCTTCATTGATGCTTGCAACACCTCCGCAAAATTTGTAGATATATTGTCCTTACTTGGAGGTCCTTGTTTGATCAAGAGAGTGATACGCACCACCATATTTTTCCCATTCGGTACATATTTCTAATATAAACAAACTACCATCATTAAAATTTAAATGTAACATCAACATTTACGAAAAAGGAAAAAACATGACCTACTTCAATTTAACCTGAATGATTGTTATGAACAATGTTTCCATCTTCATAAACGGTAGGACATCACCTACGCAGACAAATATGAGGTCTTTTATGCTACCGTTGGTTGTTTCCCTACCATTTCTTTTGGCATACCACCTTTTATTGTAGAATCTATAGATTTATCATTTACAAGAATGTACAATATTTTGCAATTCATAGGTAATCGGCTCTCGTCACACAATTCCTGTGGAGAGGATGCTTTTTATGATGGAACAGTATCCTAATTCTTGAAACACAAAGAAATATTACTAGAACAAAACAACTTGAGCAATATATCTACAATTAGGGAGTTATAGAATTCAAAGGTAATGACATTGCAATCCTTATTATTTCTACTTTTATTTCCTCATCGATTGGAATTGGACGTTCATCTTCAGGATTTACACTTCTCGCAGTACTTCGTGGTGTCGGAATAGGTGTGGCCAAATTGGGTAATGCGCCTAATTTGTTAAGTACCACAGACATTTGTTCTTGTAGAGTATGAATCCTTTCTTCGCAATCCATATGAATTTCTTTCCTACTATGCTTCGATGAGGATGACCCAAAGTATTATCGTAGTTATATTCGACTATCGACACCACGTATTAATCCAGCATGCTCCTCTTTGCTCAGCGCTACAGTCAAAATAACTTTTCTACCATCTGAAACAAATTCACCTTGGGAAGCTTGCAGTGTAAGACCGTCCTATTCTATTAATTATTTATGTCGTATACGAACCATAGGAATTAAATGTAACCACTTACAATCTACGTTGCAACCTCTGCCGACTCAAAGTTAATTTAACTCCCGTCCGGAGTAACACGCGCTTTGTTCCACTTATCTTGTCCTCTAGGTAATAAAATAGTAAATTTTCCATGGATCTCGAGCCATATACTTTCCAAAAATGAAATTGGACATCAACTTTGTTTTTAAATCCTTCCATTGAGTACCCACAAATGATATCTACTTCTTTTTTCAACTCTTTAGTTGACTGGAAATTGAATTCTTTCTGCAACATGAAATAAAGAAAAGTAGTCTCGATTAGATAAAAACCTGTAAAGAAAGGAATTAACTTAAAAAGACTGGATAGTAAGTAACTAACCATTGCATTCTTCCAAAATTGCTCTTTCAATGATTCATTCACCATTGACCACTTGGCAATACAAATACACATTTTGATGCGTACTCTGGAGAGACTGGGTCTGTGTGCATGACAGGGAATCGTCGTGGCAGGTTGAGAATGCTTCGGGCAAAATAGGAAATTGGGAGGCATAATTTGGACGGTTCCCAGGGATTTTTTTTGCCACGTAACTGAAAATTACTAGCGGAGAAAAGTTAATAGTTAAGGTCAAAACAACTTACAAGTTACAAATGTTATCCTTTGAATGCACGAATCTATGCTTTAAAAATAGATTTTGTCCTCAAATTACCGGGCCCCTATTTTAATGGACACTTGTGTCCTTTAACATTGAATGTGTCCTTTTTAAAAAATTCTATCCTAACAAAGGCAACTTATGTCCTGTAAAGAACACATGAGTCCTTTAAAAATCCTATGTCCTTTAAATACAACCTTTGTCCAATAAAATAAAGTGTGTCCTTTATTCCTTTAAAGCACAACCTCACCATTACTTCTGATAAGAAAGGCATTTCACATCGACCGTTAAATGGTCATGAAGAGTCTGAATCGGTGATTATAGTTAGTGATATCAATGGACTGATATGTGATCGGTCGTCGGTGTATCACATTTCGGTTAACCGACAGATTTTTGGTAGATTGCATACAATGCGTTTTTGCCTTTTGTAGCTTTTTGGCCACAAGACTCAAACGTTGAGAAAGGAAAAGGAAAACTGGGCATTGCTACCCAGGACTGTGTCCTTGAAAGGACCCTATCCTTCAAAGGATAAACCTGTCCCTCGTTATGCGTGCTCCAAAACACCGTGTCCGGTGAAGGAACCGTTGTCCCTAGCTCGAAGGACAAGAATGCGTGCTCTGTAGGTATGTGTCCTTCGACGGACACCATACGTGCTCAAAGGACTGTGTCATTCAAAGGACAAATCTGTCCCACGAAGGACAAGTATGCATTCTACAAAGTACCATGTCCTTCAAAGGACAAACTTCTCCCACTGTAGACGCTAGTGACTTTGTCAAAGTAAAAAAGTGTACTTGTATATAAGTAGGAAATTATACACAAATACAAAAGGACATAAGTGTATTGTTTAAACAATTGAAAATTATAGCAATTGAAAATAATAGTGTGGTATACGAAAGTTTACCAACATCATGCAAACTAATTTTTCTATACAAATTAATTAGTGTTGTATAAAAGTTAATGTTTTATTTTTTCTATATTGTGAGTTTAAAAATATCCTAAATTAGTTAGTCTGCTAACAACATCTGGCCTTTGAATCTGGACTCCCTAAGTAAATACATTTCCAGTTCACCCGTGATCGAGTGTAGATATTTGCCACCCATCTTCATAATGGAATATTGATTAGTAGCATAACATACATTGCATTCATGCTATATATCCTTTATTTCACTCCATATTGTGCTACTCGGGTATTTGTTTTATACATTTCAGGACGTAGGTAATAAAGAAGAGAAAGGAAACGAAAATGACCTCGATGCAGGAAGAATGGACTAGTTTCGAAGTTTTCCTGGACTTAGGACCTATTTGTAATGTCCAAGGACTGCACTGAAAACAGGAGGGACCCAAGTGAAAACAAGATGGGACCGAAGTGTAAAGAAAATATGTTGGTTGCAAAAGTCCATAATGTCATGAACTTGAGGAGTAATTCAACAATTAAGATCAAAGTGGCTCGAGACAATGGATTAGCGCTCAACCCCACGTGCAACAAAGCAAAATTAACCAGCTCCCAGAATTTTAGACGGATTGGAGCAACCGGATCCGCTACTCGCGGATTTCGATATGCTATTGGTAGGTGGTTTCCCTCCGTTTACGCCCTTATTTTGCTGGAGGGTCGGGTTGCGGGTAAGAGCAATATGCAACATCCAGATCTGATTAAAGCCGTCTGATTGCGCCCAGATTCATCCAGACCCTCTAATCTTCTATAAATACACTTGTAATCCTTCCTCCCCTTCTCTTCTTTATTCTCCTCATTACCCTAGGTTTTATTTTATTGCTTAGTAGTGTAGTGGAGGAGAAGAGGTGAGCAACCTTGTAATCCTTTTCTTCATTAATCAAAGTTGTTGTTTACTTCTAGTTTTAATCTTGTCTTCTTTACTTGTTATGTGTTGTTTTTATGTTGATGTTTCTTTGGTTAATATGTTGATTTGTGAGTAATCCATCCCCATTGGGAGGTTAAGAATGATGTGAAGTGTGAATGTTATGAGATTGGTGTGCGTTTTAATATTAATCTTGGAGTTTCACATGATTTCCATAGTCATATTGTTGGGTTTCTGTAAGACCCGCTCCTGCCAAATTATTAAAGTCTTATTTATCAGTGTGGTCTTTGTTGATGTATTATTTATCATTATTATGCTTGTGAGTTTTGCTCAGACTTAGTAAAGTTTCCTTTTTGGACGAGTTTATGTGGTTTGTGGTCTGGTGCGATCCATCGAGCGGTTTGTGCAATCGGGGACTTAATCGGGTCAATCGAGTGTAAACCATGTGCGGGTGGGCTTAGTTTTGGGTTGGGCTCGGATTGGTTGTTGTGGGCTGGCATGTGGGTGAGGTAGACAAGTTGCCATGTCAGCAGGAGATGATCTCAAAGAATCCTTGCAAATTTGAATTGTGTGCATTATGGTAAGTCTTGATTCAGCCTTCAAGGGCATGATTCTATTGCCTTTTTGGTGTTTGTTTCTTTAAACAAAAACCTGGAGAACCCTACAGCAGCCGACCCCAACCCCCTCTCCTCCCTTCCACGCCACAAACTCGTTCCACCACCACCACCACCACCACCATCATTTCTGGTTTCCTACTGGTGGAGATCCAGCAGCTATTGAAGAAGAAGCAAAAGACTTTCTTGTGTGCAGCTAGGCAAGCTTCAGCAGATCTCCGGGCAGCTTAGGTGCCTCCTTCCTGCTCAGGTATGCCTCTAGCCCTTAGTATAGGAAGTAGTGTTGGTGTTGGGCGAAGATCTGCACAACACCAGGGGCTAGGTGGTTTGGATGTCTAGGGTTGCACATCTTGAGTTCCATCGGATAAGGTGGGTTGTGGTTCAAGTTCGTGTTTTCAGCAGCATGCCGGGAATCCCTCTCCTTAGCACATCTCCAGCTCCTTGTTTTGTTGGTGGTTTTATGGAGCAACCAGAGGGTGGGAGGCTGGATCGTGGGGAGACTATCGGGTAGGGTTGTTGCATGCATATTGCGTGACTTGCAACCCTACTCGTGTGATTTGATCTTGAGATCGATTGGTTGTTTTGTGATTATGTTCTATCTTGCTGTAGTTTTCTCTTTGCCTGGAATGTGTTAGTCATTTATGAGATCTCCTCCTAGCACGAATTTGTGATTTGTTAATGTTATTAGTTTCAGGAATCGCCTTTGATTTCAGATCTTCGATCTATGTGTGATCTAGCTAATTTTCCAAAGAATAATGCTTGATTCATGCTGTTTTGGTTTGTCCATGTGTCTTGCACATTTTAGTGGGCCCCTTGATAAAGGAAAGTTATAATGTACACAATGTGATTTGAGTTAAGTCACATATTTATAACTAGCTTAAATAGATCAATAAATGAATACTAATACAAAGATGACACAATACTACTTTGTGTGTATTCTTGACGCCGTGTAGAATTGTGATGGATTCTACAAGCGTATGACACCCACAACTACAAGAAAATTGAAGAGAATAACACCAAGTTGAGATAGAACTATCTCTGATTTTTGTATAATTATTCAAAACGAAAATTGGATGTGCTTCTTGACCTACAAGCCAGGTCTTATAGCTTTTATTCCCTATAGAAATTAGGAAGTTAACCAACAAGGCAATTCCTTTGATTTGCATCTAAATAAAACAAATAACAGTAAAGGAAATAAATGACTACGAAAATATTTGTTTAAATGAAATAGAAATCAGGAAACCTTCCATAAACTTAATTGGAAATAAGTTGATTCACATGTGCTGCTGCAGGCAAGTTTCCTTGTTTGTTTTGCTCGCTGGTTGGAAGTTTCCTTCCTTGCTGATGTGTTTGCTAGCTAACCGCTCCTTGCTGATTTGGTTGCTAATTACTTCCCCCATCATATTATATCCAACAGCTCCTGCATCAGTCGCCCCTAGTTGGAAAGAACTCGTCCTCGAGTTTGCCTCAGCTTCCTCCTCGTTGCTGAAGTACGGACTCAGATGCTTTACATTAAACACATCATCAGTCTTTAAATGCTTTGGTAGGAGTAATTTGTAGGCATTATCATTGATTTTCCAAAGTATCTCACAAGGTCCGACTTTCCGCTCCTTTAGCTTGTTGTATTCTCCCACGGGAAACCGGTCTCGTGTTAGAACAGCCCACACGAAATCACCTTCTTTAAAAAGTACTTGTCGGCGACGACGATCTGCATAGCTCTTGTATTTGGTGTTGTTCTCATGGATCGTTTGCTGCACTTGTTTGTGAATGTCTTGCAAGTGCTCAGTCATCTCATCAGCCTTGGGGTGTAAACGACCAACACGAGGAATGGGCGCTAAGTCTAGCACCCCAGAAGGATTAAACCCATAAACAATTGCAAATGGACTCAGCCCAGTGGTTCTGTTTGCTGATCGGTTGTAAGCAAATTCTGCTTGAGGCAAGGAGAGGTCCCATTGCTTAGGTTTAGCGCTCGCCAAACAACGTAGGAGATTGCCCAAACTCCGGTTTACTACTTCGGTCTGGCCATCCGTCTGAGGGTGGTATGCACTGCTGAAATTCAGACGAGTTCCCAACTTCTCCCATAAGCTCTTCCAGAAGTTGCTGATGAACTTAGTGTCACGATCAGAGGTAATCGAGTGGGGAACTCCATGCAAACGCACCACTTCTTTGAAGTACAGGTGGGCAATCCGGGCTGCATCCATCGTCTTTTTACATGCTACAAAATGTGCCATCTTGGAGAACCGATCCACTATCACAAAAATGGAATCTGATGCCCGTTGTGTGCGGGATAACCCCAGCACGAAATCCATGCTAACATCACGCCACGGACCTTCAGGAATAGGAAGAGGCGTGTACAAACCGGCGTTGGGGAGGGTACCTTTGGATCGCTGGCAAACGTAGCACCTCGCCACATAGTGGGCTACATCGCTAGGTAGCTTGGGCCAGTAAAAATCAGAGGAGATCAAGGCTAAGGTCTTGTCCCATCCAAAGTGTCCCTCGCCATGTAATTCGCTGATGATTTGTTGTCTCAATGAGCATTCCGGAATGCACAACTTTGTCCCTCTGAATAGGTAGCCGTCGTGTATTAGAAAATCACAACGCTGACCACCCATGACTTGCTGGAATATCTTCCCAAAGGAGGGATCAACTGGATACATGTCGGGGAAGGTCTCGAATCCGATGACTTGACTGCTCACGGTCGTGAGAAGGGTGTTGCGGTGGCTAAGGGCATCAGCGACACGATTTTGACTTCCTGATTGGTGCCGAAGGGAGAAGGTGAACTCCTACAAATACGCCACCCATTTGGCGTGACGTCGGTTGAGTTTGTGCTGGCCATTTATGTACTTCAAGGCTTCATGGTCGGTGAAGAGGATGAACTCACGTTGCACCAAGTAGTGCCGCCAATGCTTCAGAGATTGCACTATTGCGTAGAACTCCACATCATAGGTGGAATAATTCTTCTTGGATCCAGATAGTTTCTCGCTGAAGAAAGCTATTGGACGTCCCCCTTGACTCAGAACTCCACCGATACCAATTCCAGATGCGTCACAATTTAGCTCGAACACCTTGTCAAAGTCCGGCATTGCTAAAACTGGAGCTTCGATCATCTTTTGTTTCACCAGCTGGAAACTCGCCTCTGCCTCCTCAGACCACTTGAGATCTCTTCCCTTTAGACACTCGGTGATGGGGGGATGACGGTGCTGAAATTTTGAATGAACCGCCGGTAGAAGGAAGCCAAACCGTGGAAACTCCGAACATCATGCAACGACTTTGGCCTGGGCCACTCAGAAATGGCACTAACCTTGGTGGGGTCAGCATGAACACCATTGATGGACACCACGAACCCCAGGAAGGTGACGTAGGTTGAGAAGAACACACATTTCTTTTGATTAATAAACAAACATTCGGATCTCAGCTTGTCAAGAACGGCACGCAGATGTTCCATATGCAATACGGGTGTCCTGCCGTAGATGAGGATGTCGTCGAAATAAACGACAACAAACTTCCCCATGAAAGGACGAAGAACCTGGTGCATGACCCTCATGAAGGTGCTGGGCCCGTTGGATAGTCCAAATGGCATCACCAACCATTCGTACAACCCATGCTGCGTTTTGAATGTCGTCTTCCACTCGTCTCCTGGTCTGATCCGTATCTGATGATACCCACTCTTAAGGTCGATCTTTGAGAAGATTTTGGATCCCGACAGCTGGTCCAACATGTCATCTAAGCGGGGAATCGGGAATCAGTACCTCACGGTGCTACGGTTGATTGCTCGACTGTCGATGCACATACGCCAGGAACCATCTTTTTTTGGTACCAACAGGGCAGGAACGGCACAACGACTCATGCTCTCTCAGATATAGCCTTGCTCCAGCAGCTCCACCACTTGTCGTTGTAATTCTTCAGACTCTTTAGGGCTGAGACGATAAGCCGGGCGGTTCGGGAGAGTCGATCCTGGGATAAGATCGATTTGGTGCTGAATATCTCTCAACGGGGGTAAGCCGTGGGTGAGATCTTCGAGCATCAGCTCGGAGAACTCTTCCAGAAGTTGCTGGACCTCCTCAGGCACGTTTGAGCTTGAGCCAACCTCGGCTTCATCCCGGGGCAGCAAAGCAAAAACCACTTCTTCTTGCTTCATTTCGGCCAAAAAGCTGGATAGGGACAGCAAGTTGTTGTGAGGGGTTGCCTGGATTGAAGGGGTTTCTTCTTGGTGCGGTGCCAAGACAATCTTCTTCCCTTTGATGCTGAGGGAATAGGTGTTCTTTCGTCCATCGTGAACGACGCTTCGATCGTACTGCCATGGCCGTCCCAGCAGTAGGTGACAAGCATCCATAGCCACCACATCACACCAAGCATTGTCAAAGTATTTTTTACCGATGGAAAAGGACACCAAACACCTCTTGTCCACCTTTATTTCCGTCTCCTTGTTCAGCCAAGATAATTTGTAGGGTTTGGGGTGAGAGTCGGTCGTCAGCTGCAACTTTCGGACTGCTTCTTCGGACACCACGTTCTCGCAGCTGCCGCTATCGATGATCATCTTGCACACCTTGTTCGAGACCGTGCAAGTGGTACGAAAAATATTATTTCTCAACCACTCATCTCCTGACCCTCCCTTAGGGGTTAGAAGACTCTTGCGGATGACTAAGGTTTCTGGCCCATCCCCGTACAACATTCCACCTTCGTCCTCATATTCATCAAACACGGGCTCGCTATCGTTCTCGTCCTCGCTCCCAAAATTATCCTCAATCAGGAGGTTCTTTCCACCCTTGCTGGTGGTTTTCCCACAGCTGGATGCGATGTGGCCCTCCTCTCCACACCTAAAACACTTCACACCCGCCTTAGGTCTGCCCTGGAACGGTACTTGCTGAGGGCGCGCTTCTGAAGGTCTAGCAGTCTGGTTGGGCTGCTGCTGCTCGTGGCTGGTGGTGACTCGCCTTCTTTGCTGCTTCTCTGCTGCGAGGGCTCGCTGATAGGCCTCAGAAACCGTCCATAATGAGTGGAGGCTGAGGGCATCTTGTAGGGATGGTCGTAACCCCCCCAAGTATCGTGCCACCGACTGCTCCTCCGACTCCGATAGATCATTCCGAGCCACCAACTGATAGAATTCCTCCGTGTAGTCATCTACTGACCTCACTCCTTGCCTCAAGGCATGAAGCCTCTGAAACAGGGATTGCGTGTAGCCGAAAGGAAGAAAGTGCTCCTTCATCTTTTTTTTCATCTTGCACCATTCGGCAAGCTTGGTCTTGCCTTGCCTCTCGCGTGTGCGCCTCAATTGTTCCCACCACGCAGATGCTCTCCCCTTGAGTCGGATGGCGATCAGCTTAACCTTCATATGCTCCGGAACCTCTTTGTAGTCGAATACTCGTTCAACTTCATTCAACCAGTCCACGAAAGCATCAGCATGCAATGTACCAGAAAATTCTGGCAGCTCCATCTTGAAACCGAGGTCTCCAGGACGATCACCCCACCCATGGTGTCCTTGACCAGCACCACGATCATGGAACATGTTGTGGAGGTTTGAGCTTGCGTCGGAGTCCGGGTCTTCAGCTTCACGATGGCCTGGATCTTGCGCAGCAAGACGTTGGGTTAGCTCAGCAATTTGTCTTTGTAGATCCTCAATCAACTCAGCATCTTCGTTGCTGCGACCATGGTGCGGGAGTCCCTCCTCTGGATTAGCTCCACGACGCCCACGACCACCACGTCTACCAGCCATCACGCTGATAAAGCAGCAACTAGAGGGAGGATTTTGGCTCTGGTACCAACTGACGCCGTGTAGAATTGTGATGGATTCTACAAGCGTATGACACCCACAACTACAAGAAAATTGAAGAGAATAACACCAAGTTGAGATATAACTATCTCTGATTTTTGTATAATTATTCAAAACGAAAATTGGATGTGCTTCTTGACCTACAAGCCAGGTCTTATAGCTTTTATTCCCAATAGAAATTAGGAAGTTAACCAACAAGGCAACTCCTTTGATTTGCATCTAAATAAAACAAATAACAGTAAAGGAAATAAATGACTACGAAAATATATGTTTAAATGAAATAGAAATCAGGAAACCTTCCATAAACTTAATTGGAAATAAGTTGATTCACATGTGCTGCTGGAGGCAAGTTTCCTTGTTTGTTTTGCTGGCTGGTTGGAAGTTTCCTTCCTTGCTGATGTGTTTGCTAGCTAACGGCTCCTTGCTGATTTGGTTGCTAATTACTGCCCCCATCATATTATATCCAGCAGCTCCTGCATCAATTCTTAATATCGTGTGGCAAGGGACGGACACAAGTGGTGCACTCCATCACTAAATGGATCGGGTTTTGGTTCGAGTAGAATTAAGACATCTAACTAATTGGGAGCTATAATGTGTAGCTAGATACCGCTTATAGCTTGTGGTATTAAGCTCTTAATATCACTGCCAACTTAGTTTAGATAATCCCATAGGTCACACCACAAAACTGGGAAACAAGAAATGGGGATTTTGAGTTCATAAGATGTGTCGGGTTTCATGTAGAAAATATGACACATGGGGTGAACAAGCAAAATCAAAATTATGTTGTGATTAATAACATAATTAGAATCTAAATTAAATTCATATGTGATGTAAATATTATGGGGTGTAATGATTGATCATTACATAAGATAATATGTTACATAAGTTGTGAGTTTATATGTTCCAAATCAGCAACTATGAATGTATGTAATTATTATTATATAGGGGCTTATTTATATGTAAAGGCCAAATTCTCTCTTTCTATCTTCTAGATAATTGCATTGCATTTGAGAGGTTTTACATAGGACTTGCACTAGTCGGTTTTTATCGAATGTGAGGAGCATGTTTATTTTCTGTAAAATCTACATCTCCGGTGCAAGAGGAAGTCGCCGCTGTAGCGCATCGATCGAGGATTGGGGATCAGGGATCGAGGATCAAGGATCGAAGGGAACATATAAACTCACACGATGTGGATTGTGTGAATGGTTTAATTTCTGTTTTTCATCTTGCTATGCTTGTGATGAATGTGTTGAACGTTAGGATGTGTATGAATTATAATATGCATGATAAACTAAAATTCTGAATCACATGTTAATATATGAAATTGTCCAACAAAATTAAGAGTAATTTTCCTTCTTATTTCATCCACTAGCAGCCATTGATCGAGGGATACTCTGCTCGCCCTTAGCGGGAGATAGCTCCCTCCATCTTTGGGAATAGTGGGAGATATAATAGTTGTCTATTGTTGTGCCACGATTAGATATATGAGGTGCGCTTCACCCTAGTGAACCCAAGTATGTTTAGTTGTGAATACAATGGATAAACGTATCTTGTATTAAATGAAAACAAGTTTTTTCTTAACATTACCTAAAGCCCTCGCTCGGTTTTGGGAAAAAGTTTTTCTTACGAGGATAGGTCGCATTCCCTCATAATTAAAACGACAAGAATCACAAGATTTTGAAGATGCTAATGTTGCTAAAATTAAAAAAGGTTGTGATTAGAAAATATTTTTCTTACCTTGATATTGTAATGTATTCGATAGCCCTTAGCTAGTCTATATTACAATTAATGGGATCTTGAATTGTTGCATCTATGGGCAAAATTTTTATTTGCAGCATTTACATTTGTATGTATGTATAAACATAAAATTGGCATTAAAATCCTGTATGATTTATTTTGTAGAAAAATGTCGAACATCCAACCTATCGTACGATCCATGATAGAAAAACACCATTTAGCAAATGATGGCTCAAACTTCATTGTTGGCAACTCAAACTCAACATCGTGTTAAAGTTTGAGAAACTGTCTCACATTTTGGAAGGTCCAATCCCAAAATTGAATGAGAGATTAACCGATGAAGAGAAAGAGGCTAAAGCCAAGTGGAAGGACCAAGAGAACCAAGTTCACGGTCTTATGCTAGCATCCATGGGTGACTCGCTCCAAGCGAAATACTTGGATTCAAAACCCAAGAAGACCATGGAGGCTTTATCTAAGATGTTCATGGATAGTGCCCGAAAGGAGCGCTATAAGACCACCATCGCACTCACAAGGTGCCATATGGCAGAGGGAACATCGGTATCCATATATTTTCTCACGATGCAAGGGTACCTTGAGAAGTTGGCAAAGCTCTCTTCACCAATGCCCGAGGACATTGCTGAAGATATGATTCTTGGCTCTCTAGCCCCGTCCTTTAAGGACTTTGTGATGCACTATCACGTGCGTGAAAAAGGGGTGAGTCTTGAGAAGGTGCAAAACGCTCTCAAAACTGCTGAAGTTGACATGGGCAAGGGTAGGGACAAGCAAGTCCTTGCCGTCCATGGGAGGAGCCAAAAGATTGGTAAAGGAAAGGGCAAATCTACCAAAAGTGGTTCAATCAAGAGCAAGGGAGTAGGAGGTGCTCATAAAAGTGCCTCGAGGGGGAAATCTTAGAAATCTCCAACTCCCAATACGGAGTGCTTTCACTGTAGTGAAAAAGGACACATCCGACCAAATTGCCCCAAGTACAAGGAAGACCTTGACAACGGAGTGATTGAACGTCGACGCCCCAAAAAGGCCAAAGGTATATTTGTTAGTGAAATAAATTTAGCCACCTCTGTCCAGGATTGGGTAATTGATACCGGATCTTGTGCTCACATAGTTTCTAATGTGCAGCTACTCAAGGATAGGAAGGAACTCGTACGGAACGAGATAGAATTGAAGGTCGGAAATGGTGCGAATGTCTCTGCGGTTGCACAAGGTTCTGTGGTGCTTCAATTATGTAGTGGTTTAAATTTATGTCTAAAGAATGTTTATTATGTGCCTTCGATTAGCAAGAACATTATTTTTGTATCATGTTTAGATATGGATAATTTTAATATAAATGTTTCAAATTCTTGTTTGTCTATATCGAAGAATGGTGTTTTCTATGCAAATGCATTCATAAGGAATGGTCTCTATTTGCTTGAATTGAATAATAAACAAATCTTTAATATCAATAACAAAAGACTTAAGACCACTCACGAGAATGATACTCTCTTGTGGCACTATCGTCTTGGTCACATAAATGAAAAGCGCATCAAGAAATTGCAAGAAGCTAACCTTCTTGGTCTACTTGATTTGAAATCATTGGAGACGTGCCAACCATGTTTAATGGGAAAAATGACCAAAAAGCCTTTCAAGAAGAAAGGTCCAAGGGCGAGTGGCTTGTTGGATTTGATACATTCCGATGTATGTGGTCCAATGAGTACTAGTGCACGAGATGGTTTCAGGTACTTCATCACGTTCACGGATGATTATAGTCGTTATGGCTATGTTTATCTAATGAGAAACAAAAGTGAATCCTTTGACAAGTTCAAAGAATTCAAGAATGAAGTAGAGAACCAACTCGACAAGAAAATGAAGTCTCTACGAACGGATCGTGGAGGTGAGTACTTAAGTGCCGAATTTGACTCATACCTAAAGGAGTTTGGTATTGTACCTCAACTCACCCCTCCTGGTACACCTCAGTGGAATGGGGTATCCGAAAGGAGGAATAGGACATTGCTCGACATGGTTCGGTGAATGATGAGTCATGCGGAATTACCTCTTTACTTTTAGAGTTATGCACTACAAACTGCGGCTTACGCATTAAATAATGTTCCATCCAAATCCATGGAGAAAACTCCTTATGAGCTATGGAGTGGTAAAACACCTAAGCTCAATTTTCTCAAGATTTGGGGTTGTGAGGCTTACGTCAAGAAATTGATGTCGAGCAAACTTCAACCAAAAGCGGATAAGTGCTTCTTTATTGGTTATCCTCGTGAGACAAGAGGATACTACTTTTGGCATATCACCTCCAATCGAGTGATTGTAGAGAGGGATGCCACATTTCTGGAAAAGGAATTTCTGGAAAGAGTAAAAAGTAGTGGGAGTAGGGTTGTGCTTGAGGAAACTCAAGATACTCTACAAGATCATGATATGAATGATGACATTCAAGATCATGAAGGCCCAACCGAGATTCCTTTGGTTAGTGGGAGCATGAGTGAGAGACCCTCGCAAGAAATTATGAGAGAAACTCAATCTTCCCCACCAAGTGTACGTTCAAGAGTTGAACGTGAACCCACTCCTCAAGAAATTGTGGAAGAAGTTCGAGAGACACGAGAAGAACCAAAAGAACTAAGAAGGTCAACAAGGGAAAGGAAGAAACCCGACTTGTATCTGGGACTTCATGAAATCATGGTACTAGATACCAATGATCCCTCGACCTTCCAAGAAGCAATGGAAAGGGAAGACTCCAAACTATGGCTCAAGGCCATGGAATCCGAAATAGAATCCATGTATGATAATCAAGTGTGGAACTTGGTTGACCTTCCTCAAGGGTAAAAGGCCATTCAAAATAAATGAGGTTTTAAGAGGAAGATGGACATGGATGAGAACTTGACAACCTACAAAGCAAGGCTTGTAGCGAAGGGTTTCACTCAAGTTCAAGGAATTCACTATGATGAAACTTTTTCACCGGTTGCCATGTTCAAGTCTATTCGGATTATGCTCGCTATTGCCGCATTTCATGATTATCTAATATGGCAAATGGATGTCAAAACGGCGTTCCTTAATGGGAACTTGGAGGAGGATGTGTACATGGTACAACCTCAAGGTTTTGAAGATCCAAAGCATAGCGAGAAGGTATGCAAGCTTCAAAGATCCATTTATGGATTCAAGCAAGCATCAAGGAGTTGGAAAAAACGCTTTGACGAGGAAGTGAAGAAGCTTCACTTCATTCAAAGTAAGGAAGAACCTTGTATATACAAGAAGGTTAGTGGGAGCCATGTAGTATTCCTAATCTTATATGTCGATGACATATTGCTCATGGGTAATCATATTCCTTTGCTTGAGCAAACGAGAAGTTCATTGAAATCTGCATTTTCGATGAAAGATATGGGTGAGGCTCAATACATCTTGGGAATCAAGATATATAGAGATAGGTCCCGTAGACTCATTGGCCTAAGTCAACGTACATACATTGACAAGGTCTTGGAAAGGTTCAAGATGAACAACTCCAAAAAGGGCAGTGTGCCAATGAGTATGGGTGTGCAACTCAAGAAGTCTCAACGTGCGCAATCATGTAAGGACTTAGAGTACATGAAGAATGTCCCTTATGCTTCGGCAATTGGGTCGATCATGTACGCGATGACTTGCACAAGACCCGATGTCTCGTATGCTCTAAGCGTGACAAGTCGTCACCAATCCAACGCAGGTCCTGAGCATTGGACTGCGGTCAAGAATATCCTGAAGTACCTTAACCAGACTAAGGATAAGATTCTTGTTTATGGAGGACAAAGGGAATTGATAGCAGAGGGTTACTCAGATGTGAGTTTCATGAGTCATCCAGACGATAGAAGGTCGCAATCAGGATACGTCTTCCTTCTGAATGGTGGAGCTGTGAGTTGGCGTAGTTGGAAGCAAAGCACTACGACCGACTCAACCACTGCATCCGAAGTAATGGCTGTCGCTGAAGCGAGCAAGGAAGGAGTGTGGATTAAGAAGTTCCTTGAAGAGCTTGGAGTAGTTCCCTCGAGTGAGGGACCAGTAGAACTATTTTGCGATAATAGTGCATCTATCTCGCAAATCAAGGATCCCAAATCACACCACAAAGTGAAGTACATGGATCGTAAGTACTTTGTGACACGTGACCTCATCGACGAAGGCAAAATAAATCTTTTATGGGTGGACACCAACAACAACACAGCTGATCCATTCACAAAACCCTTATCCCAAGCCAAGGGCGAAATGCATTTCGAGTCCATGCGATTGAGGAACCATGTAGATTGGCTTGATGATTGATATGTAATGGGGTTTACCCTAGTTATTATTGTTTATACATTGAGTATGTATGTGAAAGAAAACTTTAATAACAAGTGGGAGATTGAAGGGAATGTGTTCTAAAAGTTTTACTTTTAAATGTCAATTATTATGAATTGAATGAGAAATCGTTTTGTTCCTTGTTTATGTTATTCGTCTTTTAGAAGTGTTAAGGAAGAGGCTCTTCGTCCTTAACCGTAGAGCTCTAAAAGATATTTGTTTACATAAAACAAAAGATATTCGCAATCATGGTAATTAACATGGAACATTAATTACCGAGTTAAGATTGCCGTGTTGGTCATAGATCATTGTAGCTCTACAAGTGAGTGACAACACGAGTACACAAAAGAGGAAAATATTACTTTTGTATACTGAATAGACCTAATAAGTAAAATATTATAGAAATGTGTTTCTGTGTCATTAATATTTTACTGTGTCCTTGGTTCTTTGATATGAGACTTATATATGATCACTTAAGAATTGCTTAGTTAGACTAGTGTCTTAAGCTATCGACGAGTGTAGTGTAAAGGCATTAGTTGGTTAAGTATGACTTTCGTTGGAGAAAATAGTTAGTCAAAAGATTATCATTGCCCCTCTTAATTGAGTGATGATATTAGTGGGCCCCTTGATAAAGCAAAGTTATAATGTGCACAATGTGATTTGAGTTAAGTCACATATTTATAACTAGCTTAAAGAGATCAAGAAATGAATACTAATACAAAGATGACACAATACTACTTTGTGTGTGTTCTTAATATCATGTGGCAAGGGACGGACACAAGTGGTGCACTCCATCACTAAATGGATCGGGTTTTGGTTCGAGTGGAATTAAGACATCTAACTAATTGGGAGCTATAATGTGTAGCTAGATACCGCTTATAGCTTGTGGTATTAAGCTCTTAATATCACTGCCAACTTAGTTTAGATAATCCCATAGGTCACACCACAAAACTGGGAAACAAGAAATGGGGATTTTGAGTTCATAAGATGTGTCGGGTTTCATGTAGAAAATATGACACATGGGGTAAACAAGCAAAATCAAAATTATGTTGTGATTACTAACATAATTAGAATCTAAATTAAATTCATATGTGATGTAAATATTATGGGGTGTAATGATTGATCATTACATAAGATAATATGTTACATAAGTTGTGAATTTACTACTAATCCCGAAATATCAAATTTTGTAGGGGTTAAACCGAAATTTGACAAGTCTGCAGAACAGTGCTCAACGGTCGACCGGTTAGCAGTAAACGGTCGACCGATCGTGCACGGCGACCGGACACGTCTCGACCGATAACAGGGAATTTTCGTCTGTTCGGAACGGTCGACCGAATCTATCGGTCGGTTGACCGAACATTGCGATGAAATATTTTATTGTTGCCAACGGTCGACCGAATGTCGAATGGTCGACCGAAACTTGGTTCGAGTGGTCGACTGAACCTTTAAACGGTCGACCGGTCCAGACGGTTATATGCAGAATTAATTTAAGAATTAATTAGATCATGCATGGAATTGGTCCATAATTGATTTAATTCGTGGCTAAGATTATTTGTTATCAAATAATGGATGGTTAGATGGAAGTTTGGATGAAATCATGGGCAAGATGTTGCACATGAATAGGTAATTTGGAGAGAACTCATAAATACAAGTTTATCTCATTACCTTTATATTAATTTTTCATTATTTACTCATGCAAAAATCTCTCTTCATAATTCTCCACGAAATTTCCTTAATTCTTAAGATTAGTTTTAGTTTTCAGAGATCATCTTCTCAAGGGAACTAAAGAGGGGTTAGTAATTGGATTCTAAACCCTATTGGAGATTGAGAGGCTAGCTCTTCTCTCTCCAATCTTGTTTAGAGTTTGGTGAATACTCGGAGGCATCCGGCGCAGTGACAAGCATCCTCAACGTCTCCGGATCATCAAGAAGTTTTAGAGAACTTCTAGGTATGAAATTCGGAGCCCATGTTTGTTTTAATAAAGTTTTAAAACTAGTTATTGAAACAAACCGATGCATGCATGAAACAAATCATAGAAAAATTGTAATTGATCCTTATTGTGCATAACAATTTCGAAAATAAATATGTACAATTAAACTAGAAATCCTACATGCATTACTTCTCAATTTCATTCACTTAGTGTTCCATTATTTTGCGCTGATCATAAGTCACTCAATCATGCGTTAGTTGAGGTCTATGTTCAGATTATATTCCATGATGGGTTTACTGATCTTATGCCATAGGTGCCAGCTTTGCTTAGTGATTAAATCCAAATAAATTCCTGTTGATTAGTCACTGATTTCAGACCATTGTTCATGCTTTATCTCATGATTATATCTCTGATCTAGACTGGAATACTAAGTTCCTACCATATATATATGTTCTGAAATTCAGGATGCATGATTTAGTTTGCTTGTGAGGTTTGTTTATAATACATCCCAATATTGTACATGTCTCATTACTTCCTTCAATTGTTATGTTACTGTTATGTAGTATGTGTTGTGGGTATGTATGACGCATAGGATTTTAGACCTTGTAACATCCTTATCATGACCCGTAGATGACTCGATGAGTTGTTATCTTGATTGCCAATCTAGTTATGATTGCTTGCTATTGTGGGTGTGGGTTGATTCCTGATTGGTATGTCTGATTTCCGAGTTGGTTCAGGGCTACTAGGAGGGTATCCAGATACTCTTCCTTGAGCTCATTCCATACACTATAGATGCATTAGATTTTAGATGCTTAAGCAACTTGCATTGCATTTAATTTGATTAATAATACTAGGCATGTTCCGTTTTCTGGGCCGACGGGCCACGAGTGGGTCCTCTAGTTTTGGAGGCCATTCGCATAAGACCTTCACGTTGGGAGGCCAGGCGTAAGATAAGTCCTGGGCAGGTGCGCTGCCATTCTGTCTCAGGGTAGGTGTTCCCAAGTTCGTGATGGCACCATGTAGGTCACTTGCCGCGAATTGGGACACTTATCCGGTGCACCACTTTGTGCCGAGCGGTGGGTCACTGTCAAGTGACCACCTTTGACCAGCGAGGCTGCTGTTCTTGTTCCTTTCGAGAAATGGTTCGGGTGCGCCCGACCGGCACGGCTTATGGAGTCGTAGCCTTTTGTTGCATTTGATGCTTTTCTTGTTCTGACCAGCATGGTTGGTATTCTGGCTCCCGTGGAGGGATTTCTGTGGGTGTTACCTGTTTGGCACGACTGATGGAGTTGTAGCCTTCTGATGCATTATGTGCTTTTCTATTTCTGTTTCGGATGCTTTTGTCGTAGATAGATTGCATGCATTGTTCCATATAACTCTATATGGGCCAGGGGCATACTAGGTTTTCTTAATTGAAAACTTACGCATTTGTTAATGCGGTGCTTGCAGGTACTTAGGTGTCCACAGGGCGAACTGGACGAGTAGTCAAAGATTCTGTACACGAGGGACACGTCGACCATATTCTTCAGTTTGTCTTTTGCTTTCGCATTATTTACGATGTATTTCCCTTTGAACTCGATGTAATGTATTTGGCCTTCTTACCATATATGGATATTCTCTCACTTTTCAGTTATGTTTTATGTTAGTCCATCCGTGTATGATCTCTCTACGTATTGTCGAGTCGTGTTTGGTCTGTCTTTTGTAACTCCTTCGGTCGTCGCGGAGGTCTCTGATCGCGACACTTGTAGTCTTTCCCAGTGTGCGTACCTGCGAGATCGGGGGCGTTACAATTTCTCATTCTTGCATTTCATGTGTTAATGCTCTTAGTTGATGCTTAGCACTTGATTTGGCTAGTGGGTCTACTTTATGGGGAATGATGAGGTGAGGATAATGTTGGATTGGGTAAAGAGATAAGGATGGCATGTGGGAGCATTTGCTCTTGTTGGCCTGATCTTCATTAATGGCTTGTATGTTTTAATCATGATGTTAAATCTTAATTCATGTGGAGACATAGTTGGGGTTTTGGGTCATAATGGATTCCATTTTATGCATGTCATGAGCACTAAATGGTATACACACAACTTACACATCTACACTTTTGTATTCATTCTCCACCACCTACGGAACTAGTTTTTGATTAGTTGTTGATTCACGTCGCCTTTGTTATTTAGTTTAGAACCCTTTCCATCTCCATTTTCTCGCTCATCAAGTGTTGTGGGAATAATGACACACACACCTCCTTGTGGTACGACCCGTACTTTCTGCGTCTTCACCGCCGTTCGTTGTCAATACTTGTGGTATTGAACTGATAAAATCTCCATCATGTTTTTGGCACTGTTGCTGGGGAGTTGGTAGTCTCATTTCTATTTCAACCATTTTGGTGAGTTTTTCTAACATTTTCCTTTTACTTTTGTTACTGGACATGGGACTAAGTAGGCAGGGGACTGAACTGAGGAATAGGAGCACACAGTAGAAGTTTGGGGACTAGAATCCCCAAATAATTCACTAGTATCGGATTTGAATCCGTCAACGGCGAATTGGGTGAGGTATTCTGATTTTCTATTTCACCAGTAGCTCCCTTTTTCTATTCATAGTTGATATCTGCCACTTTCCAATTCTTATATGCTCTATTACGATGCTAGAAATTAATTTGACGTGCATATTCCCCTATTTAAGAAAATTTGGACATTAAAACTCAAAACAAAAGAGTAGATGAATGTCATCTAGGTCATGCACCATACATAGACCCTGCATGCATATTGTCTTTCCTTTGTTTGACTTTCTTGTTGTCTATTGCTGTCGTGATGTACAACACCTTCTTCACTTATTCACGCATTAGCATGCATGCATTAGTTAGTAGGTTTGTATTGGAACAAGAGTGAGGTGAGTGTTTGATTAGAGGGCTTGATTTCTAGTTTAGGGATGAAAATACCCTAAGGGGGTTGTCCCATACAAGATAAGGTAGAGTATTTCGTCACCCTTTCCTTGACCCCAAAAATCAAACTTAATCAAAAGCCTTAATCTAAAATCAAGTAGACATGGACCCCTAGGATTTGAGCGGAGGTAGGAGAGAATCCCATTTTTGACGTCATGGCATGAACATCGTCGTCTGCTTAGTTGCATTGAGACTTTTAGGCCTCTGGGTCTTGACTATCTCTTTTGGCTTTGTGACCTTCGGCCGAGGGACGTGAGGCATTTGGACGTATGGAGAGTCATGGTTAGGCGTTGTCTACTGTAAGGACCCATAGCTAGCCTAATCTTGTTTAAGCCATGTTTGCTAGATTAGGTTTCTACCCTCAACCTTACCCACACTAACTCTAGGGATTTTTCCCATCTCTTCCGAGTCTTATCGTCATCCAAATTCTGCGTTATAGTCATCTCCTATTATTACACCTTTTATTTGTATGTGGTTGTCGAGTTGAGTTGAGCACTTTTATGCAAGGTTGGACTCATCTAGGTGAGGGTGCTCGACTTGAGGTAGTTCATCATGTTGTTGAGATGGATAGTCTAGGTGATCATCTCTGTCAACCTCGAGCTCCCTTGGAACAGGAGGCCATGCCATCTCTTGGAGGTGATGGAGATTGGGTTCCATATATGGAGTTCCTCGATCCAGTCCCACCATCACGTAGACCATCTCCTTCTCCTACTGACTCAGGAGGAAGAGCGACCCGGTTGAGATAGAGTTACGGGAGTAACACCACCCTTTGCTCGACAGGATTGTCAACGACTTTGTGGGAGCGGACCAATCATGTTCGGGTTATGCAACCAATGCCACAGTATGTCAAAGTCTTCAAAGATCTGTGCACCCGGAAGAGGCGAACTAATGTCCCCAAGAAAGCCTACTTAGCTGCTGCCAATGCAAGTTTGATCTTGACACAACCTGCACAAGTAAAATACAAGAACCCTGGTTGTCCAACTATTTCTTGTGTGATTGGTAATGTGCCTATCCACCGCGCCTTACTTGATTTAGGGGCATCTGTGAACCTCTTGCCTTATTTAGTCTATGTCAACCTTGGAATTGGCAACCTTTCGCAACTGAAGACTACCTTACAGTTGGCTGATAGGTCGGTCAAAATTCCATGAGGTGTCATAGACGATGTCCTTATCAAAGTGGGTGAGTTCGTATTTCCAGTAGATTTTATTATCATGGATACCAAACCAGTGTCTAACCCACAAGAATAAATCTCAATGATCCTTGGGAGTCCATTTCTGGCGACATCTAATGCTTTAATTAACTACCGCAATGTCTTGATGGGGTTGTGTTTTGGCAAAATAACTATGGATTCCAACATCTTCACTCTAGGTAAGCAACCTAGATTGTTCCATGATTCTATCGGAGCCAATCACATTCAAGACACTTATGAGTTTGAGTTAATGGATGCTTTTGAGTCTCATCGACATTTTCTTGAGTGACCAAGTTGTGAGCGAGTTAGAACAACTACAAAATGCTCAATGACCAAGAGTTGAGTGAGGATGTTCTTAAGGAATCCACATCTGAGTTTCTTAATGAGGAGGCACATGTAAGTGCATGCTCTTCCTATCCTATGGCCCTTGAGCCACTTGAAATTAACTCTGAATCCAAAAAGGACCCATCTTCGGTCAAGTTTAAGATGCTCCCCGATATCCTTAAGTACATATTCTTGGAGGATAATGAGACCTTACCACTAATTATTGAAGGGAATGTATTCTAAAAGTTTACTTTTATATGTCAATTATTATGAATTGAATGTGCAAACATTTTGTTCCTTGGTTAATGTATTCGTCTTTTAGAAGTGTTAAGGAAGAGGCTTTTGGTCCTTAACTACAGAGTTCTAAAAGATAATGGTTTACATAAATCAAAAGTAATTCACAATCATGGTAATTGAGATGGAACATTAATTACTGAGATAAGATTGTCGTGTTAGTTAAAGAGTATTGTAGCTCTACAAATATTTAATAACACGAGTACATAAAATAGAAAAAATATTACTTTTATATATTGAATAGACCTAGCAAGTGGAATTGTGTTATGCGTCATTAATGTTTCATTGTGTCTTGAGTCCTAAGATATGAGACTTATGTCTTTTCACATGAGAAGTGTTTAATTCGATTATTGTCAAAAGCTATCATTGAGCATAGTGATAAAGGCAATAGTTGGTTGATTGAATCAGTTATAATATCGCAAGTGCACGCCCATGTAGAAGCGGTGGCAAATATGGGACGGTCCACAGGGAGCACTTGTGAGTCGAGTCACGATGCTCGAGTGGGGCGAAAGAAGAGAGAGATGTGATCAAAATTAAACTACAATGTGTGGGAAATCGGAAAAAATGATCAATGAAAACTAAATCCCATAGGGGGTAGAAAAAGAACATGGAAATGAAAAGGTGTAGTGTAGTCTGTGTTCAAATGTGCTCATCAAAACATGTCATACATGAAATGCATAAAGCTCAACTCCAACTTTGCCTCCACATGAAATAAGATAAACCTTATCATTAAAACATACAAGACAATAATTGAAATGAAGCTAATATGTTCACATGCATCATGACTCAAATCCAACTATGTCACCACATGAAATAAGATTTATCACAATCATTAAAGCATACAAGATATTAATTAAGATAAAGCTAACTTCAACACATGCATGCACATGTCGTGTTCCCTTCTTCCACTCCATCCTTATCCTCACCTCATCATTCCCCATAAAATAGGATCACTAATCTAAGCATGTCCTAAGCTTCACTCAAGGGCATTAGCACATCAAAGATAAGTGTGAAATCCCATAAGATGGTTATGGAAATCATGTAAAGCTCAAACGATTAAGATTAACACACACTAATCCATCACATGATCAAATTACCTTCTTCTCAACCCCCCAATGGGGATGGACTACTCTTTACTCATCTCTACACTAAAGAAAGCATGAAAAGAACATAAACCCATGAAAGAAATGTAGAAGACTAGATTAAACAAACAACAATATGAAAGAAATTGCACCAAGGGAAAACATCAAGACAATGTACAATAACTAAACTAGATTAAGAAAATAAAAGATAGAGTTTGCTCCTCTTCAACCCCCTTATTACACTACTAAAACCGGAAACTAAAACATACTCTAATGGGGGAAGGAGGAAGAAGAAGGAAGGAGGCATTACAAGTGTATTTATAGAAGTTTAGAGGGTTTGGATGCATCTCAGCATAATCGGACAAGTGTAAATCATATATGGAGGTCCGGGAATGCTCTGACCCGACAACCCGACCCGTGCCCAAAATTTGAGAGCCAAAAGCTCAACCGGATCCGCCACTGGCGGATAAATTTTGTCTGATCACCTCCAAATTTTAACCACGGTTTTAGTTCACATAATAAACACGTGGCGTGTGCCTGGAGCTCTTGGTTCAAGCCCGTTTGGTTTTAATTGTCAATTTACTCAGATTCGGGAGATCCTGGACTTTTGCAACCAACATATTTTTCTTTACATTTAAGTCCCTCTGGGTTTTCACTTGGGTCCTTCCTGAGTTACAATCCAGTCCTTGTGCATTACAAATTGGTCTAGAACCTTCCAAATCAGTCCATTCTTCTTGCATTTAGGTCATTTTCTGTTCCTTTGTTTTCTTTATTGCCTAAACCCTGAAACACATCAAACAAACACTCGAGTAGCACAAATATGGGTTAAAATAAAGGATATATAGCATGAATGCAATGTATGATATGCTACTAATCATTGGTTGAGCACGACTTGTGCTGGAAAAGATAGTTCATCAAAAAGATTATCATTGTCCCTCTTTACTTGAGTAATGATATTAGTGGGCCGCTTGATAAAGGGAAATTATAATGTGCATAATACGACTTGTGTTAAGTTACATATTTATAATTAGCTTAAGAGATCAAGAAATGAATATATAATACAAAGGTGACACATTTCTATTTGTATAATGTTCTTAATATCATGAGGCAAGGGATAGACACAAGTGATGTTCTTTTAATATCACTTAATGGGTTGTGTGTTAGTTAGAGTGAACAAGACATCTTTGCTAATTTGGTAACTATAATGTGTCGCTAGATACCGCTTATAGTTTGTGATATTAAGTATTTAATATCACTACGAATATAGCTAATATACTCCTATAGGTCACACCACAAAATTGGGAAACAAGAAGTTTGATTTTATGTTCATATGATGTATCGAGTTTCATGTGAAATAGTATACATGTGGTGAATCGATAAAAGCAATATGTTGTGAAAACGAGATAGTTAGAATCATAAACGAATTCATATGAGATGTGTGTATTATGGTGTGTAATGTTTTGACATTACATATGATAATATGTTACATGATATATGAATTTGCTAAAAAACCCCAAAGATCGAGTTTTGTTGGATATAAATCCAAAATTTGATAAAGGCAAAAATTGGACAAAACGGTCGAACGTTTTCAGATACTCGTAGACCGAAAATTCACAGTAGTTTTTGAGTATGTGAACGGTCGACATGAAGGACACATGGGTCCACCGAAAAATTCGAGGAACTATTTTTGGGATTGATCGGTCGACCGGTAGAAGTCATGGTTCGACCAAAAACATCCAAGAGGTTCTGGAAATTCTTCTTGGTAGTAATCGGTCGACCGACCAAAAAATCATAGTAGTTTTGGTAGTGTGTGATAGGTCGACCGTCCAGTTTCATGGTCCAATCGAAACATCAATTAACTGCCTATCAGTTGACCCGTAGGCATGTTTTGGTCGACCGGTGTGCACGATTTTGCTAGAATTATTAAGAGATTGTTGTTGATCATGGGCTGGATTTATTCCAATTATGGACAAACGTTTTTAAGGATGATTATGTGTCAATTTGTGATTGGTTTAAGGAAGAGAAAAACAAGAGATCATGGGTTAGTGGATAACCCATGATGTGGGTGTTGGGAGAGCCTATAAATAGGTCTCCTATCTCTACTTGTTTCATCAAATGCAAAAATTCTCTCTCTCCCTAACCACCCAATTAATCCACCCGAAAATTGTCTTAATTATTCAACTTTTTGGAAATTAAATTCTACGGAGATTTAGAGGGGTTATTAGCTAGATTCTAACCTTGATTTAGGGATTGATTGGCTAGCTCCTTTCTCTCTAATCTTGTTTACAGTTTGGTGAACAGTTGGAGGTGAATCGACGGGCAATTCGACTCCGGATCTTCATAAAGGTTTTAGAGAACCTTTGGGTATGATCCTCTTCTATTTATTTTAATATATATCTAAATTACTATGTATTAAAATAGTATATAGAATAATGTACATAAAATCATCAAAAATATGATAATTGATCCTGCATGCATGTATAAAATTCGAATAATATATACATACATAGGGGCACAAAATCTTACAATTATTGGTTTCGATCTTGATAAAGACCAGGAAGCTACCCTTAAGTCCGTTCTTCTGGAGAACAAAGAGGCTATCAGGTGGTCCTTGAAGGACATCAAGGGAATAAGACCTAGTATTGTGCAACACTGATCAACATGAAAGAGGATTCTCAGCGTCAGCAGGACCCACAATGAAGATTAAATCACTTGCTTAAAGAGGTTGTCTGAAAGGAAGTTCTCAAATGGCTGGATAATGGTATAATTTACCCTATTTTGGATGTGGGTAAGTCCAGTACATGTGGTTCCAAAGAAGCCTGGTATGACTGTCGTGGAAAATGAACATAACGAGCTTATACCAACCCATCCAAGAATAGGTTGGTGAGTTACATGAAAAGATCATTTTCCTCTGTCATTCATTGACCAAATGTTGGAAAGGTTGGCCGGACACGAGTATTATTGTTTTTTATAGATACTCTTGTTACAACCAAATTCCCATTGCCCAAGAAGATCAAGAGAAGACCACTTTTACTTGTCCATTTGGAATGTTTGCTTACAACTATTCAAAGGTGTATGATTAGCATCTTCTCATATATGGTAGAACTTTTCCTTGAAATCTTCATGGACGATTTCTCCATACTTGGATCCTCCTTCGAGGAATGCCTTCATCACTTGAGCCTTGCCCTCAAGTGTTGTAGAGAGAAGAACCTCGCTCTGAATTGGGAAAATTGTCAGTTTATGGCTAAGTGAGGGATTGTACTTTGGCATGTGGTTTCAAATAACAGTATAGAGGTCGACCCTACTAAAGTAGGTCTTATTGAAAGTCTTCTACTGCCATGCAATGTTAAGGATATTCGTGCCTTTTTGGTGCATGCAAGATTTTATAGGCATTTTATTAAGGATTTCACTAAGATAGCTCGACATCTCAGTGAGTTATTGGGGGGAAAGAAGTCAATTTCAAGTTCACACCAGAATATGTTCATGCCTTCTTGACTTTAAAGCAAAAGCTGACTTCACCTACCATAATTAAGGTGTCGGTGTGGACCGTCCCCTTTGAGTTGATGTGTTTTGCATTGGACTTTGTTGTGGGAGTGGTACTTGGGCAAAAAATAAACAACTTGCCTATGTGATCTACTATGCTAGTGGAACTTAATGACACCTAAGTAACTATACCACGATTGAGAAGGAATTATTGGAGATTGTATTCGCTTCGGAGAAATTCTAGCCATACTTGATTGGCTCTCGCGTGATAATATCCTCTAATAACACGACCATCAAGCACCTCATGGCTAAGAAAGATGCTAAATCTTGGTTACTAAGGTGGATGTTGTTGTTGCAGGAATTTGATTTAGAAATCAGGGATAAAAACGGGTGCCAAAATGTGGTGACCGATACAGGAAACAATGATCAATGACAACTACCCTGATTAACAATTGTTCACGATTAAGGACAACCCTTGCTTTTCCAATATCGTGAACTACCTTGTTACCGAGCAACTTCCAGTGGGTTGAACAAAACCTGAGCAAGCAAAATTTAGATTTTCAGTCAGATATTTGCAGTAGGATGACCCATATCTGTTCAAAAATTGCCCCGACCAAATTCTTAGGCAGTGCATCCTAGATAATGAGTTCCAAAGTATGCTCCAATTTTGCCATTCTGAGGCATGTGGAGGACACTTTGGAGCCAAAAAACTACCACCAAGGTGCTCCAATCTGAATTTTATTGGCCCTCACTTTTCAAAGACTCTTATGACTTTTGTAAGAGGTGTGATAGGTGGCAATGCCTTCGCAAAATAGTATGACTAGATATGATTCCTTTGCAAAATATCCTCATCGTTGACATCTTCGTTGTGTGGGGCATCGACTTTATGGGTCATTTCCTGAATATGTTTGGGAATGTTTACATTTTGTGGTCATTGACTATTTGTCTAAGTAGGTCGAGGTTATCCTCACAAAGACCAATGACAACAAGGTAGTCACCAAATTTTTAAAAGAATTTTTTGCGCGATTTGGTACACCCCGTACCATAATCAACAAAAGGGGTAGCCACTACTGCAACCTCTCCTTTGAAGCATTAATGAGGAAGTACTCGATCACCCATAAACCTTCGACCCCATATCATCTGCAAACTAGTGGGCATATTGATATTTCTAACAGTTAACTAAAGGAAATTCTTGAGAAGATGGTTAACTCCTTGCGGGAGGATTGGTATTCCAAATTGAATGATGCGTTGTACCCTTTTCGCACCGCATACAAGACCAGTATGGGTATATACCTGAATCGGGTAGTCTACGTACGGCATGCCACCTACCGGTCGAGCTTGAGCAATGAGCTTTCTGGGCAATTGATTGAATTAGTTATAATACCGCAAGTGCACGGTCGCGTTGAAGTGGTGGAAAATACAGGTCGGTCCACAGGGAGCGCGTGTGAGTCGAGTTTACGCTACTCTAGTGGGGGAAAAGAAGAGATAACTGTGATCAAAATTAAACTACAATGCGTGGGAAATCGGAAAAAAACTATCAATGAAAACTAAACCCCTTAGGGGTAGAGAAAGAATATGGAAATGAAAATGTGTAGTGTAGTGCGTGTTCAAATGTGCTCCTCAAAACATGTCATACATGAAATCCATAAAACTCAACTCCAACTTTGCCTCCACTTGAAATAAGATAAAACCTTATCATTAAAACATACAAGACAATAATTGAAATGAAGCTAATATGTTCACATGCATCATGACTCAAATCCAACTATGTCTCCACATGAAATAAGATTTATCACAATCAATAAAATATACAAGACATTAGTTAAGATAAAGCCAACATCAGCACATGCATGCACATGTCTTATTCCCTTCTTCCACTCCATCCCTATCCTCACCTCATCATTCCCCATAAAATAGGCTCACCAGTCTAAGCATTTGCTAAGCTTCACTCAAGAGCATTAGCACATGAAAGATAAGAGTGAAATCCCATAAGTTTGTTATGGAAATCATGTAAAGCTCAAAGGATTAAGATTAACACACACTAATCCATCACACGATCAAATCACCTTCTTCTCCAACCCCCAATGGGGATGGACTAGTCTCTACTAATCTCTACACTAAAGAAAGCATGAGAAGAATATAAACCCATGAAAGAAATGTAGAAGACTAGGTTAAACAAACAACAACATAAAAGAAATTTAATCAAAGGAAAACATCAACATAATGAACAAGAACTAAACCAGATTAAGAAAATAAAAGACAAAGTTTGCTCCTCTGCAACCCCCTATTTACACTAGTAAAACAGGAAACTAAAACCTACTCTAATAGGGGAGGGAGGAACAAGAAGGAAGGAGGCATTACAAGTGTATTTATAGAAGCTTAGAGGGTTTGGATGGACCTTGGCATAATCGGACTGCTGCAAATCCGATATGGAGGTCCTGGAATGCTCTGATCCGACAACCCGACCCGCGACCCAAATGCTTAACCGGATCCGCCAGTGGCGGATTTTAATCCGCCACTGACGCATCAATTTTCTCTAATCGACTCCAAATTTTAACCACGGCTTTAGTTCACATAATAAACATGTGGGGTGCACCCAATGCTGTTGGTTCAAGCCCGTTTGGTTTTAATTGTAGAATTACTCCTCAGGTTCAAGAGATTCTGGACTTTTGCAACCAATATATTTTTCTTTACACTTAAGTCCCTCTAGGTTTTCACTTGAGTCCTTCCTGAGTTACAATCCAGTCCTTGGGCATTACAAATAGGTTCAAAACCTTCCAAATCTGGCCATTCTTCTTGCAATTAGGTCCTTTTCTCTTCCTTTCTCTTCGTTATTGCCTAAACCCTGAAACACATCCAACAAACAATAGAGTAGCAAAAATATGGGGTAAAATAAAGGATATATAGCATGAATATGATGCATGACATGCTATAATCAGTGATTAAGAACCTATATATGGATCTTGATCAAGTTGGTGCTCATCATAAACTCGACCTAGTGGAATTGGAAGAGTTGCACAATGACGCGTATGAAAATGCCAAAATGTTTCACGATGCATGATTATCGAAAAGTTGCTTACGGTTAGGCAGAAAGTGCTCCTCTACAACTCCCAGCTACATCTGTTTGCAGGTAAGCTCTGTAGTTGCTGATCTAGCCTATTTATTGTGCAAATCGTATTTCCTCATGGCGCGGTTGAAATCCTGAACACAAGATATGGGGACATGTTCAAAGTTAATGGATAATGCCTCAAACCTTACTTGGAGGGGGCACCGGCTGAGGTCGAGGAGGTTATGATTCTTCATGAGCCTCCCTCACACTCAACTACTTGATTGGTTGAGATTTCTTGTTGTACTATCAAAAGCAAAGAAAAAAAGTACACTTGTTAAGTATGAACTCGCAGGAAATACAAGAGATCAGACGATTCAGGGTTGCAATATTAGTTAAAGAGTAAATTTCACTTCCTGAACTTCAGGAGCCACATGAAAATCAAAGTACCTTTGCGTATAATATCCTATATCAAAAAGCATTGGGGTTTGACCACAATCTTTCCACACACAACCCTTGCGTTTTCTTTCACCCACCCAGCCAAACACACATTATTCTCCTCCACCCTTCCACGACATCCTTCTGCCCCAACCCCAACGCCAATGCTCCATCCGGATCCGCTATTAGTGGATACATATCCGCCTATGGTGGGTCCTGTAGGGGATCTGGTGCTCTACCTTCTCTGGTTGGGTGCACCACTTGAAGAAGTCTTTCTCCTCGTTTTCTCCTTGAGTTCCCAGATATCGCGTCCTCCTGGTGGTGTGGTGAGTACATTGGTGATCCAAATTCCATTTTGCATGCTCAAATCACAATTCTGACCGAGTATGACGATAGCCTAAATTCACGACAACACACATAATTTACCTGCGAGCAGAATACTAATCCGCCAATGGCGGGTTTGGATCCTCCAATGGTAGGTGGTTTGCTGGAGTTTACCACCATATTTCACATGTGGTTCGGGTGGTCAATTCTATCCATAGATATAGCGATCACGACCATGTTCTTACACCGGATCCTCTAGTAGCGGATATAACTCCGCTAGTGGCGGATGGTTTAGGGGTTTTGTTGCATATTTTGTGCTGGTGGTTTCCTATGCCGTGAGTGTTTCTTGGACTGTCTAATCAAAGCCTGGATATCCATCTCCACCCACCATTGTAGTGTTGTTAGGAATGCCTTGTGAAGCCCGCCTCTGATAGGCCACACTTATAATGGAATCTGATTTTGGATTTGTCATTACTCATTTGGGAATGGATTTTGAACGTTGGTGGACCCCTTTCCTTTATGGGGATGGGAGTCAACATTCTTCCCCATCCGTGGTAAATTCGTTTTACCATTCCCTGACCGATGAAGGTGAATGTATGATGTTCACCATATACGACACCACTTATCCTCTCACTCCCACTATTCTTGCTAGTGTTATTGGGTTGTCCTTTTTGGATTGTAAAGTTCACCAACGCCGAACACTAAATTTCTTTCATTTGGTGATGGGTAAAGAGAACCCGATAAACCCTCATGGGAGTTTAAGTAACTGCCATCTGTACAAATATGTGCATGTTGCCACTTGCTGGGTAAGCAAGAACATCTTGGGTTTGTGACACCACTCCACATTTTCCGTGGCTTGCCTACACTTGGTTTATCTCTTAATGACTATAGTCCAGAAATGCATCTACCATGAACTGTTTTGCAAGTTACAAAATGGTGTATGGGAGGGGAGACGACCCTTGCCCCTACTTCTCACTAGAATTTGCAATCATTTTGACCCCTCCTACACTCAAAAATTTCATTGACTCAGAGGGGGTCACAATTGATATCTAGTAGATCACGCTTGCATATGCTCACATGCTTCCTGACTCCTTGCGGGACCACGATAATGATGTGGACGCCTGTGGTAATTCTCCCGATGATTCTGTGGACTCGGAGACACTTTTCAGCTACGACCTCAACACATTGTCACTACCCGAGCAAAATGTAGTGCTTTCAAAGCAAAATCATAAGATCTACAAGATGGTCAAGAAACTGGAGTCAGAAGATTCCTTCTCACAAAGGGCATCCTCCTCTCGGCGACGACGGAGGTAACAATAGTCGGTTCGTCCTTGCATTTTATTCTTTGCATACATTGTGGACAATGCATGGTTAAGTGTGTGGGGGTAGTTTTATCTTCTGTATATAGTCGGGTCTTTTTTTTGTTTTTTGTTTGTATTGTTAAGTTCATGATAATGTGCTGCATTTTACATTTACATATCTTGCTATACCATGATCCTTCGGTGACTTGCCTTCTTTTCCTTGCCGAGTGTTTTAATTTTTCCATTTCTTTCAAAATCTTCATCTATTTGCGAAAGAAAATGTTTTGTGGGTTTGGCGTATGTTTAGCATTTACAAAGTAGTAGAGGCAAAGTAAAAAGGAAGCTCCCAAAAATAACTTGAACATGATGTATTAGGATATCTAGTACATCGACTTTAGGTCCTATATCTAGTCATCAGGATGCACCCCAATTTTCCTTGGGAGGGAGAGTAACTATAGAGTTTTAGTATTCAATCAAATAAAGAAGTCCACCCTGAACCTAGTGAGTCTCCTTCTTTTTTAGCTGCTCAAGCAAAAGCAAATGTGAGAGGTCTAAAGCAGCTCGAGCATAGAGAGCAGCGGTAGACACTCGAAGGAAGTCATGTTTGTTAGTATAAGGAAGTTTGTTGAAATTAGGGACCTTTAAACTCCTATTGTAAAACATTAAGTATAGGGGTTTTGGTTCATATGAAGATAAGAAATAATTTAGTATGATATTCTCTCTTCTCACACGGCTCCTATCACTCAGGAAATTAGGTCCAAGGGGGATTAATACCTGGTGCTTTTGAGTCATCTGACATGGGATGCATCGACCGAAAACCTGTTAAACGAGTGGTAGGGATCGTCCTTGGTGGAGATTTGGAAGAAGGTGTATGTGATAGTGTAAGTCCTCACAGGCAATGATGCATGAAACTGGACCCTAGGAGAATTAAACACCAACAAGTTTAATTCCTTGTTCTCCAAAAAGAAAAACATAAGAAAAAATATATAAATAAGAACCTTAATGGACTTTACACGATGTATCACTTAAGGATGTTAAGGTTTCCTATGTCTTTTACTTAAGTCCTTAATTAACTTACATGAATGGTTCCCTAGGCTAGGTGTGTGGACATGATACGTATATAGAGTGTTGGAGACAAAGGGGTTTAACGACTTGTCTGGACAAGATAGCTTCGGTGGAGACACTTGGATTCGTGATCACCTTTCGTGGATAACATCCCATCTTTTGCCTTTGCTCCAACACATCTAGCAATGCATCTATTAACTGTCCATTAAAATTAGTAACATTAACTTCACATTTTCCGAGCTTAAAAAGAACTTAACTGAGAAAATGAAATTTATTTGACACCGTTGATAGGTCTGATCTTTTCGATATTAGATCCTTCATATCCTCTTGCCTGACCTTGTTCTATGCACCAGACTTATTCCTTTATGTCTCTTCCTGGTGCCTTTAGATTCAGAAGCACATTCTTTTCTACATCGGTCAACACTGTCATGGCTTCCATGTTGATGTTTTCATTTATATTTGCACATGGTTTATTTAGTCGGCTCTTTGTTGGAGAAATTTTGTCATGTTTGACTGTATGTTGATTTCCAAGAGGACTAGGACCGGGTGGGGTGCCAAACATCTCTAAACTCTGGTGTCGTCGATTTTTGGTTTGCTTGTTCTATCTCTTAATCCTTTACTTATGGTTTTATTTTTGCATTTTATCTAGTGATTAGAGGGCCATCGATCCTAACAATCGTGTTCAGGGCAATGTAATACCATGTCGGCTTCTCGAAATCTGACGTAGTCAGGGCAACGTAATATCTGTATTTTCCAATAGTGATTCTACAATGCGAACTGAAAATGGATCTGCTAAACGATTTCAAAAATTCATAGTTGAACACAATATTATTTGTTTGGACCCTAGATTAACTTGGACAAATAACCAACATGACAAAAGACTAGCTTGTCTACATCATGTCTTAGCTTCTCAAGATTGTGAACATGCAAACCTATGGCACATTGTATGGACTCACAAAGAGTAACTTCAATCATATCCCCATTGATTCTAGAGACCAAGGATCTAGTAAAACAAAACTCAAACTTTAAATTTGAGGATAATTGGATTGTTAACCCCGAAATCCATATTGTGATTATTCAAACAATTGAAAACAATCTGGATATGAAAATAAAATACTAGATAAAGAAAATCAAGTTGGGAATTAAAATGTCCTTACAAAATAACAACCTCTAGGTGTTCCTTCAAATTACAAAACGTTAAAGACCATATCCTTAGTTTGACATTAAGGCACGAAACCATGGACTAATGAATCTCGAAAGGACCGTAAGAAACTCAAATATAATCATCAGATATTATTTGAAGAAACTGAGATATATTGGAAGCAAATCCAAAATCTAGTGGCCTAAGGAAGGGAATATGTATACCAAGTTTTTCCATAATACGACGAATGCGAAAAAATGTCAAAACAAAATTTCTTCCTTAACAATTAATGGTCGAAACTCATACTCATAGCAGGCGATAATAACTGAAATTGTCTAAAATTCCATACTAAATGTAATGCTTGTATGGTTACAAAATACCAATTGACTGGATTTATTGATTAATAGGAGAATATCAAACCCATCACTTTTCTTGTCAAGATTTGTGATGAAGGAGATAAAGGATGCAAAATTCAATCTTCCACCAAGAAAATTGGCAAGTCAAATGGGTTAAATATGAATTTCTATCAACAGTTTCGGCATCTTGAATGATCAAATCATGAAAAGATTCCATAGACTCTATAAAAGTCAGATATGATACTAGGAATTCACAGGATTCCAACAATCACTCATTGCATTAATCCCCAGAAAGCAATGGATTGAAATAGTTCGAGATTTAGACCAATTTAACTTATCAACAACCTCTATAAGATAATTGCAAAAACATTAGCAAACCGACTTTCAAAGGCATCAAAATGTCCCATCCTCAAGACACAAACAACTTTGTTAGAAGGAACGCAAAGATTAGACACGTTCTTTAGGCACATGAGATGGTCCACTCTTTGTAAAGTTGCAAGGGAAATGATTAATACTCTCACAAGTTTGAAAAAACTTTTCATAATATCGATTCAGATTTCCTCCTAGCAAGCTTTCAATGCATAGGATGTTGTTGGTATGTGAAATTTGAAACCACAAGTACACGACAACGTTGAACCGGTTGAAAGTGAGGGTTGTGTCCACGACGAACGAGTGAGGATCGTCATTGGTCATACTCGAGTGGGGGAAGAAATGAAGATGGAGAGTATCTAAAACGTATAGATGTGTGATACATGCGTATGTACAATTAAGTACTCGTGACATGCATAACATGTAAATCTTATAATGCCACAATCATAAGTATGTCTTTACATGGATTAATATTTATCACCATCAGTAAAACATACAAGTACACTACTCAAGACAAGGCCAAAGATAAGCACAAGTTTACATGTAAATCTTATCTCTTTATACACTCAAATCCTTATCCTCACCTCATCATTCCCCATTAAGTGGGTCCACTAAACGAAGCATGTGCTAAGTATCCATTACGACCATTAGCATATTAAAGGCAAGAGTGAGAAAACTCATTAAAATGGCTAAGGAAATCATTTGAAGCTCAAGATTAAGATTAAAAACACATACAAATCTAACTACATCCACACTTCACATCATCCTCCACCCCCTAATGAGGATGGATTACTTACTAATCATCTCATTAACAATGAAAACAACAAAGCAAAAACAACACTGAACAAGTAAAGAAAACTAAATCTAATCAAGGCAAGAATGAAAAAAATCAGCAACAAATGTTTGATTAATGAAAGAAGATTTCAACTTGAGTTTCTTCTACTCTCCTCTACTACTCCACTAAGAAGGAAAATAAACCCAACCTAATGAGGAGAACTAGAAATATACCACCGTGCTTCCCATTAATGAACCACTGGTGTTCCTTAACTGGGGCAAAGAATATGCGAGGGGCATTGGAAGTGCAAGGCATCACCCTCCTCAAAATAGCCAGCGAAGAAGTTTAGTTAAGAGAAGAAGATGTGCAAGGACCACTTAAAAATGTAGAGACAGATGAGGATCTTGAGGTCAACGAACGCGATGAGCGTGGAACCAATCGCCGACATTCCCCTCTATGTTCTACCTTATAGGATTATGGTGGGTGCTGATTGACATCATTTCTTGCTTATATTTGTATCTTATATCCATTATCTTTCACCTAAACAATGCTATGTAACGAGTTTTATGTTTAGTTTTCAGGAATAAATAGGTTTGAAGAGATGAAGCATAAAAGGACCCAATAGCTGGGAAAAAGGACTGAATTGTGAGATCTGGGGACCAAGATGCAAGGGAGAAGGACCTGAACGCAAGACAGAAGGACCTAAGAGCAAAATAGAAAACTCCACACCATCATGGGGAGTATTTTGGCAATTCTATTCGGGTCGGAGCTCCAATAAACGAAGTAGATGCATCCAAGACCACCAAATACACTAAGAAAAGCCCAGCACAAATTCCAGATGGATCCGGATATTATAGACCGCCAATTGGCGGTCTGGACCTTCCCGGATCCGCTAAGATTTTTCCTGGACATGTATTTGTGTTTGTTTAGGCAATTTTTGGTATTGGTTTAGTCCCACAGCGGGGAATTGTCCCGGAGTGCCTTTTTCTATGGCTATAAATAGAACTCTTCACCTTCTAATGTAATCACTCCATATTTTAAGTGGTTATTCTTCCTACTAGATGTAAGGCCTTGAAGCACACACTAAAGTAGGAGGATGCTACTTGAAATGTGAGTCACTTTAATAAATGATTCTTTATTATGTTGTTTGTTTTATGTTTCTTGTTTTACTTTGTTTAATTTCATTTCATTAGTTTTAGTAGCTTAGTTAATATGCGTTCTTTGCTTAGTATAATAATTAGTGTAATGTGTAGTGAGTAGTTCCATCCCCTTTGGGGGTGGAGTAGATGTTCATACATGCATTAGAGAATGGAATGAATGCTTTATTTCCAATGTGTTGATAAAACATGAATGTATGCTTGCTTGTTTAGGATAGAATTTATAACTTGATGAGTTTTGCCAAAATGATTAGACACCTCTAATGCTTGTTTAGGGTCTGAAATAAACAACTTGTATATGTAAATGTTAATCAACTAGGATGGTGAATGGATTGATAGGTTTTGCCATAACATTTAGACACTTCATATGCATGATAACACCACCTTTATTTGTGCTTAAAGAATGTGTTCAACACCCACCACTTTGCATGTGTGCACTCACTCCACCCCTTAGGGGTTTTCCATTTCTGAATTCCAGCACTCTTATTTCGTTCTTAGTTTAGTTTTAGTTAATCTTTTGTTGCTTTCTTTCGCATTTCGTACTTCGTAGTGTAGCGTAGTGTAGAGTAGCATAATCATCTCTCTTCGCTATTTTGCCACTTGATTTTGTGCAAATGAGAGGCTGCTCACCTCCCTGAGGACGACCCGTATTTGCCACCGCTTCTACGTGGCCGTGCACTTGCGGTTTAATTAAAACATTCAACAAGTTTTTGGCGTCGTTGCCGGGGAGGTGCCAGTCCAGACTCTTGTTTGGAGGATTCGAGTGGATTTAATTTGTGTTTTGTAGTTTTTCTTTGTTTCAGGAGACTGGGCATAGCAAGTGAGGCTACTGGAAAAATTTCAAGACGAACTGGGCACTTCAGACCGCAATCAGCGGTCTGAGACCGCCAATCAGCGGTCTAGTGAGCTCTATTCATCTTCTTTTTTCTTTGTGTTGTTGCTCTAATTGATCTAGTAATCTGGGACTCAATTTTGCATGTTCTGACTCTTAGATTGCTCCCAGATTAATAATCAACTTCCCTTAAGCAACTTGGACCTTAAAACTCAAAGCAAAAGATTAGGCATTCTTTTTGTTTAGGTCATGCATCATGTATGTGACTTAGGCATATAGATTGTCTTTCATTTTAGCTTTATTTTTAGTTGCTAAGTACTGGCGTGAGGTACGCACCTTCTACTCTCATTTATGTATTTCGTATGAACATGCATTAGTTAGTCGGAAGTGCATTGAAAAAAGTGTGAGTTGAGCGTTTGTTGGGAGAGTTGATTGCTAGATTATGACTCCAAAACGCAACTAAGGAGGGGCTGTCCCATAAAATAAGGTAAGGGATTTCATCACCCTTTCCTTCCACCACAAACCACACTAATCAAGAGCCTAATTTTAAAATCAAGTAGACATTGGCCCTAAAGACTTCGGGCGCATTAGGAGAGTGATCCGGTCCCGACCGTCATGACCTGATCGGCGTTGCCCACTTTGTCGATAGTAGGAGAGACGAACAAGTATTAAAATTATACTTTATTACAGTTTTGATAAAATTATTCAATACTTTTCATTGTATACAAAAAAACACTTACTTCACTTGCACGTCGATAATCAAGATACACAACGAATCCATCGCCATGAAATGCATGATATCCTCTTTGGTGACGTACAAAGCGGCAGGCAACCCTTTATCCCCCTCCAACTCCCAGGTACTTAAGGATTGTGCTTCCCTACCTACCATACATTGATACAACATTTTGCACCTACTTGGAAGAAAATTAATGTTGATCGGAGATTGGTTGTTTGACCCTTTGCTCCGGGGGCTTGACACCTTACAAATATATATATACAACCGTTAAAATACAATTGTTAACAAATTTGAAGTTTAAAGTCTTTCAAAGTTAAACTATACCTCATGTTTGTCGTTTAGCTCTACTAAATAACTAGGACACCGCACGAACCCACCGATAGCATCGCCGAGAGTAACAATCTCTTCTTCCGGAAATGGCACAAAAGCACCAGCATCTAAGCAACTCTCAACTGCAACCTTCAATTCTCCCTCTCCTACCTCTGTGAAGTGGTGTCTGGAGATGTTATAAACTTTCCCGTGTCCCACCAATCTTCGATCAGGGTCTTCGACACATAAAGCACATCTAGATCCATCCGCGAACTTTCCAAATGAGGGACCGTCGACGAGGGCCAATTCTCGAGAATGAGACACGAAATCATCTTGTCGATCGGGGTGGAACACTGGCGGAACTGGAGGAGTAGTCTCCGCGGAAGAACCGGTCTTACGACGGGTAGGAGAAGTAGGCAAACGATCCAATCTCTCCAAAACAAGTTGCAACGTATTCTTCAAACCTGCAATCTCTTGCTGGCATTTGGTATGACCAGTCGACGAAGTAGACCGTGGAGTCTTTCCATAATATTGTCGAAGTCCAACTCTACTACCTATGCCCCGCACACGACCGAGTGTTAAAACTTCTCCTTGAGATTGCCTCAACACGACCGGTTGACTGTTTCCCAAGGCCTCGCGTAGAATATCATTCCGACCATCGGAAGCAAATTCTCCTTGATATTCTCTCAACTTCAGAGAGTCCTAAGTTTAAAACAATATTTACTAACATTTGAAAATTATAAAATTAATGATTCCGAATTAATAACATATATATAAACGATGCAACTTACTATCTTCGAGTAGATCGCTTGCGACTCGTCTGTGACGTACTCCCCTCTGGAGTTTACTCTCGCTTTCTTCCAAGAATCACAACGAGCTACGGGAGGGGGAGGAGATAGGTTACTTGCTTGCTCCTCACACATACCGGAGTCAATTTCCTCTTGTTTCTTCTGAGCAATTTTTTCAGCCATCATTTTTGCTTCTAACTTTTGGTACCCCGCTCGAGACATACGATTTGTATACTTGTTAGAAGATCTAATCTTTTGGTTTCTTGCTCGGATGGCCTAAAATCAAGTTTTAATAGATTGTCACTAAAATCAATAACTAACAAGTTTGTTATGAAACTCAGTTACTATATTATAAATTAAACTCAGTTACCTCAAACTCCGGGTTATCTCTGGATTTTCTGAATAACTCTCATTGATTCGGAGTGATAAAGTTATAGACATCGCATGGATTTCTATTATGGTTGTCTCCGAATATGTACTTGTTTGTTAAATTTGTTTTGAATTCCCTCCAACGAAGAGACATGTATGTCATCCACTTTTTCTTCAACTTGTCAGTAGATTGGAACTCAAAAGATTCCTACAACATGTTAACTTTATATATATATATATATCTAAATTTCGACTAAAACTATAGAAATATAAAATGGAATCATTACCTGCACGTTATCCCATATTGTGTCCTTCAACTTCTCATCTACATGAGCCGAACTCGAGAAACAAATGTCAACTTTGGCCCTCGCTAAGCTACCCAGAAAACTTTTCCAATTATCAGACAGCATGCCTAACGGCTCAAGACGGTCATCAAACTGGATTGGAACTCTACCATCTCTATTTCTTCTCCCCACGAATTCTTTCATGAGACAAGGACCTCGTGTACTGTATGTCTTCGAGCCTTCAGACTCTGAGAAAGTGGGTTTCTTTTTCGGAGCCATTATACTATAAAAGATAAGTTCAACTCATTAAATAAGGTCAAGACATTAAATGTCTATTACAATGTGTTACAACAGAAAATTTGCACCTTTACTCTCTTTTTTCCTTAATGGATTTTCAATCCATATATCTTCACCGTGGTCATCTCTAAACATACAAGTCTCAACATTTATTTCTTCATCTACTGAGTTCAACTCAGGTGCTTGCTTAGAGAAAGGTGGTGTCTCTTCATACTCGATCATACTATCATCTGATACAATCTTTTTCTTCCCTTCCAGAATTACTGCCCATTTCTTATCACATGGATCAGCCACATAGAAGACTTGTTTCCCTTGAGAAGCGAGAATAACAGGTTCTCCTTTATATCATTCTTTTGAAAAATCAATTAAAGTGAACCCCAAGTCATCCACTCGAACTCCACTTTTATTATTAGCTCACTTGCATCTAAATACAGGTACTTTGAATTTAACAAAGTCTAGCTCCCATATGTCTTCAATTACACCGTAATAGGACATGTCGGCGTATACAGGATTCTTGTCTTTAGAACTACACACATGCAAAGACTTTGCTATTAAGGTGACGCCACTGTTCTGAACAACACTTTTCGCATCTTCACAAACTGTGTAGAAAGAATATCCATTGATATCATAACCACTGTAACTTATAACAACAGAATGCGGACCGTAGGCCAACCATTGTATTGTCTCAGAAACATCACGCTTGCAAGCCAGATTTTTGAACCAAGAGATGAAATTCTTATTGTGACTATTAATTACTTGTTGATCACTCCACAAAGGATTTCTTTCCTTTAGAAACTTCATGTGTTCATTTAGGTAAGGTTGAACTTCATTCGAATTGCACAACACATAAAAATATGCTGTCATTAAGTCATTGCCATTTGGATTTAACATTTTCATCCCACGTGTCCATTTACCATGGGCACGTTTATCATGACGATTCTTCGGAAGTCCAACAGTTTTGGTGTTTGCTAGGTATCCAGTGCAAAACTCGATAACCTCCTCAGCTATGTATCCTTCAACAATACTAGCATCTGGTCTATGACGATTTTTGCAATAACCGTTCAACACTTTCATATAACGCTCGAAAGGATACATCCACCTTAAAAAACTGGTCCGCACAATTTTACTTCTCTAACTAAATGAATAACAAGATGAATCATAATGTCGAAAAAAGCAGGGGGGAAAAACATCTCCAACTGACGTAATGTGACCACAATTTCATTCTGTAACTTATCTAACTGCACATGATCGACCACTTTACTGCAAATCTTATTGAAAAAGGAACAAAACTTTATTATTGCATGTCTAACATCTTTCGGTAATATGGATCTCAGTGATACAGGTAACAACTGCTGCATTAAAGTGTGACAATCGTGAGACTTCATCCCCACAAGTTTCAAATCCTTCATAACAACAAGACTACTGATATTTGAAGAATAACCTTGTGGAACCCTTACATCGTGCAAACACTGACAGAGAATTCTTTTCTCCTTTCTAGACAATGTATAACTAGCTGGAGGTAAGTAATTCCGATCTCCTTTCTTCTCTGGTGCCAACATTGCTCGTATACCAATATCAACAAGATCAAGTCTTGCATTATATCCATCTTTGGTTTTACCAGGTATGTTCAACAGAGTGCCAACAAGACTATCACAAACATTTTTCTCTACATGCATCACATCAATACAATGTCTAACTTCTAAAGTTTTCCAGTAAGAGAGATCAAAAAATATGGATCTTTTTTTCCAACTACTTTTGTCGTTTGCTCGTTTGTACGGTTTTCCAAATTCACATTCAATGTTCCTTACACGTTCGTACACCTTTTCGACGCTGATTTCAACTGGTGGATTCTGAAACTCTTCTTTTCTGTTAAATGCCTTCTTCAACCTACGATAAGGATGGGAGTTCGGCAAAAATCTGTGATGACCAAGATAGACAGTCTTAGAACCATTAACTAGTTGCAAAGACCATGTATTTTCCTCGCAAATTGGACAAGCTTTATGACCTTTGACTGAATATCCAGACAGATTACCATAAGCTGGAAAGTCATTAATCGTGCAAAATATTATTGCCCGCATTACGAATGACTCCTGACGATAAGAATCGAAAACTGACTCTCCGTCATCCCACAATCTCTTTAGGTCATCAATTAAAGGTCTTAAATACACATCGATGTCATTTCCAGGTTGTTTCGAACCAGAAATCATTAAGGACAACATGATATATTTGCGTTTCATGCATAACCACGAGGGCAGATTGTAAATTACAAGAAGAACGGGCCAAGAACTGTGAATGCTACTCAAACTACTGAAAGGATTCATTCTGTCAGTACCGAGTCCAAGTCAGACATTCCTGGATTCTTCACCAAACATAGGAAAGTCGAAATCTATTTTTTTCCACTGAGGTGAATCTGCAGGGTGACGTAGCAACTGATCATTTGCTTTCTCACGATCAGCATGCCATGTCATGTTCTTGGAATCTTCCTTACCCACAAACAAACGTTTAAGCCTTGGTATTATCGGAAGATACCACAAAATCTTAGCAGGAGGTCCTTTGATGTTCATCTCATCAGCCTCTTCATTGTGGTTTGGTCTACTACGTTTCATTTTGTATCTTGAAACATTACACCTGGGACAGGAATGTAAGTTTTCAAACTCATCCCTATACAATATACAATCATTCGAGCATGCGTGTATCTTCCTATATTCCATTCCCATAGGGCCCCACACTTTCTTTGCATCATAAGTTCTATCTGGCAACTCATTATCATCTGGAAGCATCTCTTTCACTAACTTCAACATTGATGTGAAACTGACATCGGACGAACCATTTCCAGCTTTTAAATTGTACAACTTCAACGCCGCTGACAATCTAGTGAATTTGGTACAATTCTTATACAACGGCTTCTCATTGTCACTCAACAAATTACCAAGTAAATCGTGGTTGGACGAAAACTTTTCAGCCATATCCTGAACCATTTCCTCTAAGCGATCTTCCACATTAACGTCTTCCCCATCAGTCTTGGAACGACTAAATGATTCATTTTCGCCGTGCCATATCCACCGTCTGTAATTTGGGTCAAAACCTTTCTCGAACAAATGATCTTTCATTTTCCGAAAAGTCCGCACTGACATATTATGACACTTATTGCACGGACAATACGCCATGTCGCTGTCTTTCATTTTCTTGGAATGTTTTTTGGCAACCTCTAAGAACATATTCACTCCGTTCTCATACTCATCACTCAATTTGTTTGAAACAATCCACTCTCAATCCATTTCAATCTAAACATTAACAAAAATGATAGTTATTATTGGAGACAATAAATAAAATTTCAATTTAAAAGAATGTGTTCGTAGATGAGAATATTCGGAAACATTAAGATCAGAAAAGAATGACTCAGAGGACAGGACATGAAGTCCTTAATCTAGCGTGGGAATAAGGAAGATTAGAAACCTAACTAAGCAGTCAAGGCCAAAACAACCTAAAGTCCACTATAGGTCCTTAGAAATATATGACGCCTAACTTCGAGGTCCCACTAGTCTGTAGGAAAACAAGAACCTGGAGGTCCCTAATATCTCAGGGAGACTAGATGGGCAACGACGTTCAGGCCGAAACAGTCTTCAACATCGAGGACCACTAATCTGTAGGAAATCAAGAACCCGGAGGTTCCTAAAATCTCAGGGAGACTAGATAGGCAACGACATTCAGGCCATAACGGTCTTAAACGGTTTCCTCTCCTTAATGCGTCCGAAAATCCTAGGGGCCAATGTCTAATTGATTTTATTAAGGCTCTTTTATTAAGTGGTTTTTGGGCTAAGGAAAGGGTGATGAAATCCCCCACCTCATCTCCTATAGGTGACTGCCCTCTAAGTGTTTTTCATACCTTAATCTAACAAACAACACACCAAACAAATACTCACCTCACTCTTGTTATAATGCAAGTCTTACTAACTAATGCGTGATTTCTAATGAATGATGAGTGAAAGATAGTACGTACCTTACGCCAGCAATCTACGACAGAAATCGTAAATAAATAATAAATATGATGAATGCAAATCCTATATGATGAATGACTTAGCAAATATTGTCTAATCTTTTGCTTTGGGTTATTAAAGGCCAAGTTCTTTAAGGGGGGTTAATGAGTTAAACATAAAACTTTCTAAATAAAGGAATATCTTAAGCATAAATAAACATTTAACTAAATAAACACGTGACTAAATAAACATGTAACTAAATTTTAATCTATAACTTTAAACATAAAAAGATAGGCTTGGATATAACATACAAGAAAGGCATAGCAAAAATTAAAAAACCAAAGATTTTCAATTATGGTACCAATGTTATACCACTGTTACAAAGCAACCTACACAAATAAAACATCAACAAAAATTCCTCATTTAGTATTAATCAACTACCAAATTAACAATTTCTAGTAAATTATTCCACTACCAAATTAACAATTTCTAGTAAATTACGAGTCCAAAAGATTTCGATCAAAAGCTTAACTAGTTCAAGCTAGCAAGAGACTCCATTTCTTTCAAGAACATACAAAATATCAACAAACTTAAGCGTAAATCACGAAAATACGAATATATTCAAGATTAAAACCAAAAAATCAAAATGTTGCATTCACCAACAATAAACGAGAGGAGAAGTTTACTAACATTGAAAAGAATCGTAACTACAAGAAAAATCCGAAAACAAACCAACAAAAACGAACTTAACACTTACATTGGTTAGGATGAAGAGGAAGACGGAGGAAGAAGGAGAAGAGGGCCGGAGACGGGGAGGAGAGCTTCGGACGTCGCTGTGGTGCCAGAGACGGTGCGGATCGGTCGGAGGTCAGTCGCGGAGGAGAGTTCGGTCACAGGACGGCTAGGGTTTGGGTGGGTTTCGTCTGAAATGAATGACAGAAAACGCATCTGTTCGATTTCTTTAAGACCTATAGACGTCGGATATTAAAAATATCTGACGTCTATACCTCGACGTCTATACGCAGGGGGTATAGACGTCGGTCGTTTACAACAACCGACGTCTATAGGCCGACGTCTATACCCTATAGACGTCGGATTCACAGGGATTCTAACACCCGACGTCTATAAGTCGACGTCTATAGCGTATAGACGACGGATGAAATCAGTATTACAATAGCTGACGTCTATAGTATCATATAGACATCGGGCATAGTAATGACCGACGTCTATGTTATCTTCATCCAACTAGACGTCGGCTGTTATAACAGCCGACGTCTATTTGGCGACGAGTAAAGACTATTATGCACTAGTGCTCCTCTCGTTCTACTTCTCTCCCCCTTCTACTTCTATCTATTTCTCTCTCTCCTTTTCTTTTATCTCTACTTTTCCTTCTCCCTCCCTCTTTCCTTCTCTCCTTCCCTTCCTGTCTCCTTTTCCTTCTCTTTTTTTTTGCAAAGCAAAAGGGAGGCATTGCCTCTAATATATTGATGTGTGTAAACATTTACAGCCTATCAAAATTTTCTATTACAGCCCTCGAGTCATACTCAATGCATAACTATAAACCACATTAAACAACATACAAAAAAACCCTCCACCTATATGGTGTTTCAGCTATCCCCAATTACTCTCATACATTCGTAAAGCCTCAGCATCATCTCGAAGCTCCCTAATCCTCGTGCCCATCAGCCGCACTACATCCTTTATAAACGTGCTCACATCCTCAGGTCGGCACTTCTCTTTTTCGAATATCCACCGATTTCGTTCTTGCCAACACTCATATATGGTTGCAGCAAGAGCAAGTCTTGTGGTGGCTTGCTGTAGCTTTGACCCTCGCATCTTTTGGAGCCTCTCCACTTCTGCACCAAGGGTGAGGCCTGCACTAGTGTCCAGTCGTAGTATTCTCAACATTTGTACCCATACTTGACGTGTGAAGCGGCATTCCCAGAATTGGTGTGCCATATCTTCATCTCTTTCCTCACACAACACACAACGAGGGTCATGGGTTGCTCCCCTAGCTCGCATAAGTGCTTTGGTGATCAGCCGTCCTCTCATGGCTCTCCAAAGTGTGATAGCATGCTTAGGTATGTGATACTTGTGCCAAACCACCTCAGTCCAGCCCACCTTCCTTCCTCGAGGTACCACCCAACTCCAAGCTTCCCTTGCTGAAAATGTTTCACTTCTTGCTCCAGCTCTAATAGGCTTATCTCGCCCCCCATGGATTTAAGTTTGCAATATCCTTGGCCATAAAACTACCATCTCTAGGGACCTCGGCTCAGGGAGAGTCCAAAACCCTTCATGAATGAACCAAGAGACCAAAGTATCCTTAGGCATCCCCATGTCGTAATGGAGACGTTCTCCCCCGGGCGAGGAGAGTAAGGGCTGTCCACACCAAGGGTCGGTAAAAAACCGAATTGCTGTCCCATCTCCCACTTGGTATTGGATTCTATTCTTTGCCACTTCGCAGACGCTTAGAATGCCCCGCCATGCCCATGAGCACCCAGCCGGTGGCCTAGCTAACCAGATGTTACGGTTCCGTAAGTATTTCCTTCGTATACACCGAACCCACAGCGATCCACCATCCTCGATAATCAACCATAAGAGACGAACCAGCCCAGCATCATTCCAGTCCTTTAGTCTCCTCAGCCCCAAAGCTCCCTCCTTTTTCGGTTTGCAAATGTCCTTCCAAGCTACCGCCACCCACTTCGTAGGGCCTCCCCAAATGAAGTGAATCATAATGCTCTCCACCTCCTTTAAGACTTTCCTCGGGAGAAGAAATGCTGATGTCCAATAAATGCTCATAGACACGAGTACGCTCTTGACTAACTCCACACGACCCGCCATCGAAAGAAAGTTTCTCTTCCATGTGCTGAGCCGTTGTTGCACCTTGCTGACCAGACCCATGCAATGATGTCTCCCCAGCCTTGCGGAGAAGAGAGGGAGGCCTAAGTATGTAACCGGAAAATCAGCTCTCTCCATACCTAGATGTGAGCAAATCCATGTGCCCTCGGTGGCTCCTCCTCCCATGAAAACTTGACTCTTTGCTACATTCAACTGCAGCCCAGAATTTGTTGAGAATTCAGTAAGGATTCGCTTTATCACCTGAGCATTGGCTCTTGTAGCAGCAGCAAAGACCATCACATCATCTGCGAAAAGGAGGTGGGAGATTTGTACATCCCCACACCTAGCTGGTTTGAGAGATCCCCTCTCAACCTCCCTTCTGAACATGGCACTTAAAACCTCCATACAAAGAACAAAAAGATAGGGAGCCAACGGATCCCCTTGTCTCAGTCCATTCGTGGCAGCAAACGGTCTAGAGTTCTCGCCATTCACCGTAACGACAAAGGATGCTCGGACGCAAGCCATCATGAGTTTACACCAATGGTCGGGTAGACCCACCCTCTTGAGTACTTCCTCCAAGAAACTCCAAGAAATAGAGTCATAAGCTTTCCTGAGGTCTAGCTTCAAACACATCCTTCCACGTCCTCCTCTTAGATGCATATTGTGTCATATCTCATGAGCTAGCAAGATGTTGTCACTGATTCTCCTGCCCCTCACGAATGCGCTTTGCGTTTCCCCCACCAACTTTGGAAGGAGTACCTTTAACCGATTTGCCAAAATCTTTGAAATGAACCGGTAGACCATATTGCAAAGGGAAATGGGTCGATAGTCATCAATGACGGTCGGCGTTGTCTTCTTCGGGATTAATGTAATGGAGGTATAATTTACTTGCTTCAGCAGTTTCCCACTCTTCATGAATGATTCGATAGCTTTGAAAAGGTCTCCCTTCACACATTCCCACCCGGCTTTGAAGAATTTTTCATTGAAGCCATCTGGGCCCGGTGCCTTGTCTACATTTGAGTGTTTAACCACTTCCTCTAACTCCTTCATATCTAGTGGTCGAATAATATATCTCACCTCATCCTCCCCAACCATAGGAAGGGACAACGTCGGATCAATGGGCTGAACCTGAAAATCACTAGAAAACAAGTTAGAAAACCGCCTCCGAAAGGCCTCTCGGATGGCCTCTTCATCCTCAATAACCACCCCTTCCTCACTCACTCTCCTCACATTATTGGTGGCTCTCCTCACTCTAAGGGAAGCATGGAAGAATTTGGAATTTCGATCACCCTCTTGTAGCCATCGAACCCTTGATTTCTGTCTCAATAAAGCCTCCTCCCGAACCAAAACACGGTCCAGGGCCTCCTTACAAAGACTCTCACAATGTGACAGCTCCTCATCTCGTGGATTTTCCTCCCTTTGTCTTCTGATATCAGCCAGCCGAAGCTGAGCTTCAACCACTTTGTGTTCCACATGCCCGAAGGTATCCGCACTCCATCTCTTTAACGCCTCTTTTACCTCATGTAGCTTTGCTATCAAACGATACATGGGGGTGCCTACCACCCGCGTGGCCCAAGCCTCCCTCACCACATCATTGAACATCTCCTGCTCAGCCCAGAAATTTACAAACCGAAACATTCGCTTCCTTCGTTGTTCCACCTCCTCCGCAAACAAAGTGAGCATCGAGTGGTCACTCATGTCTCTGTCCCCCACAACGTAATAGGAATCAGGAAATGTCTCCAACCACGCATGGGACATGAATATTCTATCAATTCGTGTTTCAATGATTTCCTCCCCATGTGAGGAATTAGACCATGTAAATTCACCGCCGGTAGACGGGACTTCCACCAGCTGGAGCTGGTCCACACATGCATTGAACTCATCCATGGCCACCATATTCAGACCCGTTCCTCCCCTCTTCTCATTTTCTCTCCTGATGCAATTAAAGTCCCCACACACCAGCCAAGGCGTCGAGGGTTCTGGAATTGCACGAGCAAGGTCCTCCCAAAGTAACCTCCGCTGCGCGTGGCCATTTTCAGCATAGACCGAAGTAATCACTATGTTTCTCCCATTCTTCACCTCCCTTCCTTCAAGCTGCAGCAATTGCGTGGTTTCAAAAGTAACTCGGACGCCCACCTTTAGCTTATTCCATAACACAAGGATTCTTCCAGAATTTACTATCAAGCTATTCGATGCCCACTCATGCCCCCAAATAGCATGCCTAAATCGATCCAATTTTTTTAGTTTCACTTTGTGCTCCACAAGGCATACGATATCAGCGTTTGCCTCCTTTATTCGTCCCCTTATCATGTGTGCACGGCCGGGGAGATTTGCACCGCGCACGTTCCATACTAGGATATTCATGGCTTCGCAATATGGGACTTACATCCCTTACCGCTTCAGTTTGCTTTTTGTTTCTCTAGTCCCTTCTCTCGAATGACACGGAATGCTTCTGGCTGTGGCGATAATAATTCAAGGTCCACCGAAGGTGGTGGAGACGTTGCCTTGCACATAGCCCTCCTTTTCCCATCCTCAAGCTGACTACAGACAAACCCGTCAACTTCTCCTTCCTCGCCATCAACACTACCTTCTTCGTCCTCTCTTCCTTCAAGTTCTGCGAGGATATCGAATCGGCCCAGCCCCTTAATAATTGTCTTGTCCCTGAACGCCCTTGACCTAGTAATGATGCCTCCTCTTGAGTGGAGGTGGCTAGGGTCCGAACTACACCCAGCAAACCCACTCAATCCACTAGCTTGCTTCTCCTCAAAGCTGAGATTTCCTCCTCCCATTGGCTTGTCATAATTATTTCCCCATATGTTTCTTCCATCCACTCTTTCTCCTGCTGGAGCAAAAGAAACTTCTTTGTGGTTGTTTCCCCCACTAAGATGCTTGTGGTCCCCCTTTCTTTGTTGTTGTCCAATGCTGACTTGGTTTCTTATTGCAGCAGCCTTTGTCCCTCCCAAAGGAGGAAACTCCTCTATGATTGGAGCATTCAAATCTCCACTAGCCTCCTCCATGCTGATTGGTGCCTCCTCCATGCTCATTGGTGCCTCCTCTTCCAACAAAGAACCTTGTTCCGTTATTCCAGCCCCCACCCTTTCCGTTATAGTGTTATCTTCTCCCATTATGGTGTCCCGTTCCGTTACGGTCTCCACCCCCGTTATGTTTTCCAACTCCATACTTGCCTCCCTAAGGGTTTGCACACCTTGCTCTTCCTCAAGCTCGAAATTCACCAAGGGAGGAGCTGCCACCAGCCCCTCCCTCGTACCACCATCCATACTCACTTCTCTATGTTCTCTTGCCTCGGATGTGCCCTTCTTCTTTAGCTCTCCCTTCCGGCCAACTTCCACCCAACCTTGCACTTTAGGATTGGGTTTTACTACTGGTCTTCCAGCCTCCCTCTCCTTCTCATGCTGGCTTTGTGGGCACCTAGCGTGAGTATGCCCAAACTCCGAACAAACACCACAATGCCCCGGTTTCCACTCGTACTCAATGTCCACCTTCTCCCATGCTCCACCTTCGATTTGTATCTCAACAAACTCCGGGTACTGAAAATTTCCGTCCACCTCCACACACAGCCTTGCATACTCAAGCCTTCTCCCCGAAGCGGTGTTGTCATCCATGTATAACGGTTTTCCAAGAACACTACCTATTGTGCTCAAGATCGATGGTGACCAAAAACGTAGGTCTAGCTCCGGCAGCCTTAGCCAAATCGGGATAGATGACATCTTGTTTCTCTTCATCACTACCTCCGGTGTCCATTGCTGGACTACAAGGGGGGTGCCCCGAACAAACCAAGCACCCCTCTCAAGAACATGATTTCTGTCCTCTTCCAAAGTGAATCTGAAAAGTAGGAAACCATTTCGACGACGAATCACCTCCACATTCCCATGGAGTTCCCAAAGCTTGTGCAAGTACCTCTCAAGGGTTGGGAGGTGGGGCTTGAAATCCATGAAGTACCCAAAGAGGACCTTGTCCCATGATTTCAGCGCCTCAACAACTTGCTCCTTGGTGCAAACCGCCACTTTTGCTCCATCCTTCAGCCCCGGCTTTATGAACTCAAGAGCCATCTTTGGCTTCACTCCAGCCCCAAACAACTCAGACCATTTTTTAGGTTGAAAACCCTCACCATTAGTGGGAGGAACTTTCGCACCCCTTGCTGCAGCCACTCTCCCATGGCTTGTGTTTGCTGTAGGAGGACACATACTGCTGCCACCATCCTCCACCAGCCTAGAACCATGACTAGAACTCTCCAAATGCTCCATTTGAGTAAGAAATCAAGAGTAAAGATGAAAAAACGCAAGAAAATGACCTAGGAAACCATAGGTTCCCCCATGCCACCCCAGAGCTTCTCTCTCCTCACTCCTTCTCCCTCTCACTTTTTCTCTCCCTCTCCTTTTCCTTCTCTCTCTCCTTCTCCTTGTCTTTCTCCATCTTGCTCACTTACCGACTCCCTCTATTCTTCTCTTTCACTCTCTCCTTCTCCTTCATTCACAGTCTCCTTCTCTCTCCTCTCTCTACTTCTCGCTCTAATTCACTCTCTCCCATTCTCCGTTTCAATCCCTCCTTAACTCTCCCCTTCTCCCTCTCTCTCATTCCCTATTGTTCTCTCTACTTCTACATCTCTCCTCCCTCTCCTTTCCTTTCTCACTCTCTCTCCCTCTGTCCAGCTCTCCTCTCTCTCCTTCTCTTTCTAGCTTTCTCTCTCCATCTCTCCCTCTCTCCTCGTTTCCCCCATTTCCTTTTCTCTCGTCCTACACTCTCCTTCTCTCTCCCCCTCCTCCTCCTTGTTTTTCCCTCTCTTTTGGTCTCGCGCTCTCTCCGTCTCACTCCTCTCTTTGATTCTCTCTTCCCTTACATTCTCTCTCCTTATCCTTAACTCTTTGTCTTCAATCTCCTTCCCTCTCTCTCCTTCAATACCTCTCCTTCTCTTTCCCATTTTCCTTCTCCTTCCCTCTTTTCTTCCTCTCTCTCTCTCCCTCGCTTGCCTTCTCGTCTTCCGTCTCTCCCTCTCTCTTTTCAAAGCAAAAGGGTGGCTTAGCTTCTAAATTATATTAAGTGTGTAAATTATCTTTACAATCCTAACAAAAATGAGTTTTATGCCCACGGGTCATACTACATGCATGACCGGCAATACTCATGTATTACAATGTGTAGACCACTCTATCAACTAAATGAGTCCATACACAATTTTTCTCTCCTCTCTTTCTATGCCCACTCCCAATTGAATGTGTGTAATGCTTCTTGGTCGCTTGCTATATCCTTGATTATTGGGCCCATTGCCCGAATGGCTTCTTTGATTAGCTCCACAATATCTTTTTGCCTCTTCTTCTCATCCTCGAATATGCGCCTATTCCTCTCTTGCCAACACTCAAAGACTACGACATTAAATGCCCAACGTATGGACGCTTTCTTTATATTGCTCCCTCTCATACCGGCCACATGCTTTCCTTCTTCTTCCAACGTGCCTCTTACCATCGTGTCCACTCCCATATGGTGTAGTAAGTTTTGCCACACTTCCTTGATGAGCTTACATCTCCAAAACATCCTCCTCTTCTCTTTCACACAAGACACACCCCGAGTCATGCTTTGCCCCCCGATGTCTCATGAGTTTCTTTGTGATCAATCTCCCCCTCATTGCCTTCCATGTCGCAAATGCATGTTTAGGGATATGGTTCTTATGCCATACCAACTTTGACCATCCCACAACTTCCCCTTGCGTAACAATCCATCCTCCTGCCTCCTTCATATCCATCTTATCTCCTCGGCCTCCCACTCTTGTTGGTTCATCTCTCCCTCCACGAATTGGTATGCTTCGTATCCGTGGCCATAACTCCTTCATCTCCCTCAACCTCGGAAATGGGAGACTCCACTCTCCATTGCTAATGAAATAGGCCACCTTTGTATCCCATGCTACCCCCTTTCTGTAGTGTAGCTCTTCGCCCCATGGTAGACATGAGAATGGTTCTCCACACCATGGATAGTGGAAGAAATTTATGTCATCTCCATTTCCCACCCGGTATTGGTTGTGCTTCCATGCAATGTCACGGACTTTCAAGAGTCCCCTCCACGCCCATGAGCACGTCGCGGGGGGTCTAGCTTGCCAAATGGATCAGTTCCTCATATACTTTCACCGCACACACTTGACCCATAAGGAGTTCCTATCCGCTACTACTAGCCACAACAAACGAATCATGCCAATGTCATTCCATTCCGTGAGTCGCCAAAGTCCTAATCATTCTTCCCTCTTGGGGGTACACATGTCCTTCCATGAGACCGCCACCCATTTATTTGGCCCACCCCATATGAATCGGCACATTATGGTCTCAACTTCTTTCAACACCTTCCTTGGAATAAGAAACGCTGAGGTCCAATAAATACTAAGTGCAACCAACACACTCCTTACTAGCTCCACCCGACCGGCTAATGACAAGTAGTTTTGCTTCCAAGTACTCAACGTTGCCCTCACCCTCTCTACCAAAACCATGAAATGCCTCCTCCCCATCCTTCCCGAAAATAAGGGCAACCCAAGATAGGTGACCAGAAACTCCACCCTCTCCATCCTGAGATACTAGCATATCCACTCCCCATGCTCCACCTCCCCTCCCATGAAAATTTGGCTCTTTGTTGTGTTGAGATGGAGACCCGAGCATGCGGTAAATTGGTCAAGTACTCGTTTGATTGTTCTTGCATTTTCCTTTGTTGCATGTGCAAATAACAGACGTCATCTGCAAACATAAGATGAGAAATGGCCACATCCGCACATTGAAGTGTCGTCAACCTCCCCGCTTCCACTTCACTATGTAGCATCCTACTCAATACCTCCATGCAAAGTACAAACAAATATGGTGCCAACGGGTCTCCTTGTTCCAACCCATTGCTCACCTTAAAAGGCCTTGAGTTCACTCCATTGACGGTGACTACAAATGACGCTTTGATGCATGCCATAATGAGCCTTCGCCATTTCTCCGGAAATCCAAACCGTGCCATTACACTCTCCAAAAACTCCCATGACACCGAATCGTAGGCCTTCCTCAAGTCAAGCTTGAGACTCATCCGCCCCCGACCCTTCTCCAAATGCATATTGTGACATAGCTCATGTACCAAAAGAATGTTGTCCCCAATCCGTCTTCCTCTTACAAACGCACTTTGTGTCTCACCCACAAGCCTTGGAAGCATTTCCTCAACCGATTTGCCAACACCTTTGAAACAAACCGATACATCATGTTGCACAATGAAATTGGCCAAAAATCATCAAGCATTGTTGGCCCCGCCTTCTTTGGGATAAGCGTGATTGAGGTATAGTTGGCTTGTGCTAGAAGCTTCCCACTTCACATGAAGGACTCGATCTCCTTGAACACATCTGCTTTTACAACTCCCCATGCGGAAATGAAGAATTTTGCATTGAAACCATCCAGTCGGGGAGCCTTGTCCACATTTGCGTTAAGGACTACCGATTCCACCTCCTTTACATCAAGTGCTCGCACCAACCTCTCCCCATCCACGTCCCCCACTTGAGGGAATATAATGTCAGTTACTAAGGGTTGAACCTGAAAAAGATTAGCAAACAAGTTAGCATACCGACGCCTAAACGCCTCCCGGATCTCACCATCTTCTTCAGGGATGTTCTCTCCCTCACACACCCTCCTCACTTGATTGGGGGCTCTCCTCACCCTAAGAGACGCATGAAAGAACCTTGAGTTCCGGTCCCCTTCCCGCAACCACTTCACCCTTGACTTTTGTCTTATAATGGATTCTTCTCGCTTCAAGATTGTTTCAAGATCTTCCTTCACCCTCACCTCCTTCTTGCGCAAGTCCTCATTATCTGGATTTATCCTTCTTTGATTTCTCACTTCCACAAGCTCACCTTGGGTCACCCCCACTAATTGTTCTACATTTCCAAATTTCTCCTTACTCCATGCTTTCAATGCTTCCTTCACCTCACTTAATTTTGCAATTACTCGAAACATAGGAGTACCCAACAAAAAACTGCTCCACGTCTTTCACTACTTCTGAATACTCTTCATGCTCCACCCAATGATTTGCAAACCAAAACATGCGAGCCTTATATGTCTTGTCCCCTTCCGTGTACATCTTCAACATGTTGTAATCACTCAAGTCCTTTTCCCCACCATGTAGAAGGATGCCGGATATGCTTCTAGCCATGCATGTGACATAAGGATTTGGTTGATCTTTGTTTCAATCCGAGCTTCTCCCTCCGACGAGTTGGACCAAGTGAAGTGCCCTCCAGTCGATGGCACTTCAAGAAATTGTAGGTCGTCCACACAAATATTAAACTCTTCCATGGCCGTATCATTCAAACCCGCACCTCCCTTCTTTTCATAGCCACTTCGGATGCAATTAAAGTCCCCACAGACCAGCCATGTGGTGGAAGAGTTTGGGGTCACACTTGCTAGATCTTCCCATAGTTTGTGCCTCTCCACATGTCCATTGTCCCCATAGATAGCCGTGATAACTATATGTCGTCCATCCCACTTCTCAATCCCCGTCAATTGGAGTAGTTGTGTCGTCTCAAACTTGACTTGAAGGTCTACCACATGCTCATTCCAAAGGACAAGGATTCTACCCACGTTCACTACCATAGCATTGGAAGCCCATGCATTAGGCCAAATAGCTCGTTTGAACCTTTCCAATTTCTTCAATTTAACGTTATGTTCTACTAAACATACCACATCTGCACGCACCTCCTTTATCCACCCTCAAATCATATGTGCACGGTCGGGCCCATTTGCACCGTGCACGTTCCAAACAAGGATATTCATGGCTTTTGGCTTGGGGATCGACTCCCCTTACCACCTCGGTGTGACTTTTGTTGCTCCAACCCACGATCACGGATTGCCTTGAAAGCCTCGGGTTATGGACAGATCGACTCTATGTCTACAGGAGGCGGTGGTGAACTTGGGAGCCTTCCTCCTCTTGTATCCTTTTCTCCCTCCCCGTATCACCCATCATTTAAACCCTCTCCTTCATTTGTGCCACGAAAGACCACCTTTCCCCCACATGCATGTGTGCTTCTACCATTTTTTGCTTTTGCCATTTTCTTTGGTGTTCTCCAACTTTGTTCTACCTCAAGAATTGCGGCCATACCCTCCCTTGGTGCACCCTCTTTCTTGGCTTCCACATGACCTTCATGCCCTTGCTCCCTCGTTTCCTCCTCCTCCTTATCACTAAGGCCTTTCCCTTGCATCATTTTCCCTCCCTCTTCCATGCTATTCCCATGCACGTAACTTACATGCATATTTCCCTCCCTTTCCCTCACGTGCTCAACATCCTCCTCATTTGCTCTTGTCTCTTTATTTTGAATTTGTGCTTGGCTTCCTTGAGAAGAGATCTCCTTACTTGCTTTTTGTCCACCTTGCTTTCCACATGTGCCTCCCTCATTTGCTTCCACTCTTGTACCAAAGGAAATCTCATCCTCTTCTCCACATGGCACACTCCTATTGGCTCCACCTTTCCCATCTTCCGGGACCACATGCAAAAGCTTCCCCTTGTTATGCTTTTGACCCCTTTGCTTTCCACTTGTGCCTATCTCATTTGCTCCCACTCTTGCACCAAAGGAATTCTTATCCCCTTCTCCACATGGCACATTCCCATTCGCTTCACTTTCCCCATCTTTTTGGACAACAAGCAAAAGCTTCCGCTTGTCATTCCTTTGTCCCCCCCACCTTTCCAAGTGGCACTTCCTTGCAAGGGAGACCCACATTTACAAACCCCTCCTCATCACGTCCCAATTTTCTCCCTTGCGCGCATGGGCCCTCCTTGCCACTTGTCACGTCCTCATTTGCCCTGCCTACCACATCACGCTCCCATTCCATGCTTGCCTCCTCCCTATGCGCACCTTCGTTCTCCTTTTCCACCATCGTCGGGCATTCCAAGCTTATCTCCTCATCACCATCTCTAGATTCCTCATCGACATTTCCCACCTTCGTGCCTTTACCATCCTTTTGCCCAGATTTCCCCCTTCCTCCCCTTCCACCAATATGGCGTCCCACTTGAATCCATTTCTCCACCGACTTGGATGGCACCACCTTCGGCCTCACGACCACCTTCCTTGGACACTTTTCAGTGGAGTGCCCAAACTCCACGCACTCCTTGCAAAATGTCGGCCTCCACTCATATTCGATGGCCACCCTCTGCAATGTTTCCTCTCCCACTTGGATCTCCACTTCGTTTGGGTAGGGAAAATCATTCGAAACTTCCACACATACCCTCGCATAGGCCAACCTCTGGCCACTTGCGGTTTGCTCGTCCATGTAAAGTGGCTTACCCAAGACACTCACAATGGTGCTCAAGAGTCTAGCCGACCAAAACATTAAGTCTAGCTCCTGTAGCTTTATCCATATAGGCATCGACGTGATATTGGCCCTCCTCATGACAAGCTCCGATGACCGAGCTTGAACCACAAGTGGTGCTCCTCTAACAAACCATGGACCACCTTCAAGGGCACGATCCCTATCTTCCCCAAGTGTAAACCGGAAGAGGAGGAACCCTTGAGCCCTTCGAATAACCTCCATTCCACCCAATAAACCGCCATAGCTTGTGTAGGTGTCGTTCTAGCATTGGTAGGTGAGGCTTAAAGTCTATGAAGTAGCCTATCAACACCTTCTCCCACTTCTTGAGTTTTCGGTGATCTCCATCCTTGAGCATACCGCCACTCTCAGCCCTTCCTTCACCACTGGTGGGACAAACTCCAATGTTGTCCTAACTCTAGCGCCGGTTTGGAAGAGATCAGACCACTTCTTTGGTGGAGGCGTATTACTCCCTTGAAGTGGTTCCTTTCCCCACCATGTACCCCCGCAGATTTATGGTGTTGTTGTGCCTCATGGGGATGCTTCTTCGTGCCACCATCTCCATTTGGCAGACTTGAATGAGAAGAGCAACCGATTTGTTCCATCTAGGACGAAAAACCAAGTGATTTAGTGAAGAAACAATTTACGAAACCATAGGGAACCCTAGGACTCTCATGCGAGTTTTTTTCCTATCTTTTCTACCTCTTTTTTGCTTCTCTCCCTCTCTCCTTCTCCTTCCCATCTCCGCACTTCTCCACGCCTTCTCCCTCCTTCCCTCCTCCATGCCCCTTGTCCATCGCCTTCTCCCTCCTTCCTTCCTCTCCCTCTCTACTTCTCTCCCCTTGTCTATCTGTCCCTCCCCTCCTCTCTCACTCTGTCATACTCTCTCGCTTTCCTCCTCCTTCTCCCTTTTTCCTTCTCTCTCCTCCCCCTCTATCTCTCCTCTCTTCGTCTCTTTCTCGCTCTCCTCCCCTCTCACTCCCATTGTCCATCTCTCTCTCTGTATATCTACTATCCCCTTCTCCTTCTCTCTGCGTGCCCTTATTCTTCTCTCAGTTGTTCGCCTTCTCTCTCCTTGTCCTCTCTCTTGTTCTCCTTATCATATCCTTCTTCTTCTCCTCTCTGCTTCTCTCCTTCTTCTCTCTCCCCTCTTCCTCCTTCTTTATCTATCATCTCTCTCCTTCTGCTTCGCTTGTCCTTCTCTCTCCTCCTCCCTTTTCTATTCCTCTCCTTCACCTTCACTCTCTCTCACTCCTCTCGTTCTCCTTCTCTCTCCCACTTCTCCTTCTCTCTATTTCTCTCTCTCCTTAACTTTAATCTCTACTTCTCCTTCTCCCTCCCCTTTCCTCCTCTCCTTCCCTTCATGTCCCCTCTTCCGTCTCTCTTTCCTTCTCTCCTTCCCTTCCTGTCCTCTCTTCTGACTCCCTCACTCTTTCTCCCTCTCTCTTTCTCTTTCTAATCCCATTTTCCTTCATTCATAGTCTCCTTCTCTCTCCTCTCTCTACTTCTTGCTCTAATTCACTCTCTCCCTTTCTCTGGTTCACTCCCTCCTTATCTCTCTGATTCTTCCTCTCTCTCCTTCTCTATTGTTCTCTATACTTCTCCATCTCTCCTCCCTCTCCTTGCCCTTCTCATTCACTCACCCTCTGTCCACTCTCCTCTCTCCCTCTATCCTTGTTTTCCCATTTCCTTCTCTCTCGTCGTACACTATCCTTCCCTCTCCCCCCTCCTTGTCCTTGTTTTTCACTCACTTATTGTCCCGTACTCTCTCCTTCTCACTCCTCTCTGATTCTATCTTCTCTCTCCTTATCCTTCACTCTTCGTCTTCAATCTTCGTCCCTCTCTTCTACTTCAATACCTCTCCTTTTCTTTCCTTTTTTTCTTCTCTTTCTCTCTCCCTCGCTTGCCTTCTCCTCTTGCTTCTCTCCCTTTCTCTCCTTCTCCTTCCCGTCTCCGCTCTTCTCCCTCTCTCTGTCTCCTTCTCTCTACTTCTTTCTCCTTCCCTCCTCCATCTCTCTCAACGTCTTTCTCCTTGTCCATCTCTCTCCCCCTCCTCTCTCATTCTGTCGTACTCTCTCGTTCTCCTCCTTTTTCACCCATCTTTCCCTCTCTCTCCTCCTCTATCTCTCCTCTCTTCGTCTCATTTTCGCATTCCTCCCCTATCACTCCCATTGTCCTTCTCTCTCTCCTTGTCCTCTCTCTTGATCTCCTTCTCATCTCGTTCTACTTCCCCTCTCTCCTTCTCTCCATATTCTCCCTCCCCCTCTTCCTCCTCCCCCTCCTTCTCTTTCTCTCATATGTCTCCTTCTGCTTCGCTTGTCCTTCTCTCTCGTCCTCCGTTTTCTTTTCCTCATCGTCACCTTCACTCTCTCACTCCTCTCGTTCTCCTTCTTTCTCCCCTTCTGCTTTCTATTTCACTCACTCCTTACCTTTTATCTCTACTTATCCTTCTCCCTCCCTCTTTCCTTCTCTCCTTCCCTTCCAATCCCCTCTTCCATCTCTCTCTCCTCTCCTTGTCTTTCTCCATCTATCTCATTTACCGACTCCCTCACTCTTTCTCCCTCTCTCCTTCTCTTTTTCTCTCTCCTTTTTCTTCATTCACAGTGTCCTTCTCCCTCCTCTTTCTACTTCTCGTGCTAATTCACCCTCTCCCCATCTCTGTTTCACTCCCTCCTTCTCTCCTCTTCTCCCTCTCTCTCGTTCCCTATTGTTCTCTCTACTTCTCCATCTCTCCTCTGTATCCTTGCCCTTCTCTCTCTCCCCCTCCGTCCACCTCTCCTCTCTCTCGTTCTCCTTCTGGCTATCTCACTCCATCTCTCCTTCTCTCTTTGTTTCCCGATTTCCTTCTCTCTCGTCCAACACTCTCCTCTCTCCCCACTCCTTCTCCTTGTTTTTCACTCTCTTATTGTCCCGTGCTCTCTCCTTCTCAATACTCTCTCTGATTCTCTCTTCCCTTCTATCTTCTCTCTCCTTATCCTTCACTCTTCGTCTTCAATCTCCTTCCTTCTCTCTCTCCTTCCTGTCTCTCTCGCCCTCGCTTGCATTCTCCTCTTTCTTATCGACTTTCCACTTCTCCTTCTCTCTGCGTGCCCTTATTCTTCTCTCTGTCATTCTCCTTCTCTCTCCTTGTCCTCTCTCTTGTTCCCTTTCTCATTTCCTTCTTCTCCTCTCTCCTTCTTCTCCCTCCCCCTCTTCCTCCTCTCCCTCCTTTTATTTATCTCATCTCTCTTCTTCTGCTTCGCTTGTCCTTCAATCTCCTCCACCCTTTTCTTTTCATCCCCATCCCCTTCACTCTCTCTCACTCCTCTCGTTCTCCTTCTCGCTCCCCTTCTCCTTCTCTCTATTTCTCTCTCTCCTTACCTTTTATCTCTACTTATCTTTCTCCCTCCACCTTACCTACTCTCCTTCCCTTCCAGTCCCCTCTTCCATCTCTCTCTCCTTCTCCTTGTCTTTCTCCATCTAGCTCACTTACCGACTCCCTCACTCTTTCTCCCTCTCTCCTTCTCTTTCACTCTCTCCTTTTCCTTCATTCAAAGTCTCCTTCTCTCTCCTCTCTCTACTTCTCGCTCAAATTCACTCTCTCCCTTTCTTCGTTTCACTCCATCCTTATCTCTCTCCTTCTCCCTCTCTCTCCTTCCCTATTGTTCTCTCTACTTCTCCATCTCTCCTCCCTCTCCTTACCATTCTCACCCTCTCCCCCTCTGTCCAGCTCTCCTCCCTCTAGCTCTCTCTCCATCTCTACCTCTCTCCTTGTGTCCCCATTTCCTTCTCTCTCGTCCTACATTCTCCTTCTCTCTGCCCCCTCCTTCTCCGTGTTTTTCACTCTCCTATTGTCTCGCGCTCTCTCCTTCTCACTCCTCTATCTGATTCTCTCTTCCCTTCTATCTTCTCTCTTCTTATCTTTCACTCTTCGTCTTCAATCTCCTTCCCTCTCTCTCCTTCAACTCTACTGCAATACCTTTTTTTTTGCAAGAGCAAAGGGAGGCTTGGCCTCTAATTTTTATTAAGGTAAAAAATTGTTTACAACCTACAAAATAATGTAAAGATAAGTTTGCAGGTTTATGGCACATGCATAACCGGCCTCTACACTACTAGTACATAAAAGGCATTCGGTGTTGTAGTTTGATTTTGGGGTCATGGCTGCAGCCAAGAGTCGAGCAAGCGAGGCTATCTCTATCTCCAGATGTTAAGAAATTGCTGCACTTCAGCTTCATCCGTTGCAAGCTTTATGGCCTTGTCCTTCAAGCATCGAACGATATCTTTAACAATTGCCACAATGTCTACCGACTTCTTTCTTTCGTTCTCAAATATCCTTCGGTTCCGTTCCAGCCAGCACTCATGGATCATAGCATTAAAAACCCACCGTCTTACTACCTTTCCAAGTCTGCTTCCGCGTGCATGTGATAGACGCATGGCCTCACCCTCTAAATTTCGTGCCACGTGCGGGTTGAGCTGCAAGTATCCAAGGAGGGATCTCCACACGTCCTTTATGTATGGACATCCCCAGAAGAGGTGCTCCATGTCCTCTTCCTTGCCGTCACACAACACACAAGTTGGGTCATGCATTGCTCCTCGCTACAGCATGAGCTCATTTGTAAGTAAGCGTCCTTTCATTGCTCTCCATGTCGTGAGTGCATGTTTGGGGACAGCAAATTTGTGCCAAACCACGCCTGCCCAAGCCACCTTTCTACCCGGTTCTCTCACCCAACTCCACACTTCTTTCATGCCTAGTGCAGCACCCTTTCCATTCGGTCTAAAGGGTCTATCCATGCCTCCGAAAATCCTAGTGTGTCGCACCCTCGAGCAGATTTCTCCCATCACGCTAGATCGTGGGGGTGGGAGGCTCCAAGCCCCCTCTCGTATGAAATATGAGACCCTAGTGTCCCAAGGTACTCCCATCTCATAGTGGAGCTGGTCACCCCAAGCCTTGCATTGGAACGGCTCTCCACACCATGGGTGTTGGAAGAATCGTATGTCTTCCCCGTTTCCCACCTCGTACTGGATGTGCTTCCGAGCAATGTCTCGAACTCGAAGCAAGCCACGTCATGCCCAGGAGGAGGTAGATGGTGGTCGTGCAAGCCAAATGGAGCAATTTTTTAAGTACTTCTGGCAAACACATTTAGCCCATAGCGAATTGTTGTCCGCCACCACAAGCCAAAACAACCGGAGGAGGCCCACGTCATTCCACTCCGTTAGTCTCTTGAGTCCAAGGCCTCCCTCTTCTTTAGGTGTGCACACGTCCTTCCATGCTACCATGACCCACTTCTTCTCCCCTCCCCAAATGAAATGACACATGATGTTGTCTAGTTCTTTCAAAGTTTTCATTGATAGTAGGAAAACCGATGTCCAGTAGATGTTGAGGGATGTAAGGACACTGCGCACATGATCCACTCTTCTAGCCATAGATAGGAGAGTTTGCTTCCAGGTGGTGAGTTGTGCCCTTACTTTGCTCAGCAAAGGTGCACAATGGCTCCGTCCCATCCTCCCGGAGAACAAAGGCAGCCCAAGGTAGACAACCGGGAAAGCCTTTCACTCCATTCGAAGATGTGCTTCGATCCATGCACCACGTCACCTCCCATGAAGACTTGACTTTTCAAAGCATTGATTCTCAGCCCCGAACTTGTTGTGAACTCCTCAAGAACCCTTCTAATGGCCCTCGCATTTTCCTTTGTAGCCTTGGCGAATAACAAAACATCATCCGCAAACAATAGATGTGACATGTGAATATCTCCACAAGTTAATGGCTCGATTTTTTTCTTTAAGACCGCCATCCGCACCATCTCACTCGGCACCTCCATGCACAACACAAATAGGTAGGGGGGCAAAGGGTCACCTTTCCTCAACCCATTTCGGGCTCGGAATGGGGCTGAGTTTGCTCCATTTACGGTCGCCATGAACGAGGCCTCTACACATGCCAAAATCAGCCGTCGCCACTTGTCCGGAAAGCTGAACCTCTCCATTACTTGGTCAAGAAACTCCCAAGAAATGGAGTCATATGCTTTCCTTATGTCCATCTTTATGTACATACGGCCATTCCCTTTCTCAAGATGAAGGTTGTGACAAAGCTCATGTGCTAGTAAAATGTTACACCGATTCTCCGACCTTTGACAAAAGCACTCTGATTTTCCCCCACCAACCATGGTAACAGCCCCTTCAAGCGATTTGCAAGCACTTTGGACGTGAATCTATACGTCATGTTGCATAGAGCTATGGGTCGAAAGTCCTCTACCAAAGTTGGGGTCTTTTTTTTCGGGATGATCGTGATGGACGTGTTGTTCCATTGAGTTAGAACCCTCCCAGTCTCATGGCATGAGGCAACAGCCTTAATAAGGTCTTTCTTGATAATATCCCATGTGGCTTTGAAGAACTTGGCATTGAATCCATCGGGCCCCGGCGCCTTGTCCACATTTGCATTAACATTACGTCTTGGAGTTCTTTAGGGTCTAGCTTTCGAATTAAAGCTGCCCCCTCTTCTTGCGTGATCGTGGTAAGATAGTGGTTTGGTTGAGAGGTTGTACCTGAAAATTATTAGCAAACAAGTTAGCATAAAAGAGCCGGAAGGCTTCTCGGATGCCGGCCTCATCCTCCACTCTATTTGGTTCCTCCCCCACTCGCCTCACTTGATTGGTGGCTCTCCTCACTCTAAGTTGTGTATGGAAAAACCTAGTGTTTCGATCTCCCTCCTTTAACAACTTTACTCTTGATTTTTTTCGAATGATGGACTCCTCCCAAAGGAGGACTCGAGCAAGCGTATCCCTTGCGTCCCGTGCGGCCAGAGCCAGCCCTTCATCTGATGGGTGGCTGAGTAGTTTCGTTCTCGCCTCCTCAAGTGTCTCTCGTGCCTCTCCGACCTTGTTTGTAATGTTGCCAAAGGTGTGCCCACTCCTGCTTATGAGGGCCTTCCTCACTTCGTTTAGCTTGCCCACCACACGATACATGGGGATGCCTTCAACATATGTGGTCCAAGCTCGTTGAACAACTCCCCCAAACTCCTCATGATCCGCCCAATAATTTGGAAATCTGAACATCTTCTTCTTCCATCTTTCAATTCCTTCCGTCTTCATAACAAGCATGGCATGGTCACTTAGGTCCTTTGCACCGACAACATAGAACGAGTGGGGAAATACCTCCAGCCACGCGTGGTTCATCAGAACTCTATCTATCCTCGTCTCAATGCAAGCCCTTCCCTCAGAAGAGTTTGACCACGTAAATTCACCTCCCGTAGACGGCATCTCTAGGAGCTGGAGAGCATCAACGCAATCATTGAATTCCTGAATGGCAATCTCATTTCCAGCAGACCCTCCACGTTTTTCACTAGGTGACCTGATGCAATTAAAGTCTCCCCCAACCAGCCAAGGTCTTGATTCATGTGGTGCAACATCTAGTAGGTCCCTTCACAATGCTTGCCGATCCACGTGGCCATTTTCTCCGTAGATGGTCGTAAGGTCAAAATCAATGCCATCCTTTCTCAAACGCCCATGGAAGTGAAGAAGTTGTGTTGATTCGAACGTAACTCCCAAGCTTACTATCTGATCATTCCATAGCACCAAAATCCTCCCGGAGTCCACAATCATACTATTTGACGTCCATTCGTTGGGCCAATCGCACGCTTAAATCGTTCAAGTTTTTTATACTTGACCTTGTGCTCCTCAAGACACACCACATTCGGGTTTACCTCTTTTATTCGACCCCTAATCATGAGTGCACGGCCGTGTCCATTTGCGCCGCGCACATTCCGCACTAAGATATTCATGGATTCAAGGTGCGGGGTGCAAACCCCTTCCCTCCACATGACCTCCTTTGCTCCAACCACTCTTTCTCCCGGATCTCCTAAGTAGGGATGGTGGGGAGGCTACCCGTTTTGTGTGTGTTTACTCACGCCCTTCTTCTTTCCTCTCTTCTACGCTCTCCATGAGTTTGTTCTCCGAGGATCCACGTACTTCAAACCCTTCCCCACTCGGTTCTTCCACTTTCTTTCCATGCTCATTTCCTCGTGCCACACTTGTGGTTAAATCCCATCGTGCCTCATTTTGCACCATAGAAGCTCATCCATTTTCCTCTTCCTCCTCTCCTTTGGAGATGTTTCTCCTTCTCTCACATATTTTTGGATCCATCTCCTTTGCTTGCTGTGATTTCCTTTGTGGGGATATCTCTGAAATTTCCAATGTGTCCAAAGTGAACTCCCCCACCCCACAAGTTGCACGTGAGAAATTTCCATGCATGAGGTCATGGGCAAGTCCCCCTTGGCCACCAAGAGAATATTGTCCCAAGCTATGGTCTTTTGGAGGAGTCTTGTGATACCCCATTTTGTCTTCTTCATGTCCACTTGTCCTCTCCTCATTTGCCCATGCAGCACTAGAGCACTCAAGCCCCTTGTCATTGGTTTGTCCCAAAATGGAACACACACTTTCCCTCCCCACTAACCTTTGCTCCTTTTGGCCACCAATAGACTCCTTTGCTTTTGCACCCCTCTTTGAATCCGTTAGAGGCTTTGGGAGCACTGCCAAGTTGTCTCCCAAGTTTGTTTCCATGGTGTGATGTGGAGGCTCCTCATTTGTTCCTTCCAAATTTTGGGGGGAGCAAAAATGCGCCAAGACCTTGTTATTTTCCTTGCTCCTATCTCTCCCACCTGGCCCTCCACGTGTCCCCTCCTCACTTGCACTCACATCCACGTCAGCCCCCCTAGCATCCGTGTCATCATCTCTTTCACCCTCCTCTCCCTCTCCATCTCTCCGGCTAGCCTCTCCCCTGACCACCTCGCCTATGGCTCTTGGTGTTCCAGCATGCTCTAGGTTTGCCTCCTCAATGTATGTGTTCCCCACCTTTCCAGCCCCATATCCAGCCTTCCTTCGAGATACCACTACCCACTTCTCAGCCTTCTCCTTTGGCACCACCTCTTGTTTGCTTGTTGCTTGCTTCCTTGGGCACTTCCCAATTTCGTGGCCAAACTCCATACACTCCATGCAATACCCGGGCCTCCATTCATACTCCACAAGGACTCTATGTATGCCGGTGCCTTCCACTTGAACTTCCACCCAACTTGGGTATTCAAAATCATGGGCGACTTCCACGCACACCCTCGCAAAGGCCAGCCGTCTCTCTCCTCCCATTCTTTTCTTCCCCTCTTTTCTGCCCTCCCCTCTCTCCTTATCTCTCTCTACTTCAATACCTCTCCCGTCTCTTTCCCATTTTCCTTCTCCTTCTCTCTCTTCTTCCTGTCTCTCTCTTCCTTGCTAGCCTTCTCCTCTTGTTTCTCTCCCCCTCTCTCCTTCTCCTTCCCATCTCTGCTCTTCTCTTTTTCTCCGTCTCTTTCTTCCTCCATCCCTCCTTTATCTCCCTCTACTTCTCTCTCCTTGTCTATCTCTCTTTCCCTTCCTCCCGCACTCTGTCGTACTCTCTCGCTCTCCTCCTTCTTCTCCCCTCATTCCTTCTCTCCCTTCCTCCACTATCTCTCCTCTCTTCGTCTACTTCTCGCTCTCCTCCCTTCTCACTACCATTATCCTTCTCTCTCTATCCTTATCCACTCTCCCATTCTCCTTCTCTCTGCGTGCCCTTATTGTTCTCTTTGTCATTCTCCTTCTCTCTCCTTGTCCTCTCTTTTGTTCTCCTTCTCATCTCCTTCTTCTTCTCTTATCTCCTTCTTCTCCCTCCCCCTCTTCCTCCTTGTCCTCCTTCCCTTTCTCTCATCTCTCTCCTTCTGCTTCGCTTGTACTTCTCTCTCCTCCCTTTTCTTTTCATCTCCGTCACCTTCACTATCTATCACTCCTCTTGTTCTCCTTCTCACTCTCCCTTCTCCTTCTCTCTATTTTTCTCTCTTTACCGTTTATCTCTACTACTCCATCTCCCTCCCTCTTTCCTTCTCTCCTTCCCTTACAGTCCCCTCTTCCTTCTCTTTATCCTTCTCCTTGTCTTTCTCCATCTCGCTCACTTACCGACTCCCTCACTCTTTCTCCCTCTCCTTCTCTTTCTCTCTCTCCTTTTCTTTCATTCACAGTCTCCTTTTCTCTCCTCTCTCTACTTCTCACTCTAATTCACTTTGTCCCCTTCTCCGTTTCAATCCCTCCTTATCTCTCCCCTTCTCCCTCTCTCTCATTCCCTATTGTTCTCTCTACTTCTCCATCTCTCCTCCGTATCCTTGCCCTTCTCTCTCTCCCCCCTCCATCCACCTCTCCTCTCTCCTTCTCCTTTTGGCTATCTCTCTCCATCTCTCCATCTCTCCTTGTTTCCCTATTTTCTTCTCTCTCGTCCTACACTCTCCTTCTCTCTCCCCCCTCATTCTCCTTGTTTTTCACTCTCTTATTGTCTCGTGCTCTCTTCTTCTCACTCCTCGCTCTGATTCTCTCCTTCCTTCTATCTTCTCTCTCCTTATCCTTCACTCTTCGTCTTCAATCTCCTTCCCTCTCTCTCCTTCTCCTCTTGCTTCTCTCCCCCTCTCTCCTTCTCCTTCCCATCTCCGCTCATCTCCCTCTCTCCGTCTCTATCTTCCTCCTTCCCTCCTCCATCTCCCTCTACTTCTCTCTCCTTGTCCATCTCTCTGAGCTTCAGATGTTGTCCTTGATACCTCTCCTTCCCTTTACATTTTCCCTTCTCCTTCTCTCTCTTCTTCCTGTCTCTCTCCCTCGCTTGCCTTCTCCTTTGGCTCTCTCCCTCTCTCTCCTTCTCCTTCCCATCTCCGCTCTTCTCGCTCTCTTCGTCGCCTTCTCTCTCCTTCTTCCTCCTTCCCTCCTCCATCTCCCCCTACTTCTCTCTCCTTGTCCATCACTCTCTCCCCTCCTCTCTCACTCTATCGTACTCTCTCGCTCTCCTCCTTCTTCTCCCCTCTTTCCTTCTCTCTCCTCGTCCTCCTGCTCCTCTATCTTTCCTCTCTTCGTCTCCTTCTCTCTCTCCTCCCCTCTCACTCCCATTGTCCTTCTCTCTCTATCCTTATCTACTCTCCCATTCTCCATCTCTCTGTGTGCCCTTATTCTTCTCTCCCTCATTCTCCTTCTCTCTCCATGTCCTCTCTCTTGTTCTACTTCTCATCTCCTTCTTCTCCTCTCTCTTTCTCCCTCCTTCTCTTTCTCTCATCTCTTTCCTTCTACTTTGCTTGTCCTTCTCTATCCTCCTCCCTTTTCTTTTCCTCTATGTCACCTTCACTCTCTCTCACTCCTCTCGTTCTCCTTCTCTCTCCCTTTCTCCTTCTCTTTATTTCTCTCTCTCCTTACCTTTTATCTCTACTTGTCCTTCTCCCTCCCTCTTTTTTTTTGCAAAGCAAAAGCGTGGCATTGCCTCTATTGTATTGATGTATGTAGACATATACAGCCTACAAAAATGTTATCTATTACAGCCCTCGAGTAATGTTTGGTACATAACTAGAATCTACCTATAACCAAAATTTAACTCACCGCCCTAGTGGTGTCTCAGCTAGCCCCAACTACTCTCATACAATCTCAACGCATCAGAATCATCTCTAAGTTCCTGAATTTGTGTGCCCATCATGTGTACTGCATCCTTTATAAGAGTGCCCACGTCCTCGGGTCACCGCTTCTCGTTCTCGAATATCCTCCTATTGCGCTCTTGCCAACACTCGTAGATGGTTGCTGCAAGAGCATGTCTCGTGGCAACCTGCTGCAGCTTTGACCCTCACATCGTTTGCAACCTCTTAACCTCCTCATCAAGAGTATAAGGTTGATGCTAGTATCCAGCCGTAGTATTCCCAAGATTTGTACCCAAACTTGTCGGGAGAAATTGCATTCCCAGAATAGGTTTGCCATATCCTCGTCTTGTTCTACACATAATAAACAAAGAGGGTCGTGGTTTGATCCCCTAGCTCGCATGAAAGCCTTAGTGACCAGCCATCTTCGCATAGCTCTCCAAAGCGTAAGTGCATGCTTTGGTATGTGATTTTTGTGCCAAACCATATCAGTCCCGCCTACTTTCCTTTGTCGAGGTACTACCCAACTCCAAGCTTCCTTTTCTGAAAAAAACATCACTCTTCGCTCCCTCTCAAATAGGAGTGTCTCGCCCCCCGTGGATTGGAGTGTGCAAAATCTTAGGCCATAGTACCACCATCTCTAGAGACCTCAGCTAGGGGAGGATCCAAGCCCCTTCATGAATGAAATATGATACCATAGTATCCCTTGGCATCCCCATGTCATACTGGAGTCGTACTCCTCCGGCCGAGGATAAGAATGGTTGCCCACACCAAGGATCGGTGAAAATCCGAATTTGTGTCCCGTCTCCCACTCGGTATTGGATTTTATCCTTTGCCATGTCTGAGACACTTAGAATGCCCCACCACGCCGAAGAGCACACGGACGGTGGCCTAGCCAACCATATGTTACAGTTCTGCAAGTACTTCCTTCGCATACACCAAACCCAAAGCGAACTACCATCCTCGATGATCAACCAAAGGAGACGGATCAGCCCAGCATCATTCCAGTCCTTGAGTCTCCTCAACCCTAAACCACCCTCCTTATTTGGTTTGGAAATGTCCTTCCATGTTACAGCCACCCACTTTGTAGGACCTCCCCAAATGAAGTGGGTCATGATATACTCTCCACCTCGTTTAAGATTTTTCTTGGGATGAGGAAGGCTGAAGTCCAATTGATACATACTCATGGATACGAGCACACTCTTGACTAACTCCACATGACCCGCTATTGATAGAAAGCTTCTCTTCCATGTGCTTAGTCAATGTTGAATCTTGCTAATTAATCTCGTGCAATGATGTCTCCCCAGCCTTGAGACGAAGAGTGGAAGACCTAAATAGGTAACCGGAAATCAGCCCTCTCCATGCCTAGGTGCGAACATATCCATGTACCCTCATTTGCTCCTCCCATAAAAACTTGACTCTTTGCTACGTTCAGCTGCAGCCCGGAGGTGGCTGAGAAATCATTAAGGATACGCTTAATCACTCTTGCATTTGCTCTTGTAGCCACAACAAATACCATCACATCATCCGCAAATAGGAGGTGGGAGACTTGTACATCCTCACACCTTGCTGGTTCGAGAGTGCCCCTCTCAACCTCCCTTCTGAACATGGCACTTAACACCTCCATACAAAGAACAAAGAGGTAGGGGGCTAATGGATCCCGTTGCGTCAGCCCATTCGTGGAAACAAAGGGTTTAGAGTTCTCACCATTCACCGTGACCACAAAAGAAGCTCTCACACAAGCCATCATGAGTTTACACCAATTGTCGGGTTGGCCCTCTTGAGTACCTCCTCTAGGAATTGCCAAGAGATAGAATCATATGTTTTCCTAAGGTCGAGCTTCAAACACATTCTTCCTCATCCTCCTCCCAAGTGCATATTGTGGTATATCTTGTGGGCTGCTCAAGTGATTCTCCTTCCACTCACAAAGGCACTTTGCGTTTTCCCCACACATTTAAGAAGTAGTACCTTCAATCGATTTGCCAAAATATTTGACAAGAAACGATATATCATATTGCAAAGGGAAATGGGTCGGTAATCATCCACCAAAGCTGGAGTCGTCTTCTTCGGAATAAGGGTGATGGAAGTGTAGTTAACTTGCTTTAGGAGTTTCCCACTTCTCATGAAGGAGTCGATAGCTTTGAAAAGGTCCTTCTTCACACACTCCCACGCGGCCTTTGAAAAAATTTCATTAAATCCATCCGGGCCAGGTGCCTTGTCCACGTTCGAGTGTTTCACCACTTCTTCTAGTTCCTTCATATCGAGTGGCTGAATAATAGCTCGTGAGTCGACCTCCCCCACCATTGGGAGGGGTAATGTTGGGTCAAGGAGCTGGACCTGAAAATCACTAGAAAATAAGTTAGCAAATCGCCTTCGGAAGGCCTCAAGGATAGCTTCCTCATCCTCAATAACCACCCCTTCCTCACTCACACTCCTCACATTATTGGCGGCTCTCCGCACTCTTAGGGAAGCATTGAAAAATCTGGAATTTCTGTCACCCTCTTGCAGCCATCGAACCCTTGATTTCTGCCTCACAAGAGCCTCCTCCTGGACCAAGGCACGGTCCAGGACCTCCTTGCAAAGTCTTTCACGTTGAATGAGTTCCTCATCGCGTGGATTTTCCTCCCTTTGTTTCCTGATTTCAGCAAGACAAAGTTGAGTTTTGCCAACCTTCTGCTCCACATGACCAAAGGTAGTCTCACTCCATCTCTTAAGTGCCCGCTTCACCTCATTTAACTTTGCTACCAATCTAAACATGGGAGTACATTCTACCCTCGTGGACCAAGCCTCCTTCACCACATCCAAAAATGTCTCATGCTCAACCCAGAAATTCACAAATCTAAACATACGCTTCTTCCTTGGTCCCTCCTTTTTCGTGGTTAAGATGAGCATCGAGTGGTCACTCAAGTCCCTATCCCCCACGACATAGTAAGAATCTGAAAAGGCCTCCAACCACACATGGGACATAAAGATTCTATCAATCCGCGTCTTGATTCTTTCTTCCCCATGCAAAGAATTGGACCACGTAAATTCTCCTCCGGTAGACGGGACCTCCACAAGTTGGAGTCGATCCACACAAGCATTGAAGTCATCAATGGCCACCATGTTTATACTCACTCCCCCTCTCTTCTCACCAGCTTTCATAATGCAATTGAAGTCCCCACAAACCAGCCAAGGCATTGTTGCTGCTGGGTAGCTCGACCAAGGTCCTCCCAAAGTGACCTCCGCTCCACGTACCCATTTTCAGCATAGACCGTTGTAATCACTATGTTTCTCCCATATCTCGTCTCCCTTCCCTCAAGCTGCAGCAATTGCGTTGTTTCAAAAGTTACCTAGAGTTCCACCTTGAACTCGTTCCATAATACAAGAATCCTTCCAGAATTTGTAACCAAACTATTTGAAGCCCATTCATGCCATCCTTATCTCTTTACCCACTCCAACCATATCCTAACCTCATCATTCCCCATAAAGTTGGCCCACTAGCCAAAACATGTGCTAAGCATAAATTAAGACCATTAACACATCAAAGGCAAGAGTGAGAAACCCAACAAAATAGTCATGGAAATCATATAAAACTCCAAGTAGAAGATTAAACACACACCAATCTCAGAACATTCACACTTCACATCATTCTCGACCCCCTAATGGGGATGGATTAATCACTAATCAATTTGTAAACAAAGAATACAACAAAATAAAAACAACACATGCACAACTAAAGAAATAAATATCTAACCAAAACAATGGAATAAAAATTGCATCAAATGAAAGACAAGAACATAAAGAACAAGAAACAAAAATTTGATTAAGAAAGAAAGATTACAAAATGTGTTTCTCTTCTCCTACACTACACTACTAAGCAAGAAATGAAATCTACTCTACCAAACAAGAAAATAATGCTAACCTAATGAGGAGAGGAAGGAAGGAAGAAGAAGATGGAAAGGATTACAAGTGTATTTATAGAATATTAGAGGGTCATGATTAATCTTGGTGGATCAGATGGTTGTAAATTAGATCCGGATGTTGTGTATTGCTCTGACCCAATGATTGACATCATATCATGCATATATTTGTGTCTTATATCCATTATCTTGAACCTATACAATGCTACATAACGACTTTTATGTTTAAGTTTTAGGAATAAACAAGTTTGGGAAGAAGAGACTCAAAAAGGACTTAAAAGCAAGGAAAATGACAAAATTGCAGGAATTATGGACTGAGATGCAAGAGAGAAGGACCCGGATGTAAACCAAAAGGATCAATGAGCAAACCAAAAGGACTCACAATTGACCACATACCTAATTCGTTGAAATAAACTTTCCTTACGTTCATGGAAACCACTCAACAATCCATACAAAATATGGCAATGCAAGTGACTCAAATGACGCAACAATTACGTGAACGTGAGGAGGGTAACTTTTCTTGTCAAAATGAGGATTTATCTTTTGATATCGAACCATCACCACATCCATAAATTCAAAGCACAATCTTTCAAAGTCAAACTCCTAGTCATTCTGAGGAACTTGTGGTTTCAATTCACGATCACATGGTGGGGGATTCGATCCAAATTGAGAATAGCATGGACCAATTTCATTATGAGTCGGCATAGGATTGTGCCTTACCTTTTTGTCACGTGGCCCATGAGCCACATGATCTTGTTATCGTGCCTCTTAAGGACTCACCTATGGTGGAACAATAGCTCCCTAGTACCCTTAATTTCATACGACCTGATGAGAGTTTGCCTCTCACTATTGTTCCTGATCATATTGGAAATGATACGACATCAAACAATTACATCGCCAATGAGGGTATTGGCGGTGCCTTAGAGGATACCTTGGGTAAGAGACCCACCTCATGTTCGCCTGGTGAGTTGGACACGCATAACGAGGTTCTTGACCTCATTTTGACCCACCAGCCTGTTGGTTGGAGAGTTTGGATTAACGATTATAACTTCAATTCTGCAACGAGAGAAACTCTTCCTCCGTTGCACATTATGTCCCAAACTCTTGAGAGGTTCAAGCTCTTTCAGTTTGATCCTTTGAATAAGATGCCTTTGCATCAAATTTAAGAACCTCTCCTTTCATCTTGTGCTCTTTGTGAGGGGGGCCACACATGAGTATTCTGGCCCCGTGTGGTGTCATGTTTCCATTCCAAGTGCATTGACCAACTTTTGGTGTTCCCATTTGATGTCCTTTGACAAATGAAGATGGGAACTTTTTTTGTACATAGATATATTTCAAAAAGAAAAAAATACAATAAAAGACTCTATCAGTGAGCAGTGATTGTTGTGGGCCCCAACGCTTGTATATTTGGGCCCCATTTCTTTCACGGTATTTGTATCCTAACTTTAGTATTTCATAGGTTTTAAAGGGAATTTGGGTTGTGTCCGTCAACATAACCATGAACTTCTCTTTGTGCTTCACGTTGGTGAGATCTTCTCTTTTTCATGATAAATCCATGTGGTGTCAAGCTTGCATTCATTGAGGACATTGCATGAAGTAAGTGTGGTGGGTGTTTTATGTATGTACATAGTCGAGTCTTTCTCCTTTTGATTTTGTTTTCTTTTGTGTGCATTGTTAGGGTCATGTTAGTGTGCTGCATTTAATTTCGTTATATCTACTTGCCATGATCGTTGGGTAACTTGTCTTCTTTTGCTTGCCTTGCGTATTAAATTTTTTCATTCCTTTCAAAATCTTCATGTGTTTGTGAAAGAAAATGTTTTGTGGGTTTCGCGTGTGTTTAACATGTGTAAAACCATTGAGAGTTAAAGTAAAAAGAAAGCTCCCAAAATTGTCTTGAACATGATGCATTAGGATATCTAGTATACCGACTTTAGGTCTTATCGAGTCATAGGATGCACCCCGATCTTCCCTCGGGTTTCAGTACTCAAACAATTAAAGAAGTCCACCCTGAACCTAGTGAGTCAAATAATTTGTGTCTGTTAGTATAAGGAAGTCTGTCGTAGTCAGGGACCCTTAAAATCTTGTTGTAAAACATTAAGTGTAGGGGTTTTGGTTCCATGTAGATAATAAATAAGTGGTGTTCTCTCTTCTCGTACGACTCCTATCACTCGGGAAATTAGGTCCGAGGGGACTTTGTGCCTGGTGCTTTCGAGTCATCCGACTTGGGATGCACCGACCGAACTCCTGTTACACGTGTAGTAGGGATCGCCCTATGTGGAGATGTGCGGAAAGGTGTACGTTATAATGTAAGTCCTCATAGGCAATGATGCACGAAACCTGACCCTGGGAGAATTACACACCGACTAGAAAAAAAGGAAAAAATGAGAAAAAATTGGTAATGCAAATACGAACCTGAATGGACTTTACACTTTGTATCACTTGAGGGTGTTAAGGTTGTGCATATCTTTCACTTAAGTCCTTTATTAACTTGCACGAATGATTCATTAGGCTAGGTGTGTAGACTGGATACATATATATAGTCGTCCCGTAGGAGTATCGTGTCCAATGATCGACAAAAATGAGTCCATCGAGTCGAGTTTCTAGATTGAATAATGCATCAATGTTCGGATTTTGTGGTTATATCTGCCGAAAACCCTCAGGAGACAACACCCCTCCTCCTTTGTGACAAAGGGGTTTAATGGCTTGTTGCACAAGCTAAGTGCAACCGTGATTCCTACGAAAGTGAGTTCGGATTTCCCTGTTTTACGAATGATTTTTCCTTTCTTTCATTTTTCCTTTTCTTTGTTTTGCACGGGACTAGCAAAAGTTAGGTATGGGGGTATTTGATTGACATCATCTTGAACCATTATCTTGAACCTAAACAGTGCTACATAACGAGTTTTATGTTTAAGTTTTAGGAATAACAGGTTTGGGAAAAAGAGACTTAAAAAGGACTTAAAAGCAAGGAAAACGACTGAATTGCTGGAATTATGGACCGAGATGCAACAGAGAAGGACCCGGATGTAAACCAAAATGATCAATAAGCAAATCAAGAAGCTCCACACCATTATGAGTATTTTAGCAATTAGATCCGGGCCCAAACATAAACAAGTAGGATTCATCAAACATCAAGAAATCAAGCTAGAAACATGCCACCGAAATCCAGATGCAATCCACCCAGTCCAGACCGCCAATTGGCTGTCCAAATTTGTCCAAACAATTCATGGTTTAGTCGGATCGTGGATTATGTTGTTTTATGTCCATTTATAGTATGTGTTTAGTCCCATACCGGGGGATTGTCCCTGATTGCCTTTTTCTATGACTATAATAAAACTCTTCCTTCTCCTTTGTATTCACTGATTGCTTGGTGGCATTCTCTCTACTTGGAGTAAGTCTTGGAGAAAAATTCAAGGTGAAGAAGAATGCTACTTGTAATATGAGTCATGTAAATAAAACAATTTTTCATAGTTTGTTTTAATATTGTCTTTGTTTTAATGCTTGCTTGCTTGCTTAGCTTGTTTTGTTTCTCTTAATTTTAGTAGAAGTAATTAGCATCTCTTCCTTTCCTCACTTAATTATCTTAATTTCATTTTGTCTTCTTTTAATGAGTAGTGAGTAGTTTCATCCCCCTTTGGGGGTGGAGTTGATGTTTATATATGTCATCTAGAATGGAATGAATGCTAAATATTGTTGTATGTGAGAAATGTTAGTGTGCTTGTTTGAATTAAAGAGAATACTTAACTTGATGGTTTCTGTCATAATCTTTAGGTACATTTGATGCTTGTTTAGGTTCTTAATAATAAACTTGTTAATGCTCATATTAATCACTTAGGTTAGTGATTTGGATGATAGGTCTTGTCATGAGGTACTTCTTATGCATAGCAACACTACATATACTTGTGCTCTATCGAATGCACTCATCACCTCTTATTTCATGTGTACACACACTGCACCCCTTAGGGGTTTCCATTCCTAATTTCCAGCTTTCTTTTATTAGTCACTTAGTTTAATTTTATCTCGTCTCATGCTTTCATCTTCTTTGTTGTTTCGTGCTAGTTTAGCGTAGTTAGTTTAGTGTAATCAATTCCTTCTCCCCTCTTTTCTCACTCGATTTCTGAAGAACCAAAGTTGACACACCTCCTTGTGGACACGACCTGTATTTGCCACGTCTTCACCGACACCGTGCAGTTGCGGTATATAAACGATCGCATCACCCGACAACCCGACCCACCAGTGAAATTTGGGGTCGAACCGACCAACTGGATCCTCCAGTGGTGAATCATTTGGGTTGGATCGACCCCTCATTTCACTTGTAGCTTAAATGTTCCATTTTAGCATGTGGGTGCACTCGAAGCCGTTGGTTCGAACCCACTTGGTTTTAATTGTTGAATTACTCCCCAGGTTCATGACATTATAGTCTTTTGTACCCAAAATATTTTTTGTTTACACTTAGGTCCCTACAGGTTTTCACTTGAGTCCCTCCTGATTTTCAGTCATGCCCTTGAACATTACATACAAGTCCAGAAGGCTTCCAAATCAGTCATTTCTTCTCACACTTTAGGTCATTTTCTTTTCATTTCTATTCTTTATTGACTAAAACCTAAAACACTTCAAACAAACACTTGAGTAGCACAAAATTAGGGTAAAATAAAGGACATAGAGCATGAAGGCAATGTATGATATGCTACAAATCAACTTTGCTGGGAAGAGGAAAATGAGGAGAAAGAAAAAGGTAGAATAAGAAAGAAGAAAGGGATAGGAAGACGAAGATAAAAAAGAAAAAGAAAAAAATGGAGACGGGAAGGAAAAGAAAGATGAACAAGCGAGAAGGAAGGAAAAGGAGGAGAAAGAAAAGAAAGAAGTAAAAGCGAGGAGGAAGGAAGAGGAGAAGAAAAAGAAAGAGGATAAAGAAGAAAAGGAAGAAAAGATAGAAGAAGAAGAAGAAGAAGAAAAAAAAATGATGATGAAGAAAGAAAAAAAGGAAAGAAAAGAAGAGGAATAAAAGAAGAAAGAAGAAGAAGAAGAATAAAATAAAAAGAGATAGAAAATAAAAAGAAAGAAGAAGAGGATAAAAAACAAGAAGAGAAAAAGGGAAGGAAGTGGATGAAAAGAAGGAGAAGAGGAAGGAAAAAGGGGGCGAACATGGAATGCGGGATCCAAAAAGCAAGGGAAAAAAGAGATCTCCTTAAGAAGAAAGAAAGAGGAAAAGGAGAGGAAAAGAAGAAGACTAAGAAGTCTGAACAACAAAAAAGAGGTTCAAAAGAAAAACTCCACAGAAAAGAAAAGAGAAAGAGAACAAATCACAGAAGAGTCAATTGTGTTGAAGAGAGTGAAATATAATGGAAATCAAATTTTAGACAGACAACAAGTGAATTCTCCAACAAAAAGCTAGGGCGCCAACCCATGCACCCAAGAAAATAAAGACATCGATATGAAAGTCATGGTTGGGTTGACAAATGAGGAAAAAATGTGCTTCTTTATTTAACAACACTGGGGAGAACTTGCATAAGGTCGTGTGGTCAAAGGACGAGGACCAAGTAAGCCAAATAGATCTAAAAGATCAAATCGGTAAAGGCTTAAATCTATCAATGAACGTAAGTATATTTCATTTTGTGAATCGAGTTTGGGTTTAATCCACTAAAATGACAATTTAATTGTACTTATTTTAATGGACAGTTAATAGAGACATTGCTAGTTATGTTGGAACAAAAACACAAGCTGGGATGCTACCCAAGGAAGGTGATTCTCATTCCCTATATGGCCACTGCTACTATCAAGTCTGGCTATCATGAACTCAATTCATCCATGTTGAAATAAAAAACAAAAACTCGAACTCAAAGGACACAATCATTTCACAACCATTGATAAAATTAGGGCACTGGACACTACTGACACTGGACGAAAGAACTAAAAATAGCACAAATTAACAGCAATCCGTCGGTTGATCGAGACAATAACGATCCAACAACAACAATGGGTGTCCATGAACAAGCAGTGGTAATAATAGCAGAATTCTTGAGATCCTAGCTCAACATGGACTGGATACTATCCAATGAAAGGGAAAATTTTCAACGCCAAGCATCCAATAGCAACGACTATGGTGTGTATATTCTTCACTTGATGAAACGCTTAATGTTAGACATACATCCCACAACTGAAAATGGATAGTAAATATCTACACTCAGTCAGAGAAAAAACGACAACGTATTTGCTGAGGGATTCCTAATTTAGAAGCCAATTATTGATAACAAAAAAATTATATAGAATATTAGATGCATTTTTTGTATATTTTCAATTGTAATTCGATGCATTTTTATATATTTTCAATTGTAATTAGATACAACTCTTGAAATTGTATTTCTTTGAAAATTTTCAACCGAGGCAATAAGAATTTTTTTTGACTATCCAAATATTGATAAATGTGTATGTCCTCAAAGCTAATAAGGGTCCTTAATGCCTTGAAAAGGATAATTATGTCATTTAAACTTGAATGTGTCCATTAAAACTCTAAGTGTCCTTTAAAGCATATACGTGTTTGTTCTCTAGACTCAAAGGGGTCCTTAAACCACATGCCTATGCTTTAAAGGACACCTATATCCTTTAAAATACACGTATGTCCTTTAAAGTACTTGTCTGTTCTTTAAAACTAGAAAGGGTCCTTAAACCACAAGCATGACCTTTAAAGGACACGAGTCCAAGTCTTCCTCCTCAAAGACATGTCTTTTAACTGACATATATATCCATTAAAGGATTGGTTTGTCCTTTAAAGCATGAGTCAGAATATAGGCTTAAAACTAACGTGTTATGTTTTCCAAATTGATTTCTCATCAAAAATATGTTTTATTATAAATTTCTAAATTAATCTCCTACAATTCGAAAATAAGTTGCACAACATTAACTTTAATTTCTGCCACAACAAATGTAGCTAAAGTAGATACTTGTTTGTTTCAAACTCGAAAAGGCCTTTAAACCACAAGTATGTGCTTTAAAGGACATTTTATATCCTTTAAAGCAATACTTGTTTGTTCTCTAGACTCAAAGTGGTCCTTAAACCATGAGCTTGTGTTTAAAAGGACATTTATATCCTTTAAAGGACGTGTATCTCTTTTAAAACACTTGTCTGTTCTTTAAAAAAGTACACATAACCTTTAAAGCACATACTTGTCTTTTTTCTAGACTTAAAGGGACCCTTAAACCGCAAGCCTATGCTTTAAAGGACACTTATATCCTTTAAACAACACGTATGTCCTTTAAAGTACTTGTATGTTCTTTAAAACTCGAAAGGGTCCTTAAACCACAAGCATGACCTTTAAAGGACACGAGTCCAAGTCTTCCGCCTAAAAGACACTTATGTCCTTTAAATGACATATATATCCATTAAAGGATTAGTTTGTCCTTTAAAGGACGAGTCAAAATATAGCCTTCAAACTGACGTGTCATGTTTTTTAAAATGATTTTCGAAAAAAATATGTTTTATTATAAATTTCTCAAATAATCTCTTACAATTCGAAAATAAGTTGCACAACATTCACTTTAATTTATAGCACAACAAATGTACCAAAAGCCAAGGTAAGGTACAACAAAAAATTCAAACAACACCAAATTTAACAATTGGAAATGTAATGAACAACAACCATTAATGTAACAACAACTAGAAAATATATCAACCTGTCATTATATAGCAAGTGTAAGGTCAAAAGCAAATGTATCCTTGGGAGTGGGTCATTCACCTGGAGAAAAACAAGAATAACTCAATGTACTTTGTAAGTTGGGGGTCAGTTCATAAACACAATTAACTCTTGAGTTCTACATAAACTAATAAACTAGGTTAACCTTTAAGATTTTCTTTTTTCTTTTTGTTAACAAGATCTTAGATCCATATTCCTTCATAATGATCCTCCCGAATAAGTAAGTTATCAACATTTCTATCATCATCGACTAGCTTCAATTAATACAGTCGTGTTGAATATGGGGAAATTTCTTTAATATCATTGACATATTATTGAGAAATAATCTGTCATTTTCCTTCTAAAACGACCGACCATTGATTATCACAGGGGTCTACTACATGAACATTCTATTTCGCTTGATATGCGAAAATAAAATGTTCTTCCTTATGGTTAGTTAAGGTTCACCTAAGTAAATCCCAACTCATCCACCCGAAGGTCGTTGTTATTGTCCACCCACTTGCATTTAAATACTACGGCATCGAATTTGGTGAAGTTCAACACCCATATATCTTCAATTTGACTGTAGTATGACACCTTGTCATATATATGATTTTTATCTTTAGTTCTAGAGATATGCAGAGATTCAGCAACTAAACTGACCCTGGTATTTTGCATTGTGCTTTTGTCATCTTCCATTTTGGTGTAGAATGAGTATCCATTGACATCGTAGCCTCTATAAGATGTGACAACAAGATTAGGCATATAGGCAAACTACTTCAAAGTGTCAGAAGCATTACGGTTGTACACCGTTTTCTTGAACCAATAAATGAATGTTTTATTGTGAGTATCCATTGACATCATAGCCACTATAAGATGCGACAACAAGATTAGACATACAGGCAAGCTACTTCAAAGTGTCAGAAACATTACGGTTGTACACAATTTTCATGAAGCAATAAATGAATGTTTTATTGTGAGCATTAACTATTTGTAGATCATTCCATGTAGCATGTTTTCCTTCATTAAGGACATGTCTTCTTCCGGAAAAGGCTGAACTTCGTTGGGATTACAAAACAAAAAAAAAACGCTTTAAAGAGATCCTCACCCTTTGGATTTATCAACTTTGCACCAATTGTACCTTTACCTCTAACCCTGTCTTTGTGACGATTCTTAGGAAGTCCAACACTTTTTGTATTAGTCAAGTATGCATTATAGAACTCACTAAGCTCCTGAGTTATGTAGCCTTCAACAATGCTTCCTTCGGGCCTCTGTTGATTGTTACAATAACCCTTCAATACATCCATGTACTGCTCGAAAGGATACATCCACCTCAGAAATACCAGTCTAGCAAATTTAATTTCTCAGACTAGATGTACCACCAAATGCACCAAAATGTTAAAGGACAATGGGTGGAAGTACATCTCCAGCTAACATGTTATAACACCACTTCATTCTGCAACTTATCCACATAATTTGGATGAAGTACTTTACAACGAATCATGTTAAAGAATAAAAAAGTTTGCTACAAGGTCCCCCTACAAAGGTGTTGTGGTACAATCGAGATGTTGCCGACAATTATTGTGATAAACCTGATGTACTTGGTAGTCTACTAACTGACAATGAAAAACCTTTGTATCTGACTTGCACCGAAGAGACACATTCCTTTGTTCAGTCGTTCGAACAATATCTTGGATTTTCTAGTCTTTTCTTTTGATTTATTTTGGATGACTGGCTTACTCTTTTAGTGGTCCGCACGAGCTTTTCTATTATGACCATTAGACTTGATCTTTCGGATGACTGGTTTACTCGTTTAGTCGTCTGAACCATGTTTGATTAAAGGTGATTATACCAAAAATAGTCATTGTATTATGTCTCAGATTTGAGTTTTTCCAAAGACTATATCTGAAATTTTCTCATTATAATACCTTTATTCCTCACATACCATCACATCTTTCAGACATCTCTGTCGCAAAGTTCGAACGAATGGTCCTCTCTTTTAGTTTTCCGAATCTGGTTCCAGTAAAACTTGAAACTTACTATCGACATAATCGGACGACCCATCATTTGTTTGAGTCATCTGAATCCTCATTGGCCAAACTTAGTTTTGTTGACCAAGACTTGTTCGAATGTCCGAACCTTCCAGTCAATCGTCCGAATATGTGAAGCAGCCCTTGACTTATGTGCTGAATAAGCTTTCAGATGACTTCAACTTCCATTTGGTTGTCTGAATCTAAGGTGAGTAGAAATTGTTTTTTGTCTGTTTTGCCCTTTAATTGGTTTTAACCCAATTCCTTGTGAGCCTATAAATACCTATCATAGACCCAAGAGAGAACACACCTACTACTTTTCCTAAAAATTTATTGCTCTCTTGCTCAAATTGCTCACCACGCTAAGCTTCCACTCACACTTGATCACCACCACTACCATCTTTGTGATTCAACTACCCAAGTTAAAGTTTAACACTTCCTGCTGATTCCAAGGTTGTAACTCCAGATTGAAGTGTTCTCTAGGGTTGTGGGAGAAGTTCAAGCCTTGCGGGGGTTGTCTGTGTGCTTGTGTTGTAAGGAAGCGCATGATCTCGGCCCAGAACAGATATCAGATAGTGAAGAAACAAGTGAGGTTCAACATCGAGCAGGGATTGTAAGAGAGGATTAGGACCCAAGTTGTGGGTGCCGAACCTATTTGCATCAGTGTTAATTTTGTGGATTGCGATCTTCTTCCCTTTGCACTTTAAATATGGCAATTACACTTTACTTAGTATATTCACACCGCTTTTGATATCTATAACGGCCATTTAGATCCTACATCCTCAATTGCAGGTGGTTCTTCTCATTTTTCATCACTTGTTCATCATCAGGTACTACCCCCTATATCTGGATCTTATTAAGGGGGTATCCATATGTTGGAGACCACTTCTGGTCGCATTTGAAGCACAACCCTTTAGCTCTTCTCCTATCAGTTTCTGAGAAAGTGACTTGTGTTCTTGTCGGTTCAGTATATTTGTTCACCACCCACTCACTCGTAGTGAAAATGTTTCTGGTGTAGTATGTGTTGTGGTCCTAAGCTCTATCCTCTCTTTAACCTCCATTTTTTACCACACTAATGCTTGATGCTTCTAAACCTGATACATTGTTTTTTGTGAAGTTTAAGGATGGAAGGCTTTAAATATCTCCAGCTCGTTCCTCAATCCCCTAGAAAAAAGTCCATGATTAAAGCCTTAGAATCTCCTTCCAATTTATTAATTAACTTCTAAAATTCTCTTTGATACTCATAACGAATTCCTCTCTACTTTAATCGCAATAACCGTTGGATGTACTCCCTTTCCGTCAAACCTTCCATCTGAGGCCCTAACCATCTCCTACCAAAACAAATAGTTGTTTTAAATTTTCCACCACCAAACCACTCCAATGCCATGTCACGAAGGTAAAATCTAGCAAAACCACCTTTTACTCTTCATGAACCCCATGGAAGTCGAAAAATTGTTCGACCAAATAAATCCGTTCCCAAGGCTTGCAATCCCCTTTTACATCTTAGAAGCTAGATTTTTTCCACCACCAAACCACTCTCAAGACAATTGACCATACTTGAGAGTAATCGTGGCCCTTGGAGAAGTCTCCAAGTCTACCGAGTGCCATTGATGGAAGAAATTCCACCTTGCATTGCGATTCTCTTTGGATCCTTTTTCCTGTGCCATATTCGCCCTAAGATTGGTCATGGCCTACATGTTGACCTCTCTATGGGTTCTAATGAATGTGAAGATCGTGTTTGGCTTCTCTTTGGCCACGCCGCCCTCTACGGTAGGCATTGATACCAAAATGTTGTGATCAATGTTCACCTAGGGACATCTCCGAACAATGTTTTGTCAGAGATGCCCCAATTGAGGCACGTCGTCACCATCACCAGCTTAGGGTTCTTCGAGGGACCTTAACGACTTTTCGAATTTTACAAAAAGTATAACTTACCCATTTTGAGTGTCTCATTCACTATTTAAAGGAATCGAATATATAGGAATATTTTCCCTTACATGGCACTCATAAGACCTCAACTATCGCATGAATTAAGAACCTCTCTAAGCTAATTGTAAAAAGTAAAACTACCTAGGATTTACGCCAGCCACGACGAGAGGAAAAATAAATTTGCAATCTACACTCTGTTCACTCAACTTCAATTCTTAACTGTCAGATCTTCTTAAAGTGAAACAAATTTGGCCGCACGATTCACCTGCTGGCTCAATTGTCTTTTACATCTTAGCAGTTGGAATTTTTTTTAAACTTTGAACCTTGATCGTCTAGTTATAAAGACCCATCGTTTCACCTCTTTTATTACCAACGGTTGTTTAAATACAATTAAGCCTAACATCTAGCACAATAATAAGTAATAGTAACCACTTCAAAACACAACAAAATAAGCACTTAGTCATATGGAAGTTAGCCTCAACTCAAGTGTCTCTTTGTCATGATTAAAGTTGTAGAAATGGAGCATCATCACTTCTGTAGCAAGATCATTTGCATGTGTTTAATCGTTTAAACTATCGCAAGTGCACGACCGCGTTGAAGCGGTGGCAAATACGGGTCGATCCACAAGGAGGAGTGTAGACTCTGGTTTGTTCGAAGGCAAGTGGGAAAAGAGGGGAAGAAGTTGTGATTACACTAAACTAGACTAACTACACTAAACGAGTGAGCATCAAACAAGGAAAACGAAAGCGAGGGAAAATGAAAGCTGGAAATCAGAAATGGAAAACCCCTAAGGGGTGGAGTGTGCACATATGTAAAAAGATGGTGAAAAATGCATTCTACAGGCACAAATGTAGGTAGTATTTTCATGTATAGGAAGTGTCTAAAGGTTATGACAAAACATATCAATCCATTTACTAACCTAGTTGATTAACATTCATATACACAAGCTGGTTATTTCAGAACCTAAACAAGCATGGGAGGTGTCTACGATGTATGGCAAAACCCATCAAGTGTAGTATTCTACTCTAACAAGCAAACATACATTCACATTTATCAACACAATCAAAATGTAAAGCATTCATATCCATTCTTTAATGCATGTATGGACATCATCTCCACCCCCAAAGGGGGATGGATTTACTCACTACACATTACTCTAACAATTAAACTAAAGAAGAAAAGAAACATTCTAACTACTTTAGCCTAGAATCGAAGAAATAAAACTAAGCTAAGCATGCATAAAGACACAACATAAGAACAAAACAATGGAAAAATTATTTTATTAGATGACTCACATTGAAGGTAGCAATTCTCCACCTTGAGATTTTGCTCCAAGGCTTTCTCCAAGTAGAGAGAATATCACCAAGCAATGGGTAATTACAATAGAAGGTGAAGAGTTCCATTTATAGCCATAGAAAAAGGTAATCCGGGACAATCCCCCGGTATGGGACTAAACAAATACCACAAATAGACTAAATACACACTAATACACGCTCCACATAAATATTAATGGATACGGACCAAAAGTGACCGTTAATTAGCGGTCTTGGACCGCTAATTAGCGGTCTACAGTGTTCGGATCGCTCTAGATTTTCTTCTACGCTTTTCTGGATCACTTTTCTTGTCTTTGATGCATCTACTTCGCTTGTTGGAGCTCCGACCCGAATAGAATTGCCAAAATACTCCCCATGATGGTGTGAAGTATTCTTGTTTGCTCATTGGTCCTTCGATCTTACGTTCAGATCCTTCGATCTTGCATCTTAGTCCTTGAGTCTCTCAATTCAGTCCTTTTTCATGCTTTTAGGTCCTTTTATGCCTCTTCTATTCAAACCTATTTATTTCTGAAATTCAAACATAAAACTCGTCACGTAGCATTGTTTTGGTGAAAGATAATGGATATAAGATACAAATATAAGCATGAAATGATGTCAATCAAATACTCCCACACCTAACTTTTGCTAGTCCCAAGCAAAACAAAGAAAGAGAAAAGCATAAGAAAAATAATAAATCCTAACTCACTTTCGTAGGAATCACGGTTGCACTTAGCACGTGCAAAAAGCCGTTAAACCTCCTTGTCGCCAAGGAGGAGGAGTGTTGTCTCCTGAGGGTTTTCAGCGGATATACTTACAAAATCCGAACAAAGATGCATTATTCAATCTAGCTACACGACTCGTTGGACTTATTTTGTCGATCATGGGACGCGGTAATACTATAGGCCGACTCTATATATGTAAGCAATCCACACACCTAGCCTAATGAATCATTCATGAAAGTTAATTAAGGACTTAGGTGCAAGACATGGACAACCTCAACATCCTCAAGTGATACAAAGTGTAAGGTCCATTAAGGTTCTTATTTGCATTACTTTTTTTCTTTTTGTTTCTTTTCTTACTTTTTTTTCTTTTTTTCTTTTTCTTACTAGTTAGAGTTTCATTCTTCTAGGGTCAGGTTTCATGCATCATTGCCTACGAGGACTTACGCTATCACGTACACCTTTCCCCAAATCTCCCCATATGACAATCCATATCACCCGTGTAACGGGAGTTCGGTCGGTGCATCCCAAGTCAGATGACTCGAAAGCACCAGGCACAAAGTCCCCTCAGACCTAATTTCCTGAGTGGTAGGAGCCATGCGAGAAGATATAACACCTACTCACTTATTTGTTATCTACACATGAACCAAAACCCTTACACTTAATGTCTCATAACAAGATTTAAAGGGTCCTTGACTACAACAAAATTCCTTATATTAACCGACACGAATTATTGACTCACTAGGTTCAGGGTGGACTTCTATAAATGTTTGAGTACTGAAACCCTATGATTACTCTCCCCCGAGGGAAAACCGGGGTGCATCCTAACGACTCGATAAGACCAAAAGCCGGTATACTAGGTATCCTAATGCATCAAGTTCAAGAAAATTTTGGGAGCTTTCTTTTTACTTTGCCTCTCGACGGTTTTGCACATGCTAAACACACGCGAAACCAACAAAACATTTTCTTTCGCAAATACATGAAGATTTTGAAAGAAATGTGAAAATTTTAAAGCACTAGGCAAGCAAAAGAAGACAAGTCACCCAAAGATCATGGCAAACAGATATATCGATATTAAATGCAGCACACTAACATGACCCTAACAATGCACACAAAAGAAAACAAAATCAAAAGAAAAGACTCGACTATGTACACACGTAAAACACCCCCCACCTACTTCATGCATTCTCCTCAATGAATGTGAGCATAGATACTAAATGGATTTATGCATAAAAAAGGGAAGATCTCACCAACATGAAGCGCAACAGGAAGTTCATGGTTATGTTGATGGACACAAACCCGAATTCCCTCAAAACCTTGAGATGCTAAAGAAGGGATACAAATACGTGAAAGAAATGGGGCCAAATACACTAGGGTTTGGGCCCACAACAATCAATGCTCGCTCATGGAGTCTTTTATTGTACATTTTCTTTGAATAAAACTATGTACAAAAATAAGTTCTCATCTCCATTTGTCAAAGGACATCAAATGAGAATCTCAAAAGTGGGTCAATGCACTTGGAAAGGGAACTTGACACTACACGGGGCCAGAATACTCATGTTTGGGCCCCCCTCACAAAGAGCACAAGATGAAAGAAGAGGTTCATGAATTGGACGCAAATACGTCTCATTCAAAGGATCAAAGTGAAAGAGCTTGAACCTCTCAAGAGTTTGGGAATAAATACGTAATGGAAGAAAAGTTTCTGCCGTTACGGTACTGAAGTTATGATCGACAATCCAAACTCTCCAACCAATAGGCTGGTGGGTCGGAACGAGGTCAAGAACCTTGTTATGCATGTCCGACTCACCAATCGAACAAAAAGTGGGTCTCTTACCCAAGGTATCTTCCAAGGAACTCCTAATATCCTCATTAACAATGTAGTTGTTTGATGTTGCATCATTTCCAAGATAATCAAGAACAATAGTGAGAGGCAAACTCTCATCAGGTCGTTTGAAATTAAGGGTACGAGGGAGCTCTTGCTCCACCAGAGGTGAGTCCTTAAGAGGCACAACAGGAAGATCATGTAGCTCAGTGGCCACGGGACAAAAAGATGCGGCACAATCCTGTGCCGACTGATAATGAAGTTGGGCCATGTTATTCTCAATTTGGATCGAATCCCTCACAATGTGATCGTGAATTGAAACCCCAAGTCCCTCAGACTGACTAGGAGTTTGACTCTGAAAGATTGTGCTTTGAATTTGTGAATGTGGTGATGGTTCGATATCAAAAGATGAATCCTCATGTTGACAAGAAAGGTCACCCTCCTCACGTTTACTTAATTGTTGTGTAATTTGACTCACATACATTTCCATAGTTTGCAGGGAATCGTGATTGGACTTCAACACATTTTGAGTGGTTTCCAAGAACGTTTTGAGGGCTTGTTCTAAAGAATCAAGTTTGGGGTCAACTGTGAGGTTCATGTCAGAATTTTGGAAATGGATGGGTTGGGTGGTGATGGGCTGAGAATGAGTCCAATGATTGGTCGTGGGGTGTTGCTAGAATTCAGGATATTCAAAAGGATGATATTGGGGTGGGAATGATGTATAAGAATTTGAATAAGAATTGTCTCCCCACGAATCCATCCATCTCTGGTTGTACGCGGATGCGTAATGGTCATATTGAGCATTTGGGGAAAAGGTATGCTCATACTCAGGCTCTGGGGGAACATAAGAACATTCCCCGAAAACATGACCACTCAACCCACACCAGTCACACGGTACGACTACTGGAGCCACCGGTGCACTCATGTCATCTACCACATGCATGAAAGAGGCCAAAGGTTCTTGCAACGTCTCAGTTTGGGAACCAACATACGATCCGACGTAACTAGATGGTGGTCTAGCAGTCGGTGCCTCTCTCATATTAACCCAAGATGAAAATTGCTCAGTCAAACAATGAAGATTGTCCCAACCATACGGGGTGTTTGTCTGAGGCACCCCAAGATGCATGGGTCCGGAGTACCAGGGAGAATTGTCCTGGTCCCAACAATGATATGGATAGTCGCCCATGTAACCATCCATCTCAACAAAGAACTCTCAAGTCGATCACTCTCACCACCACGAGGCCAAGCTCGCAAAAAGTGCTTGACTCGACCCTAAAACGCTAACAGAGAGTGTAAAGGGGAGGAGACTAGAACGTAGAAGTAGGTGAGAAGAAGATGTCTCAGAGGAGAAGGGAATAATCCCAAGAAACTATCGTAGGTAGTGGGAGAGGGTAGAAGCCTAATCTAGCAAGCACGGCTCAAACAACTTATGGCTATGGGTCCTTTAGGCTAGACGACGCCTAACTTCGAGATCTCTAGTCTCGACACGCCTCACCTCCCTACGACGAAGACCACAATGCCCAGCAAGTGATACCAATTCCGGAGATCCAGTACCTCCTACTATCGACAATGTAGGCGACGTCGATCAGGTCATGACGGTCTCAACTAGATCACTCTCCTAGTGCGTCCGAACTCCTTAGGGACAATGTCTACTTGCTTTTCGAATTAAGGCTTTCTTAAGAGTGAGTTTTGGGGCCAAGGAAAGGGTGATGAAATCCCCCACCTTATCTTTTATGGGACAGCCCCTTCTTAGTAGCGTTTTGATCTTAAATCTAGCAATCAACACTCCAATCAAACGCTCAACTCACTCTTGTCCCGATGCACCTTACTAACTAATGCATGATCGAAACATGCATGAATGAGAGATTTAGGTGCACGTACCTCATGCCAGCAATCAACAACAAAAATGTAAAGCAAAGAAAAGACAAATGCGTGCAAGGTCTACAAATGATGCATGACCTAGATGGCAAGAAGTCTAATCTTTTGCTTTGAGTTTTATGGTCCAAGTTGATTAAAGAGGATTGATTTTTAATATGAGAGCAAACTATAAGTCACAACATGCAAGATGGTGCTCCCAGATAACAATAATGAAATAATCAACCACCAGAATAAAATTGGGAGAAATTGAAGCTCACCAAACCGCCAATTGGCGGTTTCAGACCGCTGATTGGCGGTCCTTTTTGCGCAATTGTCTCCCCTTTCTTCTTGAAACTCCTGAAACAAACCAAAACTAAAAAAGAAAAATTAAAACCACTCGAATCGTCCAAACCAAAGTCTGGACAGAGCACCTCCCCGACAACGGCGCCAAAAACTTGTTTAATCGTTTAAACTACCGCAAGTGCACGGTCGCCTTGAAGCGGTGGCAAATACGGGTCGATCCACAAGGAGGTGTGTAGACTCTGGTTTGTTCGAAGGCAAGTGGGAAAAGAGGGGAAGAAGTTGTGATTACACTAAACTAGACTAACTACACTAAACGAGTGAGCAGCAAAAAAGGAAAACGAAAGCGAGGGAAAAATAAAGCTGGAAATCAGAAATGGAAAACCCCTAAGGGGTGGAGTGTGTGCACACATGTAAAAAGATGGTGAAAAATGCATTCTACAGGCACAAATATAGGTAGTGTTTTCATGCATAGGAAGTGTCTAAAGGTTATGGCAAAACCTATCAATACATTCACTAACCTAGTTGATTAACATTCATATACATAAGCTGGTTATTTGAGAACCTAAACAAGCATGGGACGTGTCTTCGATGTGTGGCAAAACCCATCAAGGGTAGTATTATATTCTAACAAGCAAACATACATTCACATTCATTTATCAACACAATCAAAATATAAAGCATTCATATCCATTCTTTAATGCATGTATGGACATCATCTCCACCCCCAAAGGGGGATGGATTTACTCACTACACATTACTCTAACAATTAAACTAAAGAAGAAAAGAAACATTCTAACTACTTTAGCCTAGAATCGAAGAAATAAAACTAAGCTAAGCATGCATAAAGACACAACATAAGAACAAAACAATGGAAAAATTATTTTATTAGATGACTCACATTGAAGGTAGCATTCTTCTCCACCTTGAGATTTTGCTCCAAGGCTTACTCCAAGTAGAGAGAATGTCACCAAGCAATGGGTAATTACAATAGAAGGTGAAGAGTTCTATATATAGCCATAGAAAAAGGTAATCCGGGACAATCCCCCGGTATGGGACTAAACAAATACCACAAATAGACTAAATACACACTAATACACGCTCCACATAAATATTAATGGATACGGACCAAAAGTGACCGTTAATTAGCGGTCTTGGACCGCTAATTAGCGGTCTACAGTGTTCGGATCGCTCTAGATTTTCTTCTAGGCTTTTCTGGATGGTTTTTCTTGTCTTTGATGCATCTACATCGCTTGTTGGAGCTGTGACCTGAATAGAATTGCCAAAATAATCCCCATGATGGTGTGAAGTATTCTTGTTTGCTCATTGGTCCTTCGATCTTACGTTCAGGTCCTTCGATCTTGCATCTTAGTCCTTGAGTCTCTCAACTCAGTCATTTTTCATGCTTTTAGTTCCTTCTATGCCTCTTCTCTGCAAACCTATTTATTTCTGAAATTCAAACATAAAACTCGTTACGTAGCATTGTTTTGGTGAAAGATAATGGATATGAGATACAAATATAAGCATGAAATGATGTCAATCAGAATGCTCAAACCAGTGGGTCTCTTCACAACTCTCCATTTCAAAACTTGCTATCATCAAAAACCACCAGCCTCTCCATCCTGGTGCTTTGAAAATTTTTATCGTTCTAAAACCAAAACAAACATGCAAATGCCTTATTCTAATTTTATGTTTTTCCATCACTAAGTCAAAGAAAACTTTGAACTAAGAGGAGATGGAAGAAATATGGTTTGTAGGAAAGTTCAGGAGATGGAGGCGAAAGTACCAAAGGAATCTCATGGTCATGACTGGTTGCATGGATGCCTACATGTACGATTGTAATATTGTAACACACTTAATCCGCACTCGTGACATAGCAGTCAATCATAAACTATAACAAGTGAAAAAGGGACATTAAACAAAATGGTCAAGTCGATGGCTCAATTAAAAAGATCATAATGTCAAGTCAGAGTACATTGTGGAACGGAAATACAAGAAACAAAATCCTACTACATCAATACGAAGAAATGAAATGATTACATCAAATGAGCTCACAGATCCAGTCCTCGAGTCCCCAGCCTAGGTCACCTCCAGCTGCCTACTGTGTCCCACTTGCAAATGCAGAAGCCATGCCTAAGTCTTGAAACAAGACTTCGTACACCACCCCAACCCGACACTAAACTAGGCCACGCCATCCAAACTACTCACACTGGTCTCGTGTCCTAAGCCAATGATTGACATCATATAATGCATATATTTGTGTCTTATATCCTTTATTTTAAGCCTAAGCAATTATACATAATGAGTTTTATGTTTAAGTTTCAGGAATAAACATGTTTGAGAAGAAGAAACTCAAAAAGGACTTAAAAGCATGGAAAATGACTAAGTTGCAAGACTTATGGAATGAGATGCAAGAGAAAAGGACCCGGATGTAAACCAAAAGGACCAATAAGAAAATCAAGAAACTCCACACCATCATGAGGAGTATTTTGGCAATTAGATCCGGGCCTAAACTCTAATAACCGATCCGAGTGCACCCCAAGTGAAGAATTGACGAACTAAAGAATATATCCGAAAATGGGTCGGATCTGGGAAAAAGTGATCGCCAATTGGCGGTCCGTTTTTCTCAAACTCTGACCCGATTTTGCCCGAATATAAGTTATGTATTTATGTCTATTCCGAGAATGTTTCATTAGTCCCACATCGGAGGATTGTCCCGGATTACCTTTTTCTATGACTATAAATAGAACTCTTCCTCCTCCATTGTAAACATCTCCTCTCTTGGTGCCCATTCTCTCTACTAGAAGTAAAGCGTTGGAGCAAAACTCTGGTGGAGAGATGCTACTTGTTAAGTGAGTGAGCAATAAATAATGTTTTGTTAGTTTCTTGTTGTTTCTTTTAGTTCTTGCATGCTTAGTTAATTTCATTTGTTTTAATCTTCGTAGAATTAATTAGTATGTTTTCTTTCCTTAATATGAATGTTAGCTTTATAATGTGTGAGTAGTTCCATCCTCCTTTGGGGGTGGAGACGATGTACATATTTGTTGTGAAGTTTGGATGTTTGATGAACTTTTTGATTGTGTAGACTTGCATGTTTGTATGTTCATTGGGGGTATTTTAATCATCTACATGTTGGGGGATTTTTGATGGGTTTTTCCATAAGATTGAGACACTTCCCATGTTTAGTTTCCTCATGTTTATTGACTGAAATTTCCTGTTGAATATGCTACATGTTAGTTATGTGTTTGTATTCGTGTTTACTTGCTTGATTGATTAAAGAAATTTTGTTTTGATGGGTTTTCCATAATATTTAGACACTTCTCATACTTAGCTTTGTTCTTCACATGAGTTCCTGGTTTTTTATGAGTCTTTCCATAACATCTAGACACCTCTCATGCTGAGCCTACTCTTATGCTAATCAAGTAGTAATTGCCAATACGTTGTGTGAATGGATTAATAGGTTTTGCCACATCTTTAGACACTTCCTATGCATGAATACACACACATGACACACACACACATGCTTACATGCGTCATTTATCACTTATTTCACTTCATATATGCACACACTCGACCCCTTAGGGATTTCCATTCCTAAATTCCAGCTTGTTGTCCTAGTGAGTTTAGTTTCATTGTTGTGTGCTTTCATTTCCTTGTTTGTGCTTACTAGTTTAGTTTAGTCAAGTTTAGCGTAATCAACTTCTTCTCCCATCTTTTCCAACTTGCCTTCGAACGAACCAGAGTCGACACACCTCCCTGTGGATCGACCCGTATTTGCCACGTCTTCACCGACGTCGTGTACTTGCTGTATTTAAAATGAACACATCAGCCAACCATGCGTCTCAGCAAAGACAAACGTGCACCTCGACCCCACCGTGCATCTGATCCACAAAACAACACTCAACCCACCCTCACGGTAGAACTGTCACATGTCCCAATGTGACCACGCGTCCCAGCCAGGCCCAGCGGGCACCCTCGACAATACCGTGTATCCGGCCCACAAGGCAATGCCCTACTCCAACCAGACGCCCGAAGTCTTGATCAACACTCCCTAACAGCCAGACGTCACAATGCTGCTGAGCTAAACAGTTTCGCATCCGACTTCCAGAGCCGACCACACAATCGAGCCCATGAGCAACACTCCCAAATGACCACCCATCACAACGTGGGTGGACCATCCCAAACCGCCACAACACAAAGGGAAACCCTAGCATCTAGTCATATGTGCCTCACACATCATCACCACCACCTAACCACATGTCCAAGTGAAAGGAATGTGTTCTAAAAGTTTTACTTTTATATGTGAATTATTATGAATTGGATGTGCAAACATTTTGTTCCTTGATTATGGTATTTGTCTTTTAGAAGTGTTAAGCAAGAGGCGTTTGGTTCTTCACCATAGAGGACTAAAAGATAATTGTTTACATAAATCAAAAGTTATTCACAATCATGGTCATTTACATGGAACATTAATCACTGAGATAAGATTGTCGTGTTGGTCACGATTGTACGTTGTAGCTCTACAAATAATTGACGACACGAGTATATAAAAGAGGAAAAGATTACTTTTATATATTGAATAGACATAACAAGTAAAACATTATGGAATTGTGTTTCGTGTCACCTTGGATCCTAAGATATGAGAAATATATCTTTTCACTCAAGAAGTGCTTAATTTTTTTATTGTCAAAAGCTATAAATGAGTATAGTGATAAAAGCAATAGTTGTTTGAACATGACTTGTGCTGAAAAAGATAGCTAGTCAAATGATTATCGTTGCCCCTCTTTATTAAGTGATGATATTAGTGGGCCTCTTGATAAAGCAAAATTATAATGTGCACAATGTAACATGAGTTAAGTTACATGTTATAATTAGCTTAAAGAGATCAAGAAATGAATAAAATACAAAGGTAACACATTTCTACTTTGTATATATTCTTAATATCATGAGGCAAGGGACGGACACAAGTGGTGCACTTACATCACTAAATGGATCGTGTTTTAGTTGAAGTGGAACAAAGACATCTTTGCTAACTGGGTAACTATAATGTGTAGCTAGATACCGCTTATATTTTGGGATATTAAGTGTTTAATATCACTGCCAGTTTGGCTTAGAGCCTCCTATAGGTCACACCACAAAACTGAGAAACAAGAAACTTGATTTTGAGTTCATATGATGTGTCGGGTTTCATGTGAAAAAGGGACATATGTGGTGAATAAATAAAATCAATATGTCATGAGAATTGACATAATTAGAATCATAATAAATTCATATGAGGTGTATATATTATGGGGTGTAATAATTTAATATTACATAGGATAATATATTACATAAGATATGAATTTGCTAAAACCCCCAAAATATCAAATTTTGTTGGAAATAAATCCAAAATTTGACAAAGGCAAAATCGAGGTCAAACACGGTAAACTGTTTAGGATTCGGTCGACCGAGGTGTCTTCGGAATGGTCAACCGAACGGGGAACGGGTAAACACAATTGGTTGACCGAAATTGTCTGGAGTGCCTGGACAATTGGGTTCGGTCAACCGAGCATGAACGGTCAACCGAGAGAAAATATCCAGGAGATATCTTGGAATATTTTCGGTAGACCGAAGGTGACACGGTCTTCCGATGAATATTCGCCCGGAGAAATTTTGGTGGGTCAACAGTCGACCGGAGCATGACGCGGATCGTCCGAATTTTTCCAGAGAATTTTTCTCATGCATATTCGGTCGACCGTCTAGCTCACGGTCCTCCGAACATGTGTTAAAACCAAATGGTTCGGTTCACCGAGATAAATTCCCGGTCAACCGAACAGTACGATTTTTGCCTGAATTATTAAGACAATAATTAGATCATGGGTTGGATTAATTCTAGAGTTAATCAAACAATTTTTAGGATGCTTATGTGACAATTTGAGATTAATTTTAGGAGAGAATAAGCAAGAGATCATGACTAAAGAATAGTTCTTGATAAGGATGTTTTGGGAGTCTATAAAAGGACCCATCATCCTACTTGTTTATGTTAATGCAAAAATTCTTTCTCTCATTAATCTCTCCCTTAATCACCACGAAAATCTCTTAATAGTTTTAAGTTTTGGAGATAGAAATCTCAGGAGCTTAAAGATGGGTTATTAGCTAGATTCTAAGCTTAATTAGAGACTGATTGACTAGCTCCTTTCTCTCTAATCTTGTTTAGAGTTTGGAGAAAACTTGGAGGCAAATCGGTGGGCCATTCGACGAGCAACGGAACTCTGGATCTTCTAAAAGGTTTTAGAGAACCTTTGGGTATGATCCTCTATCCTTTGTTTATTTTAATATGCGTAGGAATGCATGATATTAGAATAAACAAATACATGTACGTAAAATCAATGAAAATATGAAATATATTATAAAATAAATATACATGGAACAAAGAAGATAAAAGATTTGGGAGAGAATATTTGTAGTATTCATCATTACCAAAAGTATTACAATGGTCTTACAATGATCTCATATTTATAGGCTATAGGAGACAAATGAAAGGGTGTATGTTACAAAAGTAATGGGAATGTGAGAGGTTGATGGAGTTATGGGAGGATAAGGTGAAGGTGAAGCATCCATGATGTTTCACAACACTCCGCCTTGGATCTTCACCTTTATATGCTAGGGATGCTGCCTCGCTAAAAACCTTATCAAGAAAACCCGATGGGATAAAAACTTGATGAAGGAAAAAAGAGTGCAGCACATATGATGCTCCCCCTCACTTCAGCATATATTCTTCAAACGACGAACACCAAATTTAAACACAAGCTTCTTAAAGACTTTGGTGGCCAAGGACTTTGTAAATAAATCTGCCAAATTCTCGCTTGATTGGATCTGATCAGTTGTCACTTGATTGGTCTGCCTCATTAAAAACCTTGCCAAGTAAAACCGTGTGGGACAAAACTTGGTGAAGGAAAAAAAAGTGCATTGTATAATTCTCCCACTCAATTCAACTTACATTTATAACACTCCCCTATATAATATGTGTTATGTTTATGTCTCGTTAAAAACATTGCTACAAAACCCTGTGGGAAAAAGTAACTAAGGAAAAGAGTGCATAACATACTCTAACAAAATTGAACAAGTTGCCTCATTAAAAACATTTAACCAATAAACCTTTTAGGAAAAAAATTGGAAAAAGGAAAAAAATTGCAATTACCAGCCTTCCGGGCTTTATCCTTCAGGGATATCCGTCCTTCAGGGACGATAAATACAAATCCGCTTCCCCTTATTCGTAGTTTACCAAACTTACGAATATATTTTACGAAGCCTTACGAATATATTCGTAGTTTACCAAACTTACGAATATATTTTACGAAAATAATTTTAATAATTATTTAATATCTCTCGTATCAACATATATAGTTGATTGCAAGTTTTACTTCAATAATAATTCAATCCTCATCGTTTCCCAAAATTTTAGTATTTGACCGTTCTGTATCCCCCCAATTTCATTAAACTTTTGTTTAGCAGCTGCATGTATTTCTACGGGTTTATATTCTTCAGGAATAACCTCTTCCGGAGGTGCAATGATAGTGACTAACTTTTATTTTATTTCCACAAATAATATATGTTATGGTCCACGCTTCTGGCGTTGGTTGAGCTCAAATATATTTTATCATGTGGAGATCTTCACTTTATATTATGTGGTCTATGTCTAGTAATATAAGGTGTAGTCACTCTTTTGTGATCAATACAAATGTATCACAATTACTTGCTAGATATTGCAAGATAATGATTTTATGAACTTCAGGTTCAATCATACTTGTACGTATATTCTCTTATGAACTTCAGGTTCAATATAGTACATTTTCCCCCTAGTGCCAGAAAATGTATATCATATACATATATGATTATTGGATTGGACAATAAAATTTAGCCCTTCAGGAGCTTTAAATCGCAGGAGGGAAACAATTTATTCATTATTGTACAAGTAAAGTAAGGGAAGATTCATAACATGATGTATATCAACCATAAAAATTAATGAATAATATTAGCAGGTATATATGCACATTAATGTATCATGTATAAATTTTAAGATCCCATAATGATCAATATTGAGAGATATTTTAAAAACAGAGGGACTCTCATTTTGTTGTGCAAATCGGTCGACAAATTTGACCTCATTTTGGTTGTGATAGAAGTCAACAATTTTAACTAAAGCTTTACAAAAACAATACAAATGATGACATCCATAATTAATATAAGAGATGATTTTATTTGGGCACTTCTGAGCATGTTTCGTCTCGTTGATGTCATCTTTATTTCATATTTATTTGCACAAAATTTAGTCCACTGCTTATGCTCTTGTTTTCACGATACTTTGTAGTGAGTGCTTCTGGCACACACAAAAAAAGGTATAAAAAAGTATCGTGATTTTCCAACAACTCTCATGACCTTCAATCATCGGTGATGCATAACCCAAAAGAGTTTTGGGTCATTAATTTGTAAAGTGATCAATATTTTTTTTCTTTTACTGCTAATCTCTATATATCTATGAACTTCTGGTCATAGGGTTTGATTTAGAGATCGACGTGCATTTTTACGCAATTAGTTATTTGCACGTCGTTTAGATGACCATATGAATCATTCAGGAATTATCATAAAATTTCATAACCCTCTTTAAATGAATGATTTCTAAATCTTTGTATAGTAGCATTTTATGAATATTAAGATATCCGCCTTCTGGGCAAATGCATATCATTTTTAATAACAATGATCACATTGTAACATGGTGATTCAAATTCCACTATATTGTAGCACATTGTACTATATATATACATCTATCAAGATGGATATTATGTGCTCACGAGATAAATGCTCGTATTGGTTGTGAATGATCATGTGATGAATCAAAATTAACAAGTAATAATCACATGCTTGAACCACTTTACAAATACTCTTTTAATCAACATGATACTAAGAATTCATATAACTTATACTAAGCAAGTGAATCAATACAAAGTTGCATGAGATATATATCATTCAATTTTAGAAGCACTACTAAATATGTAACTATTTCTTTTCATGCTTCATTTGATCGACAATTCATGAAATTTGGATCAATAACTCGATGTTTTGTCCAACCACAAAAACAGACATGAGATTAAATCATAATACTTTTAAAATCATTTTAACAAATAGGATAGCAAAATAAAATCACAACCTCCATTTTATCTTGATTTGATGCTTCTTTCTCTAGTCATTGATATTTAAAAGGCAATGAGTTAGGTTCGACGTCTATAATCCATGATACGATGTCATTCTTATCCATGATGTCAAGTATAGAGTTAAAAGTCATAACTTACAAGCATCAAAGCATAATTGGTACATGCATGCAACTTATTACATTTTTCTTCTTCTATCGGTGCATGCTAAATTAAACATCTCCAAACGGAATATATTATAATGTACTTCAATCATATGATAAACAAAAGTGCATATTAGCAATTCCAAAAGCAACATATATTGATTGTATATATGTAGTCTCATTTATTTTATATATATACAAAATTGTCATGATATATTCTATGCACCATGTGGGTAAATTAATTACCTCACGATGAAGAAATACACATTCAAGATGTAAGTAAAATATCCATATATGTCTTTTAGATAGAAATTATGCATATCAACATATTAGCATGTAAATTATTAATATCTACAAGAATTTCATCGTAACTGAATAAACATCACAAGTATGGAAAATATATTGGACTAATGAAAGTACTAACCAATATAAAACATTTTCTCACGAAAAATTTAATATTTAACCAATGCTAAAGACTTAGGGGGTCATGGTTAGCATTATTTGTTTAGTTGAGATATCCCCCTTTCCATCTTCTTCTTCCTTCCTTCCTCTCCTCATTAGGTTAGCATTATTTTCTTGTTTGGTAGAGTAGATTTCATTTCTTGCTTAGTAGTGTAGTGTAGGAGAAGAGAAACACATTTTGTAATCTTTCTTTCTTAATCAAATTTTTGTTTCTTGTTCTTTATGTTCTTGTCTTTCATTTGATGCAATTTTTATTCCATTGTTTTGGTTAGATATTTATTTCTTTAGTTGTGCATGTGTTGTTTTTATTTTGTTGTATTCTTTGTTTACAAATTGATTAGTGATTAATCCATCCCCATTAGGGGGTCGAGAATGATGTGAAGTGTGAATGTTCTGAGATTGGTGTGTGTTTAATCTTCTACTTGGAGTTTTATATGATTTCCATGACTATTTTGTTGGGTTTCTCACTCTTGCCTTTGATGTGTTAATGGTCTTAACTTATGCTTAGCACATGTTTTGGCTAGTGGGCCAACTTTATGGGGAATGATGAGGTTAGGATATGGTTGGAGTGGGTAAAGAGATAAGGATGGCATGAATGGGCTTCAAATAGTTTGGTTATAAATTCTGGAAGGATTCTTGTATTATGGAACGAGTTCAAGGTGGATCTCTAGGTAACCTTTGAAACAACGCAATTGCTGCAGCTTGAGGGAAGGGAGACGAGATATGGGAGAAACATAGTGATTACAACGGTCTATGCTGAAAATGGGTACGTGGAGTGGAGGTCACTTTGGGAGGACCTTGGTCGAGCTACCCAGCAGCAACAATGCCTTGGCTGGTTTGTGGGGACTTCAATTGCATTATGAAAGCTGGTGAGAAGAGAGGGGGAGTGAGTATAAACATGGTGGCCATTGATGACTTCAATGCTTGTGTGGATCGACTCCAACTTGTGGAGGTCCCGTCTACCGGAGGAGAATTTACGTGGTCCAATTCTTTGCATGGGGAAGAAAGAATCAAGACGCGGATTGATAGAATCTTTATGTCCCATGTGTGGTTGGAGGCCTTTTCAGATTCTTACTATGTCGTGGGGGATAGGGACTTGAGTGACCACTCGATGCTCATCTTAACCACGAAAAAGGAGGGACCAAGGAAGAAGCGTATGTTTAGATTTGTGAATTTCTGGGTTGAGCATGAGACATTTTTGGATGTGGTGAAGGAGGCTTGGTCCACGAGGGTAGAATGTACTCCCATGTTTAGATTGGTAGCAAAGTTAAATGAGGTGAAGCGGGCACTTAAGAGATGGAGTGAGACTACCTTTGGTCATGTGGAGCAAAGGTTGGCAAAACTCAACTTTGTCTTGCTGAAATCAGGAAGCAAAGGGAGGAAAATCCACGCGATGAGGAACTCATTCAACGTGAAAGACTTTGCAAGGAGGTCCTGGACCGTGCCTTGGTCCAGGAGGAGGCTCTTGTGAGGCAGAAATCAAGGGTTCGATGGCTGCAAGAGGGTGACAGAAATTCCAGATTTTTCCATGCTTCCCTAAGAGTGCGGAGAGCCGCCAATAATGTGAGGAGTGTGAGTGAGGAAGGGGTGGTTATTGAGAATGAGGAAGCTATCCTTGAGGCCTTCCGAAGGCGATTTTCTAACTTATTTTCTAGTGATTTTCAGGTCCAGCTCCTTGACCCAACATTACCCCTCCCAATGGTGGGGGAGGTCGACTCACGAGCTATTATTCAGCCACTCGATATGAAGGAACTAGAAGAAGTGGTGAAACACTCGAACGTGGACAAGGCACCTGGCCCGGATGGATTTAATGAAATTTTTTCAAAGGCCGCGTGGGAGTGTGTGAAGAAGGACCTTTTCAAAGCTATCGACTCCTTCATGAGAAGTGGGAAACTCCTAAAGCAAGTTAACTACACTTCCATCACCCTTATTCCGAAGAAGACGACTCCAGCTTTGGTGGATGATTACCGACCCATTTCCCTTTGCAATATGATATATCGTTTCTTGTCAAATATTTTGGCAAATCGATTGAAGGTACTACTTCTTAAATGTGTGGGGAAAACGCAAAGTGCCTTTGTGAGTGGAAGGAGAATCACTTGAGCATCCCACAAGATATACCACAATATGCACTTGGGAGGAGGATGAGGAAGAATGTGTTTGAAGCTCGACCTTAGGAAAACATATGATTCTATCTCTTGGCAATTCCTAGAGGAGGTACTCAAGAGGGCCAACCCGACAATTGGTGTAAACTCATGATGGCTTGTGTGAGAGCTTCTTTTGTGGTCACGGTGAATGGTGAGAACTCTAAACCCTTTGTTTCCACGAATGGGCTGACGCAAGGGGATCCATTAGCCCCCTACCTCTTTGTTCTTTGTATGGAGGTGTTAAGTGCCATGTTCAGAAGGGAGGTTGAGAGGGGCACTCTCGAACCAGCAAGGTGTGAGGATGTACAAGTCTCCCACCTCCTATTTGCGGATGATGTGATGGTATTTGTTGTGGCTACAAGAGCAAATGCAAGAGTGATTAAGCGTATCCTTAATGATTTCTCAGCCACCTCCGGGCTGCAGCTGAACGTAGCAAAGAGTCAAGTTTTTATGGGAGGAGCAAATGAGGGTACATGGATATGTTCGCACCTAGGCATGGAGAGGGCTGATTTCCGGTTACCTATTTAGGTCTTCCACTCTTCGTCTCAAGGCTGGGGAGACATCATTGCACGAGATTAATTAGCAAGATTCAACATTGACTAAACACATGGAAGAGAAGCTTTCTATCAATGGCGGGTCATGTGGAGTTAGTCAAGAGTGTGCTCGTGTCCATGAGTATGTATCAATTGGACTTCAACCTTCCTCATCCCAAGAAAAATCTTAAACGAGGTGGAGAGTATATCATGACCCACTTCATTTGGGGAGGTCCTACAAAGTGGGTGGCTGTAACATGGAAGGACATTTCCAAACCAAATAAGGAGGGTGGTTTAGGGTTGAGGAGACTCAAGGACTGGAATGATGCTGGGCTGATCCGTCTCCTTTGGTTGATCATCGAGGATGGTAGTTCGCTTTGGGTTTGGTGTATGCGAAGGAAGTACTTGCAGAACTGTAACATATGGTTGGCTAGGCCACCGTCCGTGTGCTCTTCGGCATGGTGGGGCATTCTAAGTGTCTCAGACATGGCAAAGGATAAAATCCAATACCGAGTGGGAGACGGGACACAAATTCGGATTTTCACCGATCCTTGGTGTGGGCAACCATTCTTATCCTCGGTCGGAGGAGTACGACTCCAGTATGACATGGGGATGCCAAGGGATACTATGGTATCATATTTCATTCATGAAGGGGCTTGGATCCTCCCCTAGCTGAGGTCTCTAGATATGGTGGTACTATGGCCTAAGATTTTGCACACTCCAATCCACGGGGGGCGAGACACTCCTATTTGAGAGGGAGCGAAGAGTGATGTTTTTTTCAGAAAAGGAAGCTTGGAGTTGGGTAGTACCTCGACAAAGGAAAGTAGGCGGGACTGATATGGTTTGGCACAAAAATCACATACCAAAGCATGCACTTACGCTTTGGAGAGCTATGCGAAGATGGCTGGTCACTAAGGCTTTCATGCGAGCTAGGGGATCAAACCACGACCCTCTTTGTTTATTATGTGTGGAACGAGACGAGGATATGGCAAACCTATTCTGGGAATGCAATTTCTCCCGACAAGTTTGGGTACAAATCTTGGGAATACTACGGCTGGATACTAGCATCAACCTTATACTCTTGATGAGGAGGTTAAGAGGTTGCAAACGATGTGAGGGTCAAAGCTGCAGCAGGTTGCCACGAGACATGCTCTTGCAGCAACCATCTACGAGTGTTGGCAAGAGCGCAATAGGAGGATATTCGAGAACGAGAAGCGGTGACCCGAGGACGTGGGCACTCTTATAAAGGATGCAGTACACATGATGGGCACACAAATTCAGGAACTTAGAGATGATTCTGATGCGTTGAGATTGTATGAGAGTAGTTGGGGCTAGCTGAGACACCACTAGGGCGGTGAGTTAAATTTTGGTTATAGGTAGATTCTAGTTATGTACCAAACATTACTCGAGGGCTGTAATAGATAACATTTTTGTAGGTTGTATATGTTTACATACATCAATACAATAGAGCCAATGCCACGCTTTTGCTTTGCAAAAAAAAGAGAGGGAGGGAGAAGGACAAGTAGAGATAAAAGGTAAGGAGAGAGAGAAATAAAGAGAAGGAGAAAGGGAGAGAGAAGGAGAACGAGAGGAGTGAGAGAGAGTGAAGGTGACATAGAGGAAAAGAAAAGGGAGGAGGAGAGAGAAGGACAAGCAAAGTAGAAGGAAAGAGATGAGAGAAAGAGAAGGAGGGAGAAGGAGAGAGGAGAAGAAGGAGATGAGAAGTAGAACAAGAGAGAGGACATGGAGAGAGAAGGAGAATGAGGGAGAGAAGAATAAGGGCACACAGAGAGATGGAGAATGGGAGAGTAGATAAGGATAGAGAGAGAAGGACAATGGGAGTGAGAGGGGAGGAGAGAGAGAAGGAGACGAAGAGAGGAAAGATAGAGGAGCAGGAGGACGAGGAGAGAGAAGGAAAGAGGGGAGAAGAAGGAGGAGAGCGAGAGAGTACGACAGAGTGAGAGAGGAGGGGAGAGAGTGATGGATGATTGATCGTTTTATATTTAACCGCAAGTGCACGGCCGCGTTGAAGCGGTGGCAAATACGGGTCGTCCACTGGGAGGTGTGTCGACACTTGGTTTATTCGAAGGCGAGAGGTAAAAAGAAAGGAGAAAAGGATTGGTTACACTAATCTAAACTAAAAAGCTGAAACTAGAATGCAAAAGGAAATGAAGATAAGCAATAAAACTAAACCCCAAAGGGGGTAGAGAACTGATGTGAACATAAAGATGTGTGTGTGTGTGTGTGTTCAATTAAGCTCCTCACAACATGTAGTGCATGAAATCATAAAACTACATCCAATCTTGCCTCTACATGAATTAAGATAAGACTACATCATTAAAACATACAAGACAATGATTGGAATGAAGCTACATGAACTCAAGTATAAAGACTAGACCCTACTATGCCTCCACATGAATTAAGATGACTACATCATTAAAACATACAAGACATTAGCTAAGGAAAAGGCAACAAGAGTACATACACTACAAATTGTGTTTCCAACATTAACTTCATCCATATCCTAACCTTATCATTCCCCATAAAATAGGTCCACTAATCAAAGCATAAGCTAAGCTTCATTCAAGAGCATTAGCATATCAAAGATAAGAGTGGAGACCCATTAGATGGTTATGGAAATCATATAAAGCTCAAGGGATAAAAATAACACACACTTAATACACTACATTATTAAATCACATATTTCTCCACCCCCCAAATAGGGATGGAACTACTCACTACTCATTACACTAACTAATTTAGCAAAGGAAAGCATAATACTGAAATGAAATTTATACTACTTAAGCAAGAAATATTAAAGAAGCATAAAACTAAACAAACAAACAAGCATGCAAAGGAAAGGAAATTAAACTAAGAGAGAAACAACATCATTAAAAGAAAACTTATATTATTAACTCACTCAATTACAAGTAGCTCTTCCTCCACTAGAGTTTTGCTTCAAGGCTTCACTCTTAGTAGGGAAGATGGCCACCAAGAAGGAGATGGATACAATGGGAGGTGAAGAGTTCTATTTATAAGCATGGAAAAGCTAATCCGGGACAATCCCCCGATGTGGGACTAAACCAATACCAAAAATAGCCTAAACACATGATAATACAAGTCCAGGAAGAATCTTGGCTGATTTGGGCTTAACCAGACCGCCAATTGGCGGCCTATAAAGCCCAGATCCGGCTGGGTCTTCTGGTGGGCTTGCCTTGGTGTGTTTCTTGGTCTTGGATGCATCTAGCTGGTTTAGTGGAGCTCCGACCCGAATCGAATTGACAAAATACTCCTCATGATGGTGTGAAGTTTCCTGTTTTGCTCTTAGGTCCTTCTGTCTTACGATCAGGTCCTTCCCCCTTGCATCTTGGTCCCCAGGTCTCACAATTAGGTCCTTTTTTCCTGCTTTTGGGTCCTTTCATGGCTCTTCTCTTCAAACCTCTTTATTTCTGAAAACTAAACATAAAACTCGTCACATAGCATTGCTTAGGTGTAAGATAATGGATAAAAGGTACAAATATAAGCATGAAATGATGTCAATCAAATACCCCCACACCTAAGTTTTTGCTAGTCTCGAGCAAAACAAAGAAAGGAAAAAGCGTACGAAAAACAAGAAATCCTAACTCACTTTCGTAGGAATCACGGTTGCACTTAGCATGTGCAACAAGCCGTTAAACCTCCTTGTTGCCAAGGAGGAGGAGTGGTGTCTCCTGAGGGTTTTCAGCGGATATACCCACAAAATCCGAACAAGATGCATTAATCAATCTAGCTACACGACTCGTTGGACTTATTTTGTCGATCATGGAATGCGGTAATACTACGGGTCGACTCTATATATGTAATCAGTCCACACACCTAGCCTAATGAGTTATTCGTGAGAGTTAACTAAGGAATTAAGTGAAAGACATGGGCAACCTTAACTTCTGAATGTGAAACAAAGTGTAAAGTCCATTTTGGTTCTTATTTGACTCTTCTTTTCTTTTTTTTCTTTTTTTCTTTTCTTTTTCTGTTCTTTCTCTCTTTTTTTTTCTTTTTCTTTGGAGCATTTATTGGTTGGTGTTTGATTCTCCCAGGGTCAGGTTTCGTGCATCATTGCCTATGAGGACTTACACTATCACGTACACCTTCCCCCAAATCTCCACATAGGGCGATCCCTACCACCCGTGTAACGGGAGTTCGGTCGGTGCATCCCAAGTCAGATGACTCGAAAGCACCAGGCACAAAGTCCCCTCAGACCTACTTTCCCGAGTGATAGGAGCCGTGCGAGAAGAGAGAACACCACTTATTTATTCATTTATCTACATGGGAACCAAAACCCCTACACTTAAGTTTCACAAAAAGATATTAAGGGCCCTTGACTACAACAAACTTCCTAAATTAACAAACACAAATTATTTGACTCACTAGGTTCAGGGTGGACTTCTTTAAATGTTTGAGCACTGAAACCCTATGATTACTCACCCCCAAAGGAAAACTGGGGTGCATCCTAACGACTCGATAAATCCTAAAGCCACGTACTAGATATCCTAATGCATCAAGTTCAAGACAATTTTGGGAGCTTTCTTTTTACTTTGCCTCTCAACGGTTTTGCACATGCTAAACACACGCAAAACCCACAAAACATTTTCTTTCGAAAACACATGAAGATTTTGAAAGAAATGTGAAAATTTTGAAGCACTAGGCAAGCAAAAGAAGACAAGTCACCCAAGGATCATGGCAAGCAGATATATCGATATTAAATGCAGCACACTATCATGACCCTAACAATGCAAACAAAAGAAAACAAAATCAAAGGAAAAAGACTCGACTATGTACACATGTAAAACACCCCCCCACACCTACTTCATGCATTGTCCTCAATGAATGCAAGCAAGATACTACAAGGATTGATGCATAAAAAGGAGAGATCTCACCAACATGAAGTACAAAGGGAAGTGCAAGGTCATGTTGATGGACATAACCCGAATTCCCTCAAAACCTGTGAGATGCTAAAGAAAGGGATACAAATACGTGAAAGAAATGGGGCCCAAATACTCAAGGGTTGGGGCCCACAACAATCGATGCACACTGAAGGAGTCTTTTTTTTTTTTTAACTATGTATAAACATGAAAGCTCAACCACTCATGTAGGAGCATGAATGGTTGAGTGCGAGGGAGGTTCATGAAGGAACATGACCTCCTCGACTTCGGCTGGTGCCCCCTCCAAGTAGGGTTTGAGGCGTTGTCCATTAACTTTGAACACGTCCCCATTCCCTAGGTTCAAGATTTCAACCGCTCCATGAGGATAAACAGTTTGGACAATAAACGGGCCAGACCAGCGACTGCGGAGCTTACCCGCAAACAGATGAAGCCGGGAATTGTAGAGCAACACCTTCTGCCCGGCCGTAAACACCTTTCGCATAATCATGCAATCGTGAAACATCTTGGCTCGGGACTTATGAATTTTGGCATTCTCGTACGCATCATTGCGTAACTCTTCTAATTCCACAATGTCGAACTTACGTTGTACTCCTGCTTGATCAAGATCCATATTCAGGTTCTTGATCGCCCAGAAAGCACGATGCTCAAGCTCGACGGGTAGGTGGCAAGCCTTGCCGTACACTACCCGATAAGGGGACATACCCAAATTGGTCTTGTACGCGGTGCGGAAAGCCCACAATGCGTCATTCAATTTGGTAGACCAATCCTTCCTCGAGGAACTAACCGTCTTCTCAAGAATTTGCTTTAATTGACGGTTAGAGATTTCGACCTGCCCACTAGTTTGCGGATGGTATGGGGTCGCAAGCTTGTGGGTGATCGAATATTTCCTCATAAGCGCTTCAAAGGAGCGATTACAGAAGTGGGTACCCCTATCGCTGATTATGGTACGAGGAGTACCAAATCGCGCAAAAATGTCCCTCAAGAATTTGGTGACCACCTTGTTGTCATTGGTCTTTGTGGGTATAGCCTCAACCCACTTAGACACATAGTCAACGGCCACCAGAATGTAAACATTCCCGAAAGAGTTCGGGAAGGGACCCATGAAATCGATGCCCCACACATCGAAGATGTCGACAACAAGGACATTTTGCAAAGGCATCATGTCACGTCGACCAATCCTGCCAAGGCGCTGGCACCTATCACATTGCTTACAAAAGTCGTAAGCATCCTTGAAAAGAGAGGGCCAGTAGAATCCAGATTGGAGCACCTTGGCAGCAGTTTTCTTTGCTCCAAAGTGTCCTCCACATGCCTTGGAATGGCAGAAATGGAGCACACTTTGGAACTCGGTATCTGGGACGCACCGCCTGAAAATTTGGTCAGAGCAGTATTTGAATAGGTAGGGGTCGTCCCAGTGAAAGAATCTGGCATACGATCTAAATTTGGATTGGTCAGATTTTGACCAACCCACAGGAAATTGCTCGGTCACGAGGTAGTTCACGATGTCGGCAAACCAAGGGTTATCTTCGATCATGAACAACTGCTCGTCAGGAAATTTATCGTCAATGATTTGGTCCTGTGGGTTGGTCGTCTCTAGACGAGACAAGTGGTCAGCTACAACGTTGTCACACCCTTTTTTGTCCCGAATCTCGAGATCGAATTCTTGTAACAACAAGATCCATCTCAAGAGTCGGGATTTTGCATCTTTCTTCGCCATGAGGTGCTTGATGGTTGTGTGATCAGAATAGATAATCACGTGGGAGCCAATCAAGTACGACCGGAATTTCTCCAAAGCAAATATGATCGCTAAGAATTCCTTCTCGGTCACAGTGTAGTTCAATTGGGCATCATTGAGTGTTCTACTGGCATAGTAGATCACATGAGGCAATTTGTCCAATCGTTGCCCAAGCACTGCTCCCACAGCGAAGTCAGATGCATCACACATTAACTCAAAGTGTTCAGTCCACACCGGTGCCTTAATAATGGGAGCTGAAGTCAACTCTTTCTTCAAGGTCAAAAAGGCATGGTGGCAATCCGGTGTGAACTCAAAAATGACATCCTTAGCCAACAAGGCGGTGAGAGGTCGAGCGTTTTTGCTAAAATCCCGAATGAACCGCCTATAGAATCCAGCATGCCCCAAAAAGGCGCGGATATCCTTCACATTACGTGGCGGTGGGAGATTAGCAATGATACCCACTTTGGCGGGATCGACCTCAATTCCCCTACTTGAGACCACATGTCCAAGTACAATCCCTCGCTTCACCATGAAGTGACATTTCTCCCAATTGAGAGCGAGGTTCTTCTCACGGCATCGCTTGAGAACAAGGCTCAAGTGATGAAGGCACTCATCAAAGGAAGTGCCAAATATGGAAAAGTCGTCCATGAAGATCTCAAGGAAACGCTCAACCATCTCGGAGAAGATGCTGATCATACACCTCTGAAACGTTGCCGGTGCGTTGCATAACCCAAAGGGCATGCGACGGTAGGCAAACGTGCCAAAGGGACAAGTGAATGTGGTTTTCTCTTGGTCCTCGGGGGCGATGGGAATTTGGTTGTAACCGGAGTATCCATCAAGAAAACAATAGTACTCATGTCCGGCCAACCTTTCCAACATCTGATCAATGAATGGCAACGGGAAATGATCTTTCCGCGTTGCCGCATTGAGCTTGCGATAATCAACGCAAACTCGCCAGCCAGTTTGCAGGCGTGTCGGGATAAGCTCATTATGCTCATTCTCCACAACCGTCACGCCTGACTTCTTGGGAACCACATGGACAGGACTCACCTACGAACTATCAGAGATAGGATAGATTATGCCATGATCCAAGCACTTAAGAACCTCCTTTCGGACGGCTTCTTTCAGTACAGGATTCAATCTACGTTGTGGGTCCCTGCGGGGCCTAGAATCCTCTTCCATGTGGATCCGATGCTGAACAATACCAGGGCTAATTCCCTTGATATCCTTCAAGGACCACCCGATCGCCTCTTTGTTTTCAAAGAGTACTCTTCTGAGGGCAACCTCTTGATCTTTTTCAAGATCAGAAGCAATAATGAGTGGCAAGGTCTCATTATCCCCTAAAAAGATGTACTTTAGGTTATCGGGGAGCGGTTTAATCTCGACCAGAGGTGGGTCCTTGTCGGATTCAGAGTTAATTTCAAGTGACTCAAGGGCCACGGGGTAAGAGGAGCAAGCACCCAGATGTGCCTCCTCGTCCAGAGATATGCTGGCGGATTCCTCAAGATCCTCTTCACTCGCAACCTGATCATTAGGCACCTCAATAATATGTCGATGTGAGTCGAACATGCCTAATGAATCGGGCTCATCCGTGTCCTGGATGAAATTGGCTCCGACTGAGTCGTCGAAAAGCCCAGGTTGCTTACCAAGAGTGAAGATGTTGAAATCCGCCGTGAGGTTTCCAAAAGACAACCTAATCAAGCCATTGCGACAATTGATCAAGTCATTAGATGTCGCAAGAAATGGCCTCCCAAGGATTACAGGAATTTGTCCTTGTGGGTTGGACACGGGTTCGGTATCCAAGATGATGAAATCAACTGGAAATACGAACTCCCCCACTTTGATAAGGACATCCTCCACACTCCCTCGTGGGATTTTGACAGATCTATCAGCCAATTGGAGGGTTGTCCTCGTTGGTTTAAGATCGCCTATCCCAAGGTTGACATAGACTGAGTAAGGCAGGAGATTCACAGATGCCCCCAAATCCAATAGAGCTTGAGAGATGGTCACATTCCCAATCATGCAAGAGACAGTTGGACAACCAGGGTCCTTGTACTTGACAGTCATGGGTTGTGTCAATATGGAGCTCACATTGGCGGCCAAGAAGGCCTTCTTGGGCACATTTGTTTTTCTCTTGGTGGTGCAAAGGTTTTTGAGGAACTTGGCATACGGTGGCATTTGTTGAACAACGTCCAACAACGGGATGTTCACCTTTACTTGCCTAAGTACCTCAACGATCTTATCCCAATGCTCATCACGTTTTTTAGTCAACCGATGAGGGAATGGTGCCTTGGGGACATAGGAATCACGAGGAGGAGTCTCAGAATTAGGTTCCTTGACAGGCTCAAGACTCTCCTCGGAAGACTTGCCAACAGGATTGGCTTCCGGCATGTTCACATTGTTGTCAACGACCCTTCCCGATCTCAAGGTATGAATAACATTAGCATGTTGGGAAGGGTCACTTTCAACATTGTGTACATTCTGCCTGGTATTAGCAGGCTGACCCCTGGGATTTACCACAGGTTGACTTGGGAACTGACCCTTCTCGCGTTCATGGAATTGATGAGCCAATTGGCTAACTTGCATTTCCAAAGCCTTGACTGTACTTTGCATGCTCTGCATGAATGCTTGAAGGGTCGGATCACTAGAAGGGTCCTTGGGGTCAACCCGCTGAGGTGGTGGAGTCTGGTTAGAATAACCCGACGAAGAGGCCTGACCAGGTTGGTAATTTTGGTGCTGAGACCTTTGATGTGGGGGTTGGTAGGTCGCCGATGGGCGTGGAGGTTGATAAGGTGGAGGTTGAGGTTGAGCGTGCGAGCTCTGACCGTGTCCTCCACTAGACCCCCAAGAGAAGTTAGGATGGTTACGCCATCCCGGGTTAAAGGAATGACTGTACGGGTCGTTTCGGGGCCTTTGATGATACATCGCATTTGCATGCTCCGTATCTCTTGGAGCGTAAGCGCACTCCAAGTCATCATGTCCCGACAGTCCACACCTAGTACACCCGGGAGTAGCGACCTGAGCTACAGGAGCTCGGTGCATCTCCAAACTCTCTATCCTACGCATGAGAGCAGCCATTTTCACCTCAGACGCGATAGTCGACTCAACATGATATGATCCAGCTCGACCAGAAGACCTGGCGGCTGGTGGCTCTCTCATGGTGTCCCACTCGAAGGTGCGCTCAGCCATGGATTCAAAAGTGTCCCATGCCTCCTCGATGGGTTTCATTTGGAAGTCACCCTGACACATCGACTCCAACAATGTGCGGGTGTTGTAGTTGATGCCCTCATAAACAATCTGGCACAGCTGCCATAGCTCAAGTCCATGATGAGGGCATTGCTGGAGAAGGTCCTTGAACCTCTCAAAGAAACCATGAAAAGATTCGGTCTCGGTCTGATACATTTGATGTATCTGGTGCCGTATCTGTTGAGTTTTCCTTTGAGGGAAAAATCTCTTCAGAAAGACGGTCACAAAGTCATCCCAAGACCGAATCGAGCTCGCCGGGAGGCTATACATCCATTTCTTCGCATTATCCTTCAATGCGAAAGAAATCATCCTCAACCGGACAGAATCCTCGTCAAGCTGTTGAAGCTTGAACATGGAGCACACTTCCTCGAATTCGCGTATAAAGATATACGGATCCTCCTTATTGGCAGTGAAGGTCGGAAGCATGCTCACATACTGAGGTTTTAGCTCATAGTTGTTCCCGCGAGCAGGGGGAACAACTATGCAAGAAGGTTGCGCGGCCCGAACAGGATGGGTCCGCTCCCACAAGGTCATCGGCCTATCATGTCGAGCTAAAGGTGGTGGTGCACCTAGAACTCGATCCTGACCGAATCTCCCTTCCTCTCGAGTCAGAGGAGGAGGAGAAGGAGGTCTACGTGGTGGTGGAAACGGACCGAGGTAGTCCATGTATGGAACCCGGTCCCCTTCGCCACCATGAGACGACTCGGCCTCTTGCTCCAAAGGAGCACGAGGCGGAGATGGTCGATCACCAAGATCTTCCATCTCAGAAGTATGCACTCTCTCGAGCCGAGCGCTCTCACCAAAACGAGCCCAACCTCGCATACAATGCTCGACTCGACTCTAAACCTACACACAACAGAAGGTGTACTAGAGGAGGAGACTATACGTAGAGAATAGATGAGGAGAGGACTCAGATGAGGAGGGAAGAATCCCTAGAGCTAGCGAGGGTAGTGGGATCAGGAAGAAGCCTAACTAGCAAGCACGGCTCAAACAAAGTAAGGCAATGGGTCCTTAAGCTAGACGACGCCTAACTTCGAGGTCACTAGCCTCGACACGTCTCACCTCCCTACAACGAGGACCACAATGCCCAGCAAGTGATACCAGATCCGGAGATCCAGTACCTCCTACTATCGACAAGGTAGGCAACGCCGATCAGGTCATGACGGTCTCAACTAGATTACTCTCCTAGTGCGCCCGCAATCCTAGGGCCAATGTCTACTTGCTTTTAGTTAAAGCTTTATTAAGAGTGATTTTTGGGGCCAAGGAAAGGGTGATGAAATCCCCCACCTTATCTTTTATGGGACAGCCCCTCCTTAGTAGCGATTTGATCCTAGATCTAGCAATCAATCGCTCCAATCAAACGCTCTCTCACTCTTGTCCTGATGCACCTTACTAACTAATGCATGAACGAAACATGCATGAATGAGGGATGTGGGTGCACGTACCTCACGCCAGCAATCAACGACAAAATGTAAAGCAAAGAAAAGACAAATGCATGCAAGGTCTACCAATGGTGCATGACCTAGATGGCAAGAACTCTAATCTTTTGCTTTGAGTTTTATGGTCCAAGTTGATTAAAGGGGGAGTGATTAATGATCTGGGAGCAAATAAGAAGTCACAGCATGCAAAATTGGGCTCCCAGATAACACAAATTACAACACTAACTACCAACAAAAATTTCAAGGAAATCAACGCTCACCGGGCCGCCAATTGGCGGTCTTCCACCGCTGATTGGCGGTCTGTTTAGGTCGTTACTTCCTCAAACTTCTCCAGTAGCCTCCCCTTGACCTTGTGGTTCCCTGAAACTAAGAAAAACTAAAAACAAAAAATTAAAAACCCCTCGAATCGTCCAAACCAAGGTCTGGACAGAGCACCTCCCCGGCAACGGCGCCAAAAACTTGATTGATCGTTTTATATTTAACCGCAAGTGCACGGCCGCGTTGAAGCGGTGGCAAATACGGGTCGTCCACTGGGAGGTGTGTCGACACTTGGTTTATTCGAAGGCGAGAGGTAAAAAGAAAGGAGAAAAGGATTGGTTACACTAATCTAAACTACAAAGCTGAAACTAGAATGCAAAAGGAAATGAAGATAAGCAATAAAACTAAACCCCAAAGGGGGTAGAGAACTGATGTGAACATAAAGATGTGTGTGTGTGTGTGTTCAATTAAGCTCCTCACAACATGTAGTGCATGAAATCATAAAACTACATCCAATCTTGCCTCTACATGAATTAAGATAAGACTACATCATTAAAACATACAAGACAATGATTGGAATGAAGCTACATGAACTCAAGTATAAAGACTAGACCCTACTATGCCTCCACATGAATTAAGATGACTACATCATTAAAACATACAAGACATTAGCTAAGGAAAAGGCAACAAGAGTACATACACTACAAATTGTGTTTCCAACATTAACTTCATCCATATCCTAACCTTATCATTCCCCATAAAATAGGTCCACTAATCAACGCATAAGCTAAGCTTCATTCAAGAGCATTAGCATATCAAAGATAAGAGTGGAGACCCATTAGATGGTTATGGAAATCATATAAAGCTCAAGGGATAACAATAACACACACTTAATACACTACATTATTAAATCACATATTTCTCCACCCCCCAAATGGGGATGGAACTACTCACTACTCATTACACTAACTAATTTAGCAAAGGAAAGCATAATACTGAAATGAAATTTATACTACTTAAGCAAGAAATATTAAAGAAGCATAAAACTAAACAAACAAACAAGCATGCAAAGGAAAGGAAATTAAACTAAGAGAGAAACAACATCATTAAAAGAAAACTTATATTATTAACTCACTCAATTACAAGTAGCTCTTCCTCCACTAGAGTTTTGCTTCAAGGCTTCACTCTTAGTAGGGAAGATGGCCACCAAGAGGGAGATGGATACAATGGGAGGTGAAGAGTTCTATTTATAAGCATGGAAAAAGCTAATCCGGGACAATCCCCCGATGTGGGACTAAACCAATACCAAAAATAGCCTAAACACATGATAATACAAGTCCAGGAAGAATCTTGGCTGATTTGGGCTTAACCAGACCGCCAATTGGCGGTTCCAGACCGCCAATTGGCGGCCTATAAAGCCCAGATCCGGCTGGGTCTTCTGGTGGGCTTGCCTTGGTGTGTTTCTTGGTCTTGGATGCATCTAGCTGGTTTAGTGGAGCTCCGACCCGAATCGAATTGACAAAATACTCCTCATGATGGTGTGGAGTTTCCTGTTTTGCTCTTAGGTCCTTCTGTCTTACGATCAGGTCCTTCCCCCTTGCATCTTGGTCCCCAGGTCTCACAATTAGGTCCTTTTTTCCTACTTTTGGGTCCTTTCATGGCTCTTCTCTTCAAACCTCTTTATTTCTGAAAACTAAACATAAAACTCGTCACATAGCATTGCTTAGGTGTAAGATAATGGATAAAAGGTACAAATATAAGCATGAAATGATGTCAATCAATGGACAAGGAGAGAGAAGTAGAGGGAGATGGAGGAGGGAAGGAGGAAGAAGGAGAGAGAAGGCGACGAAGAGAGCGAGAAGAGCGGAGATGGGAAGGAGAAGGAGAGAGAGGGAGAGAGCCAAAGGAGAAGGCAAGCGAGGGAGAGAGACAAGAAGAAGAGAGAGAAGGAGAAGGGAAAATGGAAAGAGAAGGAGAGGTATCAAGGACAACATCTGAAGCTCAGAGAGATGGACAAGGAGAGAGAAGTAGAGGGAGATGGAGGAGGGAAGGAGGAAGATAGAGACGGAGAGAGGGAGATGAGCGGAGATGGGAAGGAGAAGGAGAGAGGGGGAGAGAAGCAAGAGGAGAAGGAGAGAGAGGGAAGGAGATTGAAGACGAAGAGTGAAGGATAAGGAGAGAGAAGATAGAAGGAAGGAGAGAATCAGAGCGAGGAGTGAGAAGAAGAGAGCACGAGACAATAAGAGAGTGAAAAACAAGGAGAATGAGGGGGGAGAGAGAAGGAGAGTGTAGGACGAGAGAGAAGAAAATAGGGAAACAAGGAGAGATGGAGAGATGGAGAGAGATAGCCAAAAGGAGAAGGAGAGAGGAGAGGTGGATGGAGGGGGGAGAGAGAGAAGGGCAAGGATACGGAGGAGAGATGGACAAGTAGAGAGAACAATAGGGAATGAGAGAGAGGGAGAAGGGGAGAGATAAGGAGGGACTGAAACGGAGAAGGGGACAGAGTGAATTAGAGTGAGAAGTAGAGAGAGGAGAGAAAAGGAGACTGTGAATGAAAGAAAAGGAGAGAGAGAAAGAGAAGGAGAGGGAGAAAGAGTGAGGGAGTCGGTAAGTGAGCGAGATGGAGAAAGACAAGGAGAAGGATAAAGAGAAGGAAGAGGGGACTGTAAGGGAAGGAGAGAAGGAAAGAGGGAGGGAGATGGAGTAGTAGAGATAAACGGTAAAGAGAGAGAAATAGAGAGAAGGAGAAGGGAGAGTGAGAAGGAGAACAAGAGGAGTGATAGATAGTGAAGGTGACGGAGATGAAAAGAAAAGGGAGGAGGAGAGAGAAGTACAAGCGAAGCAGAAGGAGAGAGATGAGAGAAAGGGAAGGAGGACAAGGAGGAAGAGGGGGAGGGAGAAGAAGGAGATAAGAGAAGAAGAAGGAGATGAGAAGGAAAACAAAAGAGAGGACAAGGAGAGAGAAGGAGAATGACAAAGAGAACAATAAGGGCACGCAGAGAGAAGGAGAATGGGAGAGTGGATAAGGATAGAGAGAGAAGGATAATGGTAGTGAGAGGGGAGGAGAGCGAGAAGTAGACGAAGAGAGGAGAGATAGTGGAGGAAGGGAGAGAAGGAATGAGGGGAGAAGAAGGAGGAGAGCGAGAGAGTACGACAGAGTGCGGGAGGAAGGGAAAGAGAGATGGACAAGGATAGAGAAGTAGAGGGAGATAAAGGAGGGATGGAGGAAGAAAGTGACGGAGAAAAAGAGAAGAGCGGAGATGGGAAGGAGAAGGAGAGAGGGGGAGAGAAACAAGAGGAGAAGGCTAGCAAGGAAGAGAGAGACAGGAAGAAGAGAGAGAAGGAGAAGGAAAATGGGAAAGAGACGGAGAGGTACTGAAGTAGAGAGAGATAAGGAGAGAGGGGAGGGCAGAAAAGAGGGGAAGAAAAGAATGGGAGGAGAGAGACGGCTGGCCTTTGCGAGGGTGTGCGTGGAAGTCGCCCATGATTTTGAATACCCAAGTTGGGTGGAAGTTCAAGTGGAAGGCACCGGCATACATAGAGTCCTTGTGGAGTATGAATGGAGGCCCGGGTATTGCATGGAGTGTATGGAGTTTGGCCACGAAATTGGGAAGTGCCCAAGGAAGCAAGCAACAAGCAAACAAGAGGTGGTGCCAAAGGAGAAGGCTGAGAAGTGGGTAGTGGTATCTCGAAGGAAGGCTGGATATGGGGCTGGAAAGGTGGGGAACACATACATTGAGGAGGCAAACCTAGAGCATGCTGGAACACCAAGAACCATAGGCGAGGTGGGAAGGGGAGAGGCTAGCCGGAGAGATGGAGAGGGAGAGGAGGGTGAAAGAGATGATGACACGGATGCTAGGGGGGCTGACGTGGATGTGAGTGCAAGTAAGGAGGGGACACGTGGAGGGCCAGGTGGGAGAGATAGGAGCAACGAAAATAACAAGGTCTTGGCACATTTTTGCTCCCCCCAAAATTTGGAAGGAACAAATGGGGAGCCTCCACATCACACCATGGAAACAAACTTGGGAGACAACTTGGCAGTGCTCCCAAAGCCTCTAACGGATTCAAAGAGGGGTGCAAAAGCAAAGGAGTCTATTGGTGGCCAAAAGGAGCAAAGGTTAGTGGGGAGGGAAAGTGTGTGTTCCATTTTGGGACAAACCAATGACAAGGGGCTTGAGTGCTCTAGTGCTGCATGGGCAAATGAGGAGAGGACAAGTGGACATGAAGAAGACAAAATGGGGTATCACAAGACTCCTCCAAAAGACCATAGCTTGGGACAATATTCTCTTGGTGGCCAAGGGGGACTTGCCCATGACCTCATGCATGGAAATTTCTCACGTGCAACTTGTGGGGTGGGGGAGTTCACTTTGGACACATTGGAAATTTCAGAGATATCCCCACAAAGGAAATCGCAGCAAGCAAAGGAGATGGATCCAAAAATATGTGAGAGAAGGAGAAACATCTCCAAAGGAGAGGAGGAAGAGGAAAATGGATGAGCTTCTATGGTGCAAAATGAGGCACGATGGGATTTAACCACAAGTGTGGCACGAGGAAATGAGCATGGAAAGAAAGTGGAAGAACCGAGTGGGGAAGGGTTTGAAGTACGTGGATCCTCGGAGGACAAACTCATGGAGAGCGTAGAAGAGAGGAAAGAAGAAGCGCGTGAGTAAACACACACAAAACGGGTAGCCTCCCCACCATCCCTACTTAGGAGATCCGGGAGAAAGAGTGGTTGGAGCAAAGGAGGTCATGTGGAGGGAAGGGGTTTGCACCCCGCACCTTGAATCCATGAATATCTTAGTGCGGAATGTGCGCGGAGCAAATAGACACGGCCGTGCACTCATGATTAGGGGTCGAATAAAGGAGGTAAACCCGGATGTGGTGTGTCTTGTGGAGCACAAGGTCAAGTATAAAAAACTTCAACGATTTAAGCGTGCGATTGGCCCAACGAATGGACGTCAAATAGTATGATTGTGGACTCCGGGAGGATTTTGGTGCTATGGAATGATCAGATAGTAAGCTTGGGAGTTACGTTCGAATCAACACAACTTCTTCACTTCCATGGGCGTTTGAGAAAGGATGGCATTGATTTTGACCTTACGACCATCTACGGAGAAAATGGCCACGTGGATCGGCAAGCATTGTGAAGGGACCTACTAGATGTTGCACCACATGAATCAAGACCTTGGCTGGTTGGGGGAGACTTTAATTGCATCAGGTCACCTAGTGAAAAACGTGGAGGGTCCGCTGGAAATGAGATTGCCATTCAGGAATTCAATGATTGCGTTGATGCTCTCCAGCTCCTAGAGATGCCGTCTACGGGAGGTGAATTTACGTGGTCAAACTCTTCTGAGGGAAGGGCTTGCATTGAGACGAGGATAGATAGAGTTCTGATGAACCACGCGTGGCTGGAGGTATTTCCCCACTCGTTCTATGTTGTCGGTGCAAAGGACCTAAGTGACCATGCCATGCTTGTTATGAAGACGGAAGGAAATGAAAGATGGAAGAAGAAGATGTTCTGATTTCCAAATTATTGGGCGGATCATGAGGAGTTTGGGGGAGTTGTTCAACGAGCTTGGACCACATATGTTGAAGGCACCCCCATGTATCGTGTGGTGGGCAAGCTAAACGAAGTGAGGAAGGCCTTTATAAGCAGGAGTGGGCACACCTTTGGCAACATTACAAACAAGGTCGGAGAGGCACGAGACACACTTGAGGAGGCGAGAACGAAACTACTCAGCCACCCATCTGATGAAGGGCTGGCTCTGGCCGCACGGGACGCAAGGGATACGCTTGCTCGAGTCCTCCTTTGGGAGGAGTCCATCATTCGAAAAAAATCAAGAGTAAAGTTGTTAAAGGAGGGAGATCGAAACACTAGGTTTTTCCATACACAACTTAGAGTGAGGAGAGCCACCAATCAAGTGAGGCGAGTGGGGGAGGAACCAAATAGAGTGGAGGATGAGGCCGGCATCCGAGAAGCCTTCCGGCTCTTTTATGCTAACTTGTTTGCTAATAATTTTCAGGTACAACCTCTCAACCAAACCATTATCTTACCACGATCACGCAAGAAGAGGGGGCAGCTTTAATTCGAAAGCTAGACCCTAAAGAACTCCAAGACGTAATGTTAAATGCAAATGTGGACAAGGCGCCGGGGCCCGATGGATTCAATGCCAAGTTCTTCAAAGCCACATGGGATATTATCAAGAAAGACCTTATTAAGGTTGTTGCCTCATGCCTTGAGACTGGGAGGGTTCTAACTCAATGGAACAACACGTCCATCACGATCATCCCGAAAAAAAAGACCCCAACTTTGGTAGAGGACTTTCGACCCATAGCTCTATGCAACATGACGTATAGATTCACGTCCAAAGTGCTTGCAAATCGCTTGAAGGGGCTGTTACCATGGTTGGTGGGGGAAAATCAGAGTGCTTTTGTCAAAGGTCGGAGAATCGGTGTAACATTTTACTAGCACATGAGCTTTGTCACAACCTTCATCTTGAGAAAGGGAATGGCCGTATGTACATAAAGATGGACATAAGGAAAGCATATGACTCCATTTCTTGGGAGTTTCTTGACCAAGTAATGGAGAGGTTCAGCTTTCCGGACAAGTGGCGACGGCTGATTTTGGCATGTGTAGAGGCCTCGTTCATGGTGACCGTAAATGGAGCAAACTCAGCCCCATTCCGAGCCCGAAATGGGTTGAGGCAAGGTGACCCTTTGCCCCCCTACCTATTTGTGTTGTGCATGGAGGTGCCGAGTGAGATGGTGCGGATGGCGGTCTTAAAGAAAAAAATCGAGCCATTAACTTGTGGAGATATTCACATGTCACATCTATTGTTTGCGGATGATGTTTTGTTATTCGCCAAGGCTACAAAGGAAAATGCGAGGGCCATTAGAAGGGTTCTTGAGGAGTTCACAACAAGTTCGGGGCTGAGAATCAATGCTTTGAAAAGTCAAGTCTTCATGGGAGGTGACGTGGTGCATGGATCGAAGCACATCTTCGAATGGAGTGAAAGGCTTTCCCGGTTGTCTACCTTGGGCTGCCTTTGTTTTCCGGGAGGATGGGACGGAGCCATTGTGCACCTTTGCTGAGCAAAGTAAGGGCACAACTCACCACCTGGAAGGAAACTCTCCTATCTATGGCTAGAAGAGTGGATCATGTGCGCAGTGTCCTTACATCCCTCAACATCTACTGGACATCGGTTTTCCTACTATCAATGAAAACTTTGAAAGAACTGGACAACATCATGTGTCATTTCATTTGGGGAGGGGAGAAGAAGTGGGTCATGGTAGCATGGAAGGACGTGTGCACACCTAAAGAAGAGGGAGGCCTCGGACTCAAGAGACTAACGGAGTGGAATGACGTGGGCCTCCTCCGGTTGTTTTGGCTTGTGGTGGCGGACAACAATTCGCTATGGGCTAAATGTGTTCGCCAGAAGTACTTAAAAAATTGCTCCATTTGGCTTGCACGACCACCATCTACCTCCTCCTGGGCATGACGTGGCTTGCTTCGAGTTCGAGACATTGCTCGGAAGCACATCCAGTACGAGGTGGGAAACGGGGAAGACATACGATTCTTCCAACACCCATGGTGTGGAGAGCCGTTCCAATGCAAGGCTTGGGGTGACCAGCTCCACTATGAGATGGGAGTACCTTGGGACACTAGGGTCTCATATTTCATACGAGAGGGGGCTTGGAGCCTCCCACCCCCACGATCTAGCGTGATGGGAGAAATCTGCTCGAGGGTGCGACACACTAGGATTTTCGGAGGCATGGATAGACCCTTTAGACCGAATGGAAAGGGTGCTGCACTAGGCATGAAAGAAGTGCGGAGTTGGGTGAGAGAACCGGGTAGAAAGGTGGCTTGGGCAGGCGTGGTTTGGCACAAATTTGCTGTCCCCAAACATGCACTCACGACATGGAGAGCAATGAAAGGACGCTCACTTACAAATGAGCTCATGCTGCAGCGAGGAGCAATGCATGACCCAACTTGTGTGTTGTGTGACGGCAAGGAAGAGGACATGGAGCACCTCTTCTGGGGATGTCCATACATAAAGGACGTGTGGAGATCCCTCCTTGGATACTTGCAGCTCAACCCGCGCGTGGCACGAAATTTAGAGGGTGAGGCCATGCGTCTATCACATGCACGGGGAAGCAGACTTGGAAAGGTAGTAAGACGGTGGGTTTTTAATGCTATGATCCATGAGTGCTGGCTGGAACGGAACTGAAGGATATTTGAGAACGAAAGAAAGAAGTCGGTAGACATTGTGGCAATTGTTAAAGATATCGTTCGATGATTGAAGGACAAGGCCATAAAGCTTGCAACGGATGAAGCTGAAGTGCAGCAATTTCTTAACATCTGGAGATAGAGATAGCCTAGCTTGCTCGACTCTTGGCTGCAGCCATGACCCCAAAATCAAACTACAACACCGAATGCCTTTTATGTACTAGTAGTGTAGAGGCCGGTTATGCATGTGCCATAAACCCGCAAACTTATCTTTACATTATTTTGTAGGTTGTAAACAATTTTTTACCTTAATAAAAATTAGAGGCCAAGCCTCCCTTTGCTCTTGCAAAAAAAAAAGGTATTGCAGTAGAGTTGAAGGAGAGAAAGGGAAGGAGATTGAAGACGAAGAGTGAAAGATAAGAAGAGAGAAGATAGAAGGGAAGAGAGAATCAGATAGAGGAGTGAGAAGGAGAGAGCGCGAGACAATAGGAGAGTGAAAAACACGGAGAAGGAGGGGGCAGAGAGAAGGAGAATGTAGGACGAGAGAGAAGGAAATGGGGACACAAGGAGAGAGGTAGAGATGGAGAGAGAGCTAGAGGGAGGAGAGCTGGACAGAGGGGGAGAGGGTGAGAAGGGTAAGGAGAGGGAGGAGAGATGGAGAAGTAGAGAGAACAATAGGGAAGGAGAGAGAGGGAGAAGGAGAGAGATAAGGATGGAGTGAAACGAAGAAAGGGAGAGAGTGAATTTGAGCGAGAAGTAGAGAGAGGAGAGAGAAGGAGACTTTGAATGAAGGAAAAGGAGAGAGTGAAAGAGAAGGAGAGAGGGAGAAAGAGTGAGGGAGTCGGTAAGTGAGCTAGATGGAGAAAGACAAGGAGAAGGAGAGAGAGATGGAAGAGGGGACTGGAAGGGAAGGAGAGTAGGTAAGGTGGAGGGAGAAGGATAAGTAGAGATAAAAGGTAAGGAGAGAGAGAAATAGAGAGAAGGAGAAGGGGAGCGAGAAGGAGAACGAGAGGAGTGAGAGAGAGTGAAGGGGATGGGGATGAAAAGAAAAGGGTGGAGGAGATTGAAGGACAAGCGAAGCAGAAGAAGAGAGATGAGAGAAATAAAAGGAGGGAGAGGAGGAAGAAGGGGAGGGAGAAGAAGGAGAGAGGAGAAGAAGGAGATGAGAAAGGGAACGAGAGAGAGGACAAGGAGAGAGAAGGAGAATAACAGAGAGAAGAATAAGGGCACGCAGAGAGAAGGAGAAGTGGAGAGTCGATAAGAAAGAGGAGAATGCAAGCGAGGGCGAGAGAGACAGGAAGGAGAGAGAGAAGGAAGGAGATTGAAGACGAAGAGTGAAGGATAAGGAGAGAGAAGATAGAAGGGAAGAGAGAATCAGAGAGAGTATTGAGAAGGAGAGAGCACGGGACAATAAGAGAGTGAAAAACAAGGAGAAGGAGTGGGGAGAGAGGAGAGTGTTGGACGAGAGAGAAGGAAATCGGGAAACAAAGAGAGAAGGAGAGATGGAGTGAGATAGCCAGAAGGAGAACGAGAGAGAGGAGAGGTAGACGGAGGGGGAGAGAGAGAAGGGCAAGGATACAGAGGAGAGATGGAGAAGTAGAGAGAACAATAGGGAACGAGAGAGAGGGAGAAGAGGAGAGAAGGAGGGTGTGAAACAGAGATGGGGAGAGGGTGAACTAGCACGAGAAGTAGAAAGAGGAGGGAGAAGGACACTGTGAATGAAGAAAAAGGAGAGAGAAAAAGAGAAGGAGAGAGGGAGAAAGAGTGAGGGAGTCGGTAAATGAGATAGATGGAGAAAGACAAGGAAAGGAGAGAGAGATGGAAGAGGGGATTGGAAGGGAAGGAGAGAAGGAAAGAGGGAGGGAGAAGGATAAGTAGAGATAAAAGGTAAGGAGTGAGTGAAATAGAAAGCAGAAGGGGAGAAAGAAGGAGAACGAGAGGAGTGAGAGAGTGAAGGTGACGATGAGGAAAAGAAAACGGAGGACGGGAGAGAAGGACAAGCGAAGCAGAAGGAGACATATGAGAGAAAGAGAAGGAGGGGGAGGAGGAAGAGGGGGAGGGAGAATATGGAGAGAAGGAGAGAGGGGAAGTAGAACGAGATGAGAAGGAGATCAAGAGAGAGGACAAGGAGAGAGAGAAGGACAATGGGAGTGATAGGGGAGGAATGCGAAAATGAGACGAAGAGTGGAGAGATAGAGGAGGAGAGAGAGGGAAAGATGGGTGAAAAAGGAGGAGAACGAGAGAGTACGACAGAATGAGAGAGGAGGGGGAGAGAGATGGACAAGGAGAAAGACGTTGAGAGAGATGGAGGAGGGAAGGAGAAAGAAGTAGAGAGAAGGAGACAGAGAGAGGGAGAAGAGCGGAGACGGGAAGGAGAAGGAGAGAGAGGGAGAGAAGAAAGAGGAGAAGGCAAGCGAGGGAGAGAGAGACAGGAAGAAGAGAGAGAAAGAGAAGAAAAAAGAAAAGAAAAGGAGAGGTATTGAAGTAGAGGAGAGGGAGAGAGAGAGGGAAGGAGATTGAAGACGAAGAGTGAAGGATAAGGAGAGCGAATATAGAAGGGGAGAGAGAATCAGAGAGAGGAGTGAGAAGGCACGAGCATGAGAAAATAGGAGTGAAAAACAAGGAGAAGGAGGGGGAGAGAGAAGGAGAGTGTAGGACGAGAGAGAAGGAACTGGGGGAAACAAGGAGAGAGGGAGAGAAAGAGCTAGAAGGAGAAGGACAGAGACGAGAGGTGGACAAAGGGGGAGAGAGTGAGAAAGGCTTGGAGAGGGAGGAGAGATGGAGAAGTTGAGAGAACAATATGGAAGGAGAGAAAGGGAGAAGGGGAGAGATAAGGAGGGAGTGAAACGAAGAAATGGAGAAAGTGAATTGGAGCGAGAAGTAGAGAGAGGAGAGAGATTAAGACTGTGAGTGAAGTAAAAGGAGGGAGGGAAAGAGAAGGAGAGCGGGAGAAAGTGTAAGGGAGTCGGTAAGTGAGCTAGATGGAGAAAGACAAGCAGAAGGAGAGAGAGAAGGAAGATGGTATGGAAGGGGAGAGAAGGAAAGAGGGAGGGAGAAGGAGAAGTAGAGACAAAAGATTAGGAGAGAGAGAAGTAGGGAGAAAGAGAAGGGGGAGAGAGAAGGAGAACGAGAGTAGTGAGAGAGGGTGAAGGTGACGGAGAGGAAAAGAAAAGGGAGGAGGAGAGAGAAGGAAAGATAGGTGAAAAAGGAGGAGAGCGAGAGAGTACGCCAGAGTGAGAGAGGAGGGGAGAGAGAGATGGACAAGGAGAAAGAAGTAGAGGGAGATAGAGGAGGGAAGGAGAAAGAAGGAGAGAGAAGGAGACGGAGAGAGAGAGAAGAGCGGGGACGGGAAGGAGAAGGAGAGAGAGGGAGAAAAGCAAGAGGAGAAGGCAAGCGAAGGAGAGAGAGACAGGAAGAAGAGAGAGAAGGAGAAGAAAAAAAGGAAAGAAAATGAGAGGTATTGAAGTAGAAGAGAGGGACGAAGATTGAAGACGAAGAGTGAAGGATAAGGAGAGAGAAGATAGAATCAGAGAGGAGTGAGAAGGAGAGAGTGCGGGACAATAAGAGAGTGAAAAACAAGGACAAGGAGGGGGGAGAGGGAAGGATAGTGTACGACGAGAGAGAAGGAAATGGGAAAACAAGGATAGAGGGAGAGAGGAGAGTGGACAGAGGGTGAGTGAATGAGAAGGGCAAGGAGAGGGAGGAGAGATGGAGAAGTATAGAGAACAATAGAGAAGGAGAGAGAGGAAGAATCGGAGAGATAAGGAGGGAGTGAACCAGAGAAAGGGAGAGAGTGAATTAGAGCAAGAAGTAGAGAGAGGAGAGAGAAGGAGACTATGAATGAAGGAAAATGGGAGAAGAAAGAGAAAGAGAGAGGGAGAAAGAGTGAGGGAGTCAGAAGAGGGGACAGGAAGGGAAGGAGAGAAGGAAAGAGAGACGGAAGAGGGGACATGAAGGGAAGGAGAGGAGGAAAGGGGAGGGAGAAGGAGAAGTAGATATTAAAGTTAAGGAGAGAGAGAAATAGAGAGAAGGAGAAGTGGGAGAGAGAAGGAGAACGAGAGGAGTGAGAGAGAGTGAAGGTGAAGGAGAGGAATAGAAAAGGGAGGAGGAGAGAGAAGGACAAGCGAAGCAGAAGGAGAGAGATGATAGATAAAGAGGGAGGAAGAGGGGAGAGAGAAGAAGGAGAGAAGCAGAGAGGAGAAGAAGAAGGATATGATAAGGAGAACAAGAGAGAGGACAATGAGAGAGAAGGCGAACAACTGAGAGAAGAATAAGGGCACGCAGAGAGAAGGAGAAGGGGATAGTAGATATACAGAGAGAGAGATGGACAATGGGAGTGAGAGGGGAGGAGAGCGAGAAAGAGACGAAGAGAGGAGAGATAGAGGGGGAGGAGAGAGAAGGAAAAAGGGAGAAGGAGGAGGAAAGCGAGAGAGTATGACAGAGTGAGAGAGGAGGGGAGGGACAGATGGACAAGGGGAGAGAAGTAGAGAGGGAGAGGAAGGAAGGAGGGAGAAGGCGATGGACAAGGGGCATGGAGGAGGGAAGGAGGGAGAAGGCGATGGAGAAGTGCGGAGATGGGAAGGAGAAGGAGAGAGGGAGAGAAGCAAAAAAGAGGTAGAAAAGATAGGAAAAAAACTCGCATGAGAGTCCTAGGGTTCCCTATGGTTTCGTAAATTGTTTCTTCACTAAATCACTTGGTTTTTCGTCCTAGATGGAACAAATTGGTTGCTCTTCTCATTCAAGTCTGCCAAATGGAGATGGTGGCACGAAGAAGCATCCCCATGAGGCACAACAACACCATAAATCTGCGGGGGTACATGGTGGGGAAAGGAACCACTTCAAGGGAGTAATACGCCTCCACCAAAGAAGTGGTCTGATCTCTTCCAAACCGGCGCTAGAGTTAGGACAACATTGGAGTTTGTCCCACCAGTGGTGAAGGAAGGGCTGAGAGTGGCGGTATGCTCAAGGATGGAGATCACCGAAAACTCAAGAAGTGGGAGAAGGTGTTGATAGGCTACTTCATAGACTTTAAGCCTCACCTACCAATGCTAGAACGACACCTACACAAGCTATGGCGGTTTATTGGGTGGAATGGAGGTTATTCGAAGGGCTCAAGGGTTCCTCCTCTTCCGGTTTACACTTGGGGAAGATAGGGATCGTGCCCTTGAAGGTGGTCCATGGTTTGTTAGAGGAGCACCACTTGTGGTTCAAGCTCGGTCATCGGAGCTTGTCATGAGGAGGGCCAATATCACGTCGATGCCTATATGGATAAAGCTACAGGAGCTAGACTTAATGTTTTGGTCGGCTAGACTCTTGAGCACCATTGTGAGTGTCTTGGGTAAGCCACTTTACATGGACGAGCAAACCGCAAGTGGCCAGAGGTTGGCCTATGCGAGGGTATGTGTGGAAGTTTCGAATGATTTTCCCTACCCAAACGAAGTGGAGATCCAAGTGGGAGAGGAAACATTGCAGAGGGTGGCCATCGAATATGAGTGGAGGCCGACATTTTGCAAGGAGTGCGTGGAGTTTGGGCACTCCACCGAAAAGTGTCCAAGGAAGGTGGTCGTGAGGCCGAAGGTGGTGCCATCCAAGTCGGTGGAGAAATGGATTCAAGTGGGACGCCATATTGGTGGAAGGGGAGGAAGGGGGAAATCTGGGCAAAAGGATGGTAAAGGCACGAAGGTGGGAAATGTCGATGAGGAATCTAGAGATGGTGATGAGGAGATAGGCTTGGAATGCCCGACGATGGTGGAAAAGGAGGACGAAGGTGCGCATAGGGAGGAGGCAAGCATGGAATGGGAGCGTGATGTGGTAGGCAGGGTTTGAATGATGGGTGATACGGGGAGGGAGAAAAGGATACAAGAGGAGGAAGGCTCCCAAGTTCACCACCGCCTCCTGTAGACATAGAGTCGATCTGTCCATAACCCGAGGCTTTCAAGGCAATCCGTGATCGTGGGTTGGAGCAACAAAAGTCACACCGAGGTGGTAAGGGGAGTCGATCCCCAAGCCAAAAGCCATGAATATCCTTGTTTGGAACGTGCACGGTGCAAATGGGCCCGACCGTGCACATATGATTTGAGGGTGGATAAAGGAGGTGCGTGCAGATGTGGTATGTTTAGTAGAACATAACGTTAAATTGAAGAAATTGGAAAGGTTCAAACGAGCTATTTGGCCTAATGCATGGGCTTCCAATGCTATGGTAGTGAACGTGGGTAGAATCCTTGTCCTTTGGAATGAGCATGTGGTAGACCTTCAAGTCAAGTTTGAGACGACACAACTACTCCAATTGACGGGAATTGAGAAGTGGGATGGACGACATATAGTTATCACGGCTATCTATGGGGACAATGGACATGTGGAGAGGCACAAACTATGGGAAGATCTAGCAAGTGTGACCCCAAACTCTTCCACCCCATGGCTGGTCTGTGGGGACTTTAATTACATCCGAAGAGGCTATGAAAAGAAGGGAGGTGCGGGTTTGAATGATACGGCCATGGAAGTGCCATCGACTGGAGGGCACTTCACTTGGTCCAACTCGTCGGAGGGAGAAGCTCGGATTGAAACAAAGATCAACCAAATCCTTATGTCACATGCATGGCTAGAAGCATATCCGACATCCTTCTACATGGTTGGGAAAAGGACTTGAGTGATTACAACATGTTGAAGATGTATACGGAAGGGGACAAGACATATAAGGCTCGCATGTTTTGGTTTGCAAATCATTGGGTGGAGCATGAAGAGTATTCAGAAGTAGTGAAAGACGTGGAGCAGTTTTTTGTTGGGTACTCCTATGTTTCGAGTAATTGCAAAATTAAGTGAGGTGAAGGAAGCATTGAAAGCATGGAGTAAGGAGAAATTTGGAAATGTAGAACAATTAGTGGGGGTGGCCCAAGGTGAGCTTGTGGAAGTGAGAAATCAAAGAAGGATAAATCCAGATAATGAGGACTTGCGCAAGAAGGAGGTGAGGGTGAAGGAAGATCTTGAAACAATCTTGAAGCGAGAAGAATCCATTAAAGACAAAAGTCAAGGGTGAAGTGGTTGCGGGAAGGGGACCGGAACTCAAGGTTCTTTCATGCGTCTCTTAGGGTGAGGAGAGCCACCAATCAAGTGAGGAGGGTGTGTGAGGGAGAGAACATCCCTGAAGAAGATGGTGAGATCCGGGAGGCGTTTAGGCGTCGGTATGCTAACTTGTTTGCTAATCTTTTTCAGGTTCAACCCTTAGTAACTGACATTATATTCCCTCAAGTGGGGGACGTGGATGGGGAGAGGTTGGTGCGAGCACTTGATGTAAAGGAGGTGGAATCGGTAGTCCTTAACGCAAATGTGGACAAGGCTCCCCGACTGGATGGTTTCAATGCAAAATTCTTCATTTCCGCATGGGGAGTTGTAAAACCAGATGTGTTCAAGGAGATCGAGTCCTTCATGTGAAGTGGGAAGCTTCTAGCACAAGCCAACTATACCTCAATCACGCTTATCCCAAAGAAGGCGGGGCCAACAATGCTTGATGATTTTTGGCCAATTTCATTGTGCAACATGATGTATCGGTTTGTTTCAAAGGTGTTGGCAAATCGGTTGAGGAAATGCTTCCAAGGCTTGTGGGTGAGACACAAAGTGCGTTTGTAAGAGGAAGACGGATTGGGGACAACATTCTTTTGGTACATGAGCTATGTCACAATATGCATTTGGAGAAGGGTCGGGGGCGGATGAGTCTCAAGCTTGACTTGAGGAAGGCCTACGATTCGGTGTCATGGGAGTTTTTGGAGAGTGTAATGGCACGGTTTGGGTTTCCGGAGAAATGGCGAAGGCTCATTATGGCATGCATCAAAGCGTCGTTTGTAGTCACCGTCAATGGAGTGAACTCAAGGCCTTTTAAGGTGAGCAATGGGTTGGAACAAGGAGACCCGTTGGCACCATATTTGTTTGTACTTTGCATGGAGGTATTGAGTAGGATGCTACATAGTGAAGTCGAAGCGGGGAGGTTGACGACACTTCAATGTGCGGATGTGGCCATTTCTCATCTTATGTTTGCAGATGACGTCTGTTATTTGCACATGCAACAAAGGAAAATGCAAGAACAATCAAACGAGTACTTGACCAATTTACCGCATGCTCGGGTCTCCATCTCAACACAACAAAGAGCCAAATTTTCATGGGAGGGGAGGTGGAGCATGGGGAGTGGATATGCTAGTATCTCAGGATGGAGAGGGTGGAGTTTCTGGTCACCTATCTTGGGTTGCTGATGAGAATTTTATTTATACCGCAAGTGCACGGCGTCTATGAAGACGTGGCAAGTACGGGTCGAACACAAGGAGGGAGAGATTTCGTAGTTGATGTTATTTTCGATTAAGAGGAAGAAGAAGAGAAGAATCAATTGGGTTTTTAGGTTTTTTGGATTATAATTATCTAAAGCAAGAACAAGAACAAATAGACTAAAATAAGAACAAAAAGAGAAATCCGTTGGATGGAGGTTTAGATTTAGGTTTAGATCAGAGAATTACTGAAACTTATTGTAAATCAAGTTAGTTATGAAGCATTACAAGATAAATGACTTAACATAAACTCAAGTAATCAAAATATACTAATCATGAACTTAAAATAATAACATGCAATTCATCTTCTCTAACCCTAATTCCATCACCTCCACCCTTTGGAAAGAGTTAGAAACTCATGGAGGGAGGAAGAAGAAGGGATCCTAGAGACATTAAGAGAAAAGAGAAACAAAACAAAATAAAACAGAAATTTATTACTAATGATCCAAGACCAAAGGTTCAAAGATGTGTTACATTCGTCCTACAGGGCTATTTATAGCCGATACAGGGGATACCAATACATAAAAGGATAGTACACGCGTCGACCCGACACTGGACGAAAATCGGGCACACAGATCACCTCTGGTGCGGCGAAATCGCCGCACAATGCATGGGAGGTGCGGCTAATTCGCCGCCCAGGTTGATGGGATCGGGTCTGGATTTCTGCGGTGCGTTTATGGCAAGATTTGATCTTTATTTGCGCGTCTGGATGATTTGTTTCCATTCTTTTGAGCTCCGGATTAATTCCTTCCATTGTTGGAGATTTATATTTGATTTTTCTTTTGACTTTCTCCACACAATAACTTGGTCCTTTTATTTTGCAATTAGGTCCTTGGCATTTTGCAATTAAGTCTTTGACCTTTTTGTAATTAGCTCCTTGAATGCTTTTATGCTTGGATGCATTTCTATTTGAAACCCGATAAACTTGAACTCGGTCTTTATGATAGAAATGAATCTTTTGCACACGTTTATGCTCGGAATGTGGGTAATTTGCATCCAGGTCCCTGTATTCTGTAAATACGACTAAACACATACCTTAGTAGCATTTATTGATATAAAAGTAATCTAAATGAAAGACATATGATGCAATGTATGCAATGCATCAAATACCCCCACACCTAGATTTTGCTAGTCCCTAGCAAAGCAAAATATAAGAAAATGAAAACAGGGAAATCCTAACTCACTTTCGTAGGAATCACGGTTGCACTTAGCATGTGCAACAAGCCTTTAAACCTCTTTGTTTCCAAGGAGGAGGAGTGTTGTGTCCTGAGGGTTTTCAGTTGACACACCCACAAAGTCTTAATTCAACATTCCATTAATAGCTCTTAATACTTCTGCCTTAACCTTATGCATCTCACTTAAAGTTCTCGCATGCTCATTATACAGTTCTAACTTATAAAAAGTTTGACTTGTTCTTTATTCCTCCAACATTCACACCACTAACCCCTCTACACATGTTATCACATAAATTATTTTGCACGCCTCCTCTGGTGGTGAAGTATCATTTGGATCAACCATGGCATGGATCATTCCTTTAGCTTTGGGCCTTGAGTATCTTAAAGTATTTATTTATTTTTATCCTTTTTCCGTAATTCAACACATTTGCTTTTCTTTTTGACACTTATACCCTTTTTGCATTCGTGTAGCGAGTTTGGTCGATAATCCCGAGCTGGCAGACTCAAGTTACCGGGTTTCAAGATACCCCTACGGACCAGTGACTCGAAGGCTTGGGCTTTTGTAATCATTTTGCAAAATGTGTTTTCCTCACTTTATTTTTATTTTATTTTACTTTTATTTTCCTCAAGGCTTAATTGCTATTAGAAGTCCACACTTCCCGGTATATTTTCCTCAACCTCTGCTTTTTATCAACCACTTCAAAGATTTGATTCATCCAATTTAAGTGCATACATGTCTTACAAGGGTCATGGGTTATTTCTTTGGAACTTAGATTTATGTCATAATTTCTACAAGCAGAACTATATAATAAGGAACAAAAACTTAATGCAATTTGTACACGGGTTTTGGCAGTTCAATCTTAAGCTATGTCATAGAATATTGCAAATTTTTTTTATATAAAACAGAACAGAAAATCAAATAGATAGATATGTACATATATAAACACCCCCACACACCTAAATCATGCATTGTCCTCAATGTATGCACAGATACAATAAATGTACTTATTACCTGCGTCGGCTTGCGGTAGAGGGGTTGAGTTTGCTCAAAGTCAACCATAATCAGAATTGGATTGAATGACACCATGTTGGTGCATGTATCCAGTTGAATTGTTCCCCATGTTGACTTGAGGAAAAGATTCCACTCTTCTCACTTGAATTGGTTCGCTTGTTTGCTCGAGTGATGGTGGTTGGGTAAATGAATTACTCCCTTTTTTCTTACATCCTTTTTGCTTATGTGATGATTTATTTGATTCAGAAATCTGATAAATACGTGCTCTCATCACAACATCACTTGGGTTGCATATTATTTCTGACTCATTATCAATATGGAAGATATTAAATTCTGCTTTTAAGTTCCCAAAAGATAATTGCATGAGCCCATTTCGACAGTTTATTAATGCTTTCGAAGTGGCTAAAAAGGGTCTTCCTAAAATTACAGGGATTTGTCGATTAGGATTTACAACAGGTTCAGTATCAAGTACGACAAAATCCACTGGATAAATGAAGTCACCAACCTTAATCAAAACGTCCTCTACTATACCTCTCGGTTTCTTAACAGAACAATCAGCGAATTGGAGGGTTGTCCTAGAGGGTTTCAGTGGACCAAGGTTGAGTTGCTCGTAGACAGAAAATGGGAGCAAGTTAACGCTTGCACCAAGGTCTAGAAGGGCTTTATTGATAAACGTATCTCCTATTGAACATGAAATCGTGGGACACCCCGGGTCCTTATATTTTATAGGAGATGTGTTGGAAAGAATTGAGCATGTGTTTGCAGTTAAGAATGCCTTCTTTGGTACATTCGTTTTTCTCTTCTTAGTGCACAAATCTTTTAAGAATTTAGCATAAGCAGGTATTTGTTGAATCATGTCTAAGAGTGGAATGTTTACCTTAACTTGCTTAAATACTTCCAAGATTTTCTCTATTTGTGCACTAGAGTTCTTTTTGAGTCTATTGGGAAATGGGGCTTTAGGCACATAGACTCGCTCAGGTTCAGGTTGAGCTACAGGTTCAGGTTGGGTAGGTGGATTGAGCTTTTCAATTTGGACGTCGGGTTCAATGGTCAAGTCATATGTGGGTGCTTGATGGCTAGATTGATTAGTCATTCTAGGGTTTACCACATTATTGTCAATTTGTCTTCCGGACCGTAATGATACTACAGCATTGATTTGTTGGAACGGTCCTTCCTCATTAACCATTTGAACCGGTCTAGGGTTGTTATTTCCTGAAGGTGGTTGATAAGATTGATATTGATTATTAGTTCTGGGGTTTACCTCAGGTTGACTTGGAAATTGGCCCTTTTCTCTTTCACCTATTATCTGTGCTAATTGGCTGACCTGTGTCTCTAGCCTTTGGAATGATTGGTTGGTTGTTTGTATAAAAGTTGTCATTAAATTTTCTAATTTTGTCAACCTAACCTCATGATTTCCATTATTACCCCCAGATGATGTATTATTTTGGTTATAGGGGTTGGTTGTTGTCTAGGAGGTTGTCCTTGTTGGGTCCACGAAAAATTGGGATGATTACGCCAACCTGGGTTATAGGTTGATGCGTAAGGATCATTTCTAGAATTGTTAAATGTGGCATTAACATGTTCCAGGTTCACACAGTCCTCCATTAAATGACCAGTCTGACCACATCTAGAGCAAGGGGTAGGGGATGCTTGTCGGGTTTGGTTTTGCAGCTCTAAACTTTCCATTCTACGCATAAGGGTGGCTAGTTTTGCCTCAGCCGCTATGTTGGCATCTATAGCTAAGACACCTGGTCGGGGTTGACTTGCTATTCTAGATCCAATACTCGGGTTGATGGGTGTTCTAGCATTGTCCCATTGCATACTGTTTTCAGCTAAATCCTCAAGAAAAGTCCAGGCATCATTTTCGTTTTTCGACATGAAATTCCCTTGGCTCACAGATTCTAGCATAACTCTAGATGTGGGTGTCAGTCCCTCATAAATAATTTGGCATAATTGCCATTTTGGAATTCCGTGATGAGGGCATTGGGTCAGGACACTTTTAAATCTTTCAAGATAGGAATAGAACGACTCGCTCTCAGACTGAACGAATGCAACAATTTCATTCCTAATCTTCATAGTCTTATGGTTGGGGAAATATTTTTTTAGAAACACTTGAACAAACTCAGCCCAACTCCTAATAGATCTTTCGGCTAGACTATATAGCCATTTCTTAGCGTCGTCCTTCAGTGCTAGAGGCACGAATTTCAGACGCACTGCCTCCTCAGGGATATGCTGGTATTGCATAAGAGAGCAGATTTCCTCAAATTCTCTAAGGAAGAGGTATGGATCTTCCCTAGAGGTGAACTTAGGCAGCATACTCATGTATTGTGCCTTAAGTTCGAAGTCGCGACCCGGTATGGTGGGCATGACGATGCACGATGGCTGAGCAGCCATCGTTGGGTAGCACCGATCCCTCAGAGTCATAGGTTGCGCAACAGGCGGGTCCACTACGTTCTCACCCATTAGATCCGGGTGAGGTGGTGCAACAGGTGGAATGGGGTTAGGTTCCAGACTGGAATCTAGATTAACTCGTGAGAGTCGATTACTCAAGTCCCGAATCCAAATCTCAGTGCACCGGGTTGAATCAATTTTTGAATTCAAATTCTAATTTTAAACTCCAAATTTAATTTCAAGAATTAATTACAATTTTTTTTTCTTTTCGCTTTTTTTTTTTAATTTATGAAACTGGAAACAAACAATAGAAAGGTAAAGATGAGAAGGGAAAGAAGACTCAGACGAGAAGGGAAACTTAACTCTAAAGGTAAATTCAAGGGTTGGTCAGAAATTTCCTGAACAAGCACGGTCAAAACAATCCTAGACCTAGTGTCACTTAGATCTAGACGACTCCTAACTGGTTGAGTCGAATTGATTTGCTTGATTCACCTCCCTCACCAATCAAACCAAGTTGGCCAGTTAGTGTATAGCTAGTGGGGGCGCTTCCGACAGAGTCGGTGCCAATTAGACAACCACGTCGCTTGGAAGACTTTCGTCGACACAAAAACACTTTCTAGACACCAAATTGAATTCAATTAGCTTCAGGTCATAGCAAGTCAAACCAATCTCCTCCTTAATTGAGTCCGAGTCCTTAGGGGCCAATGTCTAATTGATTTTAAATTTTAGGCTTAGGCGACACTTCAGGATTGTGGTTTGTGGGCTACGGGAGGGTGATGAAATCCCCACCGTATCTTTTCCTACGGAGTTGCCCTTAAGATAGTTTAACTTAAATCTAGCAAAGATAGTCAAACAATGGTCCTTTTAATGGGGGCAATTGCAAGGTTGTATGCAACTAAATTATATGCTCTAATGCAATCGATAAAAACCTCGATACGTACCTTGCCTCCAGCAATCTTCAACAAGTATTAATTTGCAAGAATTTAGCAAGAATAATGCAAGCAAAACATTATATGATGCATGCACTAAGGTCTTTCTAATTTTGCCAATTTTAGGTCAGAGTTGAATTATTGCCAATTATGGAATTGTAACCCTAACACGTGCAATTCTACGAAAGGAAACTTTTCAACTATTCAGATTTTATGAGAAAGGCAAGAAAAGTTACCTCCGCAATGCTCAGTCGGGTTCGCCGCCCGCTCTCAGAGATTCCAGTAGCTCAATGCGACCACCCAGAGATGCCGACGACGCCCTCAAAATTTGAAGACCGGAAGACCAACCTGTGCGGCGTTTTCGCCGCAAATGCTTCTTATGGTGCGGCGGATTCGCCGCTCTTTAAGCTCAGAATGCGCTCGTATTTCGCCGCGCGCTCTGTTGTCTCCTGAAACACAAATCCAAATACTTAGATCGCGCACAAGATAAACAGGAAAAATCGAAAACACAAAAACAACAAAAATCTGCGTCGCCTCCCCGGCAACGGCGCCAAAAACTTGATGAGAATTTTATTTATACCGCAAGTGCACGGCGTCTATGAAGACGTGGCAAGTACGGGTAGAACACAAGGAGGGAGAGATTTCGTAGTTGATGTTATTTTCGATTAAGAGGAAGAAGAAGAGAAGAATCAATTGGGTTTTTAGGTTTTTTGGATTATAATTATCTAAAGCAAGAACAAGAACAAATAGACTAAAACAAGAACAAAAAGAGAAATCCGTTGGATGGAGGTTTAGATTTAGGTTTAGATCAGAGAATTATTGAAACTTATTGTAAATCAAGTTAGTTATGAAGCATTACAAGATAAATGACTTAACATAAACTCAAGTAATCAAAATATACTAATCATGAACTTAAAATAATAACATGCAATTCATCTTCTCTAACCCTAATTCCATCACCTCCACCCTTTGGAAAGAGTTAGAAACTCATGGAGGGAGGAAGAAGAAGGGATCCTAGAGACATTAAGAGAAAAGAGAAACAAAACAAAATAAAACAGAAATTTATTACTAATGATCCAAGACCAAAGGTTCAAAGATGTGTTACATTCGTCCTACAGGGCTATTTATAGCCGATACAGGGGATACCAATACATAAAAGGATAGTACACGCGTCGACCCTACACTGGACGAAAATCGGGCACACAGATCACCTCTGGTGCGGCGAAATCGCCGCACAATGCATGGGAGGTGCGGCTAATTCGCCGCCCAGGTTGATGGGATCGGGTCCGGATTTCTGCGGTACGTTTATGGCAAGATTTGATCTTTATTTGCGCGTCTGGATGATTTGCTTCCTTTCTTTTGAGCTCCGGATTAATTCCTTCCATTGTTGGAGATTTATATTTGATTTTTCTTTTGACTTTCTCCACACAATAACTTGGTCCTTTTATTTTGCAATTAGGTCCTTGGCATTTTGCAATTAAGTCCTTGACCTTTTTGTAATTAGCTCCTTGAATGCTTTTATGCTTGGATGCATTTCTATTTGAAACCCGATAAACTTGAACTCGGTCTTTATGATAGAAATGAATCTTTTGCACGCGTTTATGCTCGGAATGTGGGTAATTTGCATCCAGGTCCCTGTATTCTGTAAATACGACTAAACACATACCTTAGTAGCATTTATTGATATAAAAGTAATCTAAATGAAAGACATATGATGCAATGTATGCAATGCATCAGTTGCCCTTATTTTCGGGAAGGATGGGGAGGAGGCATTTCATGGTTTTGGTAGAGAGGGTGAGGGCAACGTTGAGTACTTGGAAGCAAAACTACTTGTCATTAGCCGGTCGGGTGGAGCTAGTGAGGAGTGTGTTGGTTGCACTTAGTATTTATTGGACCTCAGCGTTTCTTATTCCAAGGAAGGTGTTGAAAGAAGTTGAGACCATAATGTGCCGATTCATATGGGGTGGGCCAAATAAATGGGTGGAGGTCTCATGGAAGGACATGTGTACCCCCAAGAGGGAAGAATGATTAGGACTTTGGCGACTCACGGAATGGAATGACATTGGCATGATTCGTTTGTTGTGGCTAGTAGTAGCGGATAGGAACTCCTTATGGGTCAAGTGTGTGCGGTGAAAGTATATGAGGAACCGATCCATTTGGCAAGCTAGACCCCCCGCGACGTGCTCATGGGCGTGGAGGGGACTCTTGAAAGTCTGTGACATTGCATGGAAGCACAACCAATACCGGGTGGGAAATGGAGATGACATAGATTTCTTCCACTATCCATGGTGTGGAGAACCATTCTCATGTCTACCATGGGGCGAAGAGCTACACTACAGAAAAGGGGGTAGCATGGGATACAAAGGTGGCCTATTTCATTAGCAATGGAGAGTGGAGTCTCCCATTTCCGAGGTTGAGGGAGATGGAGGAGTTATGGCCACGGATACGAAGCATACCAATTCGTGGAGGGAGAGATGAACCAACAAGAGTGGGAGGCCGAGGAGATAAGATGGATATGAAGGAGGCAGGAGGATGGATTGTTACGCAAGGGGCAGCCGTGGGATGGTCAAAGTTGGTATGGCATAAGAACCATATCCCTAAACATGCATTTGCGACATGGAAGGCAATGAGGGGGAGATTGATCACAAAGAAACTCATGAGACATCGGGGGGCAAAGCATGACTCGGGGTGTGTCTTGTGTGAAAGAGAAGAGGAGGATGTTTTGGAGATGTAAGCTCATCAAGGAAGTGTGGCAAAACTTACTACACCATATGGGAGTGGACACGATGGTAAGAGGCACGTTGGAAGAAGAAGGAAAGCATGTGGCCGGTATGAGAGGGAGCAATATAAAGAAAGCGTCCATACGTTGGGCATTTAATGCCGTAGTCTTTGAGTGTTGGCAAGAGAGGAATAGGCGCATATTCGAGGATGAGAAGAAGAGGCAAAAAGATATTGTGGAGCTAATCAAAGAAGCCATTCGGGCAATGGGCCCAATAATCAAGGATATAGCAAGCGACCAAGGAGCATTACACACATTCAATTGGGAGTGGGCATAGAAAGAGAGGAGAGAAAAATTGTGTATGGACTCATTTAGTTGATAGAGTGGTCTACACATTGTAATACATGAGTATTGCCGGTCATGCATGTAGTATGACCCGTGGGCATAAAACTCATTTTTGTTAGGATTGTAAAGATAATTTACACACTTAATATAATTTAGAAGCTAAGCCACCCTTTTGCTTTGAAAAGAGAGAGGGAGAGACGGAAGATGAGAAGGCAAGCGAGGGAGAGAGAGAGAGGAAGAAAAGAGGGAAGGAGAAGGAAAACGGGAAAGAGAAGGAGAGGTATTGAAGGAGAGAGAGGGAAGGAGATTGAAGACAAAGAGTTAAGGATAAGGAGAGAGAATGTAAGGGAAGAGAGAATCAAAGAGAGGAGTGAGACGGAGAGAGCGCGAGACCAAAAGAGAGGGAAAAACAAGGAGGAGGAGGGGGAGAGAGAAGGAGAGTGTAGGACGAGAGAGAAGGAAATGGGGGAAACGAGGAGAGAGGGAGAGATGGAGAGAGAAAGCTAGAAAGAGAAGGAGAGAGAGGAGAGCTGGACAGAGGGAGAGAGAGTGAGAAAGGAAAGGAGAGGGAGGAGAGATGTAGAAGTAGAGAGAACAATAGGGAATGAGAGAGAGGGAGAAGGGGAGAGTTAAGGAGGGATTGAAACGGAGAAGGGGAGAGAGTGAATTAGAGCGAGAAGTAGAGAGAGGAGAGAGAAGGAGATTGTGAATGAAGGAGAAGGAGAGAGTGAAAGAGAGGAAGAGAGGGAGTCGGTAAGTGAGCAAGATGGAGAAAGACAAGGAGAAGGAGAGAGAGAAGGAAAAGGAGAGGGAGAGAAAAAGTGAGAGGGAGAAGGAGTGAGGAGAGAGAAGCTCTGGGGTGGCATGGGGGAACCTATGGTTTCCTAGGTCATTTTCTTGCGTTTTTTCATCTTTACTCTTGATTTCTTACTCAAATGGAGCATTTGGAGAGTTCTAGTCATGGTTCTAGGCTGGTGGAGGATGGTGGCAGCAGTATGTGTCCTCCTACAGCAAACACAAGCCATGGGAGAGTGGCTGCAGCAAGGGGTGCGAAAGTTCCTCCCACTAATGGTGAGGGTTTTCAACCTAAAAAATGGTCTGAGTTGTTTGGGGCTGGAGTGAAGCCAAAGACGGCTCTTGAGTTCATAAAGCCGGGGCTGAAGGATGGAGCAAAAGTGGCGGTTTGCACCAAGGAGCAAGTTGTTGAGGCGCTGAAATCATGGGACAAGTGTTGGCTTTTTGGCCTTAATCCGTATTTTGATGATGTAATTAAACCTAATCTTAATTAGGACATGTAGATTAGCACATGTAGTATAATAGTATACATGTTGTATTGTGCTAACATCTACAGGTGATCAAGACTCAAGAAAGAAGAAAAATCAAGTCAAGACATGTAATCAAGCTAGGATTGAAGACATGTAATTTTACCTTTCTTTGAGTATTAGGAACTTATGTGAATTGAGCATAACATAAGCTAATATACATGCATTCACACACTAGGTTCCTTGTAGGAGTCACACACAAAATATCATATAATTTGGACTCCATTAGATCACCTAAACACTTAAAACATTGGTCGCCAGTCTACCTGAGTTCGGTCGACCGTTTACCTTTCGGTCGACCGGTTATACACAATTTTTGTTATACCAGACCAATCCGTTCAACCGATCACACATCTACTCAACCGATTACCCAGACCTGTTCGGTCGACCGGTAGACCTTCGGTCGACCGTTTTGTTTGCCATTTCTGGTAAAAATATTACCGTTTTATTTGTCGTATTATACAACGGTCGTATACACATTATTCTCAATATACACCTCCATATACATTAGAACCGGTCGAACAAAACACACCTTTCGGTCGACCGTTCAATTCGTGAAAAACCCCCTGCTATCGGTCGACACAAGTTTGTCCAACCGATCAAGATTTCTCTCTACCGAACCCAGTAGTTCGGTCGACCGGTACCTGTTCGGTCGACCGTTGACCTATAGAACTTAAGTGATTCGGTCGACCAGTACCTATGTTCGGTCAACCGATCCATCAACAGACTCAAGGGTTCGGTCGACCGATACACCTTTCGGTCGACCGTTTCTGGACAGATTTCTGAACCCGATTTTCTGTTTTGTGTATCTTGCACAAAACCCAATCAAATCTTGTCCAAACGGCTAGAAATCTTTAGGAGCTTATAAATAGAGGTTCACACTTAGTTTTCCACAAGATTTCACAACTCCAAAGTGTCAAACTTATAGTGAGATTTTCCACAACCTCAAAGCTCCCAATTAGTGATTCCAAAGCCTAATTTCCACATCCTCCATCATACAATCATCTAGCAATTGTTGTGCTCAATACTAGAAGAGTGAATCCCACTCAAGGTTACATTTGTTGTAAAGTGAGCAAGGGTCTTGGTGAAAGCCCAAGACAAAGAAGTAGAGATTTCGGTGAAAGCCCGAAGTGATCCTCTCGGGTTGTGAGAGGTGGTGCCAAGCTCGGCGAGGGTTGTTCGCGAGCTTGAAGACTTGTAAAAGGCGTTGCTCCCGGCCCGGAACGGGGAGGCATAGTGAAGACGCAAGAGGGGCTCGAACGGAGTTTCGAGAGGGGCTTGCAAGAGAGGACGTAGGCGCGGCCGAACCTCTGTAAAACCGACGCGTCTTCTCTTTGTGTGGTTTGCATTGTCTTTCTCTACTTGTGTTTGATTTGTTTTTAATTTCCGCTGCATTTCTTTGATCGTTCAACCAAGTAGTTAATTAGGGCTTAATAGGGATTAGTGGACCCATAGACCCACACGATCCCACATTTGGTATCAGAGCCTCGTTCGTTAATTTTGTTCTTAACCGATAAATTAACATGGCTCTTAATGCATCCACACCAAATGAATCATGTAAACCACCATATTTTGATGGAAATAACTTTAGCTCATGGAAATTTAAAATGTCTTCATTTATTAAATCCATGAATGCTAACTTGTGGTTTATGATTCAAACTCCATATGAATCACCTAGATATCATATTAGTAAATGGAGTTTAGAAGATGAGAAAAATGCATCCCTAAATGCAAAAGCTATGAATGTCTTATTTTGTGCATTAGGAGATGAACATTTTAATCTTGTTTGCTCATGTGATAGTGCTCATCATATATGGCAAACATTAGAAAATAATTTTGGTGAAGGAGATTCACCAACCGGGAAAAAGGGAGAAGCCACTCCAATGGATGTAGCTCAAGTTAGATGTGAAGAAATCAATTCAACATCTTGTTCAACATCAAGCTCATCCGATGGAGAAAGTGAAGATGAGGTATCTTCTAGTCACTCTTCAAGTTGTAGTTCAAGTGGAAAATCATCGCATTCACATAAACTACAAAATGCATTTCTGAAAATGGTAGAAAAATGTAAAGAGCTTCATGAATCAAATAAATTAGCAAACAAGCAAATAGATGAGCTTAAATGTCAAAATGCATCTATCTTAGATGATAAAGTTGATTTGCTTGCTAAAATTGAAGTTCTAACTTTAGAGAATGCATGCTTGAAGGAAGAAAATTTAAATGTTAAAAATACCTCATCTCATGCAATTGATAGTCATATGCTAGAAATTGACACTAATGACTTGCTTATTAAACTTGATAAATCTCATTTAGAAAGCAAGCAACTATTACATGACTTAAATTTCATGAATGAAAAGGTTGCAAACTTAGAGATTCACATGCTTAACATGAATGAAAAGCATAATTCTATGATTAAAAATCTAAATTGCTTAAATGAATCTCTAGCAACTAAAAACAGTGAACTTAATGCCTTAAATGAAAATTTGTCAAATAAATTGCATAAGTTCACACATGACAATAAAAACAATTTTTATGTTAAAAACTTTCCTATTCAAATTAATGTTAAACATAATTTTGTCATGAAAAATAAAGTAAGTGTAGAGGTACCAAAATCAACTTGGATTTGGGTACCAAAAGCTAAACTTAATGGACCCAAGCAAAAATGGGTACCAAAATCTACACTTGTAGGAGCTTGAGGAGGAGATTGGTGGTGACCGGGTGAGCCAAAACGTCAAATTCGAATCCGGTTGCATCACCAAGTCAAGATTGGAGCTAATCAAATTCAAGTTTGGTATAAAATTTCTATCTTTGAATCTTCTGAAAAATTAGCTCTAATCTAGTTTAATATGCTTAATTGTCATATCCTTAGAGTTCAATTCATTGAAAATCATTTAACCCTATTCATTGCAAATCATTTATCACATCCATTGATTCTAAATGTCAAATTTTAAATGGATGTTAGAATAAGGCTTAAGTTGAAACTTAAATGAACTTAACTTGAATCATACTCATTGTTTCCATTTAGCCTTATTGATAGGGGGAGCTTAAATGTTATATCTTTTATTAGAGTAATGAAGTGCAAAATTTAGGGGGAGCAACTTCATTACAAGACATCCAAATTCTATGCTTAAAGTCTTAAATAATTATTATTTTTGATGGATGTCAAAGGGGGAGAGATAATTAAGGGGGTAACTTGGAATTTGGCATAAAATTGATCAAAAACTATGCACATCCATAGGGGGAGCATTTATATGCATAGTTAACATATACAAATTTCAAGTATTAGGTTGATTTAAGATATAGGTTGCCATCATCAAAAAGGGGGAGATTGTTGGCTTTTTGGCCTTAATCCGTATTTTGATGATGTAATTAAACCTAATCTTAATTAGGACATGTAGATTAGCACATGTAGTATAATAGTATACATGTTGTATTGTGCTAACATCTACAGGTGATCAAGACTCAAGAAAGAAGAAAAATCAAGTCAAGACATGTAATCAAGCTAGGATTGAAGACATGTAATTTTACCTTTCTTTGAGTATTAGGAACTTATGTGAATTGAGCATAACATAAGCTAATATACATGCATTCACACACTAGGTTCCTTGTAGGAGTCACACACAAAATATCATATAATTTGGACTCCATTAGATCACCTAAACACTTAAAACATTGGTCGCCAGTCTACCTGAGTTCGGTCGACCGTTTACCTTTCGGTCGACCGGTTATACACAATTTTTGTTATACCAGACCAATCCGTTCAACCGATCACACATCTACTCAACCGATTACCCAGACCTGTTCGGTCGACCGGTAGACCTTCGGTCGACCGTTTTGTTTGCCATTTCTGGTAAAAATATTACCGTTTTATTTGTCGTATTATACAACGGTCGTATACACATTATTCTCAATATACACCTCCATATACATTAGAACCGGTCGAACAAAACACACCTTTCGGTCGACCGTTCAATTCGTGAAAAACCCCCTGCTATCGGTCGACACAAGTTTGTCCAACCGATCAAGATTTCTCTCTACCGAACCCAGTAGTTCGGTCGACCGGTACCTGTTCGGTCGACCGTTGACCTATAGAACTTAAGTGATTCGGTCGACCAGTACCTATGTTCGGTCAACCGATCCATCAACAGACTCAAGGGTTCGGTCGACCGATACACCTTTCGGTCGACCGTTTCTGGACAGATTTCTGAACCCGATTTTCTGTTTTGTGTATCTTGCACAAAACCCAATCAAATCTTGTCCAAACGGCTAGAAATCTTTAGGAGCTTATAAATAGAGGTTCACACTTAGTTTTCCACAAGATTTCACAACTCCAAAGTGTCAAACTTATAGTGAGATTTTCCACAACCTCAAAGCTCCCAATTAGTGATTCCAAAGCCTAATTTCCACATCCTCCATCATACAATCATCTAGCAATTGTTGTGCTCAATACTAGAAGAGTGAATCCCACTCAAGGTTACATTTGTTGTAAAGTGAGCAAGGGTCTTGGTGAAAGCCCAAGACAAAGAAGTAGAGATTTCGGTGAAAGCCCGAAGTGATCCTCTCGGGTTGTGAGAGGTGGTGCCAAGCTCGGCGAGGGTTGTTCGCGAGCTTGAAGACTTGTAAAAGGCGTTGCTCCCGGCCCGGAACGGGGAGGCATAGTGAAGACGCAAGAGGGGCTCGAACGGAGTTTCGAGAGGGGCTTGCAAGAGAGGACGTAGGCGCGGCCGAACCTCTGTAAAACCGACGCGTCTTCTCTTTGTGTGGTTTGCATTGTCTTTCTCTACTTGTGTTTGATTTGTTTTTAATTTCCGCTGCATTTCTTTGATCGTTCAACCAAGTAGTTAATTAGGGCTTAATAGGGATTAGTGGACCCATAGACCCACACGATCCCACAACAAGGTCCTCTTTGGGTACTTCATGGATTTCAAGCCCCACCTCCCAACCCTTGAGAGGTACTTGCACAAGCTTTGGGAACTCCATGGGAATGTGGAGGTGATTTATCGTCGAAATGGTTTCCTACTTTTCAGATTCACTTTGGAAGAGGACAGAAATCATGTTCTTGAGAGGGGTGCTTGGTTTGTTCGGGGCACCCCCCTTGTAGTCCAGCAATGGACACCGGAGGTAGTGATGAAGAGAAACAAGATGTCATCTATCCCGATTTGGCTAAGGCTGCCGGAGCTAGACCTACGTTTTTGGTCACCATCGATCTTGAGCACAATAGGTAGTGTTCTTGGAAAACCGTTATACATGGATGACAACACCGCTTCGGGGAGAAGGCTTGCGTATGCAAGGCTGTGTGTTGAGGTGGACGGAAATTTTCAGTACCCGGAGTTTGTTGATATACAAATCGAAGGTGGAGCATGGGAGAAGGTGGACATTGAGTACGAGTGGAAGCCGGGGCATTGTGGTGTTTGTTCGGAGTTTGGGCATACTCAGGCTAGGTGCCCACAAAGCCAGCATGAGAAGGAGAGGGAGGCTGGAAGACCAGTAGTAAAACCCAATCCTAAAGTGCAAGGTTGGGTGGAAGTTGGCCGGAAGGGAGAGCTAAAGAAGAAGGGCACATCCGAGGCAAGAGAACATAGAGAAGTGAGTATGGATGGTGGTACGAGGGAGGGGCTGGTGGCAGCTCCTCCCTTGGTGAATTTCGAGCTTGAGGAAGAGCAAGGTGTGCAAACCCTTAGGGAGGCAAGTATGGAGTTGGAAAACATAACGGGGGTGGAGACCGTAACGGAACGGGACACCATAATGGGAGAAGATAACACTATAACGGAAAGGGTGGGGGCTGGAATAACGGAACAAGGTTCTTTGTTGGAAGAGGAGGCACCAATGAGCATGGAGGAGGCACCAATCAGCATGGAGGAGGCTAGTGGAGATTTGAATGCTCCAATCATAGAGGAGTTTCCTCCTTTGGGAGGGACAAAGGCTGCTGCAATAAGAAACCAAGTCAGCATTGGACAACAACAAAGAAAGGGGGACCACAAGCATCTTAGTGGGGGAAACAACCACAAAGAAGTTTCTTTTGCTCCAGCAGGAGAAAGAGTGGATGGAAGAAACATATGGGGAAATAATTATGACAAGCCAATGGGAGGAGGAAATCTCAGCTTTGAGGAGAAGCAAGCTAGTGGATTGAGTGGGTTTGCTGGGTGTAGTTCGGACCCTAGCCACCTCCACTCAAGAGGAGGCATTATTACTAGGTCAAGGGCGTTCAGGGACAAGACAATTATTAAGGGGCTGGGCCGAATCGATATCCTCGCAGAACTTGAAGGAAGAGAGGACGAAGAAGGTAGTGTTGATGGCGAGGAAGGAGAAGTTGACGGGTTTGTCTGTAGTCAGCTTGAGGATGGGAAAAGGAGGGCTATGTGCAAGGCAACGTCTCCACCACCTTCGGTGGACCTTGAATTATTATCGCCACAGCCAGAAGCATTCCGTGTCATTCGAGAGAAGGGACTAGAGAAACAAAAAGCAAACTGAAGCGGTAAGGGACGTAAGTCCCATATTGCGAAGCCATGAATATCCTAGTATGTAACGTGCGCGGTGCAAATCTCCCCGGCCGTGCACACATGATAAGGGGACGAATAAAGGAGGCAAACGCTGATATCGTATGCCTTGTGGAGCACAAAGTGAAACTAAAAAAATTGGATCGATTTAGGCGTGCTATTTGGGGGCATGAGTGGGCATCGAATAGCTTGATAGTAAATTCTGGAAGAATCCTTGTGTTATGGAATGAGCTAAAGGTGGACGTCCGAGTTACTTTTGAAACCACGCAATTGCTGCAGCTTGAAGGAAGGGAGGTGAAGAATGGGAGAAACATAGTGATTACTTCGGTCTATGCTGAAAATGGCCACGCGCAGCGGAGGTTACTTTGGGAGGACCTTGCTCGTGCAATTCCAGCACCCTCGACGCCTTGGCTGGTGTGTGGGGACTTTAATTGCATCAGGAGAGAAAATGAGAAGAGGGGAGGAACGGGTCTGAATATGGTGGCCATGGATGAGTTCAATGCATGTGTGGACCAGCTCCAGCTGGTGGAAGTCCCGTCTACCGGCGGTGAATTTACATGGTCCAATTCCTCGCATGGGGAGGAAATCATCGAAACACGAATTGATAGAATATTCATGTCCCATGCGTGGTTGGAGACATTTCCTGATTCCTATTACGTTGTGGGGGACAGAGACATGAGTGACCACTCGATGCTCACTTTGTTTGCGGAGAAGGAGGAACAACGAAGGAAGCGAATGTTTCGGTTTGTAAATTTCTGGGCTGAGCATGAGATGTTCAATGATGTGGTGAGGGAGGCTTGGGCCACGCAGGTGGTAGGCACCCCCATGTATCGTTTGATAGCAAAGCTACATGAGGTAAAAGAGGCGTTAAAGAGATGGAGTGCGGATACCTTCGGGCATGTGGAACACAAAGTGGTTGAAGCTCAGCTTCGGCTGGCTGATATCAGAAGACAAAGGGAGGAAAATCCACGAGATGAGGAGCTGTCACATTGGGAGAGTCTTTGTAAGGAGGCCCTGGACCGTGTTTTGGTTCGGGAGGAGGCTTTATTGAGACAGAAATCAAGGGTTCGATGGCTGCAAGAGGGTGATCGAAATTCCAGATTCTTCCATGATTCCCTTAGAGTGAGGAGAGCCACCAATAATGTGAGGAGAGTGAGTGAGGAAGGGGTGGTTATTGAGGATGAAGAGGCTATCCGAGAGGCCTTTCGGAGGCGGTTTTCTAACTTGTTTTCTAGTGATTTTCAGGTTCAACCCATTGATCCGACGTTGTCCCTTCCTATGGTTGGGGAGGATGAGGCGAGATATATTATTTGACCACTAGATATGAAGGAGTTAGAGGAAGTGGTTAAACACTCAAATGTAGACAAGGCACCGGGCCCAGATGGCTTCAATGAAAAATTCTTCAAAGCCGGGTGGGAATGTGTGAAGGGAGACCTTTTCAAAGCTATCGAATCATTCATGAAGAGTGGGAAACTGCTGAAGCAAGTAAATTATACCTCCATTACATTAATCCCGAAGAAGACAACGCCGACCGTCATTGATGACTATCGACCCATTTCCCTTTGCAATATGGTCTACCGGTTCATTTCAAAGATTTTGGCAAATCGGTTAAAGGTACTCCTTCCAAAGTTGGTGGGGGAAACGCAAAGCGCATTCGTGAGGGGCAGGAGAATCAGTGACAACATCTTGCTAGCTCATGAGATATGACACAATATGCATCTAAGAGGAGGACGTGGAAGGATGTGTTTGAAGCTAGACCTCAGGAAAGCTTATGACTCTATTTCTTGGAGTTTCTTGGAGGAAGTACTCAAGAGGGTGGGTCTACCCGACCATTGGTGTAAACTCATGATGGCTTGCGTCCGAGCATCCTTTGTCGTTACGGTGAATGGCGAGAACTCTAGACCGTTTGCTGCCACGAATGGACTGAGACAAGGGGATCCGTTGGCTCCCTATCTTTTTGTTCTTTGTATGGAGGTTTTAAGTGCCATGTTCAGAAGGGAGGTTGAGAGGGGATCTCTCGAACCAGCTAGGTGTGGGGATGTACAAATCTCCCACCTCCTTTTCGCAGATGATGTGATGGTCTTTGCTGCTGCTACAAGAGCCAATGCTCAGGTGATAAAGCGAATCCTTACTGAATTCTCAACAAATTCTGGGCTGCAGTTGAATGTAGCAAAGAGTCAAGTTTTCATGGGAGGAGGAGCCACCGAGGGCACATGGATTTACTCACATCTAGGTATGGAGAGAGCTGATTTTCCGGTTACATACTTAGGCCGCCCTCTCTTCTCCGCAAGGCTGGGGAGACATCATTGCATGGGTCTGGTCAGCAATGTGCAACAACGGCTCCGCACATGGAAGAGAAACTTTCTTTCGATGGCGGGTCGTGTGGAGTTAGTCAAGAGCGTACTCGTGTCTATGAGCATTTATTGGACATCAACATTTCTTCTCCCGAGGAAAGTCTTAAAGGAGGTGGAGAGCATTATGATTCACTTCATTTGGGGAGGCCCTACGAAGTGGGTGGCGGTAGCTTGGAAGGACATTTGCAAACCGAAAAAGGAGGGAGGTTTGGGGCTGAGGAGACTAAAGGACTGGAATGATGCTGGGCTGGTTCGTCTCTTATGGTTGATTATCGAGGATGGTGGATCGCTGTGGGTTCGGTGTATACGAAGGAAATACTTACGGAACCGTAACATCTGGTTAGCTAGGCCACCGGCTGGGTGCTCATGGGCATGGTGGGGCATTCTAAGCGTCCGCGAAGTGGCAAAGAATAGAATCCAATACCAAGTGGGAGATGGGACAGCAATTCGGTTTTTTACCGACCCTTGGTGTGGACAGCCCTTACTCTCCTCACCCGGGGGAGAACGTCTCCATTACGACATGGGGATGCCTAAGGATACTTTGGTCTCTTGGTTCATTCATGAAGGGTTTTGGACTCTCCCTGAGCCGAGGTCCCTAGAGATGGTAGTTTTATGGCCAAGGATATTGCAAACTCAAATCCATGGGGGGCGAGATAAGCCTATTAGAGCTGGAGCAAGAAGTGAAACATTTTCAGCAAGGGAAGCTTGGAGTTGGGTGGTACCTCGAGGAAGGAAGGTGGGCTGGACTGAGGTGGTTTGGCACAAGTATCACATACCTAAGCATGCTATCACACTTTGGAGAGCCATGAGAGGACGGCTGATCACCAAAGCACTTATACGAGCTAGGGGAGCAACCCATGACCCTCGTTGTGTGTTGTGTGAGGAAAGAGATGAAGATATGGCACACCAATTCTGGGAATGCCGCTTCACACGTCAAGTATGGGTACAAATGTTGAGAATACTACGACTGGACACTAGTGCAGGCCTCACCCTTGGTGCAGAAGTGGAGAGGCTCCAAAAGATGCGAGGGTCAAAGCTACAGCAAGCCACCACAAGACTTGCTCTTGCTGCAACCATATATGAGTGTTGGCAAGAACGAAATCGGTGGATATTCGAAAAAGAGAAGTGCCGACCTGAGGATGTGAGCACGTTTATAAAGGATGCAGTGCGGCTGATGGGCACGAGGATTAGGGAGCTTCGAGATGATGCTGAGGCTTTACGAATGTATGAGAGTAATTGGGGATAGCTGAAACACCATATAGGTGGAGGGTTTTTTTGTATGTTGTTTAATGTAGTTTCTAGTTATGCATTGAGTATGACTCGAGGGCTGTAATAGAAAATTTTGATAGGCTGTAAATGTTTACACACATCAATATATTAGAGGCAATGCCTCCCTTTTGCTTTGCAAAAAAAAGAGAAGGAAAAGGAGACAGGAAGGGAAGGAGAGAAGGAAAGAGGGAGGGAGAAGGAAAAGTAGAGATAAAAGAAAAGGAGAGAGAGAAATAGATAGAAGTAGAAGGGGGAGAGAAGTAGAACGAGAGGAGCACTAGTGCATAATAGTCTTTACTCGTCGCCAAATAGACGTCGGCTGTTATAACAGCCGACGTCTAGTTGGATGAAGATAACATAGACGTCGGTCATTACTATGCCCGATGTCTATATGATACTATAGACGTCAGCTATTGTAATACTGATTTCATCCGACGTCTATACGCTATAGACGTCGACTTATAGACGTCGGGTGTTAGAATCCTTGTGAATCCGACGTCTATAGGGTATAGACGTCGGCCTATAGACGTCGGTTGTTGTAAACGACCGACGTCTATACCCCCTGCGTATAGACGTCGAGGTATAGACGTCAGATATTTTTAATATCCGACGTCTATAGGTCTTAAAGAAATCGAACAGACGCGTTTTCTGTCATTCATTTCAGATGAAACCCACCCAAACCCTAGCCGTCCCGCGACCGAACTCTCCTCCGCGACTGACCTCCGACCGATCCGCACCGTCTCTGGCACCACAGCGACGTCCGAAGCTCTCCTCCCCGTCTCCGGCCCTCTTCTCCTTCTTCCTCCGTCTTCCTCTTCATCCTAACCAATGTAAGTGTTAAGTTCGTTTTTGCTGGTTTGTTTTCGGATTTTTCTTGTAGTTACGATTCTTTTCAATGTTAGTAAACTTCTCCTCTCGTTTATTGTTGGTGAATGCAACATTTTGATTTTTTGGTTTTAATCTTGAATATATTCGTATTTTCGTGATTTACGCTTAAGTTTGTTGATATTTTGTATGTTCTTGAAAGAAATGGAGTCTCTTGCTAGCTTGAACTAGTTAAGCTTTTGATCGAAGTCTTTTGGACTCGTAATTTACTAGAAATTGTTAATTTGGTAGTGGATTAATTTACTAGAAATTGTTAATTTGGTAGTTGATTAATACTAAATGAGGAATTTTTGTTGATGTTTTATTTGTGTAGGTTGCTTTGTAACAGTGGTATAAAATTGGTACCCTAATTGAAAATCTTTGGTTTTTTAATTTTTGCTATGCCTTTCTTGTATGTTATATCCAAGCCTAGCTTTTTATGTTTAAAGTTATAGATTAAAATTTAGTTACATGTTTATTTAGTCACATGTTTATTTAGTTAAATGTTTATTTATGCTTAAGATATTCCTTTATTTAGAAAGTTTTATGTTTAACTCATTAACCCCCTTAAAGAACTTGGCCTTTAATAACCCAAAGCAAAAGATTAGACAATATTTGCTAAGTCATTCATCATATAGGATTTGCATTCATCATATTTATTATTTATTTACGATTTCTGTCGTAGATTGCTGGCGTAAGGTACGTACTATCTTTCACTCATCATTCATTAGAAATCACGCATTAGTTAGTAAGACTTGCATTATAACAAGAGTGAGGTGAGTGTTTGTTTGGTGTGTTGTTTGTTAGATTAAGGTATGAAAAACACTTAGAGGGCAGTCACCTATAGGAGATGAGGTGGGGGATTTCATCACCCTTTCCTTAGCCCAAAAACCACTTAATAAAAGAGCCTTAATAAAATCAATTAGACATTGGCCCCTAGGATTTTCGGACGCATTAAGGAGAGGAAACCGTTTAAGACCGTTATGGCCTGAATGTCGTTGCCTATCTAGTCTCCCTGAGATTTTAGGAACCTCCGGGTTCGTGATTTCCTACAGATTAGTGGTCCTCGATGTTGAAGACTGTTTCGGCCTGAACGTCGTTGCCCATCTAGTCTCCCTGAGATATTAGGGACCTCCAGGTTCTTGTTTTCCTACAGACTAGTGGGACCTCGAAGTTAGGCGTCATATATTTCTAAGGACCTATAGTGGACTTTAGGTTGTTTTGGCCTTGACTGCTTAGTTAGGTTTCTAATCTTGCTTATTCCCACACTAGATTAAGGACTTCATGTCCTGTCCTCTGAGTCATTCTTTTCTGATCTTAATGTTTCCGAATATTCTCATCTACGAACACATTCTTTTAAATTGAAATTTTATTTATTGTCTCCAATAATAACTATCATTTTTGTTAATGTTTAGATTGAAATGGATTGAGAGTGGATTGTTTCAAACAAATTGAGTGATGAGTATGAGAACGGAGTGAATATGTTCTTAGAGGTTGCCAAAAAACATTCCAAGAAAATGAAAGACAGCGACATGGCGTATTGTGCGTGCAATAAGTGTCATAATATGTCAGTGCTGACTTTTCGGAAAATGAAAGATCATTTGTTCGAGAAAGGTTTTGACCCAAATTACAGACGGTGGATATGGCACGTCGAAAATGAATCATTTAGTCATTCCAAGACTGATGGGGAAGACGTTAATGTGGAAGATCACTTAGAGGAAATGGTTCAGGATATGGCTGAAAAGTTTTCGTCCAACCACGATTTACTTGGTAATTTGTTGAGTGACAATGAGAAGCCGTTGTATAAGAATTGTACCAAATTCACTAGATTGTCAGCGGCGTTGAAGTTGTACAATTTAAAAGCTGGAAATGGTTGGTCCGATGTCAGTTTCACATCAATGTTGAAGTTAGTGAAAGAGATGCTTCCAGATGATAATGAGTTGCCAGATAGAACTTATGATGCAAAGAAAGTGTGGGGCCCTATGGGAATGGAATATAGGAAGATACACGCATGCTCGAATGATTGTATATTGTATAGGGATGAGTTTGAAAACTTACATTCCTGTCACAGGTGTAATGTTTCAAGATACAAAATGAAACGTAGTAGACCAAACCACAATGAAGAGGCTGATGAGATGAACATCAAAGGACCTCCTGCTAAGATTTTGTGGTATCTTCCGATAATACCAATGCTTAAACGTTTGTTTGTGGGTAAGGAGGACTCCAAGAACATGACATGGCATGCTGATCGTGAGAAAGCAAATGATCAGTTGCTACGTCACCCTGCAAATTCACCTCAGTGGAAAAAAATAGATTTCGACTTTCCTATGTTTGGTGAAGAATCCAGGAATGTCTGACTTGGACTCGGTACTGACAGAATGAATCCTTTCAGTAGTTTGAGTAGCATTCACAGTTCTTGGCCCGTTCTGCTTGTAATTTACAATCTGCCCTCGTGGTTATGCATGAAACGCAAATATATCATGTTGTCCTTAACGATTTCTGGTTCGAAACAACCTGGAAATGACATCGATGTGTAGTTAATACCTTTAATTGATGACCTAAAGAGATTGTGGGATGACGGAGACTCAGTTTTTGATTCTTATCGTCAGGAGTCATTCGTAATGCGGGCAATAATATTTTGCACGATTAATGACTTTCCAGCTTATGGTAATCTGTCTGGATATTCAGTCAAAGGTCATAAAGCTTGTCCAATTTGCGAGGAAAATACATGGTCTTTGCAACTAGTTAATGGTTCTAAGACTGTCTATCTTGGTCATCACAGATTTTTGCCCAACTCCCATCCTTATCGTAGGTTGAAGAAGGCATTTAACAGAAAAGAAGAGTTTCAGAATCCACCAGTTGAAATCAGCGTCGAAAAGGTGTACGAACGTGTAAGGAACATTGAATGTGAATTTGGAAAACCGTACAAACGAGCAAACGACAAAAGTAGTTGGAAAAAAAGATCCATATTTTTTGATCTCTCTTACTGGAAAACTTTAGAAGTTAGACATTGTATTGATGTGATGCATGTAGATAAAAATGTTTGTGATAGTCTTGTTGGCACTCTGTTGAACATACCTGGTAAAACCAAAGATGGATATAATGCAAGACTTGATCTTGTTGATATTGGTATACGAGCAATGTTGGCACCAGAGAAGAAAGGAGATCGGAATTACTTACCTCCAGCTAGTTATACATTGTCTAGAAATGAGAAAAGAATTCTCTGTCAGTGTTTGCACGATGTAAGGGTTCCACAAGGTTATTCTTCAAATATCAGTAGTCTTGTTGTTATGAAGGATTTGAAACTTGTGGGGATGAAGTCTCACGATTGTCACACTTTAATGCAGCAGTTGTTACCTGTAGCACTGAGATCCATATTACCGAAAGATGTTAGACATGCAATAATAAAGTTTTGTTCCTTTTTCAATAAGATTTGCAGTAAAGTGGTCGATCATGTGCAGTTAGATAAGTTACAGAATGAAATTGTGGTCACATTACGTTAGTTGGAGATGTTTTTCCCCCCTGCTTTTTTCGACATTATGATTCATCTTGTTATTCATTTAGTTAGAGAAGTAAAATTGTGCGGACCAGTTTTTTAAGGTGGATGTATCCTTTCGAGCGTTATATGAAAGTGTTGAACGGTTATTGCAAAAATCGTCATAGACCAGATGCTAGTATTATTGAAGGATACATAGCTGAGGAGGTTATCGAGTTTTGCACTGGATACCTAGCAAACACCAAAACTGTTGGACTTCCGAAGAATCGTCATGATAAACGTGCCGATGGTAAATGGACACGTGGGATGAAAATGTTAAATCCAAATGGCAATGACTTAATGACAGCATATTTTTATGTGTTGTGCAATTCGAATGAAGTTCAACCTTACCTAAATGAACACATGAAGTTTCTAAAGGAAAGAAATCCTTTGTGGAGTGATCAACAAGTAATTAATAGTCACAATAAGAATTTCATCTCTTGGTTCAAAAATCTGGCTTGCAAGCGTGATGTTTCTGAGACAATACAATGGTTGGCCTACGGTCCGCATTCTGTTGTTATAAGTTACAGTGGTTATGATATCAATGGATATTCTTTCTACACAGTTTGTGAAGATGCGAAAAGTGTTGTTCAGAACAGTGGCGTCACCTTAATAGCAGAGTCTTTGCATGTGTCTAGTTCTAAAGACAAGAATCCTGTATACGCCGACATGTCCTATTACGGTGTAATTGAAGACATATGGGAGCTAGACTTTGTTAAATTCAAAGTACCTGTATTTTGATGCATGTGGGCTAATAATAAAAGTGGAGTTCGAGTGGATGACTTGGGGTTCACTTTAATTGATTTTTCAAAAGAAGGATATAAAGGAGAACCTGTTATTCTCGCTTCTCAAGGGAAACAAGTCTTCTATGTGGCTGATCCATGTGATAAGAAATGGGCAGTAATTCTGGAAGGGAAGAAAAAGATTGTATCAGATGATAGTCTGATCGAGTCTGATGAGACACCACCTTTCTCTAAGCAAGCACCTGAGTTGAACTCAGTAGATGAAGAAATAAATGTTGAGACTTGTATGTTTAGAGATGACCACGGTGAAGATATATGGATTGAAAATCCATTAAGGAAAAAAGAGAGTAAAGGTGCAAATTTTCTGTTGTAACACATTGTAATAGACATTTAATGTCTTGACCTTATTTAATGAGTTGAACTTATCTTTTATAGTATAATGGCTCCGAAAAAGAAACCCACTTTCTCAGAGTCTGAAGGCTCGAAGACATACAGTACACGAGGTCCTTGTCTCATGAAAGAATTCGTGGGGAGAAGAAATAGAGATGGTAGAGTTCCAATCCAGTTTGATGACCGTCTTGAGCCGTTAGGCATGCTGTCTGATAATTGGAAAAGTTTTCTGGGTAGCTTAGCGAGGGCCAAAGTTGACATTTGTTTCTCGAGTTCGGCTCATGTAGATGAGAAGTTGAAGGACACAATATGGGATAACGTGCAGGTAATGATTCCATTTTATATTTCTATAGTTTTAGTCGAAATTTAGATATATATATATATATAAAGTTAACATGTTGTAGGAATCTTTTGAGTTCCAATCTACTGACAAGTTGAAGAAAAAGTGGATGACATACATGTCTCTTCGTTGGAGGGAATTCAAAACAAATTTAACAAACAAGTACATATTTGGAGACTACCAGAATAGAAATCCATGCGATGTCTATAACTTTATCACTCTGAATCAATGAGAGCTATTCAGAAAATCCAGAGATAACCCGGAGTATGAGGTAACTGAGTTTAATTTATAATATAGTAACTGAGTTTCATAACAAACTTGTTAGTTATTGATTTTAGTGACAATCTATTAAAACTTGATTTTAGGCCATCCGAGCAAGAAACCAAAAGATTAGATCTTCTAACAAGTATACAAATCGTATGTCTCGAGCGGGGGACCAAAAGTTAGAAGCAAAAATGATGGCTGAAAAAATTGCTCAGAAGAAACAAGAGGCAATTGACTCCGGTATGAGTGAGGAGCAAGCAAGTAACCTATCTCCTCCTTCTCCCGTAGCTCGTTGTGATTCTTGGAAGAAAGCGAGAGTAAACTCCAGAGGGGAGTACGTCACAGACGAGTCGCAAGTGATCGACTCGAAGATAGTAAGTTGCATCGTTTATATATATGTTATTAATTCGGAATCATTAATTTTATAATTTTCAAATGTTAGTAAATATTGTTTTAAACTTAGGACTCTCTGAAGTTGAGAGAATATCAAGGAGAATTTGCTTCCGATGGTCGGAATGATATTCTACGCGAGGCCTTGGGAAACAGTCAACCGGTCGTGTTGAGGCAATCTCAAGGAGAAGTTTTAACACCCGGTCGTGTGCGGGGCATAGGGAGTAGAGTTGGACTTCGACAATATTATGGAAAGACTCCACGGTCTACTTCGTCGACTGGTCATACCAAATGCCAGCAAGAGATTGCAGGTTTGAAGAATACGTTGCAACTTGTTTTGGAGAGATTGGATCGTTTGCCTACTTCTCCTACCCGTCGTAAGACCGGTTCTTTCGCGGAGACTACTCCTCCAGTTCCGCCAGTGTTCCACCCCGATCGACAAGATGATTTCGTGTCTCATTCTCGAGAATTGGCCCTCGTCGACGGTCCCTCATTTGGAAAGTTCGCGGATGGATCTAGATGTGCTTTAAGTGTCGAAGACCCTGATCGAAGATTGGTGGGACACGGGAAAGTTTATAACATCTCCAGACACCACTTCACAGAGATAGGAGAGGGAGAATTGAAGGTTGCAGTTGAGAGTTGCTTAGATGCTGGTGCTTTTGTGCCATTTCCGGAAGAAGAGATTGTTACTCTCGGCGATGCTATCGGTGGGTTCGTGCGGTGTCCTAGTTATTTAGTAGAGCTAAACGACAAACATGAGGTATAGTTTAACTTTGAAAGACTTTAAACTTCAAATTTGTTAACAATTGTATTTTAACGGTTGTATATATATATTTGTAAGGTGTCAAGCCCCCGGAGCAAAGGGTCAAACAACCAATCTCCGATCAACATTAATTTTCTTCCAAGTAGGTGCAAAATGTTGTATCAATGTATGGTAGGTAGGGAAGCACAATCCTTAAGTACCTGGGAGTTGGAGGGGGATAAAGGGTTGCCTGCCGCTTTGTACGTCACCAAAGAGGATATCATGCATTTCATGGCGATGGATTCGTTGTGTATCTTGATTATCGACGTGCAATGAAGTAAGTGTTTTTTTGTATACAATGAAAAGTATTGAATAATTTTATCAAAACTGTAATAAAGTATAATTTTTATACTTGTAGACATCTTTACGACGCTAGAAGGTCAATCTTTCCCGAGGATCAAGTATTTGGATTTATCAATCCATCTACATATATATACGGGAATGACGATAAATCGGGTCAGCTTGGGACATTCTTTAAAGAAGAAGACAAAAGATATTATCTGCGCCCTTATCATGAGAGGTAAACTTTGTAATTCAAAGTGAAAATTTATTTTGTAATACGCTTCTAATTATATATATATAACAGGGCTCATTGGATGCTTGTCGTTGTATGCCCCACGACTAATTCGGCATGTTGGTTTGATCCATTGGGGTCGAATAAACCAAGGGACTCAATAAAGAAACTTCTAAATATGTAAGTTCGTTTAGTCGTGAAAAAAGTAATTCGTGGATTTTTATTAGTATTATTGAATGATATGTTAACTTGTGCTACTAAGGGCAATTAAGGTTTACAGAGCTTTATGTGGTAGGAGAACAACCACAAAAAAAGGAATAACATGGCATGGAATGACAGTACGTTCGATCTCATTTTTGTTAATTAACTTCGGAACATATATTAAGCGAATTTCTATGTTTCTAGTACCGGAACCAGGTTGGAAATACCGAATGTGGTTACTACGTGATGAGATACTTGGAGGAAATCCTCGATGTGGCAACTCAAGACGTATGTCTAACCAAGGTAATGTAGATCGTTATTCAATTGTATATTCAATTGTAGTTTCAATATTTAGTTATTAATATTCAACACACTTGTATTTTTTGATAGGTCTTCCCAAAAAGTAGTGATCCCTTCTCGCAACAGGAGCTCGATGAAACTCGCGACCGATGGGCTCGCTATTTTATCAGAAACATGTTGACGAACTAAGAGGTTCTCCTGCCACTAGTATTTTTTGTAATTTAGTTAACAAGTGCACTTGTATTACAAACCTACACTTTATGCCTTAATATAATCGCCTTAAATTTAGAATGAATTAATTGCAAGTGTGTTGAATGTCAATTGTGTATGCTTGTGTATGGTTGTATGTTTGTGCATGTATGGTTGTATGATTGTGTTTGTGCATGTATGGTTGTATGATTGTGTTTGTGCATGTATGCTTGTCTGTTTGTGGTTGTATGTACATGTGGATGAAATTGTGAGTATTTGTGAACAAATTTATAGGTGAACGAATTTGGTGCAGTTGTATGTACACGAATACGATGACTAAAAACAATTTCGTCGGATGCTATTTATTTAGTTTTGTCCAGGTTTAGGAATAGACGTCGGTTGTATTAATTAGCCGACATCTATTCCTCTGAAGAAAGAAATAGACGTCGGCTTTAGTAGGAATCCGACATATATGCTTTAGGAATAGACGTCGTCTCGTATTGAACCAACGTCTATACCTAAAGCATAGACGTCGGTTTATATAACGACCGACGTCTATACGTTAAAGAATAGACGTCGTCTCTTATGGAACCGACGTCTATACCAAAAGTATACACGTCGGTCTATAAAACGACCGACGTCTATGCTTTAGGTATAGACGTCGGTCTATATGAACGCCGACGTCTATGTATAGACGACGCACACATAGACGTCAGATCTGAGAGTGCTTATATCCGACGTATATAGCCCCGTACATCCGACGTATATTCCATTTTCTGTAGTAGTGGAGTGAGAGAGAGTGAAGGTGACGGAGAGGAAAAGAAAAGGGAGGAGGAGAGAGAAGGACAAGTGAAGCAGAAGGAGAGAGATGAGAGAAAGAGGAGGGAGAGGAGGAAGAGTGGGAATGAGAAGAAGGAGAGAAGGAGAGAGGAGAACAAAGATATGAGAAGGAGAACAAGAGGGAGGACTAAGAGAGAGAAGGAGAACGACAGAGAGGAATAAGGGCACGCAGAGAGAAGGAGAAGGGGATAGTAGATAAGGAGAAACAAAGAAGGACAATGAGAGTGAGATGGGCGGAGAGCGAGCATGGGACGAAGAGAGGAGACATTGACGAGGAGGAGAGAGAAGGAAAGAGGGGAGAGGAAGGAGGAGAGCGAGAGAGTATGACAGAGTGAAAGAGGAGGGGAGAGAGTGATGGACAAGGAGAGAGAAGTAGATGGAGTTGGAGGAGGGGAGGAAGATGGAGAGAGAAGGAGACGAAGAGCTGGAGAAGAATGAAAAGAGATGAGAGAAAGAGGAGGGATAGGGGAAGAGGGGGAGGGAGAAGAAGGAGAGAAGGAGAAGAAGAATGAGAACAAGAGAGAGGACAAGGAGAGAGAAGGAGAACAAGAGAGAAGAAAAGGAGAGAGAAGGACAATGAAGTGAGAGGGGAGGAGAACGAGAAGGAGACGGAGAGAGGAGAGATAGAGGAGGAGGAGGAGAGAGAAGGAAAGAGGGGATAAGAAGTAGGAGAGTGAGAGAGTACGATAGAGTGAGAGAGGCGGGGAGAGAGAAATGGACAAGGAAAGAGAAGTAGAGGGAGATGGAGGGAAGGAGGAAGAAGGAGAGAGAAGGAGACAGAGAGAGGGAGAAGAGCGGAGATGCGAAGGAGAAGGAGAGAGAGGGAGAGAAGCAAGAGGAGAAGGGAAGCGAGGGAGAGAGAGATAGGAAGAAGAGAGAGAAGGAGAAGTAAAATGGGAAAGTGAAGAAGGAGAAAGAAGGAGACGAAGAGAGGGAGAAGAGCGGAGATGGGAAAGAGAGAGAGAGGGAGAGAAGCAAGAGGAGAAGGCAAGCAAGGAAGTGGGAGAGAGGGAGAAGGGTGGAGATGGGAAGGAGAAGGAGAGAGAGGGAGAGAAGCAAGAGAAGAAGGCAAGCGAGACAGACGGGAAGAAGAGACAGAAGGACAAGAGGGGAGAAAAGGAGGAGAGCGAGAGAGTAGTGTTGGCTTTTTGGCCATAATCTATATTAATTTTGATGATTAATTAAACTAATGTTAATCAGTCTACCTAATCAATCAAAGTGAGCAAACACGATTACATGCATTGCATATATATTTGTATACTTGCAATTATCTTAATAGGTTAATCAAGACAATCAAGGAAATGGCCATTGGCACAAAGACATCAAGACGCAGGACTTGTAATCAAAGCTTTGGACCAAGATATGTAACTTTGTATTTATTGAGTCCATAAGGTTTTACGTAAACTTGAGCACTAGGATTCTGTCCTATCATTCATCGGTAAACCGAACCTATTTCGGCCAACCGAATCCTGTCTAGTTCATTCCACCGAACACCTTTTGGATACCTAAATACTTCCCACCAGTAAAACTTAGGTGTTCTCTGGAATTAGCCCAACGGAAGACCGAATAGCCCTGGACCGGTGAAATGGAGAAGTAGAGAGAACAATAGGGATGAGAAATGGAGAAGTACAGAGAACAATAGGGCAGGAGAGAGAGGGAGAAGGGGAGAGATAAGGAGGGAGTGAAACGGAGAAGGGGAGAGAGTGAATTAGTGCGAGAAGTATAGAGAGGACAGAGAAGGAGACTGTGAATAAAGGAAAAGGAGTGGTGGAAAGAGAAGTAGAGAGGAAGAAAGAGTGAGGGAGTCGGTAAATGAGCTAGATGAAGAAAGACAAGGAGAAGGAGAGAGAGCGAGAAGGAAGAGGGGACTGGAAGGGAAGGAGAGAAGGAAAGATGGATGGAGAAGGAGAAGTAGAGATAAAAGGTAAGGAGAGAGAGAAATAGAGAGGAGAAGAGTGCGAGAGAAGGAGAATGAGAGGAGTGAGAGAGAGTGATGGTAATGGAGAGGAAAAGAAAAGCAAGGAGGAGAGAGAAGGACAAGCGAAGAAGAAAGAGAGAGATGAGAGAAAGAGAAGGCAGGAGAGGAGGAAGAGGGGGAGGGAGAAGAAGGAGAGGAGAGAAGAAGAAGGAGATGAGAAGGAGAACAAGAGACAGGACAAGTAGAGAGAAGGCGAACGATGGATATTAGAATAAGGGCATGAAGAGAGAAGGAGAAGGGGAGAGTAGATAAGGAGAGAGAGAGAGAGAGAAGGACAATGGGAGTGAGAGGGGAGGAGAGCGAGAAGGAGACGAAGAGAGGAGAGATATAGGAGGAGGAGAGAGAAGGAAAGAGGGGAGAAGAAGGAGGAGAGCGAGAGAGTACGACATAGTAAGAGGGGAGGGGAGAGAGAGATGGACAAGGAGAGAGAAGTAGTGGGAGATGGAGGAGGGAAGGAGGAAGTGGAGAGAACAATAAGGAAGGAGAGAGAGGGAGAAGGGGAGACATAAGGAGGGAGTGAAACAGAGAAGGAGAGAGAGCGAATTAGAGCGAGACGTAGAGACAGGAGAGAGAAGAAGACTGTGAATGAAGGAAAAGAAAAGTGAGAATGGGAATGACAGAGGGAGAAAGAGTGTGTGAGTCAGTAAGTGAGCTAGATGGGGAAAGACAAGGAGAAGGAGAGAGAGAAGGAAGGGGGGACTGGAAGGGAAGGAGAGAAGGAAAGATGGATGGAGAATGAGAAGTAGAGGTAAAAGGTAAGGAGAGAGAAAGAGAGGAGTGAGAGAGAGTGAAGGTGACGGAGAGGAAAAGAAAAGGGAGGAGGAGAGAGAAGGACAAGCGAACCAGAAGGAGAGAGATAAGGGAGAAAGAAGGATGGAGAGGAGGAGGGGGAGGGAGAAGAAGGAGAGACAAGAAGAAGAAGGAGATGAGATTGAGAACAAGAGAGAGGACAATGAGAGAGGGGAACGACGGAGAGAAGAAAAAGGGCACGCAGAGAGAAGGAGAAGGGGGTGTAGATAAGGAGAGAGAGAGAGAAGGACAATGGGAGTGAGAGGAGAGGAGAGCGAGAAGGAGACGAAGAGAGGAGAGATATTGGAGGAGTAGAGAGAAGGAAAGCGGCGAGAAGGAGGAGGAGGGAGAGAGAGTACGACAGAGAGAGAGAGGAGGGGAGAGAGAGATGGACAAGGAGAGAAAAGTAGAGGGAGATGGTGAAGGGAAGGAGGAAGAAGCAGAGAGAAGGAGACAGAGAGAGGAACAAGAACGGAGATGGGAAGGAGAAGGAGAGAGTGGAAAAGAAGCAAGAGGAGAAGGCAAGCGAGGGAGAGAGAGACAGGAAGAAGAGAGAGAAGGAGAAGGAAATGGGGAAAGAGAAGGAGAGGTATTGGAGTAGAGGAGAAGGAGAGAGAGGGAGAAAAGCAAGAGGAGAACGTAAGAGAGGGGGAGAGAGACAAAAAGAAGAGAGGGAAGGAGAAGGAAATAGGGAAATAGAAGGAGAGGTATTGAAGTAGAGGAGTGAGAGTGAAGGAGATTGAAGACGAAGACTGAAGGATAAGGAGAGAGAAGATAGAAGGGAAGAGAGAATCAAAGAGAGGAGTGAGAAGTAGAGAGCGTGGGACAAGAAGAGAGTAAAAAACAAGGAGGAGGGAGGAGAGAGAAGGAGAGTGTCGGACGAGAGAGAAGGAAATGGGGAAACAAGGAGAGAGGGAGAGATGGAGATAGAGAGCTAGAAAGAGAAGGAGAGAGAGGAGAGGTGGACAGAAGAGGAGAGAGTGACAACGGCAAGGTGAGGGAGGAGAGATAGAGAAATAGAGAGAACATTAGGGAAGGAGAGAGAGAAGGGGGGAGATAAGGAGGGAGTGAAACAGAGAAGGGGAGAGAGCGAATTAAAGCGAGAAGTAGAGAGATGAGAGAGAAGGAGACTGTGAATGAAGGAAAAGGAGAGAGAAAGAAAAGAAGAGAGGGAGAAAGAGTGAGCGAGTCAGTAAGTGAGCTAGATGGAGAAAGACAAGGAGAAAGAGAGAGAAGGAAGAGGGGACTGGAAGGGGAGAGAAGGAAAGAGGGAGGGAGAAGGAGAAGTAGAGATAAAAGGTAAGGAGAGGGAGAGAAAAAGATAAGGAGAAGGGGAGAGAGAAGGAGAGCGAGAGGAGTGAGATAGAGTGAAGGTGACATAGTGGAAAAGAAAAGGGAGGAGGAGAGAGATGAGAGAAAGAGATGGAGGGAGAGGAGGAAGAGCGGGAGGTAGAAGAAGGAGATGACAAGAAGAACAAGAGAAAGGACATGGAAAGACAAGGAGAACGACGGAGAGAAGAATAAGGGCACACAGATAGAAGGAGAAGGGCAGAGTAGATATGGGGAGGGAGAGAAGGAGACGAAGTCCAAATTTTTGTAGGTTGTAAACTTTACTTAGTTTATAAAATTCGAGGCTAAGCCTCCCTTTTGCTTTGCCAAAAAAAAGAGAAGGAGACGAAGAGAGGAGAGATAGATGAGGAGGAGGAGAGAAGGAGAGCGAGAGAGTACGACAGAGTGAGACAGGAGCGGAGAGAGATGGACAAGGAGAGAGAAGTAGAGGGAGATGGAGGAGGGAAGGAGGAAGAAGGAGGGAGAAGGAGACGGAGAGAGGGATAAGAGCGGAGATGGGAAGGAGAAGGAGAGAGAGGGAGAGAAGCAAGAGGAGAAGGCAAGCGAGGGAGAGAGACAGGAAGAAGAGAGAGAAGGAGAATGATTGAACGTTTTAATAAACCGCAACTGCACGACCGCGTTGAATCGGTGGCAATTACGGGTCGATCCATAGGGAGGTGTGTCGAGTTTAGTTTGTTCAAAGGCGAGTGGGAAAGAAAGGAGAGAAAGGTTTGATTAACTAAACTACACTCAACTAAACTAAACTAGTATACTAGAAGGGAGGAAGTGAAAGCACGAAATGAACTAAACTAAGCCAAGCAACTACTAAGAAGAAAGATAAATCTCAGGAATGGGAAAACCCCTTAGGGGTGGAGTGTGTGTGTACGCATGAAATAAGTGTGGTGAATGCATACAATAAGCTCAAGTGTTGTTAGTGTTTGTTAATGCATAAGAAGTACCTAGTGGCAAGACCTATCATTTAAAGCACTAACCTAGGTGATTAATATGAGCCTGACAAGTTTGTTATTAAGAACATAAACAAGCATGGAATGTACCTAAACATTATGACAGAAACCATCAAGTAAAAGTTCTTATTAATTCAAACAATCATACTAACATTTCTCACAAACAACAATGTCTAGCATTCATACCATCTACATAACGTGTACATACATCTACTCCACCCCCAAAGGGGATGAAACTACTCACACATATTTAAACTAACATTTATACTAAGGAAAGAAAACATGCTTAAACTAATTATAAGACTAAAGCAACAAGTTAACTAAGTATGCAAGAATTGAAAAGACAAGACAATATGAAGAAAACTTAACAAAACATCTATTATTACTCACTCAATTACAAGTAGCCTCTCTCCACCAGGGTTTTTGCTTCAAGGCTTTTACTCCTAGTAGAGAGGATGGCCACCAAGAGAGAGATGGGATACAAGAGAGGAGAGACAGTTCTATTTATATCCATAGAAAAAGATAATCCGGGACAATCCCCAGGTACGGGACTAAACATATACCAGAAATAGACTAAACACACTCTAATACAAGACCCAAAGAAATCTTAGCGGATCCGGAGCAACCCAGACCTCCAATCAGTGGTCCCAGACCGCTAATTGGCGGTCTACACAGTTTGGATTGTGTTGGGCTTTCTTCTGGGCTTTTCTGGATGTCTTTATTTTTCTTTGAAGCATCTACTTCACTTGCTGGAGCTCTGATGCGAATAGAATTGCCAAAATACTCCCCATGATGGTGTGGAGTATTCTTGTTTGCTCATTGGTCCTTCGATCTTACATTCAGGTCCTTCGATCTTGCATCTTATTCGTCGAGTCTATCTCAACTCAGTCTTTTTTCTTGCTTTTGACTCCTTTTTGTGCCTTTTCTCCTCCAACCTACTTATTCCTGAAACTTAAACATTAAACTCGTTACGTAGCATTGTTTATGTGAAAGATAATGGATATCAGACACAAGGATATGCATGATAAGATGTCAATCAAATACCCCCACACCTAACTTTTGCTAGTCCAGAGCAAAACAAAGAAAGAGAAAAATAAAAGAAAGGAAAAAGCAAACGAAAAACAGGGAAATCCTAACTCACTTTAGTAGGAATCATGGTTGCACTTAGCACGTGCAACAAGCCGTTAAACCTCCTTGTTGCCAAGGAGGAGGAGTGTTGTCTCCTGAGGGTTTTCAACGGATATACCCACAAAATCCGAACATATATGCACTATTCAATCCAGAAACTCGACTCGATGGACTCATTTTTATCGATCATTGGACGGGGTAATCCTACGGGCCGACTCTATAGGTATTCAGTCAACACACCTAGCCTAATGAACCATTCGTGCAAGTTAAATAAGGACTTAAGTGAAAGACATGGACAACCTCAACATCCTCAAGTGATACAAAGTGTAAAGTCCATTAAAGTTCTTATTTGTATTACCATTTTTTTCCTTTTTGTTTCTTTTCTTACTTCTTTTTTTCTTTCTTTTTCTTACTATTTGGAGTTTCATTCTCCCAGGGTCAGGTTTCGTGCATCATTGCCCATGAAGACTTATACTATCACGTACACCTTTCCCTGAATCTCCACATATGTCAATCCCTACCACCCGTGTAATGAGAGTTCGGTCGGCGCATCCCAAGTCAGATGACTCGAAAGCACCAGGCACAAAGTCCCCTGAGACCTACTTTCCCGAGTGATAGAAGTCGTGAGAGAAGGGAGAACACCTATTACTTATTTCTTATCTACACATGAACCAAAACTCCGACACTTAATGTCTCACAACAAGATTTAAAGGGTCATTGACTACAACAAACTTCCTTAAATTAACAGACACGAATTATTGACTCACTTGGTTCAGGGTGGACTTCTTTGATTATTTGAGTACTGAACCCCTATGATTACTCGCCCGCCGAAGGAAAACCGGGGTCCATCTTAACGACTAGATAAGTCGTAAAGCCACTGTAGTAAATATCCTAATGCATCAAGTTCAAGACAATTTTGGGAGCTTTTCTTTTTACTTTACCTCTCAACGGTTTTGCACATGCTAAACACACGCAAAACCCACAAAACTTTTCTTTCGCAAACACATGAAGATTTTCAAAGAAATGTGAAAATTTAAAGCGTTAGGCAAGCAAAAGAAGACAAGTCATCCAAGGATCATGAAAAGCAGATATATAGATTTTAAATGTAGCACACTAACATGACCCTAACAGTGTACACAAAAGAAAACAAAATCAAAGGAAAACGACTCGACTATGTACACACGTAAAACACCCCCCCACACCTACTTCATGCATTGTCCTCAATGAATGCTAGCAAGATATTACATGGATTTATGCATCAAAAATGGAAGATCTCACCAATATGAAGCGCAACAGGAAGTGCTTGGTTATAGTGATGGACACAAACCCGAATTCTCTTAAAACCTGTAAGGTACTAAAGAAGGGATACAAATACGTGAAAGAAATGGGGCCCAAATACTCAAGGGTTGGAGCCCACAACAATCAATGCTCACTCAAGGAGTCTTTTTTTTGTCTCTATCTTTTTTTTGAAGATAACTTTATACAAACATGAAAGCTCAACCATTCATGCAGGAACATGAATGTTGAGTGCGAGAAAGGTTCATAAAGGAACATGACTTCCTCAACTTTGGCTGGTGTCCCTCCAAGTAGGGTTTGAGGCATTATCCATTAACTTTGAACATGTCCCCATTCACGGGTTCAGGATGTCAACCGCTCCCTGAGGAAACATGGTTTGGACAATAAAAGGGATGAAGCCAGGAAATGTAGAGCAACACCTTCTGCCCCGCCGTAAAGACCTTTCGCATAATCATGCGATCGTGAAACAACTTGGCTCGGGACTTATGAATTTTGGCATTTTCATATGCATCATTGCGTAGCTCTTCCAACTTCACAATGTCGAGTTTACGCTGCACCCCTGCTTGATCAAGATCCATATTCAGGTTCTTGATCGCCTAGAAAGCATGATGCTCAAGCTCGACGGGTAGATGGCAAGTGTTGCCGTACACTACCCAATATGGGGACATACCAAAATTGGTCTTGTACGCGGTGCGGAATGCCCACAACGCGTCATTCAACTTAGGTGACCAATCCTTCCTCGAGGAATTAACCGTCTTCTCAAGGATTTGCTTTAATTGATGGTTAGAGACTTCGACTTGCCCACTAGTTTGCGGATCATATGGGGTCGCAAGCTTGTGGGTCATCGAATATTTCCTCATAAGTGCTTCATAGGAGCGATTACGAAAGTTGGTACCCCTATCACTGATTATGGTACAAGGACTACCAAATCGCGCAAAAATGTCCCTTAAGAATTTGGTGACCACCTTGTTGTCATTGGTCTTTGTGGGTATAGCCTCAACCCACTTAGACACATAGTCAACGGCCAGCAGAATGTAAACATTCCCGAACGAGTTAGGGAAGGGACCCATGAAGTTGATAACCCACACATCGAAGATGTCGACAATAAGGACACTTGGCAAAGGCATCATGTCACGTCAACGAATCCTGCCAAGGCGCTGGCACCTATCACATTGCTTACAAAAGTCGTAAGCTTCTTTGAAAAGAGAAGGCCAGTAAAATCCAGATTGGAGCACCATGACGGCAATTTTCTTTGATCCAAAGTGTCATCCACATGCCTTAGAATGGCAGAAATGGAGCACACTTTGGAACTCGTTATCTGGGACGCACCGCCTGAAAAATTGGTCAGAGCAGTATTTGAATAGGTAGGGGTCATCCCAATGAAAGAATCTGACATAAGATCTAAATTTGGTTTGGTCAGATTTTAACCAACCCACATGAACTTGCTCGGTCACGACGTAGTTCACGATGTCGATCGTGAACAACTGCTCGTCCGGAAATTTGTCATTAATAATTTGTTCCTATGGGTTGGTCATCTCTAGACGAGACAGGTGGTCTGCTACATCAATTTCACACCTTTTTTTGTCCCGAATCTCGAGATTGAATTCTTGTAACAACAAGATCCATCTCAAAAGTCGGGATTTTTCATCTTTCTTTGTCATGAGGTGCTTGATGGCTGTGTGTTCAGAATAGATAATGACGTGGCAGGCAATCAAGTACGACCGAAATTTCTCCAAAGTGAATATGATCGCTAAGAATTCCTTCTCGGTCACAGTGTAGTTCAATTGGGCATCATTAAGTGTTCTACTGGCATAGTAGATCACATGAGGCAATTTGTCCAATCACTGTCCAAACACTGCTCCCACAAGGAAGTCAGATGCATCACTCATCAACTCAAAGGGTTCAATCCACACCGGTGCCTTAATTATGGGAGCTGAAGTTAACTCTTTCTTCAAGGTCAGAAAGGCATGGTGGCAATCCGGCGTGAACTCAAAAATGGCATCCCTAGCCAACAAGGCGGTGAGAGGTCGAGCAATTTTGCTAAAATCCCGAATGAACCGCAAATAGAATCCAACGTGCCCCAAAAAGGAGCGGGTATCCTTTATTCCCCTACTTGGCGGTGGGAGATTAGCAATCAGACCCACTTTGGCGGGATCGACCTTTATTCCCCTACTTGAGACCACATGTCCATGTACAATCTCTCGCTTCACCATGAAGTGACATTTCTCCGAAATGAGAGCGAGGTTCTTCTCACGGCATCGCTTGAGGAAAAGGCTCAAGTGACGAAGGCACTCATCAAAGGAAGTGCCAAATATGGAAAAGTCGTCCATGAAAATCTCAAGGAAACGCTCTACCATATCGGAGAAGATGCTAATCAAACACCTTTGAAACGTTGTCGACGCATTACATAACGCAAAGGGCATGCAACGGTACGCAAACATGCCAAAGGAACAAGTAAAGGTGGTTTTCTCCTTATTATAAAGGACAAGGCAAACATGCCAAAGGGACAAGGCAAAGGGACAAGGCAAAACCCGTGTACAAATTGCATTGAGTTTTTGCTCCTTATTATATAGTTCTGCTTGTAAAAATTATGACATAAATCTAAGTTCGAAAGAAATAACTCATTACCCTTTAAGACATGTATGCACTTAAATTGGATGAATCAAATCTTTGAAGTGGTTGATAAAAAGCAGAGGTTGAGGAAAATATACCGGGAAGTGTGGACTTCTAATAGCAATTAAGCCTTGAGGAAAATAAAAGTAAAAAAAATAAAATAAAAATAAAATAAAGGAATAACGTGAGGAAAGCACATTTTGCAAAATGATTACAAAACCCAAGCCTTTGAGTCACTGGTCTGTAGGGGTATCTTAAAACCCGGTAACTTGAGTCTGCCAGCTCGGGATTATCGACCAAACTCGCTACACGAATGCAAAAAGGGTAAAAGTGTCAGAAAAAGCAAATGTGTTGAATCACGGAAAAAGAAAAAAAATACTTTAAGATACTCAAGGCCCAAAGCTAAAAGAATGATTCATGCCATGATTGATCCGAATGATACTTCACCACTAGAGGAGGCGTGCAAAATAATTTAAGTGATAACATGTGTAGAAGGGTTAGTGGTGTGAATATTGGAGGAATGAAGACCAAGTCAGTTTTTTTTTGGGTTAGACTTATATAATAAGCATGCAAGAATTCTAAGTAAGATGTATAAGGTTGAGGTGGAGATATTGAGAGCTATTAATGAAATGTTGAATTAAGACTTTGTGGGTGTGTCAACTGAAAACCCTCACGAGACAAAACTCGTCCTCTAAGGAAACTTGGGGGTTTAAAGGCTTGTTGCACGTGCTAAGTGCAACCGTGATTCCTACGAAAGTGAGTTAGGATTTCCCTGTTTTCAGTTTCTCTTATATTTTGTTTTGCTAGGGACTAGCAAAATCTAGGTGTGGGGGTATTTGATGCATTGCATACATTGCTTCATATGTCTTTCATTTAGATTAATTTTATATCAATAAATGCTACTAAGGTATGTGTTTAGTCTTATTTACAGAATACGGGGACCTGAATGCAAATTACCCATATCCCGAGCATAAATGCGTGCAAGAGACTCATTCCTGTCATAAAGACCAAGTTCAAGATTATCGGGTTTTAAATGGAAATGCATCCAAGCATAAAAGCATTCAAGACCTAATTACAAAAACGACAAGGACTTAAGCACAAAAGTAGACAAGGACTTAATTGCAAAAATCCAAGGACCTAATTGCAAATTACGAGGAGCTTTTATTAATTATTGAGAAAATCTAAAGAAAAATCAATGTGGATCTCCAAATATATAAAGAAATAAAGTCGGAGCTCAAAAGAAAGGAAAGAATCAATCGAGACGCGCAAAGGATATTGAAATCATACCATAAACACACAGGAAAAATCCGGATTAAATCGGAGCTAAAAAGGTGGCGAATCCGCCGCACAAAATTAGATCCTTGCTCTAAAATTTTTACCGGTTGCGTGTTGACGCGTGTACTTTCCTATTTTATACCTAAGTCCCTTGTATCGGCTATAAATAGCCCTGAAACGATGTTGTAGAGGATCTTCTTAATTTTAACCTTAGTTTTTAATTCTTAGTCTTAGTTTTGTATTCTTCTTTTTAGCAATAAAATTCTGTTATTTTATTTCTTGTTTTTAGTTTTCTTTTGTAGTTTCTCTAGGACCCCTTCTCCCTCCCTTCATCTATGAGTTTCTACCTCTTTCCAAAGGGTGGAGGTGACGGATTTAGGGTGAAGAGAAGAAGAATAAAAGTTATTATTTTAATTTCGTGTTAGTATATTTTCATTACTTGAGTTTATGTTAAATCATTTATCATGTAATGCTTTATAACTAATATGATTTATTATAAGTTTCTGAATTCTCTAATCTAAACCCTATATCTAAACCTCCACCCAACGGAATTCACCATCTTTGTTCTTATTTTAGTTTTATTTGTTCATATTTCATGCTTTAGAAAATTAAAAACCAAAAATCTCAAAACCAAACTTATTCTTCTCCCCTTCTTTCCCCTACTCGAAAATCACACAAATAACAAATCTCTCCCTCCTTGTGTTCTCATCAAGGAACTATGGGCAAAGATCAAACGTAAACCCATCCAACGAGGGAGGGACAAACCATTGTGAATTGATGGACGAGGGGACAAGTTGGGGATGAAGGACGTATGGAAGTGGGTAAAGGCGTCGGGATGCAAGGTGGCTTGGGCGGGTTTGGTGTGCCACAAGTATGCTATCCCGAAGCATGCACTCACGGCATGGAGAGATTTGAGAGGTCGGCTAGTTACCAAAAAGCTTATGAATCAAAGAGGAGCCAGTCATGACCCAACTTGTGTACTTTGTGACGAGATGGAGGAAGACATTCAACACTTATTTTAGGGATGCACCTATACCAAGGAGATATGGGCAAAAACGTATTTGGCTCGTAAAACTCAAACCCAGCCAAGCAAGGAGTCTAGAAAGTGAAGCAAATCGTGTCTCTCATGCACGAGGAAGCCGAGTTGACAAGGTCATACGTAGGTGGGCCTTTAATGCAATAATACAGGAAGCTTGTCAAAGGCGCAACGGCAGAATTTTCGAGGAAGAAAAGAAGAAACCGGAGGATCTAGTGGGAGCCATTATTGACATGATCGGATGTATGGGACAAAAAGTGAAGGTGCTAGCAAGTGATGACGAGGAATTCCATAAATTTGAGATAACTTGGGCTTAGCATGGATGATATATAGAGTGATGTAGTGATGTAGAGATATAACGATGTGATACTTTGTGTGTCGGGACATATTACTTTGTAGTAGCCGGGTATGCATGTAGCATACTCCCGCGGGACTAAACATTAAATTTTGTAGGTTGTAAACTTTTGATAATCAATAGAATTCGAGGCTAAGCCTCCCTTTTTGCTTTGCAAAATAAAGAAGGAGAACGAGAGGAGTGAGAGAGAGTGAAGGTGACGGAGAGGAAAAGAAATGGGAGGAGAAGAGAGAAGGACAAGCGAAACAGAACGTGAGAGATGAGAGAAAGAGAAGGAGGGAGAGGAGGAGGAGGGAGAGGAGGAGTGAGAGAGAGTGAAGGTGACGGAGAGGAAAAGAAAAGGGAGGAGAAGAGAGAAGGACAAGCGAAGCAGAAGGAGAGAGATGAGAGAAAGAGAAGGAGGGAGAGGAGGAAGAGGGAGAGGCAGAGGAAGGATAGAGGAGAAGAAGAAGGAGATGAGAAGGAGAACAAGAGAGAGGACAAGGAGAGAGAAGGAGAACGACGGAGCGAAGAATAAGGGCACGCAGAGAGAAGGAGAGGGGAGAGTAGATAAGGAGAGAGAGAGAAGGGAAATATGAGTGAGAGGGGAGGAGAGCGAGAAGGAGACGAAGAGAGGAGAGATAGAGGAGGAGGACAGAGAAGGAAAGCGGGGAGAAGAAGGAGGAGAACGAGAAAGTACGACAGAGTGAGAGAGGAGGGGAGACAGAGATGGACAAGGATATAGAGACGGACAGGGAGAGAGAAGTAGATGGAGATGGAGGAGGGAAGGAGGAAGAAGGAGAGAGAAGGAGACAGAGAGATGGACAAGAGCAGAGATGGGAAGGAGAAGGAGAGAGAGGGAGAGAAGCAAGAGGAGAAGACAAGAGAGGGAGAGAGAAACAGGAAGAAGAGAGAAGGAGAAGGAAAACGAGGAAAGAGAAGGAGAGGTATTGAAGTAGAGGAGAAGGTGAGAGAGGGAAGGAGATTGACGACGTAGAGTGAAGGATAAGGAGGGAGAAGATAGAAGCGAAGAGAGAATCAGAGAGAGCAGTGAGAAGGAGAGAGCGCGCTACAATAAGGGAGTGAAAAAGAAGGAGAAGGAGGGGGGAGAGAAGGAGAGTGTAGGACGAGAGAGAAGGAAATGGGGAAACAAGGAGAGAGGGAGAGATGGAGAGAGACAACTAGAAGGAAAAGGAGAGAGAGGAGAGGTGGATAGAGGGGTAGAGAGTGGGAAGGGCAAGGAGAGGAAGGAGAGATAGAGAAGTAGAGAGAACAATAGGGAAGGAGAGAGAGGGAGAAGGGGAGAGATAAGGAAGGAGTGAAACGGAGAAGGGTAGATAGTGAATTAGAGCGAGAAATAGAGGGAGGAGGAAGAGGGGACTGGAAGGGAAAGAGAGAAGGAAAGAGGGAGGGAGAAGGAGAAGTAGAGATAAAAGGTAAGGAGAGAGGAAGGAGAAGGGGGAGAGAGAAGGACAAACGAAGTAGAAGGAGACAGATGCGAGAAAGAGAAGGAGGAAGAGGGGGAAGAGGGGAAGGGAGAATAAGGAGAGAGGAGAAGAAGAAGAAGGAGATGAGAAGGAGAACAAGAGAGAGGACAAGGAGAGAGAAGGAGAACGACGGAGACAAGAATAGGGGCACCCATAGAGAAGGAGAATGTGAGAGTAGAAAAGGACAGAGACAAAGATGGACAATGGGAGTGAGAGGGGAGGAGAGCGAGAAGGAGACGAAGAGAGGAGAGATAGAGGAGGAGGAGGAGAGAGAAGGAAAGAGGGGAGAAGAAGCAGGAGAGTGAGAGAGTACGACAGAGTGAGAGAGGAGGGGAGAGATGGACAAGGAGAGAGAAGTAGAGGGAGATGGAGGAGGGAAGGAGGAAGAAGGAGACAGAGAGAGGGAGCAGAGCGGAGATGGGAAGGAGAAGGAGAGAGAGAGGGAGAGAAGCTAGAGGAGAAGGCAAGCGATGGAGAGAGAGACAGGAAGAAGAGAGACAAGGAGAAAGAAAAGGTGAAAGAGATGGAGAGGTATTCAAGTAGAGGATAAGGAGAGAGAGGGAAGGAGATTGAAGATGATGAGTGAAGGATAAGGAGAGAAAAGATAGAAGGGAAGAGAGAATTAGAGAGAGGAGTGTGAAGGAGAGGGCGCGGGACAATAAGACAATGAAAAACAAGGAGTAGGAGGGGGGAGGGAGATGGAGAGTGTAGGACGAAAGAGAAGGAAATGGCGAAACAAGGAGAGAGGGAGAGATGGAGAGAGAGAGCTAGAAGGAGAAGGAGAGAGAGTAGAGGTGGACAGAAGGGTAGAGAGAGAGAAGGGCAAGGAGAGGGAGGAGAGATGGACAAGTAGAGTGAACAATAGGGAAGGAGAGAGAGGGAGAAGGGGAGAGATATGGAGGGAGTGAAACGGAAAAGGGGAGAGAGTGAATTAGAGCGAGAAGTTGAGGGAGGAGAGAGAAAGAGACAGTGATTGAAGGAAAAGGAGAGAGAGAAAGAGAAGGAGAGAGGGAGAAAGAGTGAAGGAGTCAGTAAGTGAGCTAGATAGAGAAAGACAAGGAGAAGGAGAGAGAGAAGGAACAGGGGACTGGAAGGGAAGGAGAGAAGGAAAGACGGTGGGAGAAGGAGAAGTAAAGATAAAAGGTAAGGAGAGAGAGAAACAGAGAGAAAGAGAAGGGGGAGAGAGAAGGAGAACGAGAGGAGAGAGAAACATTATGAGAGGAGAGAGACGGAGAAGAAGGAGAGAGGAGGAGTAGGAGATGAGAAGGAGAACAAGAGAGAGGACAATGAGAGGGAAGGAAAACGACGGAGAGAAGTATAAGGGCACACAGAGAGAAGAAGAAGGGGAGAGTGGATAAGGAGAGAGGAAGAAAGACAATGGGAGTGAGAGGGGGGAGAGCAAGAAGGAGACGAAGCGAGGAGAGATAGAGGAGGAGGAGAGAGAAGGAAAGAGGGGAGAAGAAGGAGGAGAGCGAGAGACTACGACAGAGTGAGAGAGGAGGGGAGAGAGAGATGGACAACGAGAGAGGAGTAGAGGGAGATGGAGGAGGGAAGGAGGAAGAAGGATAGAGAAGGAGACGATGAGAGGGAGAAGAGTGGAGATGGGAAGGAGAAGGAGAGGGAGGGAGAGAAGCAAGAGGAGAAGGCAAGCGGGGGAGAGAGAGACAGGAAGACAAGAGAGAAGGAGAAGAAGGAAAATGGGAAAGAGAAGGAGAGATAAAAGGTAAGGAGAGAGAGAAAGAGAGAGAGGAAAAGAAAAGGGAGGAGGAGAGAGAAGGACAAGCGAAGCAGAAGGAGAGATATGAGAGAAAGAGAAGGAGGGAAAGGAGCAAGAGGGGGAGGGAGAAGCAGGAGAGAGGAGGAGAAGAAGGAGATGAGAAGGAGAACAAGAGAGAGGAGAAGGAGAGGGAAGGAGAACGACGGAGAGAAGAGTAAGGGCACGCAGAGAGAAGGAGAAGGGGAGAGTGGATAAGGAGAGAGAGAGAGAAAGGCAATGGGAGTGAGAGGGGAGGAGGGCGAGAATGAGACGAAGAGAGGAGAGATAGAGGAGGAGGAGGAGAGAAGGAAAGAGGGGAGAAGTAGGAGGAGATCGAGAGAGTACGACAGAGTGAGAGAGGAGGGGAGAGAGATAGATGGACAATGAGAGATAAGTAGAGGGAGATGAAGGAGGAAGAAAGAAAGAGAAGGAGACGGAGAGAGGGATAGGCGGAGATGGGAAGGAGAAGAAGAGAGATGGAGAGAAGCAAGAGATGAAAGCAAACGAGGGAGAGAGAGACTGGAAGAAGAGAGATAATGAGAAGGAAAAGGGGAAAGAGAAGGAGAGGTATTGAAGTAGAGGAGAAGGAGAGACAGAGAAGGAGATTGACGATGAAGAGTTATGGATAAGGAGGGAGAATATAGAAGGGAAGAGAGAATCAGAGAGAGTAGTGAGAAGGAGAGAGCGCGGACAACTAGAGAGTGAAAAACAAGGAGAAGGAGGGGGGAGAGAGAAGGAGAGCATAGAATGAGAAGGAAATGGGGAAACAATGAGAGAGAGAGAGATGGAGAGAGAGAGATCGAAGGAGAAGGAGAAGAGAATAGGTGGACAGAGGGGGAGAGAATGAGAAGGGCAAGGAGAGGGAGGAGAGATGGAGAAGTAGAGAGAAGAATTGGGAAGGAGAGAGAGGGAGAAGGGGAGACATAAGGAGGGAGTGAAACGGAGAAGGGGAGAGAGTGAATTAGAGCGAGAAGTAGAGAGGGGAGAGAGATGGAGACTGTGAATGAAGGAAAAGGAGTGAGAGAAAGAGAAGGAGAGAGGGAGAGGGAACAAGAGTGAGGGAGTCGGTAAGTGAGCTTGATGGAGAAAGACAAGGAGAAGGAGAGAGAGAATGAAGAGGGGACTGGAAGGGAAGGAGAGAAGGAAAGAGGGAGGGAGAAAGAGAAGTAGAGATGAAAGGTAAGGAGAGAGAGAAACAGAGAGAAAGAGAAGGAGGAGAGAGAAAAGTTATGAGAGGAGAGAGACGGAGAAGGGGGAGAGAGAGGAGAACGAGAGAAAAGTTATGAGGGGAGAGAGAAGCTCTGGGTGTGCGCATGGGAAGCCTAGGGTTGCGTAGGATTTCCACCTTCGTTTCTTCACCAAAACTCTCGATTTTCTCACCGAAATGGGTCCTACATCTAGCTCTACACGATTGCAACTACAATATGTAGATTGTGGAACCATAGGAGATCTTCATCACGCACAAAAGAAAGCTTTATCCTCGGGTTTGGTGGGTGAAGCTCCCACACCACCTCTAGGGAGTGTCGTTACTCCCCCAAGGAGGTGGTTGGATCTTTTCACGGCTAGTCCAAGGGCAGCCACGACCCTCAAATTTGTTCCACTGGCCGTCAAGGGAGGGAAGAAGGTAGCCGTGTGTTCAAAGCAAGAAGTGCTTAACGCATTGAAGAGATGGGACAAGGTTTTGGTAGGCTACTTCATCGACATCAAGCCTCATTTGCCGACGTTGTAGAAGCACCTCCACAAGATGTTGGGCTTAGTTGGAGGTATGGAAATCATTAGAAGAAGCCAAGGTTTGTATGTTATTTCGTTTTACATTTGGTGTAGATAGAAAGAAAGTCCTTCAAGGAGGTCCTTGGTTCATTAGAGGGGCACCACTTGTGGTTCAAGAATGGGCACCGGAGATGACGTTGAAGAAGGCAAACATCACCACGGTCCCCATTTGGGTTCGCTGGCCAGAGCTTGACCTCCGATTTTGGTCACGTAGCATATTGAGCAACATAGCAAGCGTGCTTGGAAGGCCGTTACATGGATGAACACACGGCTTTCGGGCGTAGGTTGGCATTTGCAAGAGTTTGCATTGAGGTGAGCCACAAGTTCTCTTATACGAGTTAAGTGAACGTGCAAGTGGAGGAACGCAAGATGCATAGAGTGAACGTGGAATATGAGTGGTGACCCAGGTATTGCATGGGTTGTCTTGACTTTGGGCAGGATGGGGAGAGATGCCCGAAGAAGAGAGTGGTTGCAAATGTCCATGAAGCTCCACAAAGGAAGGCCGAGAAATGGGTGGTGGTAGGTCGACCCAAGGGCGGGAAAAACCTTGAGAAGGATGGCGGTGAGGTGCAAACGAAGGAAGGGCACGGAAGGGAGATAAAGGAGGGAGATTTGGATGAAGTGGAGGCAAACTAGGTGGCCGCCGATGATGGTGGTGTGGGAAGGGTAGGTGGAAGCGATGATGATGTGGACCCTAGGGAGGGTGATGTCGTTACATCAGCAAATGGGTAGGTGACACGTAGGAGCTCGTGTGGGAGGGAAAAGGAGGAGGGATAAATTAGAGGACCACAAGAAAATTCTTTGTGCTTCACTCTAGAGGGAGCAAGTGAGAGAAGGACACGTGGCATGGAAGAGGATAAGAATGGAGACAAAAAGAGAGTGACCTTTAGTGAGATAACAATGATAAGGGAGGAGGCCAACGAGAGGGTGCCATGTGGACGTCAAGAAAAGCAAAAAGAGAAGCAAAACAAAGGTGAGTGCTCTACTTTTGGAAGAACCAATGAGGTGGGAGTTGAGTGCTCCATGTTTGAATGGGCAAATGAGGGGAGGGCAAGTGAGTCTTGTAAACAAAAAGAGGGGGATCATGTTTACTTTTGTGGGGACCAGCCAAAAGAAGAAATGTGGGGGAGGAAGTCACGTGAACTACTAGACAAAGAGGGGTCACTCATGGGAGAAACCTTGTATAGGCATTTCGTACATGGAAAGGCAAAGGAAATAGGAGAGAACCTTGAGGGACGAAATAAGGGAGCCGTGATGGAGTCCTTGGAAGTACACCTCGTTGGGGATGGGTTAAGTGGATTAGCTTCCTTGATACATGATGAAGGTTGGGCAACACCTAGGAATGCGGCAAGGGAGAAGGAGAAAGTGAGGGCGAGCTCGTGGATAAAGCCAAATGGAAGCATGTTTGATGTGTTAGGTGAGCTCGAGAAGGAGAACGAGATGGAGGATGGGATGGGAAAACAAGAAGGAACACAAGATATGGAGACAACGTCGACCATAGCAATTTAAACACGAGGTTGCTCCCCACCACCTCTGGTGGATTTGGCATCAATTTAACCACAACCCGAAGCATTTAAGGCAATTCGTGTAAAAGGATTGAGACAACAAAAGCACATGCGCGGAGGGAAGGGGTGTACGCCCACACCATAAACCCATGAATATCCTAGTGTGGAATTTGCGGAGCAAATGGACCCGGCCGTGCACTTATGATAAGAGGTCGAATAAAGGAGGAGAAGCCAGATATAGTGTGCCTTGTGGAACACAAAGTAAAGTTGAAGAAGCTTGCAAGATTCAAGCTTGCCATTTGGCCCCATGAGTGGGTTGGAAATTGTATGATTGTGGACTCCGAAAGAATTCTAGTGCTTTGGAATGATCAAGTGGTAGCCCTTGACACCAAATTTAAATCCTTCGAAATGCTTCATTTCGAGGGGTACATGAGGAAGGACGAGATTAAGTTTGCAAGACCTTGCATCCGTGGAACCAAGTGCTTTGATACCTTGGGTAGTGGGAGCGGATTTCAATTGCATTCGTATGGCGAGCGAGAAGAGGGGAGGAGGGGAGGTAAACGAGGCTGCAATCAAGGACTTCAACGAGTGTGTGGATGCCCTTCAACTCCTTGACATGCCATTTTCGGGTGGGGAATTCACTTGGTCCAATTCCTCCGAAGGAACCGCTCGTATTGAAACAAAAATTGACTGCATCTTGATGAATAACGCATGGCTAGAGAGTTTCCCGGAGGCATTCTATGTTGTGGGGGAGAAGGACTTGAGTGACCATGCGACGCTTACCATGATAACGGAAGGGAATGCGAAGAGGAAACCGAAAATGTTTAGGTTTGAAAACCATTGGGCGGAACATGAAGATTTTCTAGGGGTTGTGGAAGGCGCGTGGGCAACACTAGTAGATGGCACACTTATGTTTCGAGTGGTGGGAAAATTAAATGAAGTGAAGAAGGCGCTAAAGAGATGGAGTTGGCTCTTATTTGGAAATGTTGTAAACAAGGTGGGATTAGCTAGAGACACCCTTGCGGATATTAGGAGGAGGAGAAGTGTGGAGCCAGATGATGGGAATATAGGAAGATAGGAGGGGCAGCAAAAGTGGAGCTAAACCGTGTTCTTGCGTGGGAGGAATCCATAATTCGGCAAAAATCGAGAGTGAGGTGGTTAAAAGAGGGGGACCAAAACACCCGGTTTTTCCTTGCACAACATAAAGTGAGGAGAGCCACCAACCAAGTGAGGAGTGTGTGTGAGGGAGAGCATACTTTCTAGGAGGAAGGCGAGATTCGTGATGCGTTTCAACGTTTTTTTCTAATTTGTTTGCTAATGATTTTCAAGTTTTTCCCATCAAGCCATCGATTGATTTACCACCACAAATCGATCCGTCGGATGGGGAATTAAGTGCACAAATTAAACATGAAGGAACTTGAAGATGTTATCTTGAATGCAAGTGTGGACAAGGCACCAGGGCCCGATGGTTTCAATGCCAAATTCTTTAAAGTTGCATGGGGGATAATTAAGAAGGATATTTTCAAAGCCGTGGAGTCGTGCATGAGTATTGGAAAGCTTTTGGCAAAGTGCAACTACACATCTATCACGCTCATTGATTGACATCATTTCATGCTTATATTTGTATCTTATATCCATTATCTTTCACCTAAACAATGCTATGTTCCGAGTTTTATGTTTAGTTTTCAGGAATAAATAGGTTTGAAGCGATGAAGCATAAAAGAACCCAAAAGCTGGGAAAAAGGACTGAATTGTGAGATCTAGGGACCAAGATAAAAGGGAGAAGGACCTGAATGTAAGACAGAAGGACCTAAGAGCAAAACAGAATACTCCACACCATCATGGGGAGTATTTTACCAATTCGTTTCGGGTCGGAGCTCCAATAAACGAAGTAGATGCATCCTATTGTAATCACTCCATATTTTATGTGGCTATTCTTCCTACTTGAAGTGAGGCCTTGAAGCACACACTAAAGTAGGAGGATGCTACTTTTAATGTGAGTCATTTTAATACAAGTTCTCTTTATTCTGTTGTTTGTTTTATGTTTCTTATTTTGCTTTGCTTAATCTCATTTCATTAGTTTTATTAGCTTAGTTAATATGCTTTCTTTGTTTAGTTTGATAATTAGTGTAATGTTTAGTGAGTAGTTCCATCCCCTTTGGGGGGTGGAGTAGATGTACATACATGCAAATGAGAATGGATTGAATGCTTTATTTCCAATGTGTTGATAAAACATGAATGTATGCTTGCTTGTTTAGGATAGAATTTATAACTTGATGAGTTTTGCCAAAATCATTAGACACCTCTCATGCTTGTTTAGGTTCTGAAATAAACATCTTGCATATGTAAATGTTAATCAACTAAGTTGGTGAATAGATTGATAGGTTTTGCCACAACATTTAGACACTTCCAATGCATGATAACACCACCTTTATTTGTGCTTATAGAATGTGTTCAACACCCACCTCTTTGCTTGTGTGCACTCACTCCACCCCTTAGGGTTTTCCCATTTCTGTATTCCAGCATTCTTCTTTTGTTCTTAGCTTAGTTGTCATTTCATTGTTTGTTTATTTCGTTCGCATTTCATACTTCATACTTTGTAGTGTTGCGTAGCGTAGCATAATTCAAACTCTCTTCCATTTTTTTCGCCACTTGATTTCATGCAAACGAGAGGCTGCTCACCTCCCTGAGGACGACCAGTATTTGCCACAGTTTCAACGCGGTCGTGCACTTGCGGTTTAAATTAAAACGTTCAACAAGTTTTTGGTGCCGTTGCCGGGGAGGTGCCAGTCCAGACTCTTGTTTGGACGATTCGAGTGGATTTAATTTTTGTCTTGTAGTTTTCTTTGTTTCAGGAGACTCACATTGAGAAGGGGATGCATCTGGTGAAGTTTGGAGGCGGTTTGAGAGAAGAAGACCGCCAATCAGCGGTATACAACCGCCAACTGGCGGTCTAGTTATTTCATTTCACCTCTAAATTTCTGTGGAGTATTTCTTTATCTGATATAGTGATCTGGGACTCGATTTGGTATGTTTTGACTTATAGTTTGTCCCCAGATCAATAATTAAACCCCTTTTAAGCAAATTGGACCCTAAAAACTCAAAGCAAAAGATTAGGCATTCTTGTTGTTTAGGTCATGCATCATGTATGTGACTTAGGCATTTAGCTTGTCTTTTATCTTAGCTTTATTTTCTGTTGCTGAGAGCTGGCGTGAGGCACGCACCTTCTACTCTCATTCGTGCATTTTGTATGAACATTCATTAGTTAGTAGGAAGTGCATTGAAACAAGTGTGAGTTGAGTGTTTGTTTGGAGAGTTGATTGCTAGATTAGGACTCCAAAATGCTACTAAGGAGGGGTTGTCCCACAAAAGATAAGGTGGGGGATTTCATCACCCTTTCCTTCGCCCCACAAACCACACTAATAAAGAGCCTAATTTTTAAAATCAAGTAGACATTGGCCTTAAGGATTTCGAGCGCATTAGGAGAGTGATCTGGTCCCGACCGTCATGACCTGATCGGCGTTGCCCACTTTGTCGATAGTAGGAGAGACGAGATCCCCGGATCTTGGCTCACTTGCTGGGCTTTGTGATCCTCATTGTAGGGAGGTGAGGCGTGTTGAGGCCGTGTGACCTCGCAGTTAGGCGTCGTCTAGTTGTAAGGACCTATAGCAACCTTAGGATTGCTTGAGCCTTGTTTGCTGGTGTGCTTCTACCTGTACCCATCCGCCCTAGCATAAGGGCTTCTTCCCTTCTCTCCTAAGTCATTTTTTCCCTCCTGTGTCCCCCCGTCTTCTCCTCTATGCACATTCCTTATTAAAATTTGGTGTGTGTGCACCTTTGTGCATGCTTTCGTGGACACGAGACGAGAGTGGTCGTTTGACGAAGAGCGTTGTCAATCCGGCTTCGGTCATCGATTTCTCAACACCTTCCTCCTCTCGTGTCGCACGCAGTCCGCGTTCAATGACTGCTAATTTCCGTGAGGAGGAGCAGTTGCTGGACCCACCTGCTCCACCAGTGCTTCCAGTTGTCATTTCCATACCTCTACGTGATCGATGCTACCCGAGCCGTACGGCTCTACCCTCATGCATGGTATTACCAGAGGCTAATGGGAACCATTTTGAGGTTAAGCCTCAGTTTATTTCCATGCTCCCTGATGCATTGCATACATTGCATCATATGTCTTTCATATAGATTATTTTTATATCAATAAATGCTACTAAGGTATGTGTTTAGTCTTATTTACAGAATACAGGGACCTGAATGCAAATTACCCATACCCCAAGCATAAACACGTGCAAAAAACTCATTTCTGTCATAAAGACCAAGTCAAGATTATCAGGATTCAAATGGAAGTCCATCCAAGCATAAAAGCATTCAAAGACCTAATTACAAAAAGACCGAGGACTTAAGCACAAAAGTAGCCAGGGACTTAATTGCAAAAAAACCGAGGACCCGACTGCAAATTAAAGTACCAAAATATTATTTTGGAGAAGTTTTAAAGAAAAATCAATTTGGATCTCCAAATATATGAAGAAATAAATTCGGAGCTCAAAAGAAAGAAAAGAAATCAATCCAGACGCGTAAAGGACATTTAAATTATACCAAAACACACAGAAAAAATCCGGACCCAATCAGAGCACAAATTGCGCCGAAATCGCCGCACCTTACATCTAATATGCGGCGGAAACGCCGCACCCCTTGCGATCCGTGGCCCCGGATTTTGTCCAGTCTTGTATTGACGCGTGTACTTTCCTATTTTATACTTAGGTCCCTTGTATCAACCATAAATAGCCCCGAAATGATGTTGTGCCGAGTCTTAGTTTTTATTCCATCTTTTAGCAATAAAATTCTGTTCTTTTATTTCTTGTTTTTAGTTTTCTTTTGTAGTTTCTCTAGGACGCCTTCTCCTTCCCTCCATCCATGAGTTTCTAACTCTCTCCAAAGGGTGGGGGTGACGGATTTAGGGTGATGAGAAGAAGAATGATGTTATTATTTTCATTTCGTGTTAGTATATTTTGATTAGTTGAGTTTATGTTGAATCATTTATCTTGTAATGCTTTATAACTAATGTGATTTATTATAAGTTTCAGAATTCTCTAAACAAAACCCGATATATAATCCCCCACCCGCTGGACTCTCATCCAAATTTGTTTTTTTTAGTTTTTCTTTTGTTGTTCTTCCTTTAGAAAATAAATAAAACACCAAAAATCTCAACCCAAACCTTATTTTTCTCTCTTTCTTTCCCTAATCGAAAATCACAAAAATAACAATATCTCTCCCTCCTTGTGTTTGACCCGTACTTGCCACGTCTTCATTGACGCCGTGCACTTGCGTTATAAATTTAATTCTCATCAAGTTTTTGGCACCGTTGCCAGGGAGGCGACGAAGATTTTGTTTATTTTTTGTGATTTCGATTCTATTCTGTTTATCGTGTGCGCGATCTAAATATTTGGGTTTGCGTTTCAGGAGGGAACAGAGTGCGCAGCGAAATCCGGGCACATTCGGAGCAACGTCGCATCTAAAGCAAAATTTGTGGCGGATCTGCCGCACGTCTGAAGCATCTGGGCTTCAATTTTTTCTGGGGTTGTCTCTATCTCTGGGTGGACGCGTTGAGCGACTGGAAATTTTCGTGAGCAGGCGGTGAACCCGACTGAGCGTGCGTTGGTAACCTTTGTTCCCTTTTTCCTCGTAATTTCTAGTTTCGGAAAATTTTCCTTTTCGTAGAACTGCACGTGTTAGGGCAAAATTACATAATTGGCAATAATTCAACTCTGACCTAAAAATTGGCAAAATTAGAAGGACTTATTGCATGCATCATATAGTGTTTTGTTTGCATTATTCTTGCTAAATTCTTGCAAATTAATTCTTGTTGAAGAGTGCTGGAGGCAAGGTACGTGCGTGGTTTTTTATCGATTGCATTTAAGCATATAATCTAGTTGGCATACAACCTTGCAATTGCCCCCCACTAAAAAGACAATGTTTGACTATCTTTGCTAGATTTAAGTTAAACTATCTTAAGGGCAACTCCGTAGGAAAAGATACGGTGGGGATTTCATCACCCTTCCGTGGCCCACAAATCACAATCCTAAATTGTCACCCAAGCCTTAAATTAAAATCAATTAGACATTGACCCCTAAGGATTCAGACTCAATTAAGGAGAAGATTGGATTGACTTGCTATGACCTGAAGCTGATCGAATTTAATTTGGTGTCTAGAAAGTGTTTTTGTGTTGACGTAAGTCTTCCAAGCGAGGTGGTTGTCTAACTGGCACCGACTCTGTCGGAAGCGCCCCCACTAGCTATACACTGCCTGACCAAGTTGGTTTGATTTGTGTGGGAGGTGAATCAAGCGAGTCAATTAGACTCAACCAGTTAGGAGTCGTCTAGATTTAAGCGACATTAGGTCTAGGATTGTTTGAACCGTGCTTGTTTAGGAACTTCTGACCAACCCTCTTATCTATCTTTTAGAGTTAAGTTTCCCTTCTCATCTGAGTCTTCTTTCTCTTCTCATCTCAATTCTCTAGATTAAGATTCCTTTCTCATCTTTCCCCCTTCTATTGTTTGTTTCCATTTTTGAAAAAAAATTATATAAAAAATATAATTAATTCTACCCGATGCACTCAGATTTGGGTTCGGGACTTGAGCAAATCCACCTGTTGCACCACCTCACCCGGATCCAATGGGTGAGAATGTAGTGGACCCACCTGTTGCACCACCTATGACTCTGAGGGATTGGTGCTACCCAACAATGACTGCTCAGCCATCGTGCATCGTTATGCCCACCATACCGGGTCGCGACTTCGAACTGAAGGCACAATACATGAGTATGTTGCCCAAGTTCACCTCTAGGGAAGACCCATATCTCTTCCTTAGAGAATTTGAGGAAATATGCTCCCTTATGCAATACCAGCATATCTTTGAGGAGGCAGTGCGTCTTAAATTCGTGCCTCTAGCACTGAAGGACGACGCTAAAAAATGACTATATAGTCTAGTCGAGAGATCTATTAGGAGTTGGGCCGAGTTTGTTCAAGTATTCTTAAAGAAATATTTCCCCAACCATAAGACTATTAGGATTAGGAATGAAATTGTTGCATTCGTTCAATCTGAGAGTGAGCCGTTCTATTCCTATTTAGAAAGATTTAAGAGTCTATTGACCCAATTCCCTCATCATGGAATTCCAATATGGAAATTGTGCCAAATTATCTATGAGGGATTGACACCTACATCTAGGGTTATGCTAGAATTTGTAAGCCAAGCTTTATGTCCAAAAGTGAGAATGATGCTTGGATTTTTCTTGAGGATTTAGCCGAAAATAGTATGCAATGGGACAATGCTAGAGCACCGATTAACCCGAGTATTGGATCTAGAATAGCAAGTCAACCCCAACCAGGTGTCTTAGCAGTAGATGCTACTGTAGCTGTTGAATCAAAATTAGCCACCCTTATGCGGAGAATGGAAAGTCTAGAGCTAAAAACCCGACCCCTAGTGAATCAAGCAACTCCTATCCCTTGCTCTAGATGTGGTCAGACTGGTCATATAATAGAGGATTGTGCGGAGTTGGAACAAGTTAATGCCACCTTTAACCATTCTAGAAATGACCCATACGCATCAACCTATAACCCGGGTTGGCGTAATCATCCCAATCTTTCATGGAACCAACAAGGTCAACCTCCTAGACAACAACCAAACCCGTATAACCAAAATAATACATCATCTGGGTTTAGTAACAATGGAGATTATGATGTTAGATTGACAAGCTTGAACAATTTGGTTAAGACCTTTATGCAAACAACCAACCAATCTTTCCAAAGGCTAGAAACACAAGTCAGCCAATTAGCCCAAATAGTTGGTGAAAGAGAAAAGGGTCAGTTTCCAAGTCAACCTGAGGTGAATCCAAAATCTAATAATCAATATCAGCCCTATCAACCACCTCCAGGAAGTAACAACCCTAGACCGGTTCAAATGGTTCATGAGGAGGGACCGTTCCAACAAATAAATGCAGTAGTATCATTACGGTCCGGAAAACAAGTTGATAACAATGTGGTAAATCGTAGAGCTCCTAATCCATTTAGCCATCAAGCACCCACAAGTGACCTGAGCATTGAACCTGAAGTCCAATTTGAAAAGCCCAACCCACCTACTCGACCTGACCCTATAGCTCAACCTGAGCGAGTCTATGTTCCTAAAGCCCCATTCCCAAATAGACTCAAGAAGAACTCAAGTGCACAAATGGAGAAAATCTTGGAAGTATTTTAGCAAGTTAAGGTGAATATTCCACTCCTAGATATGATTCAACAAATACCTGCTTACGCTAAATTCTTAAAAGATCTGTGCACTAAAAAGAGAAAAACGAACGTACCAAAGAGGGCATTCTTAACTGCGAACATAAGCTCTATTCTGTCCAACTCATCTCCTATAAAGTATAAGGACCCTGGGTGTCCCACAATTTCATGTGCAATAGGATATACTTTTATCAACAAAGCCCTTCTAGACCTTGGTGCTAGTGTTAACTTACTCCCGTACTCTGTCTATGAGCAACTAAACCTTGGTCCACTAAAACCCTTTAAGACAACCCTTCAATTTGCTGATTGCTCTATTAAGAAACCAAGAGGTATAGTAGAGGATGTTTTGATTAAGGTTGGTGACTTCATTTACCCAGTGGATTTTGTCATTCTAGACACTGAACCTGTTGGAAATCCTAAGAGACAAATCCCTGTAATACTAGGCAGACCCTTTTTAGCCACTTCTGAAGCTTTGATAAATTGTCGAAATGGGCTCATGCAACTATCTTTTGGAAACTTAAAAGCTGAATTTAATATCTTTCATGTTGATAGTGAGCCATAAATAGTATGCAAGCAAAGTGATGTTGTGATGAGATCGCGTATCTATAAGATTTCTGAATCAAATAAATCATCACAAAATAGAAAAAAACTGAGAAAAGGGGGAGAAATTCATCTACCCAACCACCATCCCTCGAGCAAATAAGAGAACCAAGACATGTGAGGGGTGTGAAATCTTTACCTCAGGCCAACGTGGGGAACAATTCAACTGGATACATGCACCAACATGGTGACATTCAATTCAGTTCTGACTATGGTTGACTCTGAGCAAATTCAAATTCCTCTACCGCAAGTTGACTCAGGTAATAAGTGCATTTGTTTTATCTTTGCATACATTGAGGGCAATGCATGATTTTGGTGTGGGGGGTGTTCATCTATCTATCTATATATTCTGTTCTTTTAAAAAAAATAAAAAATTCAATGTTTCATGACATAGCTTAAGATTGAACTACCAAAACCCGTGTACAAATTGCATTAAGTTTTTGTTCCTTATTATATAGTTCTACTTGTAGAAACAATGACATAAATTTAAGTTCCAAAGAAATAACCCATTACCCTTTAAGGCATGTATGCACTTAAATTGGATGACTCAAATCTTTGAATTGGTTTATAAAAAGCAGAGGTTGAGGAAAATATATCGGGAAGTGTGGACTTCTAATAGCAATTAAGCCTTGAGGAAAATAAAAGGGGAATAAAAGTGAGGAAATCACATCTTGCAAAATGATTACAAAAGCACAAGCCTTCAAGTCACTGGTCCGTAGGGGTATCTTAAAACCTGGTAACTTGAGTTTGCCAGCTCGGGATTATCGACTAAACTCGCCGCACGAATGCAAAAAGGGTAAAAGTGTCAGAAAAAGCAAAAGTGTTGAATCACGTAAAAAGATAAAAATTTACTTTAAGATACTCAAGACCCAAAGCTAAAAGAATGATCCATGCCATGGTTGATCCGAATGATACTTCACCACCAGAGCAGGCGTGCAAAATAATTTAACTGATAACATGTGTAGAAGGGTTAGTGGTGTGAATGTTGGAGGAACAAAGACGAAGTCCGATTTCTTATGAGTTAGATTTATATAATGAACATGCAGGAATTCTAAGTGAGATGTATAAGGTTGATGTGGAGATATTGAGAGTTATTAATGAAATGTTGAAATAAGACTTTGTGGGTGTGTCAACTGAAAACCCTCGCGAGACAAAACTCGTCCTCTAAGGAAACTTAGGGGTTTAAAGGTTTGTTGCACATGCTAAGTGCAATCGTGATTCCTACGAAAGTGAGTTAGGATTTCCCTATTTTCATTTTTCTTATATTCTGTTTTGCTAGGGACTAGCAAAATCTAGGTGTGGGGGTATTTGATGAATTGCATACATTGCATCATATGTCTTTCGTTTAGATTATTTTTGTATTAATAAATGCTACTAAGGTATGTGTTTAGTCTTATTTACAAAATACAAGGACCTGAATGTAAATTACCCATACCCCGAGCATAAACACGTGCAAAAAAACTCATTTCTGTCATAAAGACCAAGTCAAGATTATCGGGATTCAAATGGAAGTCCATCCAAGCATAAAAGCATTGAAAGATCTAATTACAAAAAGGCCGAGGACTTAAGCACAAAAGTAGCCAGGGACTTAATTGCAAAAAAGCCGAGGACCCGACTGCAAATTAAAGTACCAAAATATTATTTTGGAGAAGTTTTAAAGAAAAATCAATTTGGATCTCCAAATATATGAAGAAATAAATTCGGAGCTCAAAAGAAAGGAAAGAAATCAATCCAGACGCGTAAAGGACATTTAAATTATACCATAAACACACAGAAAAAATCCGGACCCAATCAGAGCACAAATGGCGGGGGAATCGCCGCACCTTACATGTAATATGCGGCGGAAACGCCGCACCCCTTGCGATCCGTGGCCCCGGATTTTGTCTAGTCGTGTATTGACGCGTGTACTTTCCTATTTTATACTTGGGTCCCTTGTATCAGCTATAAATAGCCCCGAAACGATGTTGTGACGAGTCTTAGTTTTTATTCCATCTTTTTGCAATAAATTTCTGTTCTTTTATTTCTTGTTTTTAGTTTTCTTTTGTAGTTTCTCTACGACCCCTTCTCCTTCCCTCCATCCATGAGTTTCTAACTCTCTCCAAAGGGCGGGGGTGACGGATTTAGGTGATGAGAAGAAGAATGATGTTATTATTTTAATTTCGTGTTAGTATATTTTGATTACTTGAGTTTATGTTGAATCATTTATCATGTAATGCTTTATAACTAATGTGATTTATTATAAGTTTCAGAATTCTCGAAACAAAAGACGATATATAATCCCCCACCCGTTGGACTCTCATCCATATTTGTTTTTTTTTAGTTTTTCTTTTGTTGTTCTTGCTTTAGAAAATAAAAAAAACCAAAAATCTCAACCCAAACCTTATTTTTCTCTCTTTCTTTCCCAAATCGAAAATCACAAAAATAACAATATGTCTCCTTCCTTGTGTTCGACCCGTACTTGCCACGTCTTTATTGACGTCGTGCACTTGCGGTATAAATTTAATTCTCATCACTCCCTCGTTTCACTGGGAAAGGTGACCCCTTTATCTTTCTCAGGGAATTTGAGGAGGTCTGTGCTATGTTCGAGCTGCAACAACTTAGCACAGACTCCATCCATCTTAGGCTTGTCCCCTTCGCGCTGAAGGATGATGCCAAGAAGTGGTTGTACAGCAACCAGGCGAATTCCTTTAGGACTCGGGATGAGTTTCAATATGCATTCCTCAAGAAATACTTTCCAAATTATCGGACTCAAAAATTGAGGAACGAAATCAATTCGTTCTATCAACTTGAGACCGAAACATTTCATGCATATCTAGAGAGGTTCAAGGAGCTACAATCTTCATGCCCTCACCATGGCATTGAGTTGTGGCGTCTTTGTCAGATTGTTTACGAGGGTCTTCACATCCCATCCCGAACGCTCCTTGAGTCCATGTGTCAAGGAGAGTTCTTGGGAAAGGATGAAAGGGAGGCATGAGCTTTTCTAGAAGACCTTGCTGAGAAAACAATGCAATGGGAGAGTGTAAGGGAACCACCTGCATCATCTAGTATAGGAGCGAGGATCACGAATGCAAACTCGACTAGATCGGGTGCCGCATTTGCTATCGATTCCACTACGGCCACCGAGGCACGCATGGCGGCCTTAATGCGTCGTATGGATTCGAATGAGCTCCAAAACCAACAAGGTGCACCTCACATGTCCACATCTGGTTCAGTTCCCTGTCATTCATGTGGTAGGATATGTCATGTAGAAAGCGAGTGTGAGTCAATTCCTCCTGAGATGGAGCGTGTCAACGCCATCTATGATAGAGCCAGGAATGACCCATACTCATCATCTTATAATCCGGGATGAAGGAACCACCCCAATTTTTTATGGAACCAAACTAATGCCCCGGGTGGTCCTTCAAACTCCTCTAGACCACATTACCAATCGCACCAACCTCCCATGCATGCACATTCCTATCAGCCACCCCAAGCGCAAACCACCAATCAATCGGGTTTCCCAAATTCCAATAATATGGAAACCCAATTCAATTCGCTTGAGACCTTGACTCGTGAACTGAAAACTCAATGAAATTTTTTATGTCAAGCACGAGTCAAGTTCTCACTTCAAATCAGCAGACCATCAAATCTCTAGAGCTTCAGATGGGCCAATTGGCTCAGTCTGTACATGAGAGAGAGAGAGTCTTTGCCTAGCCAGCCTGAGGCTAACCCCCGTATCTACCAGCAACAACACATGCAAAATGAGAATGTGGTACCTCGGGGGAGGCAAGTGAACCATGTGGAGGAATGATGCATTGCATACATTGCATCATATGTCTTTCATTTAGATTAATTTTATATCAATAAATGCTACTAAGGTATGTGTTTAGTCTTATTTACATAATACAGGGACCTGAATGCAAATTACCCATATCCCGAGCATAAATGCGTGCAAGAGACTCATTTCTATCATAAAGACCAAGTCAAGATTATCGGGATTCAAATGGAAGTTCATCCAAGCATAAAAGCATTCAAATACCTAATTACAAAAAGGCCAAGGACTTAAGCACAAAAGTAGCTAGGGACTTAATTACAAAAAAACAAGGACCCGACTGCAAGGACCAAAATATTATTTTGGAGAAGTTCTAAAAAAATCAATTTGGATCTCCAAATATATAAAGAATTAATTCGGAGCTCAAAAGAAAGGAAATAAAATAATCTGGATGCGCAAAGGACATTTAAATCATACCATAAACACGCAGGAAAAATCCGGATCGAATCAGAGCATATTGTGCGGCGATTTAGCCGCAAGTTACATGTATTGTGCCGCGATTCCGCCGCACCCCTGTCGATCCGTGCCTCCGAATTTTGTCCAGTCGTGGTGTGACGCGTGTACGTTCCAATTTTATACTTAGGTCCCTTGTATCAGCTATAAATAGCCCCGAGAACGATGTTGTGGGGAGTTCTTGTTTTGACCCATTATTTAGCAATAGAATTCTGTTGGTTTATTTTGTGTTTTTACTTTTCTTTCTTAGTTTCTCTAGGACCCCTTCTCCTCCTCTCCATCCATGAGTTTCTAACTCTCTCCAAAGAGTGGGGGTGACGGATTTAGGGTGATGAGAAGAAGAATCAAGTTATTATTTTAATTTCGTATTAGTATATTTTGATTACTTGAGTTTATGTTGAGTCAATTATCATGTAATGCTTTATATAACTAATGTGATTTATTATAAGTTTCAGAATTCTCTAATCGAAACCCGACATCTAAACCTCCACCCGCAGGACTCCCATTCATAGTTGTTTTCTTCCTAGCAATCGACTCTCACGAGTTCATCTAGATTCCAGTATCCATCTGCTGCACCACCTCACCCGGATGTAATGGGTGAGAATGTTGTGAACCCGCCCATAACTCTGAGGGATCGATGCTACCCAGCGATGGCTGCTCAGCCATCGTGCATCGTTATGCCCACCATACAGGGTCGCGACTTCGAACTTAAGGCACAATACACGAGTATGTTGCCTAAGTTCACCTCTAGGGAAGACCCATATCTCTTCCTTAGAGAATTTGAGGAAATCTGCTCTCTTATGCAATACCAGCATATCACTGAGGAGGCAGTGCGTCTGAAATTCGTGCCTCTAGCACTGAAGGACGACGCTAAGAAATGGCTATATAGTCTAGCCGAAAAATCCATTAAAAGTTGGGCTGAGTTTGTTCAAATATTCCTAAAAAAATATTTCCCCAACCATAAGACTATGAGGATTAGGAATGAAATTGTTGCATTCGTTCAATCTGAGAGCGAGCCGTTTTATTCCTATCTAGAAAGATTTAAAAGTGTGCTGACCCAATGCCCTCATCACGGAATTCCAAGATGGCAATTGTGCCAAATTAATTATGAGGGATTGACACCCACATCTAGGGTTATGGTAGAATCCGTAAGCCAAGGGAACTTCATGTCAAAAAATGAAAATGATGCCTGGATTTTTCTTGAGGATTTAGCTGAAAACAATATGCAATGGGACAATGCTAGAGCACCGCTTAACCCGAGTATTGGATCTAGAATAGCAAGTCAACCCAAACCAGGTGTCTTAGCTGTAGATGCCAATGTAGCGGCTAACGCAAAACTAGCTACCCTTATGCACAGAATGGAAAGTCTAGAGCTACAAACCCGACCCCGAGTGAATCAAGCCTCGTCTATCCCTTTCTCTAGATGTGGTCAGACTGGTCATTTAATGGAGGATTGTGCGGACTGGGAACAAGTTAATGCCACGTTTAACCATGCTAGAAATGACCCATACGCATCAACCTGTAACTCGGGTTGGCGTAATAATTCCAATTTCTCATCAAGCCAACAAGGTTAACCTCCTAGACAACAACCAAACCCGTATAACCAAAATAATACATCATCTGGGTTTCGTAACAATGGAGATTATGATGTTAGGTTGACAAGCTTGGAAAGCTTGATGAAGACTTTTATACAAACAACCAACCAGTCCTTCCAAAGGCTAGAGACACAAGTCAACCAACTCGCACAAATTGTAGGTGCAAGAGAAAAGGGTCAGTTTCCAAGTCAACCTGAGGTGAATCCTAGATCTAATAATCAATATCAGCCCTATCAACCACCTCTTGGAAATAACAACTCGAGACCAGTTCAAATGGTTAATGAGGAAGGACCGTTCCAACAAATAAATGCAGTAGTATCATTACGGTCTGGAAGACAAGTTGATAACAATGTGGTAAATCCTAGAACGTCTAATCAATCTAGCCATCAAGCAACCACATATGACCTAAATATTGAACCTGACGTCCAATCTAAGACGCCCAACCCACCTACTCAACCTGAACCCATAGCTCAACCTGAGCGAGTCTATGTTCCTAAAGCTCCATTCCCCAATAGACTTAAGAAGAACTCAAGTGCACAAATGGAGAAAATCGTGGAAGTATTTAAGCAAGTTAAGGTGAATATTCCACTCCTGGATATGATTCAACAAATACCTGCTTATGCTAAATTCTTAAAAGATCTGTGCACTAAAAAGAGAAAAACAAACGTACCAAAGAAGTCTTTCCTAACTGCAAACATAAGCTCTATTCTGTCCAACTCATCTCCTATAAAATATAAGGACCCTGGGTGTCCCACAATTTCATGTGCAATAGGAGATACTTTTATCAACAAAGCCCTTCTAGACCTTGGTGCTAGTGTTAACCTACTCCCGTTCTCTGTCTACGAGCAACTCAACCTTGGTCCACTAAAACCCTCTAAGACAACTCTTCAATTTGCTGACTGCTCTATTAAGAAACCAAGAGGTGTAGTCGAGGACGTTTTGATCAAGGTGAGTGACTTCATTTACCCAGTGGATTTTGTCGTACTAGATACTGCACCTGTTGTAAATCCTAATAGACAAATCCATGTAATACTAGGCAGACCCTTTTTAGCCACTTCTGAAGCATTGATAAACTGTCGAAATTGGCTCATGCAATTATATTTTGGGAACCTAAAAGCTGAATTTAATATCTTTCATGTTGATAGTGAGCCAGAAATAATATGCAATCAAAGTTATGTTGTGATGAGAGCACGTATCTATAAGATTTCTTAATCAAATAAATCATCACAAAATCAAAAAGAAAGTGCGAAAAAGGGGAGTAAGTCATCTACCCAACCACCATCACTCGAACAAATAAGAGAATCAATACATGTGAGAGGTGTGGAACCTTTACCTCAAGGCAACATGGGGAACAATTCAACTGGATACATGCACCAACATGGTGTCATTCAATCCAGTTCTGACTATGGTTGACTCTGAGCAAATTCAATCACTCCACCACAGTTGACGAGGTAATAAGTGTATTTGCTTTATCTTTGCATACATTGAGGACAATGCATGATTTAGGTGTGGGGGGAGTGTTTATGTATCTATATATATATATTCTTAAAATAAAAAAATAAAAAAAAAAAAAAAATTCAATGTTCTATGACATAGCTTAAGATTGAACTACCAAAACCCATGTACAAATTGCATTGAGTTTTTTGTTCCTCATTATATAGTTCTGCTTGTAGAAACTGTGACATAAATCTAAGTTCCAAAGAAATAACCCAGTACCCTTTAAGACATCTATGCACTTAAATTGAATGAATCAAATCTTTGAAGTGGTTGATAAAAAACGGAGGTTGAGGAAAATATACCGGGAAGTGTGGACTTCTAATAGCAATTAAGCCTTGAGGAAAAAAAAGTAAAAAAAAGGAATAAACTGAGGAAAGCACATCTTGCATAATGATTACAAAAGCCCAAGCCTTCGAGTCACTGGTCCGTAGGGGTATCTTGAAACCCGGTAACTTGAGTCTGCTGGCTCAGGATTATCGACCAAAACTTGCTACACGAATGCAAAAAGGGTAAAAGTGTCATAAAAAGCAAATGTGTTGAATCACGGGGAAAAATACTTTAAGATACTCAAGGCCCAAAGCTAAAAGAAGGATTCATGTCATGGTTGATCCGAATGATACTTCACCACCAGAGGAGGCGTGCAAAATAATTTAAGCGATAACATGTGTAGAAGGGTTAGTGGTGTGAATGTTGGAGGAACACAGACCAAGTCAGATTCTTTATGAGTTAGATTTATATAATGAGCATGCAAGAATTCCAAGTGAGATGTATAAGGTTGAGGTGGAGATATTTAGAGTTATTAATGAAATGTTTAATTAAGACTTTGTGGGTGTGTCAACTGAAAACCCTCACGAGACAAAACTCGTCCTCTAAGGAAACTTGGGGGTTTAAAGGCTTGTTGCACATGCTAAGTGCAACCGTGATTCCTATGAAAGTGAGTTAGGATTTCCCTGTTTTCATTTTTCTTATATTTTTTTTGCTACGGACTAGCAAAATCTAGGTGTAGAGGTATTTGATGCATTGCATACATTGCATCATATGTCTTTCATTTAGATTAATTTTATATCAATAAATGCTACTAAGGTATGTGTTTAGTCTTATTTACATAATACAGGGACCTGAATGCAAATTACCCATATCGCGAGCATAAATGCGTGCAAGAGACTCATTTCTATCATAAAGACAAAGTCAAGATTATCGGGATTCAAATGGAAGTTCATCCAAGCATAAAAGCATTCAAACACCTAATTACAAAAAGGCCAAGGACTTAAGCACAAAAGTAGCTAGGGACTTAATTACAAAAAGCCAAGGACCCGACTGCAAGGACCAAAATATTATTTTGGAGAAGTTCTAAAAAAATCAATTTGGATCTCCAAATATATAAAGAATTAATTCGGAGCTCAAAAGAAAGGAAACAAAATAATCTGGATGCGCAAAGGACATTTAAATCATACCATAAACACGCAGGAAAAATCCGGATCGAATCAGAGCATATTGTGCGGCGATTTAGCCGCAAGTTACATGTATTGTGCCGCGATTCCGCCGCACCCCTGTCGATCCGCGCCTCCGAATTTTGTCCAGTCGTGGTGTGACGCGTGTACGTTCCAATTTTATACTTAGGTCCCTTGTATCAGCTATAAATAGCCCCGAGAACGATGTTGTGGGGAGTTCTTTTTTGAGCCATTATTTAGCAATAAAATTCTGTTGGTTTATTTTGTGTTTTTACTTTTCTTTCTTAGTTTCTCTAGGACCCCTTCTCCTCCTCTCCATCCATGAGTTTCTAACTCTCTCCAAAGAGTGGGGGTGACGGATTTAGGGTGATGAGAAGAAGAATCAAGTTATTATTTTAATTTCGTATTAGTATATTTTTATTACTTGAGTTTATGTTGAGTCAATTATCATGTAATGCTTTATATAACTAATGTGATTTATTATAAGTTTCAGAATTCTCTAATCGAAACCCAACATCTAAACCTCCACCCGTTGGACTCCCATTCATAGTTGTTTTCTTCTTAGTTTGTTTTATTGTTCTTGTTTTAGATAATTAAAAAGACCAAAAAATCTCAAACCAACCTCATTATTGTTCTCTCTTTCTCTCCTTAATCGAAAACCACGAAAATAACAATATCTCTCCCTCCTTGTGTTCGACCCGTACTTGCCACCGCTTCATCGCGGTCGTGCACTTGCGGTATAAATTTAATTCTCATCAAGTTTTTGGCGCCGTTGCCGGGGAGGCGACGCAGATTTTGTTTATTGTAGTGTTCTCGATTCTATTCTGTTTATCTTGTGCGCGATCTAAGTATTTGGATTTGTGTTTCAGGAGACAACAGAGTGCGCGGTGAAATCTGAACGTAGCCGGAGCAAGCAGGGTGGCGAAATCGCCGCATATCAAGCACAAGCTGCGGCGGATCCGCCGCACAACAGAGGCTTCTGGGCTTCAAATTCTGCTGGGGTTAGCGCCATCTCTGGGTGGACGCGTGGAGCTACTGAAATTTCGAGAGCGGGCGGTGAACCCGACTGAGCATTGCATAGGTAACCTTTGTTTCCTCTTTCGTCGTAATTTCTAGTTTCGGAAAATTTCCTTTTGTAGAACTGCACGTGTTAAGCTTAAATTCCATAATTGGCAATAATTCAACTCTGACCTAAAAATTGGTAAAACTAGAAGAACTTAGTGCATGCATGATATAATGTTTTGTTTGCATTATTCTTGCATTATTCTTGTAAATTAATTCTTGTTGAAGAGTGCTGGAGGCAAGGTACGTATCGCGGTTTTTATCGATTGCATTTAAGCATATAATCTAATTTGCATACAACCTTGCAATTGCCCCCCACTAAAGACCATTGTTTGACTATCTTTGCTAGATTTAAGTTAAACTATATTAAGGGCAACTCCGTAGGAAAAGATACGGTGGCGATTTCATCACCTTTCCGTGGCCCACAAATCACAATCCTAAAGTGTCACCGAAGCATTAAAATTAAAATCAATTAGACATTGGCCCATAAGGACTCGGACTCAATTAAGGAGGAGATTGGTTTGACTTGCTATGACTTGAAGCTGATCAAATTTAATTTGGTGTCTAGAAAGTGTTTTTGTGTTGACGAAAGTCTTCCAAGCGAAGTGGTTGTCTAATTGGCACCGACTCTGTCGGAAGCACCCCCACTAGCTATACACTATCTGGCCAATTTGGTTGATTAGTGAGGGAGGTGAATCAAGCGAATCAATTCGACTCAACCAGTTAGGAGTCGTCTAGATTTAAGCGACACTAGGTCTAGGATTGTTTGAATCGTGCTTGTTCAGGAAACTTCTGACCAACCCTAGAACCTATCTTTTAGAGTTAAGTTTTCTTTCTCATCTTTCTTCTTTCTATTGATTGTTTCCCTTTCGAAAAAAATATAAAAAAATAATAATAATAGAAAAACGAAAAAAATTTGGAATTAATTCTTGAAATTGAATTTGGAATTTAAATTTCAAATTTGAATTCAAAAAATTAATTCAAACAGGTGCACTCATATTTGGGTTCGGGACTTGAGCAATCGACTCTCACGAGTTCATCTAGATTCCAGTCTAGAGCTTAGCCCCAATCCATCTGCTGCACCACCTCACCCGGATGCAATGGGTGAGAATGTTGTGTACCCGCCCATAACTCTGAGGGATCAATGCTACCCAGCGATGGCTGCTCAGCCATCGTGCATCGTTATGCCCACCATACAGGGTCGCGACTTCGAACTTAAGGCACAATACATGAGTATGTTGCCTAAGTTCACCTCTAGGGAAGACCCATATCTCTTCCTTAGAGAATTTGAGGAAATATGCTCTCTTATGCAATACCAGCATATCACTGACGAGGCAGTGCGTCTGAAATTCGTGCCTCTAGCACTGAAGGACGACGCTAAGAAATGGCTATATAGTCTAGCCGAAAAATCCATTAAAAGTTGGGCTGAGTTTGTTCAAATATTCCTAAAAAAATATTTCCCCAACCATAAGACTATGAGGATTAGGAATGAAATTGTTGCATTCGTTCAATCTGAGAGCGAGCCGTTCTATTCCTATCTAGAAATATTTAAAAGTGTGCTGACCCAATGCCCTCATCACGGAATTCCAAGATGGAAATTGTGCCAAATTAATTATGAGGGATTGACACCCACATCTAGGGTTATGGTAGAATCCGTAAGCCAAGGGAACTTCATGTCAAAAAATGAAAATGATGCCTGGACTTTTCTTGAGGATTTAGCTGAAAACAGTATGCAATGGGACAATGCTAGAGCACCGCTTAACCCGAGTATTGGATCTAGAATAGCAAGTCAACCCAAACCAGGTGTCTTAGCTGTAGATGTCAATGTAGCGGCTGACGCAAAACTAGCTACCCTTATGCGCAGAATGGAAAGTCTAGAGCTACAAACCCGACCCCGAGTGAAGCAAGCCTCGTCTATCCCTTGCTCTAGATGTGGTCAGACTGGTCATTTAATGGAGGATTGTGCGGACTGGGAACAAGTTAATGCCACGTTTAACCATGCTAGAAATGACCCATACGCATCAACCTATAACTCGGGTTGGCGTAATAATTCCAATTTCTCATCAAGCCAACAAGGTCAACCTCCTAGACAACAACCAAACCCGTTTAACCAAAATAATACATCATCTGGGTTTAGTAACAATGGAGATTATGATGTTAGGTTGACAAGCTTGGAAAATTTGATGAAGACTTTTATACAAAAACCAACCAGTCCTTCCAATGGCTAGAGACACAAGCCAACCAACTCGCACAAATTGTAGGTGCAAGAGAAAAGGGTCAGTTTCCAAGTCAACCTGAGGTGAATCCTAGATCTAATAATCAATATCAACCCTATCAACCACCTCTAGGAAATAACAACTCGAGACCAGTTCAAATGGTTAATGAGGAAGGACCGTTCCAACAAATAAATGCAGTAGTATCATTACGGTCCGGAAGACAAGTTGATAACAATGTGGTAAATCCTAGAACGTCTAATCAATGAGGACTATTCTCATCAAGAACAATGAGGAAGGACCATTCCAACCACGATCTATCATACAAGATCTCCTCATGATCAGTCTCGTCTCTGCTCGCTATCAAAAGCGCCAGAGGCGAATGCTCGTGTGAGTGAGCATTCTTCAGCCTATTGACAGAATAATATTTTATGCTAGAACAACTACATCAACCAAACAGATATAGTGGAAAGGAAAACACAGTCACTCATAAAAGGAAGTTAGACATGTCAATGCATCAAAGTCTGCGTAAGCCTAAGGACCTCACATGAGACACAAACGAGTCCTTAGCTATAGTCGTGGTAAGAGGGTCAGCTACCATAAGACTAGTAGACACATGTCTTATCAAAACTTCCTTTCTCGCTATAATGTCCTTCACAAAGTGCTCCATACTTGGGTTGGACTGGTATCGACTCACCATGCCCACAACATAACAAATGTCTGGCCTAGTACACATCATAGACTACATGAGGCTTCCCACAACATTGGAGTATGGAACCTTGTCCATTTTGGCCTTCTCTTCAGGAGTCTCAGGATGCTTATCAAGGCTTAAGTGCAAACCCTTCTCAACAGGAGTGTCGATTGGTTTGCATTTGTCCATATGGTATTTCTTTAAGATGTCGTTAATGTAAGTCTCTTGAGACAATCCCAGAAGTCTCTTGGACCTATCTCTAACAATCTTGATACCAAGGACGTAGCTAGCTTCACCGATGTCCTTCATATCAAACGTGGAGGACAACCACTCTTTAGTGGATTTCAGCAACTCTTTGCTATTGCCAGCCATGAGTATGTCATCAACATACAAGGTCAGAATGACAAATGTACCATTGCATCTCTTAAGGTACACACAGTGATCTTCTTGAAGCATAGAAAATGCATTCTCTGATATAGCTTGATGGAAGCGAATCTTCCACTGTCTAGACGCTTGTTTTAAGCCATACAAGGACTTATTGAGCTTGCACACTTTGCGCTCTTGTCCTTTGACTTCAAAACCTTGAGGTTGATCCATATAGATCTCCTCCTCAAGTTCTCCATTGAGAAAAACAGTCTTTACATCCATTTGGTAAAGCTCTAAGTCCATCTGAGCTACAATAGCTAGTAGAAGGTGGATGGAAGCAAACCTAACCACGGGTGAAAAGGTTTCCTCAAAATCCACACATTCTCTTTGGGTGTAGCCTTTAGCTATCAGCCTAGCCTTGAATTTATCAATAGATCCATCCTCCTTCCTCTTAATCTTGAGGATCCACTTGGCCCCAATGGCCTTTCGGTTTGGCGGTAAGTCAACCAAGTCCCAGACTCGATTAACTTTCATCGACTCCAACTCTTCCTTTATAGCTTCTAACCACTCTTTCACATTTGGACCTTCCAAAGCCTCTTTCAAGGTCTCTGGTTCTTGATCATCGATTATTGTCATCCCAGATGATTCATAATCAATTTCTTCTTGAGCTATCATAAGGGCCTCTTCCTCTAAGCGAAACCGCCTACAAGGAATGAGCCCGCGTTTACTTCGACGCAGATGGGTATCTGATGGCTCATCCTCCGTGAGAGCTATCAGATCCCCAGCATTGCTGCTCCCACTAGGATTGACTGGTGGAACCTCATGTTCAACTTCCAGATCTTGATCCCGTGGAGTGGCAATGTCCTCATCTTGTTGTTCAAAGAAGTCCACTGACTCGTTGATAGCTCCACCAAGAGTTGGAAAAACATTTTCCAAGAATGTGGCATCCCTAGACTCCAGTTCCGTCCTTCTTTCATTCTCGTCTAACCCGATAAAAACATAACCTTTTAAAACCGTGTCTCATCAAAACAACAATAGAAATAATATTTTTTGCCGTATAGCTGGTGCATACAACACGTCGTGAAGTAATAGGATCCGGCCACTTTGCATGTGCCAACTCCAAGAACTTCAATGCTAGTGTTGTTCGCCATGTTTATTCGCCTCCCACTTGGAACACAACGATATTCCACGAAGGCAGAACGATCCTTTGTTACGTGGTCCATGGCACCTGAATCCACAATCCACACAGGAGAGTGATCAGTGAGCATCACAGAACTAGTCACGTTACAATTCAAGGGATTACACACAGTAATTACCTTTTGCTCAGTGCACTCACGAGCAAAATGTCCAGTCTTTCGGCAGTTAAAACAAGTCACATTAGACTTGTCTTTCCCACCTTTGGATCCTCGAGGTCGTTTCTTTCCAGCTTTGTTTTCTGTTTTGTTTTTATTTGCACCCTTCTTGCCTTTAAAACTCTGAGCTCTATGTCTTTTGCGCTTAAAACCTGCACTCCTCCAAGGAGCGCCAGCTTCAGCAGCAAACACTTCAGTTAGAGGGGCTTCCGCAAGCATGCGGTCCTCCTCCAGCTCTAGGTGTTTTGCGGCCTGGTCAAATGTCCTGATGTCATCAGCATGAGTCAGATGGACCTTCATATCCTCCCCACTCTTCGAAGGCAATGATCTGATGAGAGCAGACACTTGCTCCTCATCGGTCTTAGCACGACCGGTAGCACTCAGCTCGCTTATCATGTTTGACATTGCGGTAATATGCTGCCTCATCGTGTGACCTTGGTGCATTTTATACCCATCAAACATGAGCCCAAGCTGGCGTGCCCTTGGGACGGAGGTCACTCCGTACTGAAACTTCACAGCTTCCCACAAGGCCTTTGCAGTTCGCAATTTTTCGAACCGCAGTAACAGATCATCTCGCATCGAACTCAGAATTGTAATGCGAGCAATACGGTCTTTCTTTTTCCATGCATTATAGACATCCATATTTCTGCGATGCTGCGCAGTGTTCCCCTCCTCGGGGGGAGACATAGTTTGGGTTATATTTTCTAACATGTCTTGATCCTCTAAGAGATACTCAATTTTACGATGCCACAGATCGTAATTTCTTTTATTGAATTTATGTCCTCGAGTCAGATCAGCGACAATGCTTTTGGAAGCAGCCATAAAAATCTAGGACAAAAAACCACATAGCGATACATGAGTTCTAGCATAAAATACAACGAGCCGCAATAGTCATAAAAAAATAAACTAACTTAATAACTATAGCATTCAGAGCAAAGGAAAACATAAAGAGTTCGATCAACTCCTCATGCAATAGTTAATAAAGCTATTTTACCAATTCATATATTGCGCTCCATCATGATTTAATAACCCTAAAAAACGTATAAATCATGGCAAATCAGCAGCAAATAAATAATTATCCACCGGTTGCAAGGTGGCTTAGACAAAACACTTCTACCTTGCAACTCCCACTAGGCATGCAAGTTCCAAAAAAACGTTCCTTTGAGAACATTCCAATCAAGATCACACAAATTAATTGCTACATTACTTCCATATTGAGCTAAGGATCCCCCATAGGGATTTAGCACTGTAGATGAGAACCTGCATAAGCCTTATAGCAATAATATCGCAATAATAAAAATAAAGGAGCCCCTCGTCTCCCTAGGGCAATAAACAGTCCACAGTCCATAATTATTACAGTCCATAAATATTACAGCCCATTGCGATATCTATTGCAAATGGAAATGAATGAATGAAATTACGCTCAACTCTCAATAGGGGAGCAAAAATAAATCAGCATCCATTCACACGATTCATACCATAGAAGCGCAATCTTTCCATACGTTATCACAATCACACGCATGAATAAAGTGTACACCACATCCAAATAAGAAGGAAGTAATATATAAGGAAACAAAGCATATAAGGAGCATAAGAAAAACGTATATGGAAATACCAATCAATCTCCATAATAGTATCTCAAAACAGAAATTTTCTTTTCTTTCCCTAATCAACATAATCATGAGAGTGTAAAAATTATCGTACTCGCATTAGGAAAGAAAAAATCCGGAAAATCCTCAATGAGATCAACACATGTATGTGGATTTAATCATAAAGGAAACATTTCAAATGAAATGCATGCTATCATTCCCAAAAATCCGAAATTCCTTAAATGAGATCAACACATATATGTGCATCAAAGGAAAACATTCAAAAAAATACTTTTAAGCCAATAAAACTCCAGCCCTTAATATGCTCTAAAAAAATTCAGAATTTGCCAATCTTTCCTTAATCAATATAAGCATGCAATCAACAATAATTATGCTACTTGTATTGGAAAGCAAAAAATTCGAAATTTTCAAGAGAACAACAAGCATATATGCGCATTTTTCAGTAAGGAAACCAATCAATCACATGCATGTTAATGCTCCAAAAACAGCCATATCCGAAATTCTTTGGAGCAACAAGGCAACACAATTATCATGCATATGCATATGGCAATAAACATCTACTCTAGATGCATGCTCATATTGAAAAATGCTAAATAAACAAGCATATACACGAAATTCCAGCAAACATGAGATCTAGTCATGCATGTACACGAATCAGAGATAACAACATTTGATCCATCCATGCAATCCGACATGCATGATGATATACAAATGACATACAAACATTATCATCTCATTCAAGCATGAAAAAATATCAGACAATTAAACTACTGATTATCATATAAAAGATGCGCAATGCAGAAGATCATCATGATAGGGTTAACACAGATTTCATGTATACATGCTCAAAGATTAGAATAAATAATATCTAACCCTAATTCAGAAAAATCAGAAAAAATAGACATCTGATTTCATGTATACATGTGCATGATTTAAAAGAATCAACATGGAAAATAACTTCTGATTTTATCTAATACATGCGCAAAGAATAGAGGTAACAACACAGAAAAAACAGAATTCTGGTCACATCTATGTATGTGCAATGATAGGAGAGCAACATATCATATTGGCTCGAAATAAAATCAGGAAAAATCCATCTTAAACCATGCATACATGAGGAAGAATGGAGGAGCAAAATCTAACCCTAGATGCATGCTATAATGAACAAAAAACATGCGCAACAAGTAGAGTCTAGTCTAAACCCTAATCGCATGTTAGAAAGAACTCAGCAAACATGCACCACTTATATCTCTAAATGAACGATCATATTATTTCATTTAAGTATAAAAAAACCTCTGAGTTATCATTTCCAGAATATCAAAAACGAATTTGAAAGAAAAAACATGAACAATCAACATATATAACATGCGCATCATGTAAATAAGCAATGCTGATTTTTCTGTTATCTTTCTTTCTCCAAAAAACATAACCACCGAATTTTTATCTCAAATCAGATTATCATGAAACAAAAATTCGTCAAACATGGTGAGGATTCGAAGGTAACCGAGATGGCTCTGGTACCCATGTTAGCAAACAACGATTCTACAGGTTCAGGAGTACCTTTCTTGGAGAGAACCTGTGGTAGCGGAAGGAAGATCGGAGGTCACCTTACGGGATCCTTTTCACCGATCGGTCTCCTACTCTCTTGGAGAAGGAGCGCGAATCCACAACCCAAGAGTCCACGGAAGGAGCTTGGTGGAGGTGGAGGGACGAAATGGGAGAGAGAGAAGGTGGTGGCTAGGGTGGGTGGAGGCTAGGGTTTGCACACTTGTTGTTTCATCCAATGGGAGGCTCCCCACCTTATATAGATGGCTCCACCCTAAACCCTTAAATGTGTAGTCCAATAGGGACGCGCCATGTGTCAGTGCTTTGGGCAAATATCTTATTAATCCTAGATTAATCCAATAGGGAAGAAGTCATTGCAAGTCCCTTGTCAATAAAGTAAAGGTGCGGTTAAGCACTTGGAAGCAAAACTTTATATCCATAGCCGGTCGGGTGGAGCTAGTAAGGAGTGTATTAATTTCTCTTAGTATTTATTGGACATCCGTGTTCCTCATTCTTCGGAAAGTGCTACAAGAAAGGGACAACCTTATGTCTAGATTCATTTGGGGAGGGGCAAAGAAGTGGGTGGCGGTTGCTTGGAAGGATGTGTGTACGCCAAAAAGTGAAGGGGTCTCGGGCTCAAGCGTTTAGTGGAATGGAATGAAGTGGGCCTCCACCGTTTGTTTTGGCTAGTGGTGGAAGATGGAAACTCTCTTTGGGTGAAGTGCATTCGCCAAAAATACTTGAAGAACCGGTCAATTTGGCTTGCAAGACCACCATCCACCTCTTCGTGGGCATGTAGAGGAATCATCCGGGTATGTGATATAGCGAGGCAACATGTCCAATACCAAGTGGGAGATTGGGAAGCCATTAGCTTCTTTCATCATCCATGGTATGGGGTGCCTTTCCAATGTGGGGCTTGGGGTGAGCGGTTACATTATGATTTGGGAGTACCATGGGATACAAAAGTTGCACACTTCATTCGAAATGGAGAATGGACTCTCCCCTTCCCAAAATCAACCGCCATGGAGGAACTATGGGCAAAGATCAAACGCATACCCATCCAAGGAGGGAGGGACAAACCATCACGAATTGATGGACGAGGGGACAAGTTGGGGATGAAGGAAGTATGGAAATGGGTGAAGGTGCCGGGATGCAAGGTGTCTTGGGCGGGTATGGTGTGGCACAAGTATGCTATCCCGAAGCATGCACTCACGGCATGGAAAGCTTTGAGAGGCCGGCTAGTTACCAAAAACTTATGAATCAAAGAGGAGCCAGCCATGACCCAACATGTGTACTTTGTGACGAGATTGACGAAGACATTCAACACTTATTTTGGGGATGCACCTATAACAAGGAGATATGGGCACAACTTCTTCGGCTCTTAAAACTCAAACCCAGCCAAGCAAGGAGTCTAGAAAGTGAAGCAAATCGTGTCTCTCATGCACGCGGAAGCCGAGTTGACAAGGTCATACGCAGGTGGGCCTTTAATGCAATGTTACATGAAGCTTGGCAAGAACGCAATCGTAGAAAATTCGAGGAAGAAAAGAAGAAACCGGAGGATATAGTGGGAGCCATTAAGGACCTGATCCGGTGTATGGGACAAAAAGTGAAGGGCCTAGCAAGTGGCGACGAGGAATTCCATAAATTTGAGATAACTTGGGCTTAGCATGGATGATAGATAGAGTGATGTAGTGATGTAGTGAAGTAGAGAAATAACGATGTTATACTTTGTGTGTCGGGACATATTACTTTGTAGTAGCTGGGTATGCATGTAGCATACTCCCGCGGGACTAAACATCAAATTTTGATAATCAATAGAATTCGAGGCTAAGCCTCCCTTTTTGCTTTGCAAAAAAAAGGAGAACGAGAGGAGTGAGAGAGAGTGAAGGTGAAGGGGAGGAAAAGAAAAGGGAGAAGAAGGAGAGAGGAGAAGAAGGAGATGCGAAGGAGAACAAGATAGGGGACAAGGAGAGAGAAGGAGAGAGAAGGAGAACGACAGAGAGGAGAATAAGGGCACGTAGAGAGAAGGAGAAGGGGAGAGTAGATAAGGAGAGAGAAGGACAATGTGAGTGAGAGGGGAGGAGAATGAAAAGGAGACGAAGAGAGGGGAGATAGAGGAGGAGGAGAGAGAGAGAGAAGGAAAGAGGGGAGAAGGAGGAGAGCGAAAGAGTACGACAGAGTGGGAGAGGAGGGGAGAGAGATGGACAAGGAGAGAGAAGTAGACGGAGATGGAGGAGGGAAGGAGGAAGAAGGAGAGAGATGGAGACGAAGAGAGGGAGAAGAGCAGATATGGGAAGGAGAACGAGAGAGAGGGATAGAAGCAAGAGGAGAAGGCAAGCAAGGGAGAGAGAGACAGGAAGAAGAGAGAGAAAAAGAAGGAAAAGTTGAAAGAGAAGGAGAGGTATTGAAGTAGAGGAGAAGGAGAGAGAGGGAAGGAGATTGACGACGAAGAGTGAAGGATAAGGAGGGAGAATATAGAAGGGAAGAGAGAATCAGAGAGATGAGTGAGAAAGAGAGAGCGTGGGACAATAAGAGTATGAAAAACAAGGAGAAGGAGGGGGAGAGAGAAGGAGAGTGTCGGACGAGAGAGAAGGAAATGGGGAAATAAGGAGAGAGGGAGAGATGGAGATAGAGAGAGAGAGAGCCAGAAGGAGAAGGAGAGAGAGGAGAGGTGGACAGAAGGGGAGAGAATGAGAAGGGCAAGGAGAGATGGAGAAGTAGACAAAACAGTAGGGAAGGAGAGAGAGGGAGAAGGGGAGAGATAAGGAGGGAGTTAAACGGAGAAGGGGAGGGACTGAATTAGAGCGAGAAGTAAAGAGAGGAGAGAGAAGGAGACTGTGAAAGAAGGAAAAGAGAGAGAGAAAGAGAAGGAGAGAGGGAGAAAGAGTGAGGGAGTCGGTAAGTGAGCGAGATGGAGAAAGACAAGGAGAAGGAGAGAGAGAAGGAAGAGGGGACTGGAAGAGAAGGAGAGAAGGAAAGAAGGAGGGAGAAGGAGAAGTTGAGATAGAAGGTAAGGAGAGAGAAACAGAGAGAAGGAGAAGGGGAGAGAGAAGGAGGACGAGTGGAGTGAGAGAGAGTGAAGGTGACAGAGAGGAAAAGAAAAGGGAGGACGAGAGAGAAGAACAAGCAAAGCATGTCGAATGTGCGCGGAGCAAATGGACCCGGTCGTGCGCTCATGATTAGGGGTCGAATAAAGGAGACAAATCCGAATGTCGTGTCTTATAGAACACAAGGTGAAACACAAGAAGATGGAAAGGTTCAAACAAGCGATTTGGCCGCATGCATGGATTGCAAATATCTTGATCGTAGACTCGGGACGGCTGTTTGTGTTGTGAATGACCAAGTTATTGATCTTCAAGTGACTTTCGAAAAACCACAACTACTCCACTTCAAGGGCTGCAAGACGATAGATGGGACATCATTTGATATCACGGCGGTGTGTGGTGACAATGGGCATGTGGATAGGAGAGTTTTGTGGAGCGATTTTCATCTTGTGGCTCCGGAGGTTTCGAGGTCGTCGATCGTAGGAGGTGACTTTAATTGTATTCGTTATGCTAGTGAGAAGCGGGGTGGTGCTGCTGAAAATGAGATAGCGATGAAGGATTTTAATGAGTGTATTGATGCACTTCAGCTACTTGAGGTGCCCTCTACGGGAGGGGATTTCACGTGGTCAAATTCCTCCGAAGGAAGTGCGTGTATTGAGAGAAGGATTGACCGTATACTTATGAACAATGCGTGGCTGGAGATGTTTCGGAAATCCTACTACATCGTTGGTGATAAAGATCTTAGTGACCATGCCATGCTCGTGATGAGGATGGAGGGAAATGAAAGAAGGAAAAAGAAAATGTTTCATTTTGAAAACCATTGGACGGAGCATGTGGAGTTCAAAGCCGTAGTGGATCAATCTTGGTCTACTTTTGTGATCGGCACGCCTATGTTTCGTGTTGCTGAAAAGCTCAAAGAAGTAAAGAAGGCACTTATAGTTTGGAGTGGAAGAACCTTTGGAAACATTACAAACAAGGTGGGTGAGGCCCAGATTGCCCTTGAGGAGGTGAGAAAGGAAAGGCAAAACCTACCACATGACAAACATCTAGCCGCTGCCGAAAGGATAACATAGGGGGATCTTGAGCGTGCCCTTGCTCGGGAGGAATCCCTTATCCGTCAAAAATCAAGGGTGAAGTGGTTGAAAGAGGGGGATCAAAACACTAGGTTTTTCCATACGCAACTCCGTGTGAGGAGAGCCACCAACCAAGTGAGGAGAATATGTGAGGGAGCGCATATCTTGGAGGAGGAAGGCGAAATTCGGGACTTCTTTCGGCCTTTTTATGCTAACCTATTTGCTAATAATTTTCAGGTACAACCCATTGATCCTTCTCCCATTCTCCCACAACTCCTGCAGGAGGAAGGGAGAAATCTCACTCAAAAGCTGGAATTAAAAGAGATTGAAGAGGTTGTGTTACATGCAAATGTGGACAAGGCACCGGGCCCCGATGGCTTCAATGCAAAAATCTGCAAGACCACGTGGGACACCATCAAAGGAGACGTATTTCAGGCCATTAACTCCTGTTTGGACAGCGGAAGAGTGCTAACCCAATGGATTTCTACCTCAATCACCGTTATCCCGAAGAAGAAGGCACCGAATTTGGTAGAGGACTACCGCCCTATCGCTCTATGCAACATGACCTACATATTCACCTCCAAAGTTCTTGCAAACCGTCTCAAGGGGCTGCTACGAAGGCTGATTGAGAGAACCAAAGTGATTTTGTCAAAGGAACGCAAATTGGTGACAATATTCTCGTCGCACATGAACTATGCCACAATCTACATCTTGACAAAGGGAGGGGACGCATGTGCCTAAAGCTTGATATTCGGAAAGCATATGACTCCATCTCGTGGTCCTTCCTTGATGAGGTAATGACTCACTTTGGTTTCCCTCTGATGTGGAGAAGGCTGATTATGAGTTGTGTCAAAGCATCTTGTGTAGTGACGGTAAATGGAGCTAACTCGACCACTTTTGTTGCGAGAAATGGCTTGAGGCAAGGTGATCCATTGGCACCGTACTTGTTCGTTATGTTTATGGAAGTCCCAAGTGAGATGCTAAAAAAAGCGGTGAGGGATGGAAGGATTGAGCCATTATCTTGTGGGGATGTGCCCGTTTCTCACTTGCTTTTCGCCGATGACGTCCTAGTCTTTGCTAGCGCAACGAAGGCTAATGTGCGGGCCATAAGGGTTGTCCTAGAGGAGTTCATGGCATGTTCGGGGCTGAGATTTAGCATGGCAAAGTGCCAAGTATTAATGGGAGGGGACGTGCCACATGGAGCTTCGATCGCAGCCCACCTTGGTATGGAACGAAAGGAATTTCCGGTGATTTACCTCGGGCTGCCATTCTTCTCCGGGAGCACGGGGAGAACTCATTGTATGTCACTTGTAAACAAGGTCAAGTAACATGTTAGCACTTGGAAGCAGAATTTCCTGTCTATTGCCGGCCGGGTAGAGCTTGTGAGAAGCGTGCTTGTCTCGCTTAGTATCTATTGGACCTCCGCTTTCCTTATTCCACGGAAGGTGCTGAAAGATATTGAGAGCGTCATGGCTCAATTAATTTGGGGAGGGAAAAATAAGTGGGTTGCTGTGGCGTGGAAGGATGTGTGTACACCAAAGGATGAAGCGGGGATCGGTCTGAAAAGACTAACGAGCTGGAATGATGTGGGCCTCCTTCGACTATTGTGGTTGGTTGTGGCGGAAGGAAGCTCTCTTTGGGTGAAGTGTGTCAGAAGAAAACACCTTAAAAACCAGTCTGTTAGGCTAGCGAGACCACCATCAACACATCCAATATGAGGTGGGAAGTGGGCAAGAGATACGCTTCTTCCAATATCCGTGGTGTGGCGAACCATTTCAATGCGAGAGTTGGGGGGCTCGTCTTCATCATGAATTGGGAGTGCCTTGGGATACCAAAGTGTCCTACTTCATAAGAGAGGGGACATGGAACCTCCCCCCCCCCCCCAAGATCAACGATAACGGAGGAAGTCCACTTTAAGATCACAAATACACGCATTCATGGAGGTATGGACCAGCCTAGGCGCATAGAAGGGAAGGGGGCTACATTAGGAATCGAGGAAGTGTGGAAATGGGTGGTGAAACCGGGGAGGAAGATCACGTGGACGGATGTGGTTTGGCACAAACATGCAATTCCCAAGCATGCTATAACAGCTTGGCGTGCAATGAGGGGTCGCCTCCTAACATAGAAGCTTATGAACTTAAGAGGAGCAAAGCATGATCTGGTGTCTAGCCTTTGTGAGAGGGAGGAAGAGGACATGGACCACCTTTTCTGGAGGTGTTCGTACGTTAAAGGGGTGTGGACAGCACTACTCCCTCTCATGAAGCTGGGAACTCGGATTGCAAGATTCCTCGAAGGTGAAGCCACACGCCTCTCACACGCGAGAGGAACCCGAATTGCAAAGGTGGTGCAAAGGTGGGCTCTTAGCGCCATGATTCATGAGTGCTGGCTGGAACGAAACCGACGGATTTTCGAGGGAGAGAAGAAAGAGCCAGGAGACATTGTGGTTGTAATCAAGGAGATGGTTGGGTGTCTTTGGGATAAAATCAAGAAGCTTGCGGATAACGATAGCGAGGCGCAGAATTTTCAGACCACGTGGTGCTAGTTTCGGGGATACTGAAAAATGGTTTTAACTACATAGCTTGAGTGTGCAATACTTGTAGTGTGTGTGGGTGGTTATGCAAGTTGGCATGCCCGTGGTCTTCAAATTTTGTAACCTTGGTTCTTTCATTTAATAAATTTTGTAACCTTGGTTCTTTCATTTCATTTAATAAATTTAGAGGGAGGAGAGATAGAGAAGTAGAGAGACCAATAGGGAAGGAGAGAGAGGGAGAAGGGGAGAGATAAGGAAGGAGTCAAACGGAGAAGGGTAGACAGCGAATTAGAGCGAGAAATAGAGGGAGGAGAGAGATGGAGACTGTGAATGAAGGAAAAGGAGTGAGAGAAAGAGAAGGAGAGAGGGAAAGGGAGCAAGAGTGAGGGAGTCGGTAAGTGAGCTTGATGGAGAAAGACAAGGAGAAGGAGAGAAAGAATGAAGAGGGAGAAGTAGAGAGAGGAGAGAGAAGGAGTGAGTGAAATGGAGAAAGGGAGAGAGTGAATTAGAGGGAGAAGTAGAGAGAGGAGAGAGAATGAGACTGTGAATGAAGGAATAGGAGTGAGAGAAAGAGAAAGGGAGAAAGAGTGAGGGAGTCGGTAAGTGAGCTAAATGGAGAAAGACAAGGAGAAGGAGAGAGAGAAGGAAGAGGGGACTGTAAGGGAAAGAGAGAAGGAAAGAGGGAGGGAGGGAGAAGGAGAAGTAGAGATAAAAGGTAAGAGGAGAGAGAAGGAGAAGAGGGAGAGAGAAGGACAAACGAAGTAGGAGAGAGATGAGAGAAAGAGATAAGGAGGCCAAGCCTCCCTTTTGCTTTGCCAAAAAAAGAGAGAGAGCTAGAAGGAGAAGGACAGAGAGGAGAGGTGGACAGAGGGGGAGAGACTAGCAAGGGCAAGGAGAGGGAGGAGAGATGGAGAAGTCGATAGAACAATAGGGAAGGAGAGAGAGGGAGAATGGAAGAGATAAGGAGAGAGTGAAACGGAGAAGGGAGAGAGTGAAATATAGCGAGAATTAGAGGGAGGAGAGAGAATGAGAGTTTCAATGAAGGAAAAGGAGAGAGAGAAAGAGAAGGAGAAAGGGAAAAAAGAGTGAGGGAGTCGGTAAGGGAGCTAGATGGAGAAAGACCTGGAGAAGGAGAGAGAGAAGGAAGAGGGGACTGGAAGGGATGGATAGAAGGAAAGAGGGAGGGAGAAGGAGAAGTGGATATAAAAGGTAAGGAGAGGGGGAAAGAGAGCGAAGGAGAAGGGGGAGAGAGAAGGAGAACGAGAGGAGTGAGAGAGAGTGAAGGTTACAAAGAGGAAAAGAAATGGTAGTAGGAGAGAGAGGGAATTGTGAATGAAGAAAAGGAGACATAGAAAGAGAAGGAGAGATAGAGAAACAGTGAGGGAGTCGGTAAGTGAGCTAGATGGAGAAAGACAAGGAGAAGGAGAGAGAGAAAGAAGAGGGGACTGAATGGGAGGGAGGCAAGGAAAGAGTGAGGGAGAAGGAGAAGTAGAGATAATAGGTAAGGAGAGAAAGAAGGAGAAGGCGGAGAGAGAAGGAGAACGAGAGGAGTGTGAGAGAGTGAAGGGGAGAGAGGAATAGAAAAGGGAGGAGGAGAGAGAAGGACAAGCGAAGCAGAAGGAGAGAGATGAGAGAAAGGGAAGAAGGGAGAGGAGGAAGAGAGGGAGGGAGAAGAAGGAGAGAGGAGAAGAAGAAGAAGGAGATTAGAAGGAGAACAAGAGAGAGGAGAGAGAATGAGAACGATGGAGAGAAGAATAAGGGCACGTAGAGAGAAGGAGAAGTAGAGAGTAAGTAAGGAGAGAGAGAGAGGGACAATGGGAGTGAAGGGGGGGAGAGCGAGAAGGAGACAAAGAGAGGAGAGATAGAGGAGGAGGAGAGAAGGAAAGAGGGGAGAAGAAGGAGGAGAGCGAGAGAGTACGACAGAGTGAGGGAGGAGAGGGAGAGAGATGGACAAGGAGAGAGAAGTAGAGGGAGATGGAGGAGGGAAGGAGGAAGAAGGAGACAGAGAGAGGGAGAAGAGCGGAGATGGGAAGGAGAAGGAGAGAGAGGGAGAGAAGCAAGAGGAGAAGGCCAGTAAGGGAGAGAGAGACAGGATGAAGACAGAGAAGGAGAAGGAAAATGGGAAAGAGAGGGAGAGGTATTGAAGTAGAGTAGAAGGAGAGAGGGAATGAAATTGACGACCAATAGTGAAGGATAAGGAGGGAGAAGATAGAAGGGAAGAGAGAATCAGAGAGGAGTGAGAAGGGGAGAGCGCAGGACAATAAGAGAGGGAAAAACAAGGAGAATGATGGGGGGAGAGAGAAGGAAATGGGAAAACAAGGAGAGAGAGAAGGAAATGGGAAATAAGGAGAGAGGTAGAGATGGTGAGAGAGAGCTAGAAGGAGACGGAGAGACAGAGGACAAGTGGACAGAAGGGGAGAGAGTGAGAAGGGCAAGGAGAGGGAGGAGAGATGGAGAAGTAGAGAAAACAGTAGGGAAGGAGAGAGAGGGAGAAGGGGAGAGATAAGGAGGGAGTTAAACAGAGAAGGGGAGGGACTGAATTAGAGCGAGAAGTAGAGGGAGGAGAGAGAAGGAGTCTCTGAATGAAGGAAAAGGAGAGAGAAAGAGAAGGAGAGAGGGAGAAAGAGTGATGGAGTCGGTAAGTGAGCTAGATGGAGAAAGACAAGGAGAAGGAGAGAGAAAAGGCAGAGCAGACTGGAAGGGAGGGAGATAAGGAAGAGGGAGGGACAAGTAGAGACAAAAGGTAAGGATAGAGAGAAGGACAACGAGAGGAGTGAGGGAGAGTGAAGGTGACAGAGAGGAAAAGAAAAGGGAGGAGGAGACAGAAGGACAAGCGAAGCAGAAGGAGAGAAATGAGCGAAAGATAAGGAGGGAGAGGAGGATGAGGGGGAGGGAGAATTAGGAGAGAGGAGAAGAAGAAGGAAATGAGAAGGAGAACAAGAGAGAGGACAAGGAGAGAGGAGAAGAAGGAAACGAGAAGGAGAACAAGAGAGAGGAAAAAGAGAGAGAAGGAGAACGACGGAGAGAAGAATAAAGTAGATAACGAGAGAGAGAGAAGGACAATGGGAGTGAGAGGGGAGGAGAGCGAGAAGGAGACAAAGAGAGGAGAGTTAGAGGGGGATGAGAAGATAAGGAAAGAAGGGAGAAGAAGGAGGAAAGCGGGAGAGTACGACAGAGTGAGAGAGGAGGGGAGAGAGAGATGGACAAGGAGAGAGAAGTAGACGGAGATGAAGGAGGGAAGGAGAAAGAAGCAGAGAGAAGGAGACGGGAAGGAGAAGGAGAGAGAGGGAGAGAAGCAAGAGTAGAAGGCAAGCGGGGGAGAGAGAGACCGGAAGAAGAGAGAGATGGAGAACAAGAGAGAGGACAAGGAGAGGGAAGGAGAACGACGGAGAGAAAATAAGGGAACGCAGAGAGAAGGAGAAGGGGAGAGTGGATAACGAGAGAGTGAGAAAGACAATGGTAGTGAGAGAAGAGGAGAGCGAGAAGGAGACGAAGAGAGGAGAGAGAGAGGAGGAGGAGGAGGAGGAGGAGGAGATAGAAGGAAAGAGGGGTGAAGAAGGAGCAGAGCGAGAGAGTATGATAGAGTGAGAGAGGAGGGGGGAGAGAGATGGGCAAGGAGAGAGAAGTAGAGGGAGATGGAGCAGGGAAGGAGAGAGAAGGAGACGGAGAAAGGGAGAAGAGCGGAGATGGGAAGAAGAAGGAGAGGGAGGGAGAGAGAGGGAGGAAGAAGAGATAGAAGGAGAAGAAGCAAAAGGGGAAAGAGAAGGAGAGGTATTGAAGTAGAGGAGAAGGAGAGAGACGGAAGGAGATTGACGACGAAGAGTGAAGGATAAGGAGGGAGAAGATAGAAGGGAAGATAGAATCAGAGAGAGGAGTGAGAAGGAGAGAGGGAGATGGGGATAGATAAGGAGGGAGTGAAACGGAGAAGGGGAGAGAGTGAATTATAGCGAGAAGTAGAGGGAGGAGAGAGAAGGAGACTGTGAATGAAGGAAAAGGAGAGAGAAAGAGAAGGAGAGAGGGCGAAAGGGTGAGGGAGTCGGTAAGTGAACTAGACGAAGAAAGACAAGGAGAAAGAGAGAAGGAAAGAAGGAGGGAGAAGGAGAAGTAGAGACAAAAGGTTAGGAGAGAGAGAAAGATAGAGAAGGAGAACGAGAGGAGTGAGAGAGAGTAAAGGTGACAGAGAGGAAAAGAAAAGGGAGGAGGAGAGAGAAGGACAAGCGAAGCAGAAGGAGAGAGATGAGAGAAAGAGAAGGAGGGAAAGGAGGAAGAGGGGAAGGGAGAGGGAGAAGAAGGAGAGAGGAGGAGATAAGAAGGAGAACAAGAGAGACGACAAGGAGAGAGAAGGAGAACGACGGAGAGAAGAATAAGGGCACGCAGTGAGAAGGGGAGCATAGATAAGGAGAGAGAGAGAAAGACAATGGGAGTGAGAGGGGAGGAGAGCGAGAAGGAGACGAAGAGAGGAGAGATAGAGGAGGTGGAGTAGAGAGAAGGAAAGAGGGAAGAAGAAGGAGGAGCGCAAGAGAGTACGACATAGTGAGAGAGGAGGGGAGAGAGAGATGGACAAGGAGAGAGAAGTAGAGGGAGATGGAGGAGGGAAGGAGGAAGAAGGAGAATAACGGAGATGGGAAGGAGAAGGAGATGGAGGGAGAGAAGCAAGAGGAGAAGGCAAGCGAGGGAGAGAGAGACAGGAAGAAGAAATAGAAGGAGAGGAAGGAAAATAGGAAAAAGAAGTAGAGGTATTGAACTAGAGGAGAAGGGGAGAGAGGGAAGGAGATTGATGACAAAGAGTGAAGGATAAGGAGGGAGAAGATAGAAGGGAAGAGAGAATCAGAGAGAGGAGTGAGAAGGAGAGGGCGTGGGACAATAAGAGAGTGGAAAACAAGGAGGAGGGAGGGAGAGAAGGGGAGTGTAGGACGAGAGAGAAGGAAATGGGGAAACAAGGAGAAAGGGAGAGCTGGAGAGAGAGAGCTACAAGGAGAAGGAGAAAGAGGAGAGGTGGACAAAGGGGGATAGTGTGAGAAGGGCAAGGAGAGGGGGGAGAGATGGAGAAGTAAAGAGAACAATAGGGAAGGAGAGAGAGGGAGAAGGGGAGAGATAAGAAGGGAGTGAAACGGAGAAGGTGAGAGAGTGAATTAGAGCGAGATGTAGAGGGAGGAGAGAGAAGGAGACTGTGAATGAAGTAAAAGGAGAGAGAGCAAGAGAAGGAGAGAGGGCGAAAGAGTGAGGGAGTCGGTAAGTGAGCTAGATGGAGAAAGAGAAAGAGAATGAAAGAATGAAAGAGGGAGGGAGAACGAGAAGAGGAGATAAAAGGTAAGGAGAGAGAGAAAGATAGAGAAGGAGAACGAAAGCAGTGAGGGTGACGGAGAGGAAAAGAAAAGGGAGGAGGAGAGAGAAGGTCAAGCGAAGCAGAAGGAAAGAGGAGAGAGGAGGAGAAGAAGGAGATGAGAAGAGAACAAGATAGAGGACAAGGAGAGGGAAGGAGAACGACGGAGAGAAGAATAAGGGCACGTAGAGAGAAGGAGAAGGGGAGAGTAGATAAGGAGAGAGAGAGAAAGACAATGGGAGTGAGAGGGGAGGAGAGAGTGAAGGAGAGATAGAGGAGGAGGAGAGAGAAGGAAAAAGGGGAGAAGAAGGAGGAGAGCGAGAGAGTATGTGTAGGATTCTCATCCTAATCCTAATCCTATTTGTGCCTTAATCTTGTTTAGGTGGAGATTAGGGTGGTGAGGGTTTGGAGATGGATGGAGGGCTAGGATGGTGTGGATTGGATGAAGGGTGGAGATGGTTTGGAGATGGATGGATGGTTGAGATTGGAGGAGGAGGAGATATTTATTTGGTGAGCTCTCTCTCTCTCTCTCTCTTTAACTCACATCTCTCTCTCACTCACGTTGCTCTCTCTCTCTACCTCAGAGGTGGTGCTCAGGCGTGGAGGTTGTGCTCCGGCGAGGTGGAGATCGGCTCCGGTTGGTTGGTGGAGGTGAGTGGGGTTGGGTGTGTTTTCCTCCCTTTTGAGTTGGTTTTTCCCTCTCCTTCGATCTCACTCAAGTTCTTTGGTCGTGGGTGGTAGTTGGAGGTTGTCGGAGGTGGAGTTGTTGTGGTTGCGGATCGTCGAGAAGGTGTTTGATCGTCGTTTGGACGCGAGAGTCGTCGACGGATCATATTTTGGGGAGACGTGCTCGTGGAGGCGTCGTCGTGGTTCTTCAAAGGTCTCGTCAGACCTTCCGGTATGTCAAGCTCACTCACTTAATTACCGTGAGTATTTGGAAGTCGACGGTAGGCCGTTCGGCTCGTCGCAAGTAAATGTGCAACAGATTTCACTGCCTGATCGGTCGACCGGTTTGTGCAAACGGTCGACCGTTCGTGAAGAGAATTCGGGCTCTGCCTCACATCGGTCGAACGATGCCCTTGGGGGTGGTCGACCGATCGAGCATAGGAGGCAAGTCCTGAGCGTTTCGGTCGACCGAGGCCCCTTTGCCGGTCGACCGTGTACACTGTCTTAAGTCGGTTGGGGGCGTAGACCATCTAAACGGTCGACCGCTCGTTGATTTTCGTCCTACCGTGACTTAAGTGAGAATAGTGGTCGGTTCGACCGAATGAGGGTTCGCTCGACCAGACTTGTGCGCTGAGCGTGGGGAATGCTCTGGAGGAATTCGGTCGACCGAGATGTGCTCGGCGTTCGACCGAATTCCTGGCGCGAGTGAGGGATTATCCCTGGACAGATTCGGCCGACCGAGATGTGCTCGGCGTTCGTCCGAATTCGTTGTGGTGTTGAGGGATTTTTCCCTGGTGACTTTCGGTCGACCGGGACCCCTTTGTCGGTCGACCGATTAGTCGTTTTGTTCGTTGAACCGGGAGTTGACCATCTAAACGGTCTACCGTCCCTTGACTTGGGTTCGACCGAACGAGTGTTGTTGATGGGAATCGGTCGACCGATGGAGTGCCGGTCGAAGTGGATTGCCCTGTATTTGCTTGATTCGGTCGACTGGGACTTTTGGTTCGGTCGACCGTTTGTGTCCTATTTTGCACTATGGAGTTGCTGTGGTCGTGGTTGTCCGTGTGGGGCAAGTGTGCTAGGTGCACGAGGGTTGCGGTGGTTGGTTGAGATTAGACCTGGAGCCCCGTAACCGTGTGAGAGCTGCGGTTGGTTGAAAATAGACCTGGAGCCCAGCTAGTCTGTACGGAGTTGGTTGAAAATAGACCTGGAGCTCCGTAGTGCGTTCGGGTTGGTTGAAAATAGACCTGAAGCCTGAGCAGGGACCGCGTGTAGTGGTTGGTTGAAAATGACCTGGAGCCCATAGACGTTTGGGTTGGTCGAAAAAGACCTGAAGCCCTTGCTCGTGTCGTGGTAGCTGCGGTTGCTTGAGATTAGACCTGGAGCCCAGCTTGGCGACGAGTGTGTGTCGCGGCGGTTGGTTGAGATTAGACCTGGAGCCCCGTGACGGTGGTGGGTGCGGCGGTTGGTTGAGATTAGACCTGGAGCCCCGTACCAGTAGTGTGTCCTGTGGTTGAGTATGATAGAGCCCTGAAGCTGGGCGTGTTGAGTGGCTTTTCTCGGGTTGTAGAATTGCATGCTAGGATGCTTTTATTTCATGCATTTAGAGTTTGGCATACGGGGTTTCCTTCTGGAAACTCAGGCATTGTTGCATGTTTACTTTCAGGCCGTGATCGGCGTTAGGGGGTGGTGACCGAGGAGAGGAGCGCTGCTACCGGATCCAGCTTTCTCTCGGTTGAGGTCGTGTGATTACTGTTTCCTTCGTTTATGCTTTTGATGTAATCACAACTTTTGTAAAATCTGATGTTCGGATATATATGTATATATATGTTGGTGCAACTGTGTTCCTTTATTTGCGTAATATCCTCTGTTGATTGAGTGTTTATAAATTTTAAATTTTCCGCTGCTTTGAGGATGTCACAGTATGACAGAGTGAGAGAGGAGGGGAGGGAAAGATTGACAAGGAGAGAGAAGTATAGGGAGATGGAGGAGGGAAGGAGGAAGAAGGAGAGAGAAGGAGACGGAGAGAGGGAGAAGAGCGGAGATGGGAAGGAGAAGGAAAGGGAGGGTGAGACGCAAGAGGAGAAGGCAAGCGAGGGAGAGTGAGACAGGAAGAAGAGAGCGAAGGAGAAGAAGGAAAAGGGGAAAGAGAAGGAGAGGTATTGAAGTAGAGGAGAAGGAGAGAGGGAAGGAGATTGACGACGAAGAGTGAAGGATAAGGAGGAAGAAGATAGAAGGGAAGATAGAATCAGAGAGAGGAGTGAGAAGGAGAGGGCGTGGGACAATAAGAGAGTGGAAAACAAGGAGAAGGAGGGAGGGAGAGAACGTGGGTGTAGGACGAGAGAGAAGGAAATGGGGAAACAAGGAGAAAGGGAGCTGGTGAGAGAGAGCTAGAAGGAGAAGGAGAGAGAGGAGAGGTGGACAGAGGGGGATATAGTGAGAAGGGCAAGGAGAGGGAGGAGAGATGGACAAGTAAAGAGAACAATAGGGAAAGAGAGAGAGAGAGAGGGAGAAGGGGAGAGATAAGGAGGGAGTGAAACAGAGAAGGTGAGAGAGTGAATTAGAGCGAGAAGTAGAGGGAGGAGAGAGAAGGAGACTGTGAATGAAGGAAAAGGAGACAGAGAAAGAGAAGGAGAGAGGGCGAAAGAGTGAGGGAGTCGGTAAGTGAGCTAGATGGAGAAAGACAAAGAGAATGAAAGATTGAAAGAGGGAGGGAGAACGACAAGTGGAGATAAAAGGTAAGGAGAGAGAGAAGGAGAACGAGAGGAGTGAGAGACAGTGAAGGGGACTGAGAGGAACAGAAAAGGGAGGAGGAGAGAGAAGGACAAGCGAAGCAGAAGGAGAGAGATAAGAGAAAGAGAATGAGGAAAAGGAGGAAGAGGGGGAGGGAGAAGAAGGAGACAGGTGGAGAAGAAGGATATGAGAAGGAGAACAGGAGAGACGACAAGGAGAGAGAAGGAGAATCACGGAGAGAAGAATAAGGGCACGCATAGAGAAGGAGAAGGGGAGTGTAGATAAGGAGAGAGAGAATGACAATGGGAGTGAGAGGGGAGGAGAGCAAGAAGGGGACGTAGAGAGGAGAGATGGAGGAGGAGGAGAGAGAAGGAAAGAGGGGAGAAGAAGGAGGAGAGCGAGAGAGTACGACAAAGTGAGAGAGGAGGGTGAGAGATGGACAGGGAGCGACAAGTAGAGGGATATGGAGGAGGGAAAGAGGAAGAAGGAGACAAAAGGAGACGGAGAGAGGGAGAAGAGCGGAGATGGGAAGGCGAAGGAGAGAGAGGGAGAGAAGCAATAGGAGAAGGCAAGCAAGAGAGAGAGAGACAGGAAGATGCGAGAGAAGGAGAAGGAAAATGGGAAAGAGAAGGAGAGGTATTGTAGTAGAGGACAAGGAGAGAGAGGGAAGGAGATTGAAGACGTAGAGTAAAGGATAAGCAGGGAGAAGAAAGAAGGGAAGAGAGAATCAGAGAGAGGAGTGGGAAGGAGAGAGCGCGGGACAATATTATAGTGAAAAACAAGGAGAAGGATTGGGCGGAGAGAAGAAAATGGGGAAGCAAGGAGACAGGGAGAGATGAAGTGATGGAGAGAGAGAGGTAGAAGGAGAAGGACAGAGAGCAGAGGTGGACAGAGGGGGAGAGAGTGAGAAAGGCAAGGAGAGGGAGGAGAGATGGAGAAGTAGAGAGAACAATTGGGTAGGAGAGAGGGTGAGAAGGGGAGAGATAAGGAGGGAGTGAAACGGATAAGGGGAGAGAGTGAATTAGAGCGAGAAGTAGAGAGAGGAGAGAGAAGGAGACTGTGAATGAAGGAGAGAGAAAGAAAGAGTGAGGGAGTCGGTAAGTGAGCTAGATGGAGAAAGACAAGGAGAAGGAGAGAGAGAAGGAGGAGGGATCTGGAAGGAAAGGAGAGAAGTAAAGAGGGAGGGAGAAGGATAAGGAGAAGTAGAGATAAAAGGAAAGGAGACAGAGAAACAGAGAAAAGGAGACTCGGGCGAGGGATGGAGAACGATAGGAGTGAGAGAGAGTGAAGGTGAAGGAGAGGAAAAGAAGAGGGAGGAGGAGAGAGAAAGACAAGCAAAACAGAAAGCGAGAGATGAGAGAAAGAGAAGGAGGAAAGGAGGAAGAAGGGGAGGGAGAAGAAGGAGAGAGGGAGAACGATGGAGAGAAGAATAAGGGCACGCAGAGAGAAGGAGAAGGGAGAGTAGATCAGGAGAGAGAGAAGGAGATTGACGACGAAGAGTGAAGGAGAAGAGATAAGGTGAAAAGAGAAGGGAAGAGAGAATCAGTGAGAGGAGTGAGAAGGAGAGAACGCGAGACAATAAGAGATTGAAAAACAAGGAGAAGAAGGGGGAGAGAGAAGGAAATGGGGAGACAAGGAGAGATGGAGAGATGGAGAGAGAGGATAGGTAGACATAAGGGGAGAGAGTGAGAAGGGCAAGGAGAGGGAGGAGAGATGGAAAAGTAGAGAGAACAATAAGGAAGGAGAGGGGGGGAGAAGGGGAGAGATAAGGAGGGAGTGAAACGGAGAAAGGGAGAGAGGAGAGAGAAGGAGAATGTGAATGAAGGAAAAGGAGAGAGAAAGAAAGAGAAGGAGAGAGGGAGAAAGAGTGAGGGAGTCGGTAAGTGATCTAGATGGAGAAAGACAAGGAGATGGAGAGAGAGAAGGAAGAGGGGACTGGAAGGGAAGGAGAAAAGTAAAGAGGGAGGGAGAAGCAGAAATAGAGATAAAAGGTAAGGAGAGAGAGAAATAGAGAGAAGGAGAAGGGGGAGAGAGAAGGAAAACGAGAGAGAGTGAAGGTGACGGAGAGGAAAAGAAAAAGGAGGAGGAGAGAGATGGACAAATGAAGCAGAAGGAGAGAGATGAGAGAAAGAGAAGGAGGAAGTGGGGGAGGGAGAAGAAGGAGAGAGGAGAAGAAGAAGGAGTTGAGAAGGAGAACAAGAGAGACGACAAGGAGAGAAAAGGAGAACGACTGAGAGAAGAATGAGGGCACACAGAGAGAAAGACAAGGGCAGAGTAGATAAGGAGAGAGAGAAGGACAATGGGAGTGAGAGGGGAGGAGAGCGAGAAGGAGACGAAGAGAGGAGAGAGAAGGAAATAAGGGACAAGAAGGAAGAGAGTGAGAGAGTACGACAGAGTGATAGAGGAGGGGGGAGAGAGATGCACAAGGAGAGAGAAGTAGAGGGAGATTGAGGAGGGAAGGAGAGAGAAGGAGACAGAGAGAGGGAGAAGAGTGGAGATGGAAAGGAGAAGGAGAGAGGGAGAGAAGCAAGAGGAGAAGGCAAGAGAGGGAGAGAGATACAAGAAGAAGAGAGAGAAGGAGAAGGAAAAGGGGAAAGGAGAGGTAAGGTATTGAAGTAGAGGAGAAGGAGAGAGAGGGAACGAGATTGAAGACGAAAAGTCAAGGATAAGGAGAGAGAAGATCGAAGGGAAGGGAGAATCAGAGAGAGGTGTGAGATGGAGAGAGCCCGGGACAATAAGAAAGTGAAAAACAAGGAGAAGGAGGGGGAGAGAGAAGGAAATGGGGAAACAAGGAGAGTGTGAGAGAGAGAACTAGAAGGAGAAGGAGAAAGAGGAGAGGGGGACAGAGGGAGAGAGAGTGAGAAAGGCAAGGAGAGGGAGGAGAGATGGAGAAGTAAAGAGAACAATAGGGAAGAAGGGAGAGGGAGAAGGGGAGAGATAAGAAGTGAGTGAAACGGAGAAAGGGAGAGAGTGAATTAGAGGGAGAAGTAGAGAGAGAAGGAGACTGTGAATTAAGGAAAAGGAGAGAGAGAAAGAGAAAGAGAGATGGAGAAAGAGTAAGGGAGTCGGTAAGTGAGCTAGATGGAGAAAGAGAAGGAGAAGGTGAGAGAGAAGGAAGAGGGTACTGGAAGGGAAGGAGACAAGGAAAGAGGGACGGAGAAAAGAAGTAGAGATAAAAGGTAAGGAGAGAGAGAAACAATGAGAAGGAGAAGAGGGAGAGAAGGACAAGCGAAGCAGAAGGAGAGAGATGAGAGAAAGAGAAGGAGGGAAAGGAGCAAGAGGGGGAGGGAGAAGAAGGAGAGAGGAGGAGAAGAAGGAGTTGAGAAGGAGAACAAGAGAGAGGAGAAGGAGAGGGAAGGAGAATGACGGAGAGAAGTGTAAGGGCACGCAGAGAGAAGGAGAAGGAGAAGGAGAAGGGGAGAGTGGATAACGAGAGAGAGAAAGACAATGGGAGTGAGAGGGGAGGAGAGTGAGAATGAGACGAAGAGAGGAGAGATAGAGGAGGAGGAGGAGAGAAGGAAAGTGGGGAGAAGAAGGAGGAGAGCGAGAGAGTACGACAGAGTGAGAGAGGAGGGGGAGAGAGATGGAAATAGAGAGAGAAGTTGAGGGAGATAGAGGAGGGAAGGAGGAAGAAAGAGAGAGAAGGAGACGGAGAGAGGGAGAAGCGGAGATGGGAAGGAGAAGGAGAGAGATGGAGAGAAGCAAGAGATGAAGGCAAACAAGGGAGACAGAGACAGGAGGAAGAGACAGAAGGAGAAGGAAAAGGGGAAAGAGAAGGAGAGGTATTGAAGTAGAGGAGAAGGAGAGAGAGGGAAGGAGATTGACGACGAAGAGTGAAGGATAAAAAAAGGAGGAGATAGAAGGGAAGAGAGAATCAGAGAGAGGGGTGAGAAGGAGGGAGCGCGGGAAAATAAGAGAGTGAAAAACAAGGAGAAGGAGGGGGGAGAGAGAAAGAGAGCGTAGGAGGAAAGAGAAGGAAATGGGGAAACAATGAGAGAGGGAGAGATGGAGAGAGAGAGCTAGAAGGAGAAGGAGATAGAGGAGAGGTGGACAGAGGGGGAGAGAATGAGAAGGGCAAGGAGAGGGAGGAGAGATGGAGAAGTAGAGAGAACCATTGGGAAGGAGAGAGAGGGAGAATGGGAGAGATAAGGAGGGAGTGAAACGGAGAAGGGGAGAGAGTGAATTAGAGCAAGAAGTAGAGAGAGGAGAGAGATGGAGACTGTGAATGAAGGAAATGGAGTGAGAGAAAGAGAATGAGAGAGGGAGAATGAGTGAGGGAGTCAGTAACTGAGCTTGATGGAGAAAGACAAGGAGAAGGAGAGAGAAGGAAGAGGGGACTGGAAGGGAAGGAGAGAAGGAAAGAGGGAGGGAGAAGGAGAAGTATAAATAAAAGGTAAGGAGAGAGAGAAACAGAGAGAAGGAGAAGGGGAGAAAGAAGGAGAACGAGGGGAGAGAGAAAAGTTATGAGAGGAGAGAGACACAGAAAGGGGAGAGAGAGGAGAACGAGAGAAAAGTTATGAGGGGAGAGAGAAGCTCTGGGTGTGCGCATGGGAAGCCTAGGGTTGCGTAGGATTTCCACCTTCGTTTCTTCACCAAAACTCTCGATTTTCTCACCAAAATGGATCCTACATCTAGCTCTACACGATTGCAACTACAATATGTAGAGTGTGGCACCATAGCAGATCTCCATCATGCACAAAAGAAAGCTTTATCCTTGGGTTTGGAGGGTGAAGCTCCCACACCACCTCTAGGGAGTGTCGTTACTCCCCCAAGGAGGTGGTCGGATCTTTTCACGGCTAGTCCAAGGGCAGCCACGACCCTCAAATTTGTTCCACCGGTCATCAAGGGAGGGGAGAAGGTAGCCGTGTGTTCAAAGCAAGACGTGCTTGACGCGTTGAAGAGATAGGACAAGGTTTTGGTAGGGTACTTCATCCCCTTCAAGCCTCATTTGCCGACGTTGGAGAAGCACCTGCACAAGATGTTGGGTTTAGTTGGAGGTATGGAAATCCTTAGAAGAAGCCAAGGTTTGTATGTTATTTCGTTTTACACTGGGTGAAGATGGAAAGAAAGTCCTTCAGGGAGGACCTTGGTTCATTAGAGGCGCACCACTTGTGGTTCAAGAATGGGAACCAGAGATGACGTTGAAGATGGCAAACATCACCATGGTCCCAATTTGGGTTCGTTGGCCGGAGCTTGACCTCCGATTTTGGTCACCTAGCACATTGAGCAACATAGTAAGCGTGCTTGGAAGGCCTCTACATGGATGAACACACGGCTTCCGGGCATAGGTTGGCAGTTGCAAGAGTTTGCATTGAGGTGAGCCACGAGTTCTCTTATCCGAGTTGGGTGGAGGTGGAAGTGGAGGAAGGCGAGATGCATAGAGTGAACGTGGAATATGAGTGGTGACCCGGGTATTGCATGGGTTGTCTTGACTTTGGGCACGATGGGGAGAGTTACCCGAAGAAGAGAGTGGTTGCAAATGTCCATGAAGCTCCACAAAGGAAGGCTGAGAAATGGGTGCTGGTAGGTCGACCCAAGGGCAGGAAAAACCTTGAGAAGGATGGGGGTGAGGTGAAAACGAAGGAAGGGCATGGAAGGGAGATAAAGGAGGGAGATTTGGATGAAGTGGAGGCCAAGGAGGTGGCCGCCGATGAGGGTGGTGATGGAAGGGTAGGTGGAAGGGATGATGATGTGGACCCTACGGAGGGTGATATGGTTACATCAGCAAATGGGTAGGTGACACATAGGAGCTCGAGTGGGAGGGAAAAAGAGGAGGGAAAAATTAGAGGACCACAAGAAAATGCTTTGTGCTCCACTCTAGAGGGAGCAAGTGAGAGAAGGACACGTGCCATGGAAGAGGATAAGAATGGAGACAAAAAGAGAGTGACCTTTAGTGAGATAACAACCATAAGGAAGGAGGCCAACGAGAGGGTGCCATGTGGACGTCAAGAGAAGCAAAAAAAGAAGCAAAACAAAGGTGGGTGCTCTACTGTTCGAAGAATCAATGAGGTGGGAGTTGAGTGCTCCATGTTTGAATGGGCAAATGAGGGGAGGGCAAGTGAGTCTTGTGAACAGATAGAGGGGGATCATGTTTGCTTTCGTGGGGACCAGCCAAAAGAAGAAATGTGGGGGAGGAAGTCACGTGAACTACTAGACAAAGAGGGATCACTCATGAGAGAAACCTTGCATGGGCATTTCGTGCATGGAAAGTCAAAGTAAATAGGAGAGAACCATGAGGCACGAAATAATGGAGCCATGATGATGTCCTTGGAAGTAAATGGTGTTGGGGATGGGTTAAGTGGATTAGCTTCCTTGATACATGATGAAGGTTGGGCAACACCTAGGAATGTGGCAAGGGAGAAGGAGAAAGTGAGGGCGAGCTCGTGGATAAAGCCAAATGGAAGCATGTTTGATGTGTTAGGTGAGCTCGAGAAGGAGAGCGAGACAGAGGATGGGATGGGAAAACAAGAAGGAACACAAGCTATGGAGACAACGTCGACCATAACAATTTAAACGCGAGGTTGCTGCCCACCACCTCCGGTGGATTTGGCATCAATTTCACCACAACCCGAAGCATTTAAGGCAATTCGTGTAAAACGATTGAGACAACAAAAGCACATGCGCGGAGGGAAGGAGTGTACGCCCACACCTTAAACCCATGAATATCCAAGTGTGGAATGTGCACGGAGCAATTGGACACGGCCGTGCACTTATGATAAGAGGTCGAATAAAGGAGGAGAAGCCGGATATAGTGTGCCCTGTGGAACACAAAGTAAAGTTGAAGAAGCTTGCAAGATTCAAGCGTGCAATTTGGCCCCATGAGTGGTTTGGAAATAGTATGATTGTGGACTCCAAAAGAATTCTAGTGCTTTGGAATGATCAAGTGGTCGCCCTTGACACCAAATTTGAATCCACCTAAATGCTTCATTTCGAGGGGTACATGAGGAAGGACGGGATTAAGTTTGCAATCACGGCTGTATATGGAGAAAACGGGCATGTGGATAGAAGAAGCCTATGGCAAGACCTTGCATCCGTGAAACGAAGTGCTTCGATACCTTGGGTAGTGGGAGCGGATTTCAATTGCATTCGTATGGCGAGCGAGAAGAGGGGAGGAGGGGAGGTAAATGAGGCTGCAATCAAGGACGTCAACGAGTGTGTGGATGCCCTTCAACTCCTTGAGATGTCATTTTCGGGTGGGGAATTCACTTGGTCCAATTCCTCCGAAGGAACCGTTCATATTGAAACAAAAATTGACCGCATCTTGATGAATAACGCGTGGCTAGAAAGTTTCCCGGAGGGATTCTATGTGGTGGGTGAGAAGGACTTGAGTGACCATGCGACGCTTACCATGAAAACGGAAGGGAATGCGGAGAGGAAACCGAAAATGTTTTGGTTTGAAAAGCACTGGGTGGAACATGAAGATTTTCTTGGGGTTGTGGAAGGCACGTGGGAAACACTAGTAGATGGCACACCTATGTTTCGAGTGTTGGGAAAATTAAATGAAGTGAAGAAGGCGCTAAAGAGATGGAGTGGGCTATAATTTGGAAATGTTGTAAACAAGGTGGGATTAGCTAGAGACACCCTTGCGGATATTAAAAGGAGGAGAAGTGTGGATCTGGATGATGGGATTATAGGAAAAGAGGAGGGGGCAGCAAAAGAGGAGCTAAACCGTGTTATTGCGTGGGAGGAATCCATAATTCGGCAAAAATCGAAAGTCAAGTGGTTAAAAGAGAGGGACCGAAACACCCAGTTTTTCCATGCGCAACATAGAGTTAGGAGAGCCACCAACCAAGTGAGGAGTGTGTGTGAGGGAGAGCATACTTTCGAGGAGGAAGGCGAGATTTGTGATGCGTTTCGACGTTTTTTTTCTAATTTGTTTGCTAATGATTTTCAGGTGTTTCCAATCAAGCCATCGAATTATTTACCCCAAATCGATCCGTCGGATGGGGAATGTTTAGTGCGCAAATTAAACATGAAGGGACTTGAAGATTTTATCTTGAATGCAAGTGTGGACAAGGCATCGGGACCTGATGGTTTCAATGCCAAATTCTTTAAAGTTGCATGGGGTATCAAGGAGGATATTTTCAAAGCCGTGGAGTCGTGCATGAGTAGTGGAAAGTGATTGACATCATTTCATGCTTATATTTGTATCTTATATCCATTATATTTCACCTAAACAATGCTGCGTGACGTTTTTTATGTTTAAATTTCTGAAATAAATAGGTTTGAAGAGAAGAGTCATAAAAGGACCTAAAACCCTGAAAAAGGATTGAGTTGAAAGACTCAAGGACTACGATGCAAGATCGAAGGACCTGAACGTAAGATCGAAGGACCAATGAGAAAACAAGAATACTTCACACCATCATGGGGAGTATTTTGGCAATTCTATTCGGGTCGGAGCTCCAACAAGCAAAGTAGATGCATCAAAGACAAACAAAGCCTTTCAGAAAAGCCCACAAGAAAATCCAGAGTGATCTGAACACTGTAGACCGCTAATTAGCTGTCCAAGACCGCTAATGGACGGTAACGTTTGGTCCGGATCCGCTAAGAATTATGTGGAGCGTGTATTAGTGTGTATTTAGTATATTTCTGGTACTTTTTTAGTCCCATACCCCGGGGATTGTCCCGGATTACCTTTTTCTATGGCTAAAAATAGAACTCTTCACCTTCTATTGTATTCACCCATTGCTTGGTGGGATTCTCTCTACTTGGAGTAAGCCTTGGAGCAAAATCTCAAGGTGGAGAAGAATGCTACCTTCAATGTGAGTCATCTAATAAAATAATTTTTCCATTGTTTTGTTATTATGTTGTTTCTTTATACATGCTTAGCGTAGTCGTCTTTCTTTGATTGTATGCTTAAGTAGTTAAAATGTTTCCTTTCTTCTTTAGTTTAATTGTTAGAATAATGTATAGGAGTAGATCCATCCCCCTTTAGGGGGGGAGATGATGTTCATACATGCATTAAATAATGGATATGAATGCTTTATATTTTGATTGTGTTGATAAATGTGAATGTATGGTTGCTTGTTAGAGTAGAAAACTACACTTGATGGGCCACACATCTTAGACACCTCCCATGCTTGTTTAGGTTCTGAAATAACCAGCTTGTGTATATGAATGTTAATCAACTAGGTTAGTGAATAGATTGATAGGTTTTGCCATAACCTTTAGACACTTCCTATGCATGAAAACACTACCTACATTTGTGCCTATAGAATGCATTCTACACTATATTTTTACATGTGTGCACACACTCCACCCCTAGGGGTCTTCTCTTCTTGATTCCAGCTTAGTTTTACATACTTTTTGTTTTGATTCGAAGTAATCTTTAGTTGCTTTACTTGGCATTTTTCTTCTTAGTAGTTTAGGGTAGTGTAGATTAGCATAGACAAACTCTTCTCCCTTTTGTTGCCACTTGATATCTGAAAAACTAGAGAGTTCTCTCCTCCCCATGGATCAACCAGCATTTGCCACGTCTTCACCGATGTCGTACACTTGCGGTATTATAAACGATTAAACATGTTTTTGGTGCCATTGTCGGGGAGGTGCTAGTCCAGACTCTGGTTTGGACGATTCGAGTGGATTTAATTTGTGTTTTGTAGTTTTGTTTGTTCCAGGAGACTCTGAGGACAAAGGGAAAGAACCAGGAGAAATTTGAAGCCAAACAAAGCAGTATAGACTGCCAATCAGCGGCCTAAGACCGCTAACTGGCAGTCTGGTGAGCTCTGTTTCCTTTCTTTTTTCTTTGTCGTGTGGTATTATTCGCTACAGTGATCTCGGACTCAATTTGGCATGTTTTGACTTATAGTTTGTTCCGAGATCAATAACCAATCTCCCTCTAAGCAACTTGGACCTTAAAACCCAAAGCAATGGAGTAGGTATTCCTCCTTGTTTAGGTCATGCATCATGTATTCGACTTAGGCACGTAGATTATCTTTTCTTTTAGCTTTACTTTCACTTGCTGAGTGCTGGCCTGAGGTACGCATTTCCATCTCTCATTCATGCATTTGGTATGAACATGCATTAGTTAGTAGGAAGTGCATTTCAACAAGTGTGAGTTGAGCGTTTGTTTGGAGAGTTGATTGTTAGATTAGGACTCTGAAACGCTACTGAGGGGTTGTCCCATTTAGAGAAGGTGTAGGATTTCATCACCCTTTCCTTCACCCCAAAAACCACACTAATCAAGAGCCTAATTTTAAAATCAAGTAGACATTGGCCCTAAGGATTTCGGGCGCATTAGAAGAGTGATTTGGTCTCGACCGTCATGACCTGTCGATAGTAGGAGAGAAGAGATCTTCGGATCTTGACTCACTTGATGGGCTTTGTGGTCCTCGTCAAAGGGAAGTGAGGCGTGTTGAGGCCGTGTGACCTCGCAGTTAGGCGTCGTCTAACTGTAAGGACCTATAGCGACCTTAGGATTGTTTGAGCCTTGTTTGCTTGTGTGCTTCTACCTGTACCCACCCGCCGTAGCATAAGGACTTCTTCCCTTCTCTCCTGAGTCATTCTTTCTCTCCTGTGTCCCCTAGTCTTCTCCTCTATGCACATTCTTTGTTTAAAAAAAAGTTTTGGTTTGTGTGTCTGCACCTGTGTGCATGCTTTCGTGGGCACGAGACGAGAGTGGTCGTTTGTCGAGGCGCGTTTTCAACCCTGCTTCGGTAGTCGATTTCTCGACGCCTCCCTCCTCTCGTGTTGCACATAGTCCGGGTTCAATGGCTTCTCATTTCCGTGAGGAGGAGCAGTTGCTGGACCCACCTGTTCCACCTGTGCTTCCTGTTGTGTCTCCCATACCTCTAAATGATCGATGCTACCCGAGCCGTACCGCTCTACCCTCATGCATCGTATTGCCAAAGGCAAATTGGAACCACTTTGAGGTTAAGCCTCAGTTTATTTCCATGCTCCCTCACTTCACTGGGAAGGGTGACCCCGATATCTTTCTCAGGGAATTTGAGGAGGTCTGTGCTATGTTCAAGTTGCAACAACTTAGCACAGACTCCTTCCATCTTAGGCTAGTCGCTTTTGCACTAAAGGACGATGCCAAGAAGTGGTTGTACAACAACCAGGCGAATGCCTTTAGGACTTGGGATGAATTTCAATCTGCATTTCTCAAAAAGTACTTTCCAAATCATCGTACTCAAAAATTGAAGAACAAAATCAATTCGTTCTATCAACATGAGACCGAAACATTTCATGCATATTTAGAGAGATTCAAGGAGTTACTATCCTCATACCCTCACCATGGCATCGAGTTGTGGCGCCTTTGTCAGATTGCCTACGAGGGTATTCACATCCTGTCCCAAACGCTCCTTGAGTCCATGTGTCAAGGAGAGTTCTTAGGAAAGGATGAAAGCGAGGCATCAGCTTTCCTAGAAGACCTCGTTGAGAAAACCATGCAATGGGAGAGTGTAAGTGAACCACCTGCATCATCCAGCATAGGAGCGAGGATCGCGAATGCAAACTTGACTAGATCGAGTGCCGCATTTGCTGTCGATACCACTACGGCCACCGAGGCCCGCATGGCGGCCTTAATGCGCCGTATAGATTCGATTGAGCTCCAAAACCAACAAGGTGCACCTCACATGTCCACATCTGGTCCAATTCCCTGTCATTCATGTAGTAGAATAGGTCATGTAGAAAGAGAGTGTGCCTCCATTACTCCTGAGATGGAACATGTCATCATCTTTTAATCTTGGATGGAGGAACCACCCCAATTTTTCATGGAACCAAAATAATGCCCCAGGTGGTCCTTCAAACTCCTCTCGACCACCTAACCAATCATACCAACCTCCCATGCATGCACAATCTTATCAGCCACCCCAAGCTCAAATCACCAATCAATCGGGTTTCCCAAATTCCAATAATATGGAAACCCGATTCAATTCGCTTGAGACCTTGACTTGTGGACTTGAAAACTCAATGAATTTTTTTATGTCAACCACAAGTCAAGTTCTCACTTCAAATCAGCAGACCATCAAATCTCTAGAGCTTCAGATGGGCAAATTGGCTCAGTCTGTACACGAAAGAGAGAGAGAGAGACTCTTCCTAGCCAGCCTGAGGCTAACCCCCGCATGTACCAGCAACAACACAAGCAAAATGAGAATGTGGTACCTCGGGGGCGGCAAGTGAACGAAGTGGAGGAACCTGTTCACCATGTCAATTCCATTGTAACCTTAAGGAATGGAAAGCAGGTTGACAAACACATTTCCTTGCCACCACCACCACCATCTATGCAGCCCCTCAGTGGGAATGGTGGTGAAGAAGAGGCTGAGGGTGAGGGAATACACCAACGCCTCCTTCTAAGGTACCGCAGAAAAACTACCTGCCAAAAGCTCCCTATCCCAGTAGGTTAACCAAAAAGCAGAGTGACACAACGGATAAGATGTTAGAGGTGTTTAAGCAAGTGAAGGTTAACATCCCCTTGCTGGATGTCATCCAACAAATACCTCAATATGCCAAAGTGTTGAAGGATCTCTGCACAACGAAGAGGAAGACCAATGTTCCTAAGAAAGCTTTCCTGGCTGCGAATGTAAGCTCACTTTTGTCCAATCCCACCTACACAAAATACAAGGACCCTGGGTGTCCAACTATTTAATGTACCATAGGGGACACTAGCATGAGTAATGTATTGCTTGATTTAGGATCGGTGGTTAACCTCCTCCCATTTTCTGTTTGTCAACAGTTGATCTTCGGAGAATTGAAACCAACTAAGATCACCCTCCAATTGGCAGATAGATCCATTCGTATTCCAAAGGGGCTTATCGAGGACGTGCTTATAAAAGTTGGAGATTTTATATTTCCAGTCGATTTCGTTGTCCTCAATACCAATTCTGTTGCGGACACCCACTCTCAAATACCTTTGATTTTGGGTAGACCATTTCTGGCAACCTCCAATGCCTTAATTAATTGTAGAAATGGTCTCATGAAGCTCTCATTCAGTAACATGAGTGCCGAGTTTCATGTGTTCAACTCTGGTAGGCAACAGGAGCCCATGGATCAACCTTTAAATCTCAATCTCATCCGCCAATTAGAAAAAGCACCACAAAATCAACGAACACCCCTAACAACAATGCAACCCATTGAGAATGTTTGTGGGCCCAACGAAAACTCATTGCCTGTCTTTACAATGCAACAGAGTGAGCTGGCATCAAACATGAATGTCCAACGGGAGTGTTCGTTACATGATTCAGTGGAGACCATTAGTTAGGACGACACACCTCATCATATGCCCATTCCAGAAGGTGTTGTCACCCCGTGTGCTAGGGCAATTGAGCCTTTTGAGCTTCAGATTGACTCCAACAAGGACTCACCTACGACCGAGCTTATGCTTGATGATATAAATGATGGTGGGAGGTCCTTGTTGGATGACTTGGGAGAAGCCCCATTCTTAGTGATGCAGGTCTGTTGTATCCATCGAATGAGCTTGAGGAACTCATTCTGATGCAACCACCTATTGGTTGGAGGGTTTTGTTCGATGAGCAACTAAAACCTAGTGAGGTAACACAACTTCACTCATTCATGTTGCCTACACCCAACCAATATCATGAGGGGTTCGAGCCTTTCAACTTTGACCATTCACCCCTCAAGACACCTCAGAGTACCAGTGAAGTTTGCCCATCTCGGCAAGTCTCTGGTCCTCATAACTCGATGTTCTCATTTGATGTTCCTTGACCAAATGATTATGAGAATATCTTTGTTGATGTATATATCTTGTAAAAAAATGGCGAGTAATAAAATACTCCATGAGCGAACATTGATTGTTGCGGGCCCCAACCCTTGTGTACTTGGGCCCCATTTCTTCACGTATTTGTCTCCCTTCTTCAATATCTCACAGTTTTTGAGGGAATTCGAGTTTGTGTCCATCACTATAACCATGAACTTCCTGTTGTGCTTCATGTTGGTGAGATCTTCCCTTTTTCATGCATAAATCAATGTAGTATCATGCTCACATTGATTGAGGACAATACATGAAGTAGGTGTGTAGGGGGGGGGGGCTTTTTGTGTGTACATAGTTGAGTCTTTTCCTTTGATTTTATTTTCTTCTCTGTGCATTATAGGGTCATGTTAGTGTGCTGCATTTAATATCGATATATTTGCTTGCCATGATCCTTGGGTGAGTTGTCTTCTTTTGCTTACCTAGTGCTTTAAAATTTTCACATTTCTTTCAAAATCTTCATGTGTTTGCGAAAGAAAATGTTTTTGTGGGTTTTGCGTGTGTTTGCCATGTGCAAAACCGTTGATAGGCAAAGTAAAAAGAAAGCTCCCAAAATTGTCTTGAAGTTGATGCATTAGGATACCTAGTATACCGGCTTTAGGTCTTGTCGAGTCGGTAGGATGCACCCTGGTTTTCCCTCTGAGGGCGAGTAATCATTGGGTTTCAGTACTCAAACATTTAAAGAAGTCCACCATAAACCTAGTGAGCCAATAATTCGTGTTGGTTAATATAAGGAAGTTTGTCGTGGTCAAGGGCCCTTAAACTCTTTTTGTGAAACTGTAAGTGTAGGGGCTTTGGTTCCCTTGTAGATAAGTGAATAAGTGGTGTTCCCTCTTCTCGCACGACTCCTATCACTCGGGAAAGTAGGTCTGAGTGGACTTTTTGCCTGGTGCTCTCGAGTCATCTGACTTAGGATGCACCGACCGAACTCCCGTTACACGAGTGGTAGGGATCGCCTTATGTGGAGATTTGGGGGAACATGTACGTGATAGTGTAAGTCCTCATAGGCAATGATGCACGAAACCTGACCCTGGAAGAATCAAACACCAACCAATATAATGCTCCCAAGAAGAAAAAAAGTCACATAAGAACCTTAATGGACTTTACACAATGTATCACTTTCAGAAGTTAAGGTTGCCCATGTCTTTCACTTAAGTCCTTAATTAACCTTCACAAATGATTCATTAGGCTAGGTGTGTGGACTGATTACATATATAGAGTTGGCCCGTAGGATTACCGCGTCCAATGATCGACAAAAATGAGCCAATGAGTTGTGTAGCTAGGTTTAATAATGCATCTTTGTTCGGATTTTGTGGGTGTATCCGCTGAACACCCTCAGGAGACAACACTCCACCTCCTTGGCGACAATGAGGTTTAACGGCTTGTTGCACGTGCTAAGTACAACCGTAATTCCTACGAAAGTGAGTTAGGATTTCTTGTTTTTCGTATGCTTTTCTCTTTCTTTGTTTTGCTCGGGACTAGCAAAAGTTAGGTGTGGGGGTATTTGATTGACATCATTTCATGCTTATATTTGTATCTTATATCCATTATCTTTCACCTAAACAATGCTACGTGACGAGTTTTATGTTTAAATTTCAGAAATAAATAGGTTTGAAGAGAAGAGTCATAAAAGGACCTAAAAGCATGAAAAATGATTGAGTTGAAAGACTCAAGGACTAAGATGCAAGATCGAAGGACCTGAACGTAAGATCGAAGGACCAATGAGCAAACAAGAATACTTCACACCATCATGGGGAGTATTTTGGCAATTCTATTCGGGTCGGAGCTCCAACAGGCAAAGTAGATGCATCAAAGACAAACAACGCCTTCCAGAAAAGCCCACAAGAAAATCCAGAGCGATCCGAACACTATAGACCGCTAATGGGCAATCACTTTTGGTCCGGATCTGCTAAGATTTATGTGGAGCGTGTATTAGTGTGTATTTAGTCTATTTCTGGTATTTCTTTTATTCCCATACCGGGGGATTGTCCCAGATTACCTTTTTCTATGGCTATAAATAGAACTCTTCACCTTCTATTGTATTCACCCATTGCTTGGTGGCATTCTCTCTACTTGGAGTAAGCCTTGGAGCAAAATCTCAAGGTGGAGAAGAATGCTACCTTCAATGTGAGTAATCTAATAAAATAATTTTTCCATTAATTTTTTTTCTGATGTTGTTTCTTTATGCATGCTTAGCTTATTTTTATTTCTTTGATTCTAGGCTAAAGTAGTTAGAATGTTTCTTTTCTTCTTTAGTTTAATTGTTAGAGTAATGTGTTGTGAGTAGATCCATCCCCATTTGGGGGTGGAAATGATGTGCATACATGCATTAAAGAATGGATATGAATGCTTTATATCTTCATTGTGTTGATAAATGTGAATGTGTGGTTGCTTGTTAGAGTAGAATACTACACTTGATGGGTTTTGCCACACATCTTAGACACCTCTCATGCTTGTTTAGGTTCTGAAATAACCAGCTTGTGTATATGAATGTTAATCAACTAGGTTAGTGAATGGATTGATAGGTTTTGCCATAACCTTTAGACACTTCCTATGCATGAAAACACTACCTACATTTGTGCCTATAGAATGCATTCTTCACTATCTTTTTACATCTGTGCACACACTCCACCCCTAGGGGTCTTTCTCTTCTTGATTCCCGCTTAGTTTTACATTCGTTTAGTTTCGATTCGAAGTAATCGTTAGTTGCTTTACTTTGCATTTTCTTCTTAGTAGTTTAGTGTAGTGTAGATTAGCATAGACAAACTCTTCTCCCTTTTTGTGGCCACTTTATTTCTGAAAAACCAGAGGCTACTCACCTCCCTGAGGATCGACCCGTATTTGCCACCGCTTCAACGCGGCCCTGGAAGAGTGGCTGCAGCAAGGGATACAAAAGTTCCTCCCAAAAATGGTGAGGGTTTTCATCCTAAGAAATGGTCTGAGTTATTTGGGGCTGGAGTGAAGCCAAAGACGGCTCTTGAGTTCATCAAGCCGGGGCTGAAGCAAGGAGCAAAAGTGGCGGTTTGCACCAAGGAGCAAGTTGTTGAGGTGCTGAAATCATGGGACATGGTCCTCTTTGGGTATTTCGTGGATTTCAAGCCTCACCTCCCAACCCTTGAGAGGTACTTGCATAAGCTTTTGGAACTCCATGGGAATGTGGAGGTGATTCGTCGTCGAAAAGGTTTCTTACTTTTCAGATTCACTTTAGACGAGGACAGAAATCATGTTCTTGAGGGGGGTGCTTGGTTTGTTCGGGGCACCCCCCTTGTAGTCTAGCAATGGACACCGGAGTTAGTGATAAAGAGAAGCTAGACCTTCATTTTTGGTCACCATCGATCTTGAGCACAATAGCTAGTGTTCTTGGAAAACCGTTATACATGGATGATAACACCGCTTCGGGAGAAGGCTTGCGTATGCAAGGCTGTGTGTGGAGGTGGACGGAACTTTTAAGTACCCGGAGTTTGTTGAGATATAAATCGAAGGTGGAGAATGGAAGAAGGTGGACATTGAGTATGAGTGGAAGCCGGGGCATTGTCGTGTTTGTTCGGAGTTTGGGCATACTCAGGCTACGTGCCCACAAAGCCAGCATGAGAAGGTGAGGGAGGCTGGAAGACCAGTAGTAAAACCCAATCCTAAAGTGCAAGGTTGGGTGGAAGTTGGCCGGAAGGGAGACACAAAGAAGAAGAGCACATCCGAGGCAAGAGAGCATAGAGAAGAGAGTATAGATGGTGGTACGAGGGAGGGGCTGATGGCAGATCCTCCCTTAGTGATTTTCGAGCTTGAGGAAGAGCAAGGTGTGCAAACCCCTAGGGAGGCAAGTGTGGAGTTGGGAAACATAACGGGGGTGGAGACCGTAACGGAACGGGACACCATAATGGGAGAAGATAACACAATAACGGAAAGGGTGGGGGCTGGAATAACGGAACATGTTTCTTTGTTGGAAGAGGAGGCACCAATGAGCATGGAGGAGGCACCAATCAGCACGGAGGAGGCTAGTGGAGATTTGAATGCTCGAATCATAGAGGAGTTTCCTCCTTTGGGGGGGACAAAGGCTGCTGCAAAAAGAAACCAAGTCAGCATTGGACAATAACAAAGTAAGGGGGACCACAAGCATCTTAGTAAGGGAAACAACAACAATGAAGTTTCTTTTGCTCCAGCAGGAGGAAGAGTGGATGGACGAAACATATGGGGAAATAATTATGACAAGCCAATGGGAGGAGGAAATCTCAGCTTTGAGGAGAAGCAAGCTAGTGGATTGAGTGGGTTTGCTGGGTGTAGTTCCGATCCTAACCACCTCCACTCAAGAGGAGGTATCATTACCAGGTCAAGGGCTTTCAGGGACAAGACGACTATTAAGGGCTGGGTCGATTCGATATCCTAGCAGAACTTGAAGGAAGAGAGGACGAAGAAGGTAGTGTTGATAGCAAAGGAGGAGAGGCTGACGGGTTTGTCTCTAGTCAGCTTGAGGATGGGAAAAGGAGGGCTATGTGCAAGGCAACATCTCCACCACCTTCGGTGGACCTTGAATTATTATCGCCACCGTCAGAAGCATTCCGTGTCATTGGAGAGAAAGGACTAGAGAAACAAAAAGCAAACCGAAGTGGTAAGGGACGTAAGTCCCATATTGCGAAGCCGTGAATATCCTAGTATTGAACATGCGCGGTGCAAATCTCCCCGGCCGTGCACACATGATAAGGGGACGAATAAAGGAGGCAAACGCAGATATCGTATGCCTTGTGGAGCACAAAGTGAAACTAAAAAAATTGGATCGGTTTAGGCGTGCTATTTGGGGGCATGAGTGGGCATCGAATAGCTTGATTGTAAATTCTGGAAGAATCCTTGTGTTGTGGAATGAGCTAAAGGTGGACCTCCGAGTTACTTTTGAAACCACGCAATTGCTGCAGCTTGAAGGAAGGGAGGCAAAAAATGGGAGAAACATTGTGATAACTACAATCTATGCTGAAAATGGCCACGTGTAGCGGAGGTTACTTTGGGATGACCTTGCTCGTGCAACTCCAGCACGCTCGATGCCTTGACTGGTGTGTGGGGACTTTAATTGCATCAAGAGAGCAAATGAGAAGAGGGGAGGAACGGGTCTGAATATGGTGTCCATGGATGAGTTCAATGCATGTGTGGACCCGCTCCAGCTGGTGGAAGTCCCGTCTACCGGAGGTGAATTTGCGTGGTCCAATTCCTCCATGGGGAGGCAATCATCGAAACATGAATTGATAGAATATTCATGTCCCATGCGTGGTTGGAGACATTTCCTGATTCCTATTACGTTGTGGGGGACAAAGACATGAGTGACCACTCGATGCTCACTTTGTTTGCGGAGAAGGAGGGACAACGAAGTAAGCGAATGTTTTGGTTTGTAAATTTCTTGGCTGAGCGTGAGATGGTCAATGATGTGGTAAGGGAGTCTTGGGCCACGCGGGTGGTAGGTACCCTATGTATCGTTTGATAGCAAAGTTACATGAGGTAAAAGAGGAGTTAAAGAGATGGTGTGCGGATACCTTCGGGCATGTGAAACACAAAGTGGTTGAAGCTCAGCTCCGGCTGGCTGATATCAGAACACAAAGGGAGGAAAATCCATGAGATTAGGAGTTGTCCTATTGTGAGAGTCTTTTTAAGGAGGCCTTGGACCATGCTTTGGTTCGGGAGGAGGTTTTATTGAGTCAGAAATCAAGGGTTCGATGGCTGCAAGAGGGTGATCGAAATTCCATATTTTTCCATGCTTCCCTTAGAGTGAGGAGAGCCACCGATAATGTATGGAGAGTGAGTGAGGAAAGGGTAGTTGATGCATTGCATACATTGCATCACATGTCTTTCATTTAGATTAAATTTATATCAATAAATGCTACTAAGGTATGTGTTTAGTCTTATTTACAGAATACAGGGACCTGAATGCAAATTACCCATATCCCGAGCATAAACATGTGCAAGAGACTCATTTCTGTCATAAAGACCAAGTTCAAGATTATCGGGGTTCAAATTGAAGTCCATCCAAGCATAAAAGCATTCAAATACCTAATTACAAAAAGGTCAGGGACTTAAGCACAAAAGTAGTCAGGGACTTAATTGCAAAAAGCCGAGGACCCGACTGCAAATTACGAGTACCAAAATATTATTTTGGAGAAGTTCTAAAGAAAAATCAATTTGGATCTCCAAATATATGAAGAAATTAATTCAGAGCTCAAAAGAATGGAAAGAAATCAATCTGGACATGCAAAGGACAGCTAAACATATCATAAACACACAGGAAAAATTCGGATCGAATCTGAGCCATCCAGGCGGCGAATCCATATTTGTTTTCTTTTTAGTTTTTTTTGTTGTTCTTGCTTTAGAAAATTAAAAATCAAACATCTCAAACCAAACTTATTTCTCTCTCTTTCTTCCTTAATAAAAAATCACAAAAATAACAAATTTCTCTCCCTCCTTGTGTTCGACCCGTACTTGCCACGTCTTCATCGACGCCGTGCACTTGCGATATAAATAAAATTCTCATCAGCGGTTATTGAGGATGAAGAGGCTATCCGAGAGGCCTTTCGGAGGCAGTTTTCTAACTTGTTTTCTAGTGATTTTCAGGTTCAGCCCATTGATCCGACGTTGTCCCTTCCTATGGTTGGGGAGGACGAGGCAAGAGATATTATTGGACCACTAGATATGAAGGAGTTAGAAGAAGTGGTTAAACACTCAAATGTAGACTAGGCACCATGCCCAGATGACTTCAATGCAAAATTCTTCAAAGCCGCGTGGGAATGTGTGAAGGGAGACCTTTTCAAAGCCGTCGAATCATTCATGAAGAGTGGGAAACTACTGAAGCAAGTAAATTATACCTCCATTACATTAATCCCGAAGAAGACGACGCCGACCGTCATTGAAAGATATTATTCGACCCATCTCCCTTTGCAATATGGTCTACCGGTTCATTTGAAAGACTTTGACAAATCGTTTAAAGGTATTCCTTCCAAAATTGGTGGGGGAAACACAAAGCGCATTCGTGAGTGGCAGGAGAATCAGTGACAACATCTTGCTAGCTCACGAGTTATGCCACAATATGCATCTAGGAGGAGGACGTGGAAGGATGTGTTTGAAGCTAGACCTTTGGAAAGCTTATGACACTATTTCTTGGCGTTTCTTGGAGGAAGTACTCAAGAGGGTGGGCCTACACAACCATTGGTGTAAACTCATGATGGATTGCGTCCGAGCATCCTTTGTCGTTACGGTCAATGGCGAGAACTCTAGACCGTTTGCTGCCATGAATGGACTGAGACAAGGGGATCCGTTGGCTCCCTATCTTTTTGTTCTTTGTATGGAGATTTTCAGCACCATGTTCAGAAGGGAGGTTGAGAGGGGATCTCTCGAACCAGCTAGGTGTGGGGATGTACAGATCTCCCACCTCCTTTTCGCAGATGATGTGATGGTCTTTGCTGCTGCTACAAGAGCCAATGCTCAGGTGATAAAGCATATCCTCACTGAATTCTCAGCAAACTCCGGGCAGCAGTTGAATGTAGCAAAGAGCCAAGTTTTAATGGGAGGAGGAGCCACCGAGGGCACATGGATTTGCTCACATCTCAGTATGGAGAGAGCTGATTTTCCGGTTACATACTTAGGCCTCTCTCTCTTCTCCGCAAGGCTGGGGAGACATCATTGCATGGGTCTGGTCAGAAAGGTGCAACAACAGGTCAGCACATGGAAGAGAAACTTTCTTTCGATGGCGGGTCGTGTGGAGTTAGTCAAGAGCGTACTCGTGTCTATGAGCATTTATTGGACATCAGCGTTTCTTCTCCCGAGAAAAGTCTTAAAGGAGGTGGAGAGCATTATGATTCACTTCATTTGGGGAGGCCCTATGAAGTGGGTGGCGGTAGCTTGGAAGGACATTTGCAAACCGAAAAAGGAGGGAGGTTTGGGGCTGAGGAGACTAAAGGACTGGAATGATGCTGGGCTGGTTCGGCTCCTTTGGTTGATTATCGTCGATGATGGATTGTTGTGGGTTCAGTGTATACGAAGGAAATACTTACTGAACCGTAACAGGTTAGCTAGGCGACCGGCTGGGTGGTCATGGGCGTGGTGGGGCATTCTATGTGTCCGCAAAGTGGCAAACAATAGAATCCAATACCAAGTGGGAGACGGGACAGCAATTCGGTTTTTTACCGACCCTTGGTGTGGACAGCCCTTACTCTCCTCGCGCAGGGGAGAACGTCTCCAGTACGACATGGGGATGCCTAGGGATACTTTGGTCTCTTGGTTCATTCATGAAGGGGTTTGGACTCTCCCTGAGCCGAGGTTCCTAGAGATGGTAGTATTATGACCAAGGATATTGCAAACTCCAATTCATGGGGGGCGAGATAAGCCTATTAGAGCTGGAGCAAGAAGTGAAACATTTTCAGCAAGGGAAGCTTGGAGTTGGGTGGTACCTCGAGGAAGGAAGGTGGGCTGGACTGAGGTGGTTTGGCACAAGTATCACATACCTAAGCATGCTATCACATTTTGGAGAGCCATGAGAGGACCGCTGATCACAAAAGCGCTTATGCGAGCTAGGGGAGCAATCCATGACCCGCGTTGTGTATTGTGTGAGGAAAGAGATGAAGATATGGCACACCTTTTCTGGGAATGCCACTTCACACGTCAAGTATGGGTACAAATGTTGAGAATACTACGACTGGACACTAGTGCAGGTCTCACCCTTGGTGCGGAAGTGGAGAGACTCCAAAAGATGCGAGGGTCAAAGATACAGCAAGCCACCATAAGAATTGCTCTTGCTGCAACCATATATGAGTGTTGGCAAGAACGAAATAGGCGGACATTCGAAAAAGAGAAGTGCTGACCTGAGGATGTGAGCACGTTTATAAAGGATGTGGTGCAGCTGATGGGCACGAGGATTAAGGAGCTTTGAGATGACGCTGAGGCTTTACGAATGTATGAGAGTAATTGGGGATAGCTGAAACACCATAAAGGTGGAGAGTTTTTGTATGTTGTTTAATGTAGATTCTAGTTATGCACTGAGTATGACTCGAGGGCTGTAATAGAAAATTTTGATAGGATGTAAATGTTTACACACATCAATATATTAGAGGCAATGCCTCCCTTTTTCTTTGCAAAAAAAAGAAAGAGATGGAGAGAGGGCGAAAGAGTGAGGGAGTCGGTAAGTGAGCTAGATGGAGAAATACAAGGAGAAGGAGAGAAGGAGAGAAGGAAAGAGGGAGGGAGAAGGATAAGTAGAGATAAAAGGTAAGGAGAGAGAGAAAGAGAGAATGAGAATGAGAGGAGTGAGAGAGAGTGAAGGTGACGGAGAGGAAAAGAAAAGGGAGGAGGAGAGAGAAGGACAAGCGAAGCAGAAGGAGAGAGATGAGAGAAAGAGGAGGGAAAGGAGGAAGAGGGGGAGGGAGAAGACGGAGAGAGGAGAACCCAAGTGAATAGTGAAAAAACATGAGAGGAGAGAGAAGGAGTGGCGCAACATGGAAAACCTAGGGTTCTCTAGGGTTTCCGATTTTTCTTCCACCAAATCTCTTGGTTTTTTGGACCAAAATGGATCCCAAGCCTAGTTCTACTCATTTGCGCATAGAAGATGGAGGTTGTGGCACGTTTATGGGTCTCCATCCACAACCATTGCAAGTCTCATCCGCATCTCTTGGAGATGAAGGGGAGGATGGTTCCGCACCACCTCTGGGGAGTGTTCTACACAAGATGTGGGGTTTGGCTGGAGCTTTGGAGGTCATTAAGAGGAGTCAAGGCTTTCTTCTTTTTCGGTTCTCTCTTGCTGAAGATAGAAAGTGTGTGCTTGAAGGAGGTCCTTGCTTCATTCGTGGCTGCCCCCTTGTGGTCCTTGAATGGGCTCCGGAAGTGGCTTTGCAAAGGGCAAACATCACCACGGTTCCCATTTGGATTCGTCTTCCGGAGCTAGACCTTCGTTTTTGGTCTCAAAAAACGTTGAGCAATATTGTGAGTGTTCTTGGGAGGCCATTATACACGGATGAGCAAACCGCATCGGGGAGGAGACTTGCCTATGCTAGGGTGTGTGTGGATGTGGCTTCTGATTTCAGTTACCCAAGTTGGGTGGTGGTACAAATAGAAGAGGCCGGCACACATAGAGTAAATGTGGAGTATGAATGGAAGCCCGGGTATTGCACGAATTGTAGCGAGTTTGGTCATCACTTGGAGAGATGCAAGCTGAGAAGAGGGGCCATAAACAAGGTTAGTGAGATTCAGCAAGGAAAGTATGAGAGGTGGGTCGTCGTTGATAGGAGGAAGGCTGGAAAGAGCAATGGAAAGGAAGGAAATTCATAGGTGTCTAGACGTGGCACTCAGAGTTCTTTGGTGGAGTATGCAGCTAGAGGTCAATAGGAGAAAGGGAAGGTTGGAGGAGATGATGACGCGGAAGGAAGGAGTGGGGATGTGGCAGTGGGAACAAGTCTTGAAGTGCCATGTGGAGTGATAGGTGAGGGTGCACAAGTGGAGGGAGAATGCAACAACTTGAACGATGCGTGTCTCTCTCTTGAGAAAGGGAGCAACTTGATGCAAGTAGCATGTGAGGGGGACCAGCTTTGCTTTGTGGTTAAGTTGGGAGACATGTTGGATGACATGCCAACAGATTACTCTTTGGGTGCACAAGAGGGTGAGCCTAGTGGTGGACAAAAACAGCAAGGGGAAGTGGGAGTGGAAAGTGTTTTTTTCTATTTCGGGAAGAGCCAATGGGGAGAGAGTTGAGTGCTCTAGGTTTGAATGGGCAAATGAGGAGGCTCCTATTTTGGTTGCAAAAGAGAGGGATCTGGACCACTTGACTCCTCTTGGGGGAAAATTATCAGATAGCACCTCACTTAAAGGAAAGAAGAGGAGGGACGAGCAAGAGGACATTTTACTAGCATGCCCCCCACGAATTGGGAGGGAGATTGACACCTATCCTTCTCCTGGGAAATAAATTTCAGAAAGCAAGAAGAGGAGGGAATAACAAGAGGGCACTTTGCAAGGGAGGTCCCAACAAATTATGGGTGAAGAAGAGTTGCTCTCCTTGGGAGAGGCAACTCTAGAAGACAATACTAGATGCACCATGGGGCCTAAACATGCTACACAAGAGAAGGAGAAGGCAAATGTAGGCACAAGTGTCCATGGCAATGGATGTCACGAAAATTCAGGCAAGCAAAAAAGCAAGAAGGCCTCCCCACAAGGTGAATCTCATATGGGTGGGCTAGCTTCTTTGGTAAATGAGGAGATGGGGTGGAATTCACCAACACGAGTAGCAAAGAGTAAAGATTTTATGAGCCTCCTGTCACACACGAGTGGAGGAAGGTACAACATTCTCGGAAACAAGGATCTTGTGGAGGAGGAGGAAGAAAAGAAAGAGGAGGTGGGACTTGTAAAATCGGGGTTAAAGAAAGCGGTGTCGCCACCACCCACGCTTAGGCGATCCGGAAGGAAGATAAACAACAAGCTCTCGATAGGAGGTCATGGGGGTCACCCTGCACCTTAAACCCATGAATGTACTAATGTGGAATGTGCACGGAGAAAATGGACCCGGCCATGCACTCATGATTAGGGGTCGAATAAAGGAGAAAAATCCGAATGTCGTATGTCTTATGGAACACAAGGTAAGCACAAGAAGGTGAAAAGGTTCAAACGAGCGATTTGGCCGCATGCATGGGTTGCAAATCGCTTGATCGTGGACTCGGGAAGGCTGTTGATGTTGTGGTATGACAAAGTTATTATTCTTCAAGTGACTTTCGAAACACCACAACTACTCCACTTCAAGGGCTGCAAGAAGATGGATGGGAAAACATTTGATATCACGGCGGTGTATGGTGAAAATGGGCATGTGGATAGGAGAGCATTGTGGAGCGATCTTCATGTTGTGGCTCCGAAGGTTTCGAGGCCGTGGATCGTAGGAGGTGACTTTAATTGTATTCGCTATGCTAGTGAGAAGCGGGGTGGTGCTGCTGGAAATGGGCTAGCGATGAAGGATTTTAATGAGTGTATTGATGCACTTCAGTTACTTGAGGTGCCCTCTACGGGAGGGGATTTCACGTGGTCAAATTCCTCCGAAGGAAGTGCGTGCATTAAGGCAAGGATTGACCGTATACTTATGACCAATGCGTGGCTCGAGATGTTTCCGAAATCCTACTACATCGTTGGTGATAAAGATTTTAGTGACCATGCCATGCTAGTGATGAGGACGGAGGGAAATGAAAGAAGGAAAAAGAAAATGTTTCGTTTTAAAAACCATTGGACGGAGCATGTGGAGTTCAAAGCTGTAGTGGATCAAGCTTGGTCTACTTTTGTGATCGGCACGCCTATTTTTCGTGTTGCTGAAAAGCTGAAAGAAGTAAAGAAGGCACTTATAGTTTCAAGTGGAAGAACCTTTGGGAACATTACAAACAAGGTGGGTGTGGCCCAGATTGCCCTCGAGGAGGTGAGAAAGGAAAGGCAAAACCTACCACATGACAAAGAGCTAGCCTCTGCTGAAGGGAGAGCAAAGGGAAATCTTGAGCGTGCCCTTGCTCGGGAGGAATCCCTTATCCGGCAAAAATCAAGGGTGAAGTGGTTGAAAGAGGAGGATCGAAACACTACGTTTTTCCATGCGCAACTCCGTGTGAGGAGAGCCACCAATCAAGTGGGGAGAGTATGTGAGGGAGCGCATATCGTGGAGGAGGAAGGCGAAATTCGGGACGCCTTTCAGCATTTTTATGCTAACATATTTGCTAATGATTTTCAGGTACAACCCATTGATCCTTCTCTCATTCTCCCACAGCTCCTGCCGGAGGAAGGGAGAAACCTCACTCAAAAGCTGGAATTAAAAGAGATTGAAGAGGTGGTGTTACATGCAAATGTGGCAAGGCACCGGGCCCCGATGGCTTCAATGCAAAATTCTTCAAGACCACGTGGGACACCATCAAAGGAGACGTATTTGAGGCCATGAACTCCTGTTTGGACAGCGGAAGAGTGCTAACCCAATGGAACTCTACCTTAATTACCGTCATCCCGAAGAAGGCACCGAATTTGGTAGAGGATTATCATCCTATCGCTCTATGCAACATGACCTATAGGTTCACCTCCAAAGTGCTTGCAAACCGTCTCAAGGGGCTGCTACCAAGGCTTATTGGGGAGAACCAAAGTGCTTTTGTCAAAGGAAGGCGAATTGGTGATAATATTCTCCTCGCACATGAACTATGTCAGAATCTACATCTAGAAAAAGGGAGGGGACGCATGTGCCTAAAGCTTGATATTTTGAAAGCGTATGACTCCATCTCATGGTCCTTCCTTGATGAGGTAATGACTCGCTTTGGTTTCCCTCTGATGTGGAGAAGGCTGATTATGAGTTGTGTCAAAGCATCTTTTGTAGTGACGGTAAATGGAGCTAACTCAACCGCTTTTGTTGCGAGAAATGGCTTGAGGCAAGGTGATCCATTGGCACCGTATTTGTTTGTCATGTGTGTAGAATTCCTAAGTGAGATGATAAAAAAAGCGGTGAGGGATGGAAGGATGGAGCCATTATCTTGTGGGGAGGTGCCCATTTCGCACTTGCTCTTCGCCGATGACGTCCTAGTCTTTGCTAGTGCAACAAAGGCTAATGCTCGGGCCATAAGGGCTGTCCTAGAGGAGTTCACGGCATGTTCGGGGCTGAAATTTAGCACGGCAAAATGCCAAGTATTCATGGGAGGGAACGTGCCACATGGAGCTTGGATCGCAGCCCACCTTGGTATGGAACGAAAGGAATTTCCGGTGATTTACCTCGGGCTGCCATTATTCTCCGGGAGGATGGGGAGAACTCATTGTATGTCACTTGTAAACAAGGTCAAGCAAAGACTTATCACTTGGAAGCTGAATTTCCTATCCATTGTCGGTCGTGTAGAGCTTCTAAGAAGCGTGCTTGTCTCGCTTAGTATCTATTGGACCTCCGCCTTCCTTATTCCTCGGAAGGTGTTGAAAGAGATTGAGAGCCTCATGGCTCAATTCATTTGGGGAGGGCCAAAGAAGTGGGTTGTTGTGGCGTGGAAGGATGTGTGTACACCAAAGGATGAAGGAGGGCTCGGTCTGAAAAGACTAACGAGCTCGAATGATGTGGACCTCCTTCTATTATTGTGGCTTGTTGTGGCGGAAGGAAGCTCTCTTTGGGTAAAGTGTGTCAGGAGAAAATACCTTAAAAACCGGTCTATTTGGCTAGCAAGGCCACCATCATCATCATCATGGGCATGGCGAGGGATTCTCCGAGTTCGTGACATTGCCCAACGGCACATCCAATATGACGTGGGAAATGGGCAAGAGATACGTTTCTTCCAATATCCGTGGTGTGGCGAACCATTTCAATGCGAGAGTTGGGGGCTCGTCTTTATCAAGAATTGGGAGTGCCTTGGGATACCAAAGTGTCCTACTTCATAAGTGAGGGGAAATGGAACCTCCCCCCCAAGATCAACAATAACGGAGGAAGTCCACTTGAAAATTACTAATACACGCATTCATGGAGGTGTGGACCAGCCTATGCGCATAGAAGGGAAGGGGGCTACATTAGGAATAAAGGAAGTGTGGAAATTAGTGGTGAAACCGGGGAGGAAGGTCACTTGGGCGGATGTGGTTTGGCACAAACATGCCCTTCCCAAACATGCTATCACAGCTTGGCGTGCAATGAGGGGGCGCCTCCTAACAAAGATGCTTATGAATTTACGAGGAGCAAAGCATGATCCAGTGTGTTGCCTTTGTGAGAGGGAGGAAGAGGACATGGACCATCTCTTCTGGAGGTGTTCGTACATTAGAGGGGTGTGGACAGCACTACTCCTCCTCATGAAGCTGGGAACTCGGATTGCAAGATGACTCGAAGGTGAGGCCACACGCCTCTCACACGCGAGAGGAAGCCGGATTGCCAAGGTGGTGTGAAGGTGGGCTCTTAGTGCCATGATTCATGAGTGCTGGCTGGAACGAAATCGACGGATTTTTAAGGGAGAGAAGAAGGAGCCAGGAGATATTGTGGTTGTAATCAAGGACATGGTTGGGTGTCTTTGGGATAAAATCAAGAAGCTTGCGGATAAGGATAGTGAGGAGCAGAATTGTTAGATCACGTGGTGCTAGTTTCGGGGATACTCGGAAATGATTTTAACTACATAGCTTGAGTGGTTAGCGCCATCTCTGGGTGGACGCGTGGAGCTACTGAAATTTCGAGAGCGGGCGGTGAACCCGACTAAGCATTGCATAGGTAACCTTTGTTGCCTCTTTCCTCGTAATTTCTAGTTTAGGAAAATTTCCTTTTGTAGAACTGCACGTGTTAAGCTTAAATTCCATAATTGCCAATAATTCAACTGTGACCTAAAAATTGGCAAAACTAGAAGAACTTAGTGCATGCATTGATTGACATCATTTCATGCTTATATTTGTATCTTATATCCATTATCTTTCACCTAAACAATGCTATGTTACGAGTTTTATGTTTAGTTTTCAGGAATAAATTGGTTTGAAGAGATGAAGCATAAAAGGACCCAAAAGCTGGGAAAAAGGACTGAATTGTGAGATCTGGGGACTAAGATGCAAAGGAGAAGGACCTGAATGTAAGACAGAAGGACCTAAGAGCAAAACAGAGAACTCTACACCATCATGGGGATTATTTTGGCAATTCTATTCGGGTCGGAGCTCCAATAAACGAAGTAGATGCATCTAAGACCACCAAATACACTAAGCAAAGCCCAGCACAAATTCCAGATGGATCCGGACTTTTTAGACCGCCAATTGGCGGTCCAAGACCGCTAATTAGAGGTCACTTTTTGCCCAAATCCGCTAAGATTTCTCTGGGTTATGTATTAGTTTATATTTAGTCCATTTCTGGTATTTGTTTAGTTCCACATCGGGGGATTGTCCCGGATTAGCTTTTTCCATGCCTATAAATAGAACTCTTCACCTCCTATTGTAATCACTCCATATTTTAAGTGGCTATTATTTCTACTAGAAGTGAGGCCTTGAAGCACACACTAAAGTAGGAGGATGTTACTTTTAATGTGAGTCATTGTAATACATGTTTTCTTTATTATGTTGTTTGTTTTATGTTTCTTGTTTTGCTTTGCTTAATCTCATTTCATTAGTTTAGTTAATATGCTTTCTTTGTTTAGTTTAATAATTAGTGAAATGTTTAGTAAGTAGTTCCATCCCCTTTGGGGGGTGGAGTAGATATACATACATGCATTAGAGAATGGGACGAATGCTTTACTTTTGATGTGTTGATAAAACATGAATGTATGCTTGCTTGTTTAGGATAGAATTTATAACTTGATGAGTTTTGGCAAAATGATTAGACACCTCTTATGCTTGTTTAGGTTCTGAAATAAACAACTTGCATATGCAAATGTTAATCAACTAAGTTGGTGAATAGATTGATAGGTTTTGCCATAACATTTAGACACTTCCTATGCTTGATAAACACCACCTTCATGTGCTTAAAGAATGTATTCTACACCCACCTCTTTGCTTGTGTGCACTCACTCCACCCCTTAGGGGTTTTCCCATTTCTGTATTCCAGCATTCTTCCTTTGTTCTTAGCTTAGTTATTATTTCATTGTTTGGTTCTTCCTTTCGCATTTCCTACTTCTTAGCGTAGTATAGAGTAGAGTAGCATAAACATCTTTCTCCCCTATTTTTGCCACTTGATTTCGTACAAGCAAGACGCTTCTCACCTCCCTTAGGACGACCCGTACTTGCCACCGCTACATCGCGGTCGTGCACTTGCGGTTTTAATTAAAACGTTCAACAAGTTTTTGGCGCCGTTGCCGGGGAGGTGTCAGTACAGACTCTTGTTTGGACGATTCGAGTGGATTTAATTTGTGTTTTGTAGTTTTTCTTTGTTTCAGGAGACTTGGAGTCGCCAGGAGGAGCACCTGGAGAAATTTGGAGGCATTATGGGCACTTCAGACCGCCAATCAACGGTCTGGTGAGCTCATTTTACTCTCTTATTTCTGTGGCGTGTTTACATAATTGATGTAGTGATCTGGGACTTGATTTGGCATGTTTTGACTTATAGTTTGTTCCCAGATCCATAATCAAACATCATTTAAGCAACTTGGACCCTAAAACTCAAAGCAAAAGACTAGGCATTCTTTCTTGTTTAGGTCATGCACCATGTATGTGACTTAAGCATTTAGATTGTCTTTTATTTTAGCTTTATTTTCAGTTGCTGAGTGCTGGCGTGAGGTACGCACCTCCTACTCTCATTCATGCATTTCGTATGACATGCATTAGTTACTAGGAAGTGCATTGCAACAAGTGTGAGTTGAGCGTTGTTTGGAGAGTTGATTGTTATATTTAGGACTCCAAAACGCTACTAAGGAGGGGCTGTCCCATAAAAGATAAGGTGGGGGATTTCATCACCCTTTCCTTCGCCCCACAAACCACACTAATAAAGAGCCTAATTTTTAAAATCAAGTATACATTGGCCCTAAGGATTTCGGGCGCATTAGGAGAGTGATCCGGTCCCGACCGTCATGACCTGATCGGCGTTGCCCACTTTGTCGATAGTAGGAGAGACGAGATCCCCGGATCTTGGCTCACTTGCTGGGCTTTGTGGTCCTCGTCGTAGGGAGGTGAGGCGTGTTGAGGCCGCGTGACATCGCAGTTAGGCGTCGTTTAGCTGTAGGGACATATAGCGACCTTAGGATTGCTTGAGCCTTGTTTGCTTGTGTGCTTCTACCTGTACCCATCCGCCGTAGCATAAGGAATTCTTCCCTTCTCTCCTGAGTCATTCTTTCTCTCCTGTGTTCCTCAGTCTTCTCTTCTACGTACATTCTTTGTTTGAAAAAACCAAAAAAATAAAAAATTGGTGTGTGTGCACCTTTGTGCATGCTTTCGTGGACACGAGACGAGAGTGGTCGTTTGACGAGGAGCGTTGTCAATCGGGCTTCGGTCATCGATTTCTCGACGCCTTCCTCCTCTAGTGTGGCACGTAGTTCGGGTCCAATGGATGCTAATTTCCGCGAGGAGGAGCAGTTGCTGGACCCGCCTGCTCTTCCAGTTGTCGTTCCCATACCTCTTCGTGATCGATGCTACCCGAGCCGTACTGCTCTACCCTCATGCATCGTATTACCAGAGGCTAATGGGAACCATTTTGAGGTTAAGCCTCAATTCATTTCCATGCTCCCTCGCTTCACTGGGAAAGGTGACCCTTATATCTTTCTCAGGGAATTTGAGGAGGTCTGTGCGATGTTCAAGCTGCAACAACTTAGCACAGACTCCATCCATCTTAGGCTCGTTCCTTTTGCACTAAAGGATGACGCCAGGATGTGGTTGTACAGCAACCTGGCGAATACCTTTAGGACTTGGGATGAGTTTCAATCTGCATTCCTTAAGAAGTACTTCCCAAATCATCGGACTCAAAAATTGAGGAACGAAATCAATTCGTTCTATCAACATGAGACCGAACCATTTCATGCATACTTAGAGAGGTTCAAGGAGCTACTATCCTCATGCCCTCACCATGCCATCGAGTTGTGGCACCTTTGTCAGATTGTTTACGAGGGTCTTCACATCCCGTCAAGAACGCTCCTTGAGTCCATGTGTCAAGGAGAGTTCTTGGGAAGGGATGAAAGGGAGGCATGGGCTTTCCTAGAAGACCTCGCTGAGAAAACCATGCAATGGGAGAGTGTGAGGGAACCACCTGCATCATCTAGTATAGGAGCAAGGATCGCGAATGCAAACTCGACTAGATCGGGTGCCGCATTTGCTGTCGATACCACTACGGCCACCGAGGCGCGCATGGCGGCCTTAATGCGCCGTATGGATTCGATTGAGCTCCAAAACCAACAAAGTGCACCTAACATGTCCACATCTGGTCCAATTCCTTGTCATTCATGTGGTAGGATAGGTCATGTAGAAAGCGAGTGTGGGTCCATTCCGCCTGAGATGGAGCGTGTCAACGTCATCTATGATAGAGCCAGGAATGACCCATACTCATCGTCTTATAATCCTGGATGGAGGAACCACCCCAATTTTTCATGGAACCAAAATAATGCCCCGGGTGGTCCTTCAAACTCCTTTAGAGCACCTTACCGATCACACCAACCTCCTATGCATGCACAATCCTATCAGCCACCCCAAGCGCAAACCACCAATCAATCGGGTTTCCCAAATTCCAATAATATGGAAACCCGATTCAATTCGCTTGAGACCTTGACTCGTGGACTTGAAAACTCAATGAATTTTTTTATGTCAACTACGAGTCAAGTTCTCACTTCAAATCAGCAGACCATCAAATCTCTAGAGCTTCAGATGGGCCAATTGGCTCAGTCTGTACATGAGAGAGAGAGAGGGTCTTTGCCTAGCCAGCCTGAGGCTAACCCCCGTATGTACCAGCAACAACACATGCAAAATGAGAATGTGGTACCTCGGGGGAGGCAAGTGAACCATGTGGAGGAACCTGTTCACCATGTCAATGCCATTGTTACCTTACGGAATGGGAAACAGGTTGACAATCACATTTCCTTGCCACGCCCACCACCATCTATGCAGCCCCTCAGTGGGAATGGTGGTGAAGAAGAAGTTGAGGGTGAGGGTAATACACCAACGCTTCCTTCTTCTCAGGCACCGCAGAAAACCTACCTGCCAAAAGCTCCTTATCCAAGTAGGTTAACCAAAAAGCAGAGTGACAACATGGACAAGATATTAGAGGTATTTAAGCAAGTGAAGCTTAACATCCCCTTGTTGGATGTCATCCAACAAATACCTCAATATGCCAAAGTGTTGAAAGATCTCTGCACAACCAAGAGGAAGACCAATGTTCCTAAGAAAGCATTCTTGGCTGCAAATATAAGCTCTCTTTTGTCCAATCCCACATACACAAAATACAAGGACCCTGGGTGTCCTACTATTTAGTGTACGATAGGGGACACTAGATTGAGCAATGTATTGCTTGATTTAGGATCGGCGGTCAACCTCCTCCCATTCTCGGTTTATCAATAGTTGAACTTGGGAGAATTGAAACCAACTAAGATCACCCTCCAATTGGCGAATAGATCCATTCGTCTTCCAAAGGGGATTATCGAGGACGTACTTATCAAAGTTGGAGATTTTATATTTTCAGTCGATTTTGTTGTCCTCGATACCAATCCTGTTGCGAACACCCACTCTCAAATACCTTTGATTTTGGGTAGACCATTTCTGGCAACTTCCAACGCCTTAATTAATTGTAGAAATGGTCTCATGAAGCTCTCATTCGGTAACATGAGTGCCGAGTTTCATGTGTTCAACTCTGGTAAGCAACAGGAACCCATGGATGAACCTTTAAATCTAAATCTCATCCGCCAATTGGAGAAAGCACCACAAAATCAACGATCCCCCTAACCCCAATGCAAACCATTGAGAATGTTCGTGGGCCCAGCGAAAACTCGTTGCCTGTCTTTGCAATGCAACAAAGTGAGCTGACCTCGTAGATAAATGTCCAAAGGGAGTGTTCGTTGCATGATTCAGTTGAGAGTACTAGTGAGAGTGAGACACCTCATCATATGCCTATACCAGAAGGTGTCTCTACCTCATGTCCCATGGCCATTGAGCCATTTGAGCTTCATATTGACTCCAACAAGGACCCACCTATGACCGAGCTTATGCTTGACGATCTAAATGATGGTGGGAGGTCCTTGTTGGATGACTTGGGGAGCAGCCACGTTTAGCGATGCAGGTCTGCTGCATCCATCGAATGAGCCTGAGGAACTCATTCCGATGCACCCGCCTATTGGTTGGAGGGTTTTCTTCGATGAGCAATTAAACCCTAGTGAGGCAACACAACTTCATTCTTTGTTGCCCACACCCAACCAATATCATGAGGGGTTCGAGCCTTTCAGCTTTGACCTTCCACCCCTCATGACACCTCAGAGTACCAGTGAAGTTTGCCCATCTCGGCAAGTCTCTGGTCCTCAAAACTTGATGTTCTCATTTGATGTTCCTTGACCAAATGATTATGAGAATATCTTGGTTGATGTATATATCATGTTAAAAAAAACCAAAAAAAACAAACAAAAAAAACAAAGAAAAAAAAGGGTAATAAAAGACTCCTTCAGTGAGCATCGATTGTTGTGGGACCCAACCCTTGTGTACTTGGGCCCAATCTCTTCACGTATTTATCTCCCTTCTTCAGCTTCTCACAGGTTATGAGGAAATTTGGGTTTGTGTCCATCAACATGACCCTGGACGTCCCTTTGTACTTCATGTTGGTGAGATCTTTCCTTTTTCATGCATATCTACATGTAGTATTCTGTTCACATTCATTGAGGACAATGCATGACGTAGGTGTGTGGGGGGGTGTTTTACGTGTGTACATAGTCGAGTCTTTTTCTTTTGATTTTGTTTTTGTTTTCTTTTTGTGTGTATTGTTAGTGTGCCGCATTTAATATCGATATATCTGCTTGCCATGATCCTTGGGTGACTTGTCTTCTTTTGCTTGCCTAGTGCTTTAAAATTTTCACATTTCTTTCAAAATCTTCATGTGTTTGCGAAAGAAAATGTTTTTGTAGGTTTTGCGTGTGTTTAGATGTGCAAAACCGTTGAGAGGCAAAGTAAAAGAAAGCTCCCAAAATTGTCTTGAACTTGATGCATTAGGATTTCTAGTTTACTGACTTTAGGTCTTATCGAGTCGTTAGGATGCACCCTGGTTTTCCCTCGGGGGGGCGTGTAATCATAGGGTTTCAGCACTCAAACATTTAAAGAAGTCCACCCTGAACCTAGTGAGTCAATAATTCGTGTATGATAGTATAAGGAAGTTTGTCGTAGTCAAGGGCCTTTAATCTCTTTTTGTGAAACTTAAGTGTAGGGGTTTTGGTTCCAATGTAGATAAATAAGTGGTGTTCTCTCTTCTCGCACGGCTCCTATCACTCGGGAAAGTAGGTCTGAGGGGACTTTGTGCCTGGTGCTTTCGAGTCATCTGACTTGGGATGCGCCGACCGAACTCCCGTTACACGGGTGGTAGGGATCGCCCTATGTGGAGATTTGGGGGAAGGTGTACGTGATAGTGTAAGTCCTCATGGGCAATGACGCACGAAACCTGACCCTGGGAGAATCAAACACCAACCAATAAACTGCTCCAAATAAAAAGAAAAAAAGGAAAGAAAAGAAAAGAAAAAAAGAGTCAAATAAGAACCAAAATGGACTTTACACATTGTATCACATTCAGAAGTTAAGGTTGCCCATGTCTTTCACTTAAGTCCTTAACTAACTCTCACGAATAACTCATTAGGCTAAGTGTGTCGACCGACTACATATATAGAGTCGAACCGTAGAATTACCGCATCCCATGATCGACAATATGAGTCCGACGAGTCGTGTAGCTAGATTGATTAATGCATCTTGTTCGGATTTTGTGGGTATATCCGCTGAAAACCCTCAGGAGACAACACTCCTCCTCCTTGGCGACAAGGAGGTTTAACGGCTTGTTGCACGTGCTAAGTGCAACCGTGATTCCTACGAAAGTGAGTTAGGATTTCTTGTTTTTCGTATGCTTTTCTCTTTCTTTGTTTTGCTCGGGACTAGCAAAAGTTAGGTGTGGGGGTATTTGATTGACATCATTTCATGCTTATATTTGTATCTTATATCCATTATGTTTCACCTAAACAATGCTATGTTACGAGTTTTATGTTTAGTTTTCAGGAATAAATAGGTTTGAAGAGATGAAGCATAAAAGGACCCAAAAGCTGGGAAAAATGACTGAATTGTGAGATCTGGGGACTAAGACGCAAAGGAGAAGGACCTGAATGTAAGACAGAAGGACCTAAGAGCAAAACAGAGAACTCCACACCATTATGGGGAGTATTTTCGCAATTCTATTCGGGTCGGAGCTCCAATAAACGAAGTAGATGCATCTAAGACCACCAAATACACTAAGCAAAGCCCAGCACAAATTCCAGATGGATCCGGACTTTTTAGACCGCCAATTGGCGGTCCAAGACCGCTAATTAGCAGTCACTTTTGGCCAAAATCCGCTAAGATTTCTCTGGGTTATGTATTAGTTTATATTTAGTCCATTTCTGGTATTTGTTTAGTCCCATATTGGGGGATTGTCCCGGATTAGCTTTTTCCATGCCTATAAATAGAACTCTTCTCCTCCTATTGTAATCACTCCATATTTTAAGTGGCTATTCATTCTACTAGAAGTGAGGCCTTGAAGCACACACTAAAGTAGGAGGATGCTACTTTTAATGTGAGTCATTTTAATACAAGTTTTCTTTATTATGTTGTTTGTTTTATGTTTCTTGTTTTGCTTTGCTTAATCTCATTTCATTAGTTTTATTAGCTTAGTTAATATGCTTTCTTTGTTTAGTTTAATAATTAGTGTAATGTTTAGTGAGTAGTTCCATCCCCTTTGGGGGGTGGAGTAGATGTACATACATGTATTAGAGAATGGGATGAATGCTTTATTTTTGATGTGTTGATAAAACATGAATGTATGCTTGCTTGTTTAGGATAGAATTTATAACTTGATGGGTTTTGCCAAAATGATTAGACACCTCTCATGCTTGTTTAGGTTCTGAAATAAACAACTTGCATATGTTAATCAACTAAGTTGGTGAATAGATTGATAGGTTTTGCCATAACATTTAGACACTTCCTATGCTTGATAAACACCACCTTCATGTGCTTAAAGAATGTATTCTACACCCACCTCTTTGCTTGTGTGCACTCACTCCACCCCTTAGTGGTTTTCCCATTTCTGTATTCCAGCATTCTTCCTTTGTTCTTAGCTTAGTTATTATTTCATTGTTTGGTTCTTCCTTTCGCATTTCCTACTTCTTAGCGTAGTATAGAGTAGAGTAGCATAAACATCTTTCTCCCCCTATTTTTGCCACTTGATTTCGTACAAGCAAGAGGCTTCTCACCTCCCTGAGGACGACCCGTACTTGCCACCGCTTCATCGCGGCCGTGCACTTGCGGTTTTAATTAAAATGTTCAACATGCATCATATAATGTTTTGTTTGCATTATTCTTGCTAAATTCTTGCAAATTAATTCTTGTTGAAGAGTGTTGGAGGCAAGGTACGTATCGTGGTTTTTATCGATTGCATTTAAGCATATATTCTAATTTGCATACAACCTTGCAATTGCCCCCCACTAAAGACCATTGTTTGACTATCTTTGCTAGATTTAAGTTAAACTATCTTAAGGGCAACTCCGTAGGAGAAGATACGGTGGGGATTTCATCACCTTTCCGTGGCCCACAAATCACAATATTTTTTTTTATATTTTTTTTTATTTTTTTATTTTTTTTTTAGAAATAAAAGACAGATCTATAGATAAATATATACATAAACATCCCCCCACACCTAAATCATGCATTGTCCTCAATGTATGCAAATATAAAGCAAATGCACTTATTACCTTGGTGAATTGCGGTGGAAGGATGGAATTTGCTCAAAGTCAACCATAGTCAGAACTGGATTGAATGACACCATATTGGTGCATGTATCGAGTTGAATTATTCCCCATGTTGACTTGAGGAAAAGATTCCACTCTTCTCACTTGTATTGGTTCGCTTATTTGCTCAAGTGATGGTGGTTGGTTATATGAATTACTCCCCTTTTTCTTACTTCCTTTTTTCTTTTGTGATGATTTATTTGATTCAGAAATCTGATAAATACGTGCTCTCATCACAACATCACTTGGGTTGCATATTATTTCTGGCTCACTATCAATATGAAAGATATTAAATTCAGCTTTTAAGTTCCCGAAAGATAATTGCATGAGCCCATTTCGACAGTTTATCAATGCTTCCGAAGTGGCTAAAAAGGGTCTGCCTAGAATTACAGGGATTTGTCGATTAGGATTTACAACAGGTTCAGTATCAAGTACGACAAAATCCACTGGATAAATGAAGTCACCAACCTTAATCAAAACGTCCTCTACTATACCTCTTGGTTTCTTAACAGAACAATCAGCAAATTGGAGGGTTGTCTTAGAGGGTTTTAGTGGACCAAGGTTGAGTTGCTCGTAGACAGAGAATGGGAGTAAGTTAACGCTTGCACCAAGGTCTAGAAGGGCTTTATTGATAAAAGTATCTCCTATTGAACATGAAATTGTGGGACACCCAGGGTCCTTATATTTTATAGGAGATGTGTTGGAAAGAATAGAGCATATGTTCGCAGTTAAGAATGCCTTCTTTGGTACATTCGTTTTTCTCTTTTTAGTGCACAAATCTTTTAAGAATTTAGCATAAGCAGGTATTTGTTGAATCATGTCTAGGAGTGGAATGTTCACCTTAACTTGCTTAAATACTTCCAAGATTTTCTCTATTTGTGCACTTGAGTTCTTTTTGAGTCTATTGGGGAATGGGGCTTTAGGAACATAGACTCGCTCAGGTTCAGGTTGAGCTACAGGTTCAGGTTGAGTAGGCGGGTTGGGTGTTTCATAATGGACGTCAGGTTCAGTGGTCAGGTCATATGTGGTTGCTTGATGGTTAGATTGATTAGAAGTTCTAGGATTTACCACATTATTATCAATTTGTCTTCCGGACCGTAATGACACTACTGCATTAATTTGTTGGAACGGTCCTTCCTCATTAACCATTTGAACCGGTCTAGGGTTGTTATTTCCTGAAGGTGGTTGATATTGATTATTAGATCTTGGGTTCACCTCAGGTTGACTTGGAAACCGACCCTTTTCTCTTTCACCTACTATTTGTGCTAGTTGGCTGACTTGTGTCTCTAGCCTTTGGAAGGTCTGGTTGGTTGTTTGTATAAAGGTTTTCATCAAATTTTCCAAGCTTGTCAACCTAACCTCATGATCGTTATTGTTACTAAACCCAGAAGATGTATTATTTTGGACATACGGGTTTGGTTGTTGTCTAGGAGGTTGACCTTGTTGGTTTGATGAGAAATTGGAATTATTACGCCAACCAGAGTTATAGGTTGATGCGTAGGGGTCATTTAACCATGCTAGAAATGACACATACGCATCAACCTATAACTCGGGTTGGCGTAATAATTCCAATTTCTCATCAAGCCAACAAGGTCAACCTCCTAGACAACAACCAAACCCGTATAACCAAAATAATACATCATCTGGGTTTAGTAACAATGGAGATTATGATGTTAGGTTGACAAGCTTGGAAATTTTGATGAAGACTTTTATACAAACAACCAACCAGTCCTTCCAAAGGCTAGAGACACAAGTCAGCCAACTCGCACAAATTGTAGGTGCAAGAGAAAAGGGTCAGTTTCCAAGTCAACCTGAGGTGAATCCTAGATCTAATAATCAATATCAGCCCTATCAACCACCTCTAGGAAGTAACAACTCGAGACCAGTTCAAATGGTTAATGAGGAAGGACCGTTCCAACAAATATATGCAGTAGTATCATTACGGTCCGGAAGACAAGTTGATAACAATGTGGTAAATCCTAGAACGTCTAATCAATCTAGACATCAAGCAACCACATATGACCAAACCATTGAACCTGACGTCCAATCTGAAACGCCCAACCCACCTCCTCAACCTGAACCCATAGCTCAACCTGAGCGAGTCTATGTTCCTAAAGCTCCATTCCCCAATAGACTTAAGAAGAACTCAAGTGCACAAATGGAGAAAATCCTGGAAGTATTTAAGCAAGTTAAGGTGAATATTCCACTCCTGGATATGATTCAACAAATACCTGCTTATGCTAAATTCTTAAAAGATTTGTGCACTAAAAAGAGAAAAACAAACGTACCAAAGAAGGCTTTCTTAACTGCAAACATAAGCTTTATTCTGTCCAACTCATCTCCTATAAAATATAAGGACCCTGAGTGTCTCACAATTTCATGTGCAATAGGAGATACTTTTATCAACAAAGCCCATCTAGACCTTGGTGCTAGTGTTAACCTACTCCCGTTCTCTGTCTACGAGCAACTAAACCTTGGTCCACTAAAACCCTCTAAGACAACTCTTCCATTTGCTGACTGCTCTATTAAGAAACCAAGAGGTGTAGTCGAGGACGTTTTGATCAAGGTGGGTGACTTCATTTATCCAGTGGATTTTGTCGTACTAGGTATTGCACCTGTTGTAAATCCTAATAGACAAATCCCTGTAATACTAGGAAGACCCTTTTTAGCCACTTCTGAAGCATTGATAAACTGTCGAAATGGGCTCATGCAATTATCTTTTGGGAACTTAAACGCTGAATTTAATATCTTTCATGTTGATAGTGAGCCAGAAATAATATGCAATCAAAGTGATGTTGTGATGAGAGCACGTATCTATAAGATTTCTGAATTAAATAAATCATCACAAAATCAAAAAGAAAGTGCAAAAAATGGGAGTAAGTCATCTACCCAACCACCATCACTCGAACAAACAAGAGAATCAATACATGTGAGACGTGTGGAACCTTTACCTCAGGGCAACATGGGGAACAATTCAACTGGATACATGCACCAACATGGTGACATTCAATCCAGTTCTGATTATGGTTGACTCTGAACAAATTCCATCCCTGCACCGCAGTTCACCCAGATAATAAGTGCATTTGATTTATATTTGCATACATTGAGGACAATGCATGATGTAGGTGTGGGGGGGGGGGGGGGGGTGTTTCTCTATATATCTATATATTCTATTTGTTTTGTTGTTATTCAAAAAAAAAAATATTAATGTTTCATGACGTAGCTTAAGATTGAACTGTCAAAACCCGTGTACAAATTGCATTGAGTTTGTGTCCTTATTATGTAGTTCTGCTTGTAGAAATTATGACATAAATCTAAGTTCCAAACAAATAACCCATTATCTTTTAAGACATGTATGCACTTAAATTGGATGAATCAAATCTTTGAAGTGGTTGATAAAAAGCAGAGGTTGAGGAAAATATACCGGGAAGTGTGGACTTCTAATAGCAATTAAGCCTTGAGGAAAATAAAAGTAAAAAAATTAATGGAATAAAGTGAGGAAAGCACATTTTGCAAAATGATTACAAAAACCCAAGCCTTCGAGTCACTGGTCCGTAGGGGTATCTTAAAACCCGGTAACTTGAGTCTGCCAGCTCGGGATTATTGACCAAACTCGCTACACGAATGCAAAAATGGTAAAAGTGTCAGAAAAAGCAAATGTGTTGAATCACGGAAAAAGAAAAAAATACTTTGAGATACTCAAGGCCCAAAGCTAAGAGAATGATCCATGGCATGGTTGATCCGAATGATACTTCACCACCAGAGGAGGCGTGCAAAATAATTTAAGTGATAACATGTGTAGAAGGGTTAGTGGTGTGAATATTGGAGGAATGAAGACAAAGTCAGATTTTTTGTGGGTTAGACTTATATAATAAACATGCAAGAATTCTAAGTAAGATGTATAAGGTTGAGTTGGAGATATTGAGAGCTATTAATGAAATGTTGAATTAAGACTTTGTGGGTGTGTCAACTGAAAACCCTCACGAGACAAAACTCGTCCTCTAAGGAAACTTGGGGGTTTAAAGGTTTGTTGCACATGCTAAGGTCAACCGTGATTCCTACGAAAGTGAGTTAGGATTTCCCTGTTTTCATTTTCCTTCTATTCTGTTTTGCTAGGGACTAGCAAAATCTAGGTGTGGAGGTATTTGATGCATTGCGTACATTGCATCATATGTCTTTCATTTTGATTAATTTTATATCAATAAATGCTACTAAGGTATGTGTTTAGTCTTATTTACAAAATACAGGGACCTGAATGCAAATTACACATATCCCGAGCATAAATGCGTGCAAGAGACTCATTCCTGTCATAAAGACCAAGTCAAGATTATCGGGATTCAAATGGAAGTCCATCCAAGCATAAAAGCATTCAAAGACTTAATTACAAAAGTCGTCAGGGACTTAATTGCAAAAAGCCAAGGACCCGACTGCAAGGACCAAAATATTATTTTGGAGAAGTTCTAAAAAATCAATTTGGATCTCCAAATATACAAAGAATTAATTCGGAGCTCAAAAGAAAGGAAAGAAATCATCTTGATGCGCAAAGGACATTAAATCATACCATAAACACGTAGGAAAAATCCGGATCGAATCAGACACATTGTTGAGGCGAATCCGCCGCACATCACATGTAATGTGCGGCGGAAACGCCGCCCCCTTGTGGATCCGTGGCTTCGGATTTTTTCCAGTCATGTCTCGTCACCTGTACTTTCCTATTTTATACCTAGGTCCCTTGTATCGACTATAAATAGCCCCGAAACAATGTTGCAGAGGATGTTCTTATTTTTATTCCATAATTTAGTAATAAAGTTTTGTTGTTTTATCTTGTGTTTTTAGTTTCTTTTGTAATTTCTCTAGGACCCCTTCTCCTTCCCTCCATCCATAAGTTTCTAACTCTCTCCAAAGGGTGGGAGTGACGGATTTAGGGTGATGAGAAGAAGAATGAGGTTATTATTCTAATTTCGTGTTAGGATATTTTGATTACTTGAGTTTGTGTTAAATCATTTATCATGTAATGTTTTATAACTAATATGATTTATTATAAGTTTGTGATTTCTCTCAACAAAACCCGACATCTAAACCTCCACCCACTGGACTCTCACCCTTTTTTGCTTTATTCTTAATTTGTTTTTGTTGTTCTTGCGTTAGAAATCAAAAACCAAATATCTCAAACCAAAATTATGTTTTCTCTCTATTTCTTCCCTTAACTCCAAAATCACACAAATAACAATATCTCTCCCTCCTTGTGTTCGACCCGTACTTGCCACGTCTTCATTGACGCCGTGCACTTGCGGTATAAATTTAATTCTCATCACAATCCCAGAAGTCTCTTGGACCTATTTCTAACTATCTTGACACCAAGGACGTAGCTAGATTCACCCATGTCCTTCATATCAAACGTGGAGGACAACCACTCTTTAGTAGATTTCAGCAACTCTTTGCTATTCCCAGCCATGAGTATGTCATCAACATACAAGGTCAGAATGACAAATTTACCATTGGATCTCTTAACGTACACACAATGATCTTCCTCAAGCATAAAGAACGCATTCTCTGATATAGCTTGATGAAAGCGAATGTTCCACTGTCTAGACGCTTGTTTTAAGCCATATAAGGACTTATTGAGCTTGCACACTTTGCGCTCTTGTCCTTTGACTTCAAAACCTTGAGGTTGATCCATATAGATCTCCTCCTCAAGTTCTCCATTGAGAAAAGCAGTCTTTACATCCATTTGGTAAAGTTCTAAGTCCATCTGACCTACAATAGCTAGTAGAAGGCGGATGGAGCCAAACCTAACCACGGGTGAAAAGGTTTCCTCCAAAATCCACGCCTTCTCTTTGGGTGTAGCCTTTAGCTACCAGTCTGGCCTTGAATCTATCAATAGATCCATCCGCCTTCCTCTTAATCTTGAGGATCCACTTGGCCCCAATGGCCTTTCGGTTCGGCGGTAAGTCGACCAAGTCCCATACTCGATTAACTTTCATCAACTCCAACTCTTCCTTCATAGCTTCTGACCACCCTTTCGCATTTGGACCTTCCAAAGCCTCTTTCAAGGTCTCCGGTTCTTGCTCATCGATTACTTTCATCGCGGATGATTCATAATCAATTTCTTCTTGAGCTATCATGAGGGCCTCTTCCTCTAAGCGAAATCGCCTACGAGGAATGAGCCCATGTTTACTTCGACGAAGATGGGTATCTGATGGCTCATCCTCCGTGAGAGCTATCAGATCCTTAGCATTGCTGCTCCCACTAGGATCGACTGGTGGAACCTCATGTTCAACTTCCAGATCATGATCCCGTGGAGTGGCAATGTCCTCATCTTGTTGTTCAAAGAAGTCCACTGACTCTTTGATAGCTCCAGCAAGGGTTGGAAAATCATTTTCCAAGAATGTGGCATCCCTAGACTCCAGTTCCGTCCTTCTTTCATTCTCGTCTACCCCGATAAAAACATAACCTTTGGAGAGATCACTGCATTTTACAAAGATACACTTTTTCCCTCAAGGTCCTAGTTTTCCATATCGGTGACTAGTAGAATCAATGTATGCCGCGCATCCCCAAGGACGCAGCAGACTAAAATAAGGCTTCCGTCCTGTCCATAACTCATATGGAGTTGAGGGAACCGATTATGTTGGAACTCTATTGAGGATATAGGCAGCAGTCATATAAGCTCGCATGTGCCATCATCGGTCTAACCATGTCTAGCAACATTCTATTCCTTCTCTCAGCAACACCATTTTGCTGAGGAGTATAAGGCATAGTGAGTTGTCTAGAGATCCCCTTTTCATCACATAACTCTTTGAACATTATGGAGAGATACTCACCACCTCTATCCGTTCTAAGAGTTTTTATCTTATTATCCAACTGATTCTCAACTAAGCTCATGAATTTCTTAAAACATTCTAGAGCTTCTGACTTGTGAGAAATAAGATAAATATGACCATATCTAGTGAAGTCATCAATGAATGTGATGAAGTAACTCTGTCCATGTCTAGTACGCACATTCAAAGGTCCACAAATATCTGAGTGAATTAGTTCTAAAGGAGAAGTAGCCCTAAAGGCTTTTCCGAACAGTTTTCTAGTTGCCTTTCCAGCTAGACAAGATTCACAGGTCGGCAATTCAAATTTGGAGCATTCTCCTAATACCCCCTCCTTTGCCAACCTATTCATCCGGTCAACACCAATGTGACCTAGTCTAGCATGCCACATAACTGAATCATTATTCATGGAACTTTGGCTCATAAAGGCACTAGCGTTATGATTGAAATCATAAATTGCATCCAACACAATAAAACCGTCTGAAAGAAAAGCACGTCCATAATAAATGTTAGAAAGGTATAAACTCATATCATTGTTCTCAAAAACAACTTTAAAACCATGTCTCATCAAAACAACAACATAAATAATATTTCACTGTATAGCTGGTGCATACAACACGTCGTGAAGTAATAGGATCCGGCCACTTCGCAAGGCCACTTTGCATGTGCCAACTCCAAGAACTTCAATGCTAGTGTTGTTCTCCATGTTTATTCGCCTCCCACTTGGAACACGACGATATTCCACGAAGGCAGAACGATCCTTTGTTATGTGGTCCGTGGCACCTGAATCCACAATCCACACAGGAGAATGCTCAGTGAGCATCACAGAACTAGGCACGTTACAATTCAAGGGATTACACACAGTAATTACCTTTTGCTCAGTGCACTCACAAGCAAAATGTCCAGTCTTTCGGCAGTTAAAACAAGTCACATTAGACTTATCTTTCCCACCTCTGGATCCTCGAGGTCGTTTCTTTCCAGCTTTGTTTTCTGTTTTGTTTGCATTTGCACCCTTCTTGCCTTTAAAACCCTGAGCTCTATCTCTTTTGCGCTTAAAACCTGCACTCCTCCGTGGAGCGCCAGCCTCAGCAGCAAATACTTCAGTTAGATGGGCTTCCGCAAGCATGCGGTCCTCCTCCAGCTCTAGGTGTTTTGCGGCCTGGTCAAATGTCCTGATGTCATCAGCATGAGTCAGATGGACCTTCATATGCTCCCAATTCTTCGAAGGCAATGATCTGATGAGAGCAGACACTTGCTCCTCATCGGTCTTAGCACGACCGGCAGCGCTCAGCTCGCTAATCATGTTTGACATTGCGGTAATATGCTGCCTCATCGTGTGACCTTGGCGCATTTTATACCCATCAAACATGAGCCCAAGCTGGCGGGCCCTTGTGACAGAGGTCACTCCGTACTGAAACTTCACAGCTTCCCACAAGGCCTTTACGGTTCGAAACTTTTCGAACCGCAGTAACAGATCGTCCCTCATTGAACTTAGAATTGTGATTCGAGCAATTCGGTCTTTCTTTTTCCATGCATTATAAACATCCAAGTTTCTGCGATGTTGCGCAGTATTCCCCTCCTCGGGGGGGGGGGGGGGGGGGGGGGGGGGGGACATAGATTGGTTTATGTTTTCTAACATGTCCTGATCCTCTAAGAGATACTCAATTTTACGATGCCACAGATCGTAATATCTTTCATTGAGTTTATCTCCTCGAGTCAGATCAGCGACAATGCTTTTGGAAGCAGCCATAAAAATCTAGGACAATCAAAAAATATAACGAGCTACAATAGTCATAAAAAATAAACTGACTTAATAGCTATAACATTCAGACCAAAAGAAAACATAAAGCATTCGATCAAATCCTCATGCAATAGTTAATAAAGCCATTTTACTAATCTAGATATTGAGCTCCATCATGATATAATGACCCCAAAAAAAGACGTTTTAAATGATGGTAAATCAGCAAATAAAGAAGGTATTTACCGCCGGTTGCAAGGTGGTTTACACAAAACACTTCTACCTTGCAACTCCCACTAGGCATGCGAGTTCCCAAAAAACGGTTTTCAAAAAAAAACCAATCAACATCACACAGATATGATTACTATATTACTTCCATATCGAGCTAATGATCCCCATTAGGGATTTAGCCTCGTCGATGGGAACCTGCACGAGTCTTATAGAAATAATATCGCAATAATACAAAATAAAGGAGCCCCTCGTCTCCTCAGGGCAACAAACAGTACACAGTCCATAATTATTACTGTCCATAAATATTACACCCATTGCGATAACTAATGCAAATGGAAATAAATGAATGAAATTACGCTCATCTCTCAATAAGGCAGTAAATAAAATCAGCAATCATTCATTCCATACAAGCACAATCTTTCCATACGTTAGCACAATCCGACGTATGAAAAAATACCATAAAGTGTGCACCTCATTCAAACAATAAGGAAGTAATGCATACGGAAATAATGCATGAATGGTGCACGAAAATAGGCAAAAACACGTGTTAGGTAATGACAACCAATCTCCACAATAATCATTCTCAAAACAGATTTTTTTCTTCTTCTTTTCCTAATCAATATAACCATGATAGCACAAAATTATCTTCCTTTGATTAGGAAAGAAAAATCCAAAATTATATGGTGGAGAGCAACACATATTTTTGCATCAAAGGAAAGCATCCAAACATATTTTGAAGGCAATAAAATTCCAGCCCATAATATCTCCCAAAAATTTCAGAATTAGCCAATCTTTCCATAATCAATCTAAGCATGCAATCATAAAGGAAAAAATTCAAATGAAATGAATGCTCTCATTCCAAAAAAATCCGAAATATACAATATGGTAACTCAATATTCATGTATGTGCATGATTTTGCAATCAACATCTAATCCTAGATGCATGCACATGTGATTAAACATTACATATACATGAATAAGGCAACAAGCATCTAACCTTTGATGTATGTACAAGAGTTTTAAAAAAATGCACAATCAAATCATACCATCCGAAATGTATGATCACATTATATGATACATGCAATAATTAACTCTTGTAAAATTATCATCATATTTTAAACAACATATATGCGCATATTATCAAGAACAAACAAACACTAGCCGCAAGCTTCAAGGATAAAAGAAATATGCGCAACAAACATAGATTAACATGTAACCCTAGGTACATGCATAAAGTGAAATCTAAGCTATGCGCAAGAATTAAATAATGATGAAACTTGTAATACAATTCGCATGTAATGAAATGAATCAAGAAAAAAACATGCACAAGGGTGAGAAAAAATGCCATCAAACCCTAGGCGCATGATGAAGAGAAAAAACTACACATGTATGCGATTTCTCTCAAAAGGTACCGAAATTATTTCAACATATATGAAAAAAGAAAGTGCTCAAAAAATTTGGAGGTGACCAAGATGGCTCTGGTACCAATGTAAGCAATCTTCGATGGAATCTACAGGTTCGGATTTACCTTTGGTGGAGAGAACCTGTGGCAGCGGAATGGATCGGCGATCACCTCACGGAATCCTCTGGAGCACCGGTCGATCTTCTACGCTCTTGGAGAAGAAGCACGAGTTCACAACCCAAGAGTCCACGGATTGGCTTGGTGTATGTGGAGGGACGAATGGGAGAGAGAGGGAGAGGTGGCGGCTAGGGTTTGGTGGGGCTAGGGTTTGCACTCAAGAATAATCCATCCAATGGGAGGCTCCCCTCCTTATATAGATGGCCCCACCCTAAACCCTAATGCGCAACCAATGAGAGTGTGCCACGTGTCAGTGATTTGGGCAAACATCATCTTAATCCTTAGATTAATCCAATAGGAAGGACATTGACGACGAAGAGTGAAGGATAATGAGGGAGAAGATAGAAGGGAAGAGAGAATCAGAGAGAGGAGTGAAAAGGAGAGAGCGCGGGACAATAAGAGAGTGCAAAACAAGGAGAAGGAGGGGAGCGAGAGAAGGAGAGTGTAGGCCGAGAGAGAAGGAAATGGGGAAACAAGGAGTGAGGGAGGCATTGAGAGAGAGATCTAGAAGGAGAAGGAGAGAGAGGAAAGGTGGACAGAGGGGGAGAGAGTAAGAAGGGCAAGGAGAGAGAGAGATGGAGAAGTAGAGAGAACAATAGGGAAGGAGAGAGAGGGTGAAGGGGAGAGATAAGGAGGGAGTGAAACAGAGAAGGGGAGAGAGTGAATTAGAGCAAGAAGTAGAGGGACGAGAGAGAAGGAGAATGTGAATGAAGGAAAAGGAGAGAGACAGAAAGAGTAGGAGAGAGGGCGAAAGAGTGAGAGAGTCGGTAAGTGAGCTAGACGGAGCAAGACGAGGAGAAGGAGAGAAGGGAAGAGGGAGAGAGAAGGAGAAGTAGAGATAAAAGGTAACGAGAGAGAGAAAGAGAGAGAGGGAGAACGAGAGCAGTGAGAGAGAGTGAAGGTAACGGAGAGGAAAAGAAAAGGGAGGAGGAGAGAGAAGGACAAGCGAAGCAAAAGGAGAGAGATGAGAGAAAGAGAAGGAGGGAATGGAGGAAGATGGGGAGGGAGAAGAAGGAGTGAGGAGGAGAAGAAGGAGATGAGAAGGAGAACAAGAGAGAGAACAAGGAGAGGGAAGGAGAACGGAGGAGAGAAGAATAAGGTGACGCAGAGAGAACGAGAAGGTGAGAGTAGATAAGGGGAGATAGAGAAAGACAATGGGAGTGAGACGGGAGGAGAGCGAGAAGGAGACGAAGAGAGGAGAGATAGAGGAGGAGGAGAGAGAAGGAAATAGGGGAGAAGAAGGAGGAGAGCGAGAGAGTGCCACTGAGTGAGAATGGAGGGGGGAGAGAGATGGACAAGGAGAGAGAAGTAGAGGGAGATCGAGGAGGGAAGGAGGAAGAAGGAGACGGAGAGAGGGAGAAAAACGGAGATGGGAAGGAGAAGGAGAGGGAGGGAGAGAAGCAAGAGGTGAAGGCAAGCGAGGGAGAGAGAGACAGGAAGAAGAGAGTGAAGGAGAAGAAGGAAAAGGAGAAGGAGAAGGAGAGGTATTGAAGTAGAGGAGAAGGAGAGAGAGGGAAGGAGATTGACAACAAAGAGTGAAAGATAAGGAGGGAGAAGACAGAAGGGAAGAGAGAATCAGAGAGCGGAGTGATAAGGAGAGAGAGATAGAAGGAGAAGGAGAAGGAGAGAGAGGAGAGGTGTAAAGAGGGGGAGAGAGTGAGAAGGGCCAGGAGAGGGAGGAGAGATGGAGAAGTAGAGAGAACAATAGGGATGGAGAGATAGAGGGAGAAGGGGAGAGATAAGGAGGGAGTGAAACGGAGAAGGGGAGAGAGTGAATTAGAGTGAGAAGTAGAGGGAGGAGAGAGAAGGAGAATGTGAATGAAGGAAAATGAGAGACACAGAAAGAGAAGGAGAGAGGGTGAAAGAGTGAGGGAGTCTATAGAGCTAGATGGAGAAAGAAAAGGCGAAGGAGAGAAGGAAAGAGGGAGGGAGAAGGAGAAGTAGAGGTATAAGGAAGGAGAGAGAGAAAGAGAGAGAAGGAGAACGAGAGGAGTGAGAGAGAGTGAAGGTGACAGAGAGGAAAAGAAAATGGAGGAGGAGAGAGAAGTACAAGCGAAGCAGAAGGAGAGAGATGAGAGAAAGAGAAGGAGGGAAAGGAGGAAGAGGGGGAGGGAGAAGAAGGAGATGAGAAGGAGAACAAGAGAGAGGACATGGAGAGGGATGGAGAACGACGGAGAGAAGAATAAGGGCACGCAGAGAGAAGGGGAAGGGGAGAGTAGATAATGAGAGGGAGAAGGACATTAGGAGTGAGAGCGGAGGTGAGCGAGAAGGAAACGAAGAGAGGAGAGATAGAGGAGGAGGACAGAGAATAAAAGAGGGGAGAAGGAGGAGAGCGAGAGAGTACGACAGAGTGAGAGGAGGAGAGAGAGATGGACAAGGATAGAGAAGTAGAGGGAGATGAACGAGGGAAGGAGGAAGAAGGAGATCGAGAGAGGGAGAAGAGCAGAGATGAGAAGGAGAGAGCGGGAGAGAAGCAAGAGGAGAAGGCGAGCGAGGGAGAGAGAGAGAGACAGGAAGAAGAGAGAGAAGGAGAAGGAAAAGGGGAATGAGAATGAGAATGAGAGGTATTGAAGTCACTACTACATTTTTGATCAAACGCAACACTCTAATAGATGTTAATGCAAAAATTACTTTATAGGCGTTGCAATAAGACAGGCTAATGCAACAGGTTTTGGCATAGTGTTGCATTATATAGGGTTAATGCAACAATCTGAGCCATAATGTTGCATTAGATAGGGCTAATGCAACAGAAGAGCAAATAATGTTGAATTAGACAATGATAATGAAACAGATGGCCAATAGTGTTGCATTAGTCAAGTTTAATGCAACAGTTTTGAAGGAAAGGGTATTTAGGCGCATAAATTTTTTAGTTCCCTCTTTTTTTCCTCTAAAACAAATTAAAGTTCCCTCCACATTTTTGAGATACCAGATAAAGTATTATAAAAAAGAAAATAAAATTAAAATACAAAAGTAACATATCTGTTCATTTTTTGAGAAACAAAAAAAAACACTTAGAGAGAGAAAGAAGCAGCAAAAACGCAAAGCACTTCAACTGCTCACTCATTTTGTGAATTCCCACGGCAAATTCTCCCTTATCGTGAGTTCCTACCATCATCTATGAAGTTTGAAAGAATTTGAGTCGTTTCCCTCAATTCCCACAGAAAATTGAGTCAAATTTTGGAGGGTGAAATTGAGTGTACGAAATTGAGTCGAAATTTGGAGGGCCATTCGTAGAATTTGGTTTCTTTCATCAATTTTACCTTCGAAATCCAGGTATTGTTAATTTTCAGCCATTTTTCTTGGATTCTAGAGTTAAAATCAAGCCTTAAATATTTTCTTTTGATGGGTTTATTGTGAAAATTTTGCCTTTGTGTGCATTTCATGCTATTTTTGTTTTATGATTGATTGCTTTGGAAAAAAATTATTGCATTTGGTATGGGTAGATTGTGCCTCTTTGTTCCAATCGCCATATTAGGTTTTGGAAATCATTGACAAATTTTAAGAGAAATTCATTCAATAATTTAGAAATTTTTAGTAATTATATAGTAATATTAACATTCGGGCATATTTTCATCCTTTGAGATTAAATAATGGCACTTGGGCAGATTTTAATCTTAACATATCTCTTTGTGCTATTCATTGTTCCACATTTTCTATTTTTGTTGGAACTGCAGGTCAACATTTTTTTTGTTTATTTATATGCATTTCGGAATTATTGAGTATCAATTTAACTCAGTTTATTTTTAGTTACATGCTGGTATGTTTTTTGGTCTTAGATATTGATGTTTTAATCTCACTTCATGCCACTCTTGTGTGAAGTCATTATTGATTATCAATCAGTGTTTTGGCATTTCTATTTCAAAATTCTGTACAAGCCTTAACAACATGTGATTCAGCATTGCCAACATCAGGCCCTATAATGTTATGAGCAAATTATTTTACTTTCATTTGCCTAACTTTTGTTGATATGCCACTTGACAATATGTTTATAGCTGTTGTGAGTTAGTTCTAGTGTTGTTTTAATTCCTTTCACTTGAATTTCCCATTTATGCTATGATATACAACTATTGAAGTGAGTGCTAATGTGTTTGTTTAGAATTGATTTGTTTTGTATATAGATAAGAAATGGTGGATGGTTTGTGAAATTTTTATATCTAGATTATCTAATTTTTTTTATATGTGAGCTTTGAGTACATGACATAGAGACACTAACAGATTAAGTCTAAGGTACTTTCCAAATAATTGTTTTTAACATTCCAAAGGTGATATTTACTTTTTATTGTTAGCTTTGAGTAGATGACATAGAGACACTAGATCAAACTATGGTTTTGTAATGTATGCTTTGATTAGACTAATTTTTTTAAATTTCTTTTAGGAAATGGATAAAGGAAATAAGGAATGGTGGAGGCTTCCTAAATGGAGTAATGATTATGAAAAAGGGACCGATGACTATATTGAAAAACCTTTTGCTACCAAGTCTCAAGGAAACCAAATTTGTTGCCCATGTAGTGTTTGTCATTATCGCTATTGGCATCATAGGAATGTTATAAGAGATCATGTTATTTGCAATGGTTTTGTACCAAGAACAGAAGAATTGTTACAGTTAGGGATAGGGAATGAAAGAGAGGAGTTCATTGAACATGATGAAGCATCAAACATGAATGATGGGATACAAGAGTTGTTGAACGACACTCTCAGGGAGGGGCCAAATGAAGAAGCAAAACAGTTCTTAAAGTTAGTGGAAGAAGGTAAAGAAGAATTGTATCCCGGGTGCAAAAAAAATTCAAGACTTTCTTTTATTATTCAACTATTTATGTACAAGTGTGATCACAAATTGAGCAATGTTGCAATTAGTGGTTTGTTAGAGTTTTTTAAGGAAGTTCTACCCTCTGATGCAAAATTGCCCGCATCCTTTAATGAAGCAAATAAAGTTATTAAAATGTTAGGGTTGGATTATACAAAAATTGATGAATGCCCTAATGATTGCATGTTATATTGGGAGGAGCATGCGAATGCAACAAGTTGCCATGTTTGCGGGTCACCCAGGTGGAAATTGAAGGACAAGGATGAGGACATTGATAACAAAAATGAGAGACCCATAAAGTTCCATTAAAAATTCTAAGGTACTTTCCAATTAAGAAAAGATTGCAGAGTCTATATATGTGTGCAGAAACCGCAAAGTACATGACATGGCATGCAAATGGGAGGGAAAATGATGGACTTTTCCAACATCTAGTGGATGGCCAAGCTTGGAAGGACTTTGAAAAGTCATATCCAAAGTTTGCAGATGAACCTCGTAATGTAAGATTAGGGTTAGCCACTGATGGATTTAACCCATTTCACACAATGAGCATTGTGCATAGTACTTGGCCAGTTATTCTGATAAATTATAATTTGCCTCCATGGATGGCCACAAAGTCTGAGTTTTTGATGCTATCATTACATATTCCAGGTTGTATATCTCCTGGTAAAGATATTGACATCTATTTGCAACCACTAATCAAGGATTTGAAGGATTTGTGGCATTTTGGGCTTCAAACATATCATGCTTCCATGAATCAAAGGTTTGACATGCATGTATCTTTGTTGTCTACTACTAGTGACTTTCCGGGCTATGCAATGTTATCGGGTTGGAGCACAAAAGGTAGAACAACATGTCCTTATTGTCACTATGAAACATAATTTGAATGGTTGGATTATAGTCACAAGTATTGCTACATGTGTCATCGTAGATTTCTAGATATATCCCATCCATGGCGTTATAATAAGAGGAATTTGAAAGGACAAATTGAGGAAAGAAATGCACCTGTTCGATTGACGGGAAGTGAGATCGAGGAGCTACTTCGGGATTTTCCCAATGAGTTTGGAAAGAAGAAAAAGAAAATGGCACAAGATGAAGATAATCCAAATCAGTGGAAAAAGTTTTCCATACTTTTTAAGTTGCCTTATTGGAAAGATTGTTCTAATCGTCATAATCTTGACGTAATGCATATTGAAAAGAATGTGTTTGATAATGTTCTTGCGACATTGTTAGACATTCCTGGAAAGACCAAGGATCATCTGGCAGCCCGTCGTGATTTGAAAAGGCTTGGTATAATGCCTGAGCTTCAACTTATAGAATTTGAAGATGGTAGTGAAGAAATCCCGAGATCAAGCTTTTGGATGACATTGGAACAAAAGCGCTTGTTTTGCCGAACCATTAAAAATGCAAAACTTCCAAAAGGTTATGCCTCTAATATTTCCCGGTGTGTGCAAGTTAATGAGAGGAAAATTACAGGATATAAGAGTCATGATGCTCCTTTTATGATGCATCACTTGCTTCTGATTGCTGTGAAGACAACATTAAACAAAGATGTTGCTACTCCTACAGTAAGATTGTATAATTTCTTTAAAGGCGCATGGAAAAAAACCGTTGAACCTCAAGAGCTTGATAATCTTCATTCTGAGATAGTTGAAACTCTTTGCCAATTTGAAGGTATCTTTCCACCTACTTTTTTTGAAGTAATGGTTCATTTAAATGTCCACTTGGTTGAAGAAATCAAACTCGGTGGACCCGTTTCTATAAGGTGCATGCATGCCATTGAGCGATATCTTCGGGAGTTGAAGTCTGATGTTCGGAACAAGGGTCGTCCGGAAGGCTCAATGGCAGAAGGATACATGGCAAAAGAATGTGCTAGATTTGTTGCTAGATATCTAAGTGGGTCTAATGGTTCTCCAAATGATGTTGTTGAAACAAATATATCCCAACCATTTCTTCCCAAGATTGGTCGTCCTATCAAGGGAAAGGGAAAAACTTCAAAAAAGAAAGACTCTGGGTTCATGATTGATCGAATGACATGGGCTCAAGCGCATCGATATGTCATATTCAATTGCCGTTGTGAGGAAGTTGAGAGATACATTGAGTAAGATCACTAAACTTGATATATTCAATTTTTTTATTTTTTCACTAAATAACACTAAGACAATCCTTTATGACAGTGAGCACAAGCATTATGTGAGTTGTCATAGGAAAAGAAAATGGGATAGTGCACAATGTCACAGTAAGGATTTCACATATTGGTTTAAGGAGAGAATTGATTTGAAGCTTCAACAAGATGAAGCAGTTTCAGAGCATGTGAAATGGCTATCAAAAGGACCCTCTTATGTTGGGAAAAAGTACACAGGGTACTTAGTCAATGGTTATAGATTTCATACCATGAAGCGAGATGTAAATTGCGTAACTCAAAATAGTGGAGTCACTTTAACTGCTTTGACATCCAGCTTTGCTAGTAGTAAAGATAAAAATCCTTTAGTGGGAAATGTTAAATATTATGGATCTTTGGAAGAAATTATTGAGATTTCTTATCAAGGTCATTTCAATGTTGTGTTGTTTAAATGTGTATGGTTTCACTCAGAAACAGATGATCAATTTACTTTGGGAAATAAGAAAAAGATCATTTGTGAAGGGAAACCATTTGTTCTGGCATCTCAAGCCCATCAAGTTTTTTATGTAGAAGATCTCACTAAGGATGGTTGGACTTATGCTATTGAGAACCTCCCTACAGAATTCTCTGATGGTATTTTTTTTGCAACGTGATGGTGATCATGTTTTATCATGATTCTTACCTACTTCTTACACTTATTTAACTTGCTTTATTTTGTGAACTACAGATGAAAGGGAGTAAAGCCATGGATGTTCGTGAAAAGAAAGTGTTATCGGACTATGAAATGCAAAGATTAGAGAGGTTGAGGCAAAATGCAGATATCATGAAAGCTAGAGGACATGGTGTTGGCTTTTTGGCCTTAATCTATGTTTTGATGATTTAATCAACCTAATCTTAATTATAATCATGTATACTAGCACACATATTGCATTGCATACATATTGCTTTGTGCTAACCTCTACAGGTGATCAAGACTCGAGGAAGAAAGGAAAATCAAGTCTAGACATGTAATCAAGCTCATTTGAGTACATGTATTTTGTATTTCTTTGAGTCTTTAGGAACTTGTGTATTTTGAGCATACTTGAGATAAAATCAACTTAAACACACACTAGGTTCCTCATAGAAGTCACACACGAAATTTCACATAATTTGGACTTCAATAGATCACCCAAACTTAGACCGGAGTGGTTTGTTATATTAACCGCAAGTGCACGACCGCGTTGAAGCGGTGGCAAATACGGGTCGTCCACTGGGAGGTGTGTCGACGATTGGTTTGTTCGAAGGCGAGAGGTAAAAAGAAGGAGAGAAAGATTGGTTACACTAAACTATACTACAACGCGAAATGAAATGGAGAAGAAGCGATAAAAGAGTGTGTGTGTGTTCGTTAAGCTCCTCACAATATGTAGTGCATGAAATCATAAAACTACATCCAACTTTGCCTCTACATGAATTAAGATAAGACTACATCATTAAAACATACAAGACAATAATTGGAATGAAGCTAAATGAACTCAAGTATAAAGACTAGACCCTACTATGCCTCCACCTGAATTAAGATAAGACTACATCATTAAAACATACAAGACATTAGCTAAGGTAAAGGCAACAAGAGCACATACACTACAAATTGTGTTTCCAACATTATCTTCATCCATATCCTAACCTTATCATTCCCCATAAAATAGGTCCACTAATCAAAGCATAAGCTAAGCTTCATTCAAGAGCATTAGCATATCAAAGATAAGAGTGAAAACCCATTAGATGGTTATGGAAATCATATAAAGCTCAAGGAATAAAGATAACACACACTTAATACACTACATGATTATATCACATATTTCTCCACCCCCAAAATGGGGATGGAACTACTCACACATATTTAAACTAACTACTCTAACAAAATGAAGCATTCTACTGAAATAAAACTACACTAATCAAGCAAGAAATAAAGAAGCATAAAAGGAAATGAAAGACAAAACAAACATGCACAAATTAAAAGACAAGATTAAAAGAAACTAGAATAATTATTTTATTAACAAATGACTCACATTGAAGGTAGCATTCTGCTCCACCTTGAGTTTTTGCTTCAAGGCTCACTCCTTAGTAGAGAGAATGCCACCAAGCAATGGGTAATCACAATGGAAGGTGAAGAGTTCTATTTATAAGCATGGAAAAAGCTAATCGGGGACAATCCCCCGATGTGGGACTGAACAAATACCAAAAATAGCCTAAACGAACATTAATACAACTCCCGGAGAAATTGGGGCGGATCCTGAGTAATATGGACCGCCAATTAGCGGTCCAAGACCGCCAATTGGCGGTCTACATGATCCAAATCTCGTTGGTTTTTGTTGTGGGCTTTTCTTAATGGATATGTTGGTCTTGGATGTATCTACTTAGCTTGTTGGAGCTCCGACCCGAATCGAATTGCCAAAATACTCCCCATGATGGTGTGGAGTTTCTTGTTTTGCTCTTAGGTCCTTCGGTCTTATGATCTGGTCCTTCTACCTTGCATCTCAGTCCCTAGGTCTCATATTAAGTCTTTTTTCCTGCTTTTGGGTTTTTTCATGGCTCTTCTCTTCAAACCTCTTTATTCCTGAAAACTAAACATAAAACTCGTCACGTAGCATTGCTTAGGTGTAAGATAATGGATATAAGATACAAATATGAGGATGAAATGATGTCAATCAAAACACTAAACCTGAACCCTAACTGTCTGCCCACATTCGGTCGACCGGATGATCAAGTATTCAGTTTGTGTTTCCCTGTCTGGTTTCGGTCGACCGCACCTTCTCTTTCGGTCGACCATCTGAACTTAATTTTCCGACCGTTATTTTTGTCGTATTTATCCAACGGTTGTATTCGTATTAAACCAAAAATACTCCAAATACATTTCATGTATCGGTCGACCGAGGACCAAGATCGGTCGACCGTTTTTCCATCTCTTGATAAACCCCAAGTGACTATTCAAAATCGGTCGACCGCTAGACCCGTTTCGGTCGACCAAATATCTAATTGTTTGTCAACCCCAAAGTGCCTAGACAAAATCGATCGACCGAACCCTTTTCTTGTGTTCGACCGATGACTTAAGTGTACCTAAGTCGTAGCGTTGGGCGGTCGACCGTTACCTAACCGGTCGACCGAGCATAGTTCAAAACTGCCAAACATTCGACCGTGCATCCCGATCCGGTCGACCGAATTCATCCAGAATTGGGTCCTGCAGTTTCTGTTTTGTGTAATCCCACATCAACTCATACTCAATCAATCCCAACAGCTCTATTCTCTCTAGTGCCTATATAAAGAGTTGTAAAACAGTTTTTAACACAACTCTCCCACTACAAACTTGTCCAATACATTAGAGAGAATCCCAAACACTCAAAGCTTCAAACCTTCCACACTTTAGTCATAATTCCAATCCTACTCAAGTGTGCTCAAGAATTAGAGAGTGTTGCTCCACTCAATTGTTTGTCAAAGGAAGCAAGGACTTCGGTGAAAGCCCGTAGTGTCCCTCTCGGATTGTGAGAGGAAGAATTCAAGCAAGCGAGGTTGTTCACGGTGCTTGTGGTGTAAAGGCGTCCTCTCCCGGCCCAGAACGGGGAGTGGTTAGTGAAGACGTAGGCGGAGCTCGCGTAGTCGAGCGGAGCTTACAAGAGAGGACTAGGACCCAGGTGGGGTGCCAAACCTCTATAAAATCCCTGTGTGATTGTGGTTTGCTTATTTCTTCCCTACTTGCTTGTATTTGTTTTAAATTCCGCTGCATCATCTTTTGGCTTGCAGGTAGAGTTTGTTTAGGATTAAATTTGTTAATTAGCCTTAATTGTGGACGCATAACCCACACGATCCAACATTTGGTATCAGAGCCTTGTGCGCTAAATCGTATACTTAATCGTATTTTTAGCATGGCTAGTACATCTAATCACGTAGAGGGATTATGCACAACTCGACCTCCTTTGCTAAATGGGTCAAATTATGATTATTGGAAGAATAGGATGAAAATTTTCCTAATTTCTAATGACCTTAAGTATTGGATGTTTCTTCAAAATCCATACACATCCCCAAATAAAGATGAATTAGATTCACTCACTAGGCCCAAAATGAAAGAAATTGAGATGAACTCAAAAATAATGAACATCTTGTATTGTGGGTTAAATGAGGGTGAATATAATAGAATTAGGGGTTGTGGTAGTGCATATGAAATTTGGCATAGACTTCAAATGCATCGTGAAGGGGATAGCAAAACTAAGGAAACCCACATTAGTCTCCTCATGCATAAATATGAAATTTTTTCTATGCAAATCGGTGAAAACATAAGCAAAATGAACACTCGCTTCACCGATATCACTAACTCTCTTTTGTTCTTGGAAGAAAATTAAATGAAGGAGAGATGACAAGGAAATTCCTCCGGTCGTTAAGCCACGATTGGGAAGATAAGGTGGTCGCAATTGAAGAAGCACACGAACTTTCCCAACTCAAGATGGAGGAGTTAATTGGAAATCTCATGGCGTATGAGCTCCAAATTAACCATCGGAAGGAGAAGGAAGCATCCAAGAACAAATTCACCTTGGGATTACATGCAAATATGGACCAACCAAGGAGAAGTGTAGAAGATGAGGACATTGAAGTCCTAGCAAAAGACTTCTTCAAATACCTCAAGAAGGATAAAGAAGAAAAGAATGAAAGAACAGGTAGAAGAAGTGAAAAGAAGGAGAAGGAAGAGAGTGGACATGAGAGAAAAGAGAAGGAGAAGAAGAATGAGAGGAGGGAGAGAAGGAGAGAAAAGGAGAAGAGTAAGAGAAAAGAGAAGAGGTTGGAAGCTCACAAGGCTACTTGGGATGATTCATCGTCTTCATCATCATCCAAATCAACCGCACCTTCATCAACAAAAGTATATGCACATATGTGATACATGGCAATTCAAGATGAAGGAAGTGAGGTATCTTCTAACTCTCACTCTAGAAAATCACATTCATGCTCAAGTAAGTCTTATTATAGTGATAGCTCACATTCTAGTGTTAATGAAGAAACTTATACACATGATGAGCTTCAAAATGCATTTCATGACTTAGTTAAACAATATGAGATCATTTGTGATAAAAATAAGAATGCTAGAAAGATAATCTAAGATCTCCAAAGCCAAATTGAAACATGCAGGAATGTGAAAAATGAGGTGGTTGCTAAACTAGAAAACTATGCATCGAATTTTGATAAATTAAAAGCAACACCTATAGATTGTGAACAACGAGATCTTCAAGCTTGCAATGTACAATTAAGAAAAAAGATTTAAAAATATTCACAAATGGAACTAAGATGCTTAACATGCTTTTAGGTAGTCAAAGGCAATCTTTGCAAAAACATGGCTTAGGATACAATGCTAAATTGAAAAACCATGTATCTCACACTACATTAAATGGAAAGCACTTAGTTGTAAACCATAGTTCCTCAATTGTGTGGGCTCCTAAAACCAAAATGGTTTGGGTTCCCAAAGCTAACATTCAAGGACCCAAAGTTGTTTGGGTACCGAAATCTACACTTGTAGGTGTTTGAGGAAGGAATCGGTGGTGACCGGGTAAGCTCAAGAGTCAAATTCAATTCCGGTTGCATCACCAAATGAGATTGGAACCAATTCAAGCTTCAAGTTGGTATAACTTCTTATCCTCTAAATTTTTTGATTAAATTGGTTCTAGTCTAGACTACTACGAGCTTAATTGACATATCATATACCATATTCATTGCAAATCATATACCACATCCATTGATTATAAATGTCAAATTTTGAATGGATGTTAGAATAAGGCTTGAGTAGAAACGTAAATGAACTTAACTTGAATCATACTCTTAGTTTCCATATAGCCTTATTGATAGGGGGAGCTTATATGTTATATCTTTTATTAGAGTAATGAAGTGCAAAATTTAGGGGGAGCAACTTCATTACAAGACATCCACATTGCCTTCAATTGTATAATCTTTGTGTTATTAATATCAATTTTTTATGGAGGTCAAAGGGGGAGAGATAATTAAGGGGGTAACTTGGAATTTTGTAATCAAATTGAACAAAAACTATGCACATCCATAGGGGGCGCATTATTATGCATAGTTTACAAAAACAAATTCCATGTATTAAGATATAGTTAAGATATAAGTTGCCATCATCAAAAGGGGGAGATTGTTGGTTTTTTGGCCTTAATCTATGTTTTGATGATTTAATCAACGTAATCTTAATTATAATCATATAGAGTAGCATACATATTGCATTGCATACATATTGCTTTGTGCTAACTTCTACAGGTGATCAAGACTCGAGGAAGAAAGGAAAATCAAGTCAAGACATGTAATCAAACTCATTTGAAGACATGTGTTTTGTATTTCTTTGAGTCTTTACGAAGTTGTGTATTTTGAGCATACTTGAGCTAAAATCAACTTAAACACACACTAGGTTCCCCATAGAAGTCCCACACGAAATTTCACATAATTTGGACTTCAATAGATCACCCAAACTTAGACCGGAAAACACTAAACCTGAACCCTAACTGTCTGCCCACATTCGGTCGACCACAACATGTCGTTCGGTCGACCGGATGATCAAGTATTCTGTTTGTGCTTCCCTGTATGGTTTCGGTCGACCGCACCATTTCTTTCGGTCGACCGTTTGAACTTAATTTTCCAACCGTTATTTTTGTCGTATTTATCCAACGGTCGTATTCGTATTAAACCAAAAATACCCAAATACATTTCATGTATCGGTCGACCGAGGACCAAGATCGGTCGACCGTTTGTCCATCTCTTGACAAACCCCAAGTGCCTGTTCAAAATCGGTCAACCGCTAGAGCCGTTTCGGTCGACCGAATATCTAATTGTTTGTCAACCCCAAAGTGCCTGGACGAAATCGGTCGACCGAACCCTTTTCTTGTGTTCGACCGATGACTTAAGTGTACCTAAGTCGTAGCATTGGGCGGTCTAACGTTACCTAACCGGTCGACCGATCTTAGTTCAAAACTGCCAAACGGTCGACCGTGCATCTCGATCCGGTCGACCGAATTCATCCAGAATTGGGTCCTGCAGTTTCTGTTTTGTGTAATCACACATCAACTCATACCCAATCAATCCCAACGGCTCTATTCTCTCTAATGCCTATATAAAGAGTTGTAAAACACTTTTTAACACAACTCTCCCACTACAAACTTGTCCAATACATTAGAGAGAATCCCAAACACTCAAAGCTTCAAACCTTCCACACTTTAGTCATAATTCCAATCCTACTCAAGTGTGCTCAAGAATTAGAGAGTGTTGCTCCACTCAATTGTTTGTCAAAGGAAGCAAGGACTTCGGTGAAAGCCCGAAGTTTCCCTCTCCGATTGTGAGAGGAAGAATTCAAGCAAGCGAGGTTGTTCGCGGTGCTTGTGGTATAAAGGCATCCTCTCCCGGCCCGGAATGGGGAGTGGTTAGTGAAGACGTTGGCGGAGCTTACAAGAGAGGACTAGGACCCGGGTGGGGTGCCGAACCTCAATAAAATCCCCGTGTGATTGTGGTTTGCTTATTTCTATCCTACTTGCTTGTATTTGTTTTAAATTCCGTTGCATCATCTTTTGGCGTGCAAGTAGAGTTTGTTTAGGATTAAATTTGTTAATTAGCCTTAATTGTGGACCCATAACCCACATGATCCAACACATGGAAGTTTGGAAAGCAAGATCTTGCAAGAAAAGGCTCAAATTCCATTTAGCGAATGTTAGAGATTAAGACTCCGACTCCGATGATGAGTGCACATCACAAGAAGAAGAAGGTCATGGTCACAAGGATGAAATCAGTAACAATGTGGGCAATTTCACTTGTGGACGAAAAACAATCAACATGAAGGTATGTGTAATTTAAATGCTACTAGATGATAGATTCCTCAGAGGAAAATTAATCTCCAATCACATTTTTGTCACAGTAGAGAAAGTTGACTTACACACAAGAAAACAAAGTGCTCAATGGTTTTTGTAGCTACTGAATAGCATTCGATGACATGTAGAGTTTTTTTGGCTAAGTTGTTGCTCTGTTTACACATTTGTCACATTATACTAATGTGTTAGATTTCAAAGGAGCTAACCAAGACAAGCTCAATGGCTGAATATGTGAAGCTATCTTCTCAAAATAAAGAAGTGCAACATTATATTCAACCATCAAGAAAGTTGGGCTCAATGGCTAAACATTCTGTTCAACCATCAACCAACTTAGGGGCTGAATGTCTGAAGCAACCCATGCAAAATCTAGAACTTCAAGAGTGTGAGCCCACCAACCAAGTCCAGCTCCATGGCCGAATATGTGAAACAACCAATGTAAAAGAAAAAACAGATTCAACAGCCTATGAAAAACACATGTTCTGCAGCCACAAAAGAAGCAACAACAACATAAACAATTTTGTTCTCCTGGATCATTATCTGCCTTTCGTGAACTTCCAAAAAAGCAACTATGAAACATAAATGGAGATAATGACCCTCTCTATCCTTGCAATACTAATGTGGCCAATGAAGGCCAGCTCATCTGCACTGAAGCAAATGAAGGAGGAGCTGAAAGTGAACTACAACCCATGGTTCCGGAAACGATGACCATGGATGATGGAGACAATGTTGCACTTCAATTGGAACTTCAACCCATGACTGAAACTCAACCAGAAAGTATGATTTAATAATGAGTTAATAATAATCTTGTAGTTTCTTTTATATGGAAAAAAGTCCAAAATAGTGTGTTTAAGTTTTTTTAAATATATATAATTATATAGCTCCAAAAACCAGGAGGCGACGAGGGCAAACAAAACTTGCTAAGGTTCATGTACGCACAAGAGCGGAGCGACTTATTGTTATTCTCAACTCATATAGGCAGCCAGTTGGAGAAATTGTTCCCGAGTTTACCCGCTTCTTAGGGACTATTGCTAAGGATTCTGAGCTTGCACCGCTCAATTATCGTAAATGGAAAGGCTTGCCCACACATGACACAATTTGGGACTATGTATTGGTATGCATTTAATTAAATTGTATTTTTTTTTACTTTATTAGCTAACTAATGTTAAATTCAACTCAGTATCTAATTTTTTAATGTAGCAAAAGTACGTGGTTCCAGAAGAAGGGAAAAAGTGGGTGATGAAGACTATAGCTTATGATTGGCGTATTTCTAAAAGTAGGATGAAAAAGAAGCACTACTATGCGTATGACAATGATGATTTAAGATGGTATTTCCGCCCATTAACGATGTCAGAGCCTCAATTCAGAGATCTCCTAAACTATTGGAATTGTTCACGAATTAAGGTACGCTCTTGGGGAATCATATGGTGCTTTGACCATTTACTTATTCCTTATTCATTAACTATTCTGTATATATATCATTATTATGCATCCCTTGCTCAATGTTCTTTGATCAATAGGAAGAAAGTGCGAAAAACAGGAACAATCGACAGTTGCTAGATGACATGCACACTATGGGCCCAAGATCATACGCAATGTTGCGTCATAAGTTGGTAAGTAAATCTAAACTCATTCTTTGTTATTTCTGATCCCCTTATACACTAATATGGGAAAGGGATTTTCCCTACCATCGCTTCAAAAATTTGCCAGCATTGTTGAACAACGCTCTAGTTAAGCACTCCAATCTAACACGGGAATGTTTATTTTCAGCACATTTTTTTGCGCCTCTATATAAGTGTCTTAGAATGCTATTTTTCTACTAGTGATATAATATATGTATATGCCTTATGAATAGCAACAAGAAGACCCAAAACATGAAGAACCCTCCCAAGCAAAGGTTTACGCGGAATCAAGGAAAAGAGATCCTAAAAAGACATACAAAACCGGCTTTGTTAAAACTAAAGACAATATGGTAACTTAGTAACTCAAAATATTCTATTCCATGTATTCAATTTTTCTTAGATAGTGATGTATAATCTATGTATTGTTTTCTTGGATAGGAAAAAATGGAATCTTTAGATGCTCAAGCATGTGAAGAAGGATCCAACTATAGGGATCCTTACTATGATGTAATTAAGAACTCTAGGCATGGGCGTGTCCATCCTTATGGAAAAGGTGTTACGAAGACTGATCTAATGAAAAAAGGGAAAAAAATTGGCTACATATTCCCACCAGAGTTCTTGAAAAGCATAAAAATTGAGTTGGAAGGAAAACTCCAAGAAGCCAATCCTGGAGTAAATCTTGTGATTCCAGAATCTTTTGGTGGATTTATTTCTAGCAATATTGCAACAAGTGCAAAGTCCCAAGTTGGTAACTTGAATGGTGAATGTTATCTTAATTAGTTTGAAGTTCTTGTGTTAGTTGAATGTTATGTTGATTGTAGTATAATGGGTAGGCAAAACCTGGCTCGATGTGATAAAAATACAAGTGTAAGTTGATATAGAAGCTTTTGTGGGATGTTTGACAGGTTTATGAATAATATAAGAGCAGGTGAATTAAAGACTTGAAAGGAACTACTTGAATCTACGTCGAAACTATGCTGAATTGTATGCTGAATTTCAATTATCTCTATTGAGTCAGACCCAATTAATAGTTTTAGCTCACTTATTACCCTGAAATTAGTATAGCTTTTATTCTGTTTTGTCTGAGGATTGTGGCTGCATTTTTTTTTATTTGGACAGTAGTTGTTTTGTTATTTGGTTGTTTATGCCTTATACAGTAAGTGGTGCAAGCGCAATATATCCATGGCATAGTCTCTACCTCTCTAAGATGAGAGTATTACTGTAAAGACGAATGAAATGGTGAAAAAGGAAACATGAACCAAATGAAAAATGAAAGCATCGGACTTCTTGGTGTTATACTTTTCTTTGTCTTGATGGGCTTTCTTTACGACACAAGCATTTCTAAGTTTCTAACCTTGGATGGTTATTGTGTGTATTATAAAATTTTGAAGTGGTGACTTTTTTTTAAGTTTAAGAATCATCATTTGTTTGTAGGTACATGATGAACCCAACGGATTAAACGAGGAAGGATGTATTCATGATCAAAATATGCAAGAATGACTTTTATTTGGCCATGGATCGGAGCTCGATTAGTGATGGTGATTTGGGCATGCAATGACATTTCTTTGTCTATTTAAGTTAGTAATGATAGTCTTGAGTACACCGGGAATTTTTTGTCTATTTGGGCATGCAATGCCATTTGTTTGTCTAGTTGGCCATATTGGATTATGTTTTTTGTGAATGGCTTTTTGAACTCGTCTAAGGTTGGTTTGATTTTGTAAATTGTCCTTGCCACTAAACAATGTTCACTACGTTATATTTCTAAATCTATATATTTTGGTCTTTTTATTATAATTGTAGAGTGGATCTTTTTATTATAATTTTGATCTTATTATTATTATTATTACACTAATACTAATTATAATAATATAAGCGTTGCATGAGGCATAACTCGAACTTGATATAGTCAAATGCAACGGTTCTAATTTTGCCTAAAGGTGTTGCATTAGTTTCCATGTACCATTGCATTACATCTAATGCAACGATTCATAAAGGAATTCAAACGTGTTGCATTAGGTCCTCAAGCGCGTTGTTGTAGCTCTAATGCAACACTTTTTCAATATGTCTTACAATCGTTGCATTAGGGTCCAAAATTGTTGCAGTTGATCTAATGCAACGGCATCAAATGCAACAGTCTATGGACGGTTGCATTATGCCTGTTGCAACAGTTGTCACACCCTAATGCAATGTTTTTAAGGTGTTGCAATAGATCTATAATGTAGTAGTGAGTAGAGGACAAGGAGAGAGAGGGAAGGAGATTGACAACGAAGAGTGAAGGATAAAAAGAAGAAGATAGAAGGGAAGAGAGAATCAAAGAGAGGAGTAAGCAGGAGAGAGAGCGGGACAATAAAAGAGTGAAAAACAAGGAGATGGAGGGGGGAGAGAGAAGGAGGGTGTAGGACGAGAGAGAAGGAAATTGGGAAACAATGAGAGAGGGAAATATGGAGAGAGAGGAGAGGTGGACGGAGGGGGAGAGAGTGAGAAGGGCAAGGAGAGGGAGAAGAGATGGAGAAGTAGAGAGAACATTAGGGAAGGAGAGAGAGGGAAAAAGGGAGAGATAAGGAGGGAGTGAAACGGACAAGGGGAGAGACTGAATTAGAGCAAGAAGTAGAAGGTGGAGAGAGAAGGAGATTGTGAATGAAGGAAAAGGAGAGAGTCCGAAAGAGAAGGAGAGGGGGACAAAGAGTGAGTGAGTCGGTAAGTGAGCTTGACGGGGAAAGACAAGGATAAGGAGAGAAGGAAAGAGGGAGGGTGAAGGAGAAGTAGAGATAAAAGGTAATGAGAGAGAGAAGGAGAACGAGAGGAGTGAGAGAGAGTGAAGGTGATGGAGAGGAAAAGAAAAGGGGGGAGGAGAGAAAGGACAAGCGAAGCAGAAATAGAGAGATGAGAGAAAGAGAAGGAGGAAGAAGGAGAGAGAAGGAGACGAGGAGGAGAACAAGAGAGACGACAAGGAGAGGGAAGGAGAACGATGGAGAGAAGAATAAGGGCACGCCAAGGGTAGGAGAAGGGGAGAGTAGATAAGGACAGAGAGAGAAAGACAATGGGAGTGAGAGGGGAGGAGAGCGAGAAGGAGACGAAGAGAGGAGAGATAGAGGAGAAGGAGAGAGAAGGAAAGAGGGGAGAAGGAGGAGTGCGAGACAGTACGACAGAGTGAGAGAGGAGGGGAGAGAGAGATGGACAAGGAGAGAGAAGTAGAGGGAGATGGAGGAGGGAAGGAGGAAGAAGGACAGAGAAGGAGACGGAGAGAGGGAGAAGAACGAAGATGGGAAGGAGATGGAGGGAGGGAGAGAAGCAAGAGTAGAAGGCAAGCGATGGGGAGAGAGGCTGGAAGAAGAGAGAGAAGGAGTAGAAGGAGAAGGGAAAAGAAAAGGAGAGGTTTTTAAGTAGACGAGAAGGAGAGCGAAGGAAGGAGATTGACGACGAAGAGTGAAGTATAAGGAGGGAGAAGATAGAAGGGAAGAGAGAATCAGACAGAGGAGTGAGAAGGAGAGAGCGCGAGACAATAAAAGAGTGAAAAACAAGGAGAAGGAGGGGAGAGAGAGAAGGAGAGTGTAGGACGAGAGAGAAGGAAATGGGGAAACAATGAGAGAGGGAGAGATGGAGAGAGAGCTAGAAGGAGAAGGAGAGATAGGAGAGGTAGACAAAGGAAGAGAGAGAGTGAGAAGAGCAAGGAGAGGGAGTAGAGATGGAGAAGTAGAGAGAACAATAAGGAAGGAGAGAGGGAGAAGGGGAGAGATAAGGAGGGAGTGAAACGGAGAAGGGGAGAGAGTGAATTAGAGCAAGAAGTAGAGAGATGAGAGAAAGAGAAGGAGGGAAAGGGAAGGCGAACGAGAGGAGTGAGAAAGAGTGAAGGTGACGGAGAGGAAAAGAAAAGGGACGAGGAGAGAGAAGGACAAGCAAAGCTGAAGGAGAGAGATGAGAGAAAGAGAAGGAGGGAAAGGAGTAAGAGGGGGAGGGAGAAGAACAAGAGAGGAGGAGAAGAAGGAGATGAGAAGAAGAAGGAGATGAGAAGGAGAACAAGAGAGAGGACAAGGAGAGGGTCGGAGAACGACGGAGAGAAGAATCAAGGCACGCAGAGAGAAGGAGAAGGGGAGAGTAGATAAGGAGAGAGAGAAAAGGACAAGGGGAATGAGAGGGGAGGAGAGCGAGAACGAGACGAAGAGACGAGAGATAGAGAAGGAGGAGAGGGATGGAAAGAGGGGAGAAGATGGAGGAGAAGGAGAGAGTACGACAGAATGAGAGAGGAGGGGAGAGAGAGATGGACAAGGAGAGAGAAGTAGAGGGAGATGGAGGAGGGAAGGAGGAAGAAGGAGAGAGAAGGAGATGGAGACAGGGAGAAGAGCGGAGATGGGAAGGAGAAGGAGAGGGAGGGAGAGAAGCAAGAGGAGAAGGCAAGCGAGGGAGAGAGAGACAGGAAGAAGAGAGAGAAGGAGAAGAAGGTAAAGGGGAAAGAGAAGGAGAGAAAGGGAAGGCGATTGACGACGAAGAGTGAAGGATAAGGAGGGAGAAGATCGAAGGGAAGAGAGAATCAGAGAGAGAAGTGAGAAGGAGAGAGCGTGGGAACATAAGAGAGTGAAAAACAAGGAGAATGAGGGGGAGAGAGAAGGAAATGGGGAAACAAGGAGAGAGGGAGAGATGGAGAGAGATGAGAGGTGGACAGAGGGGGAGAGTGTGAGAAGGGCAAGGAGAGGGTGGAGAGATGGAGAAGTAGAGAGAACAATAGGGAAGGAGAGAGAAGGAGAAGGGGAGAGATTTCGAGGGAGTGAAAGGAAGAAGGGGAGAGGGTGAATTAGAGCGAGAAGTAGAGGGAGGAGAGAGAAGGAGACTGTGAATGAAGGAAAAGGAGAGAGAGAGAGAGAAAGAGAAGGAGAGAGGGCGAAAGAGTGAGATAGTCGGTAAGTGAGGTAGATGGAGAAAAACAAGCAGAAGGAGATAAGCAAAGAGGGAGGGAGAAGGAGAAGTAGAGATAAAAGGTAAGGAGAGAGAGAAAGAGAGAGAAGGGGAACGAGAAGAGTGAGAGAGTGAAGGTGACGGAGAGGAAAAGAAAATGAAGGAGGAGAGAGAAGGACAAGCGAAGCAGAAGGAGGGAGATGAGAGAAAGGGAAGGGGGAAAGGAGGAAGAGGGGGGAGAAGAATGAGAGAGGATGAGAAGAAGGAGATGAGAAGGAGAACGACGGAGAGAAGAATAAGGGCACACAGAGAGAAGGAGAAGGGGAGAGTAGATAAGGAGAGAGAGAGAAAGACAATGGGAGCGAGAAGGAGACAAAGAGAGGACAGATAGAGGAGGAGGAGGAGAGAAGGAAAGAGGGGAGAAAATGGAGGACATCGAGAGAGTACGACAGAGTGAGAGAGGAGGGGTAGAGAGATGGACAAGGAGAGAGAAGTAGAGGGAGATGGAGGAGGAAGAAGGTGATGGAGAGAGGGAGAAGAGCGGAGATGGGAAGGAGAGGGAGAGGGAGGGAGAGAAGTAAGAGGAGAAGGCAAGCGAGGGAGAGGGAGACAGGAAGAAGAGAGAGAAGGAGAAGAAGGAAAAGGGGAAATAGAAGGAGAGAGAGGGATGGAGATTGACGACGAAGACTGAAGGATAAGGAGGGAGAAGATAGAAGGGAAGAGAGGATCAGAGACAGGAGTGAGAAGGAGAGAGCATGGGAACATAAGAGAGTGAAAAACAAGGAAAAGGAAGGGGGAGAGAGAAGGAAATGGGGAAACAAGGAGAGAGGGAGAGATGGAGAGAGAGAGAGCTAGAAGGAGAAGGAGAGAGACGAGAGGTGGACAGAGGGGGAGACAGTGACAAGGGAAGGAGAGGGTGGAGAGATGGAGAAGTAGAGAGAACAATAGGGAAGGAGAGAGAGAGGGAGAAGGGGAGAGATGTGGAGGGAGTGAAACGGAGAAAGGGAGAGAGTGACTTAGAGCGAGAAGTAGAGGGAGGAGAGAGAAGGAGACTGTGAATGAAGGAAAAGGAGAGAGAGAAACAGAAGGAGAGAGGGCGAAAGAGTGAGATAGTCGGTGAGTGAGCTAGATGGAGAAAGACAAGGAGAAGGAGAGAAGGAAAGGGGGAGGGAGAAGTAGAGATAAAAGGTAAGGAGAGATAGAGAGTGGAGGTGAAAGAGCGGAAAAGAAAAGGGAGGAGGAGAGAGAAGGACAAGCGAAGCAGAAGGAGGGAGATGAGAGAAAGAGAAGTGAGAAAGGAGGAAGAGGGGGGGGGAGAAGATGGAGAGAGGAGGAGAAGAAGGAGATGAGATGGAGAACAAGAGAGAGGACAATGAGAGGGAAGGAGAACGGCGGATAGAAGAATAAGGGCACGCAGAGAGAAGGAGAAGGGGAGAGTAGATAAGGAGAGAGAGAAAGACAATGGGAGTGAGAGGGGAGGAGAGCGAGAAGGAGATGAAGAGAGGAGAGATAGAGGAGGAGGATGAGAAAAAAGGAAAGAAGGGGGAAGAAGTAGGAGAGCGAGAGAGTACGACAGAGTGAGAGAGGAGGGGAGAGAAAGATGGACAAGGAGAGAGAAGTAGAGGGTTATGGAGGAGGGAAGGAGGAAGACGGAGAGAGAAGGAGAAGTAGAGGGAGATGAACGAGGGAAGGAGGAAGATGGAGATGGAGAGAGGGAGAAGAGCAGAGATGGGAAGGAGAAGGACAGAGCGGGAGAGAAGCAAGAGGAGAAGGCGAGCGAGGGAGAGGGAGACAGGAAGAAGAGAGAGAATGAGAAGAAGGAAAAGGGGAAAAAGAAGGAGAGAGAGGGAAGGCGATTGACGACGAAGAGTGACAGATAAGGAGGGGAGAGATAGAGGGGAAGAGAGGGGACTGAAACGGAGAAGGGGAGCGAGTGAATTAGAGCGACAAGTAGAGGGAGGAGAGAGATGGAGACTGTGAATGAAAGAAAAGGAGAGAGAGAAAGAGAAGGAGAGAGGGAGAAAGAGTGAGGGAGTCGCTAATTAAGCTAGATGGAGAAAGACAATGAGGAGAGAAGGACCGGCGAGGGAGAAGAAGAGATAAAAGGTAAGGAGAGAGAGAAAGAGAGAGAATGAGAACGAGAGGAGTGAGAGAGAGTGAAGGTGACGGAGAGGAAAAGAAAAGGGAGGAGGACAGAGAAGGACAAGCAAAGCAGAAGGTGGGAGATGAGAGAAAGAGAAGGGGGAAAGGAGGAAGAGGGGCGAGAAGAAGGAGAGAGGAGGAGAAGAAGGAGATGAGAAGGAGAAAAAGAGAGAGGACAAGGAGAGGGAATGAGAACGACGGAGAGAAGAATAGGGGCAGGTAGAGAGAAGGGGAGAGTAGATAAGGAGGGAGAGAGAAAGACAATGGGAGTGAGAGGGGAGGACAGCGAGAATGAGACCAAGAGAGGAGAGATAAGGAAAAAAGGGAGAAGAAGGTGGAGAGCGAGAGAGTACTACAGAGTGAGAGAGGAGGGGAGAGAAAGATGGACAAGGAGAGAGAAGTTGAGGGATATGGAGGAGGGAAGGAGGAAGATGGAGAGAGAAGGAGATGGAGAGAGGGAGAAGAGCGGAGGATGGAAGGATAAGGAGAGGGAGGGAGAGAAGCAAGAGGAGAAGGCAAGCAAGGGAGAGAGACTGGAAGAAGAGAGATAAGGAGAAGAAGGAAAAGGGGAAAGAGAAGGAGAGGTATTGAAGTAGAGGAGACGGAGAGAGAAGAAAGGAGATTGACGACGAAGAGTGAAGGATAATGAGGGAGAAGATAGGAGGGAAGAGAGAATCAGAGAGAGGAGTGAGAAGGATAGAGAGCGGGACAATAAGAGAGTGAAAACAAGGAGAAGGAGGGGGGAGAGAGAAGGGGAGTGTTTTAACTCCCCCGAGGAAGTGGTCTGACCTCTTCTCAGCAAAGCCAAGGGCATCCAGGACCCTAGACTTCATCCAACCTGTGGTTAAAGGAGGGGAGAAGGTTGTTGTTTGCTCAAAGATGGAAGTAGTGGAGGCTCTGAAAAGATGGGATAAGGTTTTGGTAGGTCACTTCATCGGGTTCAGACCTCATCTACCAACATTGGAGAAGCACCTCCAACAACTATGGGCTCTTGCTGGAGGCTTGGTAGTCATTAGGAAGGGGCAAGGGTTCTTGTTATTTCGTTTTTCTCTTGGACAAGATAGGAAGATAGTCCTTCAAGGAGGGCCATACTTTGTTAGAGGAGCTCCACTTGGGGTTTAAGAATGGCTCCCGGAGATGACATTGGAGAAGGTATATATCACAACAGTTCCTATATGGGTTTGTTTCCTGGAGCTCGACCTTCGATTTTTGTCGCAAAGAACATTGAGTAATTTTGCAAGTGTCCTTGGGAGACCACTCTACATGGATGACAACATGGCTTATGGAAGGAGATTAGCTTTTGCTCGGGTATGTATTGAGGTAAGTCCTGATTTCTTATAACCTAGTTGGGTAGATGTTCAAGTAGAGGATGGTGCAACTCATAAAGTTTTCGTGGAATACGAATGGCGCCCCAGTTATTGCAAGGATTGTCTTGAGTTTGGTCACGAGGAGGAGAAATGTCCACGACGGAAGCTACCCTCAAAGGTGCTTGCTTCCCAACTTCAAGTTGCTGAAAAATTGGTGGTGGTTACTCGTGGTAAGGGGGGAGACATGAAGGTTGTGAGGAGAGAGTGGGGGGAGAGGCGAGTGGGAGTGGGTGTGGGAGTGGGGATAGGGTAGATGGTTTGTTGAAGGTGAGTGAGGCTCATGTAGAATGGGAAGGGGCTGGTGGTGAGGGAGGGAAGGGAGGAGAGAGTGGAAGGGATGATGAGGTGGAGGTTGGAGCAGCTGAGGTGGCAATAAGAGCAAATGGGTAGTGGCCATGTGGGAATGGGTGTGATGTGGCAGCTTTGGAGGAAATCGACAAAATAAGACAAGTCTTTGCTCGTTGGAAGAAATCAATGCAACCACTCCATGTGGCAAAGGTACACCCTCCTCCCAAACGAATTCCAGCAAGGATGCAAAGAGTGCACAAGGAAGACTAGGGGGAGCCAAAAGAAGCAAGTTGAAGTGGGTGGGAAAAGTGTTGCACCCATTTCGGGGCTATCCAATGAGGAGGAGGTTGAGTGCTCTACTTTATCTTCGTCCAATGAGAAGAGGGAATTCTCTTGTGCAAAGGACATAGCTAGGGACCATGAGGGTTTGCATGGGACACACTTAGTGGAGGATCTTCAAAGGCAAGCAAATAAAAATCGTGATGGGCATGTGGTGCATGAAGAGGAGCCACCACGTGATGGGGAAGTGGAGCTTGAGGTTCAGCCATGGAGTGGGGACGAAATTTCTGTTAGAAGGGGACACCACTTGGTTTAATTGGTGAGCATCAAGGGCATGAGGGACACTTAGTGAAGGCTCCTCAAAGTGAGGGGAATGGGAAAGGTGAGTCAAATTTGGTGCATGGAATGGAGGTACAAAATTTAAATGGGGAAGTGCTATATGAGGCTGCACCAAGGGCATGGGAGGCAGACTAAAGAAGTGTGGGGAGAGGGACGATAATGGAGGAAATTGTAGGGCGTCAAGAACATGAGCAAAGGGAAGGCCGAAATGAGCAAAGCGGACTCGCATCTTTGGTCCCAGAGGATCTCAATTGGATATCTCCACCAACGGTGGCACGTGCTAAGGGACCTAAACTGAAATCAGAAACACATTGTGGGGGGAGATTTGAGATACTAGAAGATGGGCTGGAGTTGGGGACAAGTGGAGAAGAGGGGACAAGCAAGAAGTTAGGCAACTCGCCACCACCACCACTAAGGCGATCCGGGAGAAAGATAACCAGCAAAACAATTTTGTGTGGAGGTAAAGGGGGTCACCCTGCACCTTTAAATCCATGAATATCCTTTTTTGGAATGTGTGTGGCGCAAATGGACCCGGCCATGCACTAATGATAAGGGGTCGAATAAAGGAAGTAAACCTGGATGTGGTGTGTGTGATGGAGCATAAGGTCAAGTACAAGAGGATTGAACGATTCAAAAGAGCCATTTGGCCCCATGCATGGAGGTCAAATAGTTTTATAGTAGACTCGGGGCAGATTTTAGTGCTTTGGAATGACCAAAAAGTGGACATGAGGGTCACCTCTGAAATGTCACAATTGCCACACTTTCGGGCCAGCTTGAAAGGAGATGGAAGTGAGTTTGATATCACAGCGATCTACGGGGAAAATGGGCATGTGGATAGGAGAGTATTGTGGAATGACCTTCTACAAGTACCTCCAAATGATTCAAGGTCATGGATAGTGGGGGTGACTTCAATTGCATCCGCAAGCTGAGCGAGAAACCGGGAGGTGCTGCTGGAAACGAGGTTGCCATGTCAGAATTTAACGAGTTTATTGATGCACTCCAACTCCTTGAGATGCCTTCTACTTGCAGCGAGTTCACTTGGTCAGATTCCTCTGAGGGTAGTGCTTGTATTGAGACACGGATTGAACAGATTCTAATCAACAATGCATAGCTCGAGATGTACCCGAAATCCTATTACCTTGCTGGTGAGAAGGACCTAAGTGACCACACCATGCTTATCATGAGGACGGAGGGAAACGAAAGACAAAAGAAAAAGATGTTCTGCTTCGAAAACCATTGGGCTGAGCATGAGGAGTTTTGAAGTATTGTGGGACAAGCTTGGACCAAGTATGTAAGAGGCACACCTATGTTTCGGATGGTGGCAAAGCTGCATGAAGTGAAGAAGAGGCTTATCCAAATGGAGCACCTCTAAATTTGGGAATGTGAACCAAAAGGTGGGAGTGGCCCGGGCTTCTCTTAAGGAAGCTCGGAGAAGTAGGGCAGCAAACCCACTTGACGCAGCGCTTATCCTTGCTGAGGGAGAAGCAAAAGATTGCCTTGCTCGGATTCTTGCTCGGGAGGAGTCCATTATTCGGCAAAAATCAAGAGTCAAGTGGCTGAAAGAGGGGGACCGGAACACTAGATTTTTCCATGCACACCTTAGAGTGAGGAGAGCCACCAACCAAGTGAGACAAGTGGGTGAGGGGTCCACTTTCGTGGAGGAGGAAGGAGAGATCCGGGACACTTTCCGGCGTTTTTATGCTAACTTGTTTGCTCATGAATTGCAGGTGAACCCCCTCCCCCATTCCGTCATCCTACCACAAATCTTACCAGCGGAGGGGACGGAGCTAACACGACCTCTTGAGATGAAGGAGCTCGAAATGGTAGTGCTCAACGCAAATATAGATAAAGCACCGAGACCAGATGGCTTTAATGCAAAGTTCTTCAAAGCCACGTGGGAAATAATCAAAAGGGACAAGTTTAATGCCATGAGTTCCTATTTAGAAAGTGGAAAGGTGCTAGCCAAATGGAATGCCACATCAATTACGATTATCCCTAAGAAGAAAGCACCGCTTTTGGTGGAGGATTACCGACCCATTGCTTTGTGCAACATGACTTATAGGTTCACATCAAAACTGCTTGCGAATCGCTTGAAGGGGTTGCTTCCATGCCTCATTGGGGAGAGTCAAAGTGCCTTCGTTAAAGCCTTGTTCGTGGTGACGGTCAATGGTGCCATTTCAGCATCGTTTACGGCCACCACGGGTTTGAGACAAGGTGACCCCTTGGCCCCCTACTTGTTTGTGCTTTGCATGGAGGTTTTCAGTGAGATGGTGAAGAAGGAGGTCCTGGCTGGACGTATCCAGCCACTAGTGTGTGGAGATGTTCTCGTTTCGCGTCTTCTCTTTGCTGATGACGTCCTTCTATTCCCAAGGGCAACAAAGGAAAATGCAAGAGCTATCCGAGGTGTACTTGAGGAGTTTACAGCTTGCTCGGGGAGCTTTAGTGCATCGAAAAGCCAAAATTTCAAGGGAAGCAGAGTGCCACAAGGGTCCTGTATTGCGGCCCATCTTTGCATGGAGAGAAATGAGTTCCCGGTAACCTACCTTGGTCTGCCGTTGTTATCCGGAAGGATGGGGAGGACACACTGTGTGTCGTTGATAAACAAGGTGAAAGCAAGGCTTAGTACGTGGCAGCAAAACTTCTTGAGAATGGCTGGTCAAGTGGAGCTCGTGAGAAGTGTACTAGTCTCCCTTAGCATCTATTGGACGTCCGCATTCCTAATTTCTCGGAAAGTGTTAAAGGAGATCTAGAGCCTAATGTGTCACTTCATCTGGGGAGGCCCGAAGAAGTGGGTAGCAATAGCCTGGAAAGACGTGTGTCTACGAAAGGAGGAAGGTGGCCTTGGTCTGAAGCGCTTGTCGGAGTGGAATGATGTAGGCCTCCTCCGCTTATTTTGGCTTGTGGTGGCGGAAGGCAATGCACTTTGGGTGAAGTGTATCCGCCGAAAGTACTTGACGACTCGATCTATTTGTCTTGCACGGCTCCCATCCTCCTCCTCATGGGCATGGAAAGGGATACTCCGAGTCCGAGACATTGCTAGAAAGCACATCCAATATGAGGTGGGAAATGGAGAAGATATCCGGTTTTTCCAATACCCTTGGTGCGGTGAACCGTTTCAAAACGAAAGGTGGGGGGAGTGGCTACACTATGAATTAGAAGTGCTGTGGGACACGAAAGTGTCGTACTTCATTAGAGAGGGAGTGTGGAACCTCCCCCCTCCACGCTGCACTTTTATGGAGGAAGTCCACCAACGAATATTGCATACGAGAATTCATGGAGGCGTGGACCAGCCTAAGCGAGTGGACGGAGTGGGAGAAACACTTGGCATCAAAGAAGTATGGAAATGGGTAAAGACACCGGGGAGAAAGGTAGCTTGTGATGGCATGGTTTGGCACAAGTATGCCATCCCAAAGCATGCCATCACGACATAGAGAGCACTACGAGGACGTATATTCACAAAGAGCTTGATGAAGAAACGGGGAGCAACGCTACACTCGGGGTGCAGCCTATGCGAGGGAGGCGAGGAAGACATTGAGCATTTGTTTTGGGGTGCGAATACATAAAGAAGGTGTGGGCAGAAATCTTGCACCTTTTAAAGCATAACCACAGGATGGCACACTCTTTAGAGGCTGAAGCTATACGTATTTCACACATAGGAGGAAGCCGACTGGATATTGTGGTACGGAGATTGGTCTTCCAAGCCATGATACACGAGTGCTGGCTGGAACGCAACCGAAGGATTTTCGATGGAGAAAAGCAACGACCAACACATATTGTGGCTGTAATCAAGGACATGGTTCGCTGCCTTTGGGACAAAGTAAAAAAGCTTGCAAAGAGTGACGAGGAAGAAAACCGATCCCACCTCATGTGGCTATAGTTGTTGTTTGGTCCTCGTGTTTTGTATAGTCACTTAACCTACAATGCTGACATGATATATTGTGTAATGTAGGGTAGAGCTCGGGTATGCATGTGGCATACACACGCATTCATTATGGCTTGGTTTTGTACTCAATTTTGTAGGTTGTAAACTTTACGTAGCTTATAAAATTCGAGGCTAAGCCTCCCTTTTTGCTTGGCAAAAAAAAGAGCTAGAAGGAGAAGGAGAGAGAGGAAAGGTGTGTTGGTGTTTTGGCCTTAATCTATGTTTTGATGATTTAACCAACCTAATCTTAATTATGGTCATGTAGAGTGGCACACATGTTGCATTGCATATATATTGCTTTGTGCTAACCACTACAGGTGATCAAGACTCAAGGAAGAAAGGAAATCAAGTCAAGACATGTAATCAAGCTCATTTGAAGGCATGTATTTTCTATTTCTTTGAGTCTTTAGGAACATTGTGTAATTGAGCATACTTGAGCTAAAAACTACTCTACCACACACTAGGTTCCTTATATAAGTCACACACAAAATTTCACATAATTTGGACTTCAATAGATCATCCAAACTAAAACCGGAAAACACCTAAACAAAACTTGAATTGCCTGGACCAAAACGGTCGACCGTTTAAACCTTTTTGTTTGACCGTTCACACGTGTCACATGACCATTTGTTTTGTCGTATTATACCCAACGGTTGTATTCGTATTATTCCCAAATACCCCAAAATTGCCAAACATCCGGTCGACCGAAACTTTCCTAGCGGTCGACCTAACCAATACAATTTGGTCTCCCAGAAGTGCCTGGACTTATTCGGTGGACCTATCCCCTGAGCCCGTTCGACCGTTAACTTAAGTGAACTTAAGTCAAAACTGAATTTTGACCAAACGGTCGAACGACATACCCTTTTCGGTCGACCGTTTTTAGGCAGAATTGGGTCCTGCAAGTTTCTGTTTTGTGCATCTTACACCAACTCATACCCAATCAATCCCAACAGCTTTATTCTCTGTAATGCCTATATAAAGAGTTGTAAAATACATTTTAACACCACTCTCTCACACATATTTGCCTCCTACATTAGAGAGATCATTCCTAACTCTCCAAGATTAAAATTTCCACACTTAAGATCAATTCCAATTTTTCTCAAGTGTTCTCAAGTTTAGAGAGTGATTGTCCCACTCAAGTTTGTTGCTGTCAAAGAAGAGTAAAGGTTTTGGTGAAAGCCCGAAGCATCCCTCACGGATTGTGAGAGGTGTAGCCAAGCTTGACGAGGGTTGTTCGCGAGTTTGAGGATTGCAAAGGCGTTCTATCCCGGCCCGGAATGGGGAGTGGTTAGTGAAGTCGTGAGCGGAGCTCGGTGATCTGAGCGGAGCTTGCAAGAGAGGACTAGGACCCGGGTGGGGTGCCGAACCTCTATAAAATTCCCCCGACTTCTTGTGATTTGCATTTTCCTTCCCTTTACTTGGTTGTTTTGTTTTTCATTCCGCTGCATCATCATTTGGCTTGCAAGTAGAGTTTGTTTGGGATTAAAAGGTGATTAGAGATTGTGGACCTATAACCCACACGATCCTACAAGGTGGACAGAGGGGGATAGAGTGAGAAGGGTAAGGAGTGGGAGGAGAGATTGAGAAGTAGAGAGAACAATGGGGAAGGAGAGAGAGAGAGGGAGAAGGGGAGAGATAAGGAGGGAGTGAAACGGAGAAGGGGAGAGAGTGAATTAGAGAGAGAAGTAGAGAGAGGAGAGAGAAGGAGACTGTGAATGAAGGAAATTGAGAGAGAGAAAGAGAAGGAGAGAGGGTGAAAGAGTGAGGTAGTCGGTAAGTGAGCTAGATGGAGAAAGACAAGGAGAAGGAGAAGTAGAGATAAAAGGAAAGGAGAGAGAGAAGGGGAACGAGAGGAGTGAGAGAGAGTGAAGGTGACGGAGAGGAAAATAAAAGGGAGGAGGAGAGATAAGGACAAGCGACAAAGAACGCAAAGTGTGCAAGCTCAATAAGTCCTTATATGGCTTAAAACAAGCGTCTAGACAGTGGGACATTCGCTTCCATCAAGCTATATCAGAGAATGCGTTCTCTATGCTTGAGGAAGATCACTGTGTGTACGTTAAGAGATCCAATGGTAAATTTGTCTTTCTGACCTTGTATGTTGATGACATACTCATGGCTGGCAATAGCAAAGAGTTGCTGAAATCCACTAAAGAATGGTTGTCCTCCACGTTTGATATGAAGGACATGGGTGAAGCTAGCTACGTCCTTGGTGTCAAGATTGTTGGAGATAGGTCCAAGAGACTTCTGGGATTGTCTCAAGAGACTTATATTAACAATGTCTTGAAGAAATACCATATGGACAAATGTAAACCAATCGACACTCCTGTTGAGAAGGGTTTGCACTTAAGCTTTGATAAGCATCCTGATACTCCTGAAGAGAAGTCCAAAATGAGCAAGGTTCCATACTCCAATGATGTGGGAACGAGTAACTACATGTTGTGTTACCAAGCATCAGATCTCCGCCTGATTGGCTATAGTGATGCCAATTGGGCTGGAGACATTGATGAAAGGAAGTCTACCTCTGGTTATGGTTTCTTGCTGGCTAATGGGGCCATCTCATGGTCCAACAAGAAACAAACCTGTATAGCCCTGTCGACTATGGAAGCAAATTATGTTGCATGCTCTGCAGCAGTACAAGAGGCAGTTTGGTTAAGGAGGTTCTTACAACATACTGGGCTAGTAGAGACATCTGATGAGCCTGTTGTTGTCTATTGTGACAGCATGGCTGCCCTTTGTTATGTGAAAGACCCTAAATGTCATGTAAAGACCAAACATATATAGGTTAGGTATCATTTTGTGAAGGACATCATAGCGAGAAAGGAAGTTGTGTTAAGACATGTATCTACTAGTCTTATGGTAGTTGACCCTCTTACCAAGGCTATAGCTAAGGACTCGTTTGTGTCTCATGTGAAGTCCTTAGGCTTACGCAGACTTTGATGTATTGGCATGTCTAACTTCCTTTTATGAGTGATGCATTGCATACATTGCATCATATGTCTTTCATTTAGATTACTTTTACATCAATAAATGCTACTAAGGTATGTGTTTAGTCTTATTTACAGAATACAGGGACCTGAATGCAATTTACCCACATCCCGAGCATAAACGCGTGCAAAAGACTCATTTCTATCATAAAGACCAAGTTCAAGATTATCGGGTTACGAATGGAAATGTATCCAAGCATAAAAGTATTCATGTCCTAATTGCAAAAAGAACAAGGACTTAAGCACAACAGTAGCCAGGGACTTAATTGCAAAAAGTGAAGGACCTAATTGCAATTCACGAGTTATTATGGAGAAAACCTAAAGAAAAATCAATGTAAATCTCCAAATACATAAAGGAATTAATCCGGAGCTCAAAAGAATGGAAAGAATCAATCCAGATGCGCAAAGAAGGATCAAATCATACCATAAACATTCAACCAAAATCCGGACAAAATCAGATCAGATTGTGCGGCGTTTCCGCCGCACCACACACACAATGTGCGGCGTTTCCGCCGCCCAAGCGTCGATCCGCGTCTCCCAATTTCGTCCAGTCGTGTCTGGACACGTGTACTTTCCAATATTATACCTAGATCCCTTGTAGCAACTATAAATAGACCCGAGAACGATGTTAGAAGGGTCCTTAGTCTTTGGTTGTAGTTTTTATTCTTAATCTTAGTTTTGTATTCTTCTTTTCATTAATAAAATTCTGTCTTTTATTTCTTACTTTTAGTTTTCTTTTGTAATGTCTCAAGGACCCCTTCTTCCTCCCTCCATGAGTTTCTAACTCTTTCCAAAGGGTGGAGGTGACGGATTTAGGGTGAAGAGAAGACGAATAAATGTTATTATTTTAAGTTCGTATTAGTCTATTTTGATTACTTGAGTTTATGTTAAATCATTTATCATGTAATGCTTCATAACTAATATGATTTATTATAAGTTTCTGAATTCTCTAATCTAAACCTTAAATCTAAACCTCCACCCGACGGAATTCACCTCTTTGTCGTTCATGTTTCTTGCTTTAGATAATTAAAACCCAAAAATCTCAAAACCAACTTATTTCTTCTCTCATTCTTTCCCCCAATCGAAATCCCATTAATAACAAATCTCTCCCTCCTTGTGTTCGACCCGTATTTGCCACGTCTTCATTGACGCCGTGCACATGCGGTATAAATTTAATTCTCATCAAGTTTTTGGCGCCGTTGCCGGGGAGGCGACGTAGATTCTGTTTATTTTTGTGTTTTCGATTTCATCCTGTTTATCTTGTGCGCGATCTAACTATTTGGATTTGTGTTTAAGGAGACAACAGCGTGCACGGCGAAATCCGAGCACATTCTGACCTAAACGAGCGGCGAAATCGCCGCATACCAAGAGCAACCTGCGGCGGAATCGCCGCACACTTGGAGCTTCTGGGCTTCAAATTTTTCTGGGACGCGACTCATCTCTGGGTGGACGCGTGAAGCTACTAAAATTTCGAGAGCGGGCGGTGAACCCGACTGAGCATTGCATAGGTAACCTTTGTTGCCTCTTTTCCTCGTAATTTCTATTTTCAGAAAATTTCCTTTTATTAGAATTGCACGTATTAGGGCAAAAATTCCATAATCGGCAATACTTCAACTCTGACCTAAAATTGGCAAAATTAGAAAGGCCTTAGTGCATGCATCATCTAGTGTTTTGTATCCATTATTCTTGCTAAATTCTTGCAAATCAATTTCTGTTGAAGAGTGCTGGAGTCAAGGTACGTATCGTGGTTTTCATCGATTGCATTTAAGCATATAATCTAGTTGCATACAACCTTGCAATTGCCCCCCTCTAAAGACCATTGTTTGACTATCTTTGCTAGATCTAAGTTAAACTATCTTAAGGGCAACTCCGTAGGCAAAGATACGGTGGGGATTTCATCACCCTTCCGTGGCCCACAAATCACAATCCTAAAGTGTCACCCAAGCCTTAAATTAAAATCAATTAGACATTGACCCCTAAGGACTCGAACTCAATTAAGGAGAAGATTGGTTTGACTTGCTATGACTTGAAGCTGATCGAATTTAATTTGGTGCCTAGGAAGTGTTTTTGTGTTGACGCAAGTCTTCCAAGCGAAGTGGTTGTCTAATTGGCACCGACTCTGTCGGAAACGCCCCCACTAGCTATACATTACCTGGCCAAGTTGGTTTGATTAGTGAGGGAGTTGAATCAAGCGAATCAATTCGACTCAACCAGTTAGGACTCGTCTACATCTAAGCGACACTAGGTCTACGATTGTTTGAACCGTGCTTTCTTAGGAATTTTCTGACCAACCCTCTTTCTATCTTTAGAGTTAGGTTTCCCTTCTCATCTGAGTCTTCTTTCTCTTCTCACCTAAATTCTCTAGATTAGGATTCCTTTCTCATCTTTCCCATTCTATTGTTTGTTTCCCTTTTGAAAAAAAAAATATATAAAAAAAACGAAAATATAAAAAAAAATTAATTAATTCTTGAAATTAAATTTGGAATTTAAAATTGGAATTTGAATTCAAAAATTGATTCAACTCGGTGCACTCAGATTTGGATTCGGGACTTGAGTAATCGACTCTCACGAGTTCATCTAGATTCCAGTCTGGAACTTAGCCCCAATCCATCTGCTGCACCACCTCACCCGGATCCAATGGGTGAGAACGTAGTGGACCCGCCTGTTGCACAACCCATAACTCTGAGGGATCGATGCTATCCAGCGATGGCTGCTCAGCCATCGTGCATCGTTATGTCCACCATACCGGGTCGCGACTTCGAACTTAAGGCACAATACATGAGTATGTTGCCTAAGTTCACCTCTAGGGAACACCCATATGTCTTCCTTAGAGAATTTGAGGAAATCTGCTCTCTTATGCAATACCAGCATATCCCTGAGGAGGCAGTGCGTCTGAAATTTGTGCCTCTTGCACTAAAGGACGACGCTAAGAAATGGCTATATTGTCTAGCCGAAAGATCTATTAGGAGTTGGTCTGAGTTTGTTCAAGTATTCCTGAAAAAATATTTTCCCAACCATAAGACTATGAGGATTAAGAATGAAATTGTTGCGTTCGTTCAGTCTGAGAGCGAGCCGTTCTATTCCTATCTAGAAAGATTCAAAAGTGTTCTGACCCAATGCCCTCATCATGGAATTCCGAGATGACAATTATGTCAAATTATTTATGAGGGATTGACACCCACATCTAGGGTTATGGTAGAATCCGTAAGCCAAGGGAACTTCATGTCGAAAAATGAAAATGATGCCTGGACTTTTCTTGAGGATTTAGCTGAAAACAGTATGCAATGGACAATGCTAGAACACCGCTTAACCCGAGTATTGGATCTAGAATAGCAAGTCAACCCAAACCAGGTGTCTTAGCTGTAGATGCCAACATAGCGGCTGAAGCAAAACTAGCTACCCTTATGCGCAGAATGGAAAGTTTAGAGCTACAAACCAAAACCCGAGTGAATCAAGCCTCGTCTATCCCTTGCTCTAGATGTGGTCAGACTGGTCATGTAATGGAGGATTGTGCGGACTGAGAACAAGTTAATGCCATGTATAACCATGCTAGAAATGACCCATACGCATCAACCTATAACTAGAGTTGGCGTAATAATTCCAATTTCTCATCAAGCCAACAAGGTCAACCTCCTAGACAACAACCAAACCCGTATAACCAAAATAATACATCATCTGGGTTTAGTAACAATAGCGATCATGAGGTTAGGTTGACAAGCTTGGAAAATTTGATGAAAACCTTTATACAAACAACCAACCAGACCTTCCAAAGGCTAGAGACACAAGTCAGCCAACTAGCACAAATAGTAGGTGAAAGAGAAAAGGGTCGGTTTCCAAGTCAACCTGAGGTGAACCCTAGATCTAATAATTCATATCAATCCTATCAAGCACCTTTAGGAAATAACAACCCTAGACCGGTTCAAATGGTTAATGAGGAAGGACCGTTCCAACAAATAAATGTTGTAGTATCATTACGGTCCGGGAGACAAGGCGATAACAATGTGGAAAATCTCAGAACGTCTAATCAATCTAGCCATCAAGCTACCACATATGACCTAACCATTGAACCCGACGTCCAATCTGAAACGCCCAACCCACCTACTCAACCTGAACCCATAGCTCAACCTGAACCTGAGCGAGTCTATGTTCCTAAAGCCTCATTCCCCAATAGACTCAAAAAGAACTCAAGTGCACAAATAGAGAAAATCTTGGAAGTATTTAAGCAAGTTAAGGTAAACATTCCACTCTTAGACATGATTCAACAAATACCTGCTTATGCTAAATTCTTAAAAGATTTGTGCACTAAAAAGAGAAAAACAAACGTACTAAAGAAGGCATTCTTAACTGCAAACATAAGTTCTATTTTGTCCAACACATCTCCTATAAAATATAAGGATCCTGGGTGTCCCACAATTTCATGTTCAATAGGAGATACTTTTATCAACAAAGCCCTTCTAGACCTTGGTGCTAGTGTTAACCTACTCCCATTCTCTGTCTACGAGCAACTCAACCTTGGTCCACTAAAACCCTCTAAGACAACTCTTCAATTTGCTGATTGCTCTATTAAGAAACCAAGAGGTATAGTAGAGTATGTTTTGATCAAGGTTGGTGACTTCATTTACCCAGTGGACTTTGTCGTACTAGAAACCGCACCTGTTGTAAATCCTAATCGACAAATCCCTGTAATTCTAGGCAGACCCTTTTTAGCCACTTCTGAAGCATTGATAAACTGTCGAAATGGGCTCATGCAATTATCTTTTGGGAACTTAAAGGCTGAATTTAATATCTTTCATATTGATAGTGAGCCAGAAATTACATGCAATCAAAGTGATGTTGTGATGAAATCGCGTATCTATAATATTTCTGAATCATCACAAAATCAAAAAGGAAGTAAGAAAAAAGGGAGGAATTCATCTACACACCCACCATCACTCGAGCAAATAAGAGAACCAATTTATGTGAGGGGTGTGGAACCTGTGACTCAGGACTCTCATTGCCACATGGGGAACAATTCAACTGGATACATGCACCAACATGGTGTCATTCAATCCAGTTCTGACTATGGTTGACTCTGAGCAAGTTGAACCCCTCTACCGCAATTTGACTCAGGTAATAAGTGCATTTGCTTTATATTTGCATACATTGAGGACAATGCATGATTTAGGTGTGGGGGGGGGGGGGGGTTTATGTATATATTTATCTATATATTCTGTCTTTTATTTAAAAAAAAACAAAACAAAACAAACCAAATTTTTTTTTAATGTTTCATGACATAGCTTAAGATTGAACTGCTAAAACCCGTGTACAAATTGCATTGAGTTTTTGTTCCTTATTATATAGTTCTGCTTGTAGAAATTGTGACATAAATCTAAGTTCCAAAGAAATAACCCATTGCCCTTTATATGCACTTAAATTGGATGAATCAAATCTTTGAAGTGGTTGATAAAAAGCAGAGGTTGAGGAAAATATACCGGGAAGTGTGGACTTATAATAGCAATTAAGCCTTGAGGAAAATAAAAATAAAAATAAAGGAATAAAGTGAAGAAAACACATTTTGTAAAATGATTACAAAAGCCCAAGCCTTTGAGTCACTGGTCCGTAGGGGTATCTTGAAACCCGGTAACTAGAGTCTACCAGCTCGGGATTATCGACCAAACTTGCTACACGAATGCAAAAAGGGTAAAAGTGTCAAAAAGCAAATGTGTTGAATCACGGAAGAAAAGAAAAAAAAACTCAAGGCCCAAAGCTAAAAGAATGATCCATGTCATGGTTGATCCGAATGATACTTCACCACCAGAGGAGGCGTGCAAAATAATTTAAGTAATAACATGCGTAGAAGGGTTAATGGTGTGAATGTTGGAGGAACAAAGACCAAGTCATATTTTTAATGAGTTAGATTTATATAATGAGCATGCAAGAATTCTCGGTGAGATGTATAAGGTTGAGGTAGGGATATTGCGAACTATTAATGAAATGTTGATTTAGGATTTTGTGGGTATATCCGCTGAAAACCCTCAGGAGACAACACTCCTCCTCCTAGGAAACTTGGAGGTTTAAAGGCTTGTTGCACATGCTAAGTGCAACCGTGATTCCTACGAAAGTGAGTTAGTATTTCCCTGTTTTCATTTTTCTTATATTCTGTTTTGCTAGGGACTAGCAAAATCTAGGTGTGGGGGTATTTGATGCATTGCATACATTGCATCATATGTCTTTCATTTAGATTACTTTTACATCAATAAATGCTACTAAGGTATGTGTTTAGTCTTATTTACAGAATACAGGGACCTGAATGCAATTTACCCACATCCCGAGCATAAATGCGTGCAAAAGACTCATTTCTATCATAAAGACCAAGTTCAAGATTATCGGGTTACGAATGGAAATGTATCCAAGCATAAAAGTATTCATGTCCTAATTGCAAAAAGAACAAGGACTTAAGCACAAAAGTAGCCGGGGACTTAATTGCAAAAAGTCAAGGACCTAATTGCAATTCACGAGTTATTATGGAGAAAACCTAAAGAAAAATCAATGTAAATCTCCAAATACATAAAGGAATTAATCCGGAGCTCAAAAGAATGGAAAGAATCAATCCAGATGCGCAAAGAAGGATCAAATCATACCATAAACATTCAACCAAAATCCGAACAAAATCAGATCAGATTGTGCGGCGTTTCCGCCGCACCACACACACAATGTGCGGCATTTCCGCCGCCCAAGCGTCTATCCGCGTCTCCCAATTTCGTCCAGTCGTGTCTGGACACGTGTACTTTCCAATATTATACCTAGATCCCTTGTACCAACTATAAATAGACCCGAGAACGATGTTAGAAGGGTCCTTAGTCTTTGGTTGTAGTTTTTATTCTTGATCTTAGTTTTGTATTCTTCTTTTCATTAATAAAATTCTGTCTTTTATTTCTTACTTTTAGTTTGCTTTTGTAATGTCTCAAGGACCCCTTCTTCCTCCCTCCATGAGTTTCTAACTCTTTCCAAAGGGTGGAGGTGACGGATTTAGGGTGAAGAGAAGACGAATAAATGTTATTATTTTAAGTTCGTATTAGTCTATTTTGATTACTTGAGTTTATGTTAAATCATTTATCATGTAATGCTTCATAAATAATATGATTTATTATAAGTTTCTGAATTCTCTAATCTAAACCTTAAATCTAAACCTCCACCCGACGGAATTCACCTCTTTGTCGTTCATGTTTCTTGCTTTAGATAATTAAAACCCAAAAATCTCAAAACCAACTTATTTCTTCTCTCATTCTTTCCCCCAATCTAAATCACATTAATAACAAATCTCTCCCTCCTTGTGTTCGACCCGTATTTGCCACGTCTTCATTGACGCCGTGCACTTGCGGTATAAATTTAATTCTCATCAATGAGTGATTGTGTTTTCCTTTCGACTATATCTGTTTGGTTGATGTAGTTGTTCTAGCATAAAATATTATTCTGTCAATAGGCTGAAGAATGCTCACTCACACGAGCATTCGCCTCTGGCACTTTTGATAGCGAGCAGAGATGAGACTGATCATGAGGAGATCTTGTATGATAGATCCAGAAGAGTTCATGATAGGATAGTCACCTTGATTAGGAATCAAGATGAGATCCTCTATGTTGGTGAGGATTGACATGAATGATCCCACGATTCATGTGACCTATAGAAGCCAAGTGCGAGCATCACATGTGGCGCCAGGTGGCACCTGTATCGTGTTAAGGCGACAATGATGAAGCTCGGGTCAGGCGCAGAGGGGGTGCGACTGGACTAAGACTTGTATGGTGTTGAGAGACAGACATACTGTTGTGTACAGTATGATCCACCATAACATGTTTGTCATACAACATGTGCTGAGCGACCATTGGGAAGTGAAAGGATGGATCCCTGCTCCTTCACTGTGTGAGTCCAAGACTTGATTGTCATTAGTTACCCTCAGTGACCTTCGACGACACCATGAAGCAAAGAGTTGATGTGGGTACTTTGGGATGTTATCTATGACCATGAGAGATTCGGTCTAAAGAGGCATCTTCGGGAAAGGAGTCAACTCTGAGTGTAATGGTGGTTTGGGGCGAAGGGAAAGGTTTCACTCGACTGCACTAAAAGTATTTGCTGGGCCCAACTGTATTGGATACAGTAGCAAGTACCTTGAGGACAAGAAGGTATTCTCTCCGAGGGATCGAAATACCGTTCATGTCAAGTGAGTTTCGGAGTAAACCCGGGGAACTGTGATGTGCATTTGACTGTTTATTTATTGGTTTTTGTGGATGTTGTCATTCTGGCCTTCTAGTAAGGTTTCTAGTTTGAGACTCCAAATTGCAGGTACATCATGAAGGGAATGTGTTTTAAAAGTTTTACTTTTAAATGTCAATTATTATGAATTGAATGAGAAATCATTTTGTTCCTTGTTTATGTTATTCGTCTTTTAGAAGTGTTAAGGAAGAGGCTCTTGGTCCTTAACCGTAGAGCTCTAAAAGATATTGGTTTACATAAAACAAAAGGTATTCGCAATCATGGTAATTAACATGGGACATTAATTACCGAGTTAAGATTGTCGTGTTGGTGATAGATCATTGTAGCTCTACAAGTGAGTGACAACACGGGTACACAAAATAGGAAGATATTATTTTTGTATACTGAATAGACCTAATAAGTAAAACATTATAGAATTGTGTTTTCTGTGTCATTAATGTTTTACTGTGTCTTTGGTCCTTTGATATGAGACTTATATCCGATCACTTAAGAATTGCTTAATTAGACCAGTGTCTTGAGCTATCGATGAGTGTAGTGTAAAGGCATTGGTTGGTTAAGTATGACTTTTGTTGGAGAAGATAGTTAGTCAAAAGATTATCATTGCCCCTCTTAAATGAGTGATGATATTAGTGGGCCCCTTGATAAAGCAAAGTTATAATGTGCACAATGTTATTTGAGTTAAGTCACATATTTATAATTGGCTTAACGAGATCAAGAAATGAATACTAATACAAAGATGACACAATACTACTTTGTGTGTATTCTTAATATCATGAGGCAAGGGACGGACACAAGTGGTGCACTCCATCACTAAATGGATCGGGTTTTGGTTCGAGTGGAATTAAGACATCTAACTAATTGGGAGCTATAATGTGTAGCTAGATAACGCTTATAGCTTGTGATATTAAGCTCTTAATATCACTGCCAACTTAGTCTAGATCCTCCCATAGGTCACACCGCAAAAACCGGGAAACAAGAAGCTTGATTTTTGGTTCATATGATGTGTCGGGTTTCTTATAGAAAATATGACACATGTGGTGAACAAGTAAAATCAATTATGTTGTATATAACATAATCAGAATCATGATAAATTCATATGAGATGCATATATTATGGGGTGTGATGCATTGCATACATTGCATTATATGTCTTCCATTTAGATTACTTTTATATCAATAAATGCTACTAAGGTATGTGTTTAGTCTTATTTACAGAATACGGGGACCTGAATGCAAATTACCCACATTCCGAGCATAAACGTGTGCAAAAGACTCATTTCTATCATAAAGACCAAGTTCAAGCTTATCGGGTTTCAAATGGAAATGTATCCAAGCATAAAAGCATTCAAGACCTAATTACAAAAAGAACAAGGACTTAAGCACAAAAGTAGTCGGGGACTTAATTGCAAAAAGACAAGGACCTAATGGCAAATCACGAGTAGCTTTTATTATCTTGGAGAAAATCTAAAGAAAAATCAATGTGGATCTTCAAATATATAAAAGAATTAATCCGGAGCTCAAAAGAATGGAAAGAATCAATCCAGACGCGTAAAGGAGGATCAAATCATACCATAAACACACAGCAAAAATCCGAATCAAATCCAACCTTATTGTGCGGCGATTTAGCCACACATTACATGTATTGTGCGGCGTTTCCGCCGCACCAGAGAGGATCCGTGTGCTCAATTTTTGTCCAGTCGTGTCTGGACACGTGTACTCTCCAATTCTATACTTAGGTCTCTTGTAACAATTATAAATAGCCCCGAGAACGATGTTAGAAGGGTCCTTGGCCTTAGACCTAGTTTTTAGTTGTTGTTTTTATTTGTCTTTATTTTAGTAATAAAATTCTGTCTTTTATTTCTTGTTTTTACTTTTCTTTTGTAATGCCTCTAGGACCCCTTCTTCCTCCCTCCATGAGTTTCTAACTCTTTCCAAAGGGTGGAGGTGACGGATTTAGGGTGAAGAGAAGACGAATAAATGTTATTATTTTAAGTTCGTATTAGTCTATTTTGATTACTTGAGTTTATGTTAAATCATTTATCATGTAATGCTTCATAACTAATATGATTTATTATTAGTTTCTGAATTCTCTAATCTAAACCTTAAACCTAAACCTCCACCCAACGGAATTCACCTCTTTGTTCTTGTTTTAGTTTTAATTGTTCTTGTTCTTGCTTTAGATAATTAAAAACCAAAAATCTCAAAACCCAATTATTTTTTCTCTCCTTCTTCCACTTAATCGAAAATCACACTAATAACAGAATCTCTCCCTCCTTGTGTTCGACCCGTATTTGCCACGTCTTCAATGACGCCGTGCACTTGCGGTATAAATTTAATTCTCATCAAGTTTTTCTGGAGCTTCTGGGCTTCAAATTTTTCTGGGACGCGACTCATCTCTGGGTGGACGCGTGAAGCTACTGAAATTTGGAGAGCGGGCGGTGAACCCGACTGGCCATTGCATAGGTAACCTTTGTTGCTTTTTTCCTCGTAATTTCTAGTTTCGTGAAATTTCCTTTTATTAGAATTGCACGGGTTAGGGCAAAAATTCCATAATTGGCAATAATTCAACTCTGACCTAAAATTGGCAAAATTAGAAAGGCCTTAGTGCATGCATCATCTAGTGTTTTGTATGCATTATTCTTGCTAATTTTTTGCAAATTAATTTTTGTTGAAGAGTGCTGGAATCAAGGTACGTGCACGAGTTTTATCGATTGCATTTAAGCATATAATTTAGTTTGCATACAACCTTGCAATTGCCCCCCTCTAAAGACCATTGTTTGACTATCTTTGCTAGATCTAAGTTAAACTATCTTAAGGGCAACTCCGTAGGCAAAGATACGGTGGGGATTTCACCACCCTTCCGTAGCCTACAAATCACAATCCTAAAGTGTCACCCAAGCCTTAAATTAAAATCAATTAGACATTGACCCCTAAGGACTCGGACTCAATTAAGGAGAAGAATTTGTTTGACTTGCTATGACCTGAAGCCGATCGAATTTAATTTGGTGTCTACAAAGTGTTTTTGTGTTGACGAAAGTCTTCCAAGCGAAGTGGTTGTCTAATTGGCACCGACTCTGTCGGAAGCGCCCCCACTAGCTATACACGGCCTGGCCAAGTTGGTTTGATTAGTGAGGGAGGTGAATCAAGCAAATCAATTCGACTCAACCAGTTAGGAGTCGTCTAGATCTAAGTGACACTAGGTCTAGGATTGTTTGAACCGTGCTTGTTTGGGAAACCTCTGACCGACCTTCTTTTCTACCTTTAGAGTTAAGTGTCCCTTCTCTTCTGAGTCATCTTCTTCTCACCTACTTATACGTTCTAGTCTCCTCCCATTTACATTCTCTATTAGCATTTTAGTGTCGAGTCGAGAACTTGTGCTTGCTTAGCCTCATAAGGGTAAGAGTACTTGACTCAAGAGTGTTTTGATGGATGGTTACATGGGCAACCATCCATATCATTGTTGGGACCAGGACAATGTTTCCTGGTATTCTCAAGCCATGCAGGCTGGGGTGGCTCAGACTAACACCCCATATGGTTGGGACAATCCTAATTTTATGACTGAGCAATCTTCATATTAGGGTAACATGAGAGAGGCACCGACTGCTAGACCACAATCTAGTTATGTTGGATCATATGTTGTTCAACGAACTGACACATTACAACAAACTTTTGCCTCCTTCATGCGTTGGGCTGATAACATGAGTGCACCGGTGGATTCAGTAGCCGTACCATGCAACTATTGCGGGTTGAGTGGTCATGTTATCAGGGAATGTCCTTATGTTTTCCCAGAGCCTGAGTATAAACATACATTTTCCCAAAATGCTCGATATGACCGTTACACATCCGCATATAACCCAAGAGTGATGGATTCATGGGGAAACAATTCATATCCTTATACGTCATTTTCGCCCCAATATCCTTCTCCTGAATACCCAGAACTCTACCAACAACCCACTTCAAATCATTGGACTTATCCTCAGTCTACCAACACCCAACCTAAAAATGTCCCGAGTTCTGACTCAAACCTCATAGTTGACCACATACCTGATACCTTGGAACAAGCTTTCCATACGTTCATGACAACTACTCAACAGTCTGTAGACAATATGGTACTGCAATTGAGTCAAATGTCGCAGCAATTAAGTGCGGAAAGTAACTTTTCGTGTCAACAAGAGGACTCATCTTTTAGTATCGAACCACCACCACATAAACAAATTCAAAGCACAATCTTTCAAAGTCAAATTCCTAGTCGGTCTGAGGGACTTCGGATTTCAATTCACGATCACTTAGTGGAGGATTCGATTTATATTGAGAAAAACATGGACCAATTTCATTATGAGTCGGCACAGGATTGTGTCCTATCTTCTTGTCCCGTGGCCCTTGAGCCACATGATCTTCATGTTGCATCTCTTAAGGACTCAGCTCTGGTGGAGCAAGATCTCCCTAGTACCCTCAATTTCAAACAACCGGATGAGAGTCTGCCTCTTACCATTGTTCCTGATCATCTTGGAAATGATGGAACATCAAACAACTACATAGCTCATGAGGGTATTAGAAGTTCCTTAGAAGATACCTTGGGTATGAGACCCACTTTTTGTTCGCCTGGTGTGTCAGACATGCCTAACAAGGTTTTGGACCTCGTTCCGACACACCAGCCAGTTGGTTGGAGAGTTTGGATTGATGATCATAACTTCAACACCGCAACGGGAGAAACTCCTCCTCCGTTGCCCCTTAATTCCCAAACTCTCGAGAGGTTCAAGCTCTTTCAGTTTGATCCGTTGAATAAGACGCCTTTGCGTCCAATTCATGAACCTCTCATTTCATCTAGCGCTTTTTGGGAAGGCGGCCCACACATGCATTTTCTGGCCCCACGTGGTGTCATGTTTCCTTTTCAGGTGCACTGACCCACTCTTGAAGTTTCCATTTGATGTCTCTTGACAAATGAAGATGGGAACTTATGTTTGTACATACTTATATATGTATAACAATAAATAATAATAATAAAATCATCTGTTGTATTTATCCCTTCTTTAGCATCTCACAGGTTTTTGAGGGAATTCGGGTTTTTGTCCATCAACAGAGCCATGAACTTTCCTTTGTACTTCACGTTGGTGAGATCTTTCCTTTTTCATGCATAAATCCATGTAGTATCTTGCTCACATACATTGAGGACAATGCATGATTTAGGTGTGGGGGTGTGTTTATGTATATATTTATCTATATATTCTGTCTTATTAAAAAAAAATTTAATGTTTCATGACATAGCTTAAGATTGAACTGCTAAAACCCGTGTACAAATTGCATTGAGTTTTTGTTCCTTATTATATAGTTCTGCTTGTAGAAATTATGACATAAATCTAAGTTCCAAAGAAATAACCCATTGCCCTTTAAGACATGTATGCACTTAAATTGGATGAATCAAATCTTTGAAGTGGTTGATAAAAAGCAGAGGTTGAGGAAAATATACCGGGAAGTGTGGAATTCTAATAGCAATTAAGCCTTGAGGAAAATAAAAATAAAGGAATAAAGTGAGGAAAACACATTCTGCAAAATGATTACAAAAGCCCAAGCATTTGAGTCACTGGTCCGTAGGGGTATCTTGAAACCCGGTAACTTGAGTCTACCAGCTCGGGATTATCGACCAAACTCGCTACACGAATGCAAAAAGGGTAAAAGTATCAAAAAGCAAATGTGTTGAATCACGGACGAAAAGAAAAAAAATATATATATATATATACTCAAGGCCCAAAGCTAAAAGAATGATCCATGCCATGGTTGATCTGAATGATACTTCACCACCAGAGGAGGCGTGCAAAATAATTTAAGTGATATCATGTGTAGAAGGGTTAGTGGTGTGAATGTTGTAGGAACAAAGACCAAGTCATATTTTTAATGAGTTAGATTCATATAATGAGCATACAAGAATTCGAAGTGAGATGTATAAGGTTGAGGTAGGGATATTGAGAGCTATTAATGGAATGTTGATTTAAGACTTTGTGGGTGTGTCAACTGAAAACCCTCACGAGACAAAACTCGTCCTCTAAGGAAACTTGGAGGTTTAAAGGCTTGTTGCACATGCTAAGTGCAACCGTGATTCCTACGAAAGTGAGTTAGGATTTCCCTGTTTTTATTTTTCTTATTTTCTGTTTTGCTAGGGACTAGCAAAATCTAGGTGTGGGGGTATTTGATGCATTGCATACATTGCATTATATGTCTTTCATTTAGATTACTTTTATATCAATAAATGCTACTAAGGTATGTGTTTAGTCTTATTTACAGAATACAGGGACCTGAATGCAAATTACCCACATTCCGAGCATAAACGCGTGCAAAATACTCATTTCTATCATAAAGACCAAGTTCAAGCTTATCGGGTTTCAAATGGAAATGTATCCAAGCATAAAAGCATTCAAGACCTAATTACAAAAAGAACAAGGACTTAAGCACAAAAGTAGTCGGGGACTTAATTGCAAAAAGACAAGGACCTAATGGCAAATCACGAGTAGCTTTTATTATCTTGGAGAAAATCTAAAGAAAAATCAATGTGGATCTTCAAATATATAAAAGAATTAATCCGGAGCTCAAAAGAATGGAAAGAATCAATCCAGACGCGTAAAGGAGGATCAAATCATACCATAAACACACAGCAAAAATCCGAATCAAATCCAACCTTATTGTGCGGCGATTTAGCCACACATTACATGTATTGTGCGGCGTTTCCGCCGCACCAGAGAGGATCCGTGTGCTCAATTTTTGTCCAGTCGTGTCTGGACACGTGTACTCTCCAATTCTATACTTAGGTCTCTTGTAACAATTATAAATAGCCCCGAGAACGATGTTAGAAGGGTCCTTGGCCTTAGACCTAGTTTTTAGTTGTTGTTTTTATTTGTCTTTATTTTAGTAATAAAATTCTGTCTTTTATTTCTTGTTTTTACTTTTCTTTTGTAATGCCTCTAGGACCCCTTCTTCCTCCCTCCATGAGTTTCTAACTCTTTCCAAAGGGTGGAGGTGACGGATTTAGGGTGAAGAGAAGACGAATAAATGTTATTATTTTAAGTTCGTATTAGTCTATTTTGATTACTTGAGTTTATGTTAAATCATTTATCATGTAATGCTTCATAACTAATATGATTTATTATTAGTTTCTGAATTCTCTAATCTAAACCTTAAACCTAAACCTCCACCCAACGGAATTCACCTCTTTGTTCTTGTTTTAGTTTTAATTGTTCTTGTTCTTGCTTTAGATAATTAAAAACCAAAAATCTCAAAACCCAATTATTTTTTCTCTCCTTCTTCCACTTAATCGAAAATCACACTAATAACAGAATCTCTCCCTCCTTGTGTTCGACCCGTATTTGCCACGTCTTCAATGACGCCGTGCACTTGCGGTATAAATTTAATTCTCATCAAGTTTTTCTGGAGCTTCTGGGCTTCAAATTTTTCTGGGACGCGACTCATCTCTGGGTGGACGCGTGAAGCTACTGAAATTTGGAGAGCGGGCGGTGAACCCGACTGGCCATTGCATAGGTAACCTTTGTTGCTTTTTTCCTCGTAATTTCTAGTTTCGTGAAATTTCCTTTTATTAGAATTGCACGGGTTAGGGCAAAAATTCCATAATTGGCAATAATTCAACTCTGACCTAAAATTGGCAAAATTAGAAAGGCCTTAGTGCATGCATCATCTAGTGTTTTGTATGCATTATTCTTGCTAATTTTTTGCAAATTAATTTTTGTTGAAGAGTGCTGGAATCAAGGTACGTGCACGAGTTTTATCGATTGCATTTAAGCATATAATTTAGTTTGCATACAACCTTGCAATTGCCCCCCTCTAAAGACCATTGTTTGACTATCTTTGCTAGATCTAAGTTAAACTATCTTAAGGGCAACTCCGTAGGCAAAGATACGGTGGGGATTTCACCACCCTTCCGTAGCCTACAAATCACAATCCTAAAGTGTCACCCAAGCCTTAAATTAAAATCAATTAGACATTGACCCCTAAGGACTCGGACTCAATTAAGGAGAAGAATTTGTTTGACTTGCTATGACCTGAAGCCGATCGAATTTAATTTGGTGTCTACAAAGTGTTTTTGTGTTGACGAAAGTCTTCCAAGCGAAGTGGTTGTCTAATTGGCACCGACTCTGTCGGAAGCGCCCCCACTAGCTATACACGGCCTGGCCAAGTTGGTTTGATTAGTGAGGGAGGTGAATCAAGCAAATCAATTCGACTCAACCAGTTAGGAGTCGTCTAGATCTAAGTGACACTAGGTCTAGGATTGTTTGAACCGTGCTTGTTTGGGAAACCTCTGACCGACCTTCTTTTCTACCTTTAGAGTTAAGTGTCCCTTCTCTTCTGAGTCATCTTCTTCTCACCTACTTATACGTTCTAGTCTCCTCCCATTTACATTCTCTATTAGCATTTTAGTGTCGAGTCGAGAACTTGTGCTTGCTTAGCCTCATAAGGGTAAGAGTACTTGACTCAAGAGTGTTTTGATGGATGGTTACATGGGCAACCATCCATATCATTGTTGGGACCAGGACAATGTTTCCTGGTATTCTCAAGCCATGCAGGCTGGGGTGGCTCAGACTAACACCCCATATGGTTGGGACAATCCTAATTTTATGACTGAGCAATCTTCATATTAGGGTAACATGAGAGAGGCACCGACTGCTAGACCACAATCTAGTTATGTTGGATCATATGTTGTTCAACGAACTGACACATTACAACAAACTTTTGCCTCCTTCATGCGTTGGGCTGATAACATGAGTGCACCGGTGGATTCAGTAGCCGTACCATGCAACTATTGCGGGTTGAGTGGTCATGTTATCAGGGAATGTCCTTATGTTTTCCCAGAGCCTGAGTATAAACATACATTTTCCCAAAATGCTCGATATGACCGTTACACATCCGCATATAACCCAAGAGTGATGGATTCATGGGGAAACAATTCATATCCTTATACGTCATTTTCGCCCCAATATCCTTCTCCTGAATACCCAGAACTCTACCAACAACCCACTTCAAATCATTGGACTTATCCTCAGTCTACCAACACCCAACCTAAAAATGTCCCGAGTTCTGACTCAAACCTCATAGTTGACCACATACCTGATACCTTGGAACAAGCTTTCCATACGTTCATGACAACTACTCAACAGTCTGTAGACAATATGGTACTGCAATTGAGTCAAATGTCGCAGCAATTAAGTGCGGAAAGTAACTTTTCGTGTCAACAAGAGGACTCATCTTTTAGTATCGAACCACCACCACATAAACAAATTCAAAGCACAATCTTTCAAAGTCAAATTCCTAGTCGGTCTGAGGGACTTCGGATTTCAATTCACGATCACTTAGTGGAGGATTCGATTTATATTGAGAAAAACATGGACCAATTTCATTATGAGTCGGCACAGGATTGTGTCCTATCTTCTTGTCCCGTGGCCCTTGAGCCACATGATCTTCATGTTGCATCTCTTAAGGACTCAGCTCTGGTGGAGCAAGATCTCCCTAGTACCCTCAATTTCAAACAACCGGATGAGAGTCTGCCTCTTACCATTGTTCCTGATCATCTTGGAAATGATGGAACATCAAACAACTACATAGCTCATGAGGGTATTAGAAGTTCCTTAGAAGATACCTTGGGTATGAGACCCACTTTTTGTTCGCCTGGTGTGTCAGACATGCCTAACAAGGTTTTGGACCTCGTTCCGACACACCAGCCAGTTGGTTGGAGAGTTTGGATTGATGATCATAACTTCAACACCGCAACGGGAGAAACTCCTCCTCCGTTGCCCCTTAATTCCCAAACTCTCGAGAGGTTCAAGCTCTTTCAGTTTGATCCGTTGAATAAGACGCCTTTGCGTCCAATTCATGAACCTCTCATTTCATCTAGCGCTTTTTGGGAAGGCGGCCCACACATGCATTTTCTGGCCCCACGTGGTGTCATGTTTCCTTTTCAGGTGCACTGACCCACTCTTGAAGTTTCCATTTGATGTCTCTTGACAAATGAAGATGGGAACTTATGTTTGTACATACTTATATATGTATAACAATAAATAATAATAATAAAATCATCTGTTGTATTTATCCCTTCTTTAGCATCTCACAGGTTTTTGAGGGAATTCGGGTTTTTGTCCATCAACAGAGCCATGAACTTTCCTTTGTACTTCACGTTGGTGAGATCTTTCCTTTTTCATGCATAAATCCATGTAGTATCTTGCTCACATACATTGAGGACAATGCATGATTTAGGTGTGGGGGTGTGTTTATGTATATATTTATCTATATATTCTGTCTTATTAAAAAAAAATTTAATGTTTCATGACATAGCTTAAGATTGAACTGCTAAAACCCGTGTACAAATTGCATTGAGTTTTTGTTCCTTATTATATAGTTCTGCTTGTAGAAATTATGACATAAATCTAAGTTCCAAAGAAATAACCCATTGCCCTTTAAGACATGTATGCACTTAAATTGGATGAATCAAATCTTTGAAGTGGTTGATAAAAAGCAGAGGTTGAGGAAAATATACCGGGAAGTGTGGAATTCTAATAGCAATTAAGCCTTGAGGAAAATAAAAATAAAGGAATAAAGTGAGGAAAACACATTCTGCAAAATGATTACAAAAGCCCAAGCATTTGAGTCACTGGTCCGTAGGGGTATCTTGAAACCCGGTAACTTGAGTCTACCAGCTCGGGATTATCGACCAAACTCGCTACACGAATGCAAAAAGGGTAAAAGTATCAAAAAGCAAATGTGTTGAATCACGGACGAAAAGAAAAAAAAATATATATATATATATACTCAAGGCCCAAAGCTAAAAGAATGATCCATGCCATGGTTGATCCGAATGATACTTCACCACCAGAGGAGGCGTGCAAAATAATTTAAGTGATATCATGTGTAGAAGGGTTAGTGGTGTGAATGTTGTAGGAACAAAGACCAAGTCATATTTTTAATGAGTTAGATTCATATAATGAGCATACAAGAATTCGAAGTGAGATGTATAAGGTTGAGGTAGGGATATTGAGAGCTATTAATGGAATGTTGATTTAAGACTTTGTGGGTGTGTCAACTGAAAACCCTCACGAGACAAAACTCGTCCTCTAAGGAAACTTGGAGGTTTAAAGGCTTGTTGCACATGCTAAGTGCAACCGTGATTCCTACGAAAGTGAGTTAGGATTTCCCTGTTTTTATTTTTCTTATTTTCTGTTTTGCTAGGGACTAGCAAAATCTAGGTGTGGGGGTATTTGATGCATTGCATACATTGCATTATATGTCTTTCATTTAGATTACTTTTATATCAATAAATGCTACTAAGGTATGTGTTTAGTCTTATTTACAGAATACAGGGACCTGAATGCAAATTACCCACATTCCGAGCATAAACGCGTGCAAAATACTCATTTCTATCATAAAGACCAAGTTCAAGCTTATCGGGTTTCAAATGGAAATGTATCCAAGCATAAAAGCATTCAAGACCTAATTACAAAAAGAACAAGGACTTAAGCACAAAAGTAGTCGGGGACTTAATTGCAAAAAGACAAGGACCTAATGGCAAATCACGAGTAGCTTTTATTATCTTGGAGAAAATCTAAAGAAAAATCAATGTGGATCTTCAAATATATAAAAGAATTAATCCGGAGCTCAAAAGAATGGAAAGAATCAATCCAGACGCGTAAAGGAGGATCAAATCATACCATAAACACACAGCAAAAATCCGAATCAAATCCAACCTTATTGTGCGGCGATTTAGCCACACATTACATGTATTGTGCGGCGTTTCCGCCGCACCAGAGAGGATCCGTGTGCTCAATTTTTGTCCAGTCGTGTCTGGACACGTGTACTCTCCAATTCTATACTTAGGTCTCTTGTAACAATTATAAATAGCCCCGAGAACGATGTTAGAAGGGTCCTTGGCCTTAGACCTAGTTTTTAGTTGTTGTTTTTATTTGTCTTTATTTTAGTAATAAAATTCTGTCTTTTATTTCTTGTTTTTACTTTTCTTTTGTAATGCCTCTAGGACCCCTTCTTCCTCCCTCCATGAGTTTCTAACTCTTTCCAAAGGGTGGAGGTGACGGATTTAGGGTGAAGAGAAGACGAATAAATGTTATTATTTTAAGTTCGTATTAGTCTATTTTGATTACTTGAGTTTATGTTAAATCATTTATCATGTAATGCTTCATAACTAATATGATTTATTATAAGTTTCTGAATTCTCTAATCTAAACCTTAAACCTAAACCTCCACCCAACGGAATTCACCTCTTTGTTCTTGTTTTAGTTTTAATTGTTCTTGTTCTTGCTTTAGATAATTAAAAACCAAAAATCTCAAAACCCAATTATTTCTTCTCTCCTTCCCCTTAATCGAAAATCACACTAATAACAGAATCTCTCCCTCCTTGTGTTCGACCCGTATTTGCCACGTCTTCATTGACGTCGTGCACTTGCGGTATAAATTTAATTCTCATCAGGATGCAATAATTTATTATTGCATAGGATAATATATTGCATAAGTTGTGAATTTGCTAAAACCCCTAAAGTTCAAATTTTGTTGGAAATAAATCCAAAATTTGAAAAGGCAAAATCAGGTAGAAGTTCGGTAATCCGTTATGGTTCGGTCGACCGAAGGATCTGTGGATCGGTCCACCGAACGTGGAACGGATGGTCAAGTTGATTGACCGAACTTGACTAAAGTGCCTAGAACTCTGGATCAGTGTACCGAACCAGAAACGGTCCACCAAACAATGTCTACTTCCGATATTTTCGGTTAACCGAATGGCACTCGGTCAAAGACGCGAATTTGTCCGAACGGTTAAGAAGAATTTTTCTCCTTAAGAATTGGTCATCCGTCAAGTGCACGGAAATTCGAACGTGACATATTCGGTTAACAGAGTATGTCTCGGTAGACCGAGTCCCGATCGATTTTCTGCCTTTGATAATTAAGAGATTAATTTGATCAATGGTTGGATTAGCTCCAAACTTGGTCAAACATTTTGTGGGTGCATATAATGCATTTTGGAATTAGTTTGTGAGAGAAAATGTCAAGAAAACATGGCTTAAGAATAGCCATGATTGAGAATAAGATTGGAGCCTATAAATTGGTCCTTATTCTCCTTAATTATGTTAGAAGTTTGCTAAATATTTTCTCTCCTAAATTCACCACTAAAATCCACGAAAATTCTCTTAGTTTTCTAAGTCTTTGGAAGGAGAAATCTCAGAGATTAAGGAAGGGGTTTGTAGCTAGATTCTAAGCTAGTTTGGAGATTGATTCGCTAGCTCCTTTCTCTCCAACCTTGTTTAGGGTTTCAGTGAACACTCGGAGGCATCCGGCGCAACGGGAAGCGACGATCGTCTTCCTCAACGTCTCTGGAACATCAAGAAGTTTTAGAGAACTTCTAGGTATGAATTTCGGAGTCCCTTGTGTTTGTTTTAATAAGTTTTGAAACTAGTTATTAAAACAAACCGATACATGCATGAAATAAATCGTAGAAAATTGTAATTGATCCTTATTATACATAAAAATTTGGAAAATATATATGTATAATTAAACATGAAATCCTACAGTGGTATCAGAGCTTAGGATTCAATTTTCTTAGGATTTAAGGTTGTAAACGAATTTAGTTTACCATATAGGATTTAAACAATTCGGTTTACCGGTTTTTCGGTCTATGAATGTTTTGTTGATATAATTCTCTATAATAATTCGTTCTAAATTTTTTTAAGTGTTTTAAAACATGCCATGTAATTATTAGAATTAAGATTTAGACATTCGTCTAACTTACAATAATTTCGTTTTATAAAGAAATGATTATTTTGTAAGAGAATCAACAAAACCGAAAAACTGCGGTTCATCTTTCCATTGGAAATTGGATGGACAGCGGTTCAAAATTATTTTTGAACTATGGATGGATGAAAAACGTTTTTAATGGATTTCAAAAAAAAATTCAAAGAATTGTTTAAGATTCTAGGTGATTGATAAACTAGATTGCATAGTTTATAGCGATATTGCGTGCATGGATGCTCGAGTTGTTTTGCAGGAATTGTGAGTTTATATGTTCCAAATCAGCAACTATGAATGTATGTGATAATTATTATACAAGGGCTTATTTATATGTAAAAGCCAAAATTCTCTTTCCATCTTTTAGATAATTGCATATGCATATGAGAGGTTTTACATAGGACTTGCACTAGTCAGTTTTTTATCGAATATGAGGAGCATGTTTATTTTCTGTAAAATATACATCTCCAGTGCAAGAGGAAGTCGCCGCTGTAGCGCATCGATCGAGGATCAAAGATCAAGGATCGAGGATCAAGGATCGAAGGGAACATATAAACTCACACGATGTGGATTGTGTGAATGGTTTAATTTCTGTTTTTATCTTGCTATGCATGTGATGAATGTGTTGAATGTTAGGATGTGTATGAATGATAATATGCATGATAACCTAAAATTCTGAATCACATGTTAATATATGAAATTGTCCAACAAAAATTAAGAGTAATTTTCCTTCTTATTTCATCCACTAGCAGTCATTGATCGAGGATACTATGCTCGCCCTTAGCGGGAGATAGCTCCCTCCATCTTTGGGAATAGTGGGAGATATAATGGTTGTCTATTGTTGTGCCACGATTAAATATATGAGGTGCGTTTCACCCTAGTGAACCCCAAGTATGTTTAGTTGTGAATACAATGGATAAACGTATCTCGTATCAAATGAAAATAAGTTTTCTTAACATTACCTAGAGCCCTCGCTCGGTTTTGGGAAAACGGTTTTCTTACGAGGATAGGTCGCATTCTCTCATAATTAAAACGACAAGAATCACAAGAGTTTGAAGATGCTAATGTTGCTAAAATTCAAAAAGGTTATGATTAGAAAGAGTTTTTCTTACCTTGATATTGTGATGTACTCGATAGCCCTTAGCTAGTCTATATTGCAATTAATGGGATCTTGGATTGCTGCATTTATGGGCAAAAATTTTATTTGCAGTATTTACATTTATATTCGATATATATGTATGTGTTTTAAAACATAAAATTGGCATTAAAACCTGTATGATTTATTTTGTAGAAAAATGTCGAATATCCAACATATCGTACGATCCATGATAGAAAAACACCCTTTAGCAAATGATGGCTCAAACTTCATTAGTTGGCAACTCAAACTCAACCACGTGTTAATGTTTGAGAAACTATCTCACATTTTGGAAGGTCCAATCCCAAAATGGAATGAGAGATTAACCGATGAAGAGAAAGAGGCTAAAGCCAAGTGGGAAGACCAAGAGAACCAAGTACACGGTCTTATGCTAGCATCCATGGGTGACTCGCTTCAAGCGAAATACTTGGATTCGAAACCCAAGAAGACCATGGAGGCTTTATCTAGGATGTTCATAGATAGTGCCCGAAAGGAGCGCTATAAGACCACCATCACACTCACAAGGTGCCATATGGCGGAGGGAACATCAGTATCTATGCATTTTCTCACGATGCAAGGATACCTTGAGAAGTTGGCAAAGCTCTCTTCACCAATGCCCGAGGACATTGTTGAAGATATGATTCTTGGCTCTCTAGCCCCATCCTTTAAGGACTTTGTGATGCACTACCACGTGCGTGAAAAAGGGGTGAGTCTTGAGGAGCTGCACAACGCTCTCAAAACTGCTGAAGTTGAGATGGGCAAGGGTAGGGACAAGCAGGTCCTTGCCGTCCATGGGAGGAGCCAAAAGATTGGTAAAGGAAAGGGCAAATCTACCAAAAGTGGTTCAATCAAGAGCAAGCGAGTAGGAGGTGCTCATAAGAGTGCCTCGAGGGGGAAATCTCAGAAATCTCCAACTCCCAATACGGAGTGCTTTCACTACGGTGAAAAGGGACACATCTGGCCAAATTGCCCCAAGTACAAGGAAGACCTTGACAACGGAGTGATTGAACGTCGGCGCCCCAAAAAGGCCAAAGGTATATTTGTTATTGAAATAAATTTAGCCACCTCTATCCAGGATTGGGTAATTGATACCGGATCTTGTGCTCACATAGTTTCTAATGTGCAGCTACTCGTGGATAGGAAGGAACTTGTGAGGAACGAGGTAGAATTGAAGGTCGGAAATAGTGCGAACGTTTCTGCGGTTGCACAAGGTTCTGTGGTGTTTCAATTATGTAGTGGTTTAAATTTATGTCTAAAGAATGTTTATTATGTGCCTTCGATCAGCAAGAACATTATTTCTGTATCATGTTTAGATATGGATAATTTTAATATAAATGTTTCAAATTCTTGTTTGTCTATATCGAAGAATGGTGTTTTCTATGCAAATGCATTCATAAGGAATGGTCTCTATTTTCTTGAATTGAATAATAAACAAATCTTTAATATCAATAACAAAAGACTTAAGACCACTCACGAGAATGATACTCTCTTGTGGCACTATCGTCTTCGTCACATAAATGAAAAACACATCAAGAAATTGCAAGAAGCTAACCTTCTTGGTCTACTTGATTTTAAATCATTGGAGACGTGCCAACCATGTTTAATGGGCAAGATGACCAAAAAGCCTTTCAAGAAGAAAGGCCCAAGGGTGAGTGGCTTGTTGGATTTGATACATTCCGATGTATGTGGTCCAATGAGTACTAGTGCACGAGACGGTTTCAGGTACTTCATTACCTTCACGGATGATTATAGTCGTTATGGCTATGTTTATCTAATGAGAAACAAAAGTGAGTCCTTTGAGAAGTTAAAAAAATTCAAGAATGAAGTAGAGAACCAACTCGACAACAAAATCAAGTCTCTACGAACGGATCGTGGAGGTGAGTACTTAAGTGCCGAATTTGACTCATACCTAAAGGAGTTTGGTATTATACCTCAACTCACCCCTCCCGGTACACCTCAGTGGAATGGGGTATCCGAAAGGAGGAATAGGGCATTGCTCGACATGGTTCGGTCAATGATGAGTCATGCGGAATTACCTCTTTACTTTTGGAGTTATGCACTACAAACTGCGGCGTACACACTAAATAATGTTCCATCCAAATCCGTGGAGAAAACGCCTTATGAGATGTGGAGTGGTAAAACACCCAAGCTCAATTTTCTCAAGATTTTAGGTTGTGAGGCTTACGTCAAGAAATTGATGTCGACCAAAGAGAAGGAGAGAGAGAAAGAGAAGGAGAGAGGGCGAAAGAGTGAGGTAGTCGGTAAGTGAGCTAGATGCAGAAAGACAAGGAGAAGGAGAGAAGGAAAGAGGGAGGGAGAAGGAGAAGTAGAGATAAAAGGAAAGGAGAGAGTTAAAGAGAGAGAAGGGGAACAAGAGGAGTGAGAGAGAGTGAAGGTGACGGAGAGGAAAGGAAAAGGGAGGAGGAGAGAGAAGGACAAGCGAAGCAGAAAGAGAGAAATGAGAGAAAGAGAAGGGGAAAGGAGGAAGAGGGGGAGGGAGAAGAAGGAGAGAGGACGAGAAGAAGGAGATGAGAAGGAGAACAAGAGAGAGGACAAGGAGAGGGAAGGAGAACGACGGAGAGAAGAATAAGGGCACATATGGAGAAGGAGAAAGGGAGAGTAGATAAGGAAAGAGAGAGAAAGACAATGTGTGTGAGAGGGGAGGAGGGTGAGAAGGAGGCGAAGAGAGGAGAGATAGAGAAGGAGGAGAGAGAACGTAAGAGAGCAGAAGAAGGAGAGCGAGAGAGTACGATAGAGTGAGAGAGGAGGGGAGAGAGAGACAGACAAGGAGAGAGAAGTAGAGGGAGATGGAGGGAAGGAGGAAGAAGAAGAGAGAAGGAGACGGAGAGAGGGAGAAGAGCGAAGATGGGAAGGCGAAGGAAAGGGAGCGAGAGAAGCAAGAGGAGAAGGCAAGCAAGGGAGAGAAATGGGAAGAAGAGAGAGAAGTAGAAGGAGGAAAAAGGTAAAGAGAAGGAGAGGTATTGAAGTAGAGGAGAAGGAGAGAGAAGGAAGGAGATTGACGACGAAGAGTGAAGTGTAAGGAGGGAGAAGATAGAAGGGAAGAGAGAATCAGAGAGGGGAGTGAGAAGGAGAGAGCGCGGGACAATAAGAGAGTGAAAAACAAGGAGAAGGAGGGGGAGAGAGAAGGGGAGTGTAGGACGAGAGAGAAGGAAATGGGGAAACAAGGGGAGAGGGAGAGATGGAGAGAGAGAGCTAGAAGGAGAAGGAGAGAGAGGAGAGGTGGCCAGAGGGGGAGAGAGTCAGAAGGCCAAGGAGAGGGAGGAGAGATGGAGAAGTAGAGAGAACAATGGGGAAGGAGAGAGAGAGGGAGAAGCGGGGAGATAAGGAGGGAGTGAAACGGAGAAGGAGAGAGAGTGAATTAAAGCGAGAAGTATAGGGAGGAGAGAGGAGACTGCGAATGAAGGAAAAGGAGAGAGAGAAAGAGAAGGAGAGAGGGCGAAAGAGTGAGGGAGTCGGTAAGTGAGCTAGATGGAGAAAGACAAGGAGAAGGAGAAAAGGAAGGAGGGAGGGAGAAGGAGAAGTAGAGATAAAAGGTAAGGAGAGAGAGGGAAGGGGAACGAGCGGAGTGAGAGAGAGTGAAGGTGACGGAGAGGAAAAGAAAAGGGAGGAGGAGACAGAAGGACAAGCGAAGCAGAAGGAGAGAGATGAGAGAAAGAGAAGGGGGAAAGGAGGAAGAGGGGGAGGGAAAAAAAGGAGAGAGGACGAGAAGAAGTAGATGAGAAGGAGAACAAGAGAGAGGACAAGGAGAGGGAAGGAGAACGACGAAGAGAAAAATAAGGGCACACAGGGAGAAGGAGAAAGGGAGAGTAGATAAGGAAAGAGAGAGAAAGATAATGGGTGTGAGAGGGGAGGAGGGTGAGAAGGAGGCGAAGAGAGGAGAGATAGAGAAGGAGGAGAGAGAACGTACGAAGGCAGAAGAAGGAGGAGAGCGAGAGAGTACGACAGAGTGAGAGAGGAGGGGAGAGAGAGACGGACAAGGAGAGAGAAGTAGAGGGAGATGGAGGAGGGAAGGAGGAAGAAGAAGAGAGAAGGAGACGGAGAGAGGGAGAAGAGCGGAGATGGGAAGGAGAAGGAGAGGGAGCGGAGATGGGAAGGAGAAGGAGAGGGAGCGAGAGAAGCAAGAGGAGAAGGCAAGCAAGGGAGAGAGACGGGAAGAAGAGAGAGAAGGAGAAGGAGGAAAAAGGTAAAGAGAAGCAGAGGTATTGAAGTAGAGGAGAAGGGGAGAGAAGGAAGGAGATTGACGACGAAGAGTGAAGTATAAGGAGGGAGAAGATAGAAGGGAAGAGAGAATCAGAGAGGGGAGTGAGAAGGAGAGAGCGCGGGACAATAAGAGAGTGAAAAACAAGGAGAAGGAGGGGGGAGAGAGAAGGGGAGTGTAGGACGAGAGAGAAGGAAATGGGGAAACAAGGGGAGAGGGAGAGATGGAGAGAGAGAGCTAGAAGGAGAAGGAGAGAGAGGAGAGGTGGCCAGAGGGGGAGAGAGTCAGAAGGGCAAGGAGAGGGAGGAGAGATGGAGAAATAGAGAGAACAACGGGGAAGGAGAGAGAGAGGGAGAAGCGGGGAGATAAGGAGGGAGTGAAACGGAGAAGGGGAGAGAGTGAATTAGAGTGAGAAGTAGAGGGAGGAGAGAGAAGGGGACTGCGAATGAAGGAAAAGGAGAGAGAAAGAGAAGGAGTGGGGGAGAAAGAGTGAGGGAGTCGGTAAGTGAGCTAGATGGAGAAAACAAGGAGAAGGAGAAAAGGAAGGAGGGAGGAAGAAGGAGAAGTAGAGATAAAAGGTAAGGAGAGAGAGAGAGAGGGAAGGGGAATGAGAGGAGTGAGAGAGAGTGAAGGTGACGGAGAGGAAAAGAAAAGGGAGGAGGAGAGAGAAGGACAAGCGAAGCAGAAGGAGAGAGATGAGAGAAAGAGAAAGGGGAAAGGAGGAAGAGGGGGAGGGAGAAGAAGTAGACAGGACGAGAAGGAGGAGATGAGAAGGAGAACAAGAGAGAGGACAAGGAGAGGGAAGGAGAACGGCGGAGAGAAGAATAAGGGCACACGGGGAGAAGGAGAAAAGGAGAGTAGATAAGGAAAGAGAGAGAAAGACAATGGGTGTGAGAGGGGAGGAGGGTGAGAAGAAGGCGAAGAGAGGAGAGATAGAGAAGGAGGAGAGAGAACGTAAGAGGGCAGAAGAAGGAGGAGAGCGAGAGAGTACGACAGAGTGAGAGAGGAGGGGAGAGAGAGACGGACAAGGAGAGAGAAGTAGAGGAAGATGGAGGAGGAAGGAGGAAGAAGAAGAGAGAAGCAGATGGAGAGAGGGAGAAGAGCGGAGATGGGAAGGAGAAGGAGAGGGAGCGAGAGAAGCAAGAGGAGAAGGCAAGCAAAGGAGAGAGACGGGAAGAAGAGAGAGAAGTAGGAGGAAAAAGGTAAAGAGAAGGAGAGGTATTGAAGTAGAGGAGAAGGAGAGAGAAGGAAGGAGATTGACGACGAAGAGTGAAGTATAAGGAGGGAGAAGATAGAAGGGAAGAGAGAATCAGAGAGGGGAGTGAGAAGGAGAGAGCGTGTGACAATAAGAGAGTGAAAAACAAGGAGAAGGAGGGGGGAGAGAGAAGGGGAGTGTAGGACGAGAGAAAAGGAAATGGGAAACTGTTGGATTAATCTAGGATTAATAAGATATTTGCCCAAAGCACTGACACATGGCGCATGCCTATTGGATTACACATTTAGGGATTAGGGTGGAGCCATCTATATAAGGAGGGGAGCCTCCCATTGGAGAGATTTGATCTCATGTGCAAAACCCTAGCCTCTACCCTAACCTAGCCACCACCTCCCTCTCCCTCAAATCCGTCCCTTCCACCAAGTAGGACTCTTGGGTTTTGGATTTGTTCTTCTTCAAGAGAGAGTAGAAGACCGGCCGGTGCTCAAGAAGACTCCGTGAGGTGATCGTCGATTCTTCTTCCGCTGCCACAGGTTCTCTCCACCAAAGGTAAATCCGAACCTGTAGACTAAATCGTAGTTTGCTAACATTTGTACCAGAGCCATCCTGGTCACCTCCGAGTTTTTTGGTTTTTGGAGCACTTTTCTTTATTTCATTTGAGTTGAGATAATTTCGGTGATTCTTAGAAAGAAAATAATTGGATACATATGTTGTTGTTGTTTTTCTTTCTCTCCTTTCATGCGTCAAGGGTTTGATGGCACATTTTCCTCACCCTAGCGCATAGCCTTTTGATTCATCTTATACATGCGATTCGTATCACATGATTCATCTTTTTTTTTTGCGCATAATATTTGTTTCATCTGTAAGCATGCATCTAGAGTTGAATATGGATGCTTCATTCTTGCGCATAATGTAGTTATCTTGATATGCATGTGCCTAGGGTTTCATGTTCATCTATGATTATTGCGCATAATGTATATTCCATCCTTCAAGCATGCGGCTAGATTTTATTTTTCTCTGATTTTATGCGCATGTATGGTTAAGAGAAAGATGATGATTTTTGTTACAAGAGTTGGATATTGCATATATCTCATGGTGTGATCACATATTTCGGATTATGTATCATATTTGTCTTTCAAAACTCTTGTTTATGCATCTAAGGATAGAAGGTTGTTGCCTTATTCATGTGTGTGCAATTTTTGATCATATATGCATGCATCTAGATGATTGCCAAATTAGATGATGATTGCCGAATTATGTACATGTGTGTTGCTAACATTCGGCTATGTGTTTCTTTTGGAATTATTGCATGCATTTCATTTGAAATATTTCTTTTTCATCAAATGTGCATATATGTGTTGCCCTCCACCAAAGAATTTCGAATTTTTCTTTCCAATACAAGTAGCATAATTATTGTTGATTGCATGCTTATATTTATTAAGGAAAGATTGGCAAATTCTTAAATTTTTTAGAGGATATTATGGGGTGGAGTTTTATTGCCTTAAAAGTATTTTTTGAATGCTTTCCTTTGATGCACAAATATGTGTTGTGATTGACATCATTTCATGCTCATATTTGTATCTTATATCCATTATCTTACCCCTAAGTAATGTTACGTGACGAGTTTTATGTTTAGTGATGCATTGCATACATTGCATCATATGTCTTTCATTTAGATTACTTTTACATCAATAAATGCTACTAAGGTATGTGTTTAGTCTTATTTACAGAATACAGGGACCTGAATGCAATTTACCCACATCCCGAGCATAAACGCATGCAAAAGACTCATTTCTATCATAAAGACCAAGTTCAAGATTATCGGGTTACGAATGGAAATGTATCCAAGCATAAAAGCATTCAAGTCCTAATTGCAAAAAGAACAAGGACTTAAGCACAAAAGTAACCGGGGACTTAACTGCAAAAAGTCAAGGACCTAATTGCAAATCACGAGTAGCTTTTATTATCTTGCAGAAAATCTAAAGAAAAATCAATATACATCTCCAAACATATAAAGGAATTAATCCGGAGCTCAAAAGAATGGAAAGAAATCATCCAGACGCGCAAAGGAGGATCAAATCATACCATAAACACTCAGCAAAAATCCGGAATTAATCTGACTATATTGTGCGGCGTTTCCGCCGCACAACACATACAACATGCGGTGATTCCGCCGCCCGCCTTACGATCCGTGTGTTCCAATTTCGTCCAGTCGTGTCTGGACACGTGTACTTTCCAATATTATACCTAGATCCCTTGTAGCAACTATAAATAGACCCGAGAACGATGTTAGAAGGGTCCTTAGTCTTTGGTTGTAGTTTTTATTCTTAAATCTTAGTTTTGTAATCTTCTTTTCATTAATAAAATTCTGTCTTTTATTTCTTACTTTTAGTTTTCTTTTGTAATGTCTCAAGGACCCCTTCTTCCTCCCTTCATGAGTTTCTAACTCTTTCCAAAGGGTGGAGGTGACGGATTAGGGTGAAGAGAAGATGAATGGATGTTATTATTTTAATTTCGTGTTAGTATATTTTGATTACTTGAGTTATGTTAAATCATTTATCATGTAATGCTTTATAACTAATATGATTTATTATAAGTTTCTGAATTCTCTAATCTAAACCTTAAATCTAATCCTCCACCCAACGGAATTCACTTCTTTGTTCTTGCTTTAGTTTTAATTGTTTTTGTTTCTTGCTTTAAATAACTCAAACCCAAAAATCTCAAAACCCATTTATTTCTTCTCTCCTTCTTCTCCTTAATCGAAAATCACACTAATAACAGAATCTCTCCCTCCTTGTGTTCGACCCGTATTTGCCACGTCTTCATTGACACCGTGCACTTGCGGTATAAATTTAATTCTCATCAAGTTTTTGGCGCCGTTGCCGGGGAGGCGACGCAGATTTTGTTTATTTTTGTGTTTTCGATTTTATTCTGTTTATCTTGTGCGCGATCTAAATATTTGGATTTGTGTTTCAGGAGACAACAGAGTGCACGGCGAAATCCGGGCACCTTCTGAGCTTAACGAGCGGCGGAATCGCCGCACATCAAGAGTAACCTGCGGCGGAATCGCCGCACAAGTGAAGCATCTGGGCTTCAAAATTTTCTGGGGTTAGCACCATCTCTGGGTGGACGCGTGGAGCTACTGAAATTTCGAGAGCGGGCGGCGAACCCGACTGAGCATTGCGTAGGTAACCTTTGTTGCCTTTTTCCTCGTAATTTCTAGTTTCAGAAAATTTCATTTTATTAGAATTGCACGTGTTAAGCTTAAATTCCATAATTGGCAATAATTCAACTCTGACCTAAAAATTGGCAAAATTAGAAAGACCTTAGTGCATGCATCATATAATGTTTTGTTTGCATTATTCTTGCTAAATTCTTGCAAATCAATTTCTGTTGAAGAGTGCTGGAGCAAGGTACGTATCGCGGTTTTTAACGATTGCATTTAAGCATATAATTTAATTTGCATACAACCTTGCAATTGCCCCCATTAAAAAGACCATTGTTTGACTATCTTTGTTAGATCTAAGTTAAACTATCTTAAGGGCAACTCCGTAGGAAAAGATACGGTGGGGATTTCATCACCCTTCCGTGGCCCACAAATTACAATCCTAAAGTGTCACCCAAGCCTTAAAATTTAAAATCAATTAGACATTGGCCCCTAAGGACTCAGACTCAATTAAGGAGAAGCATTGGTTTGACTTGCTATGACCTGAAGCCGATCAAATTCAATTTGGTGTCTAGGAAGTGTTTTTGTGTTGACGAAAGTCTTCCAAGCGAAGTGGTTGTCTAATTGGCACCGACTCTGTCGGAAGCGCCCCCACTAGCTATACACTACCTGGCCAATTTGGTTTGATTAGTGAGGGAGGTGAATCAAGCGAATCAATTCGACTCAACCAGTTAGGAGTCGTCTAGATTTAAGTGACACTAGGTCTAGGATTGTTTGAACCGTGCTTTCTTAGGAAATTTCTGACCAACCCTCTTTTTCTATCTTTAGAGTTAAGTTTCCTTTCTCATCTTGCCCCATTCTATTGTTTGTTTCCCTTTTGAAAAAAAAACAACATAAAAAAAACGAAAAAAAAAAAATTGTAATTAATTCTTGAAATTAAATTTGGAATTTAAATTTCGAATTTGAATTCAAAAATTGATTCAACCCGGTGCACTCAGATTTGGATTCGGGACTTGAGTAATCGACTCTCACGAGTTCATCTAGATTCCAGTCTGGAACTTAACCCCAATCCACCTGTTGCACCACCTCACCCGGATCCAATGGGTGAGAACGTAGTGGACCCGCCTGTTGCACAACCTATAACTCTGAGGGATCGATGCTATCCAGCGATGGCTGCTCAGCCATCGTGCATCGTTATGCCCACCATACCGGGTCGCGACTTCGAACTTAAGGCACAATACATGAGTATGTTGCCTAAGTTCACCTCTAGGGAAGATCCATATCTCTTCCTTAGAGAATTTGAGGAAATCTGCTCTCTTATGCAATACCAGCATATCCCTGAAGAGGCAGTGCGTCTGAAATTTGTGCCTCTGGCACTAAAAGACGACGCTAAGAAATGGCTATATAGTCTAGCCGAAAGATCTATTAGGAGTTGGGCTGAGTTTGTTCAAGTATTCCTGAAAAAATATTTTCCCAACCATAAGACTATGAGGATTAGGAATGAAATTGTGGCATTCGTTCAGTCTGAGAGCGAGCCGTTCTATTCCTATCTAGAAAGATTTAAGAGTGTACTGACCCAATGCCCTCATCATGGAATTCCAAGATGGCAATTATGCCAAATTATTTATGAGGGATTGACACCCACATCTAGAGTTATGGTAGAATCCGTAAGCCAAGGGAACTTTATGTCGAAAAATGAAAATGATGCCTGGACTTTCCTTGAGGATTTAGCCGAAAACAGTATGCAATGGGACAATGCTAGAACACCGCTTAACCCAAGTATTGGATCTAGAATAGCAAGCCAAACCCAAACCAGGTGTCTTAGCTGTAGATGCCAATATAGCGGCTGAAGCAAAACTAGCTACCCTTATGCGCAGAATGGAAAGTCTAGAGCTACAAGCCCAAACCCGAGTGAATCAAGCATCGTCTATCCCCTGCTCTAGATGTGGTCAGACTGGTCATGTAATGGAGGATTGTGCGGACTGGGAACAAGTTAATGCCATGTATAACCATGCTAGAAATGACCCCTACGCATCAACCTATAACTCTGGTTGGCGTAATAATTCCAATTTCTCATCAAACCAACAAGGTCAACCTCCTAGACAACAACCAAACCCGTATGTCCAAAATAATACATCTTCTGGGTTTAGTAACAATAACGATCATGAGGTTAGGTTGACAAGCTTGGAAAATTTGATGAAAACCTTTATACAAACAACCAACCAGACCTTCCAAAGGCTAGAGACACAAGTCAGTCAACTAGCACAAATAGTAGGTGAAAGAGAAAAGGGTCGGTTTCCAAGTCAACCTGAGGTGAACCCTAGATCTAATAATAATTCATATCAATCCTATCAAGCACCTTCAGGAAATAACAACCCTAGACCGGTTCAAATGGTTAATGAGGAAGGACTGTTCCAACAAATAAATGCAGTAGTATCATTACGGTCCGGAAGACAAGTTGATAACAATGTGGTAAATCCTAGAGTGTCCAATCAATCTAGCCATCAAGCACCCACATATGACCTGACCATTGAACCTGACGTCCAATCTGAAACGCCCAACCCACCTACTCAATCTGAACCCGTAGCTCAACCTGAACCTGAGCGAGTCTATGTCCCTAAAGTCCCATTTCCCAATAGACTCAAAAAGAATTCAAGTGCACAAATAGAGAAAATCTTGGAAGTATTTAAGCAAGTTAAGGTGAACATTCCACTCTTAGATATGATTCAACAAATACCTGCTTATGCTAAATTCTTAAAAGATTTGTGCACTAAAAAGAGAAAAACGAACGTACCAAAGAAGGCATTCTTAACTGCAAACATAAGTTCTATATTGTCCAACACATCTCCTATAAAATATAAGGATCCTGGGTGTCCCACAATTTCATGTTCAATAGGAGATACTTTTATCAACAAAGCCCTTCTAGACCTTGGTGCTAGTGTTAACCTACTCCCGTACTCTGTCTACGAGCAACTCAACCTTGGTCCATTAAAACCATGTAAGACAACCCTTCAATTTGCTGATTGCTCTACTAAGAAACCAAGAGGTATAGTCGAGGACGTTTTGATCAAGGTGGGTGACTTCATTTACCCAGTGGATTTTGTCGTACTAGATACCGCACTTGTTGTAGATCCTAAGAGACAAATCCCTGTAATACTAGGCAGACCCTTTTTAGCCACTTCTGAAGCATTGATAAACTGTCGAAATGGGCTCATGCAGTTATCTTTTGGGAACTTAAAAGCTGAATTTAATATCTTTCATGTTGATAGTGAGCCCGAAATAATATGCAATCAAAGTGATGTTGTGATGAGAGCACGTATCTATAAGAGTTCTGAATCAAATAAATCATCACAAAATCAAAAAGGAAGTGAGAAAAGGAGGAGTAATTCTGCGACACACCCACCGTCACTCGAGCAAATAAGAGAACCAATTTATGTGAGGGGTGTCGAACCTGTAACTCAGGATGCTCATTGCAACATGAGGAACAATTCAACTGGATACATGCACCAATATGGTGTCATTCAATCCAGTTCCGACTATGGTTGACTTTGAGCAAATTCCATCCGTCCACCGCAGTTCATCAAGGTAATAAGTGCATTTGCTTAATATTTGCATACATTGAGGACAATGCATGATTTAGGTGTGGGGGGTGTTTATGTATATATTTATTTATATATTCTGTCTTTTATTAAAAAAAATAAAAATTAATGTTTCATGACATAGCTTAAGATTGAACTGCTAAAACCCGTGTACAAATTGCATTGAGTTTTTGTTCCTTATTATATAGTTCTGCTTGTAGAAATTGTGACATAAATCTAAGTTCCAAAGAAATAACCCATTGCCCTTTAAGACATGTATGCACTTAAATTGGATGAATCAAATCTTTGAAGTGGTTGATAAGAAGCAGAGGTTGAGGAAAATATACCGGGAAGTGTGGACTTCTAATAGCAATTAAGCCTTGAGGAAAATAAAAATAAAAATAAAGGAATAAAGTGAAGAAAACACATTTTGCAAAATGATTACAAAAGCCCAAGCCTTTGAGTCACTGGTCCGTAGGGGTATCTTGAAACCCGGTAACTTGAGTCTACCAGCTCGGGATTATCGACCAAACTCGCTACACGAATGCAAAAGGGTAAAAGTGTCAAAAAGCAAATGTGTTGAATCACGGAAGAAAAGAAAAGAAAAAAAAATAATAATACTCAAGGCCCAAAGCTAAAAGAATGATCCATGTCATGGTTGATCCAAATGATACTTCACCACCAGAGGAGGCGTGCAAAATAATTCAAGTGATAAACATGTGTAGAAGGGTTAGTGGTGTGAATGTTGGAGGAACAAAGACCAAGTCATATTTTTAATGAGTTAGATTTATATAATGAGCATGCAAGAATTCTCAGTGATATGTATAAGGTCGAGGTAGGGATATTGAGAACTATTAATGAAATGTTGATTCAGGATTTTGTGGGTATATCCGCTGAAAACCCTCAGGAGACAACACTCCTCCCCCTTGGCAACAAGGAGGTTTAAAGGCTTGTTGCACATGCTAAGTGCAACCGTGATTCCTACGAAAGTGAGTTAGGATTTCCCTGTTTTTATTTTTCGTATCTTCTGTGTTGCTAGGGACTAGCAAAATCTAGGTGTGGGGGTATTTGATGCATTGCATACATTGCATCATATGTCTTTCATTTAGATTACTTTTACATCAATAAATGCTACTAAGGTATGTGTTTAGTCTTATTTACAGAATACAGGGACCTGAATGCAATTTACCCACATCCCGAGCATAAACGCATGCAAAAGACTCATTTCTATCATAAAGACCAAGTTCAAGATTATCGGGTTACGAATGGAAATGTATCCAAGCATAAAAGCATTCAAGTCCAAATTGCAAAAAGAACAAGGACTTAAGCACAAAAGTAACCGGGAACTTAACTGCAAAAAGTCAAGGACCTAATTGCAAATCACGAGTAGCTTTTATTATCTTGGAGAAAATCTAAAGAAAAATCAATATAAATCTCCAAACATATAAAGGAATTAATCCGGAGCTCAAAAGAATGGAAAGAAATCATCCAGACGCGCAAAGGAGGATCAAATCATACCATAAACACTCAGCAAAAATCCGGAATTAATCTGACTATATTGTGCGGCGTTTCCGCCGCACAACACATACAACATGCGGTGATTCCGCCGCCCGCCTTACGATCCGTGTGCTCCAATTTCGTCCAGTCGTGTCTGGACACGTGTACTTTCCAATATTATACCTAGATCCCTTGTAGCAACTATAAATAGACCCGAGAACGATGTTAGAAGGGTCCTTAGTCTTTGGTTGTAGTTTTTATTCTTAAATCTTAGTTTTGTAATCTTCTTTTCATTAATAAAATTCTGTCTTTTATTTCTTACTTTTAGTTTTCTTTTGTAATGTCTCAAGGACCCCTTCTTCCTCCCTTCATGAGTTTCTAACTCTTTCCAAAGGGTGGAGGTGACGGATTAGGGTGAAGAGAAGATGAATGGATGTTATTATTTTAATTTCGTGTTAGTATATTTTGATTACTTGAGTTTATGTTAAATCATTTATCATGTAATGCTTTATAACTAATATGATTTATTATAAGTTTCTGAATTCTCTAATCTAAACCTTAAATCTAATCCTCCACCCAACGGAATTCACTTCTTTGTTCTTGCTTTAGTTTTAATTGTTTTTGTTTCTTGCTTTAAATAACTAAAACCCAAAAATCTCAAAACCCATTTATTTCTTCTCTCCTTCTTCTCCTTAATCGAAAATCACACTAATAACATAATCTCTCCCTCCTTGTGTTCGACCCGTATTTGCCACGTCTTCATTGACATCGTGCACTTGCGGTATAAATTTAATTCTCATCATTTAGTTTTCAGGAATAAAGAGGTTTGAAGAGAAGAGCCATGAAAGGACCCAAAAGCAGGAAAAAGGACTTAATTGTGAGACCTAGGGACTGAGATGCAAGGGAGAAGGACCTGATCGTAAGACCGAAGGACCTAAGAGCAAAACAAGAAACTCCACACCATCATGGAGAGTATTTTGGCAATTCGATTCGAGTCGGAGCTCCAATAAACAAAGTAGATGCATCAAAGACCAACAAAGACCACCAGAAAAGCCCACAACCAAAACCAACTCGATCTGGATCATATAGACCGCCAATTGGCGGTCTTGGACAGCTAATTGGCGGTCCATATTTGTCTGGATCATCTCATATTTGTGGGGCACGTGTATTAGTGTATTCTTAGTCCATTTGTGGTATTGGTTTAGTCCCACATCGGGGGATTGTCCCGGATTAGCTTTTTCCATGCCTATAAATAGAACTCTTCACCTTCTATTGTAATTACCCATTGTTTGGTGGCATTCTCTCTACTAAGGAGTGAGCCTTGAAGCAATAACTCAAGGTGGAGAAGAGTGCTACCTTCAATGTGAGTCATTGTTAATAAAAGTTTATTTGTTTCTTTTAATCTTGTCTTGTTATGTTGCTTGTTTTGTGTGAGTTGCTTTACTTTGTTTAATTTCTTGTTTAGTAATTTCAGTATCTTAGTTAAATGTTTTCTTTGCTTAGTATAATCAGTAGTGTAATGAGTAGTGAGTAGTTCCATCCCCATTTGGGGGGTGGAGAAATATGTGATATAATCATGTAGTGTATTAAGTGTGTGTTATTTTTATCCCTTGAGCTTTATATGATTTCCATAACCATCTAATGGGTCTCCACTCTTATCTTTGATATGCTAATGCTCTTGAATGAAGCTTAGCTTATGCTTTGATTAGTGGACCTATTTTATGGGGAATGATAAGGTTAGGATATGGATGAAGTTAATATTGGAAACACAATTTGTAGTGTATGTGCTCTTGTTGCCTTTACCTTAGCTAATGTCTTGTATGTTTTAATAATGTAGTGAAATCTTAATTCATGTGGAGGCATAGTAGGGTATAGTCTTTATACTTGAGTTCATGTAGCTTCATTCCAATTATTGTCTTGTATGTTTTAATGATGTAGTCTTATCTTAATTCATGTGGAGGCAAAGTTGGATGTAGTTTTATGATTTCATGCACTACATGTTGTGAGGAGCTTAATGAACACACACACACTTCTTTATGTTCACATTAATTCTCTACCCCCTTTGGGGTTTAGTTTTATTGCTTATCTTCATTTCCTTTTGCATTCTAGTTTAGCATTGTAGTGTAGTTTAGTGTAACCAACCTTTCTTCCCTTTCTTTACCTATCGCCTTCGCACAAACCAAGTGTCGACACACCTCCCAGTGGATGACCCGTATTTGTCACCGCTTCAACGCGGCCGTGCACTTGCGGTTAAATATAAAACGAGATCAATTAAGTTTTTGGCGCCGTTGCCGCGGAGGTGCTTTGTCCAGACCTTGGTTTGGACGATTCGAGGGGTTTTTAATTTTTTGTTTCCAGTTTTTCTTAGTTTTAGGGAACTAGCAGATCACGGGGAGGCTACTGGACAAGTTTGAAGGAGAGAAGCTTCAACTTGACCGCCAATTGGCAGTTTGGAACCGCCAACTGGCGGCCTGGTGAGGTCATCTTGCCTTGAAATTTTTTCAGGTAGTTGTGTTCTTCCATTTTGTTATCTGGGAGCTCTATTTTGCATGCTTTGACTTCTGGTTTGCTCCCAGATCATTAATCACTCCCCCATTAATTAACTTGGCCCTAAAATCCAAAGCAAAAGACTAGACGTTCTTATTTGTTTAGGTCACGCATCATGTATTGACTTGAGCATATAGTTGTCTTTTCTTTTAGCTTTAATTTCAGTTGTTGAGTGCTGGCGTAAGGTACGCATTTCCTACACTCATTCACGCATCTCGTATGCCCATGCATTAGTTAGTAGGATTTGCATCAGGACAAGAGTGAGAGAGCGTGTGATTGGAGCGATTGATTGCTAGATCTAGGATCAAATCGCTACTAAGGAGGGGCTGTCCCATAAAAGATAAGGTGGGGGATTTCATCACCCTTTCCTTGGCCCCAAAAACCACTCTTAATAAAGCCTTAACTAAAAGCAAGTAGACATTGGCCCTAGGATTGCGGGCGCACTAGGAGAGTAATCTAGTTGAGACCGTCATGACCTGATCGGCGTTGCCTACCTTGTCGATAGTAGGAGGTACTGGATCTCCGGATCTGGTATCACTTGCTGGGCATTGTGGTCCTCGTTGTAGGGAGGTGAGACGTGTCGAGGCTAGTGACCTCGAAGTTAGGCGTCGTCTAGCCTAAGGACCCATTGCCTTTCATTGTTTGAGCCGTGCTTGCTAGTTAGGCTTCTTCCTGATCCCTCTACCCACGCTAGCTTTAGGGATTCTTCCCTTCTCCTCTGAGTCATCTTCTTCTCACCTACTTCTACGTTTTAGTCTCCTCCCATTTACACTCTCTAGTAGCGTTTTAGGGTCGAGTCGAGCACTTTTTGCGAGCTAAGCCTCGTGGTGGTGAGAGTGGTCGACTCGAGAGTTCTCTGTTGAGATGGATGGTTACATGGGCGACCATCCATATCATTGTTGGGACCAGGACGATTCTCCCTGGTACTCCGGACCCATGCAACCTGGGGTGGCTCAGACTAACACCCCGTATGGTTGGGATGATCGCAATTGTGTGACTGAGCAATCTTCATATTGGGGTAACATGAGAGAGGCACCGACTGCTAGACCACAATCTAGTTTCGTCGGATCATACACTGGTCATCAAACTGAGACATTGCAAGAAACTTTGGCCTCTTTCATGCGTGCGGCAGACGACATGTTTGTACCGGTGGCTCCAGTAGCCGTACCATGCGACTGTTGTGGGTTTGAGTGGTCATGTCACTGGGGAATGTCCTTCTGTTCCCCCAGAGCCTGAGTATGAGCATACATTTTCCCAAAATGCTCATTAAGACCATTACGCATCCGCGTACAATCCGAGAGTGATGGATTCATGGGGAGACAATTCATATCCAAATTCTTATACTTCATGTTCACCCCAGTATCCTCCTCCCGAATACCCAGAATTCTACCAACACCCCACTCCAAATCATTGGACTCATTCTCAGCCAATCAACACCCAACCTCAAAATTTCCAAAGCTCTGACTTAGACCTCATCGTTGACCGCATACCGGATTCCTTGAAACAAACTTTCCTTACGTTCATGGAAACCACTCAACAGTCCATACAAAATATGGCACTGCAAGTGAGTCAAATGTCACAACAATTACGTGAACGTGAGGAGAGTGACATTTCATGTCAACATGAGGATTGTTCTTTTGATATCGAACCCCCACCACATCCACAAATTCAAAGCACAACCTTTCAAAGTCAAACTCCTAGTCAGTCTGAGGGACTTGGGGTTTCAATTCACGATCACTTAGTGGAGGATTCGATTCAAATTGAGAATAACTTGGACCAGCTTCATTATGAGTCGGCACAGGATTGTGCCTTATCTTTTTGTCCCGTGGCCCTTAAGCCACATGATCTTCATGTTGTGCCTCTTAAGGACTCACCTCTGGTGGAGCAACAGCTCCCTAGTACCCTCAATTTCAAACAACCTGATGAGAGTTTGCCTCTCACTATTGTTCCTGGTTATCTTGGAAATGATGGAACATCAAACAACTACATTGCTCATGAGGGTATTAGGAGTTCCTTGGAGGATACTTTGGGTATGAGACCCACTTCCTGTTCTCCTGGTGAGTTGGACATGCATAACGAGGTGCTTGACCTCGTTCCGACCCACCAGCCTGTTGGTTGGAGAGTTTGGATTGACGATCATAACTTCAGCAGTGCAACGGGAGAAACTCTTCTTCCGTTGCCCCTCATTTCCCAAACTCTTAAGAGGTTCAAGCTCTTTCAGTTTGATCCTTTGAATGAGACGCTTTTGCGTCGAATTCATGAACCTCTCATTTCATCCGGTGCTCTTGGTGAAGGGGGCCCACGCATGCGTATTCTGGCCCCACGTGGTGTCAAGTTCCCTTTCCAAGTGCATTGACCCACTCTTGAGGTTCCCATTTGATGTCTTTTGACAAATGAAGATGGGAACTTTTGTTTGTACATAGTTATAAAAAAAACAAAAAAAGACTCATTTAGTGAGCATAAATTGTTGTGAGCCCCAACCCTTGTGTATGTGGGCTCCATTTCTTTCACGTATTTGTATCCCTTCTTTAACATCTCACAGGTTTTGAGGGAATTCGGGTTGTGTCCATCAACATGACCATGAACTTCCCTTTGTACTTCATGTTGGTGAGATCTTTCCTTTTTCAGGCATAAATCCATGTAGTCTTTTGCTCACATTCATTGAGGACAATGCAAGAAGTAGGTGTGGGGGGGTGTTTTACGTGTGTACATAGTTGAGTCTTTTTCCTTTGATTTTGTTTTCTTTTGTTTGCATTGTTAGGGTCATGATAGTGTGCTGCATTTAATATCGATATATCTGCTTGCCATGATCCTTGGGTGACTTGTCTTCTTTTGCTTGCCTAGTGCTTTAAAATTTCCACATTTCTTTCAAAATCATCATGTGTTTGCGAAAGAAAATGTTTTTTGGGTTTTGCGTGTGTTTAGCATGTGCAAAACCGTTGGGAGGCAAAGTAAAAAGAAAGCTCCCAAAATTGTCTTGAACTTGATGCATTAAGATATCTAGTACGTGGGTTTAGGATTTATCGAGTCGTTAGGATGCACCCCAGTTTTCCTTTGGGGGTGAGTAATCATAGGGTTTCAGTGATCAAACATTTAAAGAAGTCCACCCTGAACCAAATGAGTCACTAATTCGTGTCTGTTAACTTAAGGAAGTTTGTTGTAGTCGAGGACCCTTTAAATCTTGTTGTGAGACATAAAGTGTAGGGGTTTTGGTTCATGTGTAGATAAGAAATAAGTGAGTAGGTGTTCTCTCTTCTCGCACGGCTCCTATCACTCGGGAAAGTAGGTCTGAAGGGACTTTGTGCCTGGTGCTTTCGAGTCATCTGACTTGGGATGCGCCGACCGAACTCTCGTTACACGGGTGGTAGGGATTGCCCTATGTGGAGATTTGGGGAAAGGTGTACGTGATAGTGTAAGTCCTCATGGGCAATGATGCACGAAACTTGACCCTGGGAGAATGAAGCTCCAACTGATAAATAGAAAAAGAAAAAAAAGAAGAAAAAAGAAACAAAAAGAAAAAAAAATAAGAACCTTAATGGACCTTACACTTTGTAGCACTTGAGGATGTTGAGGTTGTCCATGTCTCTCACTTAATTCCTTATTTAACTTGCACGAATGGTTTATTAGGCTAGGTGTGGACTGATTACCTATATAGATTCGGCCCGTAGGATTACCGCGTCCATTGATCGACAAAATATTTCCAACGAGTCGAGGTCTAGATTGAATAATGCATCTTGTTCGGATTTTGTGGGTATATCCGCTGAAAACCCTCAGGAGACAACACTCCTCCTCCTTGGCAACAAGGAGGTTTAACGGCTTGTTGCACGTGCTAAGTGCAACCGTGATTCCTACGAAAGTGAGTTAGGATTTCTTGTTTCTCGTTTGCTTTTCTCTTTCTTTGTTTTGCTCGGGACTAGCAAAAACTTAGGTGTGGGGGGGGGTATTTGATTGACATCATTTCATGCTCATATTTGTATCTTATATCCATTATCTTACCCCTAAGTAATGCTACGTGACGAGTTTTATGTTTAGTTTTCACGAATAAAGAGGTTTGAAGAGAAGAGCCATGAAAGGACCTAAAAGCAGGAAAAATGACTTAATTGTGAGACCTAGGGACTGAGATGCAAGGGAGAAGGACCTGATCGTAAGACCGAAGGACCTAAGAGCAAAACAAGAAACTCCACACCATCATGGGGAGTATTTTGGCAATTCGATTCGGGTCGGAGCTCCAATAAACAAAGTAGATGCATCAAAGACCAACAAAGACCACCAGAAAAGCCCACAACCAAAACCAACTCTATCTGGATCATATAGACCGCCAATTGGCGGTCTTGGACAGCTAATTGGCGGTCCATATTGGTCTGGATCATCTCATATTTGTGGGGCACGTGTATTAGTGTATTCTTAGTCCATTTGTGGTATTGGTTTAGTCCCACATCGGGGGATTGTCCCGGATTAGCTTTTTCCATGCCTATAAATAGAACTCTTCACCATCTATTGTAATTACCCATTGTTTGGTGGCATTCTCTCTACTAAGGAGTGAGCCTTGAAGCAATAACTCAAGGTGGAGAAGAGTGCTACCTTCAATGTGAGTCATTGTTAATAAAAGTTTATTTGTTTCTTTTAATCTTGTCTTGTTATGTTGCTTGTTTTGTGTGGGTTGCTTTACTTTGTTTAATTTCTTGTTTAGTAATTTCAGTATCTTAGTTAAATGTTTTCTTTGCTTAGTATAATCAGTAGTGTAATGAGTAGTGAGTAGTTCCATCCCCATTTGGGGGGTGGAGAAATATGTGATATAATCATGTAGTGTATTAAGTGTGTGTTATTTTTATCCCTTGAGCTTTATATGATTTCCATAACCATCTAATGGGTCTCCACTCTTATCTTTGATATGCTAATGCTCTTGAATGAAGCTTAGCTTATGCTTTGATTAGTGGACCTATTTTATGGGGAATGATAAGGTTAGAATATGGATGAAGTTAATATTGGAAACACAATTTGTAGTGTATGTGCTCTTGTTGCCTTTACCTTAGCTAATGTCTTGTATGTTTTAATAATGTAGTGAAATCTTAATTCATGTGGAGGCATAGTAGGGTATAGTCTTTATACTTGAGTTCATGTAGATTCATTCCAATTATTGTCTTGTATGTTTTAATGATGTAGTCTTATCTTAATTCATGTGGAGGCAAAGTTGGATGTAGTTTTATGATTTCATGCACTACATGTTGTGAGGAGCTTAATGAACACACACACACTTCTTTATGTTCACATTATTTCTCTACCCCCTTTGGGGTTTAGTTTTATTGCTTATCTTCATTTCCTTTTGCATTCTAGTTTAGCATTGTAGTGTAGTTTAGTGTAACCAACCTTTCTTCCCTTTCTTTACCTCTCGCCTTCGCACAAACCAAGTGTCGACACACCTCCCAGTGGACGACCCGTATTTGCCACCGCTTCAACGCGGCCGTGCACTTGCGGTTAAATATAAAACGAGATCAATCATGTTGCTCTCCACCATAGAATTTCGGATTTTTTTCTTTCCTAATCAAAGTAGGATAATTTTTTATGCTATCATGATTATATTGATTAGGGAAAGAAGAAAATATTCTGTTTTTGAGAATGATTATTGTGGAGATTGGTTGTTATTACCTAACACATTTTTGCCAATATTCGTGCACCATACATGCATTGTTTCCTTATGCATAACTTCCTTCTTGTTTGAAAGAGGTGCACACTTTATGGTATTTTTTTCATACGTCGGATTGTGCTAAGGTATGGAAAGATTGTGCTTGTCTGGAATGAATGGTTGCTGATTTTATTTACTGCCTTATTGAGAGTTGAGTGTAATTTCATTCATTCATTTCCATTTGCAATAGATATCGCAATGGACTGTAATATTTATGGACTGTGGACTATTTATGGCCCTAAGGAGACGAGGGGCTCCTTTATTTTTATTATTGCGATATTATTGCTATAAGGCTCATGCAGGCTCCCGTCTAAGAGGCTAATTCCCTATGGGGGATCCTTAGCTTGATATGGAAGTAATGTAGCAATCGATTTCTGTGTGATCTTGATTGAATTTATTTTTGAAGGAAACGTTTTTTGGAACCTACATGCCTAGTGGGAGTTGCAAGGTAGAAGTGATTTGTGTAAACGACCTTGCAACTGGCGGCAATACTTTCTTTATTTGCTGATTTGCCATGATTTAAACGTTTTTTAGGGGTCATTAAATCGTGATGGAGCTCAATATCTAGATTAGTAAAATGGCTTTATCAACTATTGCATGAGGATTTGATCAAATGCTTTATGTTTTCCTTTTGTCTGAATGCTATAGCTATTAAGTCTGTTTTTTTTATGACTATTGTAGCTCGTTGTATTTTATGCTAGAACTCATGTATCGCTATGTGGTTCTTTGTCATAGATTTTTATGGCTGCTTCCAAAAGCATTGTCGCTGATCTGACTCGAGGGGATAAACTCAATGAAAGGAATTACGATCTGTGGCATCGTAAAATTGAGTATCTCTTAGAGGATCAGGACATGTTAGAAAATATAACCCAAACTATGTCTCCCCCCGAAAAGGGAACACTGCGCAGCATCGTAGAAATATGGATGTCTATAATGCATGGAAAAAGAAAGACCGTATTGCTCGCATTACAATTCTGAGTTCGATGCGAGATGATCTGTTACTGCGGTTCGAAAAATTACGAACTGCAAAGGCCTTGTGGGAAGCTGTGAAGTTTCAGTACGGAGTGACCTCCGTCACAAGGGCCCGCCAGCTTGGGCTCATGTTTGATGGGTATAAAATGCGCCAAGGTCACACAATGAGGCAGCATATTACCGCAATGTCAAACATAATAAGCGAGCTGAGCGCTGCCGGTCGTGCTAACACCGATGAGGAGCAAGTGTCTGCTCTCATCAGATCATTGCCTTCGAAGAGTTGGGAGCATATGAAGGTCCATCTTACTCATGTTGATGACATCAGGACATTTGACCAGGCGGCAAAACACCTAGAGCTGGAGGAGGACTGCATGCTTGCGGAAGCCCCCCTCTAACTGAAGTGTTTGCTGCTCAAGCTGATGCTCCTCGGAGGAGTGCAGGTTTTAAGTGCAAAAGAGATAGAGCTCAGGGTTTTAAAGGCATGAAGGCTGCAAATAAATACAAAACAGAAAACAAAGCTTGAAAGAAACGACCTCGAGGATCCAGAGGTGGGGAAGATAAGTCTAATGTGACTTGTTTTAACTACCGAAGGACTGGACATTTTGCTCGTGAGTGCACTGAGCAAAAGGTAATTACTGTGTGAAATCCCTCGAATTGTAACGTGACTAGTTCTGTGATGCTTACTGATCATTCTCCTGTGTGGATTGTGGATTCAAGTGCCACGGACCACGTGACAAAGGATCATTCTGCCTTCGTGGAATATCACCGTGTTCCAAGTGGGAGGCGAATAAACATGGCGAACAACACTAGCATTGAAGTTCTTGGAGTTGGCACATGCAAAGTGGCTTTGCGAAGTGGCCAGATCCTATTACTTCACGACGTGTTGTATGCACCAGCTATACGACGAAATATTATTTCTGTTGTTGTTTTGATGAGACATCGTTTTAAAGTTGTTTTTGAGAACAATAATATGGGTTTATAACTTGCTAACATTTATTATGGACGTGCCTTTCTTTCAGACGGTTTTATTGTGTTGGACGCAATTTATGATTTCAATCATAACACTAGTGCCTTTATGAGTCAAAGTTGCATGAATAATGATTCAGTTATGTGGCATGCTAGACTAGGTCACATTGGTGTTGACCGAATGAACAGGTTGGCAAAGGAGCGGGTATTAGGAGAATGCTCCAAATTTGAATTGCCGACCTGTGAATCTTGTCTAGCTGGAAAGGCAACTAGAAAACCGTTCGGAAAAGCCATTAGGGCTACTTCTCCTTTAGAACTAATTTACTCGGATATTTGTGGACCTTTGAATGTGCGTAATAGACATGGACAAAGTTCCTTCATCACATATATTGATGACTACACTAGATATGGTCATATTTATCTTATTTCTCACAAGTCAGAAACTCTAGAATGCTTTACGAGATTCATGAGCTTGGTAGAGAATCAATTGGATAATAAGATAAAAACTCTCAGAACGGACAGAGGTGGGGAGTATCTCTCCATAATGTTCAAGGAGTTATGTGATGAAAAGGGGATATCTAGACTATGCCTTATACTCCTCAGCAAAATTGTGTTACCGAGAGAAGGAATAGAATGTTGCTAGACATGGTTAGATCCATGATGGCGCATGCGAGCTTGCCAATTTCGTTTTGGGGAGATACTCTAATGACTGCAGCCTATATCCTCAATAGAGTTCCAACAAAATCGGTTCCCTCAACTCCATATGAGTTATGGACAGGACGGAAGCCTGATTTTAGTCTGCTGCGTCCTTGGGGATGTGCGGCATACATTCATTCTACTAGTCACCGATATGGAAAACTTGGACCTAGAGGTGAAAAGTGTATCTTTGTAAAATACAGTGATCTCTCCAAAGGTTATGTTTATATCGGGTTAGACGAGAATGAAAGAAGGACGGAACTGGAGTCTAGGGATGCCACATTCTTAGAAAATCATTTTCCAACTCTTGCTGGAGCTATCAAAGAGTCAGTGGACTTCTTTGAACAACAAGATGAGGACATTGCCTTTCCACGGGATCTGGAAGTTGAACATGAGGTTCCACCAGTCAATCCTAGTGGGAGTAGCAATGCTGAGGATCTGATAGCTCTCACGGATGATGAGCCATCAGATACCCATCTGCATCGAAGTAAACGTGAGCTCATTCCTCGTAGGCGGTTTTGCTTAGAGGAAGAGGCCCTCATGATAGCTCAAGAAGAAATTGATTATGAATTATCTGGGATGACAGTAATCGATGAGCAAGAACCGGAGACCTTGAAAGAGGCTTTGGAAGGTCCAAATGCGAAAGAGTTGTTAGAAGCTATAAAGGAAGAGTTGGAGTCGATGAAAGTGAATCGAGTCTCGGACTTGGTCGACTTACCGCCGAACCGAAAGGCCATTGGGGCCAAGTGGATCCTCAAGATTAAGAGGAAGGCGGATGGATCTATTGATAGATTCCAGGCTAGACTGGTAGCTAAAGGCTACACCCAAAGAGAAGGCGTGGATTTTGAGGAAACTTTTTCACCCGTGGTTATGTTTGCCTCCATCCGCCTTCTACTAGCTATTGTAGCTCAGATGGACTTAGAGCTTTACCAAATGGATGTAAAGACTGCTTTTCTCAATGGAGAACTTGAGTAGGAGATCTATATGGATCAACGTCAAGGTTTTGAAGTCAAAGGACAAGAACGCAAAGTGTGCAAGCTCAATAAGTCCTTATATGGCTTAAAACAAGCGTCTAGACATTGGAACATTCACTTCCATCAAGTTATATTAGAGAATGCGTTCTCTATGCTTGAGGAAGATCACTATGTGTACGTTAAGAGATCGAATGGTAAATTTGTCTTTCTGACCTTGTATGTTGATGACATACTCATGGCTGGCAATAGCAAAGAGTTGCTGAAATCCACTAAAGAGTGGTTGTCCTCCACGTTTGATATGAAGGACATGGGTGAAGCTAGCTACGTCCTTGGTGTTAAGATTGTTGGAGATAGGTCCAAGAGACTTCTGGGATTGTCTCAAGAGACTTATATTAACAACGTCTTGAAGAAATACCATATGGACAAATGTAAACCAATCGACACTCTTGTTGCGAAGGGTTTGCACTTAAGCTTTGATAAGCATCCTGATACTCCTGAAGAGAAGTCCAAAATGAGCAAGGTTCCATACTCCAATGTTGTGGGAAGCCTTATGTACGCTATGATGTGTACTAGGCCAGACATTTGTTATGTTGTGGGCATGGTGAGTCGATACCAGTCCAGCCCAAGCTTGGAGCACTGGAAGGCAGTCAAGAGAATCATGAGATACCTTAGAGGAACGAGTAACTACATGTTGTGTTACCAAGCATCAGATCTCCGCATGATTAGCTATACTGATGCCGATTGGGCTGGAGACATTGATGAAAGGAAGTCTACCTCTGGTTATGCTTTCTTGCTGGCTAATGGGGCCATCTCATGGTCCAGCAAGAAACAAACCTGTATAGCCCTATCGACTATGGAAGCAAAGTATGTTGCATGCTCTGCAGCAGTACAAGAGGCAGTTTGGTTAAGGAGGTTCTTACAACATACTGGGCTAGTAGAGACATCTGATGAGCCTGTTGTTATCTATTGTGACAGCATGGCTGCCTTTTGTTATGTGAAAGACCCCAAATATCATGGAAAGACCAAACATATATAGGTTAGTTATCATTTTGTGAAGGACATCATAGCGAGAAAGGAAGTTGTGTTAAGACATGTATCTACTAGTCTTATGGTAGCTGACCCTCTTACCAAGGCTATAGCTAAGGACTCGTTTGTGTCTCATGTGAAGTCATTAGGCTTACGCAGACTTTGATGTATTGGCATGTCTAACTTCCTTTTATGAGTGATTGTGTTTTCCTTTCGACTATATATGTTTGGTTGATGTAGTTGTTCTAGCATAAAATATTATTCTGTCAATAGGCTGAAGAATGCTCACTCACACGAGCATTCGCCTCTGGCGCTTTTGATAGCGAGCAGAGATGAGACTGATCATGAGGAGATATTGTATGATAGATCCAGAAGAGTTCATGATAGGATAATCGCCTTGATTAGGAATCAAGATGAGATCCTCTATGTTGGTGAGGATTGACATGAATGATCCCACGATTCATGTGACCTATAGAAGCCAAGTGCGAGCATCACATGTGGCGCCAGGTGGCACCTGTATCATGTTAAGGCGACAATGATGAAGCTCGGGTCAGGCGCAGAGGGGATGCGACTGGACTAAGACTTGTATGGTGTTGAGAGACAGACATACTGTTGTGTACAGTATGATCCACCATAACATGTTTGTCATACAACATGTGCTGAGCGACCATTGGGAAGTGAAAGGATGGATCCCTGCTCCTTCACTGTGTGAGTCCAAGACTTGATTGTCATTAGTTACCCTCAGTGACCTTCGACGACACCATGAAGCAAAGAGTTGATGTGGGTACTTTGGGATGTTATCTATGACTATGAGAGATTCGGTCTAAAGAGGCATCTTCGGGAAAGGAGTCAACTCTGAGTGTAATGGTGGTTTGGGGCGAAGGGAAAGGTTTGACTCGACTGCACTAAAAGTATTTGCTGGGCCCAACTGTATTGGATACAGTAGCAAGTACCTTGAGGACAAGAAGGTATTCTCTCCGAGGGATCGAGATACCGTTCATGTCAAGTGAGTTTCTGAGTAAACCTGGGAACTGTGATGTGCATTTGACTGTTTATTTATTGGTTTTTGAGGATGTTGTCATTCTGCCCTTCTAGTAAGGTTTCTAGTTTGAGACTCCAAATTGCAGGTACATCATGAAGGGAATGTGTTTTAAAAGTTTTACTTTTAAATGTCAATTATTATGAATTGAATGAGAAATCATTTTGTTCCTTGTTTATGTTATTCGTCTTTTAGAAGTGTTAAGGAAGAGGCTCTTGGTCCTTAACCGTAGAGCTCTAAAAGATATTGGTTTACATAAAACAAAAGGTATTCGCAATGATGGTAATTAACGTGGGACATTAATTACCGAGTTAAGATTGTCGTGTTGGTGATAGATCATTGTAGCTCTACAAGTGAGTGACAACACGGGTACACAAAAGAGGAAGATATTATTTTTGTATACTGAATAGACCTAATAAGTAAAACATTATAGAATTGTGTTTTCTGTGTCATTAATGTTTTACTGTGTCTTTGGTCCTTTGATATGAGACTTATATCCGATCACTTAAGAATTGCTTAATTAGACTAGTGTCTTGAGCTATCGATGAGTGTAGTGTAAAGGCATTGGTTGGTTAAGTATGACTTTTGTTGGAGAAGATAGTTAGTCAAAAGATTATCATTGCCCCTCTTAAATGAGTGATGATATTAGTGGGCCCCGTGATAAAGCAAAGTTATAATGTGCACAATGTGATTTGAGTTAAGTCACATATTTATAATTGGCTTAACGAGATAAAAAAATGAATACTAATACAAAGATGACACAATACTACTTTGTGTGTATTCTTAATATCATGAGGCAAGGGACGGACACAAGTGGTGCACTCCATCACTGAATGGATCGGGTTTTGGTTCGAGTGGAATTAAGACATCTAACTAATTGGGAGCTATAATGTGTAGCTAGATACCGCTTATAGCTTGTGATATTAAGCTCTTAATATCACTGCCAACTTAGTCTAGATCCTCCCATAGGTCACACCGCAAAAACTGGGAAACAAGAAGCTTGATTTTTGGTTCATATGATGTGTCGGGTTTCTTATAGAAAACATGACACATGTGGTGAACAAGTAAAATCAATTATGTTGTATATAACATAATTAGAATCATGATAAATTCATATGAGATGCATATATTATGGGGTGCAATAATTTATTATTGCATAGGATAATATATTCCATAAGTTGTGAATTTGCTAAAACCCCTAAAGTTCAAATTTTGTTGGAAATAAATCCAAAATTTGAAAAGGCAAAATCGGGTAGAAGTTCGGTAATCCGTTATGGTTCGGTCGACCGAAGGATCTGTGGATCGGTCCACCGAACGTGGAACAGATGGTCAAGTTGATTGACCGAACTTGACCAAAGTGCCTGGAACTCTGGATCAGTGTACCGAACCAGAAACGGTCCACCGAACAATGTCCAGTTCCGATATATTCGGTTAACCGAATGGCACTCGGTCAAAGACGCGAATTCGTCTGAACGGTTAAGAAGAATTTTTCTCCTTAAGAATCGATCATCCGTCAAGTGCACGGAAATTCGAACGTCACATATTCGGTTAACCGAGTATGTCTCGGTAGACCGAGTCTCGATCCATTTTCTGCCTTTGATAATTAAGAGATTAATTTGATCAATGGTTGGATTAGCTCCAAACTTGGTCAAACATTTTGGAATTAGTTTGTGAGAGAAAATATCAAGAAAACATTGCTTAAGAATAGCCATGATTGAGAATAAGATTGGAGCCTATAAATAGGTCCTTATTCTCCTTAATTATGTTAGAAGTTTGCTAAATATTTTCTCTCCTAAATTCACCACTAAAATCCACGAAAATTCTCTTAGTTTTCTAAGTCTTTGGAAGGAGAAATCTCAGAGATTAAGGAAGGGGTTTGTAGCTACATTCTAAGCTAGTTTGGAGATTGATTGGCTAGCTCCTTTCTCTCCAACCTTGTTTAGGGCTTCGGTGAACACTCGGAGGCATCCGGCGCAACGGGAAGCGACGATCGTCTTCCTCAACGTCTCTGGAACATCAAGAAATTTTAGAGAACTTCTAGGTATGAATTTCGGAGTCCCTTGTGTTTGTTTTAATAAGTTTTGAAACTAGTTATTAAAACAAACCGATACATGCATGAAATAAATCGTAGAAAATTGTAATTGATCCTTATTATACATAAAAATTTCGAAAAAATATATGTATAATTAAACATGAAATCCTACAGTGGTATCAGAGCTTAGGGTTCAATTTTCTTACGATTTAAGGCTGTAAACGAATTTAGTTTACCATATAGGATTTAAACAATTCGGTTTACCGGTTTTTTCGTCTATGAATGTTTTGTTGATATAATTCTCTATAATAATTTGTTCTAAATGTTTTAAGTGTTTTAAAACATGCCATGTAATTATTGGAATTAAGATTTAGACATTAGTCTAAATTACAATAATTTCGTTTTATAAGGAAATGATTATTTTGTAAGAGAATCAACAATACCGAAAAACTGCGGTTCATCTTTCCATTGGAAATTGGATGCACAGCGGTTCAAAATTATTTTTGAACTATGGATGGATGAAAAACGTTTTTAATGGATTTCACAATATTTTTCAAAGAATTGTTTAAGATTCTAGGTGATTGATAAACTAGATTGCATAGTTTATAGCGATATTGCGTGCATGGATGCTCGAGTTGTTTTGCAGGAATTGTGAGTTTATATGTTCCAAATCAGCAACTATGAATGTATGTGATAATTATTATACAGGGGCTTATTTATATTTAAAAGCCAAAATTCTCTTTCCATCTTTTAGATAATTGCATATGCATATGAGAGGTTTTACATAGGACTTGCACTAGTCGGTTTTTTATCGAATATGAGGAGCATGTTTATTTTCTGTAAAATCTACATCTCCAGTGCAAGAGGAAGTCGCCGTTGTAGCGCATCGATCGAGGATCAAGGATCGAAGGGAACATATAAACTCACACGATGTGGATTGTGTGAATGGTTTAATTTCTGTTTTTATCTTGCTATGCATGTGATGAATGTGTTGAATGTTAGGATGTGTATGAATGATAATATGCATGATAACCTAAAATTTTGAATCACATGTTAATATATGAAATTGTCCAACAAAAATTAAGAGTAATTTTCCTTCTTATTTCATCCACTAGCAGTCATTGATCGAGGGATACTCTGCTCGCCCTTAGCGGGAGATAGCACCCTCCATCTTTGGGAATAGTGGGAGATATAATGGTTGTCTATTGTTGTGCCACGATTAAATATATGAGGTGCGCTTCACCCTAGTGAACCCCAAGTATTTTTAGTTGTGAATACAATGGATAAACGTATCTCGTATCAAATGAAAATAAGTTTTCTTAACATTACCTAGAGCCCTCGCTCGGTTTTGGGAAAACGTTTTTCTTACGAGGATAGGTTGCATTCCCTCATAATTAAAACGACAAGAATCACAAGAGTTTGAAGATGCTAATGTTGCTAAAATTCAAAAAGGTTGTGATTAGAAAGAGTTTTTCTTACCTTGATATTGTGATGTATTCGATAGCCCTTAGCTAGTCTATATTGCAATTAATGGGATCTTAGATTGCTGCATTTATGGGCAAAAATTTTATTTGCAGTATTTACATTTATATTCGATATATATGTATGTGTTTTAAAACATAAAATTGGCATTAAAACCTGTATGATTTATTTTGTAGAAAATGTCGAATATCCAACCTATCGTACGATCCATGATAGAAACACACCCTTTAGCAAATGATGGCTCAAACTTCATTAGTTGGCAACTCAAACTCAACATCGTGTTAAAGTTTGAGAAACTATCTCACATTTTGGAAGGTCCAATCCCTAAATGGAATGAGAGATTAACCGATGAAGAGAAAGAGGCTAAAGCCAAGTGGGAAGACCAAGAGAACCAAGTTCACGGTCTTATGCTAGCATCCATGGGTGACTCGCTTCAAGCGAAATACTTGGATTCGAAACCCAAGAAGGCCATGGAGGCTTTATCTAAGATGTTTATAGATAGTTCCCGAAAGGATCGCTATAAGACCACCATCGCACTCACAAGGTGTCATATGGCGGAGGGAACATGAGTATCTATGCATTTTCTCACGACGCAAGGATACCTTGAGAAGTTGGCAAAGCTATCTTCAGCAATGCCCGAGGACATTGCTGAAGATATGATTCTTGGCTCTCTAGCCCCGTCCTTTAAGGACTTTGTGATGCACTACCACGTGCGTGAAAAAGGGGTGAGTCTTGAGGAGCTGCACAACGCGCTCAAAACTGCTGAAGTTGAGATGGGCAAGGGTAGGGCAAGCAGGTCCTTGCCGTCCATGGGAGGAGCCAAAAGATTGGTAAAGGAAAGGGCAAATCTACCAAAGTGGTTCAATCAAGAGCAAGGGAGTAGGAGGTGCTCATAAGACGTAGTGCTTTCACTACGGTGAAAAGGAACACATCCGACCAAATTGCCCCAAGTACAAGGAAGACCCTGACAACGGAGTGATTGAACGTCGGCGCCCCAATAAGGCCAAAGGTATATTTGTTATTGAAATAAATTTAGCCACCTCTGTCCAGGATTGGGTAATTGATACCGGATCTTGTGCTCACATAGTTTCTAATGTGCTGCTACTCGTGGATAGGAAGGAGCTCGTGAGGAACGAGGTAGAATTGAAGGTCGGAAATGGTGCGAACGTTTCTGCGGTTGCACAAGGTTCTGTGATGCTTCAATTATGTAGTGGTTTAAATTTATGTCTAAAGAATGTTTATTATGTGCCTTCGATCAGCAAGAACATTATTTCTGTGTCATGTTTAGATATGGATAATTTTAATATAAATGTTTCAAATTCTTGTTTGTCTATATCGAAGAATGGTGTTTTCTATGCAAATGCATTCATAAGGAATGGTCTCTATTTGCTTGAATTGAATAATAAACAAATCTTTAATATCAATAACAAAAGACTTAAGACCACTCACGAGAATGATACTCTCTTGTGGCACTATCGTCTTGGTCACATAAATGAAAAACGCATCAAGAAATTGCAAGAATCTAACCTTCTTGGTCTACTTGATTTTAAATCATTGGAGACGTGCCAACCATGTTTAATGGGCAAGATGACCAAAAAGCCTTTCAAGAAGAAAGGCCCAAGGGCGAGTGGCTTGTTGGATTTGATACATTCCGATGTATGTGGTCCAATGAGTACTAGTGCACGAGACGGTTTCAGGTACTTCATTACGTTCACGGATGATTATAGTCGCTATGGCTATGTTTATCTAATGAGAAACAAAAGTGAGTCCATTGAGAAGTTCAAAGAATTCAAGAATGAAGTAGAGAACCAACTCGACAAGAAAATCAAGTCTCTTCGAACGGATCGTGGAGGTGAGTACTTAAGTGCCGAATTTGACTCATACCTAAAGGAGTTTGGTATTATACCTCAACTCACCCCTCCCGGTACACCTCAGTGGAATGGGGTATCCGAAAGGAGGAATAGGGCATTGCTCGACATGGTTTGGTCAATGATGAGTCATGCGGAATTAACTCTTTACTTTTGGAGTTATGCACTACAAACTGCGGCTTACACACTAAATAATGTTCCATCCAAATCCGTGGAGAAAACTCCTTATGAGATGTGGAGTGGTAAAACACCCAAGCTCAATTTTCTCAAGATTTTGGGTTGTGAGGCTTACGTCAAGAAATTGATGTCGACCAAACTTCAACCAAAAGCGGATAAATGCTTCTTTATTGGTTATCCTCGTGAGACAAGAGGATACTACTTTTGGCATATCACCTCCAATGGAGTGATTGTAGAGAGGGATGCCACATTTCTGGAAAAGGAATTTCGGGAGAGAGTAAAAAGTAATGGGAGTAGAGTTGTGCTTGAGGAAACTCAGGATACTCCATAAGATCATGACATGAATGATGACATTCAAGATCATGAAGGCCCAACCGAGATTCCTTTGGTTTGTGGGAGCATGAGTGAGAGACCCTCGCAAGAAATTGTGAGAGAAACTCAATCTTCCCCACCAAGTGTACGTTCAAGAGTTGAACGTGAACCCACTCCTCAAGAAATTGTGGAAGAAGTTCGAGAGACACAAGAAGAACCAAAAGAACTAAGAAGGTCAACAAGGGAAAGGAAGAAACCCGACTTGTATTTGGGACTTCATGAAATCATGGTACTAGATACCAATGATCCCTTGACCTTCCAAGAAGCAATGGAAAGGGAAGACTCCAAACTTTGGCTCAAGGCCATGGAATCCGAAATAGAATCCATGTATGATAATCAAGTGTGGAACTTGGTTGACCTTCCTCAAGGGAAAAGGGCCATTCAAAATTAATGGATTTTTAAGAGGAAGATGGATATGGATGGGAACTTGACAACCTACAAAGCAAGGCTTGTAGCGAAGGGTTTCACTCAAGTTCAAGGAATTGACTATGATGAAACTTTTTCACCGGTTGCCATGTTCAAGTCTATTCGGATTATGCTCGCTATTGCCGCATTTCATGACTATGAAATATGGCAAATGGATGTCAAAACGGCATTCCTTAATGGGAACTTGGAGGAGGATGTGTACATGGTACAGCCTCAAGGTTTTGAAGATCCAAAGTATAGTGAGAAGGTATGTGATTGACATCATTTCATGCTTATATTTGTATCTTATATCCATTATCTTACACCTAAGCAATGCTACGTAACGAGTTTTATGTTTAGTTTTCAGAAATAAAGAGGTTTGAAGAGAAGAGCCATGAAAGGACCCAAAAGCAGGAAAAAGGACTTAATTGTGAAGACCTGGGGACTAAGATGCAAGGGAGAAGGACCTGATCGTAAGACCAAAGGACCTAAGAGCAAACCAGGAAACTCCACACCATCATGGGGAGTATTTTGCCAATTCGATTCGGGTCGGAGCTCCAACAAACCAACCAGATGCATCCAAGACCAAGAAACACAACAAGGAAGGCCCACAAACAAATCTAGACGGATCTGGATCATATAGGCCGCCAATTGGCGGTCTGGATTGGCCCAGATCCACTTAATTTTCTCCTGGACTTGTATTAATGTGTGCTTAGTCTATTTTTGGTATTGGTTTAGTCCCACATCGGGGGATTGTCCCGGATTAGCTTTTTCCATACTTATAAATAGAACTCTTCACCTCCCATTGTATCTATCTCTCTCTTTGGTGGTCACCTTCCCTACTAAGAGTGAAGCCTTGAAGCAAAACTCTGGTGGAGGAAGAGCTACTTGTAATTGAGTGAGTTAATAATAGAAGTTTTCCTTTAATTGTGTTGTTTCTCTCTTAGTTTAATTTCTTTCCATATGCATGTTTGCTTGTTTGTTTTGTTTTTCTTGCTTGATTAGTATAACTTTCATTTCAGTATTATGCTTTCTTTTGTTAATATCGTTAGTGTAATGAGTAGTGAGTAGTTTCATCCCCATTTGGGGGGTGGAGAAATATGTGATATAATCATGTAGTGTATTAAGTGTGTGTTATTTTTATCCCTTGAGCTTTATATGATTTCCATAACCATCTAATGGGTCTCCACTCTTATCTTTGATATGCTAATGCTCTTGAATGAAGCTTAGCTTATGCTTTGATTAGTGAACCTATTTTATGGGGAATGATAAGGTTAGGATATGGATGAAGTTAATATTGGAAACACAAGTTGGAGTGTATGAGCTCTTGTTGCCTTTACCTTAGCTAATGTCTTGTATGTTTTAATGATGTAGTCTTATCTTAATTCATGTGGAGGCATAGGAGGGTCTAGTCTTTATACTTGAGTTCATGTAGCTTCATTCCAACTATTGTCTTGTATGTTTTAATGATGTAGTGAAATCTTAATTCATGTGGAGGGAAAGTTGGATGTAGTTTTATGATTTCATGCACTACATGTTGTGAGGAGCTTAATTACACACACACCACACACACACATCTTTATGTTCACATCATTTCTCTACCCCCTTTGGGGTTTAGTTTTATCGTTTCTTCTCCATTTCATTTCAGCTTTGTAGTTTAGATTAGTGTAAGACATCTTTATCCCTTTCTTTACCTCTCGCCTTCGCACAAACCAAGTGTCGACACATCTCCCACTGGACGACCCGTATTTGCCACCGCTTCAACGCGGTCGTGCACTTGCGGTTAAATATAAAACGAGATCAATCAAGTTTTTGGCGCCGTTGCCGGGGAGGTGCTCTGTCCAGACGTTGGTTTGGACGATTCGAGGGGTTTTTAATTTTTTGTTTTCAGTTTTTCTTAGTTTCAGGGAACCAGAAGATCAAGGGGAGGCTACTGGAGAAGTTTGAGGAAGAGAAGACCTAAACAGACCGCCAATCAGCGGTTGAAGACCGCCAATTGGCGGCCTGGTGAGAGTTTCTTGCCTTGAAATTTTTTCTGGTAGTTTTGTTCTTCCATTTTGTTATCTGGGAGCTCTATTTTGCATGCTTTGACTTCTGGTTTGCTCCCAGATCATTAATCACTCCCCCGTTAATCAACTTGGCCCTAAAATCCAAAGCAAAAGACTAGACGTTCTTATTTGTTTAGGTCACGCATCATGTATTGACTTGAGCATATAGTTGTCTTTTCTTTTAGCTTTAATTTCAGTTGTTGAGTGTTGGTGTAAGGTACGCATTTCCTACACTCATTCACGCATCTTGTATGCCCATGCATTAGTTAGTAGGATTTGCATCAGGACAAGAGTGAGAGAGCGTTTGATTGGAGCGATTGATTGCTAGATCTAGGATCAAATCGCTACTAAGGAGGGGCTGTCCCATAAAAGATAAGGTGGGGGATTTCATCACCCTTTCCTTGGCCCCAAAAACCACTCTTAATAAAGCCTTAACTAAAAGCAAGTAGACATTGGCCCTAGGATTGCGGGCGCACTAGGAGAGTAATCTAGTCGAGACCGTCATGACCTGATCGGCGTTGCCTACCTTGTCGATAGTAGGAGGTACTGGATCTCCGGATCTGGTATCACTTGCTGGGCATTGTGGTCCTCGTTGTAGGGAGGTGAGACGTGTCGAGGCTAGTGACCTCGAAGTTAGGCGTCGTCTAGCCTAAGGACCCCTTGCCTTACATTGTTTATGCCGTGCTTGCTAGTTAGGCTTCTTCCTGATCCCACTACCCTCGCTAGCTCTAGGGATTCTTCCCTCCTCACCTGAGTCCTCTCCTCATCTATTCTCTACGTTTAGTCTCCTCCTCTAGTACACCTTCTGTTGTGTGTTTGTTAGAGTCGAGTCGAGCATTTTATGCGAGGTTAGGCTCGTTCTGGTGAGAGCGCTCGACTCGAGAGAGTGCATTCTGCTGAGATGGACGGTCTTGGTGATCGACCATCTCCGCCTCGTGCTCCTTTGGAGCAAGAGGCCGAGTTGTCTCGCGGTGGTGAAGGAGACCGGGTGCCATACATGGAATACCTCGGTCCACTTCCGCCACCACGTAGACCTCCTTTTCCTCCTCCTCTGACTCGAGAGGAAGGGAGATTCGGTCAGGATCGAGTTCTGGGTGCACCACCACCTTTAGCTCGACATGATAGACCGATGACTTTGTGGGAGCGGACCCATCCTGTTCGGGCCGCGCAGCCTTCTTGCATAGTTGTTCCCCCTGCTCGCGGGAACAACTATGAGGTGAAACCTCAATATGTGAGCATGCTTCCAACCTTTACTGCCAATAAGGAGGATCCGTATATCTTTATACGCGAATTCGAGGAAGTATGCTCCATGTTCAAGCTTCAACAGCTTGACGAGGATTCAGTCCGGTTGAGGATGATTTCTTTCGCATTGAAGGATAATGCGAAGAAATTGATGTATAGCCTCCCGGCGAGCTCGATTCGGTCATGGGATGACTTTGTGACCGTCTTTCTGAAGAGATTTTTCCCTCAAAGGAAAACTCAACAGATACGGCACCAGATACATCAAATGTATCAGACCGAGACCGAATCGTTTCATGGTTTCTTTGAGAGGTTCAAGGACCTTCTCCAGCAGTGCCCTCGTCATGGACTTGAGCTATGGCAGCTCTGCCAGATTGTTTATGAGGGCATCAACTACAACACCCGCACATTGTTGGAGTCGATGTGTCAGGGTGACTTCCAAATGAAACCCATCGAGGAGGCATGGGACACTTTTGAGTCCATGGCTGAGCGCACCTTCGAGTGGGACACCATGAGAGAGCCACCAGCCGCCAGGTCTTCTGGTCGAGCTGGATCATATCATGTTGAGTCGACTATCGCGTCTGCGGCGAAAATGGCTGCTCTCATGCGTAGGATAGAGAGTTTGGAGATGGACCGAGCTCCTGTAGCTCAGGTCGCTACTCCCGGGTGTACTAGGTGTGGACTGTCGGGACATGATGACTTGGAGTGCGCTTACGCTCCAAGGGATACTGAGCATGCAAATGCGATGTATCAACAAAGGCCCCGAAACGACCCGTACAGTCATTCCTACAACCCGGGATGGCGTAACCATCCTAACTTCTCTTGGGGGTCTAGTGGAGGACACGTTCAGAGCTCGCACGCTCAACCTCAACCTCCACCTTATCAACCTCCACGCCCATCGGCGACCTACCAACCCCCACATCAAAGGTCTCAGCACCAAAATTACCAACCTGGTCAGGCCTCTTCGTCGGGTTATTCTAACTAGACTCCACCACCTCAGCGGGTTGACCCCAAGGACCCTTCTAGTGATCCGACCCTTCAAGCGTTCATGCAGAGCATGCAAAGCACAGTCAAGGCTTTGGAAATGCAAGTTAGCCAATTGGCTCATCAATTCCATGAACGCGAGAAGGGTCAGTTCCCGAGTCAACCTGTGGTAAATCCCAGGGGTCAGCCTGCTCATGCTAGGCAAAATGTACACAATGTTGAAAGTGACCCTTCCCAACATGCTAATGTTGTTCATACCTTGAGATCGGGAAGGGTCGTTGACAACAATGTGAAAATGTCGGAAGCCAACCCTGTGGGCGAGACTTCCAAGGAGAGTCTTGAGCCTGTCAAGGAACCTAATTCTAAGACTCCTCCTCGTGATTCTTATGTCCCCAAGGCACCATTCCCTCATCGGTTGACTAAAAAAGGTGATGAGCATTCGGATAAGATCGTTGAGGTACTTAGGCAAGTAAAGGTCAACATCCCGTTGTTGGACGTTGTTCAACAAATGCCACCGTATGCCAAGTTCCTCAAGGACCTTTGCACCACCAAGCGAAAAACAAATGTGCCTAAAAAGGCCTTTTTGGCCGCCAATGTGAGCTCCATATTGACACAACCCATGAATGTCAAGTACAAGGACCCTGGTTGTCCAACTGTCTCTTGCATGATTGGGAATGTGACCATCTCTCAAGCTCTATTGGATTTGGGGGCATCTGTGAATCTCCTGCCATATTCAGTCTATGTCAACCTTGGGATAGGCGATCTTAAACCAACGAGGACAACCCTCCAGTTGGCTGATAGATCTGTCAAAATCCCACGAGGGAGTGTGGAGGATGTCCTTATCAAAGTGGGTGAGTTCGTATTTCCAGTTGATTTCATCATCTTGGATACCGAACCCGTGTCCAAGCCACAAGGACAGGTTCCTGTGATCCTTGGGAGGTCATTTCTTGCGACATCTAATGCTTTGATCAATTGTCGCAATGGCTTGATGAGGTTGTCTTTTGGAAACCTCACGGCGGATTTCAACATCTTCACTCTTGGTAAGCAACCTGGGCTCTTCGACGACACTGTCGGAGCCAATTTCATCCAGGACACGGATGAGCCTGACTCATTAGGCATGTTCGACTCACATCGACATATTATTGAGGTGCCTAATGATCAGGTTGCGAGTGAAGAGGATCTTGAGGAATCTGCCAGCATATCTCTGGACGAGGAGGCACATCTGGGTGCTTGCTCCTCTTACCCCGTGGCCCTTGAGGCACTTGAAAGTAACTCTGAATCCGACAAGGACCCACCTCTGGTCGAGCTTAAACCGCTCCCCGATAACCTAAAGTACATCTTTTTAGGGGATAATGAGACCTTGCCACTCATTATTGCTTCTGATCTTGAAAAAGATCAAGAGGTTGCCCTCAAAAGAGTACTCTTTGAAAACAAAGAGGCAATCGGGTGGTCCTTGAAGGATATCAAGGGAATTAGCCCTGGTATTGTTCAGCATCGGATCCACATGGAAGAGGATTCTAGGCCCCGCAGGGACCCACAACGGAGATTGAATCCTGTACTGAAGGAAGCCGTCCGAAAGGAGGTTCTTAAGTGCTTGGATCATGACATAATCTATCCTATGTCTGATAGTTCGTGGGTGAGTCCTGTCCATGTGGTTCCCAAGAAGTCAGGCGTGACGGTTGTGGAGAATGAGCATAATGAGCTTATCCCGACACGCCTGCAAACTGGCTGGCGAGTTTGCGTTGATTATCGCAAGCTCAATGCGGCAACGCGGAAAGATCATTTCCCATTGCCATTCATTGATCAGATGTTGGAGAGGTTGGCCGGACATGAGTATTATTATTTTCTTGATGGATACTCCGGTTACAACCAAATTCCCATCGCCCCCGAGGATCAAGAGAAAACCACATTTACTTGTCCCTTTGGCACGTGTGCCTACCGTCGCATGCCCTTTGGGTTGTGCAATGCGCCGGCAACATTTCAAAGGTGTATGATCAGCGTCTTCTCCGATATGGTTGAGCGTTTCCTTGAGATCTTCATGGTCGACTTTTCCATATTTGGCGCTTCCTTTTATGAGTGCCTTCATCACTTGAGCCTTGTCCTCAAGCGATGCCGTGAGAAGAACCTCGCTCTCAATTGGGAGAAATGTCACTTCATGGTGAAGCGAGGGATTGTACTTGGACATGTGGTCTCAAGTAGGGGAATTAAGGTCGATCCCGCCAAAGTGGGTATCATTGCTAATCTCCCACCGCCACGTAATGTGAAGGATATCCGCGCCTTTTTGGGGCATGCTGGATTCTATCGGCGGTTCATTCGGGATTTTAGCAAAATCGCTCGACCTCTCACCGCCTTGTTGGCTAAGGATGCCATTTTTGAGTTCACACCGGATTGCCACCATGCCTTTTTGACCTTGAAGAAAGAGTTGACTTCAGCTCCCATTATTAAGGCACCGGTGTGGACTGAACCCTTTGAGTTAATGTGTGATGCATCTGACTCCGCTGTGGGAGCAGTGCTTGGGCAACGATTGGACAAATTGCCTCATGTGATCTACTATGCCAGTAGAACACTCAATGATGCCCAATTGAACTACACTGTGACCGAGAAGGAATTCTTAGCGATCATATTTGCTTTGGAGAAATTCCGGTCGTACTTGATTGGCTCCCACGTGACTATCTATTCTGATCACACAGCCATCAAGCACCTCATGGCGAAGAAGGATGCAAAATCCCGACTCTTGAGATGGATCTTGTTGTTACAAGAATTCGATCTCGAGATTCGGGACAAAAAAGGGTGTGAAAACGTTGTACCTGACCACTTGTCTCGTCTAGAGACGACCAACCCACAGGACCAAATCATTGACGATAAATTTCCTGACGAGCAGTTGTTCACGATCGAAGATAACCCTTGGTTTGCCGACATCGTGAACTACCTCGTGGCCGAGCAACTTCCTGTGGGTTGGTCAAAATCTGACCAATCCAAATTTAGATCGTATGTCAGATTCTTTCACTGGGACGACCCCTACCTATTCAAATACTGCTCTGACCAAATTTTCAGGCGGTGCGTCCCAGATTCCGAGTTCCAAAGTGTACTCCACTTCTGCCATTCTAAGGCATGTGGAGGACACTTTGGAGCAAAGAAAACTGTTGCCAAGGTGCTCCAATCTGGATTCTACTGGCCCACTCTTTTCAAGGATGCTTACAACTTTTGTAAGCAATGTGATAGGTGCCAGCGCCTTGGCAGGATTGGTCGACGTGACATGATGCCTTTGCAAAATGTCCTTGTTGTCGACATCTTCGATGTGTGGGGCATCGATTTCATGGGTCCCTTCCCGAACTCGTTCGGGAATGTTTACATTCTGGTGGCCGTTGACTATGTGTCTAAGTGGGTTGAGGCTATACCCACAAAGACCAATGACAACAAGGTGGTCACCAAATTCTTGAGGGATATTTTTGCGCGATTTGGTACTCCTCGTACCATAATCAGCGATAGGGGTACCCACTTCTGTAATCACTCCTTTGAAGCGCTTATGAGGAAATATTTGATCACCCACAAGCTTGCGACCCCATACCATCCGCAAACTAGTGGGCAGGTCGAAATCTCTAACCGTCAATTAAAGTAAATTCTTGAGAAGACGGTTAGTTCCTCGAGGAAGGATTGGTCTACCAAGTTGAATGACGCATTGTGGGCTTTCCGCACCGCGTACAAGACCAATTTGGGTATGTCCCCATATCGGGTAGTGTACGGCAAGGCTTGCCACCTACCCGTCGAGCTTGAGCATCGTGCATTCTGGGCGATCAAGAACCTGAATATGGATCTTGATCAAGCAGGAGTACAACATAAGCTCGACATTGTGGAATTAGAAGAGCTACGCAAAGATGCATACGAGAATGCCAAAATTCATAAGTCCCGAGCCAAGATGTTTCACGATCGCATGATTATGCGAAAAGTGTTTACGGCCGGGCAGAAGGTGTTGCTCTACAATTCCCGGCTTCATCTGTTTACGGGGAAGCTCCGCAGTCGCTGGTCTGGCCCGTTTATTGTCCAAACCGTTTATCCTCATGGAGCGGTTGAGATCTTGAACCCAGGGAATGGGGACGTGTTCAAAGTTAATGGACAACGCCTCAAACCCTACTTGGAGGGGGCACCAGCCGAAGTTGAGGAGGTCATGTTCCTTCATGAACCTCCCTCGCACTCAACCATTCATGCTCCCACATGAGGGGTTGAGCATTCATTTGTACATAGTTATTAAAAAAAAGTACAATAAAAGACTCCTTCAGTGAGCATCGATTGTTGTGAGTCCCAACCCTTGTGTATTTGGGCTCCATTTCTTTCACGTATTTGTATCCTTTCTTTAGCATCTCACAGGTTTTGAGGGAATTCGGGTTATGTCCATCAACATGACCTTGCACGTCCCTTTTGTACTTCATGTTGGTGAGATCTCTCCTTGTTTCATGCATAAATCCATGTAGTTTCATGCTCACATTCATTGAGGACAATGCATGAAGTAGGTCTGGGGGGGTGTTTTACGTGTGTACATAGTCGAGTCTTTTCTTTTGATTTTGTTTTCTTTTGTTTGCATTTTTAGGGTCATGTTAGTGTGCTGCGTTTAATATCGATATATCTGCTTGCCATGATCCTTGGGTGACTTGTCTTCTTTTGCTTGCCTAGTGCTTCAAAATTTTCACATTTCTTTCAAAATCTTCATGTGTTTTCGAAAGAAAATGTTTTGTGGGTTTTGCGTGTGTTTAGCATGTGCAAAACCGTTGAGAGGCAAAGTAAAAAGAAAGCTCCCAAAATTGTCTTGAACTTGATGCATTAGGATATCTAGTACGTGGCTTTAGGATTTATCGAGTCGTTAGGATGCACCCCAGTTTTCCTTTGGGGGTGAGTAATCATAGGGTTTCAGTGCTCAAACATTCAAAGAAGTCCACCCTGAACCTAGTGAGTCAATAATTCGTGTTTGTTAATTTAGGAAGTTTGTTGTAGTCAAGGACCCTCTTAATCTTGTTGTGAGACATTAGTGTAGGGGTTTTGGTTCATGTGTAGATAAGAAATAAGTAAGTAGATGTTCTCTCTTCTCGCACGGCTCCTATCACTTGGGAAAGTAGGTCTGAGGGGACTTTGTGCCTGGTGCTTTCGAGTCATCTGACTTGGGATGCGCCGACCGAACTCCCGTTACACGGGTGGTAGGGATTGCCCTATGTGGAGATTTGGGGAAAGGTGTACGTGATAGTGTAAGTCCTCATGGGCAATGATGCACGAAACCTGACCCTGGGAGAATGAAGCGCCAACTAATAAAAAGAAAAAGAAAAAAAAAGTGAAAAGAAAGAAAAAAAATAATATAAATAATATAAAAAAATGGTAATGCAAATAAGAACCTTAATGGACCTTACACTTTGTATCACTTGAGGATGTTGAGGTTGTCCATGTCTTTCACCTAATTCCTTATTAAACTTGCACGAATGGTTCATTAGGCTAGGTGTGGACTGATCACTTATATAGAGTCGGCCCGCAGCATTACAACGTCCACTGATCGACAAAATTTGTCCAACGAGTCGAGGTCTAGATTGAATAATGCATCTTGTTCGGATTTTGTGGGTATATCCGCTGAAAACCCTCAGGAGACAACACTCCTCCTCCTTGGCAACAAGGAGGTTTAACGGCTTGTTGCACGTGCTAAGTGCAACCGTGATTCCTACGAAAGTGAGTTAGGATTTCTTGTTTTTCGTTTGCTTTTCTCTTTCTTTGTTTTGCTCGGGACTAGCAAAAACTTAGGTGTGGGGGTATTTGATTGACCTTATTTCATGCTTATATTTGTATCTTATTTCCATTATCTTACACCTAAGCAATGCTACGTAACGAGTTTTATGTTTAGTTTTCAGAAATAAAGAGGTTTGAAGAGAAGAGCCATGAAAGGACCCAAAAGCAGGAAAAAGGACTTAATTGTGAAGACCTGGGGACTAAGATGCAAGGGAGAAGGACCTGATCGTAAGACCAAAGGACCTAAGAGCAAACCAGGAAACTCCACACCATCATGGGGAGTATTTTGCCAATTCGATTCGGGTCGGAGCTCCAACAAACCAACCAAATGCATCCAAGACCAAAAAACACAACAAGGAAGGCCCACAAACAAATCCAGACGGATCTGGATCATATAGGCCGCCAATTGGCGGTCTGGATTGGCCCAGATCCACTTAATTTTCTCCTGGACTTGTATTAATGTGTGCTTAGTCTATTTTTGGTATTGGTTTAGTCCCACATCGGGGGATTGTCCCGGATTAGCTTTTTCCATGCTTATAAATAGAACTCTTCACCTCCCATTGTATCCATCTCTCTCTTTGGTGGTCACCTTCCCTACTAAGAGTGAAGCCTAGAAGCAAAACTCTGGTGGAGGAAGAGCTACTTGTTATTGAGTGAGTTAATAATAGAAGTTTTCCTTTAATTGTGTTGTTTCTCTCTTAGTTTAATTTCTTTCCATATGCATGTTTGCTTGTTTGTTTTGTTTTTCTTGCTTGATTAGTATAACTTTCATTTCAGTATTATGCTTTCTTTTGTTAATATCGTTAGTGTAATGAGTAGTGAGTAGTTTCATCCCCATTTGGGGGTGGAGAAATATGTGATATAATCATGTAGTGTATTAAGTGTGTGTTATTTTTATCCCTTGAGCTTTATATGATTTCCATAACCATCTAATGGGTCTCCACTCCTATCTTTGATATGCTAATGCTCTTGAATGAAGCTTAGCTTATGCTTTGATTAGTGAACCTATTTTATGGGGAATGATAAGGTTAGGATATGGATGAAGTTAATATTGGAAACACAAGTTGTAGTGTATGAGCTCTTGTTGCCTTTACCTTAGCTAATGTCTTGTATGTTTTAATGATGTAGTCTTATCTTAATTCATGTGGAGGCATAGGAGGGTCTAGTCTTTATACTTGAGTTCATGTAGTTTCATTCCAACTATTGTCTTGTATGTTTTAATGATGTAGTGAAATCTTAATTCATGTGGAGGGAAAGTTGGATGTAGTTTTATGATTTCATGCACTACATGTTGTGAGGAGCTTAATTACACACACACCACACACACATCTTTATGTTCACATCATTTCTCTACCCCTTTTGGGGTTTAGTTTTATCGTTTCTTCTCCATTTCATTTCAGCTTTGTAGTTTAGATTAGTGTAAGACATCTTTCTCCCTTTCTTTACCTCTCGCCTTCGCATAAACCAAGTGTCGACACACCTCCCAGTGGACGACCCGTATTTTCCACCGCTTCAACGCGGCCGTGCACTTGTGGTTAAATATAAAACGAGATCAATCAAGTGCAAGCTTCAAAGATCCATTCATGGATTGAAGCAAGCATCAAGGAGTTGTAACAAACACTTTGACGAGGAAGTGAAGAAGCTTCACTTCATTCAAAGTAAGGAAGAACCTTGTATATACAAGAAGGTTAGTGGGAGCCATGTAGTATTCCTAATCTTATATGTCGATGACATATTGCTCATGGGTAATCATATTCCTTTGCTTGAGCAAACGAGAAGTTCATAGAAATCGGCATTCTCAATGAAAGATATGGGTGAGGCTCAATACATCTTGGGAATCAAGATATATCGAGATAGATCCCGTAGACTCATTGGCCTCAGTCAACGTGCATACATTGACAAGGTCTTGGAGAGGTTCAAGATGAACAACTCCAAAAAGGGCAGTGTGCCAATGAGTTTGGGTGTGCAACTCAAGAAGTCTCAACGTGCGCAATCACGTAAGGACTTAGAGTACATGAAGGATGTCCCTTATGCTTCGGCAATTGGGCCGATCATGTATGTGATGACTTGCACCAGACCCGATGTCTCGTATGCTCTAAGCGTGACAAGTCGTCACCAATCCAACGCAGGTCCTGAGCATTGGACTGCGGTCAAGAATATCCTGAAGTACCTTAACCGGACTAAGGATAAGATTCTTGTTTATGGAGGACAAAGGGAATTGATAGCCGAGGGTTACTCGGATGCGAGTTTCATGAGTGATCCAGACGATAGAAGGTCGCAACCAGGATATGTCTTTCTTCTGAATGGTGGAGCTATGAGTTGACGTAGCTGGAAGCAAACCACTACGGCCGATTGAACAACCGCTTCAGAAGTAATGGTTGTCGCTGAAGCGAGCAAGGAAGGAGTGTGGATCAAGAAGTTCCTTGAAGAGCTTGGAGTAGTTCCCAAGAGCGAGGGACCAATTGAGCTATTTTGCGATAATAGTGCATCTATCTCGCAAATCAAGGGTCCTAGATCACACCACAAAGTGAAGTACATGGATCGTAAGTACTTCGTGACGCGTGACCTCATCGACGAAGGCAAAATAAATCTATTATGGGTGGACACCAACAGTAACACAGCTGATCCATTCACAAAACCCTTATCCCAAGCCAAGGGCGAAATACATTTCGAGTCCATGGGATTGAGGAACCATGTAGATTGGCTTGATGATTGATATGTAATAGGGTTTACCCTAGTTATTATTGTTTTATACATTGAGTATGGATATGAAAGAAAACTTTAATAACAAGTGGGAGATTGAAGGGAATGTGTTCTAAAAGTTTTACTTTTAAATGTTAATTATTATGAATTGAATGAGAAATCATTTTGTTCCTTGTTTATGTTATTCGTCTTTTAGAAGTGTTAAGGAAGAGGCTCTTGGTCCTTAACCGTAGAGCTCTAAAAGATATTGGTTTACATAAAACAAAAAGTATTCGCAATCATGGTAATTAACATGGGACATTAATTACCGAGTTAAGATTGTCGTGGTGGTCATAGATCATTGTAGCTCTACAAGTGAGTGACAACACGGGTACACAAAAGAGGAAGATATTACTTTTGTATACTGAGTAGACCTAATAAGTAAAACATTATAGAATTGTGTTTTTTGTGTCATTAATGTTTTACTGTGTCTTTGGTCCTTTGATATGAGACTTATATCCGATCACTTAAGAATTGCTTAATTAGACTAGTGTCTTGAGCTATCGATGAGTGTAGTGTAAAGGCATTGGTTGGTTAAGTATGACTTTTGTTGGAGAAGATAGTTAGTCAAAAGATTATCATTGCCCCTCTTAAATGAGTGATGATATTAGTGGGCCCCTTGATAAAGCAAAGTTATAATGTGCACAATGTGATTTGAGTTAAGTCACATATTTATAATTGGCTTAAAGAGATCAAGAAATGAATACTAATACAAAGATGACACAATACTACTTTGTGTGTATTCTTAATATCATGAGGCAAGGGACGGACACAAGTGGTGCACTCCATCACTATATGGATTGGGTTTTGGTTCGAGTGGAATTAAGACATCTAACTAATTGGGAGCTATAATGTGTAGCTAGATACCGCTTATAGCTTGTGATATTAAGCTCTTAATATCACTGCCAACTTAGTCTAGATCCTGCCATAGGTCACACCGCAAAAACCGGGAAACAAGAAGCTTGATTTTTGGTTCATATGATGTGTCGGGTTTCTTATAGAAAATATGACACATGTGGTGAACAAGTAAAATCAATTATGTCGTATATAACATAATTAGAATCATGATAAATTCATATGAGATGCATATATTATATGGTGCAATAATTTATTATTGCATAGGATAATATATTGCATAAGTTGTGGATTTGCTAAAACCTCTAAAGTTCAAATTTTGTTGGAAATAAATCCAAAATTTGAAAAGGCAAAATCGGGTAGAAGTTCGGTAATCCGTTATGGTTCGGTCGACCGAAGGATCTGTGGATCGGTCAACCGAACGTGGAACGGATGGTCAAGTTGATTGACCGAACTTGACCAAAGTGCCTGGAACTCTGGATCGGTGTACCGAACCAAAACGGTCGACCGAACAATGTCCAGTTCCGATATTTTCGGTTAACCGAATGGCACTCGGTCAAAGACGCGAATTCGTCCGAACGGTTAAGAAGAAATTTTCTCCTTAAGAATCGGTCATCCGTCAAGTGCACGGAAATTCGAACGTGACATATTCGGTTAACCGAGTATGTCTCGGTAGACCGAGTCCCGATCGATTTTCTTGCTTTGATAATTAAGAGATTAATTTGATCAATGGTTGGATTAGCTCCAAACTTGGTCAAACGTTTTGTGGGTGCATATAATGCATTTTGGAATTAGTTTGTGAGAGAAAATGTAAAGAAAACATGGCTTAAGAATAGCCATGATTGAGAATAAGATTGGAGCCTATAAATAGGTCCTTATTCTCCTTAATTATGTTAGAAGTTTGCTAAATATTTTCTCTCCTAAATTCATCACTAAAATCCACGAAAATTCTCTTACTTTTCTAAGTCTTTGGAAGGAGAAATCCTAGAGATTAAGGAAGTGGTTTGTAGCTAGATTCTAAGCTAGTTTGGAGATTGATTGGCTAGCTCCTTTCTCTCCAACCTTGTTTAGGGTTTCGGTGAACACTCGGAGGCATCCGGCGCAACGGGAAGCGACGATCGTCTTCCTCAACGTCTCTGGAACATCAAGAAGTTTTAGAGAACTTCTAGGTATGAATTCTGGAGTCCCTTGTGTTTGTTTTAATAAGTTTTGAAACTAGTTATTAAAACAAACCGATACATGCATGAAATAAATCGTAGAAAATTGCAATTGATCCTTATTATACATAAAAATTTCGAAAATATATATGTATAATTAAACATGAAATCCTACACATCATCGGTCGCACAACCCATTTGTCCGTATGATCGGAAGGGTACATGTGTCGGGGACACAGATGGTCGTGTATCGAGGATACATGATCAGAGAGTTGCGTACTGTGGATGTGTACTTGGAGAGAGGAGTAGTTGTATGTATTAGGGATATATAAATATGTGTCGGGGACACATAAGGAGGTGACATATTGCCATTGTGTGATTGTATGTATCAGGGATATATGCATATTTGTCGGGGACAAAAAAGCAGATGACATGTTGTTATCGTGCTGTTGTGCAAGTGGGAGATATTGGATTAATCTAGGATTAATAAGTTATTTGCCCAAAGCACTGACACATGGCGCGTCCCTATTGGACTACACATTTAGGGTTTAGGGTGGAGCCATCTATATAAGGAGGGGAGCCTCCCATTGGAGAGATTTGATATCATGTGCAAAACCTTAGCTTCCACCCTAACCTAGCCGCCACCTCCCTCTCCCTCAAATCCGTCCCTTCCACCAAGTAGGACTCTTGGGTTGTGGATTTGTTCTTCTCCAAGAGAGTAGAAGATCGGCTGGTGCTCAAGAAGACTCCACGAGGTGATCGTCGATTCTTCTTCCGCTGCCACAGGTTCTCTCCACCAAAGGTAAATCCGAACCTGTAGACTAAATCGTAGTTTGCTAACAGAAACAAGGAGAGAGGGAGAGATGGAGAGAGAGCTAGAAGGAGAAGGAGAAGGAGAGAGAGGAGTGGTGGACAGAGGAGGTGAGAGTGAGAAGGGCAAGGAGAGGGTGGAGAGATGGAGAATTAGAGAGAACAATAGGGAAGGAGAGAGAGGGAGAAGGGGAGAGATAAGGAGGGAGTGAAACGGAGAAGGGGAGAGAGTGAATTACAGCGAGAAGTAGAGGGGGGAGAGAGAAGGAGGCTATGAATGTAGGAAAACGAGAGAGACAAACAGAAGGAGAGAGGGCAAAAGAGTGAGGTAGTCGGTAAGTGAGCTAGATGGAGAAAGACAAGGAGAAGGAGAGAAGGAAAGAGGGAGAGAGATGGAGAAGTAGAGATAAAAGGTAAGGAGAGAGAGAAGGGGAACAAGAGGAGTGAGAGAGACTGAAGGTGACGAAGAGGAAAACAAAAGGGAGGAGGAAAGAGAAGGGCAAGCGAAGTAGAAGGAAAGAGATGGGAGAAAACGAAGGGGGGAAATGAGGAAGAGGGGGAGGGAGAAGAAGGAGGGAGGAGGTGAAGAAGGAGATGAGAAGGGGAACAAGAGAGAGGACAATGAGAGGGAAGGAGAACGACGGAGAGAAGAATAAGGGCACGCAGGGAGAAGGAGAAGGGGAGAGTAGATAAGGAGAGAGAGAGAAAGACAATGGGAGTGAGAGGGGAGGAGAGCGAGAAAGAGACGAAGAGAGGAGAGATAGAGGAGGAGAAGAGAGAACGAAAAAGTGGAGAAGAAGGAGGAGAGCGAGAGAGTACGACAGAGTGATAGGGGAGGGGAGAGAGAGATGGACAAGGAGAGAGAGGTAGAGGGAGATAGGGGAGGGAATGAGGAAGAAGGAAAGAGACGGAGAGAGGGAGAAGAACGGAGATGGGAAGGAGAAGGAGAGGGAGGGAGAGAAGCAAGAGGAGAAGGCAAGCGAGGGAGAGAGAGATAGGAAGAAGAGAGAGACGGAGAAGAAGGAAAAGGGGAAAAAGAAGCAGAGGTATTGAAGTAGTGGAGAAAGACAGAGGGGGAAGAGGATTGACGATGAGGAGTGAAGGATAATGAGGGAGAAGATAGAAGGGAAGAGAGAGGAGTGGGATGGAGAGAGCGCGAGATAATAAGAGAGTGAAAAACAAGGAGAAGGAGGGGGGAGAGATAAGGAGACTGTGGGACGAGAGAGAAGGAAATGGGGAAACAAGGAGAGATGGAGAGAGAGAGCTAGAAGGAGAAGGAGACAGAGGAGAGGTGGACAGAGGGCGAGAGAGTGAGAAGGGCTAGGAGAGGGAGGAGAGATGGATAAGTAGAGAGAACAATAGGGAACGAGAGATAAAGGGAGAAGGGGAGAGATAAGGAAGGAGTGAAACAGAGAAGGGGAGAGAGTGAGTAAGAGCGAGAAGTAGCTGAGGAGGGAGAAGGAGACTGTCAATGAAGGAGAAAGAGAAAGAGAAGGAGAGAGGGCAAAAGAGTGAAGGAGTCGGTAAGTGAGCTAGATGGAGAAAGTCAAGGAGAGAAGGAAAGATGGAGGGACATGGAGAAGTAGAGATAAAAGGTAAGGAGAGAGAGAGGAGGGGAGAGAGATCTGGACAAGGGGAGAGAAGTGGAGGGAGATGGAGGAGAGCGGGGATGGGAAGGAGAAGGAGAGAGGTTGAAAGAATGAGGGAGTCGGTAAGTGAGTTAGATGGAGAAAGACATGGAGAAGGAGAGAAGGAAAGAGGGAGGAAGAAGGAGAAGTAGAGATAACAGGTGAGGAGAGAGAGAAAGAGATAGAAGGAGAACAAGAGGAGTGTGAGAGAGTGAAGGTGACAGAGAGGAAAAGAAAATGGAGGAGGAGAGAGAAGGAGAAGCGAAGCAGAAGGAGAGAGACGAGATAAAGGGAACGAGGGAAAGGAGGAAGGGGGAGGGAGAAGAAGGGAGAGGAGGAGACGAAGAGAGGGAGAAGAGCAGAGATTGGAAGGACAAGGACAGGGAGGGAGAGAAGCAAGAGGAGAAGGCAAGCGAGGGAGAGAGAGAGACAGGAAGAAGAGAGAGAAGGAGAAGAAGGAAAAAGGGAAAGAGAAGTATTGAAGTAGAGGAGAATGAGAGAGAGGGAAGGAGATTGACGACGAAGAGTGAAGGATAAGGAGGGAGAAGATAGAAGGGAAGAAAGAATCAGAGAGAGGAGTGAGAAGGAGAGAGCACGGGACAATAAGAGAGTGAAAAACAAGGGGAAGGAGAGGGGAGAGAAGGGGAGTGTAGGACGAGAGAGAAGGAAATAGGGAAACAAGAAGAGAGGGAGAGATGGAGAGAGAGAGAGCTAGAAGGAGAAGGAGAGAGAGGAGAGGTGGACAGAAGGGGGGAGAGTGAGAAGGGCAAGGAAAAGGAGGGGAGATAGGGAAGTAGAGAGAACAATAGGGAAGGAGAGAGAGGGAGAACGGGAGAGATAAGGACGGCCTGAAATGGAGAAGGGGAGAGAGTGAATTAAAGCGCGAAGTAGAGAGAGGATAGAGAAGGAGACTGTGAATGAAAGAAAAGGAGAGAGAGAAAGAGAAGGAGAGAGGGTGAAAGAGTGAGGGAGTCGGTAAGTGAGCTACAACGAGAAAGACAAGGAGAAGGAGAGAAGGAAAGAGGGAGGGAGAACGAGAAGTAGTGGTAAAAGGTAAGGAGAGAGAAAGAGAGAGAAGGAGAACGAGAGGAGTGAGAGAGAGTGAAGGTGACGGAGAGGAAAAGAAAAGGGAGGAGGAGAGAGAAGGACAAGCGAAGCAGAATGAGAGAGAGATGAGAGAAAGAGAAGGAGGGAAAGGAGGAAGAGGGGGAGGGAGAGGAAGAAGAGAGGAGGAGAAGAAGGATATGAGAAGGAGAACAAGAGAAAGGGAAGTAGAACGATGGAGAGAAGAATAAGGGCACGCAGAGAGAAGGAGAATGGGAGAGTAGGTAAGGAGAGAGACCGAAAGTTAATGGGAGTGAGAGGGGAGGAGAGAGAGAAGGAGACGAAGAGAGGAGAAATAGAGGAGGAGGAGGAGGAGAGAGAAGGAAAGAGGGGAGAAGAAGGAGGAGAGCGAGAGAGTACGACAGAGTGAGAGAGGAGGGGAGAGCGAGATGGACAAGGCAAGAGAAGTAGAGGGAGATGGAGGAGGGAACGAGGAAGAAGGAGAGAGAAGGAGACGGAGAGATGGAGAAGATCGGAGATGGGAAGGAGAAGGAGAGGGAGGGATTGAAGCAAGAGGAGAAGGCAAGAGAGGGATAGAGAGTGACAGGAAGAAGAGAGAGAATGAGAAGAAGGAAAAGGGGAAAGAGAAGGAGAGGTATTGAAGTAGAGGAGAAGGAGGGAGAAGGGGAGTGAAGGACGAGAGAGAAGGAAATGTGGAAAGAAGGAGAGAGGGTGAGATGGGAGAGAGAGCTAGAAGGAGAAGGAGAGAGAGGAGAGGTGGACAGAGGGGGAGAAAGTGAGAAGGGCAAGGAGATGGAAAAGAGATGGAGAAGCAAAGAGAACAATAGGGAACGAGAGAGAGAGGGAGACGGGGAGAGATAAGGAGGGAGTGAAACGGAGAAGGAGAGGGAGTGAATTAGAGTGGGAAGGAGAGGGAGGAGAGAGAATGAGATTGTGAATGAAAGAAAAGGCGAGAGAGAAAGAGAAGGAGAGAGGGCGAAAGAGTGAGGGTGTCGGTAAGTGAGCTTGATGGTGAAAGACAAGGAGAAGGAGAGAAGGAAAAAAAGGAGGGAGAAGGAGAAGTAGAGATAAAAGGTAAGGAGAGAGAGAAAGAGAGAGGAGAACGAGAGGATTGAGAGAGAGTGAAGGTGACGGAGAGGAAAAGAAAAATGGGGAGGAGAGAGAATGACAAGCGAAGCAGAAGGAGAGAGATGAGGGAAATAGGAGGGAAAGGAGGAAGAGGGGGAGGGAGAAGAAGGAGAGAGGAGGAGAAAAAGGAGATGAGAAAGAGAACAAGAGAGAGGAGAAGGAGAGGGAAGGAGAATGACGGAGAGAAGAATAAGGGCACGTAGAGAGAAGGAGAAGGGGAAAGTAGATAAGGAGAGAGAGAGAAAGACAATGGGAGTGAGAGGGGAGGAGAGCGAGAAGGAGACCAAGAGAGGAGAGATAGAGGAGGAGGAGGAGAGAGAAGGAAAGAGGGGAGAAGAAGGAGGAGAGCGAGAGAGTACGACAGAGAGAGAGAGAGGAGTGGAGAGAGAGATGGACAAGGATAGAGAAGTAGAGGGAGATGGAGGAGGGAATGAGGAAGAAGGAGACGGAGAGAAGGAGAAGAGCGGAGATGGGAAGGCGAAGGAGAGGGAGGGAGATAAGCAAGAGGAGAAGGCAAGCGCGGGAGAGAGAGACCCGAAGAAGAGAGAGAAGGAGAAAAAGGAAAAGGGGAAAGAGAAGGAGAGGTATTGAAGTAGTGGAGAAGGAGAGAGAGGGAAGTAGATTGAAGACGAAGAGTGAAGGATGAGGAGGGAGAAGATAGAAGTGAAGAGAGAATCAGAGAGCGGAGTAAGAAGGAGAGAGCGTGAGACAATAAGAGAGTGAAAAACAAGGAGAAGGAGGGGGAGAGAAGGAGAGTGTGGGACGAGACAGAAGGAAATGGGGAAACAAGGAGAGATGGAGAGAGAGAGCTAGAAGGAGAAGGAGAGCGAGGAGAGGTGGACAGAGGGGGAGAGAGTGAGAAGGGCAAGGAGATGGAAAAGAGATGGAGAACTAGAGAGAACAATAGGGAACGAGAGAGAGAGAGGGAGAAGGGGAGAGATAAGGAGGGAGTGAAACGGAGAAGGGGAGAGAATTAATTTGACCAAGAAGTAGAGGTAGGAGAGAGAAGGAGACTGTGAATGAACGAAAAGGCGAGAGAGAAAGAGAAGGAGAGAGGGCGAAAGAGTGAGGGTGTCGGTAAGTGAGCTAGATGGAGAAAGACAAGGAGAAGGAGAGAAGGAAAAAGGGAGGGAGAAGGAGAAGTAGAGATAAAAGGTGAGGAGAGAGAAAGAGAGAGAAGGAGAACAAGAGGATTGAGAGAGAGTGAAGGTGACGGAGATGAAAAGGAAAATGAGGAGGAGAGAGAAGGACAAGCGAAGTAGAAGGAGATAGATGAGAGAAAGAGAAGGAGGGAAAGGAGGCAGAGGGGGAGGGAGAAGAAGGAGAGAGGAGGAGAAGAAGGAGATGAGAAGGAGAACAAGAGAGAGGAGAAGGAGAACGACGGAGAGAAGAATAAGGGCACGCAGAGAGAAGGAGAATGGGAGAGTAGATAAGGAGAGAGAGAGAAAGACAATGGGAGTGAGAGAGGAGCGAGAAGGATACGAAGAGAGGAGAGATAGAGGAGGAGGAGAGAGAAGGAAAAAGGGAAAAGAAGGAGGAGAGCGAGAGAGTACGACATATTGAGAGAGGAGGGCAAAGAGAGATGGACAAGTAGAGAGAAGTAGAGGGAGATGGAGGAGGGAAGGAGAGAGAGAACTAGAGGGAGATGGAGGAGAGCGGGGATGGGAAGGAGAAGGAGAGGGACGGGGAGACGCAAGAGGAGAAGGCAAGCGAGGGAGAGAGAGACTGAAGGAAGAGAGAGAAGTAGAAGAAGGAAAAGGGGAAAGAGAAGGAGAAGAAGGAAAATGGGAAAGAGAAGGAGACGTATTGAAGTAGAGGAGAAGGAGAGAGAGGGAAGGAGATTGACTACGAAGAGTGAAGGATAAAGGAGGGAGAATATAGAAGGGAAGAGAGAATCAGAGAGACGAGTGAGAAGGAGAGACCGCGAGACAATAAGAGAGTAAAAAATAAGGAGAAGGAGGGGGGAGAGAGAGGAGAGGTGGACAGACGGGAGAGAGTGAGAAGGGCAAGGTGAGGGAGGGGAGATAGAGAACTAGAGAGAACAATAGGGAAGGAGAGAGAGGGAGAAGGGGAGAGAGTGAATTAGAGCGAAAAGTAGAGGGAGGGGAGGAAGGAGACTGTGAATGAAAGAAAAGGAGAGAGACAGAAAGAGAATGAGAGAGGGCGAAAGAGTGAGGGAGTCTGTGGGATTCTGATCCTAATCCTATCCTAATTGTGTTTTGTTGATGTTTAGGTGGAGATTAGAGGGAGATGGTGATGGATGGCTTGGATTGAAGATGGATGGATGGAGGGTTGAGATGGAGAGGAGATGAGATGTGTGGTGAAGATGGAAGGAAGGGAATGGATGGTGAGGATGTGTTTTGGGGAGATATTTAGGAGGTTTCCCTCTCTCTCTCTCTCGTTGCTCTCTCTCTCACTCGCGATTCTCTCTCTCTCTCCTGCAGTGGTGGTCCGGTGAAGAAGAGGTGATCTCCGGCGAAGTCGAGTTCGGAGCCGTTGTGGTGGAGGTGAGTTGGTTGGTTGTTAGCTCATCTCGTAGTTTCCGTTTTGGTTCTCTCTCCCTCTACCTAACTCATTCTGTGGTCATGGTTGGGTGTTGGAGGTTGCCGGAGGTGGTGTTGTGGCTGTGGATCGTCGAGGAGGCGATTGATCGTCGTTTGGACGCGAGGTTCGTCGACGGATCATGATTTGGGGAGACATGCTCGTGGAGGCGTCGTCTCGGTTCTTCAAAGGCTTCTTCAAGCTCGTGTCACTTAAGTACCGTGAGTATTTGGAAGTCGACGGTAGGCCGTTCGGCTCGTCGCAAGTAAATGTGCAGCAGATTTCTCTGCCTGATCGGTCGACCGGTTGGTCCAAACGGTCGACCGTTCGTGAAGAGAATTCGGGTTCTGCCTCAAATCGGTCGAACGATGCCCTTGGGGCGGTCGACCGATCGTGCGTAGGAGGCAAGCCTGGTGAGATTCGGTCGACCGGACCCCCTTCGCCAGTCGACCGTGTGCACCGTCATGGGTCGGATAGGGCGTTCACCATCTAAACGGTCGACCGCCTCTATGACTGCGTCCGACCGTGACTTAAGTGGATTGAGTGGTCGGTTCGACCGAATGTGGTTTCGGTCGACCGGACCTGTGTGCTGAGCGTGGCAAACGCTCTGACGGAATTCGGTCGACCGAGGAGGTCTCGGCGTTCGACCGGATTTGTGGTGCAAGTGTGGGATTATTCCGTGGTGGGATTCAGTCGATCGAGAGAGCTCAGGTGTTCGACCGAATCCGTGGTAGAGTTGTGGGATTTTTCCCCTGGTGACATTCGGTCGACCGGGACCCCTTTGCAGGTCGACCGAATGGTCGTTGTTTCGTTGAACCTGGGAGTTGACCATCTAAACGGTCGACCGTCCCTTGACTTGGGTTCGACCGAACGAGTGTGGTTTGGGAAATCGGTCGACCGAGGGAGTGCCGGTCGAGCCGATTTGCCCTGTATTTCTTGATTCGGTCGACCGGGACTTTTGGTTCGGTCTACCGTTTGTGTCCAGTTTTGCACTATGGAGGTGCTGTCGTTGTGGTCGTCCGTGTGGGGCGAGTGTGGTGCCGATGTTCTTCCGGCAAGTGTGCTAGGGTGCACGAGTGTTGCGGCGGTTGGTTGAAAAAGACCTGGAGCCCCGTGACGGTGTGAGAGCTTGGGATTGGCTGAAAAAGGCCTGAGGCCCAGCTTAGAATTCTGGTGTTGCGGCCGTTGGTTAAAAGAGACCTGGAGCCCTGTAACTGTGTGAGAGCTGCGGTTGGTTAAAAAAGACCTGGAGCCCAGCTAGTCTGTGCGGGGTTGGTTGAAAAAGACCTGGAGCTCCGTAGTGCGTTCAGGTTGGCTGAAAAAGGCCTGGAGCCTGAGCAGGGACCGCGTGTAGCGGTTGGTTGAAAAAGACCTGGAGCCCTTAGACATTTGGGTTGGTTGAAAAAGACCTGGAGCCCTTGGTCGTGTCGTGGTAGTTGCGGTTGGTTGAAAAAGACCAGGAGCCAGCTTGGCGACGAGCGTGTGCTGCGGTGGTTGGTTGAGATTAGACCTGGAGCCCCGTGACTGTGGTGTGTGTTGTGGTTGGGTGAAAGAGCCTTGGAGCCCAGCCCGTTGTGATGCTTTTCTTGTTTAGTAGAATTGCATGCTAGGGTGTCTTTCAGTTCATGTTTTTAGAGTTTGGCATACGGGGTTTCCTTCTGGAAACTCAGGCATTGTTGAATGTTTACTTTCAGGCCGTGATCGGCGATAGGGGGTGGTGACCGCGGAAAGGAGCACCGCTACCGGATCCAGCTTTCTCTCAGTTGAGGTCGAGTGATTACTGCTTCAATTTGTATAGTCTTTTGATGTAATCACAACTTTTGAAATACTCTGATGTTTATATATATATATATATATATATATGTTATATATGTTGGTGCACCTGTGTTTAGTATTTGTGTGATATCCTCTGCTGATTGTGTGTTATTAAAATTTTAAATTTTCCGCTGTGTTGAGGATGTTACAACTTGGTACCAGAGCGGTCGGTTCCAGTGTCCTTATCCGAAGAAACCACCCTTAGAGTTTTAGAGTCTGCATTAGTTCATGCTTGCATGGTTTTGATGTGTGCTGTTTTTTTGTGTGTAGATGCCTCCGAGACGCGTGAGACCTCCCCCACGGGACCGTGACACCAGTGGGGATACTGGGAGTACAGACTGGGCTGAGGAGCGGCGGATGCTCTATGACACGGTGGGGCGATTGGGAGCGATGTTGGATCGCCAGTCAGGCAGAGAAGAGCCAGCAGCGGAAGGAGCGATGCTAGACCGCTTTATGAGACAGCACCCGCCTACCATTGATGGTAGAGGAGTGTCTGAGGCTGCGGAGGACTGGATCCTGAAGATTCAGGAGGTCCTTCGGGCGATTGATTGCCCGCCTGAGAGGCAGACAGGATTGGCAGCGTATGTGTTGGGCGGAGACGCGTCCCACTGGTGGAGGACCACATCTGCAGTGGTGTTTGAGGGCAGGACTGAGATCAGCTGGGAGGAATTCCTGCGGGAGTTCAACGAGCAGTATTTCCCAGAGCATGTCAGAGATGGGAGGCGAGAGGAGTTTATGACTCTCGAGCAGGGAGAGGCGACCCTGGCTGAGTATACCTAGAGGTTCAACGCGCTGGAGTGTTACTGTCCGGAGGTTTGCGTGATGTCGCTGCAGAGGGCGAGGAAGTTCATACGGGGGCTGAGGAAGCACCTCCGTACTCAGGTGACATACAGTATGCCACAGACGCTGGCCGATGCCGTGCGGTTTGCGACGATCATCGATTAGGATTACCAGCAGAATTATGCTGAGGCCAGGAGAGCACCGGGGATGGTCAGTGGACGTCCGGGTGCTCCGCTAGCAGGGAACCCGGGCAAGAGGCCCCGGATCGGAGGAGGTGGGCCACGCCAGCCTGAGGCGTGCAGAGGTTGTGGCAGAGTTCACTCTGGAGAGTTTTGGGGTCGTGGGGTTTGTCACGGGTGTGGCAAGCCAGGCCACTTTGTGCGAGATTGTCCGAGTGGGCCAGGCGGGTCCAGCAGGCATTCAGGGCCGCCAGCAGCAGGCAGAGGCGGAGGTCTCCGACCTTTTGCGACGCCACAGCAAGGTCAGAGAACTGGACAGGTCTTTACCATTCAGGAGGATGAGGCGAGAGAAGCCAGCACGGTGGTGGAAGGTACAGTCTTTGTTGCTGGGTTGAGTGCGAGAGTGTTGTTTGATTGTGGGGCCACACACTCGTTCATTTCGGAGCGATTTGCGAGCGTGTTGGGCGGTACCCCTACGATGTTGACTGCCACGTTGGAAGTCAGCACACCCTTGGGTCTTGTGGGCATTGTGGGGAGCTTCCTTCCCAGCGCCATGATTGTTTCGGATGATCAGGAGTTTCCGGTTGACCTGATCTTGTTGCCGATGGAGGACTTGGACGTCATACTGGGGATGGATTGACTGTCCCAGTACGATGTGCGAGTGTTGTGCCGGGAGAAGAAGATCCTGATCCCGAGGAAGGGTCTACCTGACGTGCTGATCAGGGGGACGAAGGATAGAGGAGGCAGAGTGATTGTATCAGCAGTGAGGGCACAGAAGTTGTTGCAGCAGGGTTGCAGAGCTTTCGTGGCCACTTTGGTAGTTCCAGATCGACATAGTCCGGGAGTTTCCAGAGGTCTTTGTAGATGATGTCTCCGGGTTGCCGCCTCAGAGAGAGATTGAGTTTGGGATCGACTTGGTAGCTGGGACTACGCCTCAGTCGAAGGCGCCGTATCGGATGGCACCTGCTGAGCTGGCAGAGCTGAAGAAGCAGTTGCAGGATCTGATGGATATGGGGTTTATCCGCCCAGTGTCTCGCCTTGGGGAGCGCCGGTACTTTTCGTGAGGAAGAAGGATGGATCGCTGCGGATGTGTATTGACTACAGGATGCTGAACAAAGTTACCGTTAGGAATCGGTATCCCTTGCCCAGGATCGAGGACTTGTTTGACAAGTTGCAGTCAGCACAGGTGTTCTCGAAGTTTGATCTGCGATCCGGTTATCATCAGTTGAGGATCAGAGAGGCAGATGTGCAGAAGACAGCTTTCAGGACGAGGTACGGGCATTACGAGTTTTTGGTGATGCCGTTCGGGTTGACGAACGCGCCTGCAGCGTTTATGGATTTGATGAACCAGCTATTCAGTCAGTGCCTCGACCGGTTTGTGATTGTCTTCGTGGATGATATTTTGGTCTACTCGCCAGATGTGGAGCAGCATCGAGAGCACTTGAGAGTTGTACTTGGCATTTTGAGGGATCATCAGTTGTATGTCAAGTTTTCGAAGTGCGAGTTCTGGCTGAGCAGTGTCGCCTTTCTGGGACACATCATATCAGGAGAGCGGATTCCGGTAGATCCAGCGAAGGTTGAGGCTGTTACACAGTGGCGAGCCCCGACGAGTGTGGCAGAGGTCAGGAGCTTTGTGGGTCTGGCAGGTTATTATCGCCGTTTTATCCAGGATTTCTCGATGTTGGCTTCGCCGTTGACGGCTTTGACGCGGAAGGGCGTTGAGTTCGTGTGGTCCCAGAAGTGCGACGACAGTTTCGAGGAACTGAAGAGTCGGCTGACAACTGCTCCAGTTCTGACACTTCCCAGTGGCAGTGGTGGGTTTGTGATTTACAGTGACGCGTCAGGCGTTGGATTGGGATGTGTACTCATGCAGCATGGGCAGGTGGTTGCATATGCTTTGAGGCAGCTGAAGGTGCACGAGAGGAACTACCCCACTCATGATTTGGAGTTGGCGGGGGTCGTGCACGCTTTGAAGACTTGGAGGCATTATTTGTATGGCGACCGATTCGAGGTGTTCACGGACCATCAGAGCCTGAAGTACCTGTTTTCGCAGGAGGAGCTGAATATGAGGGAGCGCAGATGGCTCGAGCTGATTAAAGATTATGATTTCACCATCTCGTACCATCCGGGGAAGGCGAATTCGGTTGCTGATGCTTTGAGCAGGAAGGTGGAGGTTACTGCAGCAGGTCTGTGTATCGAGGAGTGGAAGCTGCTTGAGGCGTTGACCGAGTGGAGACCATTCACCGATGAGTCGCAAGGTGCAGTGATTTTCGGGCTGAGAGTGGAGCCTCAGTTGGTCTCGAGTATTGTTCAAGCTCAGAGTGCTGATGATGAGTCAGCTGGGTTGTTACAGTTGGCTGCCAGAGATGGGTCAGACTTCAGTATTGGAGTTGATGGTGGGCTGAGGTTCAGAGGTCGTGTCTGGGTGCCGAAAGGAGGAGATCTGAGGAAGGACATTCTGGAGGAGGCGCATAGATCTCGTTATTCGATCCACCCGTGCAGCACGAAGATGTATAGAGATCTTCAGAGGAATTTCTGGTGGAGGAGGATGAAGACGGAGATCGCAGAGTTCGTGGACAGAAGTCTGATTTGTCAGCAGGTGAAGATTGAGCACCAGAGACCTGCGGGGCCGATGCAGAGGATCGAGCTTCCAGAGTGGAAGTGGGAGCACGTGACGATAGATTTTGTCACCGGTCTGCCGAAGACGAGAGGTTTCCATGACGCAATTTGGGTTATAGTCGATCGACTGACCAAGTCTGCGCATTTCTTAGCTATCTGGACCACTTTACCTCTGGAGGGTCTAGCTAAGTTGTATATTGAGGAGATCGTCAGACTGCACGGGGTGCCCGTGAGTATTATTTTGGATCGAGATCCGAGGTTCACTTCCAGATTCTGGGGGAGTTTGCAGCAGATCCTTCCCATGTGATTCAGTTGGAGGTTCCAGAGATCCATCAGGATTTGTCTCTTGAGGAGAGACCGGTGGAGATTGTGGATCAGATGGAGCATCAGTTGAGGAGGAGGAGGACCATTCCTATGGTGAAGGTTAGGTGGCAGCACCACAGTGAGCGAGAGACCACTTGGGAGATTGAGGAGGAGGTCCGGAAGGAGTTCCCGGAGTTGTTTCGTGAGCATCGGTCTTAATTTTGAGGACAAATTCTTTTAGGAGAGTGGATTGTGGGATTCTGATCCTAATCCTATCCTAATTGTGTTTTGTTGATGTTTAGGTGGAGATTAGAGGGAGATGGTGATGGATGGCTTGGATTGAAGACGGATGGATGGAGGGTTGAGATGGAGAGGAGATGAGATGTGTGGTGGAGAAGGAAGGAAGGGAATGGATGGTGAGGATGTGTTTTGGGGAGATATTTAGGACGTTTCCCTCTCTCTCTCTCTCGTTGCTCTCTCTCTCTCACTCGCGATTCTCTCTCTCTCCTGCAGTGGTGCTCCGGTGAAGAAGAGGTGATCTCCGGCGAAGTCGAGTTCGGAGCCGTTGTGGTGGAGGTGAGTTGGTCGGTTGTTAGCTCATCTCGTGGTTTCCGTTTTGGTTCTCTCTCCCTCTACCTAACTCGTTCTGTGGTCATGGTTGGGTGTTGGAGGTTGCCGGAGGTGGTGTTGTGGCTGTGGATCGTCGAGGAGGCGATTGATCGTCGTTTGGACGCGAGGTTCGTCGACGGATCGTGATTTGGGGAGACGTGCTCATGGAGGCGTCGTCGCGGTTCTTCAAAGGCTTCTTCAAGCCTTTCGGTATGTCAAGCTCGCTCACTTAATTACCGTGAGTATTTGGAAGTCGACGGTAGGCCGTTCGGCTCGTCGCAAGTAAATGTGCAGCAGATTTCACTGCCTGATCGGTCGACCGGTTGGTGCAAACGGACGACCGTTCGTTAAGAGAATTCGGGTTCTGCCTCAAATCGGTCGAACGATTCCCTTGGGGCGGTCGACCGATCGTGCGTAGGAGGCAAGCCTGGTATGATTCGGTCGATCGGGCCCCCTTTGCCGGTCGACCGTGTGCACCGTCATGGGTCGGATAGGGCGTTGACCATCTAAACGGTTGACCCCCTCTATGACTGCGTCCGACCGTGACTTAAGTGGATTGAGTGGTCGGTTCGACCGAATGTGGTTTCGGTTGACCGGACCTGTGTGCTGAGCGTGGCAAACGTTCTGGCGGAATTCGGTCGACCAAGGAGGTCTCGGCGTTCGACCGGATTCATGGTGTAAGTGAGGGATTATTCCTTGGTGGGATTCGGTCGATCGAGAGAGCTCGGGTGTTCGACCAAATCCGTGGTAGAGTTGTGGGATTTTTCCCCTGGTGACATTCGGTCGACCGGGACCCCTTTGCAGGTCGACCGAATGGTTGTTGTTTCGTTGAACCTGGGAGTTGACCATCTAAACGGTTGACCGTCCCTTGACTTGGGTTCGACCGAACGAGTGTGGTTTGGGAAATCGGTCGACCGAGGGAGTGCCGGTCGAGGCGATTTGCCCTGTATTTGCTTGATTCGGTCGACCGAGACTTTTGGTTTGGTCGACCGTTTGTGTCTAGTTTTGCACTATGGAGGTGCTGTCGTTGTGGTCGTCCGTGTGGGGCGAGTGTGGTGCCGATGTTCTTCCAGCAAGTGTGCTAGGGTGCATGAGTGTTGCGGCGGTTGGTTGAAAAAGACCTGGAGCCCCGTGACGGTGTGAGAGCTTGGGATTGGCTGAAAAAGGCCGGAGGCCCAGCTTAGAATTGTGGTGTTGCGGCGGTTGGTTGAAAGAGACCTAGAGCCCCGTAACTGTGTGAGAGCTGCAGTTGGTTGAAAAAGACCTGGAACCCAGCTAGTCTGTGCAGGGTTGGTTGAAAAAGACCTGGAGCTCCGTAGTGCGTTCAGGTTGGATGAAAAAGGCTTGGGGCCTGAGCAGGGACCGCGTGTAGGGGTTGGTTGAAAAAGACCTGGAGCCCTTAGACGTTTGGGTTGGTTGAAAAAGACCTGGAGCTCTTAGACGTTTGGGTTGGTTGAAAAAGACCTGGAGCCCTTGGCCGTGTCGTGGTAGCTGCGGTTGGTTGAAAAAGACCTGGAGCCCAGTTTGGCGATGAGCGTGTGTTGCGGTGGTTGGTTGAGATTAGACCTGGAGCCCTGTGACGGTGGTGTGTGCTGTGGTTGGGTGAAAGAGCCATGGAGCCCAGCCCATTGTGATGCTTTTCTTGTTTAGTAGAATTGCATGCTAGGGTGTCTTTCAGTTCATGTGTTTAGAGTTTGGCATACGGGGTTTCATTCTGGAAACTCAGGCATTGTTGCATGTTGAAAGAGAGAGATGGAGGAAGGAAGGACGAGAAGGAGAAAGAAGGAGACGGAAAGAGGGGGAAGAGCGGAGATGGGAAGGAGAATGAGAAGGAGAGGGAGGGAAAGAAGCAAGAGGAGAAGGCAAACGAGGGAGAGAGAAAGGAAGAAGAGAGAGAAGGAGAAGAAGGAAAAGGGGAAAGAGAAGGAGAGAGAGGGAAGGAGAATGACGACGAAGATTGAAGGATGAGGAGGGAGAAGATAGAAGGGAAGAGAGAATCAGAGAGAGGAGTGAGAAGGAGAGAGTCCGGGACATTATGAGAGTAAAAAGCAAGGAGAAGGAGGGGGGAGAGAAGGAGAGTGTAGGACGAGAGAGAAGAAATAGGGAAACAAGGAGAGAGAGAGAGGTAGAAAGAGAAGGAGAGAGAGGAGAGGTGGACAGAGAGGGAGAGAGTGAGAAGGGCAAGGAGAGGGAGGAGAGATGGAGAAGTAGAGAGAACAATTGGGAAGGAGGGAGAGTGGGAGAAAGGGAGAGATAAGGAGGGAGTGAAACGGAGAAGGGGAGAGAGTGAATTTGTGAGAGAAGTAGAGGGAGGAGAGAGAAGGAGACTGTGAATGAAGGAAAAGGAGAGAGAAAGAGAAGTAGAGAGGGTGAAAAAGTGAGGGAGTCGGTAAGTGTGCTAGATGGAAAAAGACAAGATGAAGGAGAGAAGGAAAGAGGAAGGGCGAAGGCGAATTGGAGATAAAAGGTAAGGAGAGAGAGAAGAAGAACGAGAGGATTGAGAGAGAATGAAGGTGACGGAGAGGAAAAGAAAAGGGAGGAGGATAGGGAAGGACAAGCGAAGCAGAAGGAGAGAGATGAGAGAAAGAGAAGGAGGGAAAGGAGGAGGAGGGGGAGGGAGAAGAAGGGGAGAGGAGGAGAAGAAGGAGATGAGAAGGACAACAAAAGAGAGGACAATGAGAGGGAAGGAGAACGACGGAGAGAAGAATATGGACACGCAGAGAGAAGGAGAAGAGGAGAGAGAAGGAGACAAAGAGATGAGAGATAGAGGAGGACAGAGAAGGAATGAGGGGAGAACAACGAGGAGAGTGAGAGAGTACCACATAGTGAGAGAGGAGGGGAGAGAGAGATGGACAAGGAGAGAGAAGTAGAAGGAGATGGAGGAGGGAAGGCGGAAGAAGGAGAGAGGAGGAGACAGAGAGAGGTAGAAGTACGGAGATGGGAAGGAGAAGGAGAGGGAGGGAGAGAACCAAGAGGAGAAGGCAAGCGGGGGAGAGAAAGACAGGAAGAAGAGAGAGAAGGAGAAAATAGAAATGGGGAAAGAGAAGGAGAGGTATTGAAGTAGTGGAGAAGGAGAGAGAGGGAAGGAAATTGACGACAAAGAGTGAAGGATGAGGATGGAGAAGATAGAAGGGAAGAGAGAATCAGAGAGATGAGTGAGAAGGATAGAGCGCGGAACAATAAGAGTATGAAAAGCAAGGAGAAGGAGGGGGAGAGAGAAGGAGAGTGTAGGACGAGAGAGAAGAAAATGGGGAAACAAGGAGAGAGTGAGAGATGGAGAGAGAGGACAGGTGGACAGAGGGGGAGAGAGTGAGAAGAGCAAGGAGAGGGAGGAGAGATGGAGAATTAGAGAGAACCATAGGGAAGGAGAGAGAGAGGGAGAAGGGGAGAGATAAAGAGGGAGTGAAACGGAGAAGGGGACATAGTGAATTAGGCGAGATGTAGAGGAAGGAGAGAGAAGGAGACTGTGAATAAAAGAAAAAGAGAGAGAAAGAGAAGGAGAGAGGGTGAAAGAGTGATGGTGTCGGTAAGTGAGCTAGATGGAGAAAGACAAGGAGAAGGTGAGAAGGAAAAAGGGAGGGAGAAGGAGAAGTAGAGATAAAAGGTAAGGAGAGAGAGAAAGGGAGAGAAGGAGAATGAGAGGAGTGAGAGAGAGTGAAGGTGATGGAGAGCAAAAGAAAACGGAGGAGGAGAGAGAAGGACAAGCGAAGCAGAAGGAGAGAGATGAGAGAAAGAGAAGGAGGGAAAGGACGAAGAGGGGGAGGGAGAAGAAGGAGAGAGGACGAGAAGAAGGAGATGAGAAGGATAACAAGAGAGAGGACAAGGAGATGGAAGGAGAACGACGGAGAGAAGAATAAGGGCACGCAGAGAGAAGGAGAAGGGGAAAGTAGATAAGGAGAGAGAGAAAGACAATGGGAGTGATAAGGGAGCAAAGCGAGAAGGAGACGAAGAGAGGAGAGATAAGGGACGAGGAGAGAGAAGGAAAGATGGGAGAAGAAGGAGAGCGAGAGAGGACGACAGAGTGAGAGAGGAGGGGAGAGAGATATGGACAAAGAGAGAGAAGTAGGAGGAGATGGAGGAGGGAATGAGGACGAAGGAGACGGAGAGAAGGAGAACAGAGGAGTGGCAAGGCGAAGGAGAGGGAGGGAGAGAAGCAAGAGGAGAAGGCAAGCGAGGGAGAGAGAGATAGGAAGAAGAGAGAGAAGGAGAAAAAGGAAAATGGGAAAGAGAAGGAGAGGTATTGAAGTAGTGGAGAAGGAGAGAGAGGGAAGTAGATTGACGACGAAGAGTGAAGGATGAGGAGGGAGAAGTAAAGATAAAAGGTAAGGAGAGAGAGAAAGAGAGAGAGGGAGAAACAACGGAGTGAGCAAGAGGCGAGGGGAAGCGAGGGAGAGAGAGACAGGAAGAAGAGAGAAGGAGAAGGAAAAGGGGAAAGAGAAGGAGAGGTATTGAAGTAGAGGAGAAGCAGAGAGAGCGAAGGAGATTGACGACGAAGAGTGAAGGATAAGGAGGGAGAAGATGGAAGGGAAGAGAGAATCAGAGAGAGGAGTGAGACGGAGAGAGCACAGCACAATAAGAGAGTGAAAAACAAGGAGATGAGGTCGGAGAGAGAAGGAGAGTGTAGGACGAGAGAGAAGGAAATGGGGGAAACAAGGAGAGAGGGAGAGATGGAGAGAGAGAGCTAGAAGGAGTAGGAGAGATAGGAGAGGTGGACAGAGGGGGAGAGAGTGAGAAGGGCAAGGAGAGGGAGAAGGCAAGAGATAATGATGGAGTGAAACGAAGAAGGGGAGAGAGTGAATTAGAGAGAGAAGTAGAGGGAGGAGAGAGAAGGAGACTATGAATGAAGGAAAAGGAGAGAGACAGAAAGAGAAGGAGAGAGGGCGAAAGAGTGAGGGAGTCAGTAAGTGAGCTAGATGAAGAAAGACAAGGAGAAGGAGGGAAGGAAAGAGGGAGGGAGAAGGAGAAGTAGAGGTATAAGGTAAGGAGAGAGAGAGAGAGAGAGAGAGAGAGAGAGAAAGAGAACGAGAGGAGTGAGAGAGACTGAAGGTGACGGAGAGGAAAAGAAAAGGGAGGAGGAGAGAGAAGGACAAGAGAAGACATGGAGAGAGATGACAGAAAGAGGATGGAAAGGAGGAATAGGGGGAGGGAGAAGAAGAAGGAGACGAGAAGGAGAACAAGAGAGAGGATAAGGAGAGACAAGAAGAACGACGGAGAGAAGAATAAGGGAACACAGAGAGAAAGAAAAGAGGAGAGTAGATAAGGAGAGAGAGAGAAAGACAATGGGAGTGAGAGGGGAGGAGAGGGAGAAGGAGACGAAGAGAGGAGAGATAGAGGAGGAGGAGGAGAGAGAGAAGGAAAGAGGGGAGAAGAAGGAGGAGAGCGAGAGAGTACGACAGAGTGAGAGAGGATGGGAGAGAGAGATGGACAAGGAGAGAGATGTAGAGGGAGATAGAGGAGGGAAGGTGGAAGAAGGAGAGAGAGGGAGACGGAGATAGGGAGAAGAGCGGAGACAGGAAGGAGAGTGAGGGAGAGAAGCAAGATGAGGAGGCAAGCCAGGGAGAGGGAGACAGGAAGAAGAGAGAGAAGGATAAGAAGGAAAAAGGGAAAGAGAAGGAGAGGTATTGAGTATAGGAGAAGGACAGAGAGGGAAGGAGATTGACGACGAAAAGTGAAGGATAAGGAGGGAGAAGATAGAATGGAAGAGAGAATTAGAGAGAGGAGTGAGAAGGAGGGAGAGCGGGACAATAAGAGAGTGAAAAACAAGGAGATGGAGGGGGGAGAGAGAAGGAGAGTGTAGGACCAGATAGAAGGAAATGGGGAAACAAGGAGAGAGGGAGAGATGGAGAGAGAGCTAGAAGGAGAAGGAGAGAGAGGAGAGGTGGACAGAGGGGGAGAGAGTGAGAAGGGCAAGGAGAGGGAGGAGAGATGGAGAGGTAGAGAGAACAATAGGGAAGGAGAGAGAGAGGGAGAAGGGGAGAGATAAGGAGGGAGTGAAACGGAGAAGGGGATAGAGTGAATTAGAGCGAGAAGTGGACACTACCACAATTTTACCCTTTAGCCATGGTAGTTATCCATGGCTGTAGCTAAGTATCCGTCGCTATGAAGCAACAGCCACAGATTTTTACCGTGGCTATTGCTGGCGTCACTGTAAGGTATCAGTGACGGATTGTGTGACGAATGTGTACCGTTACTGATACGTTTTGGAGGGAAGAATTGGCGGGATGGAAAAGACCTTTAGTGACGGATTCTAAGACCTATAGTGACAGATTTTTCCCGTGGCTAAAAGTTTTTCTCAGAAAAAAAAATTTCTCAGCATTTATTAAATAACTAATACACCTATATTTATAAACATATCTAGATTCATTCTAATAACTTACAACCGCGCAATAAATAAAACATAAACATAAACATATCCCTATTTTCGACATTCATAACTCACAATCTCAACAAATCATCATCATATATAACACATATCTCTCAAAAAAATACAAATATTCAATTCGTAACTATAAATGTGATTTAACTTTAAGTACGACAACTCGACAAGAGTATAAAAGTTAAACATAAATTTTCAGCATTGAGTAAATCACTTGTACACCTATACTTATCAACATCCACAATTACATAACATTGTAAACCACAATCAAATTCTTATAAACAATTATATAATACAAAATGAATATGATCTTGTCAAATAACACTAACAATATTCAAATTGATATTTCATTCCGAATCAATATCCTAATCGACAAATAAATTGACAAATATGATTCCACTATTCGCACATTTAATAAAATACAAACAACTACTTTGACATTGATTTAAGCATCTCAAAATTTTAAATTTTTACTTCTTCCACTTTTGCTCGAATAAAGCACAAATGCAGCACAAAGCACCGTCAAATTCAGCACAAATCACTACCAAAATAAGCCAAGATGCAGCCGAGTTGCAGCCAAAGATTCAATCCAAAATCTCAGCCCAAACTCCAGCAACTTCAGCACACAAAATAGCTCTTCAATTCAGTAATAAAGCAGCCCAAATGTATCTCAAGCACAGCTACAATTGCAACCAAAATTTGACACTTAAATAGCCTAGTTGCATGACAATATTAGCTCAATTATTCAGCACAAATGCAGCAGAGGATTAGATGTGATTCAGCTCAAAAATTCAGCACAAGAGAGACACAATAATTCAAGATTAATCAAGCAAATACCAACTCAAGTCGAGACAAAAATTAGCAATTCAAGGCAAAATCAGAATTTTAAGAGAGCTCAATTTCAAGTCAATAATTAGGCAAAGTCAGTAGAATAATCCAAAAATGAATCAACAATTGCAGCAAGTGAACTCATGCAATCACACAATCACAAACGAAACACTCCTAGCTAAAATAAAGAATTGAAGAGAAGTATCTCCTTGATAGTCTGCATTCCTTTATAAAACATAAACAAATAAAAAAGGTGTTTATTTTTCTTTATCATTTATCAACATACCTTGGTAAGAACTTCAACCCCATCAACAAGTTTTGCGATTTATTTGGAGAAAAAAATGTCACACTATTAAGTTTTGCCAGCAAAGTGAGGGTACAACAACTATTGTACTCATCTAGATAGTCATGTTTATTAGAAACTTACATGACATGATCCTTTATATCTTCCATCTTCTTCTTAGGACAAGCCAAGTTGCAAACTTGCCCATTGATCTTAACAGGAGCATATGAATCCATTTAATCTGTCACTACAAAACCCATATAACCATTTGAACTGTTCAACTCAAATAATCAAAAGGAAAATAAATAATTATGATACTGAAAATAAAAAAATCTACTTGGTGTTGCAGTCTATTCATATGTTAAATTTAGATTGGCACAAGCAAACAGAAACCCCCACAATGTCACTGGACTTCATAGATAGCAAAATTGTGAAGCATAATTATCAACAACCTGAACAGGACATGTTTAAGTAAAGGTTGTGTCAACATGTTAAGCAGGAAATGAAATTGGCAACATCATTTTATAGCTAAATCCAACATAAAAGATTCATTAATGATACTTAGCATAAATCAAATTACTTTAACTCTTCACGAAGAAATCACAAAAATCAAGGACAAATGATGCCCTAAATATCTTTTTAAGAAAAAGAGAATACCCAGTTCTAAGTATAAAAATAACACAAAATCGCCCAAATTGGAACAAAAGAACACTCAAATCCAAAACAAACCATACAAGGAAAACAAGTCTGAATCCCTCCAAATCAAACCTCACTGGGACAACACCAGCAAAGGGAGGGATAATGGCGACGTGAAATTGAAGTGAAGGACATTTTTCTCAAGCCTGTGTTTCCCAACAAAAATTTCTCCACCAAAATAACTTCAATTCCAACCAAACCCTAAGGACCCAAATCCTAGCAAGACAAATCCGAACAAGAATCTAACCAAATTGGAATACCGACGATGAGGAGGGTGCGAGTGAAGACCAACGAACAACGAGGGTGGCAAGCGAACAACGATGGTGGCGGGCGAATGACAAGGGCAGCGGAGGAACCACATGGGCGTGGATTGAACACCGTGGAGGTGGAAGAGGGACGGTCGGAGGCGTAGCAGGGCGGGCTGGAGAAGGGACTTTGGACGATGCAAAGGTTTGAGGTTTTTTGTGATTTGAGGGAGTGGGAGGCGAGGGGTCGGGTTTTTTTGGGTTTAAAGGGGGTCATCTGCCATGGAATCACACATTTCCGTCGCTGATTTATTAAATCAGCCACGGATATTTTAGCCACCGTTTAGCCTACCGTGGTTAAAACTCTACTTTCTTGTAGTGGGAGGGAGGAAAGAGAAGGAGACCGTGAATGAAGGAAAAGGAGAGAGACAGAAAGAGAAGGAGACTGTGAATGAAGGAAAAGGAGAGAGACAGAAAGTGAAGGAGAGAGGGCGAAAGAGTGAGTGAGTCGGTAAGTGAGCTAGATGGAGAAAGAAAAGGAGAAGGAGAGAAGGAAAGAGGGGGGGAGAAGGAGAAGTAGAGACAAACGGTACGGAGAGAGAGAAAAAGAGAGAAGAAGAACGAGACGAGTGAGAGAGAGTGAAGGTGACGGAGTGGAAAAGAAAAGGGAGGATGAGAGAGAAGGAGAGAGATGACAGAAAGAGAAGGAGGGAAAGGAGGAAGAGGGGGAGGGAAAGGAGGAAGAGGGGGAGGGAGAAGAAGGAGAGAGGCGGAGAAGAAGGAGATGAGAAGAAGAACAAGAGAGAGGACAATGAGGGGGAAGGAGAACGACGGAGAGAAGAATAAGGGCACACAGAGAGAAGGGGAAGGGGAGAGTGGATAAGGAGAGAGAGAAACACAATGGGAGTGAGAGGGGAGGAAAGCGAGAAGGAGACGAAGAGAGGGGAGATAGAGGAGGAGAGAGAAGGAAAGAGGGGAGAAGAAGGAGGAGAGCGAGAGAGTACGACAAAGTGAGAGAGGAGGGGAGAGAGATGGACAAGGAAAGAGAAGTTGAGGGAGATGGAGGAGGGAAGGTGGAAGACGGAGAGAGAAGGAGACGGAGAGAGGGACAAGAAAGGAGACGGGAAGGAGATGGAGAGTGAGGGAGAGAAGCAAGAGGAGAAGGCAAGCCAGGGAGAGAGAAACGGGAAGAAGAGAGAGAAGGGGAAGAAGGAAAAGGGGAAAGAGAAGGAGAGGTATTGAAGTAGAGGAGAAGGAGAGAGAGGGAAGGAGATTGAAGACGAAGAGTGAAGGATAAGGAGGGAGAAGATAGAAGGGAAGAGAGAATCAGCGAGAGGAGTGAGAAAGAGAGAGCGTAGAAAAATGAGAGAGTGAAAAACAAGGAGAAGGAGTTGGGAGAGAGAAGGAGAGTGTAGGACGAGAGAGAAGGAAATGGGGAAACAGGGAGAGAGAGGGAGAGATGGAGAGAGAGAGCTAGAAGGAGAAGGAGAGAGAGGAGAGGTGCACAGAGGGGGAGAGAGTGAGAAGGGCAAGGAGTGGGAGGAGCGATGGAGAAGTAAAGAGAACAATCGGGAAGGAGAGAGGGGGAGAAGGGGAGAGAGTGAACTAGAGCGAGAAGTAGACGGAGGGGAGGATGGAGACTGTGAATGAAAGAAAAGGACAGAGACAGAAAGAGAAGGAGAGAGGGCGAAAGTGTGAGGGAGTCGGTAAGTGAGGTACGTGGAGAAAGACAATGAGAAGGAGAGAAGGAAAGGGGAGGGAGAAGGAGAAGGAGAAGTAGAGATAAAACGTAAGGAGAGAGAGAAAGAGACAGAAGGAAAGAGGGCGAAGAACGGGGAGAGCGAGAGAGTACGACAGAGTGAGAGAGGAGGGAGAGAGAGATGGACAAGGAAAGAGAAGTAGAGGGAGATGGAGTAGGGAAGGTGGAAGAAGGAGAGAGAAGGAGACGGAGAGAGAGAGAAGAGCGGAAACGGGAAGGAGAAGGAGAGTGAGGGAGAGAAGCAAGAGGAGAAGCCAAGCAAGGGAGATAGAGACAGGAAGAAGTGAGCGAAGGAGAAGAGGGAAAAGGGGAAAGACAAGGAGAGGTATTGAAGTAGAGAAGAAGGAGAGAAAGGGAAGGAGATTGACGACGAAGAGTGAAGGATTAGGAGGGAGAAGATAGAAGGGAACTAAGAAGGATGAGGAGTGAGAAGGAGAGAGAGCAAGACAATAAGAGATTGAAAAACAAGGAGAAGGAGTGGGGAGAGAGAAGGAGGGTGTAGGACAAGAGAGAAGGAAATTGGGAAACATGGAAAGAGGGAGAGATGGAGAGAATGAGCTAGAAGGAGAAGGAGAGAGAGGAGAGGTGGACAGAGGAGGAGAGACTGAGATGGGCTAGGAGAAGGAGGAGAGATGGAGAAGTCACTAGTGCAGAATTGGCTTTACTCGTCGCCAAATAGACGTCGGCCGTTACAACCAACGACGTCTGGTGTGGAGAGGACCGAATAGACGTCGGTCGTCATGGCAGACGACGTCTATGTGACACTATAGACGTCGGGTGTGGGAATAACACGTTTAGCCGACGTCTATAGTGTATAAACGTCGACCTGTAGACGTCGGTGGTTTAGTACTTTGTGAATCCGACGTGTATAGGGTATAGACGTCGGCCTATAGACGTCGGACTTAATGTAAGACCGACGTCTATACTCCAACCATATAGACGTCGAGGTATAGACGTCGGTGTTATGGAACATCCGACGTATATATGTCTTAAAGAAATCGGACATACGCGTTTTCCTTCATTCATTTCAGTCGAAACCCACCCAAACCCTAGCCGTCCCGCGACCGAACTCTCCTCTGCGACCATCCTCCGACCGATCCGCACCGTGTCCGGCACCGCAGCGAGCTCCCAAGCTCTCCTCCACTTCTCCGGCCCTCTTCTCCGTCTTCCTCCGTCTCTCTCCACATGTAGGTTTTAAGTTCGTTTTTGGTTGTTTTAAGTTCGTCTTTCTCCACATATTCTTTCTAACTTAGCCTCCTCCGCATGTAGCTTCCTCGTGTCGTTTACAACCGTCTCCTCCGCGACGTCTTCGGGAACCACAAAGACCTCCTCCGGCATCACAACTTTTCCCTCATCTGGTTCGCGCTCAATTTTAGATCCTTAATTTGGGATAGGTTAGACCAAGAATCCAACGCCAAATTAGGATTATTTCACAATAATAACGTATTGATGCAAATATTGGTTAATGTGATAATCATTATTGGTTAATGTGATAATCTAAGTGTATTGATGCAAATATCAACATTTAGAATTCCTTTTATTTTCCAAGTTATTTAATGATTCAATTTGTTGGTGTGTAGCAAATGGTTTCCAAAGTAGAAAAAAAGAAATCAAAATTATGGATTGATGATGTGTAATGGCATGAGTTGTATGGTCTTGATGTGGATGTACACTCTTGACGTTATGTGTGTGTTATATGTGTTGATATTTGATAAACAACTTCATTGGATTGATTTGGTTTGGATTGAGTTGGGTTGGTTGGATGATTTAACCCAACTTTGTTTTCATTGGATTGATTTGGTTTGGATTATGTTAAGAATTTGGTTTGGATTGAGTAGAGAAATACATGATGTGAATGTGAGTAGATAACTAGATATACATTTTTCTTGTTGATTTCAGGATTTGAAGAATTTTACATATCAAATTTTAAGTGCAGGTTCTGCCAAAATTTCAATAAAATTTTATTCCCAATTATTATTAATAACATGATAGTTTGTGTTTAAAATGTTTTTCTGTCAATTCAAGTAATTATTTTTAATACTTGCTTTTAATATTTTAAATGTTTATTGCCTTAATTTTTTGAATTTTTAATATTATGATAATAACTCATTGCCCCCCTTAAACAACTTGGCCTTTAATAACCCAAAGCAAAAGATTAGACAATATTTGCTAAGTCATTCATCATATAGGATTTGCATGCATTGTATTTTTCTATTATTTACGATTTCTGTCGTAGATTGCTGGCGTAAGGTACGTACTATCTTTCACTCATCATTCATTAGAAAGCACGCATTAGTTAGTAGGACTTGCATTGGAACAAGAGTGAGGTGAGTGTTTGTTTGGTGTGTTGTTTGTTAGATTAAGAAATGAAAAACACTTAGGGGGCAGTCACCTATAGGAGATGAGGTGGGGGATTTCATCACCCTTTCCTTTGCCAAGGATTTCTTTCCTTGGCCCAGAAACCACTTAATAAAAGAGCCTTAATAAAATCAATTAGACGTTGGCCCCTAGGATTTTCGGACGCATTAAGGAGAGGAAACCGTTTAAGACCGTTATGGCCTGAATGTCGTTGCCCATCTAGTCTCCCTGAGAGTTTAAGAACCTCCGGGTTCTTGATTTCCTATAGATTAGTGGTCCTCGATGTTTAAGACCGTTTCGGCCTGAACGTCGTTGCCCATCTAGTCTCCCTGAGATATTAGGGACCTCCGGGTTCTTGATTTCCTACAGACTAGTGGTCCTCGGTGGGACCTCGAAGTTAGGCGTCGTCTATTACTAAGGACCTATAGTGGACTTTAGTTTTGTTTTGGCCTTGATTGTTTAGTTAGATTTCTAACCTTCCTTATTCCACGCTAGATTAAGGACTTCATCTCTTCTCCTCTGAGTCATTCTTTTCTCATCTTAATGTCTCCGAATCTTCTCATCTACGAACACATTCTTTTAAATTGAAATTTTATTTATTTTCTGCAATAATAACTATTATTTTTGCCTCTGTTTAGATTGAAATAGATCGAGAGTGGATTGTTTCAAACAGATTGAGTGATGAGTATGAGAACGGAGTGAATATGTTCTTAGAGGTTGCCAAAAAACATTCTAAGAAAATGAAAGACAACGACATGGCGTATTGTCCGAGCAATAAGTGTCATAATATGTCAGTGTTGACTTTTCGGAAAATGAAAGATCATTTGTTTGAGAAAGGTTTCGACCCAAATTACAGACGGTGGATATGACACGGCGAAAATGAATCATGTAGTCGTTCCAAGAATGATGGAGAAGATGTTAGTGTGGAAGATCACTTAGAGGAAATGGTTCAGGATATGGCTGAAAAGTTTTCGTCGAACCCCGATTTACTTGGTAATTTGTTGAGTGACAATGAGAAGCCGTTGTATAAGAATTGTACCAAATTCACTAGATTGTCAGCGGTGTTGAAGTTGTACAATTTAAAAGCTGGAAATGGTTGGTCCGATGTGAGTTTCACATCAATGTTGAAGTTAGTGAAAGAGATGCATCCAGATGATAATGAGTTGCCAGCTAGAACTTATGATGCAAAGAAAGTGTTGTGCCCTATGGGAATGGAATATAGGAAGATACACGCATGCCCGAACGATTGTATATTGTATAGGGGTGAGTTTGAAAACTTACATTCCTGTCCCAGGTGTAATGTTTCAAGATACAAAATGAAACGTAGTGGACCAAACCACAATGAAGAGGCTGATGATACCTAGCAAACACCAAAACTGTTGGACTTCCGAAGAATCGTCATGATAAACGTGCCGATGGTAAAGGGACACGTGGGATGAAAATGTTAAATCCAAATGGCGATGACTTAATGACAGCATATTTTTATGTGTTGTGCAATTCGAATGAAGTTAAACCATACCTAAATGAACACATGAAGTTTCTAAAGGAAAGAAATCCTTTGTGGAGTGATCAACAAGTAATTAATAGTCACAATAAGAATTTCATCTCTTGGTTCAAAAATCTAGCATACAAGCGTGATGTTTCTGAGACAATACAGTGGTTGGCTTACGGTCCGCATTCTGTTGTTATAAGTTACAGTGGTTATGATATCAATGGATATTCTTTCTACACAGTTTGTGAAGATGCGAAAAGTGCTTTTCAGAACAGTGGCGTCACCTTAATAGCAAAGTCTTTGCATGTGTCTAGTTCTAAAGACAAGAATCCTGTATACGCCGACATGTCCTATTACGGTGTAATTGAAGATATATGGGACCTAGACTTTTTGAAATTCAAAGTACCTATATTTAGATGCAAGTGGGCTGATAATAAAACAGGAGTTCGAGTGGATGACTATGGCTTCACTTTAATTGATTTTTCAAAACAAGGGTATAAAGGAGAACCTTTTATTCTAGCTTCCCAAGCGAAACAAGTCTTCTATGTGGCTGATCCATGTGATAAGAAATGGGCAGTAATTTTGGAAGGGAAGAAAAAAATTGTATCAGATGATAGCCTGATCGAGTATGAAGAGACACCACCTTTCTCTAAGCAAGCACCTGAGTTGAACTCAATAGATGAAAAAATAAATGTTGAGACTTGTATGTTTAGAGATGACCACGGTGAAGGTATATGTATTGAAAATCCATTAAGGAAAAAAACAGTAAAGGTGCAAATTTTCTATTGTAACACATTGTAATAGACATTTAATCCATGTCTTTACCTTATTTAATTACTTGAATTTATCTTTTATAGTATAATGACTCCGAAAAAGAAACCCACTTCCTCCGAGTCTGAAGGTTCGAAGACATACAGTACACGAGGTCCTTGTCTCATGAAAGAATTCATGGGCAGAAGAACTAGAGACGGTAGAGTTCCAATCCAGTTTGATGACCGTCTTGAGCCGTTAGGCATGCTGTCTGATAATTGGAAAAGTTTTCTGGGTAGCTTAGCGATGGCCAAAGTTGACATTTGTTTATCCAGTTGGGCTGATGTAGATGAGAAGTTGAAGGACACAATATGGGATAATGTGCAGGTAATGGTTCCATTATAGATTTCTATAGTTTTAGTCGAACTTTTGATATATATAAAGTTAACGTGTTGTAGGAATCTTTTGAGTTCCAATCCACTGACAAGTTGAAGAAAAAGTGGATGACATACATGTCAGTTCGTTGGAGGGATTTCAAAACAAATTTAACGAACAAGTACGTATTCGGAGACTACCAGGATAGAAATCCATGCGATGTCTATAACTTTATCACTCCGAATCAATTGGAGCTATTCAGAAAATCCAGAGATAGCCCGGAGTTTGAGGTAACTGAGTTTAATTTATAATATAGTAACTCAGTTTCAAAACAAACTTGTTAGTTATTGATTTTAGTGACAATCTAATAAACTTGATTTTAGGCCATCCGAGCAAAAAACCAAAAGATTAGATCTTCTAACAAGTATACCCATCGTATGTCTCGAGCGGGGTACCACAAGTTAGAAGCACAAATGATGGCTGAAAAAATTGCTCAGAAGAGACAGCATGCAATTGACTCCGGTATGAGTGAGGAGCAAACAAGTAACCTATCTCCTCCTTCTCCCGTAGCTCGTTGTGATTCTTGGAAGAGAGCGAGAGTAAACTCCAGAGGGGAGTACGTCACAGACGAGTCGCAAGCTATCGACTCGAAGATAGTAAGTTGCATCACTTATATATATGTTATTAATTGAGAATCATTAATTTTATATTTTTCAAATGATAGTAAATATTGTTTTAAACTTAGGACTCTCTGAAGTTGAGAGAATCTCAAGGCAAATTTGCTTCCGATGGTCGGAATGATATTCTAAGCGAGGCCTTGGGAAACGACGAACACCCCGGTCGTGTGCGAGGGGTAGGGAGTAGAGTTGGACTTCGACAATATTATGGGAAGACTCAACGGTCTACTGCGTCGACTAGTCATACCAAATGCCAGGAACAGATCGCAGATTTGAAGAAGTCTTTGCAACTTCTTACGGAGAGATTGGATCGTGATTTGCCTACTTCTCCTACCCGTCGTAAGACCGGTTCTTCCGCGGAGACTACTCCAGTTCCGCCAGTGTTCCACCCTCATCGACAAGATGATTTCGTGTCTCATTCTCGAGAATTGGCCCTCGTCGACGGTCCCTCGTTTGGAAAGTTCGCGGATGGATCTAGATGTGCTTTATTTGTCGAAGACCCTGATTGAAGATTGGTGGGACACGGGAAAGTTTATAACATCTCCAGACACCACTTCACAGAGGTAGGAGAGGGAGAATTGAAGGTTGCAGTTGAGAGTTCCTTAGATCCTGGTGCTTTTGTGCCATTTCCGGAAGAAGAGATTGTTACTCTCGGCGATGCTATCGGTGGGTTCGTGCGTTGGCCTAGTTATTTAGTAGAGCTAAACGACAAACATGAGGTATAATTTAACTTTGAAAGACTTTAAACTTCAAATTTGTTAACAATTGTATTTTAACGGTTCTATACATATGTGTAAGGTGTCAAGCCCCCGGAGCAAAGGGTCAAACAACCAATCTCCGATCAACATTAATTCGCTTCCAAGTAGGTGCAAACTGTTGTATCAATGTATGGTAGGTAGGGAGGCACAATCCTTAAGTACCTGGGAGTTGGAGGGGGATAAAGGGTTGCCTCCCGCTTTGTACGTCACCAAAGAGGATATCATGCAGTTCATGGCGATGGATTCGTTGTGTATCATGATTATCGACGTGCAAGTGAAGTAAATGTTCTTTTGTATACAATGAAAAGTATTGAATAATTTTATCAAAACTGTAATAAATTATAATTTTTATACTTGTAGACATCTTTACGACGCCAGAAGGTCAATCTTTCCCGAGGATCAAGTATTTGGATTTATCAGTCCATCTACATATATATACGGGAATGACGATATATCGGGTCAACTTGGGACATTCTTTAAAGAAGAAGACAAGAAATATTATCTGCTCCCTTATCATGAGAGATAAACTTTGTAATTCAAAGTGAAATTTTATTTTGTAATAAACTTCTAATTATATATATAACACAGGGCTCATTGGATGCTTGTCGTTGTATGCCCAACGACTAATTCGGCATATTGTTTGATCCGTTGGGGTCGAATAAACCAAGGGACTCAATAAAGAAACTTCTAAATATGTAAGTTCGTTTAGTCGTGAATAAAGTAATTCGTGGATTTGTATTAGTATTATTGATTGATATTTTAACTTGTGCTACTCAGGGCAAATAAGGTTTACAAAGCTTTAGGTGGTAGGAGAACAACCACAAAATCAGGAATAACATGGCATGGAATGAGAGTACGTTCTATCCCATTTTTGTTAATTAAGTTAGGAACAAATATTTAGCGAATTCCTATGTTTGTAGTACCGGAAGGAGGTTGGAAATACGGAATGCGGTTACTACGTGATGAGATACATGGAGGAAATCCTCGATCTGACAACTCAAGACGTATGTCTAACCGAGGTAATGTAGATCGTTATTCAATTGTATATTCAATTGTAGTTTCAATATTTAATTATTAATATTCAACACACTTGTATTTTTTTGATAGGTTTTCCCAAAAAGTAGTGATCCATTCTCGCAACAGGAGCTCGATGAAACTCGCGACCGATGGGCTCGCTATTTCATCAGAAACATGTTGACGAACTAAGAGGTTCTCCTGCCAATTGTATTTTTTGTAATTTAGTTAACAAGTGCACTTGTATTACAAACCTACACTTTATGCCTTAATATAATCGCCTTAATTTTAGAATGAATTAATTGCAAGTGTGTTGAATGTCAATTGTGTATGCTTTGTATGTTGTACATGTATGGTTGTATGCTTGTGTTTATGCATGTATGCTTGTTTGTTTGTGCTTGTATGAAATTGTGGATATATGTGGATGAAATTGTGAGTATTTGTGAACAAATTTATAGGTGAACGAATTTGGTGCAGTTGTATGTACACGACGACGATGACTAAAAACAATTTCGTCGGATGCTATTTTTTTTTTTGTCCAGGTTTAGGAATAGACGACGGCTGTTTCTATTAGCCGACGTCTATTCCTCTGAAGAAAGGAATAGACGTCGGCTTTATATTGAAACCGACGTCTATACCTAAAGTATAGGCGTCGTATGTTAGTTAACCGACGTGTATCCCTAAAGTATAGGCGTCGTATGTTAGTTAACCGACGTGTATCCCTAAAGTATAGGCGTCGTATGGTAGTTAACCGACGTCTATCCCTAAAGTATAGACGTCGGTCGATAGGGTGACCGACGTCTATACGTTAACGAATACACGTCGGCGTCTAATTATGGCCGACGTCTATGTATAGACGACGCACACCTAGACATCGGATAGGGGTGTGCTTATATCCGACGTGTATAGCCCCGTACATCCGACGTCTATTCCCTTTTTCTGTAGTAGTGAGTAGAGAGAACAATAGGGAAGGAGAGAGAGGAAGAAGGTGAGAGAGTGAATTAGAGCGAGAACTAGACGGAGGGGAGGAAGGAGACTGTGGATGAAAGAAAAGGAGAGAGACAGAAAGAGAATGAGAGAGGGCGAAAGAGTGAGGGAGTCGGTAAGTGAGCTAGGTGGAGAAAGATAAGGAGAAGGAGAGAAGGAAAGGGGGAGGGAGAAGGAGAAGTAGAGATTAAAGGTAAGAAGAGAGAGAAAGAGAGAGAAGGAGAACAAGAGGAGTGAGAGAGAGTGAAGGAGACGGTGAGGAGATGAAAGAGGAGGAGGAGAGAGAAGGGCAAGTGAAGCAGAAGTAGAGAGATGAGAGAAAGAGAAGGAGGGAAAGGAGGAAGTGGGGGAGGGAGAAGAAGGAGAGAGGAGGAGAAGAAGGAGATGAGAAGGAGAACAAGAGAGAGGACAAGGAGGGGGAAGGAGAATGACGAAGAGAAGAATAAGGGCACGCAGAGAGAAGGAGATGGGGAAAGTGGATAAGTAGAGAGAGAGAAAGACAATGGGAGTGAGAGGGGAGGAGAGCGAGAAGGAGACGAAGAGAGGATAAATAGAAGAGGAGGAGGAGAGAGAAGGAAAGAGGGGAGAAGAAGGAGGAAAGCGAGAGAGTACGACAGAGTGAGAGAGAAGGCGAGAGAGAGATGGACAAGGAGAGAGAAGTAGAGGGAGATGGAGGAGGGAAGGTGGAAGAAGGAGAGAAGGAGAGAAGGAGAGAAGGAGATGGAGATAGGGATAAGAGCGTAGACGGGAAGGAGAAACAAAGTGAGGGAGAGAAGCAAGAGGAGAAGGCAAACGAGGGAGAGAGAGCCAGGAAGAAGAGAGAAGGAGAAGAAGGAAAAAGGGAAAGAGAAGGAGAGGTATTAAAATAGAGAAGGAGAGAGAGTGAAGGAGATTGACGATGAAGAGTGAAGGATAAGTAGGGAGAAGATAGAAGGGAAGAGAGAATCAGAGAGAGGTGGAGAAGGAGAGAGCGGGACAATAAGAGAGTGAATAACAAGGAGAAGCAGGGGGGAGAGAGAAGGAAATGAGGAAACAAGGAGAGAAGGAGAGATGGAGAGAGAGAGCTAGAAGGAGAAGGAGAGAGAGGAGAGGTGGACAGAGGGGGAGAGAGTGAGAAGGGCTAGGAGAGGGAGGAGAGATGAAGAAGTAGAGAGAACAATAAGAAAGGAGAGAAAGAGAGGCAGAAGGGGAGAGATAAGGAGGGAGTGAAACAGAGAAGGGGAGAGAGTGAATTAGAGCGAGAAGTAGAGGGAGGAGAGAGAAGGAGACTGTGAATGAAGGAAAAGGAGAGAGACAGAAAGAGAAGGAAAGTGAGCAAAAGAGTGAGGGAGTCGGTAAGTGAAATAGATGCAGAAAGACAAGGAGAAGGAGGGAAGGAAAGAGGGAGGGAGAAGGAGAAGTAGAGATAAAAGGTAAGGAGAGAGAGAAAGGGAGAGAAGGATAACGAGAGGACTGTGAGAGAGTGAAGGTGACAGAGAGGAAAGGAAAAGGGAGGAGGAGAGAGAAGGACAAGTGATTGATAAGTTTTAATTTAACCGCAAGTGCACGACTGCGTTGAAGCGGTGGCATACCGGTTGATCTACAGGGAGGTGTGTCGACTTTTGGTTTCTTCGAAGGCGAGTGGGAAAGAAAGGAGAAATGATTGATTACACTAAGCTATACTAAACTAAACTAGTACTAGAAAGGAGGAAATGAAATCACGAAATGAACTCAATTAAGCAACTAATAATGGAAGATAGAACTTAGAAATGGAAAACCCCTAAGGGGTGGAGTGTGTGTGTGCACATGAAATAAGTGTGGTGAATGCATACAATAATCTCAAGTGTAGTTCTTGTTTGTTAATGCATAAGAAATAGATAATGGGAAGACCTATCATATACAACACTAACCTAGGTGATTAATATGAGCATGACAAGTTTGTTATCAAGAACATAAACATGCATGGAATGTACCTATCACTATGGCAGAAACCATCAAGTAAAAGTTCTTATTAATTCAAGCAAGCATACTAACATCTCTCACAAACAATAATGTCTAGCATTCATACCATCTACACATGTACACACATCTACTCCACCCCCAAAGGGGATGGAACTACTCACTTGTCATTACACTACAACCTACATTAAAATGAAGCATTCTACTGAAATGAAACTAAACTAAGCAAGCAAGAAATATTAAAAAACTAAAAGGACATAAAACAAAAGAAGCATGCAAACATATGATAGGAAATTAAACTAAGAAAGAAGCAACATACTAAAGGAAAACATCTATTATTACTCACTCAATTACAAGTAGCCTCTCTCCACCAGGGTTTTTGCTTCAAGGCTTTAACTCCTAGTAGAGAGTATGACCATTAAGAGAGAGATGGGGTACAAGAGAGGAGGGAGAGTTCTATTTATAGCCACAGAAAGGTAATCCGGGACAATCCCCCGGTATGAGACTCAAGAAATACCAAAAATAGCCTAAACACGCTCTAATACATGCTCCACAAAAATCTTATCGGACCCGGGCTGACCCGGACCGCCAATCAGCGGCCCTGGACCGCCAATTGGAGGTCTACAGGGTTTGGATCCGCCTGGTTTTTGTTCTGGGCTTTTCTGGATGGTTTTGTTGGTCTTTGATGCATCTACCTTGCTTAATGGAGCTCCGACACAAAAAGAATTGCCAAAATACTCCCCATGATGGTGTGGAGTATTCTAGTTTGCTCATTGGTCCTTCTATCTTGCATCCAGGTCCTTCGATCTTGCATCTTAGTCCTCGAGTCTCTCAACTCAGTCATTTTTCCTTCTTTTAGGTCCTTTCATGCCTCTTCTCTTCAAACATCATTATTTCTGAAATTCAAACGTAAAGCTCATTACGTTGCATTGTTTAGGTGAAAGATAATGGATATAAGATACAAACGTAAGCATGAAATGATGTTAATCAAATACCCCCACACCTAACTTTTGCTAGTCCCGAGCAAAACAAAGAAAGAGAAGCATACGAAAAACAAGAAATCCTAACTCACTTTTGTAGGAATCACGGTTGCACTTAGCACGTGCAACAAACCGTTAAACCTCCTTGTCGCCAAGGAGGAGGAGTGTTCTCTCCTGAGGATTTTCAGCGGATATACCCACACAATCCAAACAAGATGCATTATTCAATCTAGACACTCGACACGTTGGACATATTTTGTCGATCATTGGACGCAGTAATGCTACGGGCCGACTCTATATAGGTAATCAGTCCACATACCTAGCCTGATGAACCATTCGTGCGAGTTAAATAAGGAATTAAGTGAAAGACATGGACAACCTCAACATCCTCAAGTGATACAAAGTGTAAAGTCCATTAAGGTTCTTATTTGCATTTTTCTTTTTCTTCTTTTCTTTTTATTAGTTAGAGTTTCATTCTCCCAGGGTAAGGTTTCGTGCATCATTGCCCATGAGGACTTACACTATCACGTACACCTTTCCCCAAATCTCCACATAGGGCAATTCATACCACCCGTGTAACGGGAGTTCGGTCGGCGCATCCCAAGTAAGATGACTCGAAAGCACCAGGCATAAAGTCCCCTTAGACCTACTTTCTCGAGTGATAGGAATCGTGCGAGAAGAGAGACACCTACTCACTTATTTCTTATCTACACATTAACCAAAACCCTTACACTTAATGTCTCACAACAACATGTAAAGGGTCCTTGACTACAACAAAGTTCATGCAATTAACAGACACGATTTATTGACTCACTAGGTTCAGGATGGACTTCTTTAATTGTTTGAGTACTAAAACCTTATGATTACTCCCCCCCCCCCCCCCCCCCCCCCCCCCGAGGGAAAACTGGGGGGCATCCTACCGACTAGATAAGTCCTAAAGCCACTGTAGTAGATATCCTAATGCATCAAGTTCAAGACAATTTTGGGACCTTTCTTTTTAGTTTGCCTCTAAATTGTTTTGCACATGCTAAACACACACAAAACCCACAAAACATTTTCTTTCGCAAACACATGAAGATTTCGAAAGAAATGTGAAAATTTTGAAGCATTACGCAAGCAAAAGAAGACAAGTCACCCAAGGATCATGGCAAGCAGATATATCTATATTAAATGTAGCACACTAACATGACCCTATCAATACACACAAAAGAAAACAAAATCAAACGAAAAAGACTTGACTATGTAAACACGTAAAACACCCCCCCCCCCACACCTACTTCATGCATTGTCCTCAATGAATGTTAGCAAAATACTACATGGATTTATGCATGAAAAAGGAAAGATCTCACCAACATAAAGCGCAACAGGAAGTTCATGGTTATAGTGATGAACAGAAACCCGAATTCCCTCAAAACATGTGAGATGCTAAAGAAGGGATACAAATACGTGACAGAAAGGGGGGCTCAAATACTCAAGGGTTGGAGCCCACAACAATCGATGCTCACTGAAGGAGCTTTTTTTCATTTTTTTTTCTTTCAAATTTGTCTTTATACAAACATGAAAGCTCAACCATTCATGCAGGAGCATGAATGGTTGAGTACGAGAGAGGTTCATGAAGGAACATGACCTCCTCGACTTCGGCTGGTGCGCCTTCCAAGTAGGGTTTGAGGCATTGTCCATTAACTTTGAACACGTCCCTATTCCCTGGGTTCAAGATGTCAACCGCTCCATGAGTAAACACGGTTTGGACAATAAATGGGCCAGACCAGCGACTGCAGAGCTTACCCAAAAACAGATGAAGCCGGGAATTGTAGAGCAACACCTTCTGCCCAGTCGTAAACACCTTTTGCATAATCATGCGATCGTAAAACAACTTCGCTCAGGACTTATGAATTTTGGCATTTTCATACGCATCATTGCGTAGCTCTTCCAACTCCACAATTTTGAGTTTACGTTGCACCCCTGCTTGATCAAGATCCATATTAAGGTTCTTGATCACCCAGAAAGAACAATGCTCAAGCTCGACGGGTAAGTAGCAAGCCTTGGCGTACACTACCCGATATGAGGACATACCCAAATTGGTCTTCTACGCGGTGGTGCGGAAGGACCACAATGCGTCATTAAACTTAGTTGACCAATCCTTCCTCGAGGAATTAACCGTCTTCTCAAGAATTTGCTTTAATTGACGGTTAGAGAGTTCGACCTGCCCACTAGTTTGCGGATGATATGGGTCGCAAGCTTGTGGGTCATCGAATATTTCCTCATAAGCGCTACAAATGAGCGATTACAGAAGTGGGTACCCCTATCGCTGATTATGGTACGAGGAGTACCAAATCGCGAAAAAATGTCCCTCAAGAATTTGGTGACCACCTGGTTGTCATTGGTCTTTGTGGGTATAGCCTCAACCCACTTAGACACATCGTCAACGGCCACCAGAATGTAAACAATCCTGAACGAGTTCGGAAAGGGACCCATAAAGTCGATGCCCCACACATCGAGGATGTCAACAACAAGGATATTTTGCAAAGGCATCATGTCACGTCGACTAATCCTGCCAAGGTGCTGACACCTATCACATTGCTTAGAAAAGTCGTAAGCATATTTGAAAAAATAAGGCCAGTAGAATCCATATTGGAGCACCTTGGCGGCAGTTTTCTTTGCTACAAAGTGTCTTCCACATGCCATAGAGTGGCAGAAATGGAGCACACTTTGGAACTCGATATTTTGGACGCACCGCCTGAAAAATTTGGTCAGAGAAGTATTTGAATAGGTAGGGGTCGTCCCAGTGAAAGAATCTGACATAAGATCTGAATTTGGTTTGGTCAGATTTTGACCAACCCACAGCAAGTTGGTCGGTCACGAGGTAGTTCACGATGTCGGCAAACCAAGGGTTATCTTCGATCGTGAACAACTGCTTGTCAGGAAATTTGTCATCAATAATTTGGTCCTGTGGGTTGGTCGTCTCTAGACGAGACAGGTGGTCGGCTACAACATTTTCACACGTTTTTGTCCCGAATATCAAGATCAAATTCTTGTAACAAGATCCATCTCAAGAGTCGGGATTTTGCATCTTTCTTCGCCATGAGGTGCTTGATGGCTATGTGATCAGAATAGATTATCACGTGGGAGCCAATCAAGTACGACCGGAATTTCATCAAAGCAAATATGATCGCTAAGAATTCCTTCTCGGTCACAGTGTAGTTCAATTGGGCATCATTGAGTGTTCTACTGAGATAGTAGATCACATGAGGCAATTTATCCAATCGTTGCCGAAGCACCGCTCCCACAGCGAAGTCAGATGCATCACACATTAACTCAAAGGGTTCAGTCCACACCGGTGCCTTAATTGTGGGAGTTGAAGTCAACTCTTTCTTCAAGGTCAAAAAAGCATGGTGGCAATCCGGTGTGAACTAAAAAATGGTATCCTTAGCCAACAAAGCGGTGAGAGGTCGAGTAATTTTGCTAAAATCCCGAATGAACCACCGATAGAATCCAGCATGCCCCAAAAAGGCATGGATATCCGTCATAGTACGTGGTGGTGGGAGATTAGCAATAATACCCACTTTGGCGGGATCGACCTCAATTCCCCTACTTGAGACCACATGTCCAAGTACAATCCCTCGCTTCCCCATGAAGTGACATTTCTCCCAATTGAGGCGACGTTCTTCTCACGGCATCGCTTTAGGACAAGGCTCATGTGACGAAGGCACTCATCAAAGGAAGCACCAAATATGGAAAAGTCATCCAGGAAAATCTCAAGGAAACGCTCTACCATATCAGAGAAGATGCTGATTATACACCTTTGAAATGTTGCCGACGCATTACCTAACCCAAAGGGCATGTGACGGTAGGCAAAAAATGTGCGAAAGGGACAAGTAAATGTGGTTTTCTCTTGATCCTCGGGGGCGATGGGAATTTGGTTGTAATGGGAGTATCCATCAAGAAAACAATAATACTCATGTCCGACCAACCGTTCCAACATCTTATCAATGAATGGCAACGGGAAATGATCTTATCGGGTTGCCGCATTGAGCTTGCGATAATCAACGCAAACTCGCCAACCAGTTTGCAGGCGTGTCGGGATAAGTTCATTATGCTCATTCTCAACAACCGTCACGCCTGACTTCTTAGGACCACATGGACATGACTCACCCACGAACTATCAGAGATAGGATAGAATATGCCATGATCCAAGCACTTAATAACCTCCTTTCGGACGGCTTCTTTCAGTACAGGATTCAATCTTCGTTGTGGGTCCCTGTGGGGCCTAGAATCCTCTTCCATGTGGATCCGATGTTGAAGAATACCAGGGCTACTTCCCTTGATATCCTTCAAGGACCACCCCATAGCCTCTTTGTTTTCGAAGAGCACTTTTTTGAGGGCGACCTCTTGATCTTTTGAAAGATCAGAAGCAATAATGAGTGGCAATGTCTCATTATCCCCTAGAAAGATGTACTTAAGGTTATCGGGGAGCGGTTTAAGCTTGACCAGAGGTGGGCCTTGTAGGATTCAAAGTTACTTTCAAGTGGCTCAAGGGCCACGGGGTAAGAGGAGCAAGCACCCAGATGTGCCTCCACATCCAGAGATTCACTGGCGGATTCCTCAAGATCATCTTCACTCGCAACGTGGTCATTAGGCATCTCAATAATACGTCGATGTGAGTCGTACATGCCTAATGACTCGGGCTCATCCATGTCCTGGATGAAATTGTCTCCGACATTATCGTCGAAGAGCTCGGGTTGCTTACCAAGAGTAAAGATGTTGAAATTCGCTATAAGGTTTCCGAAAGACAACCTCATCAAGCCATTGCGACAATTGATCAAAGCATTAGATGTCGCAAGAAACGACCTCCCAAGGATCACAGGAATTTGACCTTGTGGGTTGGACACGGGTTCAGTATCCAAGATGATGAAATCAACTAGAAATACGAACTCACCCACTTTAATAAGGACATCCTTCACACTCCCTCGTGGAATCTTGACGGATCTGTCATCCAACTGAAGGGTTGTCCTTGTTGGTTTAAGATTGCATATTCCAAGGTTGACATAGACAGAGTAGGGGACGAGGTTCACAGATGCTCCCAAATCCAATATTGGGAGATTGTCACATTACCGATCATGCAAGAGACTGTTGGACAACCTGGGTCCTTGTATTTGACTTGCATGGGTTTTGTCAATATTGAGCTCACATTGGCGGCCAAAAATGCCTTTTTTGGAACATTTGTTCATCTCTTAATGTTGCAAAGGTCCTTGAGGAACTTGGCATACGGTGACATTTGTTGAACAACGTCCAACAACGGGATGTTCACCTTTACTTGCCTAAGTACCTAAACGATTTTGTCCCAATGCTCATCACGTTTTTAGTCAACCTATGAGGGAATGATGCGTTGGGGACATAACAATCACGAGGAGGAGTCTCAGAATTTGGTTCCTTGACAGACTGACGACCCTCCTCGGAAGTCTCGCCAACATGGTTGGTTTCAGGCATTTCCATATTGTTGTCAACAACCCTTCCCGATCTTAAGGTATGGACAACATTAGCATGTTGGGAAGGGTCACTTTCAACATTGTGTACATTCTGCCTAGCATGGGTAGGTTGACCCCTGGGATTTACCACAAGTTGACTCGGTAACTGACCCATCTCACGTTCATGGAGTTGTTGAGCCAACTGGCTAACTTGCATTTCCAATGCTTTGACCGAATTATTGTTGGCCGCACACATGGTTTTTGTGCTCTGCATGAACGCTTGAAGGGTTTGTTCAAGAGTGGGGTCCTTTGGGTCAACCCGCGGGGGTACTGGAGTCTGGTTGGAATAACCCGACGATGAGGCCCGAGCAGGTTGGTAATTACGGTGTTGAGACCTTTGATGTTGGGGTTGCTAGGTCGCCGATGTGCGTGGAGGTTGAGGTTGAGTGTGCGAGCATGGTTACGCCATCCCAGGTTGTAGGAGTGACTGTACGGGTCGTTACGGGACCACTGTTGATACATCGCATTTGCTTGCTCAGTATCCCATGGAGCGTAAGCATATTCGAAGTCATCATGGCCCGTAAGTCCACACCTACTACACCGAGGAGTAGCGACCTAAGCTACAGGAGCTCGGTCCAACTCTAAACTCTCAATCCTAGGCATGAGAGCAGCCAATTTCACCTCAGACACGATAGTTGACTCAACTTGATATGATCCAGCCCGACCAGAAGACCTAGCGGCTAGTAGCTCTCTCATGGTGTCCCACTCAAAGGTACGTTCACCCATTAACTAAAAGGTGTCCCATGCCTCATTGATGGGTTTCATTTGGAAATCACCCTGACACATCGACTCCAACAATGTGCGGGGTGATGTAATTGAGACCCTCATAAACAATTTGGCACAGCTGCCATAGCTCAAGTCCATGATGAGGGCACTGCTGGAGAATGTCCTTGAACCTCTCAAAGAAAGCATGAAAACATTGAGTCTCAGTCTGATACATTTGATGTGTCTGTTGTTGTATCTGTTGAGTTTTCCTTTGAGGGAAAAACCTCCTCAGAAATACAGTCACAAAGTCATCCCAAGACCGAATAGAGCTCGTTGGACGGCTGTACATCCATTTCTTCGCGTTATCCTTGTAGGACGAGAGAGAAAGAAATGAGGAAACAAGGAGAGAGGGAGAGATGGAGAGAGAGAGCTAGAAGGAGAAGGAGAGAGAGGAGAGGTGGACAGAGGGGGAGAGAGTGAGAAGGGCTAGGAGAGGGAGGAGAGAAGGAGAAGTAGAGAGAACAATAAGGAAGGAGAGAGAGAGAGAGGTAGGAGGGGAGAGATAAGGACGGAGTGAAACGGAGAAGGGGAGAGAGTGAATTAGAGCGAGAAGTAGAGGGAGGAGAGAGAAAGAGACTGTGAATGAAGGAAAGGAGAGAGACAGAAAGAGAAGGAAAGTGAGCGAAAGAGTGAGAGAGTCGGTATGTGAAATAGATGCAGAAAGACAAGGAGAAGGAGGGAAGGAAAGAGGGAGGGAGAAGGAGAAGTAGAGATAAAAGGTAAGGAGAGAGAGAAAGAGAGAGAAGGAGAACGAGAGGAGTGTGGGCTTTTCTGGATGGATTTGTTGGTCTTTGATGCATCTACCTCGCTTAATGGAGCTCCGACACAAAAAGAATTGCTAAAATACTCCCCATGATGGTCTGGAGTATTCTTGTTTGCTCATTGGTCCTTCTATCTTGCATCCAGGTCCTTCGATCTTGCATCTTAGTCCTCAAGTCTCTCAACTCAATCATTTTTCGTTCTTTTAGGTCCTTTAATGCCACTTCTCTTCAAACCTCTTTATTTCTGAAATTCAAACATAAAGCTCATTACGTAGCATTATTTAGGTGAAAGATAATGGATATAAGATACAAATGTAAGCATGAAATGATGTCAATCAAATACCCCCACACCTAACTTTTGCTAGTCCCGAGCAAAACAAAGAAAGAGAAGCATACAAAAAACAAGAAATCCTAACTCACTTTCGTAGGAATCACGGTTGCACTTAGCACGTGCAACAAATCGTTAACCCACCTTGTCGCCAAGGAGGAGGAGTGTTGTATCCTGAGGGTTTTCAGCGGATATACCCACAAAATCCGAACAAGATGCATTATTCAATCTAGACACTCGACACGTTGGACATATTTTGTCGATCATTGGACGCAGTAATCCTACGGGCCGACTCTATATAGGTAATCAGTCCAAACACCTAGCCTAATGAACCATTCGTGCAAGTTAAATAAGGAATTAAGTGAAAGACATGGACAACCTCAACATCCTCGAGTGATACAAAGTGTAAATTCCATTAAGGTTCTTATTTGCATTTTTTTACTTTTTCTTCTTTTCTTTTAATTAGTTAGAGTTTCATTCTCCCAGGGTCAGGTTTCGTGCATCATTGCCCATGAGGACTTACACTATCACGTACACCTTTCCCCAAATCTCCACATAGGGCAATCCATACCACCCGTGTAACGGGAGTTCGGTCGGCGCATCCCAAGTAAGATGACTCGAAAGCACCAGGCATAAAGTCCCCTTAGACCTACTTTCTCGAGTGATAGGAATCGTGCGAGAAGAGAGACACCTACTCACTTATTTCTTATCTACACATTAACCAAAACCCTTACACTTAATGTCTCACAACAACATGTAAAGGGTCCTTGACTACAACAAAGTTCATGCAATTAACAGACACGATTTATTGACTCACTAGGTTCAGGATGGACTTCTTTAATTGTTTGAGTACTAAAACCTTATGATTACTCCCCCCCCCCCCCCCCCCCCCCCGAGGGAAAACTGGGGGGCATCCTACCGACTAGATAAGTCCTAAAGCCACTGTAGTAGATATCCTAATGCATCAAGTTCAAGACAATTTTGGGACCTTTCTTTTTAGTTTGCCTCTAAATGGTTTTGCACATGCTAAACACACACAAAACCCACAAAACAATTTCTTTCGCAAACACATGCAGATTTTGAAAGAAATGTGAAAATTTTGAAGCACTACGCAAGCAAAAGAAGACAAGTCACCCAAGGATCATGGCAAGCAGATATATCTATATTAAATGTAGCACACTAACATGACCCTATCAATACACACAAAAGAAAACAAAATCAAAGGAAAAAGTCTTGACTATGTACACACGTAAAACACCCCCCCACACCTACTTCATGAATTGTTCTCAATGAATGTGAGCGAGATAGTACATGGATTTATGCATGAAAAAGGAAAGATCTCACCAACATAAAGCGCAACAGGAAGTTTATGGTTATAGTGATGGACACAAACCCGATTTCCCTCAAAACCTGTGAGATGCTAAAGAAGGGATACAAATACGTGACAGAAAGGGGGGCCCAATACTCAAGGGTTGGAGCCCACAACAATCGATGCTCACTGAAGGAGTTGTTTTTCTTTTTTTTCAAATTTATCTTTATACAAACATGAAAGCTCAACCATTCATGCAGGAGCATGAATTGTTGAGTGCAAGAGAGGTTCATGAAGGAACTGTAGGATCGTGTGGGTTATGGGTCCAATAACTCTAATTAACAATTTTAATCCTAATCACCTACTTGTTTAGACAATCAAAGAGATGCAGCGGAAATAAAAAAAATACACAAGTAGCGAATAGAAAATGCAAACCAGAAGCACACGGGGGATTTATAGAGGTTCGGCACCCCACCTGGGTCCTATTCCTCTCTTGCAAGCTCCGCTCGGATCACCGAGCTCCGCCTACTACTTCACTATCCGCTCCCCGTTCCGGGCCGGGAGACAAAGCCTTACAACCGTCAAACTCGCGAACAACCCTCGCCGAGCTTGGAATCCTCTTATCACAATCCGAGAAGGATCACTTCGGGCTCTCACCGAAGTCTATACTTGTGTCTTGGGCTTTCACCAAGACCCTTGCTCTCTTGACAACAAATGTAACTTGAGTGGAACTCACTCTCTAATTGAGCACACTTAAGTTGGATGAGGATATGATCACTAAGTCTAGATTTTTGCTTATGGAGTGAGATTGCGAGCTTTGAGGATTGAGAGCTTCTCTCTAATGAATTGGACAATTGGAAGTTGGAGAGTTGTGTTAACAATAGGTCTTGATCCTCTATTTATAGGCTCCTAAAGATTTCTAGCCGTTTGGACAAGATTTGATTGGGTTTTGTGCAAAGCACACAAAGCAGAAAATTGGGCTGCAAATCTGTCCAGAACCGGTCGACCGAAACTAATAAACCGGTCAACCGTTCACTTGATTTCAAGGAGAATGGTCGAACGAATAAATATTCGGTTGGACAAACGAGCTAGAACTTAAATCTACTTAAGTGAATCGGTCGAACCAAAGTATGGGGCGGTCGGCCGTTATGGGGATTCGGTTGAGACAAAGTTGGATCGGTCGAACGAAGAGTGTGTGGACCGATAGCAGGGATATAATAAGTGTTCAACCGGTCGACCGAAACAAGGTCGTCGTTCGACAGGTTACCGAATGTATTTTGGGGTTAAGTTTGTTTTATACGAATACGACCGTTATAGGAATACGACAAAGGTAGCGGCCATACTAAAATCCGGGATCGGTCGACCGAAAATGTAAAACCGGTCGACCGGTACAGTTCGGTAGAATCACTGTGGAGAGTCTGTTATAAACCGGTCGAACTGAGAACTGGTTCGGTCGACCGGTTCACACAGGAAAAATGGGTTTAGGTTTTAAGTGATTTCCGACTAAGGTTTGGGTGATCTAATGAAGTCCAAATAAGGTGAAATATTGTGTGTGACTTCTCTAAGGAACCTAGTGATGTGATAAGTTTTTAGCTCTTGTATGCTCAATTTACATTTGTTCCTAAGACTCAAAATAAAATCAAGATTACAAGTCTTCATATAGCTTTATTACAAATCTTGACTTGATTTCCTTCCTTCCATGAGTCTTGATTACCTGTAGAGGTTAGCACATGCAATATATATGCAATGCAATATATGTGCTACTCTACATTGCTTATGATTAAGATTAGGTTGATTAAATCATCAAAACAAGGATTAAGGCCAAAAAACCAACAATATCCCCCCTTTTTGATGATGGCAACCTATATCTAAATACATGAAAATTTTAGGTGTAAACTATGCATATAAATGCTCCCCCTATGGATGTGCATAGTTTTTGTTCAATTGTAACCAATTTTCGAGTAACTCACCTTTAATTATCTCTCCCCCATTGACATCCATCAAAAACAAAAATAATTATGACTTTAAGCATAGAATTTGGATGTCTTGTAATGAAGTTGCTCCCCCTAAAGTTTGCACTTCATTACTCTAATAAAAGATATAACATTTAAGCTCCCCCTATCAATAAGGCTATATGGAAACTAGGAGTATGATTCAAGTTAAGTTCATTTAAGTTTCTACTCAAGCGTTATTCTAACATCCATTCAAAATTTGACATTTATAATCAATGGACGTGATATATGATTTGCAATGAATAGGGTTAATGATTTGCAATGAATTAAACTTCTAAAGATATGACAATTAAGCATATAGACTAGATTAGAGCTAATTTTTCAGAAATTTTTAGTGATACAAATTTTATACCAAAGTTGAATATTGATTAGCTCCAATCTTGACTTGGTGATGCAACCGGATTCGAATTTGACGCTTTGGCTCGTCCGGTCACACCAATCTCCTCCTCAAGCTCCTATAACTGTAGATTTAGGTACCCAAACAACTTTGGGTCCTTGAATGTTAGCTTTGGGAACCCAAACCATTTTGGTTTTAGGAGCCCACACACTTGAGGAACTATGGTTAATGAACATATGCTTGCCATTTAGTGTAGTGTGAGATACATGGTTTTTCAATTTTGAATTGTAACCTAAACCATGTTTTTGCAAGGATTGCCTTTAATTGCTCTGATACCAAATGTAGGATCGTGTGGGTTATGGGTCCACTAACTCTAATTAACAATTTTAATCCTAATCACCTACTTGTTTAGACAATCAAAGAGATGCATTCATTTGAAATTTAGCAATCACCTCATTCTTCTCATTCATGCATGTTTCAATTTGGCTTTGGAGATCTTTGATTAACTTTCTAGCATTCTTGTTTTTATCACAAATGATCTCATATTGTTTAACTAAATCATGGAATGCATTTTGAAGTTCATCATAAGAATATGTTTCTTCTATAGAACATCTACTTTCTCTAGCATATGACTTAGATGAGCATGAATTTGATCTATTGGAGTAAGAGTTAGAAGATACCTCACTTCCTTCATCTTGAATTGCCATGTAGCACATATGCGCATATTCCTTTGTTGATGAAGGTGCGGTTGATTTGGATGATGACGACGATGAATCATCCCAAGTGACCTTGTGAGCTTCCAACATTTTCTCTTTTCTCTTACTCCTCTCCTTTTCTCTCCTTCTCTCCCTTCTCTCATTTTTCTTTTCCCCTTCTCTTCTCTCATTTTCGCTCTCCTCCCTCTCTTTTTCTTTTTCTCTTTTCACTTTTCTCACTTCTTCTACCTCTTCTTTCATTCTTTTCTCCGTTATCCCTCTTGAGGTATTTGAAGAAGTCTTGGACAAGGACCTCAATGTCCTCTTATTCCACTCTCCTTGGCTCATCAAAGTTTGCATGCAATGCCACCGTGGAGTTTTTCTTGGAAGCTTCCTTCTCTTTTCGATGACTCAATTGGAGCTCATAGGCCATGAGATTTCCAATGAGTTCCTCCATCTTCAATTTTGAAACATCGTGCGATTCTTCAATTGCGACGACCTTGTCTTCCCAATCGTTGCTCAACGACTGGAGGAATTTTTGAGTCATCTCTCCTTCATTTTTCCTTCTTCCAAGAATCAAAAGAGAGTTAGTAATATCGGTGAAGCGAGTGTTCATGTCGCTTATATTCTCACCGATTTGCAAAGAAAATATTTCATATTTATGCATGAGGAGACTTATCCTAGTTTCTTTAGTTTTACTATCACCCTCATGATGCACTTGTAACCGATGCCATATTTCATTGGCAGTTTCACAACCCCTAATTCTATTGTATTCTCCCTCATTAAGGCCACAATAAAGAATGTTCATGATTTTTGAATTCATTTAAATTTCTTTCATTTGAGCCCTAGATAGAGAATCTAACTCATCTTTATTTAGGGGTATGTATGGATTTTAAATGAACTTCCAATACTTAAGGTCGTTTGTTATTAAAAATATTTTCATCCTATTTTTCCAATAATCATAGTTTGACCCATTAAGCAAAGGAGGCCTTGTTGTGCATAAACCCTCTATGTGATTAAATGTGGAAGCCATGCTAAAATGACGGCAAAGTAATGAAATTTAGCTAACAAGGCTCTGATACCAAATGTAGGATCGTATGGGTTATGGGTCCACTAACTTTAATTAAAAATTTTAATCCTAATCACCTACTTGTTTAGACAATCAAAGAGATGCAGCGGAAATTAAAACAAATACACAAGTAGGGAATAGAAAATGCAAACCACAAGCGCACGGGGGATTTATAGAGGTTCGGGACCCCACCCGGGTCCTAGTCCTCTCTTGCAAGCTCCGCTCGGATCACCGAGCTCCGCCTACGACTTCACTATCCGCTCCCTTCCGGGCCGGGAGACAAAGCCTTACAACCGTCAAAGTCGCGAACAACCCTCGCCGAGCTTGGAATCCTCTTCTCACAATCCGAGAAGGATCACTTCGGGCTCTCACCAAAGTCTGTACTTGTGTCTTGGGCTTTCACCAATACCCTTGCTCTCTTGACAACAAATGTAACTTGAGTCGAACTCACTCTCTAATTGAGCACACTTGAGTTGGATGAGGATATGATCACTAAGTGTGGATTTAGGCTTATGGAGTGAGATTGGGAGCTTTGAGGATTGAGAGCTTCTCTCTAATAAATTGGACAATTGGAAGTTGGAGAGTTATGTTAACAACAGGTCTTGATCCTCTATTTATAAGCTCCTAAAGATTTCTAGCCTGTGGACAAGATTTGATTGGGTTTTGTGCAAAGCACACAAAGCAGAAAATCGGGCTGCAAATCTGTCCAGAACCGGTCGACCGAAACTAATAAACCGGTCGACCGTTCACTTGATTTCAAGGAGAACGGTCGAAGGAATAAATATTCTGTCGGACAAACGAGCTACAACTTAAATCTACTTAAGTGAATCGGTCGAACCAAAGTATGGGGCGGTCGACCGTTAAGGGGATTCAGTTGAGACAAGTTGGATCGGTCGAACGAAGAGTGCGTCGACCGATAGCAGGGATATAATAAGTGTTCAACCGGTCGACCGAAACAAGGTCGTCGTTCGACCGGTTACCGAATGTATTTTGGGGTTAAGTTTGTTTTATACGAATACGACCGTTATAGGAATACGACAAAGGTAACGGCCATACTAAAATCCGGGATTGGTCGACCGAAAAGGTAAAACCGGTCGACCGGCAGAGTTTGGTAAAATCACTGTGGAGAGTCTGTTATAAACCGGTCGAACTGAGAACTGGTTCGGTCGACCGGTTCACACAGGAAAACTGGGTTTAGGTATTAAGTGATTTCCGACTAAGGTTTGGGTGATCTAATGAAGTCCAAATAAGGTGAAATATTGTGTGTGACTTCTCTAAGGAACCTAGTGTGTATGTGATAAGATTTTAGCTCTTGTATGCTTAATTTACACATGTTCCTAAGACTCAAAATAAAATCAAGATTACAAGTCTTCATATAGCTTTATTACAAATCTTGACTTGATTTCCTTCCTTCCATGAGTCTTCATCACCTGTAGAGGTTAGCACATGCAATTTATATGCAATGCAATATGTATGCTACTCTACATTGCTTATGATTAAGATGAGGTTGATTAAATCATCAAAACAAGAATTAAGGCCAAAAAGCCAACAATCTCCCCTTTTTTTATGATGGCAGGTGCGCCCTCCAAGTAGGGTTTGAGGCGTTGTCCATTAATTTTGAACACGTTCCCATTGCCTGGGTTCAAGATATCAACCGCTCCATGAGGAAACACGGTTTGGATAATAAAAGGGCCAGACCAGCGACTGCGGAGCTTACCCAAAAACAGATGAAGCCGGGAATTGTAGAGCAACACCTTCTGCCCAGTCGTAAACACCTTTCGCATAATCATGCGATCGTAAAACAACTTGGCTCGGGACTAATGAATTTTGGCATTTTCATACGCATCATTGCGTAGCTCTTCCAACTCCACAATGTCGAGTTTACGTTGCACCCCTGCTTGATCAAGATCCATATTCAGGTTCTTGATCACCCAGAAAGAACGATGCTCAAGCTCAACGGGTAAGTGGCAAGCCTTGCTGTACATTACCCGATATGAGGACATACCCAAATTGGTCTTCTACGCGGTGGTGCGGAAGGACCACAACGCGTCATTAAACTTAGTTGACCAATCCTTCCTCAAGGAATTAACCGTCTTCTCAAGAATTTGCTTTAATTGACGGTTAGAGAGTTCGACCTGCCCACTAGTTTGCGGATGATATGGGTCGCAAGCTTGTGGGTCATCGAATATTTCCCCATAAGCGCTTCAAATGAGCGATTACAGAAGTGGGTACCCCTATCGCTGATTATGGTACGAGGAGTACCAAATCGCGCAAAAATGCCCCTCAAGAATTTGGTGACCACCTTGTTGTCATTGGTCTTTGTGGGTATAACCTCAACCCACATAGACACATAGTCAACGACCACCAGAATGTAAACATTCCCGAACGAGTTCGGAAAGGGACCCATAAAGTCGATGCCCCAAACATCGAATATGTCAACAACAAGGATATTTTGCAAAGGCATCATGTCACGTCGACTAATCCTGCCAAGGCGCTGACACCTATCACATTGCTTAGAAAAGTCGTAAGCATCTTTGAAATAATAAGGCCAGTAGAATCCATATTGGAGCACCTTGGCGGCAGTTTTCTTTGCTACAAACTCTCTTCCACATGCCATAGAGTGGCAGAAATGGAGCACACTTTGGAACTCGATATTTGGGACGCACCGCATGAAAAATTTGGTCAGAGCAGTATTTGAATAGGTAGGGGTCGTCCTAGTGAAAGAATCTGACATAAGATCTGAATTTGGTTTGGTCAGATTTTGACCAACCCACAGGAAGTTGCTCGGTCACGAGGTAGTTCACGATGTCGGCAAACCAAGGGTTATCTTCGATCGTGAACAACTGCTTCTCAGGAAATTTGTCATCAATAATTTGGTCCTGTGGGTTGGTCGTCTCTAGACGAGACAGGTGGTCGGCTACAACATTTTCACACTTTTTTTGTCCCGAATCTCGAGATCAAATTCTTGTAACAACAAGATCCATCTCAAGAGTCGGGATTCTGCATCTTTCTTCGCCATGAGGTGCTTGATGGCTGTGTGATCGGAATAGATTATCACGTGGGAGCCAATCAAGTACGACCGGAATTTCATCAAAGAAAATATTATCGCTAAGAATTCCTTCTCGGTCACAGTGTAGTTCAATTGTGCATCAATTAGTGTTCTACTGGCATAGTAGATCACATGAGGCAATTTATCCAATCGTTGCCGAAGCACCGCTCCCACAGCGAAGTCAGATGCATCACACATTAACTCAAAGGGTTCAGTCCACACCGGTGCCTTAATTATGGGAGCTGAAGTCAACTCTTTCTTGAAGGTCAAAAAAGCATGGTGGCAACCCGGTGTGAACTCAAAAATGGAATCCTTAGCCAACAAAGCGTTGAGAGGTCGAGAAATTTTGCTAAAATCCCGAATGAACCGCCGATAGAATCCAACATGCCCCAAAAAGGCACGGATATCCGTCACAGTACGTGGCGGTGGGAGATTAGCAATAATACCCACTTTGGCGGGATCGACCTCAATTCCTTACTTGAGAACACATGTCCAAGTACAATCCCTCGCTTCACAATGAAGTGACATTTCTCCCAATTGAGGCGACGTTCTTCTCACGGCATCGCTTTAGGACAAGGCTCAAGTGACGAAGGCACTCATCAAAGGAAGCAACAAATATGGAAAAGTCGTCCATGAAAATCTCAAGGAAACGCTCTACCATATCGGAGAAGATGTTGATCATACACCTTTGAAATGTTGCCGGCGCATTACATAACCCAAAGGGCATGTGATGGTAGGCAAACGTGCCAAAGGGACAAGTAAATGTGGTCTTCTCTTGATCCTCGCGGGCGATGGGAATTTGGTTGTAACGGGAGTATCCATCAAGAAAACAATAATACTCATGTCCGACCAACCGTTCCAACATCTTATCAATGAATGGCAATGGGAAATGATCTTTCCGCGTTGCCGCATTGAGCTTGCGATAATCAACACAAACTCGGCAGCCAGTTTGCAGGCGTGTCGGGATAAGCTCATTATGCTCATTCTCAACAACCGTCACGCCTGACTTCTTAGGACCACATGGACATGACTCACCCACGAACTATCAGAGATAGGATAGAATATGCCATGATCCAAGCACTTAAGAACCTCCTTTCAGACGGCTTCTTTCAGTACAGGATTCAATCTTCGTTGTGGGTCCCTACGGGGCCTAGAATCCTCTTCCATGTGGATCCGATGTTGAACAATACCTGGGCTAATTCCCTTGATAACCTTCAAGGACCACTCGATAGCCTCTTTGTTTTCGAAGAGCACTTTTTTGAGGGCGACCTCTGGATCTTTTGAAAGATCAGAATCAATAATGAGTGGCAAGGTCTCATTATCCCCTAAGAAGATGTACTTAAGGTTATCGGGGAGCGGTTTAAGCTTGACCAGAGGTGGGTCCTTGTAGGATTCAAAGTTACTTTGATGTGGCTCAAGGGCCACGGGGTAAGAGGAGCAAGCACCGAGATGTGCCTCCACATCCAGAGATTCACTGGCGGATTTCTCAAGATCCTCTTCACTCGCAACGTGGTCATTAGGCATCTCAATAATATGTCGATGTGAGTCGTACATGCCTAATGACTCGGGCTCATGAATGTCCTGGATGAAATCGGCTCCGACAGTATCGTCGAAGAGCCCGTGTTGCTTACCAAGAGTAAAGATGTTGAAATCCGGTATGAGGTTTCCAAAAGACAACCTCATCAAGCCATTGTGACAATTGATCAAAGCATTAGATGTCGCAAGAAACGGTCTCCCAAGGATCACAGGAATTTGACCTTGTGGGTTGGACACGGGTTTACTATCCAAGATGATGAAATCAACTGGAAATACGAACTCACCCACTTTAATAAGGACATCCTCCACACTCCCTCGTGGAATCTTGACGGATCTGTCAGCCAACTGGAGGGTTGTCCTTGTTGGTTTAAGATCGCATATTCCAAGGTTGACATAGACAGAGTAGGGCACGAGGTTGACAGATGCTCCCAAATCCAATATTGGGAGATTGTCACATTACCGATCATGCAAGAGACAGTTGGACAACCTGGGTCCTTCTATTTGACTTGCATGGGTTTTGTCAATATTGAGCTCACATTGGCAGCCAAATATGCCTTTTTGGGAACATTTGTTCATCTCTTAATGGTGCAAAGGTCTTTGAGGAACTTGGTGTAGGATCGTGTGGGTCTATGGGTCCACAATTAAGACTAATCACAATTAAACCCTAATTGACTACTTGGTTGATAGATCAAAGAAATGCAGCGGAAATTAAACTAAATCAAACACAAGTAGAAAGGTAATGCAAACCACAAGTAGACACGTCGGTTTTATAGAGGTTCGGTCGCGCCTACGTCCTCTCTTACAAGCACCTCTCGAATCTCCGTTCAAGCCCCTCTTGCGTCTTCACTATGCCTCCCCATTCCGGGCCGGGAGCAACGCCTTTTACAAGTCTTCAAGCTCGCGAACAACCCTCGGCGAGCTTGGCACCACCTCTCACAAACCGAGAGAATCACTTCGGGCTTTCACCGAAGTCCTTACTTCTTTGTCTTGGGCTTTCACCAAGACCCTTGCTCACTTTACAACAATGGTAACTTGAGTGGAACTCACTCTCTAATTGAGCACAACAATTGCTAGATGATTGTATGATGAATGATGTGGAAATTAGGCTTTGGATGACTAATTTGGAGCTTGGAGGTTGTGGAAAATCTCACTATAGGTTTGACACTTTGGAGTTGTGAAATATTGTGGAAAACTAAGTGTGAACCTCTATTTATAAGCTCCTAAAGATTTCTAGCCGTTTGGACAAGATTTGATTGGGGTTTGTGCAAAGTACACAAAACAGAAAATCGGATTGCAAAAAACTGTCCAGCAACGGTCGACCGAAAGGTGTAACGGTCGACCGAACCCTTGAGTAAGTTAATGGATCGGTTGAACGAACATAGGTACTGGTCGACCTAACACTTACGTTCTATAAGTCAACGGTCGACCGACCAGGTACCGGTCGACCGAACTCAGGCAGACTGGCGACCAATGTTTTAGGTGTTTAGGTGATCTATTTGAGTCCAAATGATATGATATTTTGTGTGTGACTCCTACAAGGAACCTAGTGTGTGAATGCATGCATATTAGCTTAAGTTATGCTCAATTCACATAAGTTCCTAATACTCAAATAAAGGTAAAATTACATGTCTTCAATCCTAGCTTGATTACATTTCTTGACTTGATTTTTCTTCTTTCTTGAGTCTTGATCACCTGTAGATGTTAGCACAATACAACATGTATACCATTATACTACATGTGCTTAAGATTAGGTTGAATTACATCATCAAAATACGGATTAAGGCCAAAAAGCCAACAATCTCCCCCTTTTTGATGATGGCAACCTATATCTTAAACCAACCTAATACTTGAATTTTGTATATGTAAACTATGCATATAAATGCTCCCCCTATGGATGTGCATAGTTTATCTTGACAATATCATGTAAATTTCAAGTTTCCCTAAACATACAATAATGTAATCTATTACTTCTCCCCCTTTGACATCCATCAAAAACATACAATAATCAATGTAATATATGAATTGAAATTTCTCCTCCATTGACTATTATATATAACTATTTAAGTTCAAATAAGGATATCTTTTGTAATGAAGTTGCTCCCCCTAAATTTTGCACTTCATTACTCTAATAAAAGATATAACAATTAAGCTCCCCCTATCAATAAGGCTAGATGGAAACTATGAGTATGATTAACGTTAAATTCGTTTAAGTTTCAACTTAAGCCTTATTCTAACATCCATTTAGAATATGACATTAAAATCAATGGATGTGGTATATGATTTGCAATGAATAGGGTAAATGATTTTCAATGAATTGAACTCTAAAGATATGACAATTAAGCATATTAACTAGATTAGAGCTAATGTGACAGAAAATTCAGAAGTTGGAAATTTTATACCAATGTTGAATTCGAATTAGCTCCAATCTTTTCTTGGTGATGCAACCGGATTTGAATTTCGACGTTTTGGCTTGTCCGGTCACCACCAATCTCCTCCTCAAGCACCTACAAGAGTAGATTTAGGTACCCAAACAACTTTGGGTCCTTGAACATTAGCTTTTGGGATGCAAACCATTTTGGTTTTGGGTGCCCACATACTTGAGGAACTAGACTTAACAAATAAATGCTTGCAATTTAAAGTAGTAAGAGATACATGGTTTTTCAAATGCACATTGTATCCTAAACCATGTTTAGCTAATGATTGTCTTTGACTACTCAAAAGTATATCAAGCATTTTTGTTCCTTTAGTGAACATTTCTAGATCTTTTCTTAATTGCATATTTGAAGCTTTAAGATCTACATGTTCATCAACAATAGGTGTTTTACTTAAACTAGCAATCACCTCATTCTTTTCATTCATGATTAGCTCAATTTGGCATTTAAGATCATTTATAGTTTTTCTAGCATTTTTGTTCTTTTCAGAAACGATCTCATATTGTTTAACTAAATCATGAAATGCATTTTGAAGCTCATCTTTAATAAATATTTCATTAGATGCACTTGAGTTTGAGCTATCACTAAGATCTCTAGATGAGCAAGAATTAGAAATAGAAGAGTTAGAGGCTACCTCACTCAATTCATCTTCAATTGCCATGTGACACGAGTAAGCAAATTCTCCTCTACTATGTAAGGTGGAAGATGATGTTGATGGTGATGAGGAATCATCCCATGTAGCTTTGTGAGCTTCTTCCCTCCTTTCTCTTCTTTTGCTCCTTCCCTTCTCATTTCTTTTCTCCCTCTTCTTCTCCCCTTCTTTTCTCTCACTTCTAATACCTCTTCTTTCACTTTTGTCTTCTTTATTTTTGAGATATTTGAAGAAGTCTTGGGCAAGGACCACCATTTCCTCTTCTTCATCTTCTCTCCTTGGTTCATCAAAGTTTGCATGTAATGCCACCGAGGTGTTTTTCTTTGAATCTTCCTTCTCTTTTCGATGACTCAATTGGAGCTCATAGGCCATGAGATTTCCAATGAGTTCCTCCATCTTCAATTTGGAAAGATCGTGCGATTCTTCAATTGCAACGACCTTGTCTTCCCAATCGTTGCTCAATGACCGGAGGAATTTTCGAGTCATCTCCCCTTCATTTATCCTTCTTCCAAGAATCAAAAGGGAGTTAGTAATATCGGTGAAGCGAGTGTTCATGTCTCTTATGTTCTCACCGATATGCATAGAAAATATTTCATATTTATGCAGGAGGAGACTTATCCTAGTTTCTTTGGTTTTACTATCACCCTCATGATGCATTTGTAACTTATGCCATATTTGATTTGCACTTTCACAACCCCTAATTCTATTGTATTCTCCCTCATTAAGGCCACAATAAAGAATGTTCATGATTTTAGAATTAATTTCAATTTCTTTCATTTGAGCCCTAGATAGAGAATCTAACTCATCTTCATTTAGGGGTATGTATGGATTCTGAATAAACTTCCAATACTTAAGGTCATTTGATATTAAAAGATTTTCATTCTCTTTTTCCAATAATCATAATTTGACCCATTAAGCAAAGGAGGCCTTGTGGTGCATAAACCCTCTAAGTGATTAGATGTTGTAGCCATGCTAAAATTACGCCAAAGTAAAGAAATTTATCTTAACAAGGCTCTGATACCAAATGTAGTATCGTGTGGGTCTATGGGTCCACAATTAAGACTAATCACAATTAAACCCTAATTGACTACTTGGTTGATCGATCAAAGAAAAGCAGCGGAAATTAAACTAAATCAAACACAAGTAGAAAGGTAATGCAAACCACAAGTAGACACGTCAGTTTTATAGAGGCTCGGTCGCGCCTACGTCCTCTCTTACAAGCACCTCTCGAATCTCCGTTCGAGCCCCTCTTGCGTCTTCACTATGCCTCCCCGTTCCGGGCCGGGAGCAACGCCTTTGACAAGTCTTCAAGCTCGCGAACAACCCTCGCCGAGCTTGGCACCACCCTCACAAACCGAGAGAATCACTTCGAGCTTTCACCGAAGTCCTTGCTTCTTTGTCTTGGGCTTTCACCAAGACCCTTGCTCACTTTACAACAATGGTAACTTGAGTGGAACTCACTCTCTAATTGAGCACAACAATTGCTAGATGATTGTATGATGAATGATGTGGAAATTAGGCTTTGGATGACTAATTTGGAGCTTGGAGGTTGTGGAAAATCTCACTATAGGTTTGACACTTTGGAGTTGTGAAATATTGTGGAAAACTAAGTGTGAACCTCTATTTATAAGCTCCTAAAGATTTCTAGCCGTTTGGACAAGATTTGATTGGGGTTTGTGCAAAGTACACAAAACAGAAAATCGGATTGCAAAAAACTGTCCAGCAACGGTCGACCGAAAGGTGTAACGGTCGACCGAACCCTTGAGTAAGTTAATGGATCGGTTGAACGAACATAGGTACTGGTCGACCTAACACTTACGTTCTATAAGTCAACGGTCGACCGACCAGGTACCGGTCGACCGAACTACAGGGTTCGGTAGAGGGAAAACTCGATCGGTTGAAGTAAACTTGTGTCGACCGATAGCAGGTAGATTTTCCCTAATAGAACGGTCGACCGAACAAGGTATTTTGTTCGACCGGTTCAAAAGTATTTTGGGGTGTATTAGGAGAAAAAATGTGTATACGACCGTTGTATAAAATGACAAATATAACGGTCGTATTTTTACCAGAAATAGCAAACGAAACGGTCGACCGAAGATCTACCGGTCAACCGAATATGTCTGGGTAAACGGTTAACAGAAGTGTGATTGGTTGAACTGATTGGTCTGGTATAACAAATATTGTGTATACCCGGTCGCCCGAAAGGTGAACGGTCGACCGAACTCAGGCAGACTGGCGACCAATGTTTTAGGTGTTTAGGTGATCTATTTGAGTCCAAATGATATGATATTTTGTGTGTGACTCCTACAAGGAAACTAGTGTGTGAATGCATGCATATTAGCTTAAGTTATGCTCAATTCACATAAGTTCCTAATACTCAAAGAAAGGTAAAATTACATGTCTTCAATCCTAGCTTGATTACATGTCTTGACTTGATTTTTCTTCTTTCTTGAGTCTTGATCACCTGTAGATGTTAGCACAATACAACATGTTTACCATTCTACTACATGTGCTAATCTACATGTCCTAATTAAGATTAGGTCAAATTACGTCATCAAAATACGGATTAAGGCCAAAAAGCCAACACTTGGCATACGGTGGCATTTGTTGAACAACGTCCAACAACGGGATGTTCACCTTTACTTGCCTAAGTACCTAAACGATTTTGTCCCAATGTTCATCACGTTTTTAGTCAACCTATGAGGGAATGATGCCTTGGGGACATAACAATCACGAGGAGGAGTCTCAGAATTAGGTTTCTTGACAGACTGACGACCCTCCTCGGAAGTCTCGCCAACAGGGTTGTTTTCAGGCATTTCCATATTGTTGTCAACAACCCTTCCCGATCTTAAGGTATGGACAACATTAGCATGTTGGAAAGGGTCACTTTAACCATTGTGTACATTCTGCCTAGCGTGGGCAGGTTGACCCCTGAGATTTACCACAAGTTGACTCAGTAACTGACCCTTCTCACGTTCAAGGAAATGATGAGCCAACTGGCTAACTTGCATTTCCAATGCTTTTACCAAATTATTGCTTGCCACAAACATGGTTTGTGTGCTCTGCATGAACGCTTGAAGGGTTTATCCAAGAGTGGGGTCCTTCGGGGGTTTGTTCGAGAGTGGGGTCCTTCGGGTCAACCTGTTGGGGTATTGGAGTCTGGTTGGAATAACCCGACGATGAGGCCTGAGCAGATTGGTAATTACGGTGTTGAGACCTTTGATGTGGGGGTTGGTAGGTCGACGATGGGCGTGGAGATTGAGGTTGAGCGTGCGATCTCTGACCGTGACCCCCACTAGGCCCCCAAGAGAACTTAGCATGGTTACGCCATCCCGGGTTGTAGGAGTGACTGTACGGGTCGTTACAAGACCTCTGTTGATACATCGCATTTGCATGCTCAGTATCCCTTGGAGCGTAAGCGTATTCCAAGTCATCATAGCCCGTAAGTCCACACCTACTACAACGAGGAGTAGCGACCTGAGCTAGAGGAGCTCAGTCCACCTCTAAACTCTCAATCCTAGGCATGAGAGCAGCCAAATTCACCTCAGACGCGATAGTTGACTCAAGTTGATATGATCCAGGCCGACCAGAAGACCTGGCGGCTCGTAGCTCTCTGATGGTGTCCCACTCAAATGTACGTTCAACCATTAACTCAAAAGTGTCCCATGCCTCATTGATGGGTTTCATTTAGAAATAACTCTGACACATCGACTCCAACAATGTCCGGGTGTTGTAATTGAGACCCTCATAAACAATTTGGCACAACTGCCATAGCTCAACTCCATGATGAGGGCACTGCTGGAGAATGTCATTGAACCTCTCAAAGAAAGCATGAAAACATTGAGTCTCAGTCTGATACATTTGATGTGTCTGGTGCTGTATCTGTTGAGTTTTCCTTTGAGGGAAAAATCTCTTCAGAAATACAGTCACAAAGTCATCCCAATACCGAATAGAGCTCATCGGGAGGCTGTACATCCATTTCTTCGCGTTATCCTTCAACGCGAAAGAAATCATCCTCAACCGGACTGAATCCTCATCAAGCTGCTGAAGCTTGACCATGGAACATACTTCCTCGAATTCACGTATAAAAATTTACGGATCCTCCTTATTGCCAGTGAAGGTAGGAAGCATGCTCACATGTTGAGGTTTCAGCTCATATTTGTTCACGCGAGCTGGGGGAAGAACTATGCAGGAAGGCTGCGCGGCCCGAACAGGATGGGTCTGCTCCCACAAAGTCATCGGTCTATCCCGTCGAGCTAAAGGTTGTGGTGCACCAAGAACTCGATCTTGACCGAATCCCTCTTCCTCTCGAGTCAAAGGAGGAGGAGAAGGAGGTTTACGTGGTGGTGGGAGCGGACCGAGGTAATCCATGGATGGAACCCGGTCTCCCCCATCACCACGAGAAGACTCGACCTCATGCTCCAAAGGAGCACAAGGCGGAGATGGCTGATCACCAAGACCGTCCATCTCAGAAAAATGCACTCTCTCAAGTCGAGCGCTCTCACTAGAACGAGCCCAACCTCGCATAGAATGGTCGACTCGACTCTAAAATAACACACAACAGAAGGTGTACTAGAGGAGGAGACTACTCGTAGAAAATAGATGAGGAGAGGACTCAGATGAGAAGGGAAGAATCCTCGAGCTAGCGTGGGTAATGGGTGAAGGTAGAAGCCTAATCTAGCAAGCACGACTCAAACAATGTATGGCAATGGGTCCTTAGGCTAGACGATGCCTAACTTCGAGGTCACTAGCCTCGACACGCCTCACCTCCCTACAACGAAGACCACAATGCCCAGCAAGTGATACCAGATCCGGAGATTCAGTACCTCCTACTATCGACAAGGTAGGCAACGCCGATCAGGCCATGACGGTTTAAACAAGATTACTCTCCTAGTGCATCCAAATTCCTTAGGGCCAATGTCTACTTTCTTTTAGAATTAAGGCTTTTATTAAGAGTGATTTTTGGGGCCAACGAAATGGTGATGAAATCCCCCACCTTATCTTTTATGGGACAACCCCTCCTTAGTAGCATTTTGATCTTAAGTCTAGCAATCAACACTCCAATCAAACGCTCAACTCACTCTCGTCCCGATGCACCTTACTAACTAAGGCATGATTGAAAAATGCATGAATGAAAGATTTGGGTGCACGTACCTCACGCTAGCAATCAACAACAAAATGTAAAGCAAAGAAAAGACAAATGCATGCAAGGTCTACAAATGATGAATGACCTAGATGGCAAGAAGTCTAATCTTTTGCTTTGAGTTTTATGGTCCACGTTGATTAAAGGGGATTGATTTTTAATCTGCGAGCAAACTAGAAGTCACAGCATGCAAGATGGTGCTTCCAGATAACTACAATGAAATAAACAACAACCAGAACAAAATGGAGAGAGGTTAAGCTCACCAGGCTGCCAATTGGCGGTCCCAGAGCGCTGATTGGCGGTAACTGTTGAGTGTTTTGCTCTCAAATTCCTCCAGTCACTTCCCCTTGATCCTCAGGATCCCTGAAACAAATCAAAACTAAAAAAGAAAAATTAAAACCACTCGAATTGGCCAAACCAAAGTCTGGACAAAGCACCTCCCCGGCAACCACGCCAAAAACTTTTGGTTTGTTCGAAGGTGAGTGGGAAAGAAAAGAGAAAGGATTGATTACACTTAAGCTATACTAAACTAAACTAGTACTAGAAAGGAGGAAATGAAATCGCAAAATGAACTAAACTAAGCAACTAATAAAGGAAGATAGAACTCAGGAATAGAAAACCCCTAAGGGGTGGAGTGTGTGTATGCACATGAAATAAGTGTGGTGAATGCATACAAGAAGCTCAAGTGTAGTTAGTGTTTGTTAATGCATAAGAAGTACCTAATGGCAAGACCTATCATGTACAACACTAACGTAGGTGATTAATATGAGCATGACAAGTTTGTTATTACGAACATAAACAAGCATGGAATGTACCTAGCACTATGGCAGAAACCATCAAGTAAAAATTCTTATTAATTCAAGCAAGCATACTAACTTATCTCACAAACAATAATGTCTAGCATTCATACCATCTACATAACATGTACAGACATCTACTCCACCCCCAAAGGGGATGGAACTACTCACTTATCATTACACTACAACCTACGTTAAAATGAAGCATTCTACTGAAATGAAGCTAAACTAAGCAAGCAAGAAATATTAAAGAAACTAAAAGGACATCAAACAAAAGAAGCAAGCAAGCATATGATAGGAAATTAAACTAAGAAAGAAATAACATACTAAAGGAAAACATCTATTATTACTCACTCAATTACAAGTAGCCTCTCTCCACCAGGGTATTTGCTTCAAGGCTTTAACTCCTAGTTGAGAGGATGGGACCAAGAGAGAGATGGGGTACAAGAGAGAAGGAAGAGTTCTATTTATAGACATAGAAAAAGGTAATCCGGGACAATCCCCCGGTATGGGACTAAACAAATACCAAAAATAGCCTAAACACACTCTAATACACGCACCACAAAAATATTATCGGACCCGGGCCAACCCGGACCTCCAATCAGCGGTCCCAGACTGCCAATTAGCGGTCTACAGGGTTTGGATCTGCCTGGTTTTTGTTCTGGGCTTTTCTACCTCGCTTGTTGGAGCTCCGACCCGAATAGAATTGACAAAATACTCCCCATGATGGGGTGGAGTATTCTTGTTTGCCCATTGGTCCTTCTATCTTGCATTCAGGTCCTTCGATCTTGCATCATAGTCCTCGAGTCTCTCGACTCAGTCCTTTTTCCTTCTTTTAGGTCCTTTCATGCCTCTTCTCTTCAAACCTTTTTTTTCGGAAATTCAAACATAAAGCTCATTACGTAGCATTATTTAGGTGAAAGATAATGGATATAAGTGATTGACATCATTTCCTGCTTATATTTGTATCTTATATCCATTATCTTTCACCTAAACAACGCTATTTTACGAGTTTTATGTTTAGCTTTCAGGAATAAATAGGTTTGAAGAGATTAAGCATAAAAGGACCCAAAAGCTAGGAAAAAGGACTGCATTGTGAGATCTGGGGACTGAGATGCAATGGAGAAGGACTTGAACGTAAGACAGAAGGACCTAAGAGGAAAACGTAATACTCCACACCATCATGGGGAGTATTTTAGAAATTCGATTCGGGTCGGAGCTCCAACAAACCAATTAAATGCATCCAAGACCAGAAAATATACCAAGAAAATCCCACAACAAAAATGAGCAGGATCTGGACCATATAGACCACCAAGTGGCGGTTCATTTTGGCCCAAATCAGCTAAAATTTCTCCAGCACATGTCTTAGAGTATGTTTAGGCTATTTTTGATATCTGTTTAGTCCCACATTGGGGGATTGTCCCGGTTTGCCTTTTCCATGGCTATAAATAGAAATCTTCACCTTCCCTTGTAATCACTCCATATTTTAAGTGGTTATTCTTCCTACTAGAAGTGACACCTTGAAGCACACACTAAAGTAAGAGGATACTACTTTTAATGTGAGTCATTTTAATACAAGTTTTCTTTATTATGTTGTTTGTTTTATGTTTCTTGTTTTGCTTTGCTTAATCTCATTTCATTAGTTTTATTAGCTTAGTTAATATGCTTTCTTTGTTAGTTTGATAATTAGTGTAATGTTTAGTGAGTAGTTTCATCCCCTTTGAGGGGTGGATTAGATGTACATACATGCAAATGAGAATGGATTGAATGCTTTATTTCAATGTGTTGATAAAACATGAATGTATGCTTGCTTGTTTAGGATAGAATTTATAACTTGATGAGTTTTGCCAAATTGATTAGACACCTCTCATGCTTGTTTAGGTTCTGAAATAAACATCTTGCATATGTAAATGTTAATCAACTAAGTTGGTGAATAGATTGATAGGTTTTGCCACAACATTTAGACACTTCCTATGCATGATAACACCACCTTTATTTGTGCTTAAAGAATGTGTTCAACACCCACCTATTTGCTTGTGTGCACTCAGTCCACCCCTTAGGGGTTTTCCATTTCTGTATTCCAGCATTCTTCTTTTGTTCTTATCTTAGTTGTCATTTCATTGTTTGTTTCTTTCGTTCGCATTTCATACTTCTTAGCGTAGTTTAGTGTAGAGTAGCACAATCAATCTTTCTTCCCCAAATTTTGCCACTTGATTTCTAATAAACAAGAGGCTGCTCACCTCCCTGAGGACGACCCGCACTTGCCATCGCTTCATCGCGGCCGTGCACTTGCGGTTTAAGATAAAACGTTCAACTAGTTTTTGGCGCTGTTGCCGGGGAGGTGCCAGTCCAGACTCTTGTTTGGACGATTCGAGTGGATTTTTCTTTGTTTCAGGTAACTCACATTGAGAAGGGGAAGCATCTGGTGAAGTTTGGAGGCGTTCTGTGAGAAGAAGACCGCCAATCAGCGGTCTGGTTGTTTCATTTCACCTCTAAATTTCTGTGGAGTATTTCTTTATCTGATATAGTGATCTGGGACTCGATTTGACATGTGTTGACTAATAGTTTGTCCCCAGATCAATAATCAAACCTCCTTTAAGCACCTTGGACCCTAAAACTCAAAGCAAAAGTTTAGGCATTCTTGTTGTTTAGGTCATGCATCATGTATGTCACTTAGGCATTTAGATTGTCTTTTATCTTAGCTTTATTTTCTATTGCTGAGAGCTGGCGTGAGGTACGCACCTTCTACTCTCATTCATGCATTTCGTATGAACATGCAATTAGTTAGTAGGAAGTGCATTGAAACAAGTGTGAGTTGAGCGTTTGTTTGGAGAGTTGATTGCTAGATTAGGACTCCAAAACGCTACTAAGGAGGGGTTGTCCCATAAAAGATAAGGTGGGGGATTTCATCACCCTTTCCTTCGCCCCAAAAACCACACTAATCAAGAGCCTAATTTTAAAATCAAGTAGACATTGGCCTTAAGGAATTCAGACGCATTAGGAGAGTGATCCGGTCCCGACCGTCATAACCTGATCGGCGTTGCCCACTTTGTCGATAGTAGGAGAGACGAGATCCCCGGATCTTGACTCACTTGCTGTGCTTTGTGGTCCTCATCGTAGGGAGGTGAGGCGTGTTGAGGCCGTGTGACCTCGCAGTTAGGCGTCGTCTAGGTCTAAGGACCTATAGCGACCTTAGGATTGCTTGAGCCTTGTTTGCTTGTGTGCTTCTACCTGTACCCATCCGCCGTAGCATAACGACTTCTTCCCTTCTCTCCTGAGTCATTCTTTCTCTCCTGTGTTCCCCCGTCTTCTCGTCTACGCACATTCTTTGTTTAAAAAAAAGGTTTTGGTTTGTTTGTGTGCACCTTTGTGCATGCTTTCGTGGACACGAGATGAGAGGGGTCGTTTGACGAGGAGCGTTGTCAATCCGGCTTCGGTAATCGATTTCTCGACGCCTTCCTCCTCTCGTGTCGCACGCAGTCCGGGTTCAATGGCTTCTAATTTCCGTGAGGAGGAGCAGTTGCTGGACCCACCTGCTCCACCAGTGCTTCCAGTTGTCGCTCCCATACCTCTACGTGATCGATGCTACCCGAGTCGTACTGCTCTACCCTCATGCATCGTATTGCCAGAGGATAATGGGAACCATTTTGAGGTTAAGCCTCAGTTTATTTCCATGCTCCCTCACTTCACTGGGAAAGGTGACCCCTATATCTTTCTCAGGGAATTTGAGGAGGTCTGTGCTATGTTCAAGCTGCAACAACTTAGCACAGAAGCTGCAACAACTTAGCACAGACTCCATCCATCTTAGGCGTGTCCCCTTTGCGCTATAAGATGACGCCAAGAAGTGGTTGTATAGCAACCAGGCGAATGCCTTTAGGACTTGGGATGAGTTTCAATCTGCATTCCTCAAGAAGTACTTTTCAAATCATCGGACTCAAAAATTGAGGAACGAAATCAATTCGTTCTATCAACATGAGACCAAACCATTCCATGCATACTTAGAGAGGTTCAAGGAGCTACTATCCTCATGCCCTCACCATGGCATCGAGTTGTGGTGCCTTTGTCAGATTGTTTACGAGGGTGTTCACATCCCGTCAAGAACGCTCCTTGAGTCCATTTGTCAAGGAGAGTTCTTGGCAAAGAATGAAAGGGAGGCATTGGCTTTCCTAGAAGACCTTGCTGAGAAAACCAAGCAATGGGAGAGTGTGAGGGAACCACCTACATCATCTAGCATAGGAGCGAGGATCGCGAATGCAAACTCGACTAGATCGGGTGCCGCATTTGTTGTCGATACCACTACGGCCACCGAGGCGCGCATGGCGGCCTTAATGCGCCGTATGGATTCGATTGAGCTCCAAAACCAACAAGGTGCACCTCACATGTCCACATCTGGTCCAGTTCCCTGTCACTCATGTGGTAGGATAGGTCATGTAGAAAGCGAGTGTGAGTCCATTCCTCCTGAGATGGAGTGTGTCGACACCATCTATGATAGAGCCAGGAACGACCCATACTCATCATCTTATAATCCTGGATGGAGGAACCACGCCAATTTTTCATGGAACCAAACTCATGCCCCGGGTGGTCCTTCAAACTCCTCTAGACCACATTACCAATCACACCAACCTCCCATGCATGCACATTCCTATCAGCCACCCCAAACACAAACCAGCAATCAATTGGGTTTCCTAAATTCCAATAATATGGAAACCCGATTCAATTTGCTTGAGACCTTGACTCGTGGACTTGAAAACTCAATGAAATTTTTAATGTCAATCACGAGTCAAGTTCTCACTTCAAATCAGCAAACCATCAAATCTCTAGAGCTTCAGATGGGCCAATTGGCTCAGTCTGTACATGAAAGAGAGAGAGGTTCTTTTCCTAACCAGCCTGAGGCTAACTGTAAAGACATGAGAGAGAGAGAGAGAGAGAGAGAGAGAGGTATGGGGTGGAGTGTGGTTAGGGTGTAGGTGGTATGGGGGGGTATGGAGTGGAGTATGGGGTAGGTGTAGGTCTTGGTTTATAAATACAAAACCCAACCCTTTCTCCCATTTCTTTTCTCCATTTCGTTTCCACCCATCTCACCACCTTCCCTTGTTCCGGCGACCAGGAGGAGAAGATCTCCGGCGGCGTGGTGGAGGCGAGCACGAGGAAGGAGCGTGCGGAGGTGCGGAGGTTGGCACGTGAGGAGGTCTTCAGAGACGGCGGTGCGCGAGCGAGGCTCCGGCGGGTCTTCGTCGTCTTGAGAGGTATGCGAAGTCTTCATAGTAACTCCCAAGGAGGTGTGGGAGTGTAGGGGGCGGTGTTGGTGTTGTTTCCCCGGCGAAAACCCGACTGGACAGAGGTTGAAGGCGCTCTGTTCGGTCGACCGATTGGGAGTTCGGTCGACCGAACAACGTCTAAATGATGCCTGTCCAGAGGGAAAATGTATAGTCCGATCGACCGGTGGTTGGGTTGGTCGACCGATATTTGTAAATAATAACTTACTCCCCGAAAACGGTCGAACGACGTCTGTGTGACGGTCGACCGTCTATGCCAAATTTTAGCGGGAATTTTTAGGGTTATTTTAGCCGGTCGACCGGTGTTTGTTTCGGTCGACCGAATCCCTTTAGATAGGTTAGACAGACCTTCGGCCGACCGAGTGTGTGCCTCGATCGACCGAACTGCGCAAAGTCGGTCAAGAGCGTTGACCATCTAAACGGTCGACCGCTCGTTGTGATCCGGTCGACCGACCGCGTGCAGTTTCCTGTAGTGAAGTGCTTGTTGATCCGGTCGACCGGAAGAGTTTCGGTCGACCAAATGCAGTGGGCAGGATTCATGAAGTTTTCTTGTCGGTTGAACGGACCCTGATTCGACCGACGGGATATATATGTATATAAAATGTATAGCGTAGACCTTCCAAACGGTCGACCGCTAGATTGATCTTGTTCGACCGGTGGGTCGAATTATCATTGGTGGATTTCACATTAGACGAGGGCGATTTCTGTTGGACCCTTTGTGATTGTGCGGCAAAGGGATGCCTTCCATGCCTGTGTGGGTGGGAGACGCCTTCTTCCTTGTGTAGGGAGGGAATGCACTTTCCGTGTGTCGGAGAGCGAGGTCCCTTGTGCCTGTGCAACAGAGGGATGCCTTCTTCCTTGTGTTGGGAGGGAATGCACTTTCCTTGTGTAGGAGAGCGATGGGCGGTCAGTGGGCCCGAGGCGGTTTTGCATTGCATGTGCATTCTTGGCATTTTCGTCTGTAGTTCTGTTTATGATAGGAGATGTTGGCATACGGGGTTCCTTTCGGGAACTCAGGCAAATTTCATGTTTTGTTTTCAGGGAGCAAGCAGTCGTAGGTGGGTGGTGACCGAGGGTAGTACCTCCGGGATCGGGTCCTGTCATCTGATCGTTTTTGTAGAGGTAGTGATTACAGTATTTTGTATTAGCTATGTAATCACTCTTTTGACACCCTGTAATATGACTTCCACGTGGAGATATTTTATATATATATATATTCAGTTGACTTTTCCAGTAACGTGCCCTTGTTGACCGTTGACGGTCGTAAGTGTTATGTTTAATTTATAAATTTCTTCTGCTGTTTTGGGACGTTACACTAACCCCCGCATGTACCAGCAACAACACATGCAAAATGAGAATGTGGTACCTCGGGGGAAGCAAGTGAACCATGTGGAGGAACCTGTTCACCATGTCAATTCCATTGTGACCTTAAGAAATGGAAAACAGGTTGACAATCACATTTCCTTGCCACCACCACCATCTATGCAGCCCCTCAGTAAGGATTTGGTGGTGAAGAAGAGGCTGAGGGTGAGGGTAATACACCAAAGCTTCCTTCTCAGGCACCACAGAAAACATACCTTTCAAAAGCTCCCTATCCAAGTAGGTTAACCAAAAAGCAGAGTGACAACATGGACAAGATATTAGAGGTGTTTAAGCAAGTAAAGGTTAACATCCCCTTGTTCGATGTCATCCAACAAATACCTCAATATGCCAAAGTGTTGAAGGATCTCTGCACAACCAAGAGGAAGTCCAATGTTCCTAAGAAAGCATTCTTGGCTGCAAATATCAGCTCACTTTTGTCCAATCCCACCTACACAAAATACAAGGACCCTGGGTGTCCTACTATTCAGTGTACGATAGGGGACACTAGAATGAGCAATGTTTTGCTTCATTTAGGATCAGCGGTCAACCTCCTCCCATTCTCTGTTTATGAACAGTTGAACTTGGGATAATTGAAACCAACTAAGATCACCCTCCAATTGGCGGATAGATCCATTCGTATTCCCATGGGGATTATCGAGGATGTGCTTATTAAAGTTGGAGATTTTATATTTCCAATCGATTTTGTTGTCCTCGATACCAATCCTATTGCAAACACCCACTCTCAAATACCTTTGATTTTGGGTAGACCATTTCTGGCCACCTCCAATGCCTTGATTAATTGTAGAAATGGTCTCATGAAGCTCTCATTCGGTGACATGAGTGCCGAGTTTCATGTGTTCAACTCTGGTAGGCAACAAGAGCCCATGGATCAACCTTTATATCTAAATCCCATCTGCCAATTGGAGAAAGCACCACAAAATCAATGAACACCCCTAACCCCAATGCAACCCAATGAGAATGTTTGTGGGGCCAGCAAAAACTCATTGCCTGTCTTTGCAATGCAGGAGAGTGAGCTGGCATCAAACATAAATGTCCAAAAAGAGTGGTCGTTGCATGATTCAGTTGAGAGTACTAGTGAGAGTAAGACACATCATCATATGCCTATACCAGAAGGTGTCTCTACCTCATGTCCCATGGCCATTGAGCCATTTGAGCTTCATATTGACTACAACAAGGACCCACCTATGACCAAGCTTTTGCTTGATGATCTAAATGATGGTGGGAGGTCCTTGTTGGATGACTTGGGGAGCAGCCCTGTTCTTAGTGATGCAGGTCTGCTGCATCCATCGAATGAGCTTGAGGAACTCATTCTGATGCACCCGCCTATTGGTTGGAGGGTTTTGTTCGATGAGCAACTAAATCCTAGTGAGGCAACACAACTTCATTCTTTGTTGCCCACACCCAACCAATATCATGAGGCGTTCGAGCCGTTCAGCTTTGACCTTTCACCCCTCATGACACCTCAGAGTACCAGTGAAGTTTGCCAATCTCGGCAAGTCTCTGGTCCTCATGACTTGATGTTCTCATTTGATGTTCCTTGACTAAATGATTATGAGAATATCATTGTTGCTGTATATATCATGTAAAAAATCGAAAAAAAGAACAAAAGAAAAGAAAAAAAAAGAGAGAGCGAGTAATAAAAGACTATGAGTGAGCATTGATTGTTGTGGGCCCCAACCCTTGTGTACATGGGCCCCATTTCTTCACGTATTTGTCTCCCTTGTTCAGTATCTCACAGGTTTTGAGGGAATTTGGGTTTGTGTCCATCAACATGACCCTGAACGTCCCTTTGTACTTCATGTTGGTGAGATCTTTCCATTTTCATGCATTTATCCATGTAGTATCTTGTTCACATTCATTGAGGACAATGCATGAAGTAGGTGTGGGGCGGTGCTTTATGTGTGTACATAGTCGAGTCTTTTCTTTTGATTTTTGTTTTCTTTGTGGGCATTGTTAGGGTCATGTTAGTGTGCCGCATTTAACTTTGATATACCTGCTTGCCATGATCCTTGGGTGACTTCTTCTTTTGTTTGCCTAGTGCTTTAAAATTTTCACATTTCTTTCAAAATCTTCATGTGTTTGCGAAAGAAAAATGTTTTTGTAGGTTTTGCGTGTGTTTAGCATGTGCAAAACCGTTGAGAGGCAAAGTAGAAAGAAAGCTCCCAAAATTGTCTTGAACTTGAGGCATTAGGATATCTAGTTTACTGGCTACAGGTCTTATCGAGTCGTTAGGATGCACCCGGGTTTTCCCTCGGGGGGCGTGTAATCATAGGGTTTCAACACTCAAACATTTAAAGAAGTACACCCTGAACCTAGTGAGTCAAATAATTCGTGTCTGTTAGTATAAGGAAGTTTGTCGTAGTCAATGACCCTTAATCTCTTTTTGTGAAACTTAAGTGTAGGGATTTTGGTTCCCATGTAGATAAATAAATAAGGGGTGTTCTCTCTTCTCGCACGACTCCTATCACTCCGGAAAGTAGGTCTGAGGGGACTTTGTGCCTGGTGCTTTCAAGTCATCTGACTTGGGATGCACCGACCGAACTCCCGTAACACGGGTGGTAGGGATCGCTCTATGTGGAGATTTGGGGGAAGGTGTACGTGATAGTGTAAGTCCTCATAGGCAATGATGCACGAAACCCGACCCTGGGAGAATCAAACACCAAACAATAAAATGCTCTAATGAAAAAAAGATAAAAAAAAAGAAAAAAAAGTGTCAAATAAGAAACAAAATTGACTTTACACATTGTATCACATTCAGAAGTTAAGGTTGCCCATGTCTTTCACTTAAGTACTTAACTAACTTTCACGAATAACTCATTAGGCTAGGTGTGTGGACCGATTACATATATAGAGTCGACCCGTAGTATTACCGCATCCCATGATCGATAATATGAGTCCGACGAGTCGTGTAGCTAGATTGATTAATGCATCTTGTTCGGATTTTGTGGGTATATCCGCTAAAAACCCTCAGGAGACAACACTCCTCCTCCTTGGCAACAAGGAGGTTTAACGGCTTGTTGCACGTGCTATGTGCAACCGTGATTCCTACGAAAGAGAGTTAGGATTTCTTGTTTTTCGTAAGCTTTTCTCTTTCTTTGTTTTGCTCGGGACTAGCAAAAGTTAGGTGTGGGGGTATTTGATTGACATCATTTCATGCTTATATTTGTATCTTATATCCATTATCTTTCACCTAAACAATGCTATTTTACGAGTCTTATGTTTAGTTTTCAGGAATAAATAGGTTTGAAGAGATGAAGCATAAAAGCACCCAAAAGCTGGGAAAAAGGATGGCATTGTGAGATTTTGGGACTGAGATGCAAGGGAGAAAGACCTGAACGTAAGACTGAAGGACCTAAGAGCAAAACAGAATACTCCACACCATCATGGGGAGTATTTTAGCAATTCGATTCGGGTCGGAGCTCCAACAAACCAATTAAATGCATCCAAGACCAGAAAATATACCATTAAAGTATCTTTAGGCTATTTTTGGTATCTGTTTAGTCCCACATCGGGGGATTGTCCCAGTTTGCCTTTTTCCATGGCTATAAATAGAACCCTTCACCTTCCATTGTAATCACTCCATATTTTAAGTGGCTATTCTTCCTACTAGAAGTGAGGCCTTGAAGCACACACTAAAGTAGGAGGATGCTACTTTTAATGTGAGTCGTTTTAATACAAGTTTTCTTTATTATGTTGTTTGTTTTATGTTTCTTCTTTTACTTTGCTTAATCTCATTTCATTAGTTTTATTAGCTTAGTTAATATGCTTTCTTTGTTTAGTTTAATAATTAGTGTAATGTGTAGTGAGTAGTTTCATCCCCTTTGGGGTGTGGAGTAGATGTACATACATGGAAATGAGAATGGATTGAATGCTTTATTTCAATGTCTTGATAAAACATGAATGTATGCTTGCTTGTTTAGGATAGAATTTATAACTTCATGAGTTTTGCCAAAATGATTAGACACCTCTCATGCTTGTTTAGGTTCTGAAATAAACATCTTGCTTATGTAAATGTTAATCAACTAAGTTGGTGAATAGATTGATAGGTTTTGCCACAACATTTAGACACTTCCTATGCATGATAACACCACCTTTATTTGTGCTTAAAGAATGTGTTCAACACCCACCTCTTTGCTTGTGTGCACTCAGTCCACCCCTTAGGGGTTTTCCATTTCTGTATTACAGCATTCTTCTTTTGTTCTTATCTTAGTTGTCATTTCATTGTTTGTTTCTTTCGTTCGCATTTCATACTTCTTAGCGTAGTTTAGTGTAGAGTAGCATAATCAATCTTTCTCCCCCAATTTTTGCCACTTGATTTCTGATAAACAAGAGGCTGCTCACCTCCCTGAGGACGACCCGTACTTGCCACCGCTTCATCGCGGCCGTGCACTTGCTGTTTAATATAAAACGTTCAACAACAAGATACAAATGTAAGCATGAACTGATGTCAATCAACAAGCGAAGCAGAAGGGGAGAGATTAAAGAAAGAGGAGGGAAAGGAGGAGGAGGGGGAGGGAGAGGAAGGAGAGAGGGGGAGAAAAAGTACATGAGAAGGAGAACAAGAGAGACGACAAGGACTGGAAAGGAGAACGACGGAGAGAAGAATAAGGGCACGCAGCGAGAAGGAGAAGAGGAGAGTAGATAAGGAGAGAGAGAGAAAGGCAATGGGAGTGAGAGGGGAGGAGAGCAAGAAGGAGACGAAAAGAGGAGAGATAGAGGAGGAGGAGGGAGAAAGAAAGAGTGGAGAAGAAGGAGGAGAGCGAGAGAGTACGACAGATTGAGAGATGAGGGGAGAGAGATGGACACGGAGAGAGAAGTAGAGGGAGATGGAGGAGGGAAGGAGGAAGAAGGAGAGACAAGGAGACGGAGGGAGGGCGAACAACGAAGATGGGAAGGAGAAGAAGAGGTAGGGAGAGAAGCAAGAGGAGATGGCAAGCCAGGGAGAGAGAGACATGAAGAAGATAGAGAAGGAGAAGAAGGAAAAAGGGGAAGAGAAGGAGAGATATTGAAGTAGAGGAAAAGGAGAGAGAGGGAAGGAGATCGACGACGAAGAGTGAAGGATAAGGAGGGAGAAGATAAAAGGGAAGAGAGAATCAGAGAGAGAAGTGAGAAGGAGAGAGCGCGGGACAATAAGCGAGCGAAAAACTAGGAGAAGGAGTGGGGAGAGAGAACGAGACTGTTGGACGAGAGAGAAGGAAATTGGGAAACAAGGAGAGAGGAAGAGATATACAGAGATAGCTAGAAGGAGACGGAGAGAGAGGAGAGGTGGACAAATGGGGAGACAGTGAGAAGGGCAAGGAGAGGGAGGAGAGATGTAAAAGTAGAGAGAACAATAGGGAAGGAGAGAGGGAGAAGGGGAGAGATAAGGAGAGAGTGAAACGGAGAAGGGGAGAGAGTGAATAGCTCCCATCGTGACACTTCCTTTAAGAAAGCCGTACTCCTATCCGTTTAGAGCGAGAAGTAGAGGGAGAAGAGAGAAGGAGAATGTGAACGAAGGAAAAGGAGAGAGAGAAAGAGAAAGAGAGAGGGCAAAAGAGTGAGGGAGTCGGTAAGTGAGCTAGATGGAGAAAGACAAAGAGAAGGAGAGAAGGAAAGAGGGACGAAGAAGGAGATATAAAAGGTAAGGAGAGAGAGAAAGAGAGAGAAGTAGAACGAGAGGAGTGAGAGAGAGTGAAGGTGACTGAGAGGAAAAGAAAAGGGAGGAGGAGAGAGAAGGACAAGCGATGTAGAAGGAGAGAGATGAGAGAAGGAGAAGGAGGGAAATGAGGAAGAGGGGGAGGTAGAAGAAGGGGAGTGGAGGAGAAGAAGGAGATGAGAAGGAGAAGAAGAGAGAGGACAAGGAGAGGGAAGGAGAACGATAGAGAGAAGAATAAGGCACGCAGCGAGAAGGAGAAGAAGGTAAAGAGAAGGAGAGGTATTGAAGTAGAGGAGAAGGAGATAGAGGGAAGGAGATTGACGACGATGAGCGTAGGATAAGGAGGGAGAAGATAGAAGGGAAGAGAGAATCAGAGAGAGGAGTGAGAAGGAGAGAGCGTGGGACAATAAGAGTGCGAAAAACAAGGAGAAGGAAGGGGAGAGGGAAGGAGAGTGTTGGACGAGAGAGAAGGAAATGGGGAAACAAGGAGAGAGGGAGAGATGGAGAGAGAGCTAGAAGGAGAAGGAGAGAGAGGAGAGGTGTAAAGAGGGGGACAGATTGAGAAGGGCAAGGAGAGGGAGGAGAGACAGGGAGAAGGGGAGAGATAAGGAAGGAGTGAAACGGAGAAGGGGAGAGAGTGAATTAGAGCGAGAAGTAGAGGGAGGGGAGAGAAGGAGACTCTGAATGAAGGAAAAGGAGAGACAGAAAGACAATGAGAGAGGGCAAAAGAGTGAGAGAGTCGATAAGTGAGCTAGATAGGGAAAGACAAGGAGTAGGAGAGAAGGTGACGTACAGGAAAAGAAAAGGGAGGAGGAAGAGGAAGAGGGAGAAGAAGGAGAGAGGAGAAGAAGAAGGACATGGGAAAGAGAACAAGAGAGAGGACAAGGAGAGAGAAGGAGAACGACGGAGAGAAGAATAAGGGCACGCAGAGAGAAGGAAAAGGGGAGAGTAGATAAGGAAAGAGATAGAAGGACAATGGAAGTGAGAGGGGAGGAGAGCGAGAAGGAGACGAAGAGAGGAGAGATAAAGGAGGAGGGGGAGTGTGTAGGACAAGAGAAAAAGAAATGGGGAACAAGGAAAGAGGGAGAGATGGAGAGAGAGCAAGAAGGAGAAGGAGAGAGGGAGGAGAGGTGGACGGAGGGGGAGACAATGAGAAGGGCAACGAGAGGGAGGAGAGATGGAGAAGTAGAGAGAACAATAGGGAAGGAGAGAGAGGGAGAAGGGGAGAGAGTGAATTAGAGCGAGAAGTAGAGGGAGGAGAGAGAAGGAGACTGTGAATGAAGGAAAAGGAGAGAGAGAAAGAGAAGGAGAGAGGGCGAAAGAGTGAGGGAGTCGGTAAGTGAGCTAGATGGAGAAAGAGGGAGGGAGAAGGAGAAGTAGAGATAAAAGGTAAGGAGAGAGAGAAGCAGAACGAGAGGAGTGATAGAGAGTGAAGGTGACAGAGAGGAAAAGAAAAGGGAGGAGGAGAGAGAAGGACAAGCGAAGTAGAAGGAGAGAGATGAGAGAAAGAGTAGGGAGAGGAGGAACAGGAAAAGGAAGAGGGAGAAGAAGGAGACGGGAGAAGAAGGACATGAGAAGGAGAACAAGAGAGAGGACAAGTAGAGAGAGGGAGAACGACGGAGAGAAGAATAAGGGCACACAGAGAGAAGGAGAATGGGAGAGTAGATAAGGAGAGAGAGAGAAGGACAATAGGAGTGAGAGGGGAGGAGAGCAAGAAGGAGATGAAGAGAGGGTAGATAGAGGAGGAGGAGGAGAGAAGGAAAGAGGGGAGAAGAAGGAAAGAGGGGAGAAGAAGGAGGAGAGCGAGAGAGTACGACAGAGTGAGAGAGGAGGGGGGGAGAGAGACGGACAAGGAGAGAGAAGTAGAGGGAGATGGAGGGGGAAGGAGGAAGACGGTGAGAGAAGGAGACGGAGAGGGGGAGAAGAGCGGAGATGGGAAGGAGAAGGCGAGATGGGAGAGAAGCAAGAGGAGAAGGCAAGCGAGGGAGAGAGACAGAAAGAAGAGAGAGAAGGAGAAGAAGGAAAAGCAGAAAGAGAAGGAGAGGTATTGAAGTAGAGGAGAAGGAGAGAGAGGAAGGAGATTGACGATGAAGAGTGAAGGATAAGGAGGGAGAAAATAGAAGGGAAGACAGAATCAGAGACAGGAGTGAGAAGGAGAGAGCACGGGACAATAAGAGAGTGAAAAAGAAGGAGAAGGAGGGGAGAGAGAAGGAGAGTGTAGGACGAGAGAGAAGGAGATGAGGAAACAAGGAGAGAGGGAGAGATGGAGAGAGAGAGAGCTAGAAGGAGAAGGAGAGTAAGGAGAGGTGGTCAGAATGGGAGAGCGTGAGACGGGCAAGGAGAGAGAGGAGAGATGGAGAAGTAGAGAGAACAATAGGTAAGGAGAGAGAGGGAGAAGGGGAGAGATAAGGAGGGAGTGAAACGGAGAAGAGGAGAGAGTGAATTAAAGTGAGAAGTAGAGAGAGGAGAGAGGAGACTGTGAATGAAGGAAAAGGAGAGGGAGAAAGAGAATGAGAGAGGGAGAAAGAGTAAGGGAGTCGGTAAGTGATCTAGATGTAGAAAGACATGGAGAAGGAGAGAGAAGGAATAGGGGACTGGAAGGGATGGAGAGAACGAAAGTGGGAGGGAGAAGGAGAAGTAGAGATAAATGGTAAGGAGAGGGAGAAAGAGAGAGAAGGAGAAGGGGGAGAGAGAAGGAGAACGAGAGGAGTGAGAGTGAGTGAAGGTGATGGAGAGGAATAGAAAAGGGAGGAGGAGAGAGAAGGACAAGCAAAGCATAAGGAGAGAGATGAGAGAAAGAGAAGGAGGGAGAGGAGGAAGAGGGGGAGGGAGAAGGAGAGAGGAGAAGAAGAAGGAGACGAGAAGGAGAACAAGAGAGAGGACAAGGAGAGAGAAGGAGAACGACGGAGAGAAGAATAAGGGCACGTAGAGAGAAGGAGAAGGGGAGAGTAGATAAGGAGAGAGAGAAGGACAATGGGAGTGAGAGGGGAGGAGAGCGAGAAGGAGACGAAGAGAGGAGAGATAAGGGACGAGGAGAGAGAAGGAAAGAGGGGAGAAGAACGAGGAGAGCGAGAGAGTACGACAGAGTGAGAGAGCATGGGAGAGAGATATGGACAAGGAGAGAGAAGTAGAGGGCGATGGAGGAGGGAAGGAGGAAGAAGGAGAGAGAAGGAGATGGAGAAAGGGAGAAGAGTGGAGATTTGAAGGAAAAGGAGAGATAGGGTAGTGCTCAACGCAATGTAGATAAAGCCCCGAAACCGGATGGGTTTAATGCAAAGTTCTTCAAAGCCACTTGGGAAATAATTAAACAGGACATGTTTAAGGTCGTGACCTCCTGCCTAGATAGTGGGAAGGTGCTATCCAAATGGAATGCCACATTAATTACGATCATCCCTAAGAAGAAAGCACCGCTTTTGGTGGAGGATTACCGACCCATTGCTTTGTGCAACATGACGTATAGGTTCACATCGAAAGTTCGTGCGAATCGATTGAATGGGTTGCTGCCATGCCTCATTGGGGAGAGTCAAAGTTCCTTTGTTAAAGGCAGGAGAATTGGGGACAACATCCTCCTTGCCCATGAATTATGCCATAACCTCCATCTAGACAAAGGGATGGGCCGAATGTGCATTAAACTAGATATCCGGAAAGCCAACGATTTTGTCTCTTGGGTCTTCCTACATGATGTGCCGCTCAAATTTGGGTTCCCTAAGAAATGGAGGAGGCTTATCGTGAGTTGTGTAAAAGCCTCGTTCGTGGTGACGGTCAATGGTGCAAATTCAGCACCCTTTGTGGCTAGCAACGGCTTCAGACAAGGTGATCCTTTGGCCCCCTACTTGTTTGTACTTTGCATGGAGGTTTTTAGTGAAATGGTGAAGAAGGAGGTCATGGCTGGACGTATCCAGCCACATTCGTGTGGAGAGGTTCCTGTTTCGCACCTTCTCTTTGCCGATGATGTTCTTCTATTTGCTAAGGCAACAAAGGATAATGCAAGAGAAATTCGAGGTGTACTTGAGGAGTTTACAGCTTGCTCGGGGCTGAGCTTTAGTGCATCGAAGAGCCAAATTTTCATGGGAAGCGGAGTGCCACATGGGTCCTGGATTGCGGCCCTCCTTGGTATGGAGAGAAAGGATTTCCCGGTGACATACCTTGGGCTGCCGTTGTTCTCCAGGAGGATGGGAAGGATCAACTGTAAGCCGCTAATCAACAGGGTGAAAGCAAGGCATAGTACTTGGCAGCAGAACTTCTTGTCAATGGCTGGACGAGTTGAGCTCGTGAGAAGTGTTCTCGTCTCCCTCAGCAGATATTGGACGTCTGGATTCCTAGTTCCTCGCAAAGTGTTAAAGGAGATCGGGAACCTAATGTGTCACTCCATCTGGGGAGGCCCAAAGAAGTGGGTAGCAGTAGCCTGGAATGACGTGCGTCTACCAAAGGAGGAGGGAGGCCTTGGCTTGAATTGGTTGTCGGAATGGAATGATGTAGGTCTCCTCCGCTTATTTTGGCTTGTGGTGGCGGAAGGAAATGCACTTTGGGTGAATCAACACGAACGATAGTGACAAGAGAACGGGCAGCGGGGGAGAGTAACGATAGCGGCAGTGACAGGAAGAATAGTATAGGTTCGATAGGTCGAGGGAGTTTACACCCCTCCCTATCTCATAGTTATAGCGTTTAAATACATAGAGAACCTTTTCTTCTGTATGAATCGATATTATTCCACTCCAATTCCTTCCCGAGACCTGCTGGATGTCATGGTTCCGGGCGCCATGATCCTTCTCTCTTGAACAATCGAGTCCCGCCGGGTAGGCCTGCATCAATCATCGCCCAGTCTTTCTATTCGAGGGCCACCAAGGAAGGGAGCTTCGCTTGCATGCAAGGCGGCGAAAAAGGCAAGGCTAGCCCGAAGGTAGTAGAAGGAAGCAGAGATTCAGGCATCAGTTTGAGTTCGAGATCGAGACCCATAGAGGCAAAGGTTGCAGCAGGAGGGAGAGACGGTTCAATACCCGATTTGATAATCTGGTAACCTAGCATCCTCACCCATTGAACCATAGTACCTAGCTTGTATACGCCAAAAGTACTTGAAGACTCGATCCATTTGGCCTGCACGATCCCCATCTACCTCATCATGGGCATGGAATGAGATACTCCGAGTTCGAGACATAGCTAGAAGGCAGATCAAATATGAGGTGGGAAATGGAGAAGACATCTGGTTTTTCCAATTCCCTTGGTGTGGTGAACCGTTTCAGAATGAAAGTTGGGGGGAGCGGCTACACAATGAATTAGGAGTACCGTAGGACACGAAAGTGTCGTACTTCATTAGAGATGGAATGTGGAACCTTCCCCCACCACGCTGCACTTTTATGGACGAATTCCACAAGCGAATACTCAATACTAGAATTCATGGAGGCATGGACCAGCTAAGCGAGTGGACGGAGTGGGAGAGGCACTTGGCATCAAAGAAGTTTGGAGATGGGTAAAGATGCCCGGGAGAAAGGTAGCTTGGGCAGGAATGGTTTGGCACAAGTATGCCATCCCAAAGCATGCGACCACGACTTGGAGAGCACTACGGGGACGTCTATCTACAAAGAGCTTCATGAACAAACGGGGAGCAACGCTACAATTGGGGTGCAGCCTATACGAGGGAGGCGAGGAAGATATTGAGCATTTGTTTTGGGGGTGTGAATACATTAAGACGGTGTGGGCAGAAATCTTGCATCTTTTAAAGCTCAACCATAGGGTGGCATACACTTTAGAGGCTGAAGCTATACGTATATCACACATAGGAGGAAGCCGGCTTGATATGGTGGTAAGGCAATGGGTCTTCCAAGCCATGATACACGAGTGCTGGCTCGAACAAAATAGAAGGATTTTCGACGGAGAAAAGCAACAACCAATGCATATTGTGGCTGTCATCAAGGATATGGTTCGCTGCCTTTGGCAGAAAGTTAAAAGGCTTGCAAAGAGTGAAGAGGAAGAACACCGATCCCAGCTCACGTGGACATAGTTTGCTGTTCACCTTTGCTGTTTTGTATGGTCACGAATACCTACCATGCTGAAGTGATATATAGTGTAATGTAGGGTAGAGGCCGGGTATGCATGTGGCATACACCCATGGTTATTATGATCTTAGTTTTGTACCAATTTTTTTAGGTTGTAAACTTTAGTTAATTTATAAAATTCGAGGCTAAGCCTCCCTTTTGCTTTGCCAAAAAAAAGGAGAGAGAGGGAGAGAAGCAAGAGAAGAAGGCAAGCGAGGGAGAGAGAGACTGCAATAAGAGACTGGAAGACTTCTGGCCCATTGATCTATGCAATATGACGTATAGGTTCACATCCAAAGTCCTTGCCAACCGCTTGAAGAGGATATTACCACGGATAATAGAGGAAAATCAGAGCGCATTCATCCAAGGACGAAGAATTAGTGATAACATTCTTCTTGCACATGAGCTTTGCCAGAACCTATACCGTGAGAAGGGGAAATGACACATGTGCATAAAGCTTCATATCAGTAAAGCCTATGACTCAATCTCTTGGGAGTTCCTCAATCATGTGCTGAAGAGATTTGGCTTCCCGGATAAGTGGAGATGGCTGATTTTGGCTTGTGTGGAGGCATCGTTTGTGGTGACAGTAAATGGGGCAAACTCCACGCCGTTTCGAGCCAGAAATGGTCTACGACAACGTGATCCCCTAGCCCCCTACTTGTTTGTGATGTGCATGGAGGTGTTGAGTGAAATGATGAAGATGGCGGTCATGGAAAAGAAACTCGAGCCTTTATATTGTGGAGATGTCATCGTGTCACACCTCTTGTTTGCTGACGACGTCCTACGCTTCGCAAGAGCTACTAAAGCAAACGCTCGGGCCATTAGAATTATTCTCGAGGAATTTACAGCAAGCTCGGGTCTGAAATTTAACGCCTCGAAGAGTCAGGTCTTCATGGGGAGAGATGGGATGCTTGGAGCATGGATTCAAGCACAACTTGGGATGGAACGCAAGGCTTTTCTGGTGGTGTATCTTGGGTTGCCATTATTTTCCCGAAGGATGGGGAGATCCCATTGTGTACCACTAATAAACAAGCTCAAGGCTCGCCTCTCAACATGGCAACAAAAGCTCCTTTCTATGGTCGGGCGAGTGGAGCTAGTACGGAGTGTTCTTACCTCTTTCAACATTTATTGGACTTCAACGTTTCTTCTACCAAGAAGCATCTCGCATGAATTGGACAGCATTATGTGCCATTTTATTTGGGGAGGAGAGAAGAAGGGGGTTGCGGTGGAATGGAAGGATGTATGTACTCCAAAGGACGAAGGAGGTCTCAGATTTAGGAGGCTAACGGAATGGAATGATGCGGGCCTTCTCTGGCAGTTTTGGCTTGTGGTGGCGGACAACACTTCTCTTTGGGCCAAGTGTGTCCGGCAAAAATACCTAAGGAACCGTACCATTTGGCTTGCAAGACCACCTGCTACCTCCTCATGGGTGTGGCGTGGGCTGCTGCGAGTCTCAGATATTGCTAGAAGACACATCCAAAGTGAGGTGGGAAATGGGGAAGCGATTCGGTTTTTCCAATTGCTGTGGTGTGGTGAACCGTTTCAATGCACGAGCTGGGGTGACCAGCTTCACTAAGAGATGGGTGTTCCTTGGGTTGTTAAGGTATCATACTTCATCAGAGAAGGGTCGTGGAACCTTCCTCCCCCACGATCCAGCAGGATGGAAGAAGTTTGTTCAAGGATAAACCAAGTGCGCATACATGAAGGAGTGGATAGACCGTTTTGACCAAATGGGACGGGTGCAGCACTTGGGATGAAGGAAGTATGGAGTTGGGTGAGGCAACCGGGCAGGAAAGTCCCTTGGGCGGGGATGGTATGGCACAAATTTGCAGTCCTGAAGCACACACTAACAGCTTGGAGAGCATTGAAGGGGCGTTTTCTCACAAAGCGGCGAATGATAAAGCGAGGCGTATATCGCGACCCAACTTGCGTGCTATGTGAAGACCAATAGGAAGACATGGAGCACCTTTTCTGGAATTGTCAATACACAAAGGAGGTGTGGAGGTGCCTCCTCAACCTCATGCAGCTCCACCAAACTGTCGCAAGCAATCTAGAGAGTGAGGTATTGCGACTATCACATGCGAGTGGAAGCCGACTTGACAGAGTGGTCCGAAGGTGGGTGTTAAGTGCTACGATACACAAATGCTGGCACGAGCGGAACTCTAGGATTCTACAGGGCGAGAGGCAGCAACTGTAAGCTACCGTTGCTGTAGTCAAAGACATAATCCGGAGCATGGGTGATCAAGCCTTCAAACTCGCAAAAGATGAAGGAGAACCGCGACATTTTCAAGACACTTGGAACTAATTCCAACTTCTGAAATTTGATGAGAGGTAATTATTTTCTTAAACTATTCCGTAACGTGATTTCAATTACGTGGTAGGGAGAAGCCGGTTATGCATGTGGAATATACCCGCGGATTCAACGAAAAAAATTTGGTTGATGTAAACAGTTCTTTAGTAATAAAATCATAGAGGCTAAGCCTCCCTTTTGCTTTGCAAAAAAAGGAGACAGAGGGAGAAGGGGAGAGAGTGAATTAGAGCGAGAAGTAGAGGGAGGATAGAGGAGGAGGCTGTGAATGAAGGAAAAGGAGAGAAAGAAACGGAAGGAGAGAGGGAGAAAGAGTGAGGGAGTCGGTAAGTGAGCTAGATGGAGAAAGACAGGGAGAAGGAGAGAGAGAAGGAAGAGGGGACAGGAAGGGAATGAGAGAAGGAAAGAAGGAAGGAGAAGTAGAGATAAAAGGCAAGGAGAGGGAGAAAACGAGAGAAGGAGAAGGGGGAGAGAGAAGGAGAACGAGAGGAGTGAGAGAGAGTGAAGGTGACGGATAGGAAAAGAAAAGGGATGAGGAGAGAGAAGGACAAGCAAAGCATAAGGAGAGAGATGAGAGAAGGAGGGGGAGGAGGAAGAGGAGGAGGGAGACGGAGTGAGGAGAAGAAGAAGGAGATGAGAAGGAGAACAAGAGAGAGGACAAGGAGATAGAAGGAGAACGACGGAGAGAAGTATAAGGGCACACAGAGAGAAGGAGAAGGTGAGAGTAGATAAGGAGAGAGAGAGAAGGACAATGGGAGTGAGAGGGGAGGAAAGCGATAAAGAGACGAAGAGAGGAGAGATAGAGGAGGAGGAGGAGGAGAGAAGGAAAGAGGGGAGAAGGAGGAGAGCGAGAGAGTACGACAGAGTGAGAGAGGAGGGGAGAGAGGGATGGACAAGGAGAGAGAAGTAGAGGGAGATGGAGGTGGGAAGGAGTAAGAAGGAGAGAAAAGGAGACGGAGACAGGGAGAAAAGCGGAGATGGGAAGGAGAAGGAGAGAGGGAGAGAAGCAAGAGGAGAAGGCAAGCGAGGGAGAGAGAGAGACCGGAAGAAGCAAGAGAAGGAGAAGGGAAAGGGGAAAGAGAAGGAGAGGTATTGAAGTAGACGAAAAGGAGAGAGAGCGAAGGAGATTGACGATGAAGAGTGAAGGAAAATGAGGGAGAAGATAGAAGGGAAGAGAGAATCAGAGAGATGAGTGAGAAGGAGAGAGTGCGGGACAATAAGAGAGTGAAAAATAAGGACAATGAGGGGGGAGAGAGAAGGAGGGTGTAGGACGAGAGAGAAGGAAATGGGGAAACAAGGAGAGAGAGAGAGAGAGAGAGAGTGTTTAACGTGGGTTTTTTGTTCTTTTGTATTCCATATTGGTGTTGCGAAGACCTCTCAAGAATTCATAATGAAATTCCGCACCTTACAACCTCGTATAGAAGAATGCCTCTCTATTGTCACGATCATGCCACCATTTGTAACGCGAAGTAAAGAAAATGCAAATGACAACAAAATGATATAAGTTCAATATTCCATTTCATTGGATATAGGAGTACATGAACTTTGACACATTGATATGGTGTACCAAAGATGAATACATGATACATATTTCACAAACTATTATGATATATCAAATAGCTTGAAGTACGTGGCAATTGAGTTCATGCCACAGATGATGTATTTGTATGGAGTCTCGTTCAGAGTCGGAGTTTGACGACTTATTCCTTCTTCTATTTCAAGGAACAGTATCGCTGCGACAATTTGGTTTAATGTTTTTGACAAGTTTATCTCTGATAAGGAGTGATTATCAAATAAGGGTTAGTTATAAACTCATAACCAGGGCAATCATTTGGCTTATATATTTCCATATGTTGTTTGACGATTCATTCCCTTATTTATTTGAAGGGGACTGTCGTGTATAACAGTTTAGTTTGTTTGCTTTGGTTTTGTTTGGTGATTGTCTTTGTTATGATCACCGCGATCTAGTCAGTTTAGCCTCATAACATGGAGGAAATTTATGTACATATTTGGTTATGGAGATGATGATTCTTATATTAGAATATCACCAAATGGTTAGTTTAGCCTCATGACTAGGAGGGGTTGTATATGTATATGACTTATCAACGCTATTTCTTATATTAGAATATCGTACAAACGGTTAATTTAGCCTCGTAACCTAGGAGGAATTTTATATATTTTGTGGTACTTCAACTTTATCGTGAAGACAACCTCATATTAGTGAGTTTAACCTCATCACAAGGAGGATACGTATATATGTATAGTCTCGTATTTGGGAGATATTGTAAACAGTTTATTCTCTTGTTTAGGAGAATATTATGTATATATGGTTTGGGTTTAATGACTTTAGTTTATTTCGTTACTAAAGATCGTCAATAGCTGGATTAGTTTAGCCTCATAACCTAGGAGGTATTGTGTATGTATTATTTGACTTGTTTGGACGATTATCCTTTTGATCGATATAGGTATTATGATGTTTTGATCATTTTAGCCTCATGACCCAGAGGGGTTGTATATGTATTTGGATGTTTCAACTTTATGATGAAGACAACCTGATATTAGTGAATTTAACCTCATCACAAGGATGGGTTATCTATAGTTGATTTATCAACGATAATTCTAATATTAGAATATCGTACGAGCGGTTAGTTTAGTCTCATAACCTAGGAGGGTTTTGTATATGTTTGTTTTGGTGCTTCAAGTTTATCACGAAGACAACCTAATATTAGTGAGTTTAACCTCGTCACAATGAGGAGTTACATATATTTGATTTATCAACGATAATTCTTATATTAGAATATCGTACAAACTGTTAGTTTAGCCTCGTAACCTAGGAGGTATTTTGTATATATGGGGTGTTGTCTCGTATTATAGGAGACATCGTAAACATTTTATTCCCCTTTTCGGGAGAACATTGTGTATATTCTTTGTTTGAGTATGACGATTTTAGTTTATCTCATTACTAAATATCGCTAAGGGGTTAGATTAGTTTAGCCTCGTAACCTAGGAGGTGATATTTATGTGTATTTGACTGGTTTCGATAATTATTATTTTTGATATAGATATTATAATGTTTTGGTCAGTTTAGCCTCGTAACCCGTAGGGATTTTGTATGTATGTATTTTGTTTTATTTATTTGATTTGTTAAATGAAGACTCCATCGCCAGTAAGGGAGAGGGAACCCAAGATCATGCTTGGCGTGCATCCTCACTTACGACTAAGGTAGTCCATATTTTAGTTTTTGATCACTCCAACGATAAGAGAGAGGGAACCCAAGATCCAGCTTGGCGTGCATCCTCTCTTATTATTAGAGGAGTCAATATTTAGGTTTTATGTTGCTTTTCGATTTTTAGGTTGGTTTACATATTTTACAACTTTGAAGATTTATTTTGCAATTTATCCACATTTAGCAGAGGATTTGTGATTTTTCTATTTAGGTGGACTACCTGTATTTTAGGATTGATTTTGCAAATCCATTGGTACAAATTATATATTGTTGCAATTTATCCACATTTAGGAGTGGGTTTGCGATTCGTCCTTTTAAGGGGACTAATTTGTAAATTCACCATTGTGTTATTATGGTGTTGTCCTCTTTTTTCTTTAGATTAAGTCTTACATTGGGACTTGCATTATAATTATCTAGTTTGGACCCATTGTGCAAAAGGACCCCACTTGTGTGGCAAGATCCATGGCTCCATGCACGTTTACGTATATGGAGGAGAATTGAGCTCCTTTGAAATTTTGTGAATGAAAATATGGGAAATCCGCACTTACGTGCATGCACGTACAAGATATGCACAAGTATTAGATTCAAGTGTCATTAGTTGTAAATCATATATGATTCGATAATGATAAGAATCAGGGACATGCTGTTAGCAAACAACGATTCTACAGGTTCAGGAGTACCTTTCTTGGAGGGAACCTGTGGCAGCGGAAGGAAGATCGGAGGTCACCTTACGGAATCCTTTTCACCAGTCGGTCTCCTACTCTCTTGGAGAAGGAGCACGAGTCCACAACCCATGAGTCCACGGAATGAGCTTGGTGGAGGTGGAGGGACGAAATGGGAGAGAGAGAAGGTGGCGGCTAGGGTGGGTGGAGGCTAAGGTTTGCACACTTGTTGTTCCATCCAATGTAAGGCTCAACTCCTTATATAGGTGGCTCCACCCTAAACCCTTAAATGTGTAGTCCAATAGGGACGCGCCATGTGTCAGTGCTTTGGGCCAATATCTTATTAATCCTAGATTAATCAAATATCTCCCACTTGCAGAGCAACACGATAACAACATGTCATCTACTTTTGTGTCCTCGACACATATGCATATATCCCTGACACATACAATCACACAATGGCAACATGTCACCTCTTTATGTGTCCCCGACACTTATGTATATATCCCTGATACATACAATTACTCCTCTATCCAAGTACACATCCACAATACGCAAGTCTATGATCATGTATCTTCGATACACGACCATCTGTGTTCCCGACAGATGTACTCTTCCGATCATACGGACAAATGGGTCGTGCGACCGTTGATGCACCTGCAATTTAGGAGTCTCAAACTAGAAACCTTACTAGAAGGCCAGAATGACAACATCCTCATAAAACAACAAATAAGCAGTCAAAATGCACATCACAGTTCCCCAGGTTTACTCAGAAACTCACTTAACATGAACGGTATCACGATCCCTCGGAGAGAATACCTTCTTGTCCTCAAGGTACTTGCTACTGTATCCAATACAGTTGGGCCCAGCAAATACTTTTAGTGTAGTCGAGTCAAACCTTTCCCTTCGCCCCAAACCAGGATTACACTTAGAGTTGACTTCTTTCCCGAAGATGCCTCTTTAGACCGAATCTCTCATGGTCATAGATAACATCCCAAAGTAGCCACATCAACTCTTTGCTTCATGGTGTCATCGAAGGTCACTGAGGGCAACTAATGACAATCAAGTCTTCGACTCACACAGTGAAGGAGCATGGATCCATCCTTTCACTTCGAAATGGTAGCTCAGCACATGTTGTATGACAAACATGTTATGGTGGATCAGACCGTACACAACAGTATGTCTGTCTCTCAACACCATACAAGTCTTAGTCCAGTCGCACCCCCTCTGCACCTGACCCGAGCTTCATCTTTGTCGCCTTAACACCATACAGGTGCCACCTGGCGCCACATGTGATGCTCGCACTTGGCTTCTATAGGTCACATGAATCGTGGGAACATTCATGTCAATCCTCACCAACATAGAGGATCTCATCTTGATTCCTAATCAAGGCGACTGTCCTATCATGAACTGATGTGGATCTATCATACACGATCTCCTCATGATCAGTCTCATCTCTGCTCGCTATCAAAAGCGGCAGAGGCGAATGCTCGTGTGAGTGAGCATTCTTCAGCTATTGACAGAATAATATTTTATGCTAGAACAACTACATCAACCAAACAGATATAGTCGAAAGGAAAACACAATCACTCGTAAAAGTAAGTTAGACATGTCAATGCATCAAAGTCTGCGTAAGCCTAAGGACTTCACATGGGACACAAACGAGTCCTTAGCTATAGCCTTGGTAAGAGGGTCAGCTACCATAAGACTAGTAGACACATGTCTTAATACAACTTCCTTTCTCGCTATGATGTCCTTCACAAAATGATACCTAACCTGTATATGTTTGGTCTTTCCATGATATTTGGGGTCTTTCACATAACAAAGGGCAGCCATGCTGTCACAATAGACAACAACAGGCTCATCCGATGTCTCTACTAGCCCAGTATGTTGTAAGAACCTCCTCAACCAAACTGCCTCCTGTACTGCTGCAGAGCATGCAACATACTCTGCTTCCATAGTCGACAGGGCTATACAGGTTTGCTTCTTGCTGGACCATGAGATGCCCCATTAGCCAGCAAGAAAGCATAACCAGAGGTAGACTTCCTTTCATCAATGTCTCCAGCCCAATCGGCATCACTATAGCCAATCATGCGAAGATCTGATGCTTGGTAACACAGCATGTAGTTACTTGTTCCTCTGAGGTATCTCATGATTCTCTTGACTGCCTTCCAGTGCTCCATGCTTGGGCTAGACTGACATCGACTCGCCATGCCCACAACATAACAAATGTCTGGCCTAGTACACATCATAACGTACATAAGGCTTCCCACAACATTGGAGTATGGAACCTTGCTCATTTTGGCATTCTCTTCAGGAGTCTCAGGATGCTTATCAAGGCTCAAGTGCAAACCCTTCTCAACAGGAGTGTCAATTGGTTTGCATTTGTCCATATGGTATTTCTTCAAGATGTTGTTAATATAAGTCTCTTGAGAATCAAACACCAACCAATAAAATGCTCCAAAGAAAAAAAAAGAGAAAAAAAAGAAAAGAAAAAAAAAGAGTCAAATAAGAACCAAAATGGACTTTACACATTGTATCACATTCAGAAGTTAAGGTTGCCCATGTCTTTCACTCAATTCCTTAACTTGCACGAATGGTTTATTAGGCTAGGTGTGTGGACCGATTACATATAGAGAGTCGACCCGTAGTGTTACCGCGTCCCATGATCAACAAAATGAGTCCAACGAGTCGTGTAGCTAGATTGATTAATGCATCTTGTTCGGATTTTGTGGGTGTATCCGCTGAAAACCCTCAGGAGACAACACTCCTCCTCCTTGGCGACAAGGAGGTTTAACGGCTTGTTGCACATGCTAAGTGCAACCGTGATTCCTACGAAAGTGAGTTAGGATTTCTTGTTTTTCGTATGCGTTTCTCTTTCTTTGTTTTGCTCGGGACTAGCAAAAGTTAGGTGTGGGGGTATTTGATTGACATCATTTCATGCTTATATATGTATCTTATATCCATTATCTTTCACCTAAACAATGCTATGTTACGAGTTTTATGTTTAGTTTTCAGGAATAAAGAGGTTTGAAGAGATGAAGCATAAAAGGACCTAAAAGCTGGGAAAAAGGACTGAATTGTGAGATCTGGGGACCAAGATGCAAGGAAGAAGGACCTGATTGCAAGACAGAAGGACCTAAGAGCAAAACAGAATACTCCACACCATCATGGGGAGTATTTTACCAATTCGATTCGGGTCGGAGCTCCAACAAGTCAAGTAACCGCATCAAAGACCACCAACTACACAATAAAAGCCCAGTATAAATTTCTGATGGATCCGGATCCTGTGGACCTCCAATTGGCGGTCTGGAACCGCTAATTGGCGGTCCAGAGAGCCCCGAATCCGCTTAGCTTTTTGTGGCATGTGTATTAGAGTGCGTTTATCCTATTTCTGGTGTTGTTTTAGTCCCACATCGGGGGATTGTCCCGGATTAGCTTTTTCCATGCCTATAAATAGAACTCTTCACCTTCTATTGTATCTACTCCATGCTTGTGGCCATTCTCCCTAATTGAAGTGAAAGCCTTGAAGCAAGAAACTCAATGGGGGAGATGCTACTGGTATTGTGAGTCTTCAATCAATAAAAATTCCTTAGTTTTGTGCTTCTTTTATTGTTGGTGCATTTTTAGTTTAATTGTCTTTTATTAAATCTAGCTTAGTTAATATGTTTTCTTATCTTAGTGTAATGTGTAGTGTAATGTGTAGTGAGTAAAACCACTCCCCTTTTGGGGGGTGGAGATGATTATCATATATGCAATTAAGGAAATGGGGATGTTTATTTTGAAATGTGTTGATTAATATGAATGCATGCTTGCTTGTTAGAATAGAACACTTCACTAGATGGGTTTTGCCACAAGTTTTAAGACACCTCCCATGCTTGTTTAGTTTCTTAAATAACCACCTTGTGTTTATGAATGTTAATCAAAGTAGGTTAGTGATTTAGTTGATGGGTTTTGCCATGATAAGTAGAAACCTCCCATACATGCAAACACTACCTCCACTTATGCCTATAGGAAGATATTCTTGCCTCCTTATTGTGTATGTGTAGTCACTCCACTGTTGGCTTTTTGGCCTTAATCTAGGTTTTGATGATTTAATTAACCTAATCTTAATTATGATGATGTAGAGTAGCACACATATTGCATTGCATATATATTGCATGTGCTAACCTCTACAGGTGATCAAGACTCATGGAAGGAAGGAAATCAAGTCAAGATTTGTAATAAAGCTAAATGAAGACTTGTAATCTTGATTTTATTTTGAGTCTTAGGAACATGTGTAAATTGAGCATACAAGAGTTAAAAACCAATCACATACACAATAGGTTCCCTATAGAAGTCACACACGAAATTTCACATTATTTGGACTTCATTAGATCACCCAAACCTTAGTCGGAAATCACTTATAAACTTAAACCCAGATTTCCTGTGTGAACCGGTCGACCGAACCAGTTCTCAGTTCGAACCAGTTCTCAGTTCTCAGTTCGACCGGTTCTCAGACTCTCCACAGTGATTTTACCGAACTCTACCGGTCGACCGGTTCTACCTTTTCGGTCGACCGATCCCGAATTTTAATATGACCGTTTTTCTTGTCGTATTCCTATAACGGTCGTATTCGTATAAAACAAAACTTAACCCCAAAATACATTCGGTAACCGGTCGAACGAAGACCTTGTTTCGGTCGACCGGTTGAACATATTTTCAGAAACCAAATTCCCTGCTATCGGTCGACACATTTCTCGTTCGACCGATTGACCTTTGTCTCAACCGAATCCCCTTCTCGGTCGACCGCCCCATACTTTGGTTCGACCGATTCACTTAAGTAGAGTTAAGTTCTAGCTCGTTTGTCCGACCGAATATTCTTTTGTTCGACCGTTCGCTTTGAAATCAAGTTAACGGTCGACCGGTTTACTAGTTTCGGTCGACCGGTTCTGGACAGATTTGCAGCCCGATTTTCTGCTTTGTGTATCTTGCACAAAACCCAATCAAATCTATCCCCAACGGCTAGAATACCTTAGGAGCTTATAAATAGAGGATCAAGACTTGTTGTTAACAAAACTCTCCAACTCCAATTGTCCCAATACATTAGAGAGAAACCTCAATCCTCAAAGCTCCCAATTCTACACTCTTTAAGCCTAAACTTCACACATTTGATCATATACTCATCCTACTCAAAGTGTGCTCAATTAGAGAGTGAATCCCACTCAGTTACAAGTGTTGTCAAAAGAAGCAAGGACTTCGGTGAAAGCCCGAAGTGTCCCTCTCGGATTGTGAGAGGAAGAATTCAAGCAAGCGAGGGTTGTTCGCGTTGCTTGTGGTGTAAAGGTGTTCTCTCCCGGCCCGGAACGGGGAGTGGTTAGTGAAGACGTAGGCGGAGCTCGCGGAGTCGAGCGGAGCTTACAAGAGAGGACTAGGACCCGGGTGGGGTGCCGAACCTCTATAAAAACCGACGCGTCTTTTGTGGTTTGCATTGTCTTTCTTTCTCTACTTGTTTGTTTATTCCGCTGCGCATTTGTTTGCTTAATCAAGTAGAAAATTAGGGATTAGATTAAAAGTGATTAGTGGACCCATAACCCACACGATCCTACATCCACCCCCTAAGGGGTCTCTCGCTCTTACTGATTTCTCCATAGTATCAAGTTTCTCTAGCTTAGTTGAAGTATTCGTTTGTTTTGTTTCCTTCGCATTTGCTTCTTCGTGTTAGCATAGTTTAGATTAGCATAAACAACTTTCTTCCATCTTTTTGTGCCACTTGGTTTCTGATAAACAAGAGGCTGCTCACCTCCCTGAGGACGACCCGTACTTGCAACCGCTTCATCGCGGCCGTGCACTTGCTGTTTTAAATAAAACGTTCAACACAACTCCAAGAACTTCAATGCTAGTATTGTTCGCCATGTTTATTCGCCTCCCACTTGGAACACGGCGATATTCCACGAAGGCAGAACGATCCTTTGTTACGTGGTCCATGGCACCTGAATCCACAATCCACATAGGAGAGTGATCAGTGAGCATCTCAGAACTAGTCACGTTACAATTTGAGGGATTACACATAGTAATTACCTTTTGCTCAGTGCACTCACGAGCAAAATGTCCAGTCTTTCTGCAGTTAAAACAAGTCACATTAGACTTATCTTTCCCACCTCTGGATCCTCGAGGTCGTTTCTTTCCAGCTTTGTTTTCTGTATTGTTTTTATTTGCACCCTTCATGCCTTTAAACCCTTGAGCTCTATCTCTTTTGCGCTTAAAACCTGCACTCCTCCGAGGAGCGCCAGCTTCAGCAGCAAACACTTCAGTTAGAGGGGCATCCGCAAGCATGCGGTCCTCCTCCAGCTCTAGGTGTTTTGCGGCCTGGTCAAATGTCCTGATGTCATCAGCATGAGTCAGATGGACCTTCATATGCTCCCAACTCTTCGAAGGCAATGATCTGATGAGAGGAGACACTTGCTCCTCATCGGTCTTAGCATGACCGGCAGCGCTCAGCTCGCTTATCATGTTTGACATTGCGGTAATATGCTGCCTCATTGTTTGACCTTGGCGCATTTTATACCCATCAAACATGAGCCCAAGCTGGCGGGCCCTTGTGACGGAGGTCACTCCGTACTGAAACTTCACAACTTCCCACAAGGCCTTTGCTGTTCGCAATTTTTCGAACCGCAGTAACAGATCATCTCGCATCGAACTCAGAATTGTAATGCGAGCAATACGGTTTTTCTTTTTCCATGCATTATAGACATCCATATTTCTGCGATGCTGCGCAGTGTTCCCCTCCTCGGGGGGAGACATAGTTTGGGTTATATTTTCTAACATGTCCTGATCCTCTAAGAGATACTCAATTTTACGATGCCACAGATCGTAATTTCTTTCATTGAGTTTATCTCCTCGAGTCAGATCAGCGACAATGCTTTTGGAAGCAGCCATAAAAATCTAGGACAAAAAACCACATAGCGATACATGAGTTCTAGCATAAAATAGAACGAGCCGCTATAGTCATAAAAAAATAAACTAACTTAATAACTATAGCATTCAGACAAAAGGAAAACATAAAGCGTTCGATCAAATCCTCATGCAATAGTTAATAAAGCTATTTTACCAATTCATATATTGCACTCCATCATGATTTAATAACCCTAAAAAACGTATAAATCATGGCAAATCAGCAGCAAATAAATAATTATCCGCCGGTTGCAAGGTGGTTTACACAAAACACTTCTACCTTGCAACTCCCACTAGGCATGCAAGTCCCAAAAAAACGTTCCCTTCAGAACATTCCAATCAATATCACACAGAAATTAATTGCTACATTACTTCCATATCGAGCCTCCATAAGTATTTGGCACTGTATATGGGAACCTCCATAAGCCTTATAGCAATAATATCGCAATAATAAAAATAAAGGAGCCCCTCGTCTCCCTAGGGCAATAAACAGTCCACAGTCCATAATTATTACATTCCATAAATATTACAACCCATTGCGATATTTATTGCAAATGGAAATGAATGAATGAAATTACGCTCAACTCTCAATAAGGCAGCAAAAATAAATCAGCATCCATTCACACCATTCATACCATACAAGCGCAATCTTTCCATACGTTAGCACAATCACACGCATGAATAAAGTGTACACCACTTCCAAATAAGAAGGAAGTAATATATATGGAAACAACGCATATAGGGAGCATAAGAAAAACGTATATGGAAATACCAATCAATCTCCATAATAGTATCTCAAAACAGAAATTTTCTTTTCTTTCCCCAATCAACGTAATCATGAGAGCGTAAAAATTATCCTACTCCCATTAGGAAAGAAAAATCCGGAAAAATCCACAATGTGATCAACACATGTATGTGGATTTAATCATAAAGGAAATATTTCAAATGAAATGCATGCTATCATTCCCAAAAATCTGAAATTCCTTACATGAGATAAACATATAGCACATCAAAGGAAAGCATTCAAAAAATACTTTTAAGGCAACAAAACTCCAGCCCATAATATGCTCTAAAAAATTTCAGAATTTGCCAATCTTTCCTTAATCAATATAAGCATGGTATAAACAATAATTATGCTACTTGTATTGGAAAGAAAAAAACCGAAAATTTCAAGAGAACAGCAAGCATATATGTGCATTTTTCAGTAAGGAAACCAATCAATCACATGCATGTTATGCTCCAAAAACAGCCATATCCGAAATTCTTTGGAGCAACAAGGCAGCACAATTATCATGCATATGCATATGGCAATAAACATCTACTCTAGATGCATGCTCATATTGAAAAATGCTAAATAAACAAGCATATACACGAAATTCCAGCAACACATGAGATCTAGTCATGCATGTACACGAATCAGAGATAACAACATTTGATCCATCCATGCAATCCGACATGCATGATGATATACAAATGACATACAAATATTATCATCTAATTCAAGCATGAAAAATATCAGAGAATTAAACTACTGATTATCATATAAAACATGCGCAAAAACAAAAGATCATCATGATAGGGTTAACACAGATTTCATGTATACATGCTCAAAGATTAGAAAAAATAATATGTAACCCTAATTCGGAAAAATCAGGAAAAATAGACATCTGATTTCATGTATACATGTGCATGATTTAGAAGAATCAACATGGAAAATAACTTCTAATTTTATCTAATACATGCGCAAAGACTAAAGGTAACAACACAGAAAAAACAGAATTCTGGTCACATCTATGTATGTGCAATGATAGGAGAGCAACATATCATATTGGCTCGAAATAAAATTAGGAAAATCCATCTTAAACCATGCATACATGCGCAAGAATGGAGGAGCAAAATCTAACCCTAGATGCATGCTCTAATGAACCAAAACATGCGCAACATGTAAATAAGCAATGCTGATTTTCTGTATCTTTTTTCTCCAAAAAACATAACCACCGAATTTTTATCTCAAATCAAATTATCATGAAACAAAAATTCGTCAAGCATGGTGAGGATTCGAAGGTAAACGAGATGGCTCTGGTACCAATGTTAGCAAACAACGATTCGACAGGTTCAGGAGTACCTTTCTTGGAGAGAACCTGTGGCAGCGGAAGGAAGATCGGAGGTCACCTTACGGAATCCTTTTCACCGGTCGGTCTCCTACTCTCTTGGAGAAGGAGCGTGAGTCCACAACCCAAGAGTCCACGGACTGAGCTTGGTGGAGGTGGAGGGACGAAATGGAAGAGAGAGAAGGTGGCGGCTAGGGTTGGTGGAGGCTAGGGTTTGCACACTTGTTGTGCCATCCAATGGGAGGCTCCCCTCCTTATATAGATGGCTCCACCCTAAACTCTAAAATGTGTAGTCCAATAGGGACGCGCCATGTGTCAGTGCTTTGGGCAAATATCTTATTAATCCTAGATTAATCCAACACATGCAATCCTGTTGGTCTTTTAGATTGGTAAATATAAAGTCTATTAGTCTCCAGAACATTCTCAGTTCATGACATAAGTAACTACCATTCTTAATTCACTTTCAATTTTAATTTCATTTCATGATCCCTATTTGTTCATGGTTATGCACGTACACACACGTAGAACTTTAATTCTCGTCTCCGATATGTTGTGCATTATTAGGATTCAAGATGTCTTTGTCATATACGTGACTCAAGACCAATCCGGATCATGTTTAAGGCATGAAACATTTATTTATTTATGGTAAGACACTATGCACCACGATATAAGGTGATCATATGTAATCACGTGGAATGAATTTAACTTTGCTTGTTATGATTTAATCAAAGAGAACATATACGATTTGAATCAAATTAATGTGATGATATGTAACATAAAGATTCAATCTAGATACCCTTATATGATAACTACTTCCAACGTAGGAATTCGCTCACACTAAAAATCCCAACGGATCTCTCTTTAAAGTTCTTTTCAGATTATAGTTTCGGAATGACAAGGGATTTGAATTTTTATTTGTTGTATATTGAAAATGGTTACAATCCTGATTATTATTTTAGCATTATTTTGACTCAAATCTGATGGCATTTGGACGACATTTTGACATCCAATTCAAGTGTAAAAACCCTGACCTCTTATGTGATTTAGGTAGTGATACAATTTGACTTTGATATGGTTTTGCTTAATTGAAACCTTGATTTTTATATATATTTTTCTTTCGGTTCAAGTATTTGGTCTGGCTAAATTTTGGCAGCCTTCCGGCGTCTCCTATTTTTTACCAAATTATGAACGATCAAACCGGATACAATTCCTCAAAAGGAAAGTGGCCGGAATGCCGTGTAGGCAACCACCTGAATACAATTTCACAAAAGGAAAGTGGCCGGGATGATTGTGTTATCGGATGATTACCCGGATACAATTCCTCAACAGGAAAGTGGCCGGAATAACCATGTTTGGCAACATCCGGATACAATTCCTCAAAAGGAAAGTGGCCGGAATGGTTGTGTATGTTTATTATTATTATTATATATAGATATTTAGATGAAGTAAGCGCTATTGCACTTGCCGGAGTCGTTGTTGGAGTCGGCGTGACTGCGAAGTTGTTGCGGCTGCGAAGTCGAAGCTATCGTCACCGGAATCATCGCGGCTAGAAAGTCGAAGTCGTTTCGATAGTTGCGCACCTTCTCCTTCGTCTCACCTTCTGTTTTTTTCTTTCCTCACGTTTTCTTTTTTCTTTGATCTGTATGCCGTAACCTATTTTTCTCTCTTCCCCTCACTTTCGTGTATATCTCCTGTGTACGTATGGGTTTTTGGGGGTCTATGCACTAGTGCAGAATGCTCGATAGACGTCACCAAATAGACGTCAGATGTCAAAACAATCGACGTCTATAAGTATAGACGTCGGATATTTGGACATCCGACGTCTATAGATTTGTAGAAACGTCGGTTGTTTTGTATAACCGACGTCTATACCTCCTGAAAGAAGAAAATTTTTTTGGTTTATTTTTTGGATTTATTTCGCATAAGAATTTATGTGGATTTTTATTGTATCAGAAGTAACGCAATTTTTTGGGATTTATTTCGTGTAAAAATTAACTCATTTTTTTGGAATTTATTTTGTATAAGAAATAACGCAATTTTTAGGATTTATTTCCTGTAAGAATTTATGTGGATTATTTTGTATAAGAATAATGTGGATTTAAAAATAATTACAATCACATGTGGGTTGTGTTGTACAGATGTGTGTGTATGGTGACATGTTTAGTCAATGGTTGCAACGTTTTTTTTACTATTAACCCAAGTATAGAAGTCGGATGTATAGAATGACCGACGTCTATAAGTCATGCTGTATGAATGGACGTCGGTCAATGTATATATCCGACGTCTATTTGGTGTAATAGTTTAGTCCCACATCGGAGATTTTTTTTTGGTGTGGTTGATGTACTCCACCACTCCTTTACTGCTGAACGCGAACGACTTGGGGCACCTGCGCATGTTGGGCTTGAGATTCGTGGTTATTTGTCAAAAGTTTGGCACTTGGGGCACTTGGGCAGCTTGGGATTGATTAATGTGAGTGCAGAATGCCCGATATATGTTCCAATGTATTTTTTGTTAATTAACATATAATAGACGTCGGTCGTATATAGCTGACGTGTATACACTGTATAGACGTCGGTCGTATATAGCCGACGTCTATACAACAAGGAATAGACGACGGGAAAATAGACATCGGGTACTTGGACCATCGAAATCCGACGTCTATACCACTATATATCCGATGTATATGGACTTTTCTGCACTAGTGATGTATGGAGTTGTAACCTTGAAAACAAGACATCTACATGGTATTTATAATATGGGATCACGTGGAGATCAAGGATGGTGGTTATGAGATCGTGGGAATGAGGAGGCTGAGATGGGGTTGACGTGTAAAAGATCGTGAGAGTTGGTTTAGTTTGAAGTGAGATGGGATAAGGTGAAGTATGGGAGACGTGTGGTATTGTGTTGCATGCATAATATTAGAGGGGCTGGATAAGAATTAGGCTATAGGCATAGGAGTTGAGAGATCCCGTATATTCCCTTTTGGGATTGACATAAGTTTTGGACTAACTTTTGGTTTTTACTACCCTAATCGAAGAGTAATATTATACTAAGTGTGCCTTGATCTATCGAATCAGCACAGATAGATTCCAAACCCCTTTCAATATCATATGCAACCTCATGGATATATCTGATTGGTTTGACGCGTATTATACTTGTAATTACTAAGAATAACACATGTTAATATTTTGCATTATGTCGTGTTGATCTGCATGATTCGACTCTCTTTTCGCCTGCAATTCAGTTGCATATGAGATGTAGGTGCCAAAGAATGATGTGATTCTGTCTCATTAACCCTTAGTCATAATTTAATCTTTACTTTGGCAAAGCACATATTTGCCTTAACTACTGATTGATTTATTAATTAGATTGAAATCGATGCATTTTTGGTTTCAGATTTGGTTCATATGCTGCTGAGGTTGGGGCTCGACATATTGCATATCCTTGAACCGTGAACCAAGGACTTGATTTCATCTTTGTGATTCAAAATAATGAAAATCATGGCTTGGCTCTAATTTTCATTAATGTAGTTTCAACGTATTGTGCTTCGGGGTCGATTTTTTTGAATTGGTTGTAGAGGATTTAATTGTTGAGAGGTTGCGTAGGAACCAAGTTTTGATAGGATTCACGTATATATTTCATCAGAATCGATTATCCCAACACGGATCAACTAGCATGACAAAAATCAATATTCTTTTCCTTGAATTTGTGACACACGTATTGGTTAATGGATTTGATTTTCTACCAAATCTCAAAGTTCTCTAAATAACCTCTCAATTTTCGTTTATTTGTGAAATGATTTAAATTTTATTAAATGTATTACACTTTTTTGTGTCAACAGAGAGCTAAAAGGAGGAGAGAGAGGAGAGGTGGACAGAGGGGGCGAGTGAGAAGTGTAAGGAAATGGAGCAGGGATGGAGAAGTGAGAGAATAATAGGGAACGAGAGAGAGGGAGAAGGGGAGAGATAAGGAAGGAGTGAAACGGAGAAGGGGAGAGTGAATTAGAGCGAGAAGTAGAGGGAGGAGAGAAAAGGAGACTATGAATGAAGGAAAAGGAGAGAGAGAAAGAGAAGGAGAGAGGGAGAAAGAGTGATGGAGTCAGTAAGTGAGGTAGATGGAGAAAGACAGGGAGAAGGAGAGAGAGAAGGAAGAGGGGATTGGAAGGCAAGGAGAGAAGGAAAGAGAGGGAGAAGGAGAAGTAGAGATAAAAGGTAAGGAGAGGGAGAAAGAGAGAGAAGGAGAAGGGGCAGAGAGAAGTAGAACGAGAAGAGTGAGAGAGAGTGAAGGTGACGGAGAGGAAAAGAAAAAGGAGGAGGAGAGAGAAGGAGAAGCCGAAGGAGAGAGATGAGGGAAAGAGAAGGAAGGAGAGGAGGAAGAGGGGGAGGGAGAAGAAGGAGAGAGGAGAAGATGAAGGAGATGAGAAGGAGAACAAGAGAGAGGACAAGGAGAGAGAAGGAGAACGACGGAGAGAAGAATAAGGGCACGCAGAGAGAAGGAGAAGGGGAGAGTAGATAAGGAGAGAGAGAAGGACAATGGGAGTGAGAGGGGAGGAGAGCGAGAAGGAGACAAAGAGAGGAGAGATAGAGGAGGAGGAGGAGGAGAGAAGGAAAGAGGGGAGAAGAAGGAGGAGAGCGAGAGAGTACGACGTGGGTCCAATATGACGATTTTCAGATTCTCGCTAGACACCGATCAAATTTTCGCTCTTGAAAATGGCCCATGGTTTGTGAGGGGGGCGGCACTTATCCTCCAACCTTGGTCGGTTGGCATTGAGACCTTGGACAAGGTATGCACGATTCCCATATGGGTGAGGTTCCCCGACTTGGATCTGAAGTTCTGGTCAAGGAAACATCTTGGCACGATTGCAAGCGTGTTAGGGTCAACGATGTACATGGATGAGAACACGGCAATGGGACGTCGGTTAGCTTGCGCCGGAGTGTGCGTGGAGGTAAGCGGTGTATTCGATTATCCATCACAAATATTGGTGCAGAATGAGAAGGAGGAGGTGAGGTTGTAGTTGTGTTCAATGTTTGGTCATTTCGAAGCTCGATGTCATAGCAAGGGATCGAAGGAGAGGGTTGTTGTTGGAAGGGAAGCTATGGGAAGAAGGACTAGGTGGGTGGAGAAAAAGAAGGAGCAGGAAGACGAGAATGGAAATGGGAGTAGTAGTAGTGGAGGAGGTGTTGCTGGTGATGGCAGTAACGGGACGTGTGGGCTGCCAGAGCTGGAAGATTTGTTCGAGGGTGCTGCTCCAGCAGGCCTAGCAAGTGCAACTGAAGAGTGTAACAGTGTGGGGGTTGATGGGAGGTGCAAGGGCACGTTGACTAACGGAATTGAGGGTATTCCGTTAGAGGAGGAGAGTGAGCTCAGTTCTGGAAGAGAGATGGGAGCTTCCCTTGTTGTCTCTAACAAGAGCCATGCCAAAGAGGGAAATTGTTGGGATGGGGCTGCAAAAGATAAACATAGGGGGATGTGAACCAATGGGAAGGGGTCTAGAGAAAGGAGGGAACCAATAGTAGCTGAGATAGGTGGAGGGAATCGAGAGAAGCCAATAGGAATTGAGATAGGTGGAGTGGAAGGTTTGTGTATCGCTGAGAATAGCAAAGAGGCCTCACCGTGCAAGGGAGTACATTCTTTGTTGGGTGCAGAAGAGGAAAGTTGGAAAGGCTTAGTGGAGGAAGGTATGTGTAGTGTTGAGAATAGAAAAAAGGCCTCTCCATGCAAGGGAGTCCTCCTTGTGTCAGTGTGGAAGAGAATTATGGGCAAAGCTTAGTGGAGGAAGTAGGTGTAGGTGCACCAAATGAGAATGGTTCACGTGGGGAGTTAGAGGGTTTGCATGGGGTGCAAAGGCGTGGTGGTTTGCAGCTTGAAGAAGGGGAGATACGGAGTGGATGGTTGCACAATGGTGGACTCAATCAGCTTCGCACTGAAGGAGTCACGCCTATGGGGGAGCATGCATACGAGGGTGAAGGAAATTCACGTAAGGTGACGATGCATGGGCTGTATAGGGGTGTCTCGAGGATGGAAGAAGAGGCTCACTCACCAAATGAGTTCCATCTTCTTGCTGAGATGGAGGGGGACGGGGAGAACGATCTGCTCACTAGTAAGATTAGTCAAGAAAACATGAGGGGACCATCACTACTCAACCTTGAGGAAGCTACACCCCCTTACTCCTTCAGGCACGTGAGAGTGGTGGACGTGGCAAAGCAAAGGAAGAGCAATCGAGGGAAAAAAGGAGTCCGCTCCCCAACCTCACATCCATGAAGTGCCTTTGCTGGAATGTACGTGGTGCAAATGACTGGGGGCACCCGTACATGATCCGAGATAAAATTCACCGGGGAAGAGTGGATTTGGCTTGTATTATTGAGCAAAAAGTTAAGAAGAAGAGGCTGACGAGGTTTGTTAAATCTATATGGCAAGATAAATGGGAGTCAAATAGTGAGGTGGTAAATACAGGGAGGATCCTTGTGTTGTGGAAGGATTCAGAATATCACCTCCAGAAGACCCGGGAGACGGATCAGTTGGTTTACATGGAGGGTATAGTTCAGGCCACAGGTTAGCAAGTCGCGATTAGCTTTGTGTATGGGGATACCAACTATGTTACGAGGAGAACACTTTGGGAGGCCTTGTGTGGGTGCAAACCGACCGCTGAAGTAGCATGGATGGTCTTGGGGGACTTCAATTGTATTAGGAGTGTATGGGATAAGCGTGGACGGGGTGGGTTAAATATGGTGGCCATGGCGGTGTTTAACCATTGGATTGACATAAGTAGTTTGGTCTAGGTACAAACAGCAGGAGGAGAGTTCACATGGTCGAACTCGATGCATGGACCCGGACGGATAGAGACGCGGATTGACCGAGCCCTTTGCCCCCAAGTGTGGTTCGACTGCTTCCCGGATGCAATTTTTTATGTGGAAGGTAAAGAGCTTAGTGACCATTGACCCTTGATGGTGGATCTCGAGCCTCATGGTGTGCGGAAGAAGAAGATGTTCCGGTTCGTGAATGCTTAGGTTGGGCACGACCAGTTCTTAGGGGTCGTAAAGGAGGCGTGGTTGACATACATTGTAGGTACCCCAATGTATCGGGTGGTGGGGAAGTTGGAGGCTGTTAAGAGGGTGTTTGGAAATATAACTGAGCGTCTTAATGAGGCAAGGAATGAGCTACAGTATCTTCGAGCGGAGATGGAACGCTTTCCGGATGACGAGGGACTGAGAAGGAAGGAGAGCGAGGCGATGGATAAGCTATCCCACCAATTGGTGATTGAGGAGTCTATCATTAGACAAAAATCTATGGTGAAATGGTTGGGGGAAGGTGACTCTAACTCGAGGTTCTTCCATGCTTGTCTTAGGGTGAGCAGAGCCACCAATACATTGCGTAGCATAGTTGAGGGCGGAGAGACGATCGAGGACGAGGATCAGATTCGTGAGGCAATACGTCGCCAGTTTGCTAACTTATTTGCTTCTAGTGTGCAGGGGGTAATATTGCGGAGGTTATTGATCTTCCTAAGGTAGATACTATGGAGGCTGGGCTGCTCACACGTCCGGTGACCATGGCTGAGCTGCAATTCGTGGTTTTGCACTCCAATAATGACAAAGCACTAGGACCGGACGACTTTAACGCAAAGTTTTTCAAGGTGGCTTGGAAGATTATTAAGAAGGATCTTCTTAAGGCCGTTGCTTCTTTCTGTCGTGAGGGTAAACTCCTCAAGCAAGTCAATTATACGGCGATTACATTGATTACAAAGAAGAGAGGTCCAACTTCGATTGATGACTACCGACCGATTTCCTTATGCAACATGGTGTATCGATATATCTCAAAGATTCTTATGAATAGGTTGAAGGAGGTGTTGCCCAAGCTTGTAGGTGAGAACCAAAGGGCCTTCATCCGAGGGCGTCGGATTGGGGACAACGTCTTGCTGGCCCACAAATTATGTCACAACTTACGACACGGTGTCACTGAGATTTTTGGATGAGGTGCTATGTAGGCTCGACTTCAATGACAAATGGAGGAAGCTGGTGGGGGAGTGCGTGAAGGGCTCCTTCGTTGTAAATGTTAATGGTGCCTATTCGAGGCCGTTGGTGGCTTCAAATGGCCTCCGACAAGGTGACCCATTAGCCCCATACCTCTTTGTGCTTTGCATGGAAGTACCGGGGGCTTTGCTGCGTCGTGAGGAGAGGAGAGGAGAGGTGTGCTTCCACCGGTTAAATGTGGTACAATCTCGATCTCGCACTTGATGTGTGCTGATGACGTAATGGTATTTACGAGTGCCACAAAGGCTGATGCCCGCACGCTGAAAGAGGTGCTGGATGAGTTCTCACGATACTCGGGGCTGCAACAAAACAACTCAAAGAGCCAAGTTTTTGTGGGACGGAGCACACCGGACGGGGAGTGGATTTGTAGCCATCTTCAAATGCAGCGGAGCACCTTTCCGGTGACATATCTTAGGTTGCCACTTTTTTCCTCGAGGTTTGCGAAGAGCCATTGTGAAGCACTCCTAGACAAGGCACGGGGGAGGCTGAGCTCGTGGAAGGGCAAACTCCTCTCCATGGCGGGGCGAGTGGAGCTAGTGCGAAGTGTGCTCACGTCCTTTAGCATTTATTGGATTTCGGCCTTTCTAGTACCAAGGAGTGTGCTTCACGAAATAGAAATATTGATGATGCACTTTATTTGGGGGGGGGGGGGGGGACGAAGCGGTTGGCTGCTGTCTCGTGGAAGGATATATGCACTCCAAGGCGGGAAGGAGGCCTCGGGTTGCGTCGATTGGTGGAATGGAACGATGCTGGCCTTCTTCGCTTATTTTGGATCATTGCGTCACACGATATATCCCTTTGGGCCTCTTGCTTATGGAGTAAGTACCTTAGGAGGAAGACCATATGGATAATGCGGCATCCACAAATTTCCTCTTGGGCGTGGCGGGGTCTCATGCGAGTTCGGAATATGGCGAGGGAGAAAATGTTTTTCCGACAAGGTGATGGGCGGAGGGTGAAGTTCATTGAGGATCATTCGTTTGGCCCGCCACTTCTCACCTTGCCGGAGGGGAGAGAATGAGGTATGATCTAGGGGTCCAACATAATATCACTGTGTCCCACTTCCTCGAAGATGGTAGGTGGAGAGTACCTCGACTACGCTCCCGAGCTCTCATGCAATTTTGGGCCCGACTGCCTACCATCCCGGTGGGCGCTGGGGAGAATGAGCTCCCATGGATGGGTGCCTCTCGAAGCACACTTACCTTGAGAGATACGTGGCAGTGGGTCAAGCTGGAACGACCCGTTGTTAGGTGGGGGACGATTGTGTGGCACAAATGGGTTGTCCCAAAGCATGCGTTAACATTATGGAGGACAATGCATGGGAAGCTACCTACTCATGATATGATGAGACGGAGGGGGCTGAAGCTATGCATGGTGTCAAGGTGTGCGCTATGTAAGAATGCCTACGAGGAGTTAACACACTTGTTTTGGGAGTGCCCCTTCGTACAAGTTGTATGGGACGCAATCCGGAGGGTGGGAGGAGATATGGGTCGCATGGCTTCAGCTACATTCAAGGAGATTTATAGGATTCATACATGGAATGCACCTACAAAGCATGGGGCACTAACGCTGAGGCTGGCTTTGGGAGCTGTGGTGTTCGAATGCTGGGCTGAACGGAATAGGCGATGTATGGAGGGTGAGGAACGGCGAGTGGAGTCCATTATTCAGCATGTGAAGGTTTTGATTCAGATAAAGGGGCTTGGTATGCTGGAAGGAAAGGGAGACGAGCATGAGAGGGTGACCTTTGCGACAACAAGGAGGTAGAAATGGGTTTCTTTCGTTAGTGTAGCTTTACTTTAGCAATAGCTAAGCAATGCGAAGCGTGCTGTAATACATTGTAGTAGACGGTGGAACTTGAATGGAATGTGTTCTAAAAGTTTTACTTTTAAATGTCAATTATTATGAATTGAATGAGAAATCATTTTGTTCCTTCTTTATGTTATTCGTCTTTTAGAAATGTTAAGGAAGGGGCTCTTGGTCCTTAACCGTGGAGCTCTAAAAGATATTGGTTTACATAAAACAAAAGATATTCGCAATCATGGTAATAAGCATGGGACATTTATTATCGAGTTAAGATTGTTGTGTTGGTCATAGATCATTGTAGCTCTACAGGTCAGTGACAACACGGGTACACAAAAGAGGAAAATATTACTTTTGTATACTTAATAGACCTAATAAGAAAAATATTATAAAAATGTGTTTCTGTGTCATTAATATTTTACTGTGTCCTTGGTCCTTTGATATGAGACTTATATCCGATCACTTAAGAAATACTTGATTAGGCTAATGTCTTGAGCTATCGATAAGTGTAGTGTAAAGGCATTGGTTGGTTAAGTATGACTTTTGTTGGAGAAGATAGTTAGTCAAAAGATTATCATTGCCCCTCTTAATTGAGTGATGATATTAGTGGGCCCCTTGATAAAGCAAAGTTATAATGTGCACAATGTGATTTGAGTTAAGTCACATATTTATAACTAGCTTAAAGAGATCAAGAAATGAATACTAATACAAAGATGACACAATACTACTTTGTGTGTATTCTTAATATCGTGAGGCAAGGGATGGACACAAGTGGTGCACTCCCTCACTAAATGGATCGGGTTTTGGTTCGAGTGGAATTAAGACATCTAACTAATTGGGAGCTATAATGTGTAGCTAGATACCACTTATAGCTTGTGATATTAAGCTCTTAATATCACTGCCAACTTAGTTTAGATCCTCCCATAGGTAACACCACAAAACTGGGAACAAGAAATGGGGATTTTGAGTTCATAAGATGTGTCGGGTTTCATGTCGAAAATAAGACACATGGCGTGAACAAGCAAAATCAAAATTATGTTGTGATTAATAACATAATTAGAATCTAAATTAAATTCATATGTGATGTAAATATTATGGGGTGTAATGATTTATCGTTACATAGGATAATATGTTACATAAGTTGTGAATTTACTACTAATCCCAAAATGTCAAATTTTGTAGGGGTAAAACCAAAATTTGACGAATCAGCAGAACAGTGCTCAAGGGTCGACCGAACAGTGCTCAACGGTCGACCGATCGGTGCACGGTCGACCGGACACGTCCCGACCGATAACAAGGAAATTTTGTCTGTTCGGAACGGTCGACCGAATCTATCGGTCGGTCGACCGAACATTGCGATGAAATATTTTAATGTTGCGAACGGTCGACCAAAACTTGGTTCGAACGGTCGACCGAACCTCCAAACGGTCCACCGGTCCAGACGGTTTTCTGCAGAATTAATTACATCATGCATGGAATTGGTCCATAATTGATTTAATTCGTGGCTAAGATTATTTGTTAGCAAATAATGGATGGTTAGATGGAAGTTTGCATGAAATCATGGGCAAGAGGTTGCACATGAATATGTAATTTAGAGAGAACTTATAAATACAAGTTTATCTTATTACCTCATTAATTAATTCATTATCTTCTTATGCAAACTTCTCTCTCCATAATTCTCCACGCATTTCACCTTAATTCTTGAGTTTAGTTTTAGTTTTCAGAGATCTTCTTCTCAACGGAACTAAAGAGGGGTTAGTAATTAGATTCTAAACCCTATTGGAGATTGAGAGGCTAGCTCTTCTCTCTCCAATCTTGTTTAGAGTTTGGTGAATTCTCGGAGGCATCCGGCGCAGCGACAAGCATCCTCAACATCTACGGGTCTTCAAGAAGTTTTGGAAAACTTCTAGGTATGAATTTCGGAGTCCCATGTTTGTTTTAATAAAGTTTTAAAACTAGTTATTGAAACAAACCGATGCATGCATGAAACAAATCATAGAAAAATTGTAATTGATCCTTATTGTGTATAAAATTCCAAAAATAAATATGTGCAATTAAACATGAAATCCTTCAGTGGTATCAGAGCTTTGGGTTCAATTTTCTAATGATTTGAAACTATAAACAAATTTAGTTTACCATCTAGGGTTCGAACAATTCGATTTTCCAGTTTTTCGGTCTTTAAATGTTTTGTTGGAATAATTCTTTGTAATAATTAGTTTTGAATGTTTTAAGTGGTTTAAAACATGCTATGTAATTATTAGAATTATGATTTAGACATAAGTCTAACTTGCAATAATTTCGTTTTAAGCATAAATGATTGTTTTGTAAGAGAATCAACAAAACCGAAAAACTGCGGTTCGTCTTTCCTTTTAGGAAATTGGATGGACAGCGGTTCAAAATTGTTTTTGAACTTGTGGATGGATGAAAAACCTTTTTAATGGATTTCAAAATGTTTTTCAAAGAATTTTTTTGGATTCTAGATGATTGATAAACTAAGTTGTATAGTTTATAGCAAATTGTGTGCATGGATGCTCGAGTTGTCTTTGCAAGAATTGTGAGTTTATATGTTCCAAATCAGCAACTGTGAATGTATGTAATTATTATTATACCGGGGCTTATTTATATGTAAAAGCCAAAATTCTCTCTTTCTATCTTTAGATAATTGCATTGCATATGAGAGGTTTTTTACATAGGACTTACACTAGTCGGTTTTTTATCGAATGTGAGGAGCATGTTTATTTTCTGTAAAATCTACATCTCCGATGCAAGAGGGAGTCACTTCTGTAGCGCATCGATCGAGGATCGAAGATCAGGGGGATCGACGATCAAGGATCGAAGGGAACATATAAACTCACACGATGTGGATTGTGGGAATGGTTTAATTTCTGTTTTTATAATCTTGCTATGCATGTGATGAATGTGTTGAATGTTAGGATGTGTATGAATGATAATATGCATGATAACCTAAAATTCTGAATCACATGTTAATATATGAAATTGTCCAACAAAATTAAGAGTAATTTTCCTTCTTATTTCATCCACTAGCAGCCATTGATCGAGGGATACTTTGCTCGCCCTTAGCGGGAGATAACTCCCTCCATCTTTGGGAATAGTGGGAGATATAATAGTTGTCTATTGTTGTGCAACGATTATATATATGAGGTGCGTTTCACCCTAGTGAACCCCAAGTATGTTTAGTTGTGAATACAATGGATAAACGTATCTCGTATCAAATGAAAATAAGTTTTCTTAAAATTACCTAGAGCCCTCGCTCGGTTTTGGGAAAAAAAAATTCTTACGAGGATAGGTCATATTCCCTCATAATTAAAACAACAAGAATCACAAGAGTTTGAAGATGCTAATGTTTCTAAAATTAAAAAAAGTTGTGATTATAAAGAGTTTTTCTTACCTTGATATTGTGATGTATTCGATAGCCCTTAGCTAGTCTATATTGCAATTGATCGGATCTTGGATTGCTGCATTTATGGGCAAAATTTTATTTGCAGTATTTACATTTTTATTCGATATATATGTATGTATTTTAAAACATAAAATTGGCATTAAAATCCTGTATGATTTATTTTGTAGAAAAATGTCGAACATCCAACCTATCGTACGATCCAAGATAGAGAAACACCCTTTAGCAAATGATGGCTCAAACTTCATAAGTTGGCAACTCAAACTCAACATCGTGTTAAAGTTTGAGAAACTGTCTCACATTTTGGAAGGTCCAATCCCAAAATGGAATGAGAGATTAACCGATGAAGAGAAAGAGGCTAAAGAGATATCCATGCATTTTCTCACGATGCAAGGATACCTTGAGAAGTTGGCAAATCTCTCTTCAGCAATGCCCAAGGACATTGCTGAAGATATGATTCTTGGCTCTCTAGCCCCGTCCTTTAAGGACTTTGTGATGCACTATCACGTGCGTGAAAAAGGGGTGAGTCTTGAGGAGATGCACAACGCTCTCAAAACTGCTGAAGTTGACATGGGCAAGGGTAGGGACAAGCAAGTCATTGCCGTCCGTGGGAGGAGCCAAAAGATTGATAAAGGAAAGGGCAAATCTACCAAAAGTGGTTCAATCAAGAGCAAGGGAGTAGGAGGTGCTCATAAGAGTGCCTCGAGGGGGAAATCTCAGAAATCTCCAACTCCCAATACGGAGTGCTTTCACTGCAGTGAAAAATGACACATCCGGCCAAATTGCCCCAAGTACAAGGAAGACCTTGACAACGGAGTGATTGAACGTCGGCGCCCCAAAAAGGCCAAAGGTATATTTGTTATTGAAATAAATTTAGCCACCTCTGTCCAGGATTCGGTAATTGATACCGGATCTTGTGCTCACATAGTTTCTAATGTGTAGCTACTCATGGATAGAAAGGAACTCGTAAGGAACGAGGTAGAATTGAAGGTCGAAAATGGTGCGAACGTTTCTGCGGTTGCACAAGGTTCTGTGGTGCTTCAATTATGTAGTGGTTTAAATTTATGTCTAAAGAATGTTTATTATGTGCCTTCGATTAGCAAGAACATTATTTTTGTATCATGTTTGGATATGGAAAATTTTAATATAAATATTTCAAATTCTTGCTTGTCTATATCGAAGAATGGTGTTTTCTATGCAAATGCATTCATAAGGAATGGTCTCTATTTGCTTGAATTGAATAATAAACAAATCTTTAATATCAATAACAAAAGACTTAAGACCACTCACGAGAATGATACTCTCTTGTGGCACTATCGTCTTGGTCACATAAATGAAAAACGCATCAAGAAATTGCAAGAAGCTAACCTTCTTGGTCTACTTGATTTTAAATCATTGGAGACGTGCCAACCATGTTTAATGTAAAAAAGGACCAAAAAGCCTTTCAAGAAGAAAGGCCCAAAGACGAGTGGCTTGTTGGATTTAATACATTCTGATGTATGTGGTCCAATGAGTACTAGTTCACGACATGGTTTCAGGTACTTCATTACGTTCACGGATGGTTATAGTCGTTATGGCTATGTTTATCTAATGAGAAACAAAAGTGAATCCTTTGACAAGTTCAAAGAATTCAAGAATGAAGTAGAGAACCAACTCGACAAGAAAATCAAGTCTCTACGAACGGATCGTGGAGGTGAGTACTTAAGTGCCGAATTTGACTCATACCTAAAGGAGTTTGGTATTGTACCTCAACTCACCCCTCCCGGTACACCTCAGTGGAATGGGGTGTCCGAAAGGAGGAATAGGACATTACTCGACATGGTTCGGTCAATGATGAGTCACGCGGAATTAGCTCTTTACTTTTGGAGTTATGCACTACAAACTGCGGCTTACACACTAAATAATGTTCCATCCAAATCCGTGGAGAAAACTCCTTATGAGCTATGGAGTGGTAAAACACCGAAGCTCATTTTTCTCAAGATTTGGGGTTGTGAGGCTTACGTCAAGAAATTGATGTCAACCAAACTTCAACCAAAAGCGGATAAGTGCTTCTTTATTGGTTATCCTCGTGAGACAAGAGGATACTACTTTTGGCATATCACCTCCAATCGAGTGATTGTAGAGAGGGATGCCACATTTCTGGAAAAGGAATTTCTGGAAAGAGTAAAAAGTAGTGGGAGTTGGGTTGTGCTTGAGGAAACTCAAGATACTCTACAAGATCATGACATGAATGATGACATTCAAGATCATGAAGGCCCAACCGGGATCCTTTGGTTAGTGGGAGCATGAGTGAGAGACCCTCGCAAGAAATTGTGAGAGAAACTCAATCTTCCCCACCAAGTGTACGTTCAAGAGTTGAACGTGAACCCACTGCTCAAGGAATTGTGGAAGAAGTTCGAGAGACACGAGAAGAACCCAAAGAACTAAGAAGGTCAACAAGGGAAAGGAAGAAACCCGACTTGTATCTGGGACTTCATGAAATCATGGTACTAGATACCAATGATCCCTTGACCTTCCAAGAAGCAATGGAAGGGAAGACTCCAAACTATGGCTTAAGGCCATTGAATCCGAAATCGAATCCATGTATGATAATCAAGTGTGGAACTTGGTTGACCTTCCTCAAGGGAAAAAGGTCATTCAAAATAAATGGGTTTTTAAGAGGAAGATGGACATGGATGGGAACTTGACAACCTACAAAGCAAGGCTTGTAGCGAAGGGTTTCACTCAAGTTCAAGGAATTGACTATAATGAAACTTTTTCACCGGTTACCATGTTCAAGTCTATTCGGATTATGCTCGCTCTTGCCGCATTTCATGATTATGAGATATGGCAGATGGATGTCAAAACGGCGTTCCTTAATGGGAACTTGGATGAGGATGTGTACGTGGTATAACCTCAAGGTTTTGAATATCCAAAGAATAGGGAGAAAGTATGCAAGCTTCAAAGATCCATTTATGGATTGAAGCAAACATCAAGGAGTTCGAACAAACGCTTTGACGAGGAAGTGAAGAAGCTTCACTTCATTGAAAGTAAGGAAGAACCTTGTATATACAAGAAGGTTAGTGGGTGCCATGTAGTATTCCTAATCTTATATGTCGATGACATATTGCTCATGGCAATCATATTCCTTTGCTTGAGCAAACGAGAAGTTCATTGAAATCTGCATTTCCAATGAAAGATATGGGTGAGGCTCAATACATCTTGGGAATCAAGATATATAGAGATAGATCCCGTAGACTCATTGGCCTAACTCAACGTACATACATTGACAAGGTCTTGGAAAGGTTCAAGATGAACAACTCCAAAAAGGGAGTGTGCCAATGAGTATGGGTGTGCAACTCAAGAAGTCTCAACGTACGCAATCACGTAAGGACTTAGAGTACATGAAGGATGTCCCTTATGCTTCGGCAATTGGGTCGATCATGTACGCGATGACTTGCACAAGACCCGATGTCTCGTATGCTCTAAGCGTGACAAGTCGTCACCAATCCAACGCAGGTCCTGAGCATTGGACTGCGGTCAAGAATATCCTGAAGTACCTTAAGCGGACTAAGGATAAGATTCTTGTTTCTGGAGGACAAAGAGAATTGATAGCCGAGGGTTACTCGGATGCGAGTTTCATGAGTGATCCAGACGATTCGCAATCAGGATACGTCTTTCTTCTGAATGGTGGAGCTGTGAGTTGGCGTAGTTGGAAGCAAAGCACTACGGCCGACTCAACCACTGCTTCCAAAGTAATGGTTGTCGCTGAAGCGAGCAAGGAAGGAGTGTGGATTAAGAAGTTCCTTGAAGAGCTTGGAGTAGTTCCCTCGAGCGAGGGACCAGTAGAGCTATTTTGCGATAATAGTGCATCTATCTCGCAAATCAAGAATTCCAAATCACACCACAAAGTGAAGTACATGGATCGTAAGTACTTCGTGACACGTGACCTCATCGACGAAGGCAAAATAAATCTGTTATGGGTGGACACCAACAACAACACAGCTGATCCATTCACAAAACCCTTATCCCAAGCCAAGGGCGAAATGCATTTCGAGTCCATGGGATTGAGGAACCATGTAGATTGGCTTGATGATTGATATGTAATGGGGTTTACCCTAGTTATTATTGTTTTATACATTGAGTATGTATGGAAAGAAAACTTTAATAACAAGTGGGAGATTGAAGGGAATGTGTTCTAAAAGTTTTACTTTTAAATGTCAATTATTATGAATTGAATGAGAAATCATTTTGTTCCTTCTTTATGTTATTCGTCTTTTAGAAGTGTTAAGGAAGAGGCTCTTGGTCCTTAACTGTGGAGCTCTAAAAGATATTGGTTTACATAATTCATTAATTAATTAATTCATTACCTTCATTACCTCAAGTTTATCTCATTACCTCATTAATTAATTCATTATCTTCTTATGCAAACTTCTCTCTCAATAATTCTCCACGAATTTCACCTTAATTCTTGTGTTTAGTTTTAGTTTTCAGAGATCTTCTTCTCAAGGGAACTAAAGAGAGGTTAGTAAATAGATTCTAAACCCTATTGGAGATTGAGAGGCTAGCTCTTCTCTCTCCCATCTTGTTTACAGTTTGGTGAATTGTCGGAGGCATCCGGCGCAGCGACAAGCATCCTCAACATCTCTGGGTCTTCAAGAAGTTTTGGAAAACTTCTAGGTATGAATTTCGGAGTCCCATGTTTGTTTTAATAAAGTTTTAAAACTAGTTATTGAAACAAACAGATGCATGCATGAAACAAATCATAGAAAAATTGTAATTGATCCTTATTGTGCATAAAATTCCGAAAATAAATATGTGCAATTAAACATGAAATACTTCAGAACTTGTGATAGTGTATGTGCTAGATAAGAATCTGAGCTTGTACACAACAAGCTTCGAGGGCTTTGGGTGGCTGTTGGGTTTGTTTGTATGTAAGTCCATTCACACAAATAAATAAAATTCAAGCCTGCGCCTCCCTTTTGCTTTGCAAAAAAAAAGAGGAAGAGGGGACTGGAAGGGAAGGAGTGAAGGAAAGAGGGAGGGAGAAGGCGAAGTAGAGGTAAAAGGTAAGGAGAGGGAGAAAGATAGAGAACGAAAAGGGGGACAGAGAAGGAGAATGAGGGGAGCGAGCGAGAGTGAAGGTGACGGAGAGGAAAAGAAAAGGGAGGAGGAGAGAGAAGGACAAATGAAGCAGAAGGAGAGAGATGAGAGAAAGAGAAGGAGGGCGAGGAGGAAGAGGGGGAGGAAGAAGAAGCAGAGAGGAGAAGAAGAAGGAGTTGACAAGGAGAACAAGAGAGAGGACAAGGAGAGAGAAGGAGAACGACGGAGAGAAGAATAAGGGCACACAGAGAGAAGGAGAAGGGGAGAGTAGATAAGGAGAGAGAGAGAGAAGGACAATGGGAGTGAGAGGGGAAGAGAGCGATAAGGAGACGAAGAGAGGAGAGATAGAGGAGGAGGAGGAGGAGGAGAGAAGGAAAGAGGGGAGAAGAAGGAGGAGAGCGAGAGAGTACGACAGAGTGAGCGAGGAGGGGAGAGAGAGATGGACAAGGAGAGAGAAGTAGAGGGAGGTGGAGGATGGAAGGAGGAAGAAGGAGAGAGAAGGAGACGAAGAGCGGAAGAAGAGTGGAGATGGGAAGGAGAAGGTGAGAGAGGGAGCGGGAGACGGAGAGAAGCAAGAGGAGTAGGCAAGCGAGGGGGAGAGAGACAGGAAGAAGAGAGAGAAGGAGAAGGAGAAGGAAAAAGGGAAAGAGAAGGGGGAAAGAAGAGAGAATGGGGAGGGGAGGAGTGAGTGAGAAGGAGAAGAGAGATGAGAGTCGTTTCCTAGCTCCCTCTCTCACGTTTCCTCCACCAAAAACTCTCATTTCTCCACCAAAACCACTCTTTTCTCCACCAAATCTTCAGTTCCCTATCTCTATGGAGAGTTCTTCTCGTTTGGTTGAGCCAAATAGGGATGCTGGCATGGGAAAGCATCCTGATGAGGCACCAAAACGTTCGGAGGGGAGCGCAAGGATCTCACCACCTTAGCCTAAGAGATGGTCGGATCTCTTCAATGCCGGCGAGACCTCCATGACAAAGTTGGAGTTTGTTCCACAGGACGAGAAGGAGGGAGGAAAGCTAGCTAGGTGCCTGAGAGAGGAAGTGGCCGAAGCTCTCAAACGTCGGGATAAGGTGTTGGCTGGCTATTTCTTCAACTTCAAGGCACATTTTCCGACCTTAGAACTCCATCTACACAGGCTTTGGGGGCTGGTCGGAGGTTTGGAAGTCATAAGACGGAGCCAAGGCTTCCTTCTCTTCCATTTCACGTTGGGAGAGGACCGTAAGCGTGCCCTTGAGGGTGGGCCTTGGTTCATCCGGGGTGCACCACTAGTCGTTCAAGCCTGGGGACCAGAGGTTGAGATGAAGCGAGCAAAGATTACTACGGTGCCGATTTGGATTCGCTTGCCGGAGTTGGACCTTCCTTTTTGGTCCTCTAGAAATCTAAGCTCCATTACTAGTGTTCTTGGGAGACCGCTTCACATGGATTAACACACCACATCCGGAAGGAGGTTGACATATTCACGAGTGTGTGTAGAGGTGAACCACGACTTCAACTACCCCAAGTGGGTTGAGGTGTGCGTCGAGGAAGGAGGGGTGACGAGGGTGGCCGTTGAGTATGAGTGGATTCTCCGGTATTGTGCGAAATGTGAGGAGTTTGGGCATGTGGTAGAGAGGTGCCCAAAGAAGATGTATGTGCCACCGGTTGGGAAGGAGAGAATCAAGCGTAAGGAAGAGTGGGTGCTAGTGGATATCCGGCGGGCGGCCATGAAAAAGGATGACGGGGTTGATGTTGGAGGAAGGAAGGCCTCCATTGTAGTAGTGGAGGATGACGGGCTTGAGAAAGATCCGGAGGAAGTGGAAGGCCGGGATGAGGGAGAAGACGTCAGATCTACCGTGGCCATCGTTGGGAGCACGGAAGAAGATGATGACGTGGAGGGAGGGGCTGATGTGGACGTGGCGGAGGGTGACGTGGATGAGGGTGACGTGGAGGATGTGCCAAATGGGGATGAGCCATGTGGATTCACGTGCCAACATGGAGGAGTCGAGGCAAATTTGAATTTAGCTCAAGAAGAGGTGTGCTCCTCCCACTTGGAGAGGACAAATGGCGCAAGGCCATGTGGAAAGGGGGCAGCCTTTGGGAGACAAGAAGGACAAGGTAGTGGGTGGGTTTGTGGTCCCAAAAGTGTGGGGGACCAAAAGTAGGAAGGAAGAAACCAATTTTGTCTCTTGTGGGGACAATGGTGTTAGAAGGCAAGAAAAGGAGGGGAGGACATGTTGAAAGGTGGAAGCTTCTCTTGCACAAAACGAGGAATCAAGGGAGACCACGAACCAGGACGTGCCACGTGGCAATGACATCCAATCATTGCCAAAGGATGCTTTTGGCTAAAGAAAGGAGCATATACGTGAGGATGGGAGTGTGCATGCATGCATTTTGGGTGGGACTTGCTCCACACGTGATTTACAAGGAGGCATAAGGATTTTGGAGGGAAAAATGCAAGGTGACCCCGGACTTATAGGACTAATAGGCGAACGGGCTAGGATGCGATCCCCCCTGCTAATGGTGAACTTACATGATATATCACCATAATCCACCTTCCAAGGTGTGCGTGAGGTCCTGATGAGGCAACAAAACTTCTTGAAGAATGGTGGGAAGGGCAAGATGGATTATGAGGAGCTCACACCAAGTGATGTCGAGGATGCCGCCTTGATGGGGTTAGAGCAAAGGGAGTTCATGCGCATAAAAAAGAAGCATGGAGTTGTGCATTCTTATGTGGAGGAGCCATGGTGCTACGATTCGGAGTCGGATGGATTGAGCTCGGGCACCTCAAAACTCCTGAAAGTGTCGAAGAGGAAAAAGGTGAAGAAAAAGAAGGGTCGCGGTAGTTGAGCTTCTTGAGAATGTCAAGCTTAGGCGTGAGGAGGATTGTGTAACTTGCATGAGTAGGATTAGAACCCGTTGTTAGACTTGCGTGAGTCGATGTATGTTTTTATTTTTGGCGATTACGAATTGCTCATTCCAGAGTAATTCCTAGCGCTTCACTGTATGTTTTTTTGCATGTACGTTTATTGAGGCATCAATAAATTTAGCGGCTCTGCCGATACCGCCCTTTTATTTTGCAAAAAAAGAAGGAAAGAGAAGGAGACGTATTGAAGTAGAGGAGAAGGAGATAGAGGGAAGGAGATTGAAGACGAAGGGTGAAGGATAAGGAGGGAGAAGATAGAAGGGATGAGAGAATCAGAGAGAGGAGTGAGAAGGAGAGAGCGTGGGACAATAAGAGAGTATAAAACAAGGAGGAGGAGGAGGAGGGGGAGAGAGAAGGAGCGTGTAGGATGAGAGAGAAGGAAATGGGGAAACAAGGAGAGAGGGGGAGATGGAGAGGGAGAGAGGTAGAAGGAGAAGGAGAGAGAGGAGAGGTGGACAGAGGGGGAGAGAGTGAGAAGGGCAAGGAGAGGGAGGAGTGATGGAGAAGTAGAGAGAACAATAAGGAAGGAGAGAGAGGGAGAAGGGGAGAGATAAGGAGGGAGTGAAACAGAGAAGGGGAGAGAGTGAATTAGAGCGAGAAGTAGAGGGAGGAGAGAGAAGGAGATTGTGAATGAAGGAAAATGAGAGAGAGAAAGAGAAGGAGAGAGGGAGAAAGAGTGAGAGAGTCGGTAAGTGAGCTAGATGGAGAAAGACAAGGAGAAGGAGAGAGACAAGGAGAAGGAGAGAGAGAAGGAAGAGGGGACTGGAAGGGAGGGAGAGAAGGAAAGAGGGAGGCCGTTGTACATGGATGAGCAAGTGGAGGAAGGTTGGCATATGATAGAGTATGTATTGAGGTAACTCATGACTTCCTCTATCCTAGTTGGGTCGAAGTTCAAGTGGAGGAAGAAGAGCCACAACGAGTTTATGTTGAATATGAATGAATACCCAGGTATTGTCACGATTGCGTGGTGTTTGGGCATGAGGAGGAGAATTGTCCACCGAAGAAGGTGCTTGCTAGGATCGAGTAGGTTTCTATCCAACACAAACCGGTGGAGCAATGGGTAGTAGTTAAGCGAAAGGGAGGGAAAGTTGGTGGAGGGAAGTGTCCCGTCCATTGGGAAGTAGGAGATGTAGAAGAGGGAATGTTTGGTTCTCCCGGAATGGAAATGGAGGGCCGGAGGGTGAAGGTGGACCACCGGTGGGAACGTGGAGAGTAGAGGGGATGGGAGGGATGATGACGTGGAGGAGGGAAAGGGTGACGTGGAGGGGGGAGAGGCTGATGTCGATGAAAGGGCAAATGGAGAAATGACACATGGAAGTGGGAGTAGGAGGGAAATGTTTGGTGTCCCTTATGCTTCAGCAATTGGGTCGATCATGTACGCGATGACTTGCACAAGACCCGATGTCTCGTATGCTCTAAGCGTGACAAGTCGTCACCAATCCAACGCAGGTCCTGAGCATTGGACTGCGGTCAAGAATATCCTGAAGTACCTTAACCGGACTAAGGATAAGATTCTTGTTTATGGAGGACAAAGAGAATTGATAGCCGAGGGTTACTCAGATGCGAGTTTCATGAGTGATCCAGACGATAGAAGGTCGCAATCAGGATACGTCTTTCTTCTGAATGGTGGAGCTGTGAGTTGGCGTAGTTGGAAGCAAAGCACTAAGGCCGACTCAACCACTGCTTCCGAAGTAATGGTTGTCGCTGAAGCGAGCAAGGAAGGAGTGTGGATTAAGAAGTTCCTTGAAGAGCTTGGAGTAGTTCCCTCGAGCGAGGGACCAGTAGAGCTATTTTGCGATAATAGTGCATCTATCTCGCAAATCAAGGATTCCAAATCACACCACAAAGTGAAGTACATGGATCGTAAGTACTTCGTGACACGTGACCTCATCGACGAAGGCAAAATAAATCTGTTATGGGTGGACACCAACAACAACACAGCTGATCCATTCAAAAAATCCTTATCCCAAGCCAAGGGCGAAATGCATTTCGAGTCCATGGGATTGAGGAACCATGTAGATTGGCTTGATGATTGATATGTAATGGGGTTTACCCTAGTTATTATTGTTTTATACATTGAGTATGTATGGAAAGAAAACTTTAATAACAAGTGGGAGATTGAAGGGAATGTGTTCTAAAAGTTTTACTTTTAAATGTCAATTATTATGAATTGAATGAGAAATCATTTTGTTCCTTCTTTATGTTATTCGTCTTTTAGAAGTGTTAAGGAAAAGACTCTTGGTCCTTAACCGTGGAGCTCTAAACGATATTGGTTTACATAAAACAAAAGATATTCGCAATCATGGTAATAAGCATGGGACATTTATTACCGAGTTAAGATTGTCGTGTTGGTCATAGATCATTGTAGCTCTACAAGTGAGTGACAACACGGCTACACAAAAGAGGAAAATATTACTTTTGTATACTGAATAGACCTAATAAGTAAAATATTATAGAAATGTGTTTCTGTGTCATTAATATTTTACTGTGTCCTTGGTCCTTTGATATGAGACTTATATCCGATCACTTAAGAAATACTTGATTAGGCTAATGTCTTGAGCTATCGATAAGTGTAGTGTAAAGGCATTGGTTGGTTAAGTATGACTTTTGTTGGAGAAGATAGTTAGTCAAAAAATTATCATTGCCCCTCTTAATTGAGTGATGATATTAGTGGGCCCCTTGATAAAGCAAAGTTATAATGTGCACAATGTGATTTGAGTTAAGTCACATATTTATAACTAGCTTAAAGAGATCAAGAAATGAATACTAATACAAAGATGACACAATACTACTTTGTGTGTATTCTTAATATCATGAGGCAAGGGACAGACACAAGTGGTGCACTCCATCACTAAATGGATCGGGTTTTGGTTCGAGTGGAATTAAGACATCTAACTAATTGGGAGCTATAATGTGTAGCTAGATACCGCTTATAGCTTGTGATATTAAGCTCTTAATATCACTCCCAACTTAGTTTAGATCCTCCCATAGGTCACACCACAAAACTGGGAAACAAGAAATGGGGATTTTGAGTTCATAAGATGTGTCGGGTTTCATGTAGAAAATAAGACATATGGGATGAACAAGCAAAATCACAATTATGTTGTGATTAATAACATAATTAGAATCTAAGTTAAATTCATATGTGACGTAAATATTATGGGGTGTAATGATTTATCGTTACATAGGATAATATGTTACATAAGTTGTGAATTTACTACTAATCCCAAAATGTCAAATTTTGTAGGGGTAAAACCGAAATTCGACCAATCAGCAGAACAATGCTCAACGGTCGACCGAACAACAGTAAACGGTCAACCGATCGGTGCACAGTCGACCGGACACGTCTCGACCGATAACAGGAAATTTTTGTCTGTTCGGAACGGTCGACCGAACATTGCGATGAAATATTTTAATGCTGCGAACGGTCGACCGACTGTCGAACGGTCAACCGAAGCTTGGTTCGAATGGTCGACCGAACCTCCAAACAGTCGACCGGTCCAGACGGTTTTCTGTAGAATTAATTAGATCATACGTGGAATTGGTCCATAATTGATTTAATTCGTGGCTGAGATTATTTGTTAGCAAATAATGGATGGTTAGATGGAAGTTTGCATGAAATCATGGGCAAGAGGTTGCATATGAATAGGTAATTTGGAGAGAACTTATAAATACAAGTTTATCTCATTACATCATTAATTAATTCATTATCTTCTTATGCAAACTTCTCTCTCCATAATTCTCCACGAATTTCACCTTAATTCTTGAGTTTAGTTTTAGTTTTCAGAGATCTTCTTCTCAAGGGAACTAAAGAGGGGTTAGTAATTAGATTTTAAACCCTATTGGAGATTGAGAGGCTAGCCCTTCTATCTCCAATCTTGTTTAGAGTTTGGTGAATTGTCGGAGGCATCCGGCGCAGCGACAAGCATCCTCAACATCTCCGGGTCTTCAAGAAGTTTTGGAAAACATCTAGGTATGAATTTCGGAGTCCCATGTTTGTTTTATTAAAAGTTTTAAAACTAGTTATTGAAAGAAACCGATGCATGCATGAAACAAATCATAGAAAAATTGTAATTGATCCTTATTGTGCATAAAATTCCGAAAATAAATATGTGCAATTAAACATGAAATCCTTCGGAACTTGTGAGAGTGTATGTGCTAGATAAGAATCTGAGCTTGTACACAACAAGCTTCGAGGGCTTTGGGTGGCTATTGGGTTGGTTTGTATGTAAGTCCATTCAAACAAATAAATAAAATTCGAGCATGCGCCTCCCTTTTGCTTTGCAAAAAAGAGAGGAAGAGGGGACTGGAAGGCAAGGAGTGAAGGAAAGAGGGAGGGAGAAGGCGAAGTAGAGGTAAAAGGTAAGGAGAGGGAGAAAAAGAGAGAACGAGAAGGGGGACAGAGAAGGAGAATGAGGGGAGTGAGCGAGAGTGAAGGTGACGGAGAGGAAAAGAAAAGGGAGGAGGAGAGAGAAGGACAAACGAAGCAGAAGGAGAGAGATGAGAGAAAGGGAAGGAGGGCGAGGAGGAAAAGGGGGTGGGAGAAGAAGCAGAGACGAGAAGAAGGAGTTGACAAGGAGAACAAGAAAGAGGACAAGGAGAGAGAAGGAGAACGACGGAGAGAAGAATAAGGGCACACAGAGAGAAGGAGAAGGGGAGTAGATAAGGAGAGAGAGAGAGAGAAGGACAATGGGAGTGAGAGGGGAGGAGAGCGATAAGGAGACGAAGAGAGGAGAGATAGAGGAGGAGGAGGAGGAGAGAAGGAAAGAGGGGAGAAGGAGGAGAGCGAGAGAGTACGACAGAGTGAGCGAGGAGGGGAGAGAGAGATGGACAAGGAGAGAGAAGTAGAGGGAGGTGGAGGATGGAAGGAGGAAGAAGGAGACGAAGAGAGGAAGAAGAGTGGAGATGGGAAGGAGAAGGTGAGAGAGGGAGCGGGAGACGGAGAGAAGCAAGAGGAGTAGGCAAGCGACGGGGAGAGCGACAGGAAGAAGAGAGAGAAGGAGAAGGAGAAGGAAAAAGGAAAGAGAAGGGGGAAAGAAGAGAGAATGGGGAGGGGAGGAGTGAGTGAGAAGGAGAAGAGAGATGAGAGTCGTTTCCTAGCTCCCTCTCTCACGTTTCCTCCACCAAAAACTCTCATTTCTCCACCAAAACCACTCTTTTCTCCACCAAATCTCGTGTTCTCTATCTCTATGGAGAGTTCTTCTCGTTTGGTTGAGCCAAATGGGGATGGTGGCATGGGACAACATCCTCATGAGGCACCAAAACGTTTGGAGGGGAGCGCAAGGATCTCACCACCTTAGCCTAAGAGATGGTCGGATCTCTTCAATGTCGGCGAGACCTCCATGACCAAGTTTGAGTTTGTTCCACAGGACGAGAAGGAGGGAGGAAAGGTGGCTAGGTGCTCGAGAGAGGAAGTGGCCGAAGCTCTCAAACGTGGGGATAAGGTGTTGGCTGGCTATTTCTTCAACTTCAAGGCACATTTGCCGACCTTAGAACTCTATCTACACAGGATTTGGGGGCTGGTCGGAGGTTTGGAGGTCATAAGACGGAGCCAAGGCTTCCTTCTCTTCCATTTCACGTTGGGAGAGGACCGTAAGCGTGCCCTTGAGGGTGGGCCGTGGTTCATCCGGGGTGCACCACTAGTCGTTCAAGCTTGGGGACCGGAGGTTGAGATGAAGCAAGCAAAGATTACTACGGTGCCGATTTGGATTCGCTTGCCGGAGTTGGACCTTCATTTTTGGTCCTCTAGAAATCTAAGCTCCATTGCTAGTGTTCTTGGGAGACCGCTTCACATGGATTAACACACCACATCCGGAAGGAGGTTGGCATATGCACGAGTGTGTGTAGAGGTGAACCACGACTTCAACTACCCCAAGTGGGTTGAGGTGTGCGTCGAGGAAGGAGGGGTGACGAGGGTGGCCGTTGAGTATGAGTGGATTCTCGGGTATTGTGCCACGTGGCAATGACATCCAATCATTGCCAAAGGATGCTTTTGGCCAAAGAAAGGAGCATATACGTGAGGATGGGAGTGTGCATGGAGGCATAAGGATTTTGGAGGGAAAATTGCAAGGTGACCCCAGACTTATAGGAGTAATAGGCAAACGGGCTAGGATGCGATCCCCCCCCCCCCCCCCCGCCAATGGTCAACTTAGATGATCTATCACCATAATCCACCTTCCAAGGTGTGCATGAGGTCGTGAAGAATGGCGGGAAGGGCAAGATGGATTATGAGGAGCTCACACCAAGTGATGTCGAGGATGCCGCCTTGATGGGGTTAGAGCAAAGGGAGTTCATGCGCATAAAAAGAAGCATGGAGATGTGCATTCTTATGTGGAGGAGCCATGGTGCTACGATTCGGAGTCGGATGGATTGAGCTCGGGCACCTCAAAATCTTGAAAGCGTCAAAGAGGAAAAAGGTGAAGAAAAAGAAGGGTCGCGGTAGTTGAGCTTCTTGAGAATGTCAAGCTTAGGCGTGAGGAGTATTGTGTAACTTGCACGAGTAGGATTAGGACCCGTTTTTAGACTTGCGTGAGTCGATGTATGTTTTTATTTTCGCGATTACGAATTGCTCATTCCAGAGTAATTCCTAGCGCTTCACTGTATGTTCTTTTTGCATGTACGTTTATTGTGGCATCAATAAATTTAGCGGCTCTGCTGATACGACCCTTTTATTTTGCAAAAAAAGAAGGAAAGAGAAGGAGAGGTATTGAAGTAGAGGAGAAGGAGATAGAGGGAAGGAGATTGACGACGAAGAGTGAAGGATAAGGAGGGAGAAGATAGAAGGGACGAGAGAATCAGAGAGAGGAGTGAGAAGGAGAGAGCGTGGGACAATAAGAGAGTATAAAACAAGGAGGAGGAGGAGGAGGGGGAGAGAGAAGGAGCGTGTAGGACGAGAGAGAAGGAAATGGGGAAACAAGAAGAGAGGGGGAGATGGAGAGGGAGAGAGGTAGAAGGAGGAGGAGAGAGAGGAGAGGTGGACAGAGGGGGAGAGAGTGAGAAGGGCAAGGAGAGGGAGGAGTGATGGAGAAGTAGAGAGAACAATAAGGAAAGAGAGAGAGGGAGAAGGGGAGCGATAAGGAGGGAGTGAAACAGAGAAGGGGACAGAGTGAATTAGAGCGAGAAGTAGAGGGAGGAGAGAGAAGGAGATTGTGAATGAAGGAAAATGAGAGAGAGAAAGAGAAGGAGAGAGGGAGAAAGAGTGAGAGAGTCGGTAAGTGAGCTAGATGGAGAAAGACAAGGAGAAGGAGAGAGACAAGGAGAAGGAGATAGAGAAGGAAGAGGGGACTGGAAGGGAGGGAGAGAAGGAAAGAGGGAGGCCGTTGTACATGGATGAGAAAGTGGAGGAAGGTTGGCATATGCTAGAGTATGTATTGAGGTAACTCATGACTTCCTCTATCCTAGTTGGGTCCAAGTTCAAGTGGAGGAAGAAGAGCCACAACGAGTTTATGTTGAATATGAATGAATACCCAGGTATTGTCACGATTGCATGGAGTTTGGGCATGAGGAGGAGAATTATCCGCCGAAGAAGGTGCTTGCTAGGATCGAGAAGGTTTCTATCCAACCCAAACCGGTGGAGCAATGGGTAGTAGTTAAGAGAAAAGGAGGGAAAGTTGGTGGAGGGAAGGGTCCCGTCCATGGGGAAGTAGGAGATGTAGAAGAGGGAATGTTTGGTTCTCCCGGAATGGAAATGGAGGAGGGTCGGAGGGTGAAGGCGGACCACCGGTGGGAACGTGGAGAGTAGAGGGGATGGGAGGGATGATGACGTGGAGGGGGAAGAGGGGGACGTGGAGGAGGGAAAGGGTGACGTGGAGGGGGAGAGGCTGATATGGGTGCTAGGGCAAATGGAGAAATGACACATGGAAGTGGGAGTAGGAGGGAAATGTTAAAGGGAAACTTGAGAGAGAGGAGAGATGCCTCTTGTGTATCTCTTGGGGAGGCAAATGAGGAAGTGCCACGTGGACTGAGGGAGGAAGGAGTTGGTGACCAAGAAATAACTGTCAAGGGAGGAGAGGCCAATAAGAGCACGCCAAGTGGACAACAAAACAAAAGCAAGGACATGCAAAAGATGAGTAGCTATTTTGCTCTTGGAACAACCAATGAGGAGAGGGATGAGTGCTCTGGAATCAAGTGGTCCAATAAGGACGCATCACGTGATGGAGGGGGTGAAAACAAGGGGGACCAATGGCACTTTCTAGACCCACTATCAAAGGAGGCTGCAAATAAGGCAATCATGTGTGAAGCACATGAGCAAGGTGCACTAGTGGAGGAGGGAACTCGAATTAAGGAGAGGCAAGGGAGGGAAACACACGTAAGATGTATGCATGGAGAAGATATGGAGTGCAAGATACCTCCCATGTAAGAGAAGGAGGACCATGTGGGCCCTCGTGGACTAGCTTCGTTGATGAGAGAAGAAGGGAAGTAGGAATCTCATAGGCACGCGAGAAAGGAGAAGGAGGTATTGCGCAAAGTATCTTGGACCAATGGAGGAATGTTCAATGCATTGGAAAGTATGGTGGAGGATCATGGGAAGGACACTGCCACCGTTCTTGCTAGCAATGAGGATCCGTGGAGGAAGGCTCTCCCCCACCATCGGTTGACTTGGATTCCATCTCACCACAACCCGAGTTATTTAAAGCAATACGGGAGAAAGGGTTGGCACAATAAATGATCACGAATGGAGGTAAAGGGGCCCGTCCCCACACCTTAAACCCATGAATCTCCTTGTGTGGAATCTGCGCGGTGCAAATCTACCCGGCCGTGCACTCATGATTAGGGGTGGAATAAAGGGGCTACAACCGGAGGTGGTATGTCTTCTTGAACACAAAGTAAAATTGAAGAAGGTAGATAAGTTCAAGCGTGCAATTTGGCCACATGCATGGGCGGCAAATAGTGAAATTGTGAATTCTGGCAGAATTTTAGTACTTTGGAACGACAATATTGTTGATGTCAACGTCACTTTCGAAACTATACAAATACTCCACTTTCAAGGGCGGAAGAAAAGGGAAGCAGTCGAGTTTGAATTTTCGGCAATCTATGGTGAAAATGCACACGTTGATAGGAGGGTGTTGTGGAAGGACCTTGCCTCCGTTGCTCCTAGTATCGCAAAGGCTTTGATTGTGGGTGGCGACTTTAATTTTATTCCGAGGGCGAGTGAAAGATCTGGAGGAGGTGAAATCACTGAGGTTGCAACAAAGGAGTTCAATGAGTGTGTCGATACACTCCAACTACTAGAAATGCCTCGGTGGGTGGGGAGTTTACGTGGTCAAATTCATCCGAAGGAAGTGCAAGCATCGAAACTAAGATTGATCGCATATTGATGACAAACGCATGGCTTGAAGCTTTCCCGGAGACGTTCTACATTGAGGGGGAGAAGGACTTGAGCGATCATACTATGCTTACAATGAAAACGGAGGGGCAAGGGTCTCGGAAGACGCAGATTTTCCGGTTTGAGAATCATTGGGTGGAGCATGAAGATTTTTGCGAGGTAGTTCAAGGGGCGTGGGCAACACTTGTCAATGGTACACCAATGTTCCAAGTTATTGCCAAGCTGAATGAGGTGAAAGAAGCACTTAAACGATGGAGTGGCGTGAAGTTCGGAAATGTAGCACACATGGTGGGCAAGGCCACTTGTAACCTTGCGGAGGTGGGGAGGCAAATGCTGGCCTCTCCATGCGATAAAGCTCTTGCCGAAGATGAGGTGAAGGCAAAGGAGGAATTAACTAGGGTACTTAAGCGAGAGGAATCCATTATCCTGCAAAAATCGCGAGTTAAGTGGCTAAAGGAGGGTGACCGGAATACTTGGTTCTTTCATGCGCACCTTAGAGTGAGGAGAGCCACCAATAAAGTGAGGAGAGTGTGTGAGGGAGAGCATACTCTCGAGGAGGAATGTGAGATCCGGGAGGCCTTCCGGCGGTTTTTTGCTAACTTGTTTGCTAATGGTTTTCAGGTGTAACCCCTCATGACATCCATTGTCTTGCCCCAACTCGATCCGAGGGAGGGAGAGAGTTTGGTTCGAAAGTTGGATATGAAGGAAGTGGTGTTGAATGCAAATGTGGATAAGGCACGGGGTCGGATGGGTTCAATGGAAAAAAATTCAAGGCGGCTTGGGGGATAATCAAGAGGGATGTCTTCAAAGCCGTGGATTCATGCTTGAGCAACGGAAAGATGTTGGCACAAATGAATTATACGTCCATCACCATAATTCCAAAGAACATGACACCCACGATGGTAGAAGATTTTGGACCTATAGCATTGTGCAACATGATGTATAGGTTTATTGCAAAGGTGCTCGCGAACCGGTTGAAAAGCTTGTTACCAAAGCTTGTTGGGGAAAATCTAAGTGCTTTTGTTCAAGGAAGAAGAATTGGTGATAACATTCTACTTGCGCACGAGCTTTTCCACAACCTTCACCTTGCTAGAGGAAGGGGACGTATGTGCATCAAGTTGGACATTCGGAAAGCTTATGATTCCATCTTGTGGGAGTTCTTAGAACAAGTAATGTTGAGATTTTGTTTTCCGAATAAGTGGAGGAAGATCTTTATGGCATGTGTGGAAGACCCTTTTGTAGTTACGGCAAATGGAGCACACTCGAAACCCTTTCGTGCGGGAAATGGCTTGAGGCAAGGAGACCCATTGGCACCTTACTTGTTCGTTTTGTGCATGAAAGTTTTGGGGGAGATGGTGAAGTTAGCGGTGGTTGAAGGAAGAATCGAGCCCCTTGCTTGTGGCGACATTAATATCTCTCACTTGTTGTTTGCCGATGATGTACTCTCTTATTTGTGACAGAAACGAAGGAGAATGCCCAAGGAATCAAGAAGGTCCTCGATGACTTCACGGTGTGCTCGGGGCTGAGATTTAGTGCATCAAAAAGTCAAATATTTATGGGCGGGGAAGTGACACATGAAGAGTGGATTGTAGAGCACCTTGGGATGGAACGCAAGGAGTTCCCGGTTGTCTACCTTGGACTCCCTTTATTCTCCGGTCGGATGTGAAGAAGTCATTGTGGAGTGCTTAGTAATAAAGTGAAGGCCCGGTTGAGGACATGGAAACAAAATTTCTCTCCATAGCCGGTCGAGTTGAGCTTGTGAGAAGTGTGCTTGTCTCACTTAGCATATATTTGACTTCCGCATATTTAGTCCCTTGAAAGGTACTTCATGAATTGGATGGTCTCATGAGTCACTTTATTTGGGGAGGGCCGAAGAAATGGGCGGCGGTAACTTGGAAGGATGTTTGCACCCCCAAAAGTGATGGCTGACTTGGTCTTAAGAAACTCACGGAATGGAATGATGTAGACCTTCTTCGACTTTTTTGGCTTGTGGTGGAAGGTGGAAACTTGGTGTGGGTGAAATGTATGCGGCACAAATACAAAAGAACCGGTCCATTTGGGTAGCAAGACCGCCGGCTACATCTTCGTGGGCTGGGCGTGGGATTCTCCGAGTCCAAAAGGTTGCAAGAAGGAATATTCAATACAAGGTGGGAAATGGGGAGGAAATCCGCTTCTTCCAATATCCATGGTGCGGGGACCCATTCCAAGTTGAACCTTGGGGAGAGCGGGTACACTACGAGATGGGAGTGTCATGGGACACCAAGGTCTCATTCTTCCTTGAGCATGGAGAGTGGCGGCTTCCATATCCTCGTTCTAGCACTATGGAGGCACTATGGGTAAAGATAAAACCCATCCCTATTCGAGGAGGGGTGGACAAACCGGCAAGATTGAATGGAAAGGAAGGTACCCTCGACATGAAGGAGGTTTGGAATTGGGTTAGCCGCCGGAAATCAAGCTTAGTTAGGTGGATATGGTGTGGCAAAAGCATGGCATTCCCAAGAACACAATCACGGCTTGGAGAGCAATGAGGGGTCGACTCCACACAAAGAAACTCATGAATCAAAGCGGAGCAAAGCATGACCCATTTTGTGGCCTTTGTGCGGATATGGAGGAGGATATGGAACACTTGTTTTGGAATTGTTCATTTACTCGAACGGTTTGGGGATGCCTCCTTGCATGCCTACATGTCAGCCGCAGCATTGCTAGCACAATTGTCGGAGAAGCAAATCGTATCATTCATGCATGAGGCGGGCGTATTAAAAGAGTAGAGAGAAAGTGGGCTTTCAACGCCATGATCCACGAATGTTGGCACAAACGCAATTGAAGAATATTCGAGGGGGAAGCAAAGAAACCGGCGGACATATGTGACCGCATCAAGGACACAATCCAGTGTATGGGAGGCCAAGTGGAGGATATAGCCAAGAACGAGGAGGATTACAAGAGATTTGTAGCAACGTGTGGTTAGGACAGAAATTTCTTTTCAAATGATGTAACTCCTGAATGTAATACTTAGTAGTAGTGGCCGGTTATGCACATGGCATAAACCCGCGAACAAAATTGTCAAGTTTTGTAGGTTGTAAACAACACTTTATTAATAGATTTAGTGGCTAAGCCTCCCTTTTGCTTTGCAAAAAAAAAGGAAAGATAAGGAGAGGTATTGAAGTAGAGGAGAAGGAGAGAGAGGCAAGGAGATTGACGATGAAGAGTGAAGGATAAGGAGGGAGAATATAGAAGAGATGAGAGAATCAGAGAGAGGAGTGAGAAGGAGAGAGCGTGGGAGAATAAGAGAGGGTAAAATAAGGAGAAGGATGGGGGAGAGAGAAGGAGGGTGTAGGATGAGAGAGAAGGAAATGGGGAAATAAGGAGAGAGGGAGAGATGGAGAGAGAGCTCGATGGAGAAGGAGAGGAGAGAAGGGCTAGGAGAGGGAGGAAACAGAGGTCACCAGACCGCCAATTGGCGGTCTCAGACCGCTGATTAACGGTCCAAGCTTCTATGTTCTGCTCCAAATTTGTCCTGGTGATTTCTCTTTAGCCTCAGAGTCTCCTAAAAGAAAGAAAACTACAAAACACAAATTAAATCCACTCGAATCGTCCAAACCAGAGTCTGGACTGGCAGCTCCCCCACAACGCTGCCAAAACATGTTTAATCGTTTAAACTACCGCAAGTGTACAACATCAGTGAAGACGTGGCAAATACGGGTCGATCCACGGGGAGGAGAGACCACTCTGGTTTTTCAGAAATCAAGTGGCAACAACAAGGGAGAAGAGTTTGTCTATGCTAAACTATGCTACACTAAACTACTAAGAAGAGAAATGCATCAGAAAGCGATTAACGATTACTTTGAACTAAACTAAAGAAACTTAACACTAAGCTGGAATCAGTAAGAGAAATAGACCTTAGGGGGTGGAGTGATTACACATATACAATAAGAAGGTAAGAATGCATTCCTATGGGCACAAGTGGAGGTAGTGTTTTCATGTATAGGAGGTGTCTACATATCATGGCAAAACCCATCAATTCAATCACTCACCTATTTGATTAACATTCGTAAACACAAGCTATCATTTAAGAAACTAAACAAGCATGGGAGATGTCTTAAGATTTGTGGCAAAACTCATCTAGTTAAGTGTTCTATTCTAACAAGCAAGCATACATTCATATTAATCAACACATTCCATTCTTAATTGCATATATAAGTATCATCTCCACCCCCCAAAGGGGAGTGGTTTTACTCACTAAACATTAAAAAAACTATTACACTAAGATAAGAAAACATATTAACTAACTTAGATTTAATAAAAGACAATTAAGCTAAGCATGCAAGAACTAAAAAAGAAGCACAAAAAAGAAAACTTTATTGATTTCAGACTCACAATACCAGTAGCATTTCCCCACTTGAGTTTCTTGCTTCAAGGCTTTCACTTCAAGTAGAGAGAATGGTCACTAAGCATGGAGTGATTAGAATAGAAGGTGAAGAGTTCTATTTGTAGCCATAGAAAAAGGTAATCCAGGACAATCCCCCAGTATGGGCCTAAACAAATACCAGAAATAGACTAAATACACACTAATACATGCCCCCACATAAAGCTTAACGGATTTTGAGCAACCCGGCCGCTGATCAGCGGTCTCAGACCGCCAATCAGCGGTCTACATAGTTCGGATCGCTCTGGGCTTTCTTCCGGGCTTTTCGGGATGTATTTGTTTGTCTTTGATGCATCTACTTTGCTTGCTAGAATTCCGACCCGAATAGAATTGCTAAAATACCCCCCCTGATGGTGTGGAGTATTCTTGTTTACCCATTGGTCCTTCGATCTTGCATTCAGGTCCTTCAATCTTGCGTCTTAGTCCTTGAATCCCTCAACTCAGTCCTTTTTCATGCTTTTAGGTCCTTTTGTGCCTCTTCTCTTCAAACCAATTTATTTCTGAAATTCAAACATAAAACTCGTCACGTACCATTGTTTAGGTGAAAGATAATGAATATAAGTTACAAATGTAAGCATCAAATGATGTCAATCAAGGACCTAAGTGACCACACCATGCTCATCATGAAGACAGAAGGAAACGAAAGACAAAAGAAAAAGATAATCTGGTTCGAAAACCATTGGGCTGAGCATTAGGAGTTTCGGAGTATTATGGGACAAGCTTGGACCAAGTATGTGAAAGGCACTCCAATGTTTCGGATGGTGGGAAAGGTGGATGAAGTTAGGAAAAGGCTTATCCGGTGGAGCGCCTCTAAGTTTGGGAACGTTAACCAAAAGGTGGGAGAGGCCCGGGCTGCACTTGAGGAAGCCCGGAAGAGTAGGATAGACAACCCATATGATGTTGAGCTTCTTCTTGCTGAGGGAGTACCAAAGGATTGCCTTGCTCGGATTCTTGCTTGGGAGGAGTTCATTATTCGACAAAAATCAAGAGTCAAGTGGCTGAAGGAGGGGGACCGAAACACTAGATTTTTCCATGCGTATCTTAGAGTGAGGGGAGTCACCAACCAAGTGAGACGAGTGGGTGAGGGTGCCACCTTCGTGAAGAGGACGGAGAGATCCGGGATGCTTTCTGGAGTTTTTATGCTAACTTGTTTGCTCATGAATTGCAGGTGAAACCCCTCCCCCCTTCCGTCATCCTACCACAAATTCAACCGACAGAGGGGACGAAGTTAACACGGACTCTTGAGATGAAGGAGCTCGAAATGGTGGTGCTGAACGCAAATGTAGATAAAGCACCGAGACCGAATGGCTTCAATGCAAAGTTCTTCAAAACCACATGGGAAATAATCAAGCGAGATATGTTCAACGCCATGAGTTCCTGTTTAGAAAGTGGGAAGGTGCTAGCCAAATGGAATGCCACATCAATTACGATTATCCCTAAGAAGAAAGCACCACTTTTGGTGGAGGATTACTGACCCATTGCATTGTGCAACATGACATATCAGTTCACATCAAAAGTTCTTGCGAACCGCTTGAAGGGGCTGATGCCACGCCTCATTGGGGAGAGTCAAAGTGCCTTCGTCAAAAGGAGGAAAATTAGGGAAAAAATCGTCCTTGCCCATGAAATATGCCATAATCTACACGTCGACAAAGGGAAGGGACGAATGTGCATTAAACTCGACATCCGGAAAGCCTACGATTCCATCTTTTGGGTCTTCCTACATGAAGTGCTTACCAGATTTGGTTTCCCCAACAAGTGGAGGAGGCTTATCATGAGTTGTGTTAAAGCCTCATTCGTGGTGACGGCCAATGGTGCAAATTCAACATCCTTTGTGGCCAGCAACGGCTTGAGACAAGGTGACCCCTTGGCCCCCTATTTGTTTGTGCTATGTATGGAGGTATTCAGCGAGATGGTGAAGAAGGATGTAATAGATGGATGTATCCAGACACTATTGTGTGGAGATGTTCCTGTTTCCCACCTCCTCTTTGTTGATGACGTCCTCCTATTTGCAAAGGCAACAAAGGAAAATGCAAGAGCCATCCGAGTTGTACTTGAGGGTTTATAGCTTGCTTGGGGCTGAGCTTTAGTGCATCGAAGAGCAAAATTTTCATGGGAAATGGAGTGCCACATGGGTCGTGGATTGCAACACATCTTGGCATGGAGAAAAAGGAGTTTCCGGGGACCTACCTTGGGCTGCCATTGTTCTCCGGGAGGATGGGGAGAAACAACTGTGTGACGCTGATCCATAAGGTGAAAGCACGACTTAGTACTTCGCAGCAAAACTTCTTGACACTTGCTGGACGGGTGGAACTCCTGAGAATTGTGATCGTCTCCCTTAGCAAATATTGGACGTCTGCTTTCCTACTTCCTCGAAAAGTGTCAAAGGAGATCGGGAACCTTATGTGTCACTTCATCTGGGGAGGCCCAAAGAAGTGGGTAGCAGTACCCAGGAAAGACGTATGTACACAAAAGGAGGAGGGGGCCTTGGGTTGAAATACTTGTCGGAGTGGAATGATGTAGACCTCCTCCACCTATTTTGCTTGCAACACCACCTTCCACCTCCTCATGGGCATGGAAAGGGATACTCCGAGTCCGAGAAATTGCTAGACTGCACATCCAATATGAGGTGGGAAATGGTGAAGACATCCGGTGTTTCCAATACCCTTGGTGTAGAGAACCATTTCAAAACGAAAGTTGGGGGGAGCGGCTACACTATGAGTTGGGAGTGTCGTGGGACACGAAAGTGTCGTATTTCATAAGGACGAAAAGTGGAACGTCCCCCTACCTTGCTGCACCTTTATGGAGGAAGTCCACCAAAGAATATCGAATACCAAAATTCATGAAGGCATGGACCAGGCCAAGCGACTGTACAGAATGGGTGCTGCACTTGGCATCAAAGAAGTGTGGAAATGGGTAAAGACGTCGGGGCAAAAGGTAGCTTGGGCTGGAATGGTTTGGCACAAGCATGCCATCCCAAAGCATGCCATCACGACTTGGAGAGCATTAAGAGGACGTCTACTAACAAAGAGCTTGATGAACAAACGAGGAGCAACGCTACACCCGGGGTGCGGCCTATGCGAGGGGGCGAGGAAGATATTGAGCACTTCTTTTGCGGGTGCGAATACATAAAGAAGGTTTGGCCAGAAATCTTGAATCTTTTGAAGCTCAAGCACAGTGTGGCACACTCCTTAGAGGTTGAAGCTATACGCATCTCACATATCGGAGGGAGTCGGCTTGATATTGTGGTACGACGATGGGTCTTCCACGCTATGATACACGAGTGTTGGCTCGAACGAAACCAAAGGATTTTTTTATGGAGAAAAGCAGCCACCAGCGCATATTGTGGATGTCATCAAGGACATGGTTCGCTGCCTTTGGGACAAAGTAAAGAAGCTTGCAAAGAGTGATGAGGAAGAACATTGATCTCAGCTCACGTGGACATAGCAAAGCGGCTGTAATTGGTCTTCGTTGCTAAGACACGAAAGCCTACAATGCTGACCTGATATATTGTGTAATGTAGGGTAGAGGCCGGGTATGCATGTGGCATACACCCGCATTCGTTATGTTTTAGTTTTGTTCTCAATTTTATAGGTTGTAAACTTTACTTAGTTTAAAATATTCGAGGCTAAGCCACCCTTTTGCTTTGAAAAAAAATGGGAAGGAGAAGGAGAGGTATTGAAGTAGAGGAGAAGGAGAGAGAGGGAAGGAGATTCACGACGAAGAGTGAAGGATAAGGAGGGAGAAGATAGAAGGGAAGAGAGAATCAGAGAGAGGAGTGAGAAGGAGAGAGCGTGGGACTATAAAAGAGGAGAAGGAGCAGTAGAGATAAAAGGTAAGGAGAGAGAGAGAAGGAGAACGAGAGGAGTGAGAGAGAGTGAAAGCGATGAAGAGGAAAAGAAAAGGGAGGAGGTGAGAGAAGAACAAGCCAAGCAGAAGGGAGAGGAGGAAGAGGGGAAGGAGAGGAAGGATAGAGGAGAAGAGAAGAAGGAGAGTAGAAGGAGAACAATAGAGAGGACTAGGAGAGAGAAGGAGAGGGAGATGGAGGAGGGAAGAAGGAAGAACGAGAGAGAAGGAGATGGAGAGAGGGAGAAGAGCGGAGATGGGAAGGAGAGAGACAAAGAGAGAAAACGGGAAATAGAAGGACATGTGTTGAAGTAGAGGAGAAGGAGAGAGAGGGAAGGAGATTGACGACGAAGGGTGAAGGATAAGGAGGGGAAGATAGAAGGGAAGAGAGAATCAGAGAGAGGAGTGAGAAGGAGAGTGTGCGGGACAATAAGAGATTGAAAAACAAGGAGAAGGAGGGGGAGAGAGAAGGAGAGTGTAGGACGAGAGAGAAGGAAATGGGGAAACAAGGACAAGGGAGAGATGGAGAGAGAGAGCTAGAAGGAGAAGAAGAGAGAGGAGAGGTGGACAGAGGGGGAGAGAGTGAGTAGGGCAAGGAGAGGGAGGAGAGATGGAGAAGTAGAGAGAACAATAAGGAAGGAGAGAGGGGGAGAAGGGGAGAGATAAGGAGGGAGTGAAACAAAGATGGGGAGAGACTGGATTAGAGTGAGAAGTAGAGGGAGGAGAGAGAAGGAGAGTGTGAATGAAGGAAAAGGAGGAGAGAAAGAGAAGGAGAGAAGGAGAAAGTGTGAGGGAGTCGGTAAGTGAGCTAGATATAGAAAGACAAGGGGAAGGAGAGAGAAAAGGAAGAGGGGACTGGAAGGGAAGAGAGGGAAGTCGGTAAGTGAGCTAGATGGAGAAAGACAAGGAGAAGGAGAGAAGGAAAGTGGGAGGGAGAAGGAGAAGTAAAGATAAAAGGTAAGGAGAGAGAGAAAGAGAGAGAAGGAGACGAGAGGAGTGAGAGAGAGTGAAGGTGACGGAGAGGAAAAGAAAAGGGAGGAGGAGAGAGATGGACAAGCAAAGCAGAAGGAGAGAGGTGAGAGAAGGAGAAGGAGGGAAAGGAGGAAGAGGGGGAGGGGGAAGAAGGAGAGAGGAGGAGAAGAAGGAGATGAGAAGGAGAACAAGAGAGAGGACAAGGAGAGAGAAGGAGAACGACGGAGAGAAGAATAAGGGCACGCAGAGAGAAGGAGAAGGGGAGAGTAGATAAGAAGAGAGATAGAAAGACAATGGGAGTGAGAGGGGAGGAGAGCGAGAAGGAGACGAAGTGAGGAGAGATAAAGGAGGAGGAGAGAGAAGGGAAGAGGGGAGAAGAAGGAGGAGAGTGAGAGAGTACGATAAAGTGATAGAGGAGGGGAGAGACAGATGGACAGGGAGAGAGAAGTAGAGGGATATGGAGGAGGGAAGGAGGAAGACGGAGAGAGAAGGAGACGGAGAGCGGGAGAAGAGCGGAGATGGAAGGAGAAGGAGAGAGAGGGAAAGAAGCAAGAGGAGAAGGCAAACGAGGGAGAGTGAGACAGGAAGAAGAGAGAGAAGGAGAATGAAAAAGGGAAAGAGAAGGAGAGGTATTGAAGTAGAGTAGAAGGAGACAGAGGGAAGGAGATTGACGACAAAGAGTGTTGGATAAGGAGGGAGAAGATAGAAGGGAAGAGAGAATCAGAGAGAGGAGTGAGAAGGAGAGAGTACGGGACAATAAGAGATTGAAAAACAAGGAGAAGGAGGGTAGAGAGAGAAGGAGGGAAAAGGACGAGAGTGAAGGAAATGGGGAAACAAGGAGAGAGAGAGAGAGCTAGAAGGAAAAGGAGAGAGAGGAGAGGTGGATAAAGGGGGAGAGAGTGAGAAGGGCAAGGAGAGGGAGGAGAGATGGAGAAGTAGAGAGAACAATAGGGAAGGAGAGTGAGAGGGAGAAGGGGAGAGAGTGAATTAGAGCGAGAAGTAGAGGGAGGAGAGAGAAGGAGATTGTGAATGAAGGAAAACGAGAGAGAGAAAGATAAGGGGAGAGGGCGAAAAAGTGAGGGAGTCGGTAAGTGAGCTAGATGGAGAAAGACAAGGAGAAGGAGAGAAGGAATAAGGGAGGGAGAAGGAGAAGTAGAGATAAAAGGTAAGGAGAGAGCGAAAGAGAGGGAAGGAGAACGAGAGGAGTGAGAGAGAGTGAAGGTGACGGAGAGGAAAAGAAAAGGGAGGAGGAGAGAGAAGGACAAGCGAAGTAGAAGGAGAGAGATGAGAGAAAGAGAAGGAGGGAATGGAGGAAGAGGGGGAGGGAGAAGAAGGAGAGAGGAGGAGAAGAAGCAGATGAGAAGAAGAAGGGATAGGACAAGGAGAGGGAAGGAGAACGACGGAGAGAAGAATAAGGGCACGCAGAGAGAAGGAGAAGGGGAGAGTAGATAAGGAGAGAGAGAACGACAATGAGAGTGATAGGGGAGGAGAGCGAGAAGGAGACGAAGAGAGGAGAGATAGAGGAGGAGGAGAGAGAAGGAAAGAGGGGAGAAGAAGGAGGAGAGCGAGAGAGTAGAACTGAGTGAGAGAGGAGGGGAGAGAGAAATGGACAAGGAGAGAGAAGTAGAGGGAGATGGAGGAAGGAAGGAGGAAGAAGGAGAGAGAGGGAGACGGAGAGAGGAAGAGGAGCGGAGATGGGAAGGAGAAGGAGAGGGAGGGAGACAAGCAAGAGGAGAAGGGAAGCGAGTGAGAGAGAGACAGGAAGAAGAGAGAAGGAGAAGAAGGAAAAGGGGAAAGAGAAGGAGAGGTATTGAAGTAGAGGAGAAGGAGAGAGTGGGAAGAAGATTGACGACGAAGAGTGAAGGATAAGAAGGGCGAAGATAGAAGGGAAGAGAGAATGAGAGAGTGGAGTGAGAATGAGAGAGCGCGGGACAATAAGAGAGTGAAAAACAAGGAGAAGGAGGGGGAGAGAGAATGAGAGTGTAGGACGAGAGAGAAGGAAATGGGAAAACAAGGAGAGAGGGAGAGATGGAGATAGAGAGTTAGAAGGAGAAGGAGAGAGAGGAGAGGTGGACAGAGGGGGAGAGACTCAAAAAGGCAAGGAGAGGGAGGAGAGATGGAGAAGTAGAGAGAACAATAGTGAAGGAGAGAGAGGGAGAAGGGGAGAGATAAGGCGGGAGTGAAACTGAGAAGGGGAGAGAGTGAATTAGAGTGAGAAGTAGAGGGAGGAGACAGAAGGAGACTGCGAATGAACGAAAAAGAGAGAGAGAAAGAGAAGGAGAGAGGGCGAAAGAGTGAGGGATTCGGTAAGTGAACTAGATGGAGGAAGACAAGGAGAAGGAGAGAAGGAAAAAGGAAGTGAGAAGGAGAAGTAGAGATAAAAGGTAAGGAGAGAGAGAAAGAGAGAGAAAGAGAACGAGAGGAGTGAGAGAGAGTGAAGGAGACGGAGAGAAAAGAAAAGGTAGGCGAGAGAAGGAGACGGAGAGAGGGAGAAGAGCATAGATGGGATGGAGAAGGAGAGGGAGGGAGAGAAGCAAGACGAGAAGGCAAGCGAGGGAGAGAGAGACAAGAAGAAGAGACAAAAGGAGAAAAAGGATAAGGGGAAAGGCAAGGGAGAGGTATTTAGGTAGAGGAGAAGGAGAGACTGAAGAAAATTGAAGACGAAGAGTGAAGGATATGGAGGGAGAAGATAGAAGGGAAGAGAGAATCAGAGAGACGAGTGGGAAGGAGAGAGAGCGGGACAATAAGAGCGTGAAAAACAAGAAGAATGAGGGGGGAGAGAGAAGGAGGGTGTAGGACGAGAGAGAAGGAAATGGGGAAACAAGGGGAGAGGGAGAGATGGAGAGAGAGAGAGCTAGAAGGAGAAGGAGAGAGAGGAGAGGTGGACAGAGGGGGAGAGAGTGAGAAGGGCATGGAGAGGGAGGAAAGATGGAGAAGTAGAGAGAACAATAGGGAAGGAGAGAGAGAGGGAGAAGGGGAGAGATAAGGAGGGACTGAAACGGAGAAGGGGAGAGAGTGAATTAGAGCGAGAAGTAGAGGAAGGATAGAGAAGGAGACTGTGAATGAAGGAAAAGGAGAGAGAGAAAGAGAAGGAGAGAGGGCGAAAGAGTGAGGGATTCAGCAACTGAGCTAGATGGAGAAAGACAAGGACAAGGAGAGAAGGAAAGAGGGAGGGAGAAGGAGAAGTAGAGATAAAAGGTAAGGAGAGAGAGAATGAGAACGAGAGGAGTGAGAGAGAGTGAAGGTGACGGAGAGGAAAAGAAAAGGGAGGAGGAGAGAGAAGGACAATCAAAGCAGAAGGAGAGAGTTGAGAGAAAGAGAAGGAGGGAAAGGAGGAAATGGGGGAGGGAGAAGGAGAGAGGAGGAGAAGAAGGAGATGAGAAGGAGAACAAGAGAGAGGACAAGGAGAGGGAAGGAGAACAACGGAGACAAGAATAAGGGCACGCAGAGAGAAGGAGAAGGGGAGAGTAGATAAGGGGAGAGAGAGAAGGAAAATGGGAGTGAGAGGGGAGGAGAGCAAGAAGGAGACAAAGAGAGGAGATATAGAGGAAGAGGAGAGAGAAGGAAAGAGGGGAGAAGAAGGAGGAGAGGGAGAGAGTGCGATAGAGTGAGAGATGAGGGGAGAGAGACATGGACAAGGAGAGAGAAGTAGAGGGAGATGAAAGAGGGAAGGAGAAAGAAGGAGAGAGATGGAGACAGGGAGAGGGAGACAGGGAGAAGAGGGGAGATGGGAAGGCGAAGAAGAGGGAGGAAGAGAAGCAAGAGGAGAAGGCAATTGAGGGAGGGAGAGACAGGAAGAAGAGAGAGATGGATAAGAAGGAAAAGGGGAAAGAGAATGAGAGGTATTGAAATAGAGGAGGAGAAGAAGAGGGAAGGAGATTGACGATGAAGAGTGAAGGATAAGGAGGGAGAAGATAGAAGGGAAGAGAAAATCAGAGAGGGGAGTGAGAAGGAGAGAGCGCGGGACAATAAGAGAGTGAAAAACAAGGAGAAGGAGGGGAGAGAGAGAAGGAGAGTGTTGGAGGAGAGAGAAGGAAAGGGGGAAACAAGAAGAGAGAGAGAGAGGTAGAAAGACAAGGAGAGACATGAGAGATGGACAGAGGGGGACAAACTGAGAAGGGCAAGGAGAGGGAGGAGTGATGGATAAGTAGAGAGAACAATAGGGAAGGGGATAGAGATGAAGAAGGGGAGAGATAAGGAGGGAGTCAAATGGAGAAGGGGCGAGAGTGAATTAGAGCGAGAAGTAGAGGGAGGAGAGAGAAGGAGACTGTGAATGAAGGAAAAGGAGAGAGAGAGAGAGAAAGAGAAGGAGAGAGGGAGAAAGAGTGAGGGAGTGGTAAGTAAGCTAGATGGAGAAAGACAGGGAGAATGAGAGAGACAAGGAAGAGGGGACTGGAAGGGAAGGAGAGAATGAAAGATGGAGGGAGAAAGAGAAGTAGAGATAAAGGTAAGGAGAGGGACAGGGAGAAAGAGAGAGAAGGAGAAGGAGAAGGGGGAGATAGAAGGAGAACAAGAGGAGTGAGAGAGAGTGAAGGTGATGGAGAGGAAAAGAAAATGAGCAGGAGAGAGAAGGACAAGCAAAGCAGAAGGAGAGAGATGAGAGCAAGAGAAGGAGGGGGGGAGAAAAAGGAGAGAGGAGAAGAAGAAGGAGATAAGAAGGAAAACATGAGAGGGGACAAGGACAGAGAAGGAGTACGACTGAGAGAAGAATAAGGGCACGCAAAGAGAAGAAGGGGTGAGTAGATAAGGAGAGAGAGAGAGAGAGAGAATGACAATGGGAGTGAGAGGGGAGAAGAGCGAGAAGGAAACGAAGAGAGGAGAGATACAGGAGGAGGAGGAGGAGAGAAGGAAAGAAGGGAGAACAAGTAGGAGTGCGAGAGAGTACGACATAGTGACAGGGGAGGGGAGAGAGAGATGGAAAAGGAGAGAGAACTAGAGGGAGATAGAGGAAGTAAGGTGGAAGAAGGAGAGAGAAGGAGACGGAGAGAGGGAGAAGAGCGGAGATGGGAAGGAGAAGGAGAGGGAGGGAGAGAAGCAGGAGGAGAAGGCAAGCGAGGGAGAGAGAGAGACAGGAAGAACAGAAAGAATGACAAGAAGGAAAAGGGGAAAGAAAAGGAGTGGTATTGAAGTAGAGGAGAAGGAGGGAGAAGGGGAGTGAAGGATGAGAGAGAAGGAGAAGGAAATGGGGAAAGAGAATGAGATGTATTGAAGTAGAGGAGAAGGAGAGAGAGGGAAGGAGATTGACGACGAAGAGTGAAGGATAAGGAGGGAGAAGAGAGAAGGGAAGAGAGAATCAGACAGAGGAGTGAGAAGGAGAGAGTGCGGGACGATAAGAGAGTGAAAAACAAGGAGAATGAGGGGAGAGATAAGGAGGGGATAGGAAGAGAGAGAAGGAAATGGGGAAACGAGGAGAAATGGAGAGATAGAGAGAGAGACCTAGAAGGAGGAGGAGAGAGAGGAGAGGTGGAAAGAGAGGGAGAGAGTGAGAAAGCCAAGGAGAGGGAGGAGAGATGGAGAAGTAGAGATAACAATAGGGAAGGAGAGGGAGGGAGAAGGGGAGAGATAAGGAGGGAGTGAAACGGAGAAGGGGAGAGAGTGAATTAGAGCGAGAAGTAGAGGGAGGAGAGAGAAGGACATTGTGAATGATGGAAAAGGAGAGAGAGAAATAGAAGGAAAAAGGGAGAAAGAGTGAGGGAGTCGGTAAGTGAGCTAGATGGAGAAAGACAGGGAGAAGGAGAGAGAGAAGGAATAGGGGACTGGAAGGGAAGGAGAGAAGGAAAGAGGGAGGGAGAAGGAGAAGTAGAGATAAAAGGTAAGGCGAGGGAGAAACAGAGAGAAGGAGAAGGGGGAGAGAGAAGGAAAACGAGAGGAGTTAGAGAGAGTGAAGGTGATGGAGAGTAAAAGAAAAGGAGCAGGAGAGAGAAGGACAAGCGAAGCAGAAGGAGAGAGATGAGAGCAGGAGAAGGAGGGGGAGGGGGATGGAGTAGAAGGAGAGAGGAGAAGAAGAAGGAGATGAGAAGAACAACAAGAGAGGGGACAAGGAGAGAGAAGGAGAACGACTGGAGAAGAATAAGGGCACGCGGAGAGAAGAAGTGGAGAGTAGATAAGGAGAGAGAGATGGAGAAGGACAATGGGAGTGAGAGGGGAGGAGAGCGAGAAGGAGACGAAGAGAGGAGAGATAAAGGAGTAGGAGGAGGAGAGAAGGAAAGAAGGGAGAAGAAGGAGGAGAGCGAGAGAGTACGACAAAGTGAGAGAGGAGGGGAGAGAGAGATGGACAAGGAGAGAGAACTGGAGGGAGATAGAGGAAGGAAGGAGGAAGAAGGAGAGAGAAGGAGACGGAGAGAGGGAGAAGAGCGGAGATGGGAAAGAGAGAGAGGGAGAGAAACAAGAGGAGATGGCAAGCGAGGGAGAGAGAGACAGGAAGAAGAGAGAGAAGGAGAAGGGAATGGGGAAATAGAAGGAGGGGTATTGAAGTAGTGGAGAAGGACAGAGAGGGAAGGAGATTGACGACGAAGAGTGATGGATAAGGAGGGAGAGTATAGAAGGGAAGATAGAATCAGAGAGAGCACGGGACAATAAGAGAGTGAAAAACAAAGAGGAAAGGTGAGAGAGAAGGAGGGGGTAGGAAGAGAGAGATGGAAATGGGGAAACAAGGAGAAAGGGAGAGATAGAGTGAGAGCTTGAAGGAGGAGGAGAGGTGGACAGAGGGAGAGAGAGTGGACAGAGGGAGTGAAATGGAGAAGGGGAGAGAGTGAATTAGAGCGAGAAGTAGACGGAGGAGAGAGAGAAAGAGAAGGAGAGAGCGAGAAAGAGTGAGGGTTGGTAAGTGAGCTAGATGGAGAAAGACAGGGAGAAGGAGAGAGATAAGGAAGAGGGGAGTGGAAGGGAAGGAGAGAAGGAAAGAGGGAGGGAGAAGGAGAAGTAGAGAGAAAAGGTAAGGAGAGGGAGAAAGAGAGAGAAGGAGAAAGGGGAGAGAGAAGGAGAACGAGAGGAGTGAGAGAGAGTGAAGGTGACGGAGAGGAAAAGAAAAGGGAGGAGGACAGAGAAGGACAATCGAAGCAGAAGGAGAGAGATGAGAGAAAGTGAAGGAGGGAGAGGAGGAAGAGGGGGACGGAGAAGAGGAGAGAGGAGAAGAAGAAGAAGAAGAAGGTGAGAAGGAGAACAAGACAGAGGACAAGGAGAAGGGGAGAGTAGATAAGGAGAGAGTGAGAAGGACAATGGGAGTGAGAGGGGGAGAGCGAGAAGGTGACGAAGAGAGGAGAGATAGAGGAGGAGGAGGAGAGAAGGAAAGAGGGGAGAATAAGGAGGAGAGGGAGGGAGTACGACAGAGTGAGAGGGGAGGGGCGAGAGAGATGGACAAGGAGAGAGACGTAGAGGGAGATGGAGGAGGGAAGGAGGAAGAAGGAGAGAGACGGAAAAGGACAGAGGGAGAAGAGCGGAGAAGGGAAGGAGAAGGAGAGAAGCAATAGGAGAAGGCAAACGAGGGAGAGAGCGACAGGAAGAAGAGAAAGAAGGAGAAGGAAAAGGGGAAAGAGAAGGAGAGGTATTGAAGTAAAGGAGAAGGAGAGAGTGGGAAGGAGATTGACGACAAAGAGTGAAGGATAAGGAGGGAGAAGATAGAAAGGAAGAGAAGGTGGGAAAGGAGGAAGAGGCGAAGGGAGAAGAAGGAGAGAGGAGGAGAAAAAGCAGAGGAGAAGGAGAGAGAGAAGGAAGAGGGGACTGGAAGGGAGGGAGAGAAGGAAAGAGGGAGAAGGAGAAGTATATATAAAAGGTAAGGAGAGAGAAGGAGAACGAGAGGAGTAAGAGAGAGTGAAGGTGACAGAGAGGAAAAGAAAAGGGAGGAGGAGAGAGAAGGACAAGCGAAGCAGATGGAGAGAGATGAGAGAAAGAGAAGGAGGGAGAGGAGGAAGAGGGGGAGGGAGAAGAAGGAGAGAGGACAAGAAGAAGGAGATGAGAAGGAGAACAAGAGGGAGGACAAGGAGAGAGAAGGAGAACGACGGAGAGAAGACTAAGGGCACAGAGAGAGACGGAGAAGGGGAGATTAGATAAGGAGAGGGAGAGAGAGAAGGACAATGGGAGTGAGAGGGGAGGAGAGAGAGAAGGACAATGGGAGTGAGAGGGGAGATAGAGGAGGAGGAGGAGGTGAGAAGGAAAGAGGGGAGAAGAAGGAGGAGAGCGAGAGAGTACGACAGAGTGAGAGAGGAGGGGCGAGAGAGATGGACAAGGAGAGAGAAGTAGCGGTAGATGGAGGAGGAGAGGAGGAAGAAGGAGAGAGAAGGAGACGGAGAGAGGGAGAAGAGCGGAGATGGGAAGGAGAAGGAGAGAGAGGGAGAGAAGCACGAGGAGAAGGCAAACAAGGGAGAGAGAGACAGGAAGAAGAGAGAGAAAGAGAAGGAAAAAGGGAAAGAGAAGGAGAGGTATTGCAGTCGAGGATAAGGAGAGAGAGAGAGAGGGAAGGAGATTGACGACAAAGAGTGAAGGATAAGGAGGGAGAAGATAGAAGGGAAGAGAGAATCGGAGAGAGGAGTGAGAAGGAGAGAGTGTGGGACAATAAGAGAGTGAAAAACAAGAAGAAGGAGGGGAGAGAGAGAAGAAGGGTGTAGGATGAGAGAGAAGGAAATGGGGAAACAAGGAGAAAAGGGGAGATGGAAAGAGAGAGCTAGAAGGAGAAGGAGAGAGAGGAGAGGCGGACGGAGGGGGAGTGAGTGAGAAGGGCAATGAGAGGGAGGAAAGATGGAGAAGTAGAGAGAACAATAGGGAAGGAGAGAGAGGGAGAAGGGGATAGATAAGGAATGAGTGAAACGGAGAAGTGGAGAGAGTTAATTAGAGAGAGAAGTAGAGGGAGGACGGAGAAGGAGACTGTGAATGAAGGAAAAAGGAGAGAGAGTGAAAGAAAAGGAGAGATGGCGAAAGAGTGAGGGAGTCGGTAAGTGAGCTAGATGGAGAAAGACAGGTAGAAGAAGAGAAGGAAAGAGGGAGGGAGATGGGGAAGTAGAAAAAAAAGGTAAGGAGAGAGAGAAAGAGAGAGAAGGAGTACGAGAGGAGTGAGAGAGAGTGAAGGTGACGGTGAGGAAAAGAAATTGGAGGAGGAGAGAGAAGGACAAGCGAAGCAGAAGCAGAGAGATGAGCAAAGAGCAAGATGGAGAGGAGGAGGGAGAAGGAGAGAGGAGAAGTAGAAGGAGATGATAAGGAGAACACGAGAGAGGACAAGGAGAGAGAAGGAGAACGACGGAGAGAAGAATAAGGGCACACAGAGAGAAGGAGAAGGGGAGAGTTGATATGGAGAAAGAGAGAACGACAATGGGAGTGAGAGGGGAGGAGAGCGAGAAGGAGACGAAGAGAGGAGAGATAGAGGAGGAGGAGGAGGAAGAGGAGGAGGAGAGAAGAAAAGAGGGGAGAGCGAGAGAGTACGGCAGAGTGAGAGAGGAGGGGGAGAGAGATGGACAAGGAGAGAGAAGTAGAGGGAGATGGAGGAGGGAAGGAGAGAGGGAGACGGAGAGAGGAAGAAGTGCGGAGATGAAAAGGAGAAGGAGTGAGAGGGAGAGAAGCAAGAGGAAATGGCAAGCGAGGGAGAGAGAGACAGGAAGAAGAGAGAGAAGGAGAAGGTAAGGGGAAAGAGAAGGAGAGGTATTGAAGTAGAGGAGAAGGAGAGAGAGGGAAGGAGATTGACGACGAAGAGTTAAGGATAAGGAGGGAGAACTTAGAAGGAGTGAGAAGGAGAGATAGCAGGACAATAAAAGAGTGAAAAACAAGGAGAAGGAGGGGGGAGAGAGAAGAAGGGTGTAGGAAGAGAGAGAAGGAAAGGGGGAAACAAGGAGAGTGGGAGAGATGGAGAGAGAGAGCTAGAAGGAGAAGGAGAGAAAGGAGAGGTGGACAGAGGGGGAGAGAGTGAGAAGGGCAAGGAGAGGGATGAGAGATGGAGAAGTAGAGAGAACAATAGGGAAGGAGAGAGAGGGACAAGGGGAGAGATAAGAGGGAGTGAAACGGAGAAGGGGGCAGAGTGAATGAGAGCGAGAAGTAGAGGGAGGAGAGGTGGACAGAGGGGGAGAGAGCGAGAAGGGCAAGGAGAGGGAGGAGAGATGGAGAAGTAGAGAGAACAATATGGAAGGAAAGAGAGGGAGAAGGGGAGAGATAAGGAGGGAGTGAAACGGAGAAGGGGAGAGAGTGAATTAGAGCTAGAAGTAGAGGGAGTAGAGAGAAGGAGATTGTGAATGAAGGAAAGTGAGAGAGACAGAATGAGGAGAGAGGGCGAAAGAGAGAGGGAGTCGGTAAGTGAGCTAGATGGAGAAAGACAAGGAGACGGAGAGAAGGAAAGAGGGAGGGAGAAGGAGAAGTAGGGATGAAAGGTAAGGAGAAAGAGAAAGAGAGAACGAGCACGAGAGGAGTGAGAGAGAGTGATGGTGACGGAGAGGAAAAGAAAAGGGAGGAGGAGAGAGAAGGACAAGCGAAGTAGAAGGAGAGAAATGAGGGAAAGAGAAGGAGGGAAAGGAGGAAGAGGGGGAGGGAGAAGAAGGAGAGTGGTGGACAAGAAGGAGATGAAAAGGAGAACAAGATAGAGGACATGGAGAGGGAAGGAGAACGACGGAGAGAAGAATAAGGGCACGCAGAGAGAAGGGGAAGGGGAGAGTAGATTAGGAGAGGGAGAGAAAGACAATGGGAGTGAGAGGGGAGGAGAGTGAGAAGGAGACGAAGAGAGGAGAGATAGAGGAGGAGGAGGAGAGAGAAGGAAAGAGGGGAGAAGAAGGAGGAGAGCGAGAGAGTACGACAGAGTGAGAGACGAGGGGAGAGAGATGGATAGGGAGAGAGAAGTAGAGGGAGATGGAGGAGGGAAGGAGGAAGAAGGAGAGAGAAGGAGACGGAGAGAGGGAGAAGAGTGGAGATGGGATGGAGAAGGAGAGGGAGGGAGGGAGAGAAGCAAGTGGAGAAGGCAAGCGAGGGAGAGAGAGACAGGAAGAAGAGAGAGAAGGAGAAGAAGGAAAATGGTAAAGAGAAGGAGAGGTATTGAAGTAAAGGAGAACGAGAGAGAGGGAAGGAGATTGACGACGAAGAGTGAAGGATAAGGAGGACGAAGATAGAAGTGAAGAGAGATCAGTGATACGAGTGAGGAGGAGAGAGCGTGGGACAATAAGAGAGTGAAAACAAGGAGAAGGAGCGGCGAGAGAGAAGGGGAGTGTAGGTCGAGAGAGAAGGAAATGGGGCAACAAGGTTAGAGGGAGAGATGGAAAGAGAGAGCTAGAAGGAGAAGGAAAGAGAGGAGAGGGGGACAGAGGGGGAGAGAGTGAGAAGGGCAAGGAGAGGGAGGAGAGATGGAGAAGTAGAGAGAACAATAGGGAAGGAGTGAGTGAGAGAGAAGGCGACAGATAAGGAGGGAGTGCAATGGAGAAGGGGAGAGAGTGAACTAGAGCGAGAAGTAGAGGGAGGAGAGAGAAAGAGACTGTGAATGAAGGAAACAGAGAGAGAAGGAGAGAGGGAGAAAGGGTGAGTGAGTCGGTAAGTGAGCTAGATGGAGAATGACAAGGAGAAGGAGAGAGAGAAGGAAGAGCGGACTGGAAGGGAAGGAGAGAAGGAAAGAGGGAAGGAGAAGGAGAAGTAGAGATAAAAGTAAAGGAGAGAGAGAAGGAGAAGGGGCAGAGAGAAGGAGAACGAGAAGGGTGAGAGAGTGAAGGTGACGGAGAGGAAAAGAAAAGGGAGGAGGAGAGAGAAGGGCAAGCGAGGCAGAAGGAGAGAGATGAGAGAAAAAGAAGGAGGGAGAGGAGGAAGAGAGGGAGGGAGAAGAAGGAGAGAGGACAAGAAGAAGGAGATGAGAAGGAGAACAAGAGAGAGGACAAGGAGAGAGAAGGAGAACGACAGAGAGAGAGAAGAATAAGGGCACGCAGAGAGAAGGAGAAGGGGAGAGTAGATATGGAGAGAGAGAGAGAGAAGGACAACGGGAGGGAGAGGGGAGGAGGGCGAGAAGGAGACGAAGAGAGGAGAGATAGAGGAGGTGGAGGAGAAGAGAAGAAAAGAGGGGAGAATAAGGTGGAAAGCGAGAGAGTACGACAGAGTGCGAGAGGGGGGGGGAGAGAGATGGACAAGGAGAGAGTAGTAGAGGGAGATGGAGGAGGGAAGGAGCAAGAAGGAGAGAGAAGGAGACGGAGAGAGGGAGAAGAGCGTAGATGGGAAGGAGAAGGAGAGAGAGGCAGAGAAGCAAGAGGAGAAGGCAAGCGAGGGAGAGAGAAATAGGAAGAAGAGAGAGAAGGAAAAGGGTAAAGTGAAGGAGAGGTATTGAAGTAGAGGACAAGGAGAGAGAGGGAAGGAGATTGACGACGAAGAGTGAAGGACATGGAGGGAGAAGATAGAAGGGAAGAGAGAATCAGAGAGAGGGGTGAGAGAAGGAGAACGAGAAGAGTGAGAGAGAGTGAAGGTGACGGAGAGGAAAAGAAAAGGGGGGAGGAGAGAGAAGGGCAAGCGAAGCAGAAGGAGAGAGATGAGAGAAAGAGAAGGAGGGAGAGGAGGAAGAGGGGAGGGAGAAGAAGGAGAGAGGAGAAGAAGAAGGAGATGAGAAGGAGAACAAGAGAGAGGACAAGGAGAGAGAAGAAGAACGACAGAGAGAAGAATAAGGGCACGCAGAGAGAAGGAGAAGGGGAGAGTAGATATGGAGAGAGATATGGAGAGAGAGAGAGAGAGAGAGAGAGAGAGAGAGAGAGAGAGAGATGGACAATGGGAGGGAGAGGGGAGGAGGGCGAGAAGGAGACGAAGAGAGGAGAGATAGAGGAGGTGGAGGAGAAGAGAAGGAAAGAGGGGAGAATAAGGAGGAAAGCGAGAGAGTACGACAGAGTGCGAGAGGGGGGGGAGAGAGATTGACAAGGAGAGAGGAGTAGAGGGAGATGGAGGAGGGAAGGAGGAAGAGGAGAGAGAAGGAGACAGAAAGAGGGAGAAGAGCGCAGATGGGAAGGAGAAGGAGAGAGAGGGAGAGAAGCAAGAGGAGAAGGCAAGCGAGGGAGAGAGAAATAGGAAGAAGAGAGAGAAGGAAAAGGAAAAGGGGAAAGTGAAGGAGAGGTATTGAAGGAGAGGAGAAGGAGAGAGGGAACGAGATTTACGACGAAGAGTCAAGGATACGGAGGGAGAAGATAGAAGGGAAGAGAGAATCAGGGAGAGGGGTGAGAAGGAGAGAAAGCGGGACAATAAAGAGTGAAAAACAAGGAGAACGAGGGGGGAGAGTGAAGGAGGGAGGAGAACGAGGGGGGAGAGAGAAGGAGACGGAGAGATGAACAAGCGAAGCAGAAGGAGAGAGATGAGAGAAAGAGAAGGAGGGAGAGGAGGAAGAGGGGGAGGGAGAAGAAGGAGAGAGGAGAAGAAGAAGGAGATGAGAAGTAGAACAAGAGAGAGGACAAGGAGAGAGAAGGAGAACACAGATAGAAGAATATGGGCACGAAGAGAGAAGTAGAAGGGGAGAGTAGATAAGGAGAGAGAGAGAAGGGCAATGGGAGTGAGAGGAGAGGAGATCGAGAAGGAGGCGAAGAGATGACAAATAGAGGAAGAGGAGGAGAGAAGGAAAGAGGGGAGAAGAAGGAGGAGAACGAGAGAGTACAACAGAGTGAGAGAGGAGGGGGAAAGAGATGGACAAGGAGAGAGAACTAGAGGGAGATGGTGGGGGGAAGGAGAGAGAAAGAGACGGAGAGAGGGGGAAGTGCGGAGATGGGAAGGAGAAGGAGAGAGAGGGAGAGGAGCAAGAGGAAAAGGCAAGCGAGGGAGAGACACACAGGAAGAAGATAGAGAAGGAGAAGGAAAAGGAAAAGGGGAAAGAGAAGGAGAGGTATTGAAGTAGAGGAGAAGGAGAGAGAGGGAAGGAGATTGACGACGAAGAGTGAAAAACAAGGAGGAGGGGGAGAGAGAAGGAGGGTGTAGGATGAGAGAGAAGGCAATGGAGAAACAAGGAAAGAGGGAGAGATGGAGAGAGAGCTAGAAGGATAAGGAGAGAGAGGATAGGTGGACGGAGGGGGAGAGAGTGAGAAGCGCAAGGAGAGGGAGGAGAGATGGAGAAGTAGAGAGAACAATAGGGAAGGAGAGAGGGTGGGAATGGGAGAGATAAGAAGGAGTAAAACGGAGAAGGGGGAGAGTGAATGAGAGAGAGAAGTAGAGGGTGGAGAGAGAAGGAGACTTTGAATGAAGGAAAGGGAGAGAGAGAGAGAAAGAGAAGGAGAGAGGGAGAAAGAGTGAGTGAGTCGGTAAGTGAGCTAAATAGAGAAAGAAAAGGAGAAGGAGAGAGAAGGAATAGGGCACTGGAAGAGAAGCAGAGAAGGAAAGAGGGAGGGAGAAGTAGAGATAAAAGGTAAGGAGAGAGAAAGAGAAGGGGGAGAGACAAGGAGAACGAGAGGAGTGAGAGAGAGTGAAGGTGACGGAGAGCAAAAAAAATGGGAGGAGGAGCGAGATGAACAAGCGAAGCAGAAGGAGTGAGATGAGAGAAAGAGAAGGAGGGAGAGGAGGAAGAGGGGGAGGGAGAAGAAGAAGAGAGGAGAAGAAGAAGAAGGAGATGAGAAGGAGAACAAGAGAGAGGACAATGAGAGAGAAGGAGAACGACGGAGAGAAGAATATGGGCACGCAGAGAGAAGGAGAAGGGGAGAGTAGATAAGGACACAGAGAGAGATGGACAGTGGGAGTGAGATGGGAGGAGAGCGAGAATGAAACGAAGATAGGAGAGATAGAGTAGGAGGTCTAGAGAAGGAAGAGGAATGAAGAGGGTGGAGAGCGAGTGTACGACAGAGTGATAGAGGAGGGGAGAGAGAGATGGACAAGGTGAGAGAAGTAGAGGGAGATGGTGGAGGGAAGGAGGAAGAAGGAGAGAGAAGGAGACGAAGAGAGGGTGAGGAGCGGAGATGGGAAGGAGAAGGAGGGAGAGAAGCAATAGGAGAAGGCAAGCGGGGGAGAGAGACAGGAAGAAGAGAGAGAAGGAGAAGAAAAATTAGAAAGAGAAGGAGAGGTATTGAAGTAGAGGAGAAGGAGAGAGAGAGGGAAGGAGATTGACGACGAAGAGTGAAGGATAAGGAGGGATAATATATAAGGGAAGAGAGAATCAGAGAGAGGGGTGAGAAGGAGAGAGAGCCGGACAATAAGAGTGAAAAATAAGGAGAAAGAGGGGGGAGAGAGAAGGAGGGTGTAGGACGAGAGAGAAGGAAATGGGGAAACAAGGAGAGAGGGAGAGATGGAGAGAGAGAGCTAGAAGGAGAAGGAGAGAGAGGAGAGGTAGACAGAGGGGGAGAGGGTGAGATGCGCAAGGAAGGGAGGAGAGATGGAGAAGTAGAGAGAACAATAGGGAAGGGGAGAGATAAGGAGGGAGTGAAACGGAGAAGGGGAGAGAGTGAATTAGAGCGAGAAGTAGAGGGCGGAGAGAGAATGAGACTGTGATTGATGGAAAAGGAGAGAGAGCAAGAGAAGGAGAAAGGGAGAAAGAGTGAGGGAGTCGGTACGTGAGCTAGTTGGAGAAAGGCAAGGAAGAGGGCACTGGAAGGGAAAGAGAGAAGGAAAGAGGGAGAGGAGGAAGAGGGGGAGGGAGAGGAAGGAGAACAAGAGAGAGGAAAATGAGAGGGAAGGAGAACGACGGAGAGAAGAATAAGGGCACGCATAGAGAAGGAGAAGGGGAGAGTGGATAAGGAGAGAGAGGTAGACAATGGGAGTGAGAGGGGAGGTGAGCGTGAAGGAGATGAAGAGAGGAGAGATAGAGGACGAGGAGAGTGAGGGAAGGTGGGGGAGAAGGAAAGAATGGTTGCAAGGGTATCTTCTCCACCTCCATCGGTGGACCTTGAGTCTATTTCTCCACAACCCGAGGCGTTCAAAGCTAAACGAGCGAAGGTGGGGGCACAACAAAAGGCATTGAGAGGCAGAAAGGGACCCTGGTCCCCTACACCAAAATCATGATAGTCTTAGTATGGAATGTGCGCGGTGCAAATCTCCCCGGCCGTGCACACATGATAAGGTGGGAAATAAAGGAAGTTAAGGCGGATGTGGTATGTATTGTGGAGCACAAGGTGAAGACTAAGAAGTTGGATTGATTTAGGAGATCAATTTGGGGACAACAACAATGGGCTGCAAATAATATAATTGTGGATTCGGGTCGGATTTGAGTAATGTGGAATGATAGCAAAGCGGATCTCCGCGTTACATGGGAATCGACTCAATTGGTGCAACTTGAAGGAAATGATTTGGTGAGTGGAAAGGTCATTGTGTTGACAATGGTGTATGGTGCAAATGGTCATGTTGAAAGACGAGCACTTTGGGAGGATCTTGCAAGAGTGGCACCGGGTGATGATACTCCTTGGCTTGTATGTGGTGATTTCAATTGCATTAGGCGAAGGAGTGAGAAGAAGGGAGGAACGGGGCTGAATATGACGACCATGGCTGAATTCAACACTTGTATCGATCGTCTACAACTCTTGGAGGCACCATCAACGGGGGATGAGTTCACTTGGACAAATTCCTCACGACGAGAAGCTTGTATTGAGACACGTATCGACCGGATGCTCATTTCACATGCATGGATAGCTGAATTTCCGGAGTCTTTTTATGAAGTGGGAGGGAAGGACTTCAGTTACCATGCGCCTCTTGTCATGAATACGGAGAATTTTGGTGAAAGGAAGGCTCGAATTTTTCATTTTCAGAATTTTTGGGTTGAGCATGAGGACTTTTTAAATGTGGTGGGCACGGATTGGTCTACTCTTGTGGAAGGCACACCCATGTTTCGAGTGGTTGCAAAATTAGAAGAAGTCAAGAAGGCTTTAAAGAAGTGGAGTGGGTCTACTTTTGGTAACGTGGAGCAAAGAGTGGTGGAAGCTAGGCACGCCATTGAGGCGGTGCGGCTTAAGAGAAGGGAGGAACCTGAGGAGGCGAGTCGATTAGAGTCGGAAATTATGTGCAAGAATGGCCTATACGCATGCACATGAGGGGGTGCTATTCTCTACAAGTGAAGAGGAAACACAAGATGGGGATTTCGAAATTGCTCTTATTCCTCCTCCTTTGGGCAGCCATGAAGCAAATAAAAATGTGACACATGGAAAGGGGAAAGAAAATGATGGGAGGTCAAACCAAAATGCGACAAGTGGCAAGGGAGTAAGTGGAGGGAATGAAATTGATATGCATGCACATGAGCGGGTGTTATTCTCTACACGTGAAGTAGGGGTGGATTTCTGCAAAGCATGGGGTTCGAAATAGGGAGAAGGGAGGCTCTAGTGTGGTGCTCACTCGAAGTGGTGCGTTGGGAGGGGGTACAAATGGTCGGTTTGAAGCTCTTATGGGTTTGGTGGACGTGGGTTAGCCCGAGGGAGGAGATAAGGATATTGAGCAACAAATCGGGGAGAAGAGGCCGGGAATTAAAGTGTTATCACCACCACCACCGGTTAGATGGAGAAAGACAAAGAGAAGGAGAGAAAGACAAAGACAAAGAGAAGGAGAGAAGGAAAGTGGGAGGGAGAAGGAGAAGTAGAGATAAAAGGTAAGGAGAGAGAGAAGGAGAACGAGAGGAGTGAGAGAGAGTGAACGTGATGGAGAGGAAAAGAAAAGGGAGGAGGAGAGAGAAGGACAGGCAACACAGAAGGAGAGAGATGAGAGAAAGAGAAGGAGGAAGAGGGGGAGGGGGAGGGAGAAGAAGGGGATGAGAGGGAGAACAAGAGAGAGGACAAGGAGAGGGAAGGAGAACGACTGCGAGATGAATAAACGCACACCGAGAGAAGGAGAAGGGGAGAGTAGATAATGAGAGAGAGAAAGACAATGCGAGTGAGAGGGGAGGAGAGCGAAAAGGAGACGAAGAGAGGGGAGAGAGAGGAGGAGGAGAGAGAAGGAAAGAGGCGAGAAGAAGGAGGAGAGAGAGAGAGTACGACAGAGTGAGAGAGGAGGGGAGAGAGAGATGTACAAGGAGAGAGAAGTAGAGCGAGTTGGAGGAGGGAAGGAGGAAGAAGGAGAGAGGAGACGGAGAGAGGGAGAAGAGCGGAGATGGGAAGGAGGAGGAGATGGATGGAGAGAAGAAAGAGGAGAAGGCAAGTGAGGGAGAGAGAGCCAGGAAGAAGTGAGAGAATGAGAAGAAGGAAAAGGGGAAAGAGAATGATAGGTATTGAAGTAGTGGAGAAGGAGAGAGAGGGAAGGAGATTGACGACGAAGAGTGAAGGATGAGGAGGGAGAATATAGAAGGGAAGAGTGAATCTGAGAGAGGAGTGAGAAGGAGAGAGCGCCGGACAATGAGAGGGTGAAAAACAAGGAGAAGGAGGGGGGAGAGAGAAGGAGAGTGTAGGATAAGAGAGAAGGAAATGGGGAAACAAGGAGAGAGGGAGAGATGGAGAGAGAGAGAGTTAGAAGGAGAAGGAGAGAGGGGAGAGCTGGACAGAGGGGGAGAGAGTGAGAAGGGCAAGGAGAGGGAGGAGAGATGGAGAAGTAGAGAGAACAATAGGGAAGGAGAGAGAGAGGGAGAAGGGGAGAGATAAGGAGGGAGTGAAACGGAGAAAGGGACAGAGTGAATTAGAGCGAGAAATAGTGGGAGGAGAGAGAAGGAGATTGTAAATGAGGGAAAAAGAGAGAGAGAAAGAGAAAGAGAGAGGGCGAAAGAGTGAGGGAGTCGGTAAGTGAGTGATTGACATCATTTCATGCTTATATTTGTATCTTATATCCATTATCTTTACCCTAAACAATGCTACGTGGATTTTATGTTTGAATTTTAGAAATACATAGGTTTGAAGAGAAGAGGCATAAAAGGACCTAAAAGCTTCAAAAAGGACTGACTTGAGAGACTTAAGGACTAAGATGCAAGATCGAAGGACCTGAACGTAAGATCGAGGGACCAATGAGCAAACAAGAATACGTCACACCATCATGTGGAGTATTTTGGTAATTCTATTCGGGTCGGAGCTCCCACAAGCAAAGTAGATGCATCAAAGACAAACAAAGCCTTCCAAGAAAGCCGACAACAAAATCCAGATCGATCCGAACACTGTAGATCGCTAATTATCGGTCCAAGACCGCTCCTTGGCGGTCACTTTTGGTCCGGATACGCTAAGATTTACGTGGAGCGTGTATTAGTGGATATTTAGTCTATTTTTGGTATTTTTTAGTCCCATACCGGGGGATTGTCCCAGATTACCTTTTTCTATGGCTATAAAGAGAACTCTTCACCTTCTATTGTAATGACCCATTGCTTGGTGGCATTCTATGTACTATGAGTAAGCCTTGGAGCAAAATCTCAAGTTGGAGAAGATTTCTACCTTCAATGTGAGTCATCTAATAAAATAAACTTTCCATTGTTTTGTTCTTTTGTTGTTTCTTTATGCATGCTTAGCTTAGTTTTTTTTATTCTAGGCTAAAGTAGTTAGAATGTTTATTTTCTTCTTTATTTTAATTGTTAGAGTAATGTGTAGTGAGTAGATTCATTTCCCTTTGGGGGTGGAGATCATGTTCATACATGCATTAAAGAATGGATATGAATGCTTTATATTTTGATTGTGTTGATAAATGTGAATGTATGCTTGATTGTTATAGTAGAATACTACACTTGATGTGTTTTGCCACACATCTTAGACACCTCCATGCTTGTTTAGGTTCTGAAATAACCAGCTTGTATATATGAATGTTAATCAACTAGGTTAGTGAATGGATTGATAGGTTTTGCATAACCTTTAGACACTTCTTATGCATGAAAATACTACCTGTTACCAAACTACAATTTAGTCTACAGGTTCGGATTTACCTTTGGTGGAGAGAACCTGTGGCAGCGGAAGAAGAATCGACGATCACCACACGGACTCTTCTTGAGCACCAGCCGGTCTTCTACTCTCTTGGAGAAGAAGAACAAATCCACAACCCAAGAGTCCTACTTGGTGGAAGGGACGGATTTGAGGGAGAGGGAGGGCGGCTAGGTTAGGGTGGAGGCTAGGGTTTTGCACATGAGATCAATCTCTCCAATGGGAGGCTCCCCTCCTTATATAGATGGCTCCACCCTAAACCCTAAATGTGTAGTCCAATAGGGACGCGCCATGTGTCAGTGCTTTGGGCAAATATGTTATTAATCCTAGATTAATCCAATATCTCCCACTTGCACAACAACACGATAACAACATGTCATCTGCCTTTTTGTGTCCCCGACACATATGCATATATCCCTGATACATACAATCACACAATGCAATATGTCACCTCCTTATGTGTCCCCGACACATATGTATATATCCCTGATACATACAACTACTCCTCTCTCCATGTACACATCCACAATACGCAAGTCTCTGATCATGTGTCCTCGATACACGACCATCTTTGTCCCCGACACATGTACTCTTCCGATCATACGGACAAATGGGTCGTGCGACCGGTCATGTACCTGCAATTTGGAGTCTCAAACTCGAAACCTTACTAGAAGGCCAGAATGACAACATCCTCAAAAACCAATAAATAAGTCGTCAAATGCACATCACAGTTCCCCAGGTTTACTCAGAAACTCACTTGACATGAACGGTATCTCGATCCCTCGGAGAGAATACCTTCTTATCCTCAAGGTACTTGCTACTATATCAAATACAGTTGGGCCCAACAAATACTTTTAGCGCAGTCGAGTCAAACATTTCCCTTCGCCCCAGACCACCATTACACTCAGAGTTGACTCCTTTCCCGAAGATGCCTCTTTAGACCGAATCTCTCATGGTCATAGACAACATCCCAAAGTAGCCACATCAACTCTTTGCTTCATGGTGTCGTCGAAGGTCACTGAGGGTAACTAATGACAATCAAGTCTTGGACTCACATAGTGAAGGAGCAGAGATCCATCCTTTCAATTCCCAATGGTCGCCCAACACATGTTGTATGACAAACATGTAATGGTGGATCATACTGTACACAACAATATCTTTGTCTCTCAACACCATGCAAGTCTTAGTCCAGTCGCACCCCCTCTGCGCCTGACCCGAGCTTCATCATTGTCGCCTTAACACCATACAGGTCCCACCTGGCGCCACATGTGATGCTTGCACTTGGCTTCTATAGGTCACATGAATCGTAGGATCATTCATGTCAATCCTCACTAACATAGAGGATCTCATCTTGATTCCTAATCAAGGCAACTTTCCTATCATGAACTCTTCTGGATCTATCATACAAGATCTCCTCATGATTAGTCTCATCTCTGCTCGCTATCAAAAGGGCCAGAGGCGAATGCTCGTGTGAGTGAGCATTCTTCGGCCTATTGACAGAATAATATTTTATGCTAGAACAACTACATCAACCAAACAGATATAGTCGAAAGAAAAAACACAATCACTCATAAAAGTACGTTAGACATGCCAATACATCAAAGTCTGTGTAAGCCTAAAGACTTCACATGAGACACAAACGAGTCCTTACCTATAGCCTTGGTAACAGGGTCAGCTACCATAAGACTAGTAGACACATGTCTTAACACAACTTCCTTTCTCGCTATGATGTCCTTCACAAAATGATACCTAACCTGTATATGTTTTGTCTTCCCATGATATTTTGGGTCTTTCACATAACAAAGGGCAACGATGCTGTCACAATGGACAACAACAGGCTCATCAAATGTCTCTACTAGCCCAGTATGTTGTAAGAACCTCCTTAACCAAACTGCCTCCTGTACTGCTGCAGAGCATGCAACATACTCTGCTTCCATAGTCGACAGGGCTATACAGGTTTGCTTCTTGCTGGACCATGAGATGGCCCCATTAGCCAGCAAGAAAGCATAACCAGAGGTATACTTCCTTTCATCAATGTCTCCAGCCCAATCGGCATCACTATAGCCAATCAGGCGGAGATCTGATGCTTGGTAACACAGCATGTAGTTACTCGTTCCTCTGAGGTATCTCATGATTCTCTTGACTACCTTCCAGTGCTCCATGCTTGGGCTGGACTGGTATCGACTCACCATGACCACAGCATAACAAATGTCTGGCCTAGTACACATCATAGCGTGCATAAGGCTTCCCAAAGCATTGGAGTATGGAACCTTGCTCATTTTGGCCTTCTCTTCAGGAGTATCAGGATGCTTATCAAGGCTTAAGTGCAAACCCTTCTCAACAGGAGTGTCGATTGGTTTGCATTTGTCCATATGGTATTTCCTCAAGACGTTGTTAATATAAGTCTCTTGAGACAATCCCAGAAGTCTCTTGGACCTATCTCTAACAATCTTGACACCAAGGACGTAGCTAGCTTCACCCATGTCCTTCATATCAATCGTGGAGGACAACCACTCTTTAGTGGATTTCAGTAACTCTTTGCTATTGCCAGCCATGAGTATGTCATCAACATACAATGTCAGAATGACAAATTTACCATTGGATCACTTAACGTACACACAGTGATCTTTCTCAAGCATAGAGAACGCATTCCCTGATATAGCTTGATGGAAGCGAATGTTCCACTGTATAGACGCTTGTTTTAAGCCATATAAGGACTTATTGAGCTTGCACACTTTGCGCTCTTGTCCTTTGACTTCAAAACCTTGAGGTTGATCCATATAGATCTCCTCCACAAGTTCTCCATTGAGAAAAGCAGTCTTGACATCCATTTGGTAAAGCTCTAAGTCCATCTGAGCTACAATAGCTAGTAGAAGGCGGATGGAGACAAACCTAACCACGGGTGAAAAAGTTTCCTCAAAATCCACGTGTTCTCTTTGGGTGTAGCCTTTAGCTACCAGCCTAGCCTTGAATCTATCAATAGATCCATCCGCTTTCCTCTTAATCTTGAGGATCCACTTGGCCCCAATGGCCTTTCGGTTCGGCGGTAAGTCGACCAAGTCCCATACTCGATTAACTTTCATCGACTCCAACTCTTCCTTTATAGCTTCTAAACACTCTTTCGCATTTGGACCTTCCAAAGCCTCTTTCAAGGTCTCCGGTTCTTGCTCATCGATTACTGTCATCCCAGATGATTCATAATCAATTTCTTCTTGAGCTATCATGAGGGCCTCTTCCTCTAAGCGAAACCGCCTACGAGGAATGAGCTCGCGTTTACTTCGATGCAGATGGGTATCTGATGGCTCATCCTCCGTGAGAGGTATCGGATCCTCAGCATTGCTGCTCCCACTAGGATTGACTAGTGGAACCTTATGTTCAACTTCCAGATCCCGTGGAGTGGCAATGTCCTCATCTTGTTCTTCAAAGAAGTCAACTGACTCTTTGATAGCTCCAGCAAGAGTTGGAAAATCATTTTCAAGAATGTGGCATCTCTAGACTCCAGTTTCGTCCTTCTTTCATTCTCGTCTAACCCGATAAAAACATAACCTTTGGAGAGATCACTGTATTTTACAAAGATACACTTTTTCCCTTTAGGTCCTAGTTTTCCATATCGGTGACTAGTAGAATGAATGTATGCCGCGCATCCCCAAGGATGCAGCATACTAAAATCAGGCTTGCGTCCTGTCCATAACTCATATGCAGTTGAGGGAACCGATTTTGTTAGAACTCTATTGAGGATATAGGCAACAGTCATTAGAGCATCTCCCCAAAACGAAATTGGCAAGCTCGCATGCGCCATCATGGATCTAACCATGTCTAGCAATGTTCTATTCCTTCTCTCGGCAACACCATTTTGCCGAGGAGTATAAGGCATAGTGAGTTGTCTAGATATACCATTTTCATCACATAACTCCTTGAACATTATGGAGAGATACTCCCCACCTCTGTCCGTTCTGAGAGTTTTTATCTTATTATCCAATTGATTCTCTACCAAGCACATGAATCTCTTAAAGCATTCTAGAGCTTCTGACTTGTGAGAAATAAGATAAATATGATCATATCTAGTGTAGTCATCAATAAATGTAATGAAGTAACTTTGTCCATGTCTAGTACGCACATTCAAAGGTCCACAAATATCCTAGTGAATTAGTTCTAAAGGAGAAGTAGCCTTAATGGCTTTTCCGAACGGTTTTCTAGTTGCCTTTCCAGCTAGACAAGATTCACAGGTCGGCAATTCAAATTTGGAGCATTCTCCTAATACCCCCTCCTTTGCCAACCTGTTCATCCGGTAAATACCAATGTGACCTAGTCTCGCATGCCACATAACTGAATCATTATTCATGGAACTTTGACTCATAAAGGCACTAGTGTTATGATTGAAATCATAAATTGCGTCCAACACAATAAAACCGTCTGAAAGAAAGACACGTCCATAATAAATGTTAGTAAGGTATAAACCCATATTATTGTTCTCAAAAACAACTTTAAAACTATGTCTCATCAAAACAACAACAGAAGTAATATTTTGCCGTATAGCTGGTGCATACAACACGTCGTGAAGTAATAGGATCCGGCCACTTCGCAAAGCCACTTTGCATGTGCCAACTCCAAGAACTTCAATGCTAGTGTTGTTCGCCATGTTTATTTGCCTTTCACTTGGAACACGGCGATATTCCACGAAGGTAGAACGATCCTTTGTCACGTGGTCCGTGGCACCTGAATCCACAATCCACATAGGAGAATGATCAGTGAGCATCACAGAACTAGTCACGTTACAATTCGAGGGATTACACACAGTAATTAACTTTTGCTCAGTGCACTCACGAGCAAAATGTCCTGTCTTTCGGCAGTTAAAACAAGTCACATTAGACTTATCTTTCCCACCTCTGGATCCTCGAGGTCGTTTCTTTCCAGCTTTGTTTTCTGTATTGTTTTTATTTGCACCCTTCATGCCTTTAAAACCTTGAGCTCTATCTCTTTTGCGCTTAAAACCTGCACTCCTCCGAGGAGCTCCAGCTTCAGTAGCAAACACTTCAGTTAGAGGGGCTTTTGCAAGCATGCGGTCTTCCCCCAGCTCTAAGTGTTTTGCGGCCTGGTCAAATGTCCTGATGTCATCAACATGAGTCAGATGGACCTTCATATGCTCCCAACTCTTCGAAGGCAATGATCTGATGAGAGCAGACACTTGCTCCTCATCGGTGTTAGCACGACCGACAGCGCTCAACTCGCTTATGATGTTTGACATTGCGGTAATATGTTGCCTCATTGTGTGACCTTGGCGCATTTTATACCCATCAAACATGAGCCCAAGCTGGCGGGCCCTTGTGACGGAGGTCACTCCATACTGAAACTTCACACCTTCCCACAAGGCCTTTGCAGTTCGTAATTTTTCGAACCGCAGTAACAGATCATCTCGCATCGAACTCAGAATTGTAATGCGAGCAATACGGTCTTTCTTTTTCCATGCATTATAGACATCCATATTTCTACGATGTTGCGCAGTGTTCCCCTCCTCGAGGGGAGACATAGTTTGGGTTATATTTTCTAACATGTCCTGATCCTCTAAGAGATACTCAATTTTATGATGCCACAGATAGTAATTTCTTTCATTGAGTTTATCTCCTCGAGTCAGATCAGCGTCAATACTTTTGGAAGCAGACATACAAATCTAGGACAAAAAACCACATAGCGATACATGAGTTCTAGCATAAAATACAACGAGCTACAATAGTCATAAAAATAAACTGACTTAATAGCTATAGCATTCAAACTAAAGGAAAACATAAAGCTTTCGATCAAATCCTCATGCAATAGTTAATAAAGCCATTTTACTAATGTAGATATTGAGCTCCATCATGATTTAATGACCCCTAAAAAACGTTTAAATCATGGCAAATCAGCAAATAAAGAAAGTATTGCCGCCGGTTGCAAGGTAGTTTACTCAAAACACTTCTACCTTGCAACACCCACTAGGCATGTAGGTTCCAAAAAAATGTTTCCTTCAAAAAATTTCAATCAAGATCACACAGAAATCGATTGCTACATTACTTCCATATCAAGCTAAGGATCCCCCATAGGGAATTAGCCTCTTAGACGGAAACCTGCATGAGCCTTATAGCAATAAATTCGCAATAATAAAAATAAAGGAGCCCCTCGTCTCCTTAGGGAAATAAACAATCCACAGTCCATAATTATTACAGTCCATAAATATTACAGCCCATTGCGATATCTATTGCAAATGGAAATGAATGAATGAATGAAATTATGCTCAACTCTCAATAAGGCAGTAAATAAAATCAGCAACCATTCATTCCATACAAGCACAATCTTTCCATACGTTAGCACAATCCGACGTATGAAGGAGAAGGAGAAGTAGAGATAAAAGGTAAGGAGAGAGAGAAAGAGAGAGAAGGAGAACGAGAGGAGGGAGAGAGAGTGAAGGTGACGGAGAGGAAAAGAAAAGGGAGGAGGACAGAGAAGGGGAAGCGAAGCAGAAGGAGAGAGATAAGAGAAAGAGAAGGAGGGAAAGGAGGAAGAGGCGGAGGAAGAAGAAGGAGAGAGATAAGAGAAAGAGAAGGAGGGAAAGGAGGAAGAGGCGGAGGAAGAAGAAGGAGAGAGGAGGAGAAGAAAGAGATGAGAAGGAGAACAAGAGAAAGGACAAGGAGAGGGAAGTAGAACGACGGAGAGAAGAATAAGGGCACGCAGAGAAAATGAGAAGGGGAGAGTAGATAAGGAGAGAGAGAAAGACAATGGGAATGAGAGGGGGAGAGTGAGAAGGAGACGAAGAGAGGAGAGATAGAGGAGGAGGAGAGAGAAGGAAAGAGGGGAGAAGAAGGAGGAGAGCGAACGAGTACGACAGAGTGAGAGAGGAGGGAAGGAGGAATAAGGAGAGAGAAGGAGACGGAGAGAGGGAGAAGAGCGGAGATGGGAAGGAGAAGGAGAGGGAGGGAGAGAAGCTAGAGGAGAAGGCAAGCGAAGGAGAGAGAGACAGGAAGAAGAGAGAGAAGGAGAAGAAGGAAAAGGGGAAAGAGGAGGAGAGGTATTAAAGTAGAGGAGAAGGAGAGAGAGGGAAGGAGATTGACGACGAAGAGTTAAGGATAAGGACGGAGAAGATAAAAGGAAAGGGAGAATCAAAGGGAGGAGTGAGAAGGAGAGAGAGCGGGACAATAAGAGAGTGAAAAACAAGGAGAAGGAAGGGGGAGAGAGAAGGAGGGTGTAGGACGAGAGAGAAGGAAATGGGGAAACAAGGAGAGGGGAGAGATGGAGAGACGAAGTCGTGAGAGGGGAGAGAAGCTCTGGGGTGTGCGCATGGGGAACCTAGGTTCTGCTATGCTCTCCACCCTCGTTTCTCCACAAAAACTCACGATGTTTACACCAAAATGGCCCCTATGGCTAGCTCTACACGATTGCAAGAACAAGATGGAGATTGTGGCACAAACAATGGTCCCCATCTCGCAAGGCAGCAAGCTTCAAACTCGGAAGTGGAGGAGGATGCTCGCGTACCACATCTAGGGAGTGTCAAGTCTCCCCCAAAGAAGTGGTCCGATCTTTTTCAAGCAAGCAATAGGCCTTCCACAGTCCTAGGGTTCATTCCACCGACCATCAAAGGAGGGGAGAAGGTGGCCTTTTGCTCCAAAGCTGAAGTTGTCGAATCCCTAAAGAAGTGGGACAAGGTGCTAGTAGGGTATTTCATTGCTTTTAGACCCCACTTGCCGACCTTGGAGAAGCATCTACAAAGGGTTTGGAGTTTAGTTGGCGGCATGGAGGTTATTAAGAGAAGCCAAGGCTTCTTGTTATTCCGATTTACACTTGCGGAAGATAGGAAGAGGGTGTTAGAGGGAGGGTCGTGGTTTGTCAAGGGCTCCCCACTAGTGGTCCAAGCATGGGCACCAGATGTCATCTTGAAACGTGCAAACATCACAACGCAATATGGGTTCGATTGCTAGAGCTCGACCTCAAGTTTTGGGCACCAAAGCCATTGAGCAATATCACAAGTGTGCTTGGGAGGCCATTGTACATGGACGAACAAACCGCTTCCGGCCGCCGGTTGGCATTTGCTAGAGTTTGTATTGAGGTAACTCAAGATTTCCTCTATCCTAGTTGGGTCGAAGTTCAAGTAGAGGAAGGAGAGACACAACGAGTTTATGTTGAATATGAATGGAGACCCGGGTATTGTCATGATTGCGTGGAGTTTGGGCATGAGGACGAGAAATGTCCACGTAAGAATGTGCTTGTTAGGCTCGAAAAGGTTGCCCCCCAACTCAAACCGGTGGAACAATGGGTAGAAGTTAAGCACAAGGGTGGGAAAGCTAGTGGAGGCAAGGGTCCCTTCCATGGGGAAGAAGGAGATGTAGAACAGGAAGGGGTGGATGCCCTTGGGATGAACTTGGAGGAAGGCCGGCGAGTGACCATAGGTCGGAACGTGGAGAAGAGAGGTGTTGGGAGAGATGATGATGTGGAAGGGGGAGAGGGGGACGTGGAGGAGGGAAAGGGTGACGTGGAGGGGGGCGGGGCTGATGTGGATGCAAGGGCAAAGGAAGAATCGACACATGGAAGTGGGAATAGGAGGGAAATGTTGGAGGGAAACATGAGGGAGAGGGAAACATCTTGTGTTTCTCTTGAGGAGGCAAGTGAGGAAGTGCCACGTGGACTAAGGGAACAAAGGATTGGAGACCAAGAAATAAAGGTCATGGGAGGAGAGGCCAATACGAGCATGCCATGTGGACAAGAAAACAAATACAAAAGCAAGGACACACAAAATTTGAGTGGGTGTTTTGCTCTTGGAAGAACCAATGAGGAGAGGGATGAGTGCTCTACATTCAAATGGGCCAATGAGGAAGCATCACGTGATGGAGGGAGTGGAAACAAGAGGGACCACTCAAAATGGAAGGCAAATGAAGGAGTGCCACGTGGACTGAGGAAGGAAAAGGGGGGACCAAGGAATAACAGTCAAGAGAGGGAAGGCCCATGAGAGAACGCCAAGTAGACAAAAGGACAAGAGTAGAAGGGTGCAAAATGGGAGTGGGTGCTTTGCTCTTGAAAGGACCAATGAGGAGAAGGATGAGTGCTCTAGATCCAAAGGAGCCAATGAGGAGGCCTCAAGGGATGAAGGAGGTGGAAACAAGGGGGAACAAACACACTTTCTATACTCACTAGCAAAGGTGGGTGCAAATGAGGAAAGCATGTCTGAGGCACATTGAAGGGTGCACTAGTGGAGGAGAGAAAAATAACTAAGGAGGTGCATGGGAGGGAAAAGAACGTGACAAGCATGCCTGCAAGTGTGAGTACATGCTTCGCTCTTGAGAGCACCAATGAGAAGAGAGATGAGTGCTTTAGTTCCAAAGGAGCAAATGAGGAGGCATCACGTGATGATGGAGGTGGAAACAAAGGGGAACAAGCACATTTTCTTGACACACTAGCAAAGGTAGCTGCAAATGAGGAAAGCATGTGTGAGGCACATGTGAAGGGCGCACTAGTGGAGGAGAGGAAAATAATTAGGAAGATGCAAGGGAGGGAAAAAAAACGTGAGAATCATGCATGGAAGGACTATGGGGAGTGAGACACCTCCAATGCAACAGAAGGGTGACTATGGGCGACCAAGTGTACTAGCTCCTTCGATACGAGAAGAATGAGATTGGGAATCACCTAGACACACAAGGAAAGAGAAGGCGATGATGTAAAATCTACCTGGGACTAATGGAGGGAAGTTCAACGCATTGGCCATTATGGGGGAGGAACTAGGAATGGCCACCATCCTCTCACCACCGGAAGAATGCACGCAAGGAGGGGAGGACACACTTGAGCAAAGGGACATTAACAAAGGGAAGACGTGGAGGAAAAGCTCCCCCCCCACCCTCGGCTGATTTGGATTCCATCTCACCACAACCCAAAGTATTCAAAGCAATAATGGAGAAGGGTTTGGTGCAACAAAAGACAACACATGGAGGTAGAGGGGCTCGTCCCCAAACCTTAAACCTATGAATACTGTTATGTGGAATGTGCGCGGTGCTAATGGACCCGGCCGTGCACTTATGATTAGGGGTCGAATTAAGGAGGCACACGCGGAGGTGGTTTGTCTTTTTGAACACAAAGTGAAGTTGAAGAATTTGGATAAATTCAAACGTGCAATATGGCCACATGCTTGGGCGGCGAATAGTGTTGTGGTGGATTCTGGCCGAATTCTTGTCCTTTGGAATGATCAAGTTGTTGACCTACATGTTACATTTGAATCCACGCAACTTCTACACTTTCAAGGACGGATGAAAAGAGAGGGGATAAGCTTTGATCTCACGGCAATCTATGGAAAAAATGGGCATGTGGATAGGAGGGTGTTGTGGGAGGACCTTGCCTCCGTTGCTCCTTGCGTTGGGAAGCCTTGGGTCGCAGGGGGGACTTCAATTGCATCCAGAGGGCGAGTGAAAAATGTGGAGGAGGAGGAATGAATGAGGCAGCCACAAAGGACTTTAACGATTGCATTGACTCCCTCCATCTCATTGAAATGCCTTCGACCGGGGGGGGGGGAATATACGTGGTCAAATTCTTCCAAAGGGAGTGCACGAATTGAGACCAATATTGACCTCATATTGATGACAAATGCTTGGCTTGAGACATTCCCGGATTCCTTCTACTTGGTGGGGGAAAATACTTGAGTGATCATGCGATGCTCACCTTAACTACGGAGGGGACAGGGATGAGAAAGAACCGTCTGTTTCTGTTTGAAAATCATTGGGTCGAACATGAGGATTTTAGTGAGGTGGTTCAAGGGGCGTGGACTACTCTTGTGAATAGTACCCCGATGTTTCGTGTAGTGGCCCAATTAAAGGAAGTCAAAGAAGCACTCAAACGATGGAGCAAGGAGAAGTTCAGACAGATTATACATAAGGCGGGGGATGCCACGAATACCCTTGCGGAGGTGAGAAGGCCTAGGCTAGCCTCCCCGTGGGATGAAGATCTTGGTCGTGCGGAGGTGAAGGCAAAAGTTGAGCTAGCAAAGGTTCTAGAGCGTGAGGAGTCCATTATACGTCAAAAGTTGCGAGTCAAGTGGTTAAAAGAGGGTGACCGCAATACAAGGTTCTTCCATGCACACCTTCGAGTGAGGAGAGCCACCAACAAAGTGAGGAGAGTGTGTGAGGGAGTGCATTCCTTTGAGGTGGAGACGACATCCGGGATGCGTTCCGGAGGTTTTTTGCTAACTTGTTTGCTAATGATTTTCAGGTTCACCCCATCTCGGCCTCCATCGTTTTGCCCCAACTCGATCAAATGGAAGGAGAGAGCCTAGTTCGCAAGTTGGACATGAAAGAGTTGGAGGAAGTGGTGTTGAATGCAAATGTGGACAAGGCACCGGGTCTGGATGGAATCAATGCAAAAAATTTCAAGGCAGCTTGGGGGATAATCAAGAGAGATGTGTTCAAAGCCGTTGATTCGTGTTTGAGCAATGGGAAGATGTTAACACAATTAAATTACACCTCCATCACAATCATTCAAAAGAAGATGTCTCCCACTTTGGTAGAAGATTATAGGTCTATAGCTCTATGCAACATGATGTATAGATTCATTGCGAAGGTGCTTGCAAACCGGTTGAAGGGTTTCTTGCCACGGCTTGTTGGGGAAAATCAAAGTGCTTTTGTCCATGGAAGGAGGATCGGTGACAACATACTACTTGCACATGAGCTTTGCCACAACCTTCATCTTGAGAGAGGACGGGGACGCATGTGCATTAAGTTGGACATTAGGAAAGCCTACGACTCCATATCATGGGCTTTCTTACAGCAAGTTATGGTGAGGTTTGGATTTCCGGCAAAGTGGAGGAACGTCATTATGGCTGTCGTGGAAGCTTCATTTGTAGTTACGGTCAATGGAGCAAAATCCACCCCATTTCGTGCAGGGAATGGTTTGAGGCAAGGAGACCCTATGGCACCTTACTTGTTTGTCTTGTGCATGGAAGTGTTTAGCACAATGGTGAAGATGGCGGTGGAGGAAGGAAGAATCGAGCCTCTAGCTTGCGGAGATGTTAATATTTCACACTTGCTTTTTGCCGATGATGTGCTATTCTTTTCTAAATCTACGAAGGATAATGCACAAGAGATTAAAAAGGTTCTTGATGAGTTCACGGCATGCTCGGGGCTGAGGTTTAGTGCTTCAAAGAGCCAAATTTTCATAGGTGGAGAAGTGACGCATGGTGATTGGATTGTGGAACATCTCGGGATGGAACGCAAGGATTTCCCGGTCACCTACCTTGGCCTCCCCTTGTTCTCAGGCCGGATGAGGAAGACTCATTGTGGAGAGCTACTTATAAAGGTTAAAAGCCACTTGAGTACATGGCAACAAAGCTATCTATCCATCGCCGGGCGTGTTGAGCTCGTGCGAAGTGTCCTTGTCACTTAGTATCTATTGGACATTGGCATTTTTGGTCCCTCGCAAAGTACTTCAAGAATTGGATAGCCTAATGAGTCAATTTATTTGGGGTGGACCTAAGAAGTGGGTGGCGGTAGCTTGGAAGGATGTTTGCACACCGAAGAAGGAAGGTGGGCTTGGCCTCAAGCAACTCACGGAATGGAATGATGTGGGGCTGCTTAGGCTCTTTTGGCTCATGGTAAATGATGGTCCGTCATTGTGGGTGAAGTGTATGCGTCACAAATATCTTAAAAATCAATCCATTTGGCTAGCAAGACCGCCGGCTACATCTTCATGGGCTTGGCGTGGGATACTTAGTGTCCGGGAAATTGCAAGAAGGCATATACAATACAAGGTGGGAAATGGGGAACACATTCGTTTCTTCCAATTTCCTTGGTGCGGGGAACCTTTCCAAGTTGAACCTTGGCGAGAGCGGCTACAAAACGAGTTGGGAGTGCCTTGGGACACGTACGTTGCATACTTCATTAGGAATGGTGAGTGCAGCCTTCCCTTTCCTAAATCGAGCATAATGGAGACACTTTGGACCAAGATCAAAGGCCTCCCCATCCTAGGAGGCGTGGACAAACCGAAGGGGCTGAATGGAAATGGAAACACTCTCTGCATGAAGGAGGTTTGGAACTGGGTAAAGGCACCGGGAAACGAAGTGAGTTGGGCTCACATGGTGTGGCACAAGCATGGCATCCCTAAACACTCACTCACGGCTTGGCGAGCTATGAGGGGTCGACTACTTACGAAGAAGCTCATGAACCAAAGGGGTGCAAAGCTTGACCCGGCTTGTGTCCTTTGTGAGGACATGGGTGAGGATATGGAGCATCTATTTTGGAGGTGCTCGTTTGCTAGAGAAGTTTGGGGAAGCCTCCTAGCATGCCTTCACGTCAGCCCCAACATCGCAAGCTCCATTGTGGGGGAAGTAAATCGCATTATCCATGCAAGAGGGGGGCGCATAGAGGCTCTAGAATGAAGGTGAGCGTTCAATGCCATGATCCATGAATCTTGGCAAGAACGAAACCGAAGAATCTTTGAGGGGGAAAAGAAGAAACTGGGGCATGTAGTTGAAGGTATAAAGGATATGCTACGGTGCTTAGGAGGAAAGGTGAAGGACATAGCAAAGAATGAGGAGGAATTCCAGAAATTTGAAGACAAATGGAAAATGGATAGGAAATAGGACAGGAATTTCTTTTTGAAAGATGTAAGCATGCTTGTAATACGTTTTGTAGTAGAGGCTGGTTATGCATAAGGCACAAACCCGCACGCATAGTGCTCAATTTTGTAGGTTGTAAACAATAATTCATCAATAGAATTTAGAGGCTAGGCCTCGCTTTTGCTTTGCAAAAAAAAGAGGGAGAGATGGAGAGAGAGGAGAGGTGGACAGAGGGGGAGAGAGTGAGAAGGGCAAGGAGAGGGAGGTGAGATGGAGAAGTAGAGAGAACAATAGGGAAGGAGAGAGAGAGGGAGAAGGGCAGAGATAGGGAGGGAATGAAACGGAGAAAGGGAGAGAGTGAATTAGAGATAGAAGTAGAGGGAGGAGAGAGAGAAAGAGAAGGAGAGAGGGCGAAAGAGTGAGGGAGTTGTTAAGTGAGCTAGATGGAGAAAGACAAGGAGAAGGAGAGAAGGAAAGAGGGAGGGAGAAGGAGAAGTAGACATAAAAGGTAAGGAGAGCGAGAAAGAGAGAGAAGAACAAGCGACGCAGAAGGAGAGAGATGAGAGAAAGAGAAGGATGGAAAGGAGGAAGAGGGGGAGGGAGAGGAAGGAGAGAGGAGGAGAAGAAGGAGACGAGAAGGAGAAGAAGAGAAAGGACAAGGAGAGGGAAGGGGAGCGACGGAGAGAAGAATAAGGGCACGCCGAGAGAAGGAGAAGGGGAGAGTAGATAAGGAGAGAGAGAGAGAGAGAAAGACAATGGGAGTGAGAGGGGAGGAGAGAGAGGAGACGAAGAGAGGAGAGTTACAGGAGGAGGAGAGAGAAGGAAAAAGGGGAGAAGAAGGAGGAGAGCGAGGGAGTGCGACAGAGTGAGAGAGGAGGGGGGAGATGGACAAGGAGAGAGAAGTAGGGGGAGATGGAGGAGGTAAGGAGATGGAGAGAGGGAGAAGAGCGGAGATGGGAAGGAGAAGGAGAGGGAGCGAGAGAAGCAAGAGGAGAAAGCAAGCGAGGGAGAGAGAGACAGGAAGAAGAGAGAGAGGGAGAAGAAGGAAAAGTGGAAAGAGAAGGAGAGGTATTGAAGTAGAGGAGAAGGAGATAGAGGGAAGGAGATTGATGACGAAGAGTGAAGGATAAGGAGGGAGAAGATAGAAGGGAAGAGAGAATCAGAGAGAGGAGTGAGAAGGAGAGATTGCGGGACAATAAGAGAGTGAAAAACAAGGAGAAGGAGGGGGGAGAGAGAAGGGAGTGTAGGACGAGAGAGAAGGAAATGGGGAAACAAGGAGAGAGGGAGAGATGGAGAGGGAGAGAACTGGAAGGAGAAAGAGAGAGAGGAGAGGTGGACAGAGGGGGGAGAGTGAGAAGGGCAAGTAGAGGGAGGAGATATGGAGAAGTAGAGAGAACGATAGGGAAAGAGAGAGGGGGAGAAGGGGAGAGATAAGGAGGGAGTGAAATGGAGAAGGGGAGAAAGGGAATTAGAGCGACAAGTAGAGGGAGGGGAGAGAAGGAGACTGTGAATGAAGGAAAAGGAGAGAGACACAAAGAGAAAGAGAGAGGGCAAAAGAGTGAGGTAGTCGGTAAGTGAGCTAGATGGAGAAAGACAAGGAGAATGAGGGAGAAAGGGAGAGAACGAGACGAGGGAGAGAGAAGGAGAACGAGAGGACTGAGAGAGAGCGAAGGTGACGAAGAGGAAAAGAAAAGGAAGGAGGAGAGAGAAGGACAAGCGAAGCAGAAGGAGAGAGATGAGAGAAAGAGAAGGAGGGATAGGGGGAGGGAGAAGAAGGAGAGAGGAGAAGAAGAAGGATATTAGAAGGAGAACAAGAGAGAGGACAAGGAGAGAGAAGGAGAAGGGGAGAGAGCGAAGGAGAAAGGGAGAGTAGATAAGGAGAGAGAAAAGGACAATGGGAGTGAGAGGGGAGGAGAGTGAGAAGGAGACGAAGAGAGGAGAGATAGAGGAGGAGGAGGAGAGAAGGAAAGAGGGGAGAAGATGGAGGAGAGCGAGAAGGAGACGAAGAGAGGAGAAATAGAGCAGGAGGAGGAGAGAACGAAAGAGGGGAGAAGATGGAGGAGAATGAGAGAGTGAGAGAGGAGGGGAGAGAGAGATGGACAAGGAGAGAGAAGTAGAGGGAGATGGAGCAGGGAAGGAGGAAGAAGGAGAGGGAGAAGAGGCAGAGATGGGAAGGAGAAGGAGAGCGAGGGAGAGAAACAAGAGGAGAAGGCAAGCAAGGGAGAGAGAGACAGGAAGAAGAAAGAGAAGGGGAATAAGGAAAATGGGAGAAAGAAGGAGAGGTATTGAAGTAGAGGAGAAGGAGAGAGAGGGAAGGAGATTGACGACGAAGGGCGAAGGATAAAGAGGGAGAAAATAGATGGGAAGAGAGAAATAGAGACTGGAGTGAGAAGCAGAGAGCGCGGGACAATAAGAGAGTGAAAAACAAGGAGAATGAGGGGGAGAGAGAAGGAGGGTGTAGGACGAGAGAGTAAGAAATGGGGAAACAATGAGAGATGGAGAGAGCTCGAAGGAAAAGGAGAGAGAGGAAAGGTGGACAGAAGGGGAGAGAGTGAGAAGGGCAAGGAGAGGGAGCACAGATGGACTGAAGGGGAGAGAGTGAGAAGGGCAAGGAGAGGGAGGGAGAAGGAGAGAGATAAGGAGGGAGTGAAACGGAGAAGGGGAGAGAGTGAATTAGAGCGAGAATTAGAGGGAGGAGAGAGAAGGAGACTGTGAATGAAGGAAAAGGAGAGAGAGAAAGAGATGGATAGAGGGAGAAAGTGTGAGGGAGTCGGTAAGTGAGCTATATGGAGAAAGTCATAGAGAAGAAGTGAGAGCAGGAAGAGGGGACTGGAAGGGAAGGAGTGAAGGAAAGAGAATGAGATAAGGAGAAGTAGAGATAAAAGGTAAGGAGAGGGAGAATGAGAGAGAAGGAGAACGAGAGGAATGAGAGAGAGTGAAACTGATGGACAGGAAAAGAAAAGGGAGGAGAGAGAAGGACAAGCGAAGCAGAAGGAGAGAGATGGGAGAGACAGAAGGAGGGAAAGGGAAAAGAAGGAGAGAGGAGAACAAGAAGGAGATGAGAAGGAGAACAAGAGGGAGGACAAGGAGAGAGAAGAACAACGATGGAGAGAAGAATAAAGGCACGCAGAGAGAAAGAGAAGGGGAGAGTAGATAAGGAGAGAGAGAGAAGGACAATGGGAGTGAGGGGGGGGGGACAACGAGAAGGAGATGAAGAGAGCAGAGATAGAGGAGGAGGAGAGAAGGAAATAGGGGAGAAGATGGAGGAGAGTGAGAGAGGAGGGGAGAGAGATGGATAAGGAGAGAGAAGTAGAGGGAGATGGAGGAGGGAAGGAGAGGACGAAGAAAGAAGGAGACGGAGAGAGGGAGAAGAGCGGAGATGAGCCAGGAGATATCGTGGTGGTAATCAAAGACATGGTTGGGTGTCTTTTGGATAAAATCAAGAAGCTTGCGGATAAAGATAGCGAGGAGCAGAATTTTCAGATCACGTGGTGATAGGTTGGGGGACACTCGAACATGATTTTAACTACATAGTTTGAGTGATGCAATACTTGTAGTGTGTGTGGCTGGTTATGCTTGTTGGCATGCCCGCGGTCTTCAAATTTTGTAACCTTGGTTCTTTCATTTAATAAATTTAGAGGCCAAGCCACCCTTTTGCTTTGCCAAAAAAAATAATGAGAGAGATGGAGAGAAGCAAGAGGAGAAGGCAAGCTAGGGAGAGAGAAACAGGAAGAAGAGAGAGAAGGAGAAGGAAAAAGGGAAAGAGAAGGAGAGGTATTGAAGTAGAGGAGAAGGAGAGAGAGCGAAGGAGATTGACGACGAAGAGTGAAGGATAAGGAGGGAGAAGATTGAAGGGAAGAAAGAATCAGAGAGGAGTGAGAAAGAGATAGCGCAGGACAATAAGAGAGTGAGAAGGAGGGGGAGAGAGAAGGAGGGTGTAGGACGAGAGAGAAGGAAATGGGGAAACAAGGAGAGAGGGAGAGATGGAGACAAAGAGATCTAGAAGGAGAAGGAGAGAGGAGAGGTGGACAGAGGGGGAGAGAGTGAGAAGGGTAATGAGAGGGAGGAGAGATGGAGAAGTAGAGGGAACAAAAGGGAAGGAGAGAGAGGCAGAAGGAGGGAGTGAAATGGAGAAGGGGAGAGAGTTAATTAGAGAGAGAAGTAGAGGGAGTAGAGAGAAGGACACTGTGAATGAAGGAAAAAGAGAGATACAGAAAGTGAAGGAGAGAGGGCGAAAGAGTTAGCGAGTCGGTAAGTGGACTAGATGGAGAAAGACAAAGAGAAGGAGAGAGAAGCAATAGGGGACTGGAAGGGAAGAAGTGAAGGAAAGAGGGAGGGAGAAGGAGAAGTAGAGATAAAAGGTAAGGAGAGGGAGAAAGAGAGAGAAGGAGAAGGGGGAGAGAGAAGGAGAACGAGAGGAGTGAGAGAGTTAAGGTGAAAGAGAAGAAGAGAAAAAGGAGGAGGAGTGAGAAGGACAAGCAAAGCAGAAGCAGAGTGATGAGAGAAAGAGAAGGAGGGAGAGGGGGAGGGAGAAGAAGGAGAGAGGAGAAGAAGAAGGAGATGAGAAGGAGAACGACGGAGAGAAGAATAAGGGCACGCAGAGAGAAGGAGAAGGGGAGAGTAGATTAGGAGAGAGAGAAGGACAATGGGAGTGAGAGGGGAGGAGAGCGAGAAGGAAATGAAGAGAAGAGTGATAGAGGAGGAGGAGAGGAGGAAACAGGGGAGAAGATGGAGGATAGAGAGAGTACGACAAAGTGAGAGAGGAGGGGAGCGAGAGATGGACAAGGAGAGAGAAGTAGAGGGAGATGTAGGAGGGAAGGAGAATACGGAGAGAGGGAGAAGAGCGGAGAGGGAGAAGAGCGGAGATGGGAAGGAGAAGGAGAGGGAGAAGGAGAAGCAAGAGGAGATGGAAAGCGAGGGGGAGAGAGACAGGAAGAAGAGAGAGAAGGAGCATGAAAAGGGAAAAGAGAAGGAGAGGTATTGAAGTAGAGGAGAAGGTGAGAGATGGAAGGAGATTGACGACGAAGGGTGAAGGATAAGGAGGGAGAAGATACAAGGGAAGAGAGAATCAGAGAGAGGAGTGAGAAAGAGAGAGCGCGGGACAATAAGAGAGTGAAAAACAACGAGAATGAGGGGAGAGAGAGAAGGAGGGTGTAGGACGAGAGAGAAGGAAATGGGGAAACAATAACAGAGGGTGAGATGCAAAGAGAGAGCTAGAAGGAGAAGAAGATAGAGGAGAGGTGGACAGAGGGGGAGAGAGTGAGAAGGGCATGGAGAGGAAGGAGAGATGGAGAAGTAGAAACAAGAATTGGGAAGGAGAGAGAGGGAGCAGGGGAGAGATAAGGAGGGAGTGAAACGGAGAAGGGGAGAGTTAATTAGAGCGAGAAGTAGAGGGAGGAGAGAGAAGGAGACAGTGGATGAAGGAAAAGGGGAGAGAGAAAGAGAAGGAGAGAGGGAGAAAGAGTGAGGGAGTAGGTAAGTGAGCTAGATGGAGGAAGACAGGGAGAAGGAGAGAGAGAAGGAAGAGGGGACTGGATGGAAAGGAGAGAAGGAAAGTGGGAGAGAGAAGGAGAAGTAGACATAAAAGGTAAGGAGGGGGAGAAAGAGAGAGAAGGAGAAGGGGCAGAGAGAAGGAGAACGAGATGAGTTAGAGAGAGTGAAGGGGACGGAGAGGACAAGAAAAGGGAGGATGAGAGAGAAGGACAAGCGAAGCAGAAGGAGAGTGATGAGAGAAAGAGAAGGAGGGAGAGGGGGAGGGAGAAGAAGGAGAGAGGAGAAGAAGAAGGAGATGAGAAGGTGAACAACATAGAGGACAGGGAGAGAGAAGGAGAGGGAAATGGAGGAGGTAAGGAGGAAGAAAGAGAGAGAAGGAGAGAGACGGAGAGGGAAATGGAGGATGGAAGGGGAAGAAGGAGAGAGGGAGAAGAGCAGATATGGGAAGGAGAAGGAAAGGGAGGGAGAGAAGCAAGATGAGAAGGCAAGCGAGGAAGAGAGACAGGAAGAAGTGAGAGAAGGAGAAGAAGGAAAAGGGGAAAGAGAAGGAGAGGTATTGAAGTAGAGGAGAAGGAGAGAGGGAAGGAGATTGAGGACGAAGAGTGAAGGATAAGGTGGGAGAAGATAGAGGGAAAGAGAGAATCAGAGAGAGGAGTGAGAAGGAGAGAGCGCGGGACAATAAGAGAGTGAAAAACAAGGAGAAGGAGTGGGGAGAGAGAAGGGGAGTGTAGGATGAGAGAGAATGAAATGGGGAAACAAGGAGAGAGGGAGAGACGGAGAGAGAGAGAGATAGAAGGAGAAGGAGAGAGAGGAGAGGTGGACAGAGGGGGAGAGAGTGAGAAGGGCAAGGGGAGGGAGGAGATATGGAGAACTAGAGAGAACAATAGGGAAGGAGAGAGAGGGAGAAGGGGAGAGATAAGGAGGGAGTGAAACGGAGAAGGGGAGAGAGTGAATTAGAGCGAGAAGTAGAGGGAGGGGAGAGAAGGAGACTGTGAATGAAGGAAAAGGAGAAAGACCGAAAGAGAAGGAGAGTGGGCGATATAATGAGGGAGTCGGTAAGTGAGCTAGATGGAGAAACACAAGAAGGACTGAAGGAAAGAGGGAGGGAGAAAGAGAAGTATAGGTAAAAGCTAAGGAGAGAAAGAAAGGGAGAGAAGGAGAACGAGAGGAGTGAGAGAGAGTGAAGTTGACGGAAGGGAAAAGAAAAGGGAGGAGGAGAGAGAAGGACAAGCGAAGTAGAAGGAGAGAGATGAGAGAAAGAGAAGTAGGGAAAGGAGGAAGAGGGGGAGGGAGAAGAAGGAGAGAGGGGAGAAGAAGGAGATGAGAAGGAGAACAAGAGAGAGGACAAGGAGAGGGAAGGAGAATGACAGAGAGAAGAATAAAAGCACGCAGAGAGAAGGAGAAGGGGAGAGTAGATAAGGGGAGAGAGAGAAAGACAATGGGAGTGAGAGGGGAGGAGAGCGAGAAGGAGACGAAGAGAGGAGAGATAGAGGAGGAGGAGAGAGAAGGAAAGAGGGGAGAAGGAGGAGAGCGAGAGAGTATGACCGAGTGAGAGAGGAGGGGAGAGACACATGGACAAGGAGACAGAAGTAGAGGGAGATGGAGGAGGGAAGGAGAAGACGGAGAGAGGGAGAAGAGCGGAGATGGGAAGGAGAAGCGGAGGGAGAAGGAGAAGCAAGAGGAGAAGGCAAGCGAGGGAGAGAGAGACAGGAAGAAGAGAGAGAAGGAGCAGGAAAAGGGGAAAGAGAAGGAGAGGTATCGAAGTAGAGGAGAAGGAGAGAGGGAAGGAGATTGATGACAAAGAGTGAAGGATAAGGAGGGAGAAGATGGAAGGGAAGAGGGAATCAGAGAGAGGAGTGAGAAGGAGAGAGCGCGAGACAATAAGAGAGTGAAAAACAAAGAGAAGGAGGGGGAGAGAGACGAGAGTGTAGGACGAGAGAGAAAGAAATGGGGAAACAAGGAGAGTGGAAGAGATGGAGAGAGAGAGATAGAAGGAGAAGGAGAGAGAGGAGAGGTGGACAGCGGGGGAGAGAGTGAGAAGGGCTTGGAGAGGGAGGAGATATGGTGAAGTAGAGAGAACAATAGGGAAGGAGAGAGAGAGTAGGGGAGAGATAAGGAGGGAGTGAAACAGAGAAGGGGACAGAGTGAATTAAAGCGACAAGTAGAGGGAGGAGAGAGAAGGTGACTGTGAATGAAGGAAAAGGAGAGAGACAGAAAGTGAAGGGGAGAGGGCGAAAGAGTGAGGGAGTCGGTAAGTGAGCTAGATGGAGAAAGGCAAGGAGACGGAGAGAAGGAAAGAGGGAGGGAGAAGGAGTAGTAGAAATAAAAGGTAAGGAGACAGAAGGAGAACGAGAGGAGTGAGAGAGAGTGAAGGTGACGGAGAGGAAAAGCAAAGGGAGGAGGAGAGAGAAGGACAAGCAAAGCAGAAAAAGAGAGATGAGATAAAGAAAAGGAGGGTAGGAGGAATAGGGGGAGGGAGAAGAAGGAGAGAGGAGGAGAAGAAGGAGATGAGAAGGAGAGCAAGAGAGAGGACAAGCAGAGGGAAGGAGAATGACATAGAGAAGAATAAAGGCACGCAGAGAGAAGGAGCAGGGGAGAGTAGATAAGGAGAGAGAGAAGAACAATGGGGGTGAGAGGGGAGGAGAGCGAGAAGGAGATGAAGAGAGGAGAGATAGAGGAGGAGGTGGAGAGAAGGAAAGAGGGGAGAAGAAGGAGGAGAGCGAGAGATTACCATACAGTGAGATAGGAGGGGAGAAAGAGATGGACAAGGAGAGAGAAGTAGAGGGAGATGGAGGACGAAAGGAGGAAGAAGGAGAGAGAAGGAGACAGAGAGAGGGAGAAGAGCGGGGATGTGAAGGACAAGAAGAGGAGAGAGAAGGAGAAGAAGGAAAAAGGGAAAGAGAAGGAGAGGTATTGAAGTAGAGAAGAAGGAGAGAGAGGGAAGGAGATTGACGACGAAGAGTGAAGGATACAGAGGGAGAAGATAGAAGGTAAGAGAGAATGAGAGAGAGGAGTAAGAAGGAGAGAGCGTGGGACAATAAGAGGGTGAAAAACAAGGAGAAGGATGGTGGAGAGAAAAGGAGAGTGTCGGATGAGAGAGAAGGAAATGGGGAATCAAGGAGAGAGGGAGAGATGGAGAGAGAGAGCTAGAAGGAGAAGGAGAGAGAGGAGAGGGGGACAAAGGGGGAGAGAGTGAGAAGGGCAAGGGGAGGGAGGGGAGATGGAGAAGTATAGAGAACAATAGGGAAGGAGAGAGAGTGAGAAGGGCAAGGGGAGAGAGGAGAGATGGAGAGGTATAGAGAACAATAGGGAACGAGAGAGAGGGAGAAGGGGAGAGATAAGGAGGGTGTGGAATGGAGAAGGGGAGAGAGTGAATTAGAGCGAGTAGTAGAGGGAGGAGAGAGAAGGAGACTGTGAATGAAGGAAAAGGAGAAAGACAGAAAGATAAGGAGGGAGGATGAAAGAGTGAGGGAGTCGGTATGTAAGATGGATGTAGAAAGACAAGGAATCAGGAGAGAAGGAAAGAGGGAGGGAGAAGGAGAAGTAGATATAAAAGGTATGGAGAGAGAGAAAGAGGGGGAAGGAGAACGAGAGGAGTGAGAGAGAGTGAAGGTGACGGAGAGGAAAAGAAAAGGGAGGAGGAGAGAGAAGGAGAAGCAAAACATAAGGAGAGATGAGAGAAAGAGAATGAGGGAAAGGAGGAAGAGGGGCAGGGAGAAGAAGGAGAGAGGAGGAGAAGAAGGAGATGAGAAGGAGAACAAGAGAGAGGACAAGGAGAGGGAAGGAGAACGACAGAGAGAAGAATAAGGGCACGCAGAGAGAAGGAGAAGGGGAGAGTGGATAAGGAGAGAGAGAGAAAGACAATGGAAGCGCGAGGGGAGGAGAGCGAGAAGGAGACGAAGAGAGGAGAGATAGAGGAGGAGAGAGAAGGAAAGAGGGGAGAAGGAGGAGCAGAGCGAGAGAGTACGACCGAGTGAGAGAGGAGGCGAGAGAGAGATGGACGAGGATAGAGAAGTAGAGAGAGATGGAGGAGGGAAGGAGGAAGAAGGAGAAAGAGAGAGGGATAAGAGCGGAGATGGGAAAGGGAAGGAGAGTGAGGGAGTGAAGGAGAAGTAGGAAAGTGGGAGAATAGTGAGGGAGAGAAGGAAAGTGGGAAAGTAGGAAAGTGGGTTTTAGCGTCCTTGCGGTCGTTTTCGTGGCGCCTTGCTCTGTGCTCGGTCGCACGAACGCCCAAGGGTGTCTTTTCTTGAGGATGCGTGGAGAGGGCTTGTTTCTAGAGAGAGAAAGTTGCGAAAGTGGGAGATGGGGGAGCCCGAGTGGCCCCCCTTGGGTACTACGATCCTTGGCCGGCCACACCAGGAGAGGGTCTGGTCTAACGCCGGGGACGCGGCCGATCCATCTCCGGCGACCTCGCCGGAAAATGGAGGAAGCTGCGGAACGACACCGAAAGCCCACGACAAGAATGACGATTCTCATGGGTCCTCCAGCCCCGCCTCAAGCGCACTGGTGGGAGAAATCAAAACCGAGGCAAGGAGAAAAGGAGATGCGCCACACCGAGAGGCGGAACGACACCGGAGTTGGTCGGAGCTTTTCCGACGACCTCGGACGGATGAGGACCTAACCACCCTCGCTTTTATTCCTCTGGAGGAGGTTGATGGCGCTAAGGTCGCTGTTTACGTAAGAGAGGACAAGGAAAACGCGAAAGACTATGGGAAGATGCGATTGTGGCCTATTTCATCGGTTTCCGACCACACCCTCCGACTCTAGAGAAACACTTGACGAAGTTGTGGGACATCTCCGGGAAACTAGAGGTGTTCATGAGGCCCGGTGAGGTCTTCATCCTTCGGTTCTCAGAGCCAGAAGATAGGAAGAGGGTGATGGGAGGAGGCCCGTGGTTCGTACGAGGGTCACCGCTTGTCCTTCGCCCATTGTCTTCGAGCGTCGACGTCAAGAAAGATAAGCTCGCTACAATCCCGATATGGGTACGTTTCCCTGGTCTGAGCCTTCGCTTTTGGTCGCCGCGTACGTTGGCTTCTCTAGCGAGTGTTTTGGGTACCACGTTGTACATGGACCAACCCACCGCGACTCGACGATGACTGCCTTATGCCCGGGTATGTGATGCATTGCATACATTGCATCATATGTCTTTCATTTAGATTAATTTTAAATCAATAAATGCTACTAAGGTATGTGTTTAGTCTTATTTACAGAATACAGGGACCTGAATGCAAATTACCCATATCCCGAGCATAAATGCGTGCAAGAGACTCATTCCTGTCATAAAGACGAAGTTCAAGATTATCAGGTTTAAAATGGAAATGCATCCAACCATAAAAACATTCAAGACCTAATTACAAAAAGGACAAGGACTTAAGCACAAAAGTAGACAAGGACTTAATTGCAAAAAGCCAAGGACCTAATTGCAAATTACGAGTAGCTTTTATTATTATGGAGAAAATCTCAAGAAAAATCAATGTGGATCTCCAAATATATAAAGAAATAAAGTCGGATCTCAAAAGAAAGGAAAAGATCAATCCAGACGCGCAAAGGATATTGAAATCATACCATAAACACACAGGAAAAATCCGGATTAAATCGGAGCTAAAAAGGCGGCAAATCCGCCGCACCATATGTACAAAATGCGGCGAATCCGCCGCAAAAAATTAGATCCATTCTCTAAAATATTTACCGGTTGCGTGTTGACGCGTGTACTTTCCTATTTTATACCTAAGTCCCTTGTATCGGCTATAAATAGCCCTGAAACGATGTTGTAGAGGATCTTCTTAATTTTAACCTTAGTTTTTAATTCTTAGTCTTAGTTTTGTATTCTTCTTTTTAGCAATAAAATTCTGTTGGTTTATTTTGTGTTTTTACTTTTCTTTCTTAGTTCCTCTAGGACCCTTTCTCCCTCCCTCCATCTATGAGTTTCTAACTCTTTCCAAAGGGTGGAGGTGACAGATTTAGGGTGAAGAGAAGAAGAATAAAAGTTATTATTTTAATTTCGTGTTAGTATATTTTTGATTACTTGAGTTTATGTTAAATCATTTATCATGTAATGCTTTATAACTAATATGATTTATTATAAGTTTATGAATTCTCTAATCTAAACCCGATATCTAAACCTCCACCCAACGGATTTCACCACCTTTGCTTTATTTTTAATTTGTTTTTGTTGTTCGTGCTTTAGATAATTAAAAGAACCGTGATAGACGGACGCGCGCGTCACGGACGCGCCTTACGTGGATCTGTACAGCTCAGATATTTTTCTTTGAGTCAGCGTCCAGTCAGCGAAATTTCTCTTCGCGCGTTTTGGTCTTTTTAAAAAACGCCGGTTCTTTAAGTTGAACGATTCATTTCCCAATACACAGATAAGACAGTGTGCAGACCCTAGGACATCGTGCAGTCTCATTATTCGTGCAGAGCCCACACTTATCATAATAAAATATTTGTTTTTAAGTTTTACGTTGGATCAACTTAATTTGTCTAGCTTACTTTATGTGTGTGTGCAGTTTACATTATGTGTTTGTCATGTTTACGTTATGTGTATGTCCGGAATAAGTGTATATTGTTGTACGGAATAAGTGTATTTGTTGTCCGGAATAAGTGTATTTGTTGTCCGGTTTAAGAATAAAGTGTGTCCAGAAACGGAACATAAAGTTTGTCCGGAATAAGTTGATTTGTTGTCCGGAATAAGTGTATTTGTTGTCCGGAATAAGTGTATTTGCAGTCCGGAATAAGTGTAGTTGTCCAGAATAAGAAGAAAGTGTGTCCAGAAACGGAACATAAAGTTTGTCCAGAATAAGTGTATTTGCTGTCCGGAATAAGTGTATTTGTTGTCCGGAATAAGTGTATTTGTTGTCCGGTTTAAGAATAAAGTGTGTCCAGAAACGGAACATAAAGTTTGTCCGGAATAAGTTGATTTGCTGTCCGGAATAAGTGTATTTGCAGTCCGGAATAAGTGTAGTTGTCCAGAATAAGAAGAAAGTGTGTCCAGAAACGGGACATAAAGTTTGTACGGAATAAGTGTATTTGTTGTCCGGAATAAGTGTATTTGTTGTCCGGTTTAAGAATAAAGTGTGTCCAGAAACGGAACATAAAGTTTGTCCGGAATAAGTTGATTTGTTGTCCGGAATAAGTGTATTTGTTGTCCGGAATAAGTGTATTTGCAGTCCGGAATAAGTGTATTTGATGTCCGGAATAAGTGTATTTGCAGTCCGGAATAAGTGTAGTTGTCCAGAATAATAAAAAAGTGTGTCCATAAACGGAACAGAAAGTTTGTCCGGAATAAGTGTATTTGCTGTCCCCCGCAGGGGCTGCCGCCCCCTGCCACCCCCGCACAAACTCAACAAACCTCCCACTGTATATTTTACCCCACAAGAATTACGTTTAGGAAAAAAATAGCATCTCAGATTCCCTGTTTATGTAGAACATCGGGAAGTCTTCGCACCGTCCCATTCACGCTGCTTACGTTGTGAAGAATCCTGGGAGTCAGCATCAGACGCTTCTTCGACCTAATATTTTGCTCGAAATGGTGATTTATTCTGGAGAGAAAGAATGAAGAAGAAAGAAAGAAAGTCATCATATTTGTATTTGGGTGGAGAGAGAGAACGTGCTGAGTTGAAACGCATTTAATGTGATTTGAGTGGACATTAGGAAGAAAAAACAAAAAAACATTCATGCTTTGGCCACGTAAGTGCTGACATGGATGTCCACGTAGAGCGCGTCCGTGACGCGCTGCGTTCATAAATCATTTTCCTAATTAAAAAACCAAAAATGTCAAAACCAACTTATTTCTCCCACTTTCTTTCCCCTACTCGAAAATCACGCAAATAACAAATCTCTCCCTCCTTGTTTTCAACCCGTACTTGCCACGTCTTCATTGACGCCGTGCACATGCGGTATAAATTTAATTCTCATCAAGTTTTTGGCGCCGTTGCCGGGGAGGCGACACAGATTTTGTTTTTTGTTGATTTCGATTCTATCCTGTTTATCTTGTGCGCGATCTAACTATTTGGGTTTGCGTTTCAGGAGACTACAGAGTGCACGGCGAAATCCGGGCACAGTTGGAGCAAGAAGGGCGGCGGAATCGCCGCATACCAAGAAGAATCGGCGGCGGAATCGCCGCACATTTGAAGAAAATGGGTTTCATTTTTTCTGAGGTCGTTTCCATCTCTAGGTGGACGCGTAGAGCATCTGGGAATTTTCGAGAGCGGGCGGCGAACCCGTCTGAGCATTGCGGAGCTAACTTTTCTTGCCTTTCTCGTAAAATCTTAATTTTCGAAAGTTCCTTTTCGTAGAACTGCACGCGTTAGGGAAAAATTCCATAATTGGCAATAATTCAACTCTGACCGAAAAATTGGCAAAATTAGAAGGACTTAGTGCATGCATCATATAATGTTTTGTTTGCATTAATCTTGCGAAATTTTTGCAAATTTTTTTATTGTTGAAGAGTGCTGGAGGCAAGGTACGTATCGCATTTTAACGATTGCATTTAAGCATATAATTTAGTTTGCATACAACCTTGCAATTGCCCCCAATTAAAGACCAATGTTTGACTATCTTTGCTAGATTTAAGTTAAACTATCTTAAGGGCAACTCCGTAGGAAAAGATACGGTGGGGATTTCATCACCCTTCCGTGGCCCACAAATCACAATCCTAAAGTGTCACCCAAGCTTTAAAATTAAAATCAATTAGACATTGGCCCCTAAGGACACAGACTCAATTAAGGAGAAGATTGGTTTGACTTGCTATGACCTGAAGCTGATCAAATTTAATTTGGTGTCTATAAAGTGTTTTTGTATTGACGAAAGTCTTCCAAGCGAAGTGGTTGTCTAATTGGCACCGACTCTGTCGGAAGCGCCCCCACTAGCTATACACGGCCTGGCGATGTTGGTTTGATTAGTGAGGGAGGTGAATCAAGCAAATAAATTCGACTCAACCAATTAGGAGTCGTCTAGATTTAAGCGACACTAGGTCTAGGATTGTTTGAACCGTGCTTGTTCAGGAAACTTCTGACCAACCGTCTTATATATCTTTTAGAGTTAAGTTTCCCTTCTCCTCTTAGTCATCTTCTTCTCACCTTATTCTACGTTATAGTCTCCTCCCCTTTACACTCTCTGGTAGCGTTTTTAGGGTCGAGTCGAGCACTTTTTACGAGTTTAGCCTCGTGGTGGTGAGAGTGGTCGACTCTAGAGCTCTTTGTGAAGATGGAAGGTTACATGGGCGACCATCCATATCATTGCTGGGACCGGGACAATTCGTCCTGGTATTCCGGACCCATGCAACCTGGGGTGGCTCAGACTAACACCCCATATGGTTGGGACAATCCTAATTGTGTGGCTGAGCAATCTTCATATTGGGGTAACATGAGAGAGGCACCGACTGCTAGACCACAATCTAGTTATGTCGGATCATATGCTGGTCAACAAACTGAGACATTACAACAAACTTTTGCCTCCTTCATGCGTAGGACAGACAAATGAGTGCACCGGTGGCTCCAGTAGCCGTACCGTGCGACTGTTGTGGGTTGAGTGGTCATGTTATCAGGGAATGTCCTTATGTTCCCCCAGAGCTTGAGTATGAGCATACCTTTTCCCAAAACGCTCAATATGACTATTACGCATCCGCGTACAACCCGAGAGTGATGGATTCGTGGAGAGACAATTCATATCCAAATTCTTATACTTCATTTTCACCTCAGTATCCTCGTCCCGAATACCCAGAATCCCAACACCCCACTCCAAACCATTGGACTTACTCTCACCCCATCAACACCCAACCTAAAAAGTTCCCAAGCTCTGACTTGAACCTCATAGTTGACCGCATACCTGATTCCCTGGAACAAACTCTCCTTACATTCGTGGAAACCACTCAACAGTCCGTAAAAAATATGGTACTGCAATTGAGTCAAATGTCGCAACAATTAAGTAAACGTGAGGAGAGTAACTTTGCTTGTCAACATGAGGATTCATCTTTTGATATCGAACCACCACCACATCCACAAATTCAAAGCACAATCTTTGAAAGCCAAACTCCTAGTCAGTCTGAAGGACTTGGGGTTTCAATTCACGATCACTTAGTGGAGGATTCGATACACTTTGAGAATAAAATTGACCAAATTCATCATGAGTCGGCCCAGGATTGTGCCTTATCTTCTTGCCCCGTGGCCCTTGAGCCACATGATCTTCATGTTGTGCCTCTTAAGGACTCACCTCCGGTGGAGCAAGAGCTCCCTAGCACCCTCAATTTCAAACAACCTGATGAGAATTTGCCTCTCACTATTGTTCCTGATCATCTTGGAAATGATGGAACATCAAACGACTACATTGCTCATGAGGGTATTAGGAGTTCCTTGGAGGATACATTGGGTATGAGACCCATTTTATGTTCGCCTGGTGAGTCGGACTTGCCTGACAAGGCTCTTGACCTCGCTCCGACGCACCAGCCAGTTGGTTGGAGAGTTTGGATTGACGATCATAACTTCAGCACCGCAACGGGAGAAACTCTTCTTCCGTTGCCCCTTATTTCCCAAACTCTCGAGAGGTTCAAGCTCTTTCAGTTTGATCCCTTGAATGAGACGCCTTTGTGTCCAATTTATGAACCTCTCATTTCATCTTGTGCTCTTTGTGAAGGGGGCCACGCATGAATATTCTGGCCCCACGTGGTGTCTTGTTCCCTTTTGATATCTTTTGACAAATGAAGATGGGAATTTATGTTTGTACATAGTTATATTGTTAAAAAAATTAAATAAACGACTCCTTCAGTGAGCATTGTTTGTGTGGGCTCCAACCCTTAAGTATTTGAGCCTCATTTGTTTCCCGTATTTGACTCCCTTCTTTAGCATCTCACAGGTTTTTGAGGGAATTCGGGTTTTGTCCATCAACATAGCCATGAACTTTCCTTTGTACTTCACGTTGGTGAGATCTTTTCCTTTTTCATGCATAAATCCATGTAGTATCTTGCTCACATTCATTGAGGACAATGCATGATTTAGGTGTGGGGGTGTTTATGTATATATCTATCTATATATCTGTTCTTTTATTAAAATAAATTTTTAAAAAAAAATTAAAAAAAATTTAAAAAAAAATTAAAAAAAAAAATTCAATGTTCCATGACATAGCGTAAGATTGAACCACCAAAACCCGAGTACAAATTGCATTGAGTTTTTTGTTCCTTATTATATAGTTCTGCTTGTAGAAACTATGACATAAATCTAAGTTCCAAAGAAATAACCCATTACCCTTTAAGACATGTATGCACTTAAATTGGATGAATCAAATCTTTGAAGTGGTTGATAAAAAGCAGAGGTTGAGGAAAATATACCGGGAAGTGTGGACTTCTAATAGCAATTAAGCCTTGAGGAAAAAAAAGTAAAAAAAGGGAGGAAAGCACATTTTGCAAAATGATTACAAAGCCCAAGCCTTCGAGTCACTGGTCCATAGGGGTATCTTGAAACCTGGTAACTTGAGTCTGCCAGCTCGGGATTATCGACCAAACTCGCTACACGAATGCAAAAAGGGTAAAAGTGTCAGAAAAAGCAAATGTGTTGAATCACGGAAAAAGAAAAGAAAAAATACTTTAAGATACTCAAGGCCCAAAGCTAAAAGAATGATCCATGCCATGGTTGATTCAAATGATACTTCACCACCAGGGTTAGTGGTGTGAATATTGGAGGAATGAAGACCAAGTCAGATTTTTTATGGGTTAGACTTATATAATAAGCATGCAAGAATTCTAAGTAAGATGTATAAGGTTAAGGTGGAGATATTGAGAGCTATTAATGAAATGTTGAATTAAGACTTTGTGGGTGTGTCAACTGAAAACCCTCACGAGACAAAACTCGTCCTCTAAGGAAACTTGGGGGTCTAAAGGCTTGTTGCACATGCTAAGTGCAACCGTGATTCCTACGAAAGTGAGTTAGGATTTTCCTGTTTTCATTTTTCTTATATTTTGTTTTGCTAGGGACTAGCAAAATCTAGGTGTGGGGTATTTGATGCATTGCATACATTGCATCATATGTCTTTCATTTAGATTAATTTTAGATCAATAAATGCTACTAAGGTATGTGTTTAGTCTTATTTATAGAATACAGGGACCTGAATGAAAATTACCCATATCCCGAGCATAAATGCGTGCAAGAGACTCATTCCTGTCATAAAGACCAAGTTCAAGATTATAGGGTTTCAAATGGAAATGCATCCAACCATAAAAACATTCAAGACCTAATTACAAAAAGGACAAGGACTTAAGCACAAAAGTAGACAATGACTTAATTGCAAATTACGAGTAGCTTTTATTATTATGGAAAAAATCTCAAGAAAAATCAATGTGGATCTCCAAATATATAAAGAAATAAAGTCGGATCTCAAAAGAAAGGAAAGGATCGATCCAGACGCGCAAAGGATATTGAAATCATACCATAAACACACAGGAAAAATCCGGATTAAATCGGAGCTAAAAAGGCGGCGAATCCGACGCACCATATGTACAAAATACGGCGAATCCACCGCAAAAAATTAGATCCATGCTCTAAAATATTTACCAGTTGCGTGTTGACGCGTGTACTTTCCTATTTTATACCTAAGTCCCTTGTATCGGCTATAAATAGCCCTGAAACGATGTTGTAGAGGATCTTCTTAATTTTAACCATAGTTTTTAATTCTTAGTCTTAGTTTCGTATTCTTCTTTTTAGCAATAAAATTCTGTTGGTTTATTTTGTGTTTTTACTTTTCTTTCTTAGTTCCTCTAGGACCCTTTCTCCCTCCCTCCATCTATGAGTTTCTAACTCTTTCCAAAGGGTGGAGGTGACAGATTTAGGGTGAAGAGAAGAAGAATAAAAGTTATTATTTTAATTTCGTGTTAGTATATTTTTGATTACTTGAGTTTATGTTAAATCATTTATCATGTAATGCTTTATAACTAATATGATTTATTATAAGTTTCTGAATTCTCTAATCTAAACCCGATATCTAAACCTCCACCCAACGGATTTCACCACCTTTGCTTTATTTTTAATTTGTTTTTGTTGTTCGTGCTTTAGATAATTAAAAAACCAAAAATCTCAAAACCAACTTATTTCTCCCTCTTTCTTTCCCCTACTCGAAAATCACGCAAATAACAAATATCTCTCTCCTTGTGTTCGACCCGTACTTGCCACATCTTCATTGACGCCGTGCACATGCGGTATAAATTTAATTCTAATCAGTATGCATGGAGGTCGACGCCCAGTTCAAATATCCAGGGAAGGTCCGCGTAAGGGGAGATGATGGTGAGCTGGAGGAGGTGCTCGTTGAGTACGACTGGAAGCACAAGTATTGCATGACATGTGGGGTGCTCGGACACGATGAAGGGAAGTGTGGGCGGCCAAAAGTGTCAACTCCAACGGTGCAAGGGAACAACCGGGAATGGATACCGGTCGAATGAAGGAAGCGCTCCGGTACTTGGGAGGGAGCCGGAAATGCGGGAGACGGTGAAGGGAAACGAGACAGCGAAGTCACAGCAAGTGCTAGGGTTTCGTCGTGAAATGGAGAGCAGACGTTGGATGGAGACGGGGGGAAACGGCCCAGGCCAGATGAACGACACGTGGAGGATATCACGTTCGAAGAGGCAACACCGTTGATGCGGATTTAAGCGGGAAGCAACGAAAGCCGTCGGATGGAGATAAGGAGAATAGCGGGGCAGTGCATGGAAAATTGGTTTTATATGCACGTCATTTTCCATGCACTGATAAGTTGAGGGCACCTTCAAGTTTTTGGCGCCGTTGCCGGGGAGGTGCTCTGTCCAGACGTTGGTTTGGACGATTCGAGGGGTTTTTAATTTTTGTTTCCAGTTTTTCTTAGTTTCAGGGAACCATCGGATCAAGGGGAGGCTACTGGAGAAGTTTGAGGACCAGAAGCTCCAAAAGGACCGCCAATCAGCGGTTGGAGACCGCCAATTGGCGGCCTGGTGAGGGGTTCCTGCTTCAAAATTTGTTCTGGTAGTTAGTGCTGTAATTTGTGTTATCTGGGAGCCATATTTTGCATGCTGAGACTTCTCTTTTGCTCCCAGATCATTAATCACCCCCCCATTAATCAACTTCGACCATAAAACTCAAAGCAAAATATTAGACTCCTTGCCATCTAGGTCATGCATCATGTGTAGACCTTGCATGCATTTGTCTTTTCTTTTCTTTACATTCTATTGTTGATTGCTGACGTGAGGTACGTGCACCCAAATCTCTCATTCATGCATGTTTCGATCATGCATTAGTTAGTAAGGTTCATCGGGACAAGAGTGAGAGAGCGTTAGATTGGAGCGATTGATTGCTAGATCTAGGATTAAATCGCTACTAAGGAGGGGTTGTCCCATAAAAGATAAGGTGGGGGATTCATCACCCTTTCCTTGGCCCCAAAAACCACTCTTAATAAAGCCTGAACTAAAAGCAAGTAGACATTTGGCCCTAGGATTGCGGGCGCACTAGGAGAGTAATCTAGTTGAGACCGTGATGACCTGATCGGCGTTGCCTACCTTGTCGATAGTAGGAGGTACTGGATCTCCGGATCTGGTATCACTTGCTGGGCATTGTGGTCCTCGTTGTAGGGAGGTGAGGCGTGTCGAGGCTAGTGACCTCGAAGTTAGGCGTCGTCTAGCCTAAGGATCCATTGCCTTACATTGTTTGAGCCGTGCTTGCTTGTTAGGCTTCTTCCTGATCCCACTACCCACACTAGCTCCAGGAATTCTTCCCTCCTCACCTGAGTCCTCTCCTCATCTATTCTCTACGTATAGTCTCCTCCTCTAGTACACCTTCTGTTGTGTGATGTTTAGAGTCGAGTCGAGCATTTTTATGCGAGGTTGGGCTCGTTCTGGTGAGAGCGCTCGACTCGAGAGAGTGCATATTTCTGAGATGGACGGTCTTGGTGATCGACCATCTCCGCCTCGTGCTCCTTTGGAGCAAGAGGCTGAGTCGTCTCGTGGTGGCGAGGGAGACCGGGTTCCATACATGGAATACATCGGTCCGCTTCCGCCACCACGTAGACCTCCTTCTCCTCCTCCTCTGACTCGAGAGGAAGGGAGATTCGGTCAGGATCGAGTTCTTGGTGCACCACCACCTTTAGCTCGACATGATAGACCGATGACCTTGTGGGAGCGGACCCATCCTGTTCGGGCCGCGCGGCCTTCTTGCATAGTTGTTCTCCCTGCTCGCGGGAACAACTTTGAGCTGAAACCTCAATATGTGAGCATGCTTCCAACCTTTACTGCCAATAAGGAGGATCCGTATATCTTTATACGCGAATTCGAGGAAGTATGCTCCATGTTCAAGCTTCAACAGCTTGACGAGGATTCAGTCCGGTTGAAGATGATTTCTTCGCATTGAAGGATAATGCGAAGAAATGGATGTATAGCCTCCCGGCGAGCTCGATTCGGTCATGGGATGACTTTGTGACCGTCTTTCTGAAGAGATTTTTCCCTCAAAGGAAAACTCAACAGATACGGCACCAGATACATCAAATGTATCATACCGAGACCGAATCGTTTCATGCTTTCTTTGAGAGGTTCAAGGACCTTCTCCAGCAGTGCCCTCATCATGGATTTGAGTTATGGCAGCTATGCCAATTTTTTTATGAGGGCATCAACTACAACACCCGCACATTATTGGAGTCGATGTGTCAGGGTGACTTCCAAATGAAACCCATCGAGGAGGCATGGGATACTTTTGAGTCCATGGCTGAACGTACCTTCGAGTGAGATACCATGAGAGAGCCACCAACCGCCAGGTCTTCTGGTCGAGCTGGATCTTATCAAGTTGACTCATCGATCGCGTCTGAGGCGAAAATGGCTGCTCTTATGCGTAGGATTGAGAGTTTAGAGTTGGACCGAGCTCCTGTAGCTCAGGTCGCTACTCCCGAGTGTGGTAGGTGTGGACTTACGGGCCATGATGACTTGGAATGCGCTTACGCTCCAAGGGATACTGAGCATGCGAATGCAATGTATCAACAGAGGCCCCGTAACGACCCCTACAGTCACTCCTACAATGCGGGATGGCGTAACCATCCTAACTTCTCTTGGGGGCCTAGTGGGGGTCACGGTCAGAGCTCGCACGCTCAACCTCAACCTGCACCTTATCAACCTCCACGCCCATCGGCGACCTACAAACCCCCACATCAAAGGTCTCAGCACCAAAATTACCAACCTGCTCATGCCTCATCGTCAGGTTATTCCAACCAGACTCCACCACCCCAGCGGGTTGACCCTAAGGACCCTTCTTGTGATCCGACCTTTCAAGCGTTGCAAAGTACAGTCAAGGCTTTGGAAATGCAGGTTAGCCAGTTGGCTCATCAACTCCATGAACGCGAGAAAGGTCAGTTCCCGAGTCAACCTGAGGTGAATCCTCGGGGTACCCATTTTCAAGGAAGGACACCTTTACCTCATGCCACCTCTGAGCCAACCCATCATATTAATGTGATTCATACTTTGAGGTCTGGTAAGGAGGTGGATAACCACATTGGGGTACCTTCTTTGTAATCACCATCTTTGAGGGAGCCGGATCCTGAGGCTCCCTCCACAAATACTTCCAGGAAGGAGTCAGATCCTGAGGTTCTTTCTACATTTCCTTCGACAAAGGGGCCGAACCCTGAGGTCCCCTTGTCTCCTCTTGTGTCGAAGGAACCAGATTCTGAGGTCCCTACTCATGTTTCTTTGGACCTGAATTCTGGGGTGCCTTCGCATCCTTATGCCCCAAAGACGCAATTCCCTGAGCGCCTTAAAAAGAAAACCTCTGATCAGCATGACAAGCTGCTTGAGATGTTTAGGCAAGTTAAGGTGAACATCCCTTTGTTGGAGGTGATTCAGCAAATGCCACCTTATGCCAAGGTTCTCAAGGCCTTATGCACCAAGAAGAGAAAAACTCATGTTCCCAAGAAAGCTTTTCTTGCGGCTAACGTGAGTTCTTTGTTGGCACAACCCATGCAAGTCAACTAGAAGGACCCTGGCTGTCCTACTATCTCTTGTGTGATTGGTGAGGTGTCCATACATCGTGCCTTATTGGACCTTGGTGCATCTGTTAATCTTCTGCCATATTCTGTCTACGTCCAACTCGGTCTTGGAGACCTCAAACAAACAAAGACCACTCTTCAATTGCCTGATAGGTCTATGAAGAAACCGAGGGGTGTGGTGGAAGATGTGCTGATCAAAGTGGGAGAGTTCATTTATCCAGTTGACTTCTTTGTCTTGGATACTGAACCTGTGCCAAACCCACTTGGACAAATTCCTGTCATTCTGGGGTGACCATTCCTTGCGACTTCCAATGCATTGATCAATTGTCGCAATGGTCTGATGCGCTTGACTTATGGTAGTCGATGCGCTGATTTTAACATGTTCACCATCGGCAAGAAGCCAGGTGCCTTCAATGACCCTGTTGGGGTCAACCTTATCCAGGGTTTGGATGAGATTGAAGTTGAGGGCACCTTCAAGTACTTTAGAAAATTGTTCGATAAAGCTCCTGAAGGTGGTGAAGATGTTTCACCTGGGCTGGCACAAGAAGGTGCCTTATGTTAGGATCATGTGGCCTCAGTGCCACCTCCTTTTGATCTTGTGGCCCTTGAGCCACATTCTTCTGATCTTGTGGCCATTGAGCCACATTCTTCTGATCTTGTGGCCCTTGAGCCACATCCTTTTGATCACGTGGCCCTTGAGCCACAGCCTTTCGATCATGTGCCTTTTGAGCCACAAGATACCAATTTTACGGCCACTGGGCCACATGATCTTCATTCTGTATCTGCTGAGGACCCCATGTGGGTTAAGAATCAACCACCTGATACCCTTCATCGTGATAGAGGTTCACCTCTCATTCATGCGTCCTATCTTGCTCACTCTCAAGACGCATCAAACGACCACAACGCTTATAAGGCTATCAGGTGGTCAAGCAATTCTGATTTGTATGTCGCGAGCCCATGCATGTGCATTTTTGGCTCTAGTGATGGCGGGTTCCCATTTGATGTCCCTTGACATATGAAAATGGGAGCCCATTTTTTTTTTTTTTTTTAAAAAAAAAAAGTACAATAAAAGACTCCTTCAGTGAGCATCGATTGTTGTGAGCCCCAACCCTTGTGTATTTGGGCTCCATTTCTTTCACATATTTGTATCCTTTCTTTAGCATGTCACAGGTTTTGGGGGAATTCAAGTTTGTGTCCATCAACATGACCTTGAACTTCCTTTGTACTTCATGTTGGTGAGATCTCTCCTTTTTCATGCATAAATCCATGTAGTATCTTGCTCACATTCATTGAGGACAATGCATGAAGTAGGTGTGGGGGGGTGTTTTACGTGTGTACATAGTTGAGTCTTTTTCCTTTGATTTTATTTTTCTTTTGTGTGCATTGTTAGGGTCATGTTAGTGTGCTGCATTTAATATCGATATATCTGCTTGGCATGATCCTTGGGTGACTTGTCTTCTTTTGCTTGCCTAGTGCTTTAAAATTTTCACATTTCTTTCAAAATCTTCATGTGTTTGCAAAAGAAAATGTTTTGTGGGTTTTGCGTGTGTTTAGCATGTGCAAAACCGTTGAGAGGCAAAGTAAAAAGAAAGCTCCCAAAATTGTCTTGAACTTGATGCATTAGGATATCTAGTACTGTGGCTTTAGGATTTATCGAGTCATTAGGATGCACCCCAGTTTTCCCTTGGGGGTGAGTAATCATAGGGTTTCAGTGCTCAAACATTTATTGAAGTCCACCCTGAACCTAGTGAGTCAATAATTCGTGTCTGTTAACTTAAGGAAGTTTGTTGTAGTCAAGGACCCTTTAAATCTTGGTTTGAGACATTAAGTGTAGGGGTTTTGGTTCATGTGTAGATAAGAAATAAGTGAGTAGGTGTTCTCTCTTCTCGCACGGCTCCTATCACTCGAGAAAGTAGGTCTGAGGGGACTTTGTGCCTGGTGCTTTCGAGTCATCTGACTTGGGATGCGCCGACCGAACTCTCGTTACACGGGTGGTAGGGATTGCCCTAAGTGGAGATTTGGGGAAAGGTGTACGTGATAGTGTAAGTCCTCATGGGCAATGATGCACGAAACCTGACCCTGGGAGAATGAAGCTCCAACTAATAAAATAAAAAAATAAAAAATTTGAGAAAAGAAACAAAAAGAAATGAAAAGAAAAAATGCAAATAAGAACCTTAATGGACCTTACACTTTGTATCACTTGAGGATCTTGAGGTTGTCCATGTCTTTTCACTTAATTCCTTATTTAACTTGCACGAATGGTTGATTAGGCTAGGTGTGGACTGATTACCTATATAAAGTCGGCCCGTAGGATTACCACGTCCATTGATCGACAAAATTTTTCCAACGAGTCGAGGTCTAGATTTAATAATGTATCTTGTTCGGATTTTGTGGGTATATCCGCTGAAAACCCTCAGGAGACAACACTCCTCCTCCTTGGCAACAAGGAGGTTTAACGGTTTGTTGCACGTGCTAAGTGCAACCGTGATTCCTACGAAAGTGAGTTAGGATTTCTTGTTTCTCGTTTGCTTTTCTCTTTCTTTGTTTTGCTCGGGACTAGCAAAAACTTAGGCGTGGGGGTATTTGATGGACATCATTTCATGCCTATATTCGTATCTTATATCCATTATCTTACATCTAAGCAATGCTATGTGACGAGTTTTATGTTTGAATTTCAGAAATAAAGAGGTTTGAAGAGAAGAGCCATGAAAGGACCCAAAAGCAAGAAAAAGGACTTAATCGTGAGACCTGGGGACTAAGATGCAAGGGAGAAGGACTTGATCGTAAGACCGAAGGACCTAAGAGCAAAACAGGAAACTCCACACCATCATGGGGAGTATTTTGGCAATTCGATTCAGGTCGGAGCTCCAACAGACAAAGTAGATGCATCCAAGACCCAGAAATACTTCAAGCAAAGCCCACAAAGAAAACCAGACGGATCTAAAGCTTATAGACCGCCAATTGGCGGTCCATATAGCCCAGGATCCGTTTAGTTTTCAGTAGCATGTGTATTAGTGTATGCTTAGTCTATTTTTGGTATTGGTTTAGTCCCACATCGGGGGATTGTCCCGGATTAGCTTTTTCCATGCTTATAAATAGAACTCTTCACCTCCCATTGTATCCATCTCTCTCTTTGGTGGCCTTCTTCCCTACTAAGAGTGAAGCCTTGAAGCAAAACTCTGGTGGAGGAAGGGCTGCTTGTAATTTGAGTGAGTTCATAATAGAAGTTTTTCATTAGCTTGTTAATTCTAGCTTAGTTAATTTCCTTCAATGTGTTTGCTTTGGTGCTTGTCTTGTTTTATGCTTCTTTAATATATCTTGCTTGATTAGTATAGTTTCATTTCAGTATTATGCTTGTTTTTGTTAATATAGTTAGTGTAATGAGTAGTGAGTAGTTCCATCCCCATTTGGGGGGTGGAGAAATATGTGATATAATCATGTAGTGTATTAAGTGTGTGTTATCTTAATACCTTGAGCTTTATATGATTTCCATAACCATCTAATGAGTTTTCACTCTTATCTTTGATATGCTAATGCTCTTGAATGAAGCTTAGCTTATGCTTTGATTAGTGGACCTATTTTATGGGGAATGATAAGGTTAGGATATGGATGTAATTAATATTGGAAACACAAATTGTAGTGTATGAACTCTTGTTGCCTTGACCTTGCTTAATGTCTTGTATGTTTTAATGATAATGTGTATCTTAATTCATGTGGAGGCATAGTAGGGTCTAGTCTTTATACATGAGTTCATTTAGCTTCATTCCAATTATTGTCTTGTATGTTTTAATGATGTAGTCTTATCTTAATTCATGCAGAGGCAAAGTTGGATGTAGTTTTATGATTTCATGCACTACATATTGTGAGGAGCTTAATGAACACACACACACTCTTTTATGTTCACATTATTTCTCTACCCCCTTTGGGGTTTAGTTTTATCGCTCCTTCTCCATTTCATTTCGCATTGTAGTATAGTTTAGTGTAACCAATCTTTCTCTCCTTCTTTAACCTCTCGCCTTCGAACAAACCAATTGTCGACACACCTCCCAGTGGACGACCCATATTTGCCACCGCTTCAACGTGGCCGTGCACTTGGGGTTAATATAAAACGATCAATAAAGTTTTTGGCGCCGTTCCCGGGGAGGTATCAGTGCATGGAAAATGACGTGGGCTCTCCGAAGAATAGTGGGGCAGAATTTAGACCGTTGGATGCTGTGGAAAGTGAGGGCCTTAGTGTGCGTCCGTTGGATGCCCGTGCCAAAATCGATGGAGACAAGGGGACATGCGTCTCTGAAAGGCAGACTGCAGACCAACCAAATCGTGAGTTGGAGGGAGACACGACCATCGTACCTGGGGATTGGGCAGTATCAGAGAAGACTGTTGGACGAAAGACGTGTGGAAAGGTGGTGCAAGGGAGTTGTTGGATGCAAGGCGAGCCGTTGGATGAGGATATTGATGATCCCCAACCGTTGGATGGGTGTACGTGGGTGGAAGTATCCCAAACAGTGGGCTTGCATGTGAGTGGGGTGATGATGTCACACCGCACTAAGGAGTGTGTGGGCGGGAACGAGCCCAGACCGATCGATGAGGAGAAAGTTTTCTCTCTGCCGTTGGATGGAGCACGAGGCGTGCACATGGAGGCACCCTTGGGACCTTGCGAGCTGATGACGTCACATCGCACTAATGCTGGTTTGGGCGGGATGCAGCAACGACCGTTGGATGGAGAGCGAGGATTTTCTCCGCCGTTGGATGACGCACTACATGTGGCTACGGAAGAACGTTCGGGAGGAGGTGGGGTGCTGATGTCACACTGAACAAATGGGCTTTCGTCGGCCCAGGAGAAGCAGTACGCAGCAACAAGAGTTGAGAGGGATGGGTATGGGCCTACGCGGGCTGAGAGGTGCGACAGGCTAGACCAGACGCCACTGACCATCCCGGGCGGGACAAGAGCTTTGGGGGAAACGCGGGCTATAAGGCTGAGATCCCCACCCCCCGCGGTTGACCTAGACACGTTATCCCCCCAAATAGGGTTTGAAGCTGTTCGTGAGGCTCTACGGCAATAGAAGACAAAGGAAGGGGACCCGAGTAGCGTGGACCTTGAGCTAAATGATATAGACGAGGCAGCACTATTTGGCTTGGACCTTGCAGAGTACAAGCGATTGAAGGATCAATACGCAAACATGGACACCGACTACGAGGACCCTGAGGACCCTTGGAGCTATGGATCGAGATCACAAGTTGTGAGGGGCTACTTCACCAAAAACGAAAGCAGGACAACGTCAAATAAGAAATTGAAACGGAAAAAGGGAGAAAAATGAGCAATGCATAGTCACTATGTGTGGGTAGGACATAGGACCCGATGTTAGACTAGCGTATGTCGATGTAATTTTTTCTTAAAATCTTGTGTTTACGAATTGCTCGCCCATGAGCAGTTCCTAGTACCTCATTGTATGCTCTTTTTGCATGTACGTTTATTGAGGCATCAATAAATATTAGCGGGCTCTGCCGAGACCGCCTTTTTATTTTGAATAAAAAAAAGGGAGAGAAGTAAGAGGAGAAGGCAAGCGAGGGAGAGAGAGAGACATGACGAAGAGAGAGAAGGACAAGAAGGAAAATGGGAAAGTGAAGGAGAGATATTGAAGTAGAGAAGAAGGAGAGAGAGGGAAGGAGATTGACGATGAATAGTGAAGGATAAGGAGGGAGAAGATGGAAGGGAAGAGAGAATCAGAGAGAGGACTGAGAAAGAGAGAGCGCGGGACAATAAGAGAGTGAAAATTAAAGGAGAAGGACGGGGAGAGAGAAGGAGAGTGTAGGACGAGAGAGAACGAAATGGGGAAACAAGGAGAGAGGGAGAGATGGAGAGAGAGATTGCTAGAAGGAGAAGGAGAGAGAGGAGAGGAGGACAAAGGGGGAGAGGGTGAGAAGGGCAAGGAGAGGGAGGAGAGATGGAGAAGTAAAGGGAACAATAGGGAAGGAGAGAGAGGTAGAAGGGGAGAGATAAGGAGGGAGTGAAACGGAGAAGGGGAGAGAGTGAATTAGAGAGAGAAGTAGAGGGAGAAGAGAGATGGAGACTGTGAATGAAGGAAAAGGAGAGAGACAGAAAGAGAAGGAGAGAGGGCGAAAGAACGAGGGAGTCGGTAAGTGAGCTAGATGGAGAAAGACAATGAGATGGAGGGAAGGAAAGTGGGAGGGAGAAGTAGTGGTAAAAGGTAAGGAGAGAGAGAAAGAGAGAGAAGGAGAAGGCGAGTAGTGAGAGAGAGTGAAGGTGACAGTGAGGAAAAGAAAAGGGAGGAGAGATGGACAAGCGAAGCAGAAGGAGAGAGATGAGAGAAAGATAAGGAGGGAAAGGAGGAAGAGGGGGAGGGAGAAGAAGGAGAGTGGAGGAGAAGGAGAACAAGAGAGAGGACAAGGAGAGGGAAGGAGAACGACAGAGAAAAGAATAAGGCCACACAGAGAGAAGGAGAAGGGGAGAGTAGATAAGGAGAGAGAGAAAGACAATGGGAGTGAGAGGGGAGAAGAGCGAGAAGGAGATGAAGAGAGGAGAGATAGAGGGGGAGAGAGAAGGAAAGAGGGGAGAAGAAGGAGGAGAGCGAGAGAGTACGACAGAGTGAGAGAGGAGGGGAGAGAGATGGACAAGGAGAGAGAAGTAGAGGGAGATGGAGGATGGAAGGAGGAAGAAGGAGAGAGAAGGACACGGAGAGAGGGAGAATATCGAAGATGGGAAGGAGAAGGAGAGGGAGGGAGAGACGCAAGAGGAGAAGGTAAGCGAGGGAGAGAGAGACAGGAAGAAGAGAGAAGGAGAAGAAGGAAAAGGGGAAAGAGAAGGAGAGGTATTGAAGTAGAGGAGAAGGAGAGAGAGGGAAAGTGATTGACGACGAAGAGTGAAGGATAAGGAGGGAGAAGATAGAAGGGAAGAGAATATCAGAGAGAGGAGTGAGAAGGAGAGAACGTGGGACGATAAGAGAGAGAAAAACAAGGAGAAGGAATGGGGAGAGAGAAGGAAATGGGGAAGCAAGGAGAGAGGGAGAGAGGAAGTGGTGGAGAGTGAGCTAGAAGGAGAAGGAGTGAGAAGAGAGGTGGACAGAGGGGGAGAGAGTGAGAAGGGCAAGGAGAGGGAGGAGAGATGGAGAAGTAGAGAGAACAATTGGGAAGGAGAGAGGTTGAGAAGGGGAGAGATAAGGAGGGAGTGAAATTGAGAAGGGGAGAGAGTGAATTAGAGTGAGAAGTATAGAGAGGAGAGAGAAGGAGACTGTGAATGAATGAGAGATAGAGAAAGAAAGAGTGAGGGAGTCGGTAAGTGAGCTAGATGGAGAAAGGCAAGGAGAAGAAGAGAGAGAAGGAGGAGGGATCTGGAAGGGAAGGACAGAAGTAAAGAGGGAGGGAGAAGGATAAGGAGAAGTAGAGATAAAAGGTAAGGAGAGAGAGAAACGGAGAGAAGGAGAATGGGGCGAGGGAAGGATAACGAGAGGAGTGAGAGAGAGTGAAGGTGAAGGAGAGGAAAAGTAAAGGGAGGAGGAGAGAGAAGGACAAGCAAAACAGAAAGCGAGAGATGAGAGAAAGAGGAGGAAGAGGAGGAAGAGGGGGAGGGAGAAGAATGAGAGAGGGAGAACGACGGAGAGAAGAATAAGGGCACGCAGAGAGAAGGAGAGGGGAGAGTAGATAAGGAGAGAGACAGAAGGGGATTGACGACGAAGAGTGAAGGATAAGAGATAAGGAGAAAATAGAAGGGAAGAGAGATTCAGAGAGAGGAGTGAGAAGGAGAGAGTGCGGGACAAGAAGAGATTGAAAAACAAGGAGAATGAGGGGGGGAGAGAGAAGGAAATGGGGAAACAAGGAGAGATAGAAAGAGAGGAGAGGTGGACAGAGGGGGAAAGAGTGAGAAGGGCAAGGAGAGGGAGGAGAGATGGAAAAGTAGAGAGAGCAATAAGGCAGGAGAGAGGGGGAGAAGGGGAGAGATAAGGAGGGAGTGAAACAGAGAAAGGAGAGAGTGAATTAGAGCGAGAAGTAGAGAAAGGAGAGAGAAGGAGAATGTGAATGTAGGAAAAGGAGAGAGAGAGAGAGAAAGAGAAGGAGAGAGGGAAAAGAGTGAGGGAGTCGATAAGTGAGCTACATGGAGAAAGACAAGGAGAAGGAGAGAGCGAAGGAAGAGGGGACTGGAAGGGAAGGAGAAAAGTAAAGAGGGAGGGAGAAGGAGAAGTAGAGATAAAAGGTAAGGAGAGAGAGAAACAGAGAGAAGGAGAAGGGGGAGAGAGAAGGAGAACGACAGAGAGTGAGAGAGAGTGAAGGTGACGGAGAGGAAAAGAAAAGGGAGGAGGAGAGAGATGGACAAGTGAAGCAGAAGGAGAGAGATGAGAGAAAGAGAAGGAGGGCGAGGAGGAAGGGGGGGAGAAGAAGGAGAGAGGATGAGAAGAAGAAGGAGATGAGAAGGAGAACAAGAGAGACGACAAGGAGAGAGAAGTAGAACGACGGAGAGAAGAATAAGGGCACGCAGAGAGAAGGACAAGGGCAGAGTAGATAAGGAGAGAGAGAGAAGGACAATGGGAGTGAGAGGGGAGGAGAGCGCGAAGGAGACGAAGAGAGGAGAGATAGAGGAGGAGGAGGAGAGGGAAAGAAAGAGGGGACAAGAAGGAGGAGAGCGAGAGAGTACGACAGAGTGATAGAGTAGGGGAGAGAGATGCAAAAGGAGAGAGAAGTAGAGGGAGATTGAGGAGGGAAGGAAAGAGAAAGAGTGAGAAGGAGACAGAGAGAGGGAGAAGAGCGGAGATGGCAAGGAGAAGGAGAGAGAGGGAGAGAAGCAAGAGCAGAAGGCAAGCGAGGGAGAGAGAGACATGAAGAAGAGAAAGAAGGAGAAGGAAAAGGGGAAAGGGACTTTTTTGTAAGAGACATGTAAGAGAGATAGATGCCACGAGTGGCGTGACTAGTGTTGGGCCGGGTTTTGCATGTTGCATACCCCGCGAACTTAAACTTAACTTTTTGTAGGGTGTAAAAATTTACATACTCAATAGAATTTAGAGGCCAAGCCTCCCTTTTGCTCTGCAAGAAAAAGGGGAAAGGGAAGGTGAGATATTGAAGTAGAGGAGAAGGAGAGAGAGGGAACGAGATTGAAGACGAATGATAAGGATAGAGAAGATCGAAGGGAAGAGAGAATCAGAGAGAGGTGTGAGAAGGAGATAGAGCGGGACAATAAGAAAGTGAAAAACAAGGAGAATGAGGGGGGAGAGAGAAGGGGAGTGTAGGACGAGAGAGAAGGAAATGGGGAAACAAGGAGAGAGTGAGAGAGAGAGCTAGAAGGAGAAGGAGAGAGAGGAGAGGGGGACAGAGGGGGAGAGAGTGAGAAGGGCAAGAAGAGGGAGGAGAGATGGACAAGTAAAGAGAACAATAGGGAAGAAGAGAGAGGGAGAAGGGGAGAGATAAGGAGTGAGTGAAACGGAGAAAGGGAGAGAGTGAATTAGAGGGAGAAGTAGAAGGAGGGAGAGATGAGAGAAAGAGAAGGAGGGAGAGTAGGAAGAGGGGGAGGGAGAAGAAGGAGAGAGGAGAAGAAGAAGGAGATGAGAAGGAGAACAAGAGAGACGACAAGGAGAGAGAAGGAGAACGACGGAGAGAAGAATATGGGCATGCATAGAAAATGAGAAGGGGAGAGTAGATAAGGAGACAGAGAGTAGGACAATGGGAGTGAGAGGGGAGGAGAGCGAGAAAGAGACGAAGAGAGGAGAGATAGAGGAAAGATAAGGAAAGAGGGGAGAAGAAGGAGGAGAGCGAGAGAGTATGACAGAGTGACAGAGGAGGGGGAGAGAGATGGACAAAGAGAGAGAAGTAAAGGGAGATGGAGGAGGGAAGGAGGAAGAAAGAGAGAGAAGGAGACAGAGAGAGGGAGAAGCGGAGATGGGAAGGAGAAGGAGAGAGATGGAGAGAAGCAAGAGATGAAGGCAAACGAGGGAAAGAGAGACAGGAAGAAGAGAGAGAAGGAGAAGGAAAATGGGAAAGAGAAGGAGAGGTATTGAAGTAGAGGAGAAGGAGATTGATGATGAAAAGTTAAGGATAAGGAGGGAGAAGATAGAAGGGAAGAGAGAATCAGAGAGAGGGGTGAGAAGGAGAGAGTGCGTGACAATAAGAGAGTGAAAAACAAGGAGAAGGAGGGGGGAGAGAGAAGGAGAGTGTAGGAGGAGAGAGAAGGAAATTGGGAAACAATGAGAGAGGGAGAGATGGAGAGAGAGCTAGAAGGAGAAGGAGAGAGAGGAGAGGTGGACAGAGGGGGAGAGAATGAGAAGGGCAAGGAGAGGGAGGAGAGATGGAGAAGTAGAGAGAACAATAGGGAAGGAGAGAGAGGGAGAAGGGGAGAGATAAGGAGGGAGAAGGGGGAGATAAGGAGGGAGTGAAACGGAGAAGGGGAGAGAGTGAATTAGAGCGAGAAGTAGAGAGAGGAGAGAGATGGAGACTGTGAAGGAAGGAAATGGAGTGAGAGAAAGAGAAGGAGAGAGGGAGAGGGAGAAAGAGTGAGCGAGTCAGTAAGGGAGCTAAATGGAGAAAGATAAGGAGAAGGGGAGAGAGAAGGAAGAGGGGACTGGACAGGAAGGAGAGAAGGAAAGAGGGAGGGAGAAGGAGAAGTAGAGATAAAAGGTAAGGAGAGAGAAACAGAGAGAAGGAGAAGGGGGAGAGAGAAGGAGAACGATAGGAGAGAGAAAAGTTATGAGAGGAGAGAGACGGAGAAGGGGGAGAGAGTGGAGAACGAGAGAAAAGTTATGAGAGGAGAGAGAAGCTCTGGGTGTGTGCATGGGACGCCTAGGGTTGCGTAGGATTTCCACCTTCGTTTCTTCACCAAAACTCGATTTTCTCACCGAAATGGATCCTACATCTAGCTCTACACGATTGCAACTACAAGATGTAGATAGTGGCACCATAGCGGATCTCCATCACGCACAAAAGAAAGCTTTATCCTCGGGTTTGGAGGTTGAAGCTCCCACACCACCTCTTGGGAGTGTGGGACCCTCAAATTTGTTCCACCGGTCATCAAGGGACGGGAGAAGGTAGCCGTGTGTTCAAAGCAAGAAGTGTTTGACGCGTTGAAGAGATGGGACAACGTTTTGGTAGGCTACTTCATCCCCTTCAAGTCTCATTTGCCGACGTTGGAGAAGCACCTCCACAAGTTGTTGGGCTTAGTTGGAGGCATGGAAATCATTAGAAGAAGCCAAGGTTTGTATGTTATTTCGTTTTACACATGGTGAAGATAGAAAGAAAGTCATTCAAGGAGGACCTTGGTTCATTAGAGGGGCACCACTTGTGGTTCAAGAATGGGCACCGGAGATGACGTTGAAGAAGGCAAACATCACGACGGTCCCCATTTGGGTTCGCTGGCCGGAGCTTGACCTCCGATTTTGGTCACCTAGCACATTGACCAACATAGCAAGCGTGCTTAGAAGGCCTCTACATGGATGAACACACGGCTTTCGGGCGTAGGTTGGCATTTGCAAGAGTTTGCATTGAGGTGAGCCACGAGTTCTCTTATCTGAGTTGGGTGGAGGTGCAAGTGGAGGAAGGCGAGATGCATAGAGTGAACGTGGAATATAAGTGGTGACACGGGTATTGCATTGGTTGTCTTGACTTTGGGCACGATGGGGAGAGATGCCCGAAGAAGAGAGTGGTTGCAAATGTCCATGAAGCTCCACAAAGGAAGGGCGAGAAATGGGTGGTGGTAGGTCAACTGAAGGGCGGGAAAAACCTTGAGAAGGATGGGGGTGAGGTGAAAACGAAGGAAGGGCATGGAAGGGAGATAAAGGAGGGAGATTTGGATGAAGTGAAGGCAAAGGAGGTGGCCGCGGATGAGGGTGGTGATGGAAGGGTAGGTGGAAGGGATGATGATGTGGACCCTACGGAGGGTGATGTGGTTACATCAGCAATTGGTAGGTGACACATAGGAGCTCATGTGAGAGGGAAAAAGAGGAGGGAAAAATTAGAGGACCACAAGAAAATGCTTTGTGCTCCACTCTAGAGGGAGCAAGTGAGAGAAGGACACGTGGCATGGAAGAGGATAAGAATGGAGACAAAAAGAGAGTGACCTTTAGTGAGATAACAACCATAAAAGAGGAGGCCAACGAGAGGGTGCCATGTGGACGTCAAGAAAAGCAAAAAGAGAAGCAAAACAAAGGTGGGTGCTCTACTTTTGGAAGAACCAATGAGGTGGGAGTTGAGTGCACCATGTTTGAATGGGCAAATGAGGGGAGGGCAAGTGAGTCTTGTGAACAGATAGAGGGGGATCATGTTTGCTTTTGTGGGGACCACCCAAAAGAAGAAATGTGGGGGAGGAAGTCACGTGAACTACTAGACAAAGACGGGTCACTCATGAGGGAAACCTTGCATGGGCATTTCGTGCATCGAAAGTCAAAGGAAATAGGAGAGAACCATGAGGCACGAAATAAGGGAGCCATGATGGAGTCCTTGGAAGTAAACAGTGTTGGGGATGGGTTAAGTGGATTAGCTTCCTTGATACATGATGAAGAAGGTTGGGCAACACCTAGGAGTGCGGCAAGGGAGAAGGAGAAAGTGAGGGCGAGCTCGTGGATAAAGCCAAATGGAAGCATGTTTCATGTGTTAGGTAAGTTCGAGAAGGAGAGCGAGATTGGAGGATGGGATGGGAAAACAAGAAGGAACACATGATATGGAGACAACGTCGACCATAGCAATTTAAATGCGAGGCTGCTCCCCACCACCTCTGGTGGTTTTGGCATCAATTTCACCACAACCCGAAGAATTTAAGGCAGTTCATGTAAAAGGATTGAGACAACAAAAGCACATGTGTGGAGGGAAGGGGTGTACGCCCACACCTTAAACTCATGAATATCCTAGAGTGGAATGTGCGCGGAGCAATTGGACACGGCCGTGCACTTATGATAAGGGGTCGAATAAAGGAGGAGAAGCCGGATATAGTGTGCCTTGTGGAACACAAAGTAAAGTTGAAGAAGCTTGCAAGATTCAAGCGTGCAATTTGGCCCTATGAGTGGGTTGGAAATAGTATGATTGTGGACTCCGAAAGAATTCTAGTGCTTTGGAATGATCGAGTGGTCGCCCTTGACACCAAATTTGAATCCACCCAAATGCTTCATTTCGAGGGGTACATGAGGAAGGACGGGATTAAGTTTGCACTCACGGCTATAGATGGAGAAAATGGGCATGTGGATAGAAGAAGCCTATGGCAAGACCTTACATCCGTGAAACCAAGTGCTTTGATACTTTGGGTAGTGGGAGCAGATTTAAATTGCATTCGTATGGCGAGCGAGAAGATGGGAGGAGGGGAGGTAAACAAGGCTGCAATCAAGGACTTCAACGAGTGTGTGGATGCCCTTCAACTCCTTGAGATGCCATTTTCAGGTGGGGAATTCACTTGGTCCAATTCCTCTGAAGGAACCGCTCATATTGAAACAAAAATTGACCGCATCTTGATGAATAATGCGTGGCTAGAGAGTTTCCCGACGCTTGAGTGGGGGAGAAGGACTTGAGTGACCATGCGACGCTTACCATGAAAACGGAAGGGAAAACGGACAGGAGACCGAAACTGTTTCGGTTTGAAAACCATTGGACAGAACATGAAGATTTTGTTGGGGTTGTGGAAGGCACGTCGGAAACACTAGTAGATGGCACAACTATGTTTCGAGTGGTGGGAAAATTAAATGAAGTGAAGAAGGCGCTAAAGAGATGGAATGGGCTCTAATTTGGAAATATTGTTAACAAGGTGGGATTAGCTAGAGACACCCTTGCGGATATTAGGAGGAGGAGAAGTGTGGAGCCGGATGATGGGATTATAGGAAGAGAGGAGGGGACAGAAAAAGAGGAGCTAAACCGTGTTCTTGCGTGTGAGGAATCCATAATTCGTCAAAAATCGAAAGTCAAGTGGTTAAAAGAGGGGGACCGAAACACCCGGTTTTTCCATGCGCAACATAGAGTGAGGAGAGCCACCAACCAAGAAAGGAGTGTGTGTGAGGGAGAGCATACTTTCGAGGAGGAAGGCGAGATTCGTGATGCGTTTCGACGCTTTTTTTCTAATTTGTTTGCTAATGATTTTCAGGTTTTTTCCATTAAGCCATCGATTGATTTACCCCCAAATCGATCCGTCGGATGGGGAACGTTTAGTGCACAAATTAAACATGAAGGGACTTGAAGAATACTTCACACCATCATGGGGAGTATTTTGGCAATTCTATTCGGGTCGGAGTTCCAACAAGCAAAGTAGATGCATCAAATACAAACAAAGCCTTCCAGAAAAGCCCCCAAGAAAATCCAGAGCGATACGAACATTGTAGACCGCTAATTAGCGGTCCAAGACCGCTACTTGACGGTCACTTTTGGTCCAGATCCTCTAAGATTTATGTGGAGCGTGTATTAGTGTGTATTTAGTCTACTGCTGGTATTTCTTTTAGTCCCATACCGGGGGATTGTCCTGGATTACCTTTTTCTATGGCTAAAAATAGAACTATTCACCTTCTATTTTATTCACCCATTGCTTGGTGTCATTCTCTCTACTTGGAGTAAGCCTTGGAGCAAAATCTCAAAGTGGAGAAGAATGCTACCTTCAATGTGAGTCATCTAATAAAATAATTTTTCCATTGTTTTGTTCTTATGTTGTTTCTTTATGTATGCTTAGCTTAGTCTTCTTTCTTTGATTGTCTGCTTAAGTAGTTAGAATGTTTCCTTTCTTCTTTAGTTTAATTGTTAGAATAATGTATAGTGAGTAGATCCATCCCCCTTTCGGGTGGAGATGATGTTCATACATGCATTAAAGAATTGATATGAATGCTTTATATTTTGATTGTGTTGATAAATGTGAATGTATGCTTGCTTGTTAGAGTAGAATACTACACTTGATGGGTTGTGCCACACATCTTAGAGACCTCCCATGCTGGTCTAGGTTCTGAAATAACCAGCTTGTGTATATGAATGTTAATCAACTAGGTTAGTGAATGGATTGATAGGTTTTGTCATAACCTTTAGACACTTCCTATGCATGAAAACACTACCTACATTTGTGCCTATAGAATGCATTCTTCACTATCTTTTGACATGTGTGCACACACTCCACCCCTAGGGGTCTTTCTCTTCTTGATTCCAGCTTAGTTTTACATTCTTTTAGTTTTGATTCGAAGTAATCTTTAGTTGCTTTACTTTGCATTTTTCTTCTTAGTAGTTTAGATTAGCATAGAGAAACTCTTATCCCATTTTGTTGCCACTTGATTTCTGAAAAACCAGAGAGTTCTCTCCTCCCCGTGGATCGACCCGTATTATAAATGATTAAACAAGTTTTTGGCACCGTTGCCGGGGAGGTGTCAGTCCAGACTCTGGTTTGGACGATTCGAGTGGATTTAATTTGTGTTTTGTAGTTTTCTTTGTTCCAGGAGACTCTGAGGACAAAGGGAAAGAACCAGGAGAAATTTGAAGCCAAACAGAGCAGTATAGACCGCTAACTTGCGGTCTGGTGAGCTCTGTTTCCTTTCTTTTTTCTTTGTCTTGTGGTATTATTGGCTATAGTGATCTGAGACTCGATTTGGCATGTTTTGACTTATAGTTTGTTCCCAGATCAATAATCAATCTCCCTTTAAGCAACTTGGACCTTAAAACCCAAGCAAAATATTAGGCATTCCTACTTGTTTTGGTCATGCATCATGTATTCGACTTAGGTACGTAGATTATCTAATCTTTTAGCTTTACTTTCAGTTGCTGAGTGTTGGCATGAGGTACGCATTTCCTTCTCTCATTCATGCATTTCGTATGAACATGCATTAGTTAGTAGGAAGTGCATTGCAACAAGTGTGAGTTGAGCATTTGTTTGGAGAGTTGATTGTTAGATTAGGACTCCAAAACGCTACTAAGGAGGGGCTGTCCCATATAAGATAAGGTGGGGGATTTCACCAGCTTTTCCTTCACCCCAAAAACCACACTAATCAAGAGCCTAATTTTAAAATCAAGTAGACATTGGCCCTAAGGATTTCGAGCGCATTAGGAGAGTGATTCGGTCCCGACCGTCATGACCTGATCGGCGTTGCCCACTTTGTCGATAGTAGGAGAGACAAGATCTCCAGATCTGGACTCACTTGATGGGCTTTGTGGTCCTCGTCGTAGGGAAGTGAGGCGTGTAGAGGCCGTGTGACCTCGATGTTAGGCGTCATCTAGTTGTAAGGACCTATAGCGACCTTAGGACTGTTTGAGCCTTGTTTGCTTGTGTGCTTCTACCACCCCCACCCGCCGTAGCATAAGGACTTCTTCCCTTCGCTCCTGAGTCATTCTTTCTTTTTTGTGTCCCCCGTCTTCTCCTCTACGCACATTCTTTGTTAAAAAAAAGTTTTGTTTTGTGTGTGTGCACCTGTGTGCATGCTTTCGTGGGCACGAGACGAGGCACGTTGTCAACCCTGCTTCGGTAGTCGATTTCTCGATGCCTCCCTTCTCTCGTGTTGCACATAGTCTGGGTTCAATGGCTGCTCATTTCCGTGAGGAGGAGCAGTTGCTGGACCCACATGTTCCACCTATGCTTCCTGTTGTGGCTCCCATACCTCTACGTGATCGATGCTACCCGAGCTGTACCGCTCTACCCTCATGCATTGTATTGCCAGAGGTTAAGCCTCTGTTTATTTCCATGCTCCCTCACTTCACTGGGAAAGGAGACCCCTATATCTTTCTAAGGGAATTTGACGATGTCTGTGCTATGTTCAAGCTGCAACAACTTAGCACAGCCTCCATCCATCTTAGGCTAGTCCATTTTGCACTAAAGGATGATGCCAAGAAGTGGTTGTACAGCAACCAGGCGAATGCCCTTAGGACTTGGGATGAATTTCAATCCGCATTTCTCAAAAAGTATTTTCCAAATCATCGGACTCAAAAATTGAGGAACGAAATCAATTCGTTCTATCAACTTGAGACCAAAACATTTCATGCATATTTAGAGAGATTCAAGGAGCTACTATCTTCATGCCCTCACCATGGCATCGAGTTGTGGCGCCTTTGTCAGATTGTCTACGAGGGTCTTCACATCCCGTCCCGAACGCTCCTTGAGTCCATGTGTCAAGGAGAGTTCTTAGGAAAGGATGAAAGGGAGGCATGGGCTTTCCTAGAAGACCTCGCTGAGAAAACCATGCAATGGGAGAGTGTAAGGGAACCACCTGCATCATCCAGCATAGGAGCGAGGATCGCGAATGCAAACTCGACCAGATCGGGTCCCGCATTTGCTGTCGATACCACTACGGCCACCGAGCCCCGCATGGCGGCCTTAATGCGCCGTATGGATTCGATTGAGCTCCAAAACCAACAAGGTGCGCCTCACATGTCCACATCTGGTCCAATTCCCTGTCATTCATGTGGTAGGATAGGTCATCTAGAAAGAGAGTGTGCGTCCATTCCTCCTGAGATGGAACATGTCAACGCCATCTATGACAGAGCTAGGAATGACCCATACTCATCATCTTATAATCCTCGACGGAGGAACCACCCCAATTTTCCATGGAACCAAAATAATGCCCCGGGTGGTCCTTCAACTCCTCTCGACCACCTAACCAATCATACGAACCTCCCATGCATGCAGAGTCTTATCAGCCACCCCAAGCTCAAATCACCAATCAATCGGGTTTCCCAAATTCCAATAATATGGAAACCCGATTCAATTTGCTTGAGACCTTGACTCCTAGACTTGAAAACTCAATGAAAATTTTTATGTCAACCACAAGTCAAGTTCTCACTTCAAATCAACAGACCATCAAATCTCTTGAGCTTCAGATGAGCCAATTGGCTCAGTCTGTACATGAAAGAGAGAGAGACACTCAGCCTAGCCAGCCTGAGGCTAACCCCCGCATGTACCAGCAACAACATATGCAAAATGAGAATGTGGTACCTCAGGGGCGGCAAGTGAACCAAGTGGAGGAACCTGTTCACCATGTCAATTCCATTGTAACCTTAAGGAATGGAAAACAGGTTGACTTCACATTTCCTTGCCACCACCACCACCATCTATGCAGCCCCTCAATGGGAATGCTGGTGAAGAAGAGGTTGAGGGTGAGGGTAATACACCAAAAGCTACATGCCAAAAGCTCCCTATCCCAGTAGGTTAACCAAAAAACAAAGTGACACAACGGATAAGATGTTAGAGGTGTTTAAGCAAGTGAAGGTTAACATCCCCTTGCTGGATGTCATCCAACAAATACCTCAATATGCCAAAGTGTTGAAGGATCTCTGCACAACGAACAGGAAGACCAATGTTCCTAAGAAAGCATTCCTGGCTGCGAATGTAAGCTCACTTTTGTCCAATCCCACCTACACAAAATACAAGGACCCTGGGTGTCCAACTATTTAATGTACCATAGGGGACACTAGCATGACTAATGTATTGCTTGATTTAGGATCGGTGGTTAACCTCCTCCCATTTTCTGTTTGTCAACAGTTGAACTTCGGAGAATTGAAACCAACTAAGATCACCCTCCAATTGGCGGATAGATCCATTCGTATTCCAAAGGGGCTTATCGAGGACGTGCTTATAAAAGTTGGAGATTTTATATTTCCAGTCGATTTCGTTGTCCTCGATACCAATCCTGTTGCGCACACCCACTCTCAAATACCTTTGATTTTGGTTAGACCATTTATGGGAACCTCCAATGCCTTAATTAATTTAGAAATGGTCTCATGAAGCTCTCATTCGGTAACATGAGTGTCGAGTTTCATGTGTTCAACTCTGGTAGGCAACAGGAGCCCATGGATCAACCATTAAATCTCAATCTCATCCGCCAATTAGAGAAAGCACCGTAAAATCAATGAACACCCCTAACACCAATGCAACCCATTCAGAATGTTTGTGGGTCCAGCGAAAACTAATTGCCTGTCTTTGCAATGCAACAGAGTGAGCTGACATCAAACATGAATGTCCAACGGGAGTGTTCGTTACATGATTCAGTTGAGACCATTATTGAGGGGGACACACCACATCATATGCCCATTCCAGAAGGTGTTGTCACCCCGTGTCCTAGGGCAATTGAGCCCTTTGAGCTTCAGATTGACTCCAACAAGGACCCACCTACGACAGAGCTTATGCTTGATGATATAAATGATTGTGGGAGGTCCTTGTTGGATGACTTGGGGAGAAGTCCCATTCTTAGTGATGCAGGTCTGCTGCATCCATCGAATGAGCTTGAGGAACTCATTCCGATGTACCCACCTATTGGTTGGAGGGTTTTGTTCGATGAGCAACTAAACCCTAGTGAGGCAAGACAACTTCACTCATTCATGTTGCCTACACGCAACCAATATCATGAGGGGTTTGAGCCTTTCAACTTTGACCTTTCACCCCTCATGACATCTCAGATTACCTGTGAAGTTTGCCCATCTCCGCAAGTCTCTGGTCCACATAACTTGATGTTCTCATTTGATGTTCCTTGACCAAATGATTATGAGAATATCTTTGTTGATGTATATATATTGTAAAAAAGGCGAGTAATAAAAGACTCCATGAGCGAACATTGATTGTTGTGGGCTCCAACCCTTGTGTACTTGGGCCCTATTTCTTCACGTATTTGTCTCCCTTCTTCAGTATCTCACAGGTTTTGAGGGAATTCGGGTTTGTGTCCATCCCTATAACCATGAACTTCCTGTTGTGCTTCATGTTGGTGAGATCTTCCCTTTTTCATGCATAAATCCATGTAGTATCATGCTCACATTCATTGAGGACAATGCATGAAGTAGGTGTGGGGGGGGGGGGGGGGGGCTTTTGTGTGTACATAGTTGAGTCTTTTCCTTTGATTTTATTTTCTTCTCTGTGCATTATAGGGTCATGTTAGTGTGCTGCATTTAATATCGATATATCTGCTTGACATGATCCTTGGGTGACTTGTCTTCTTTTGTTTGCCTAGTGCTTTAAAATTTTCACATTTCTTTCAAAATTTTCATGTGCTTGCGAAAGAAAATGTTTTTGTGGGTTTTGCGTGTGTTTGGCATGTGCAAAACCGTTGAGAGGCAAAGTAAAAAGAAAGCTCCCAAAATTGTCTTGAACTTGATGCATTAGGATACCTAGTATACCGGCTTTAGGTCTTGTCGAGTCGTTAGGATGCACCCTGGTTTTCCCTCGGCGGCTGAGTTATCATAGAGTTTTAGTACTCAAACATTTAAAGAAGTCCACCCTGAACCTAGTTAGTCAATAATTCATGTCGGTTAATATAAGGAAGTTTGTCGTAGTCAAGGGTCTTCAAACTGTTTTTGTGAAACTGTAAGTGTAGGGGTTTTGGTTCCCATGTTGATAAGTAAATAAGTGGTGTTCTCTCTTCCCGCACGGCTCCTATCACTCGGGAAATTAGGTCTGAGGGGACTTTGTGCCTGGTGCTCTCGAGTCATCTAACTTAGGATGCACCGACTGAACTCCCGTTACAAGGGTGGTAGGGATCGCCTTATGTGGAGATTTGGGGGAAGGTGTACGTGATAGTGTAAGTCCTCATAGGCAATGATGCACCTAACCCTGGGAGAATCAAACATGAACCAATATAATGCTACAAAGAAAAAGAAGAAAAAAAGGAACAAAAAAAGAAGAAAAAAAGGAGTCAAATAAGAACCTTAATAGACCTTACACTTTGTATCACTTGAGGATGTTGAGGTTGTCCATGTCTTGCACTTAAGTCCTTAATTAACTTTCATGAATGATTCATTAGGCTAAGTGTGTGCACTGATTACATATATAGAGTCGGCTCGTAGTATTACCGCGTCCAATGATCGACAAAAATGAGCCAACGAGTCGTGTAGCTAGTTTGAATAATGCATCTTTGTTTGGATTTTGTGAGTGTATCCGTTGAAAACCCTCAGGAGACAACACTCCTCCTTGGCGACAATGAGGTTTAAAGGCTTGTTGCAAGTGCTAAGTGCAACCGTGATTCCTACGAAAGTGAGTTAGGATTTCTTGTTTTTCGTTTGCTTTTCTCTTTCTTTGTTTTGCTCGGGACTAGAAAAACTTAGTTGTGGGGGTATTTGATTGACATCATTTCATGCTTATATTTGCATCTTATATCCATTATCATTCACCTAAACAATGCTACGTGACGAGTTTTATGTTTGATTTTCAGAAATAAATAGGTTTGAAGAAAATAGGCATAAAAGGACCTAAAACCATGAAAAAGGACTGAGTTGAGAGACTCAAGGACTAAGATGCAAGATCGAAGGACCTCAACGTAAGATCGAAGGACCAATGAGCAAACAAGAATACTTCAAACCATCGTGGAGAGTATTTTGGCAATTCTATTCGGGTCGGAGCTCCAACAAGCAAAGTAGATGCATCAAAGACAAACAAAGCCTTCCAGAAAAGCCCACAAGAAAATCAAAAGCGATCTGAACACTTTAGACCGCTAATTGACGGTCACTTTTGGTCTGGATCTGCTAAGATTTATGTGGAGCGTGTATTAGTGTGTATTTAGTCTATTTCTGGTATTTTGTTTAGTCCCACACCGGGGAATTGTATCGGATTACCTTTTTCTATGGCTATAAATAGAACTCGTCACCTTCTATTGTATTCACCAATTGCTTGGTGGCATTCTCTCTACTTGGAGTAAGCATTGAAGCAAAATCTCAAAGTGGAGAAGAATGCTACCTTCAATGTGAGTCATCTAATAAAATAAATTTTCCATTGTTTTGTTCTTATGTTGTTTCTTTATGCATGCTTAGCTTAGTCTTCTTCCTTTGATTGTATGCTTAAGTAGTAAGAATGTTTCCTTTTTCTTTAGTTTAATTGTTAGAATAATGTATAGTGAGTAGATCCATCCCCCTTTGGGGGTGGAGATGATGTTCATACATGCATTGAAGAATGGATATGAATGTTTTATATTTTGATTGTGTTGATAAATGTGAATGTATGCTTGCTTGTTAGAGTAGAATACTACACTTGATGGGTTTTGCCACACATCTTAGACACGTCCAATGTTTGTTTAGGTTTTGAAATAACCAGCTTGTGTATATGAATGTTAATCAACTAGGTTAGTGAATGAATTGATAGGTTTTGCCATAAACTTTAGACACTTCCTATGCATGACAACACTACCTACATTTTTGCCTATAGAATGCATTCTTCACTATCTTTTGACATGTGTGCACACACTCCACCCCTAGGGGTCTTTCTCTTCTTGATTCCAGCTTAGTTTTACATTCTTTTAGTTTTGATTCGAAGTAATCTTTAGTTGCTTTACTTTGCATTTTTCTTATTAGTAGTTTAGTGTAGTGTAGATTAGCATAGACAAACTCTTCTCCCCTTTTGTTTCCACTTGATTTCTGAAAAACCAGAGAGTTCTCTCCTCCCCGTGGATCGACCCATATTTGCCACGTCTTCACCAACGTCGTGCACTTACGGTATTATAAACGATTAAACTGAAAGCTATTGGCAAAGTGGAACTACACATCTATCATGCTCATACCAAAAAAGAAGGCACCCTTGTTGGTAGAAGATTATAGGCCCATAGCTTTGTGCAACATGACGTATAGGTTCACCTCAAAAGTGCTTGCAAACCTGTTGACGAGATTGCTACCACAACTTGTTGGGGACAATCAAAGTGCATTCGTTCAAGGAAGAAGAATTTGTGACAACATCCTACTTGCACATGAGCTATGCCATAACCTTCATCTTGAAAAAGGAAGAGGAAGAATGTGTATCAAGCTTGTTATCCGGAAATCCTATGATTCTATCTCATGGGATTTCCTCGAGCAAGTAATGGAGAAATGTGGTTTCCCGGACAAGTGGAGGAGGATCATCATGGCATGTGTAAGAGCTTCTTTTGTTGTGACAGTGAATGGCGTAAATTCAGCACCATTTCTAGAAAGAAATGGTTTGAGGCAAGGAGATCCACTAGCCCCCTATTTTTTCGTGATGTGCTGGAAGTCTTGAGTAAGATGGTGAAGATGGCGGTGGAGGAAGGCAAGCTTGATCCCTTGAGTTGTTGAGACACAACCGTCTCACACTTGATGTTCGTCAACGATGTGCTACCCTTTGCAAAGGCCACAAAGGAGAACGCCGAAGCACTTAAACAAGTTCTTGATGAATTCACGGCATGCTCGCGTTTGCAATTTAATGCTTCCAAGAGTCAAATTTTCATGGGTGGCGACGTTCCACATGGGTGATAGATAGTTGAACATCTTGGTATGGAGAAAAAGCTTTTCCTGGTGATATACCTTGGATTGCCATTATTTTCGGGAAGGATGGGAAGAAGTCATTTCATGTCCCTTGTTAACAAAGTAAAGGTGCGGTTGAGCACTTGGAAGCAAAACTTTCTATCCATAGCCGGTCGGGTGGAGTAGTAAGGAGTGTATTAGTTTCACTTAGTATTTATTGGACATCCGTGTTCCTCATTCCTCGGAAAGTGCTACAAGAAATGGACAGCCTTATGTCTACATTCATTTGGGGTGGGCCAAAGAAGTGGGTGGCGGTTGCTTGGAAGGATGTGTGTACGCCTAAAAGTGAAGGGGGTCTCGGGCTCAAGCGTTTAGTGGAATGGAATGAAGTGGGCCTCCTCCGTTTGTTTTGGCTAGTGGTGGAAGATGGAAACTCTCTATGGGTGAAGTGCATTCGCCAAAAATACTTGAAGAACCGGTCAATTTGGCTTACAAGACCACCATCCACCTATTTGTGGGCATGGAGAGGAATCATCTGGGTACGTGATATAGCGAAGCAACAAGTCCAATACCAAGTGGGAGATGGGGAAGCCATTAGCTTCTTTCATCATCCCTGGTGTAGGGTGCCTTTCCAATGTGAGGCTTGGGTTGAACGGTTACATTATGATTTGGGAGTACCTTGGGATACAAAAGCTGCATACTTCATTCGAAATGGAGAATGGACACCCCCCTTCCCAAAATCAACCGCCATGGAGGAACTATCGGTAAAGATCAAACGCATACCCATCCAAGGAGGGAGGGACAAACCATCGCGAATTGATGGATGAGGGGACAAGTTGGGGATGAAGGAAGTATGGAAGTGGGTGAAGGCGCTGAGATGCAAGGTGTCTGGGGCGGGTATGGTGTGGCACAAGTATGCTATCCCGAAGCATACACTCACGACATGGAGAGCTTTGACATGTCGGCTAGTTACCCAAAATTTATGAATCAAAGAGGAGCCAGCCATGACCCAAGATGTATACTATGTGACGAGATAGAGGAAGACATTCAACACTTATTTTGGGGATGCACCAATAACAATGAGATATGGGCACAACTTCTTCGGCTCTTAAAACTCAAACCCAGCCAAGCAAGGAGTCTAGAAAGTCAAGCAAATCGTGTCTCTCATGCACGAGGAAGCCGAGTTGACAAGGTCATACGTAGGTGGGCCTTTAATGCAATGATACATGAAGCTTGGCAAGGAGCAACTGCAGAATTTTCGAGGAAGAAAAGAAGAAACCGGAGGATATAGTGGGAGCCATTAAGGACATGATCCGTTGTATGGGACAAAAAGTGAAGGGCCTAGCAAGTGACGACGAGGAATCCCATAAATTTGAGATAACTTGGGCTTAGCATGGATGATATATAGAGTGATGTAGTGAAGTAGAGATATAACAATGTGATACTTTGTGTGTCGGGACATATTACTTTGTAGTAGCCAGGTATGCATGTAGCATACTCCCGCGGGACTAGACTTTAAATTTTGTAGGTTATAAACTTTTGATAATCAATAGAATTCGAGGCTAAGCCTCCCTTTTTGCTTTGCAAAAAAAAGAAGGAGAACGAGAGGAGTGAGAGAGAGTGAAGGTGAATGAGAGGAAAACAAAAGGGAGGAGAAGAGAAAAGGACAAGCGAAGCAGAATGAGAGAGATGAGAGAAAGAGAATGAGGGAGAGGAGGAAGAGCGGGAGGGAGAAGAAAGAGAGAGGAGAAGAAGTAGATCAGAAGGAGAACAAGAGAGAGGACATGGAGAGAGAAGGAGAACGACGGAGAGAACAATAAGGGCACGCAGAGGGAAGGAGAAGGGGAGAGTCGATAAGGAGAGAGAGAGACGGACATTGGGAGTGACAGGGGGAGAGAGAGAAGGAGACGAAGAGAGGAGAGATAGAGGAGGAGAGAGAAGGAAATAGTGGAGAAGGAGGAGGAGAGCGAGAGAGTACGACAGAGTGAGGGAGGAGGGGAGAGAGATGGACAAGGAGAGAGAAGTAGAGGGAGATGGAGGAGGGAAGGAGGAAGAGGGAGAGAGAAGGAGACAGAGAGAGGGAGAAGAGCGGAGGTGGGAAGGAGAAGGAGAGGGAGGGAGAGAAGCAAGAGGAGAAAGGCAAGCGAGGGAGAGAGAGACAGGAAGAAGAGAGAGAAGGAGAAAAAGGAAAAAGGGAAAGAGAAGGAGAGGTATTGAAGTAGAGGAGAAGGAGAGAGAGGGAAGGAGATTGACGACGAAGAGTGAAGGATAAGGAGGGAGAAGATAGAAGGGAAGAGAGAATCAGAGAGAAGAGTGAGGAGGAGAGAGTGCGGGACAATAAGAGAGTGAAAAACAAGGAGAAGGAGGGGGAAGAGAGAAGGAAATGGGGAAACAATGAGAGAGAGAGAGAGATGGAGAGAGAGAGAGCTAGAAGGAGAAGGAGAGAGAGGAGAGGTGGACAGAGCGGAAGAGAGTGGGAAGGGCAAGGAGAGTGAGGAGAGATGGAGAAGTAGAGAGAACAATAGGGAAGGAGAAGGGATAAGAAGGGAGTGAAACGGAGAAGGGGAGAGAGTGAATTAGGGTGAGAATTCGAGGGAGTAGAGAGAATGAGACTGTGAATGAAGGAAGAGGAGAGAGAATGAGAAAGAGAGAGGGAGAAAGAGTGAGGGAGTGGGTAAGTAAGCTAGACAGAGAAAGACATGGAGAAGGAGAGAGAGAAGGAAGAGGGGACTGGAAGGGAAGGGCAGAAGGAAAAGAGGGGGGGAGAAGGAGAAGTAGAGATAAAAGGTATGGAGAGGGAGAAAGAGAGAGAAGGAGAAGGGGGATAGAGAAGGAGAACGAGAGGAGTGAGAGAGAGTGAAGGTGACAGAAAGGAAAAGAAAAGGGAGGAGGAGAGAGAAGGACAAGCAAAGCAGCAGGAGAGAGATGAGAGAAAGAGAAGGAGGGAGAGGAGGAAGAGGGGAAGGGAGAAGAAGGAGAGAGGAAAAGAAGGAGAACAAGAGAGAGGACAAGGAGAGAGAAGGAGAACGACGCAGAGAGAAGGAGAAGGGGAGAGTAGATAAGGAGAGGGAGGGAGAAGGACAATGGGAGTGAGAGGGGAGGAGAGCGAGAAGGAGACGAAGAGAGGAGAGTTAGAGGAGGAGGTGGACAGAAGGAAAGAAGGTAGAAGAAGGGGGACAGCGAGAGAGTACGACAGAGTGAGAGAGGAGGGAAGAGAGAGATGGAAAAGGAGAGAGAAGTAGAGGGAGATGGAGGAGGGAAGGAGGAAGAAGGAGAGAGAAGGAGACGGAGAGAGGGAGAGGAGCGGAGATGGGAAGGAGAAGGAGAGAGACGGAGAGAAGCAAGAGGAGAAGGCAAGCGAGGGAGAGAGAGACTGGAGGAAGAGAGAGGAGAAGGAAAAGGGGAAAGGGAATGAGAGGTATTGAAGTAGAGGAGAAGGAGAGAGAGGGAAGTAGATTGACGACGAAGAGTGAAGGATGAGGAGAGAGAAGATAGAAGGGAAGAGAGAATCAGAGAGAGAAGTGAGAAGGAGAGAGTGCGGGACAATAAGAGATGGAAAAACAAGGAGAAGGAGGGGGGAGAGAGAAGGAAATGGGGAAACAAGGAGAGAGGGAGAGATGGTGAGAGAGAGCTAGAAGGAGAAGGAGAGAGAGGAGAGGTGGACACAAGGGGAGAGAGTGAGAAGGGCAAAGAGAGGAAGGAGAGATGGACAAGTAGAGAGAACAGTAGGGAAGGAGAGAGAGGGAGAAGGCGAGAGATAAGGAGGGTGTTAAACGAAGAAGGGGAGAGAGTGAATTAGAGCGAGAAGTAGAGGGAGGAGAGAAAATGAGACTATGAATGAAGTAAAAGAAGAGAGAAAGAAAATGAGAGAGGGAGAAAGAGTGATGGAGTCGGTAAGTGAGCTAGATGGAGAAAGACAAGGAGAAGGAGAGAGAAGGAAGAGGGGACTGGAAGGTAGAGAGAAGGAAAGAGGGAGGGAGAAGGAGAAGTAGATATAAAAGGTAAGGAGAGAGAGAAGGAGAACGAGAGGAGTGACAGAGAGTGAAGGTGACGGAGAGGAAAAGAAAATGGAGGAGGAGAGAGAAGGACAAGCGAAGCAGAAGGAGAGAGATAAGAGAAATAGAAGGAGGGAGCGGAGGAAGAGGGGGAGGGAGAAGAAGGAGAGAGGAGAAGAAGAAGGAGATGAGAAGGAGAACAAGAGAGAGGACAAGGAGAGAGAAGGAGAACGATGGAGAGAAGAATAGGGTAGATAAGGAGAGAGAGAGAAGGACAATGGGAGTCAGAGGGGAGGAGAGCGAGAAGGAGACGAAGAGAGGAGAGTTAGAGGAGGAGGTGGAGAGAAGGAAAGAAGGTAGAAGAAGGGGGACAGCGAGAGAGTACGACAGAGTGAGAGAGGGGGGAGAGAGAGATGGACAAGGAGAGATAAGTAAAGGGAAATGGGGGAGGGAAGGAGAGAGAAGGATACGGAGAGAGGGAGAAGAGCGGAGATGGGAAGGAGAGGAGAGGTGGACAGAGGGGGAGAGAGTGAGAAGGCCAAGGAGAGGGTGGAGAGATGGAGAAGTAGAGAGAACAATAGGGAAGGAGAGAGAGGGAGAAGGGTAGAGATAAGGAGGGAGTGAAACGGAGAAGGGGAGAGAGTGAATTAGAGCGAGAGGTAGAGGGAGGAGAGAGAAGGAGACAGTGAATAAAGGGAAAGGAGAGAGACAGAAAGAGAAGGAGGGAGGACGAATGAGTGAGGGAGTCGGTAAGTGAGCTAGAAGGAGAAAGACAAGGAAAAGGAAAAACGGAGGGAGAAGGAGAAGTAGAGATAAAAGGTAAGGAGAGAGAAGGAGAATGAGAGGAATGAGAGAGAGTGAAAGTGACAGAGAGGAAATGAAAAGGGAGGAGGAGAGAGAAGGACTAGCGAAGCAGAAGGAGAGAGATGAGAGAAAGAGAAGGGCAAAGGTTGGACCTCTGCTTTCTTGGTGCCTAGAAGTGTCTTACATGAGGTGGAGCGGCTTATGGTCCATTTTGTTTGGGGAGGTGAGAAGAAGTGGGTGGCCGTGGCGTGGAAGGATATTTGTACACCCAAAATGGAAGGTGGCTTGGGGCTTCGGCGACTAGTTGATTGGAATACCGCCGGGATGATGCGGTTATTTTGGTTGGTGGTGGAAAATGATCAATCCTTGTGGGTTAGATGCATTCGGCGGAAGTACATGCGAAATGGGAGTATTTGGCTTGCTCGACCCCCGTCATCATGTTCGTGGGCATGGAGGGGCCTCTTGAGTGTCCGAGAACAAGTGAAGGAAAAGATTCAATACCAAGTGGGAGATGGGACAAGTATTCGGTTCTTCCTTGATCCTTGGTGTGGTATACCATTGCTTAGCCGACCGGAGGGTGAGAGATTACATTATGATATGGGTGTGCCAAAGGACACTTGGGTGTCATATTTCATTCGAGGGGGAGAATGGAGTCTCCCATACCCAAGGTCGTCGGAAATGATCGAGTTGTGGCCACATATTTTGGGGATTAAAATCCATGGAGGACCGGATAAACCCGTGCGTGTAGGGGCCACGACCGACAAATTCACCATGCGTGAGGCATGGACATGGGTTCTCAAAAGAAAGGAGGAAGTGAGGTGGACGCGAGTAGTGTGGCACAAGCACCACGTTCCAAAATTCTCTTTCACTTTGTGGCGGGCACTAAGAGGAAGATTGATGACGAAGTGCTTGATGGGACAAAGAGGGGCGAAATATGATACCACATGTGTCCTTTGCAAAACGGGAGTGGAAGATATGACCCATTTGTTTTGGGCTTGTGATTTCACTCGACAAGTATGGCACCAAGTCCGGTTCGGTATGCCTTTGCACCGCACCATCAAAGAGTCCTTGGAGGCTGAAGCTATTGGGATACTTGGAGCCCATGTGACGGGTTTGGAGAGGGATATCATGAGCTTAGCATTGAGTGCGGTGGTGCACGAGTGTTGGATGGAAAGAAATAGACGTATCTTTGAGGATGAGGAGAAAAGATCAAAGGAGGTTGCGGAAATCGCAAAAGAGGCGGTAAGGGTTATGGGGGTGGACATAAAGGCAATCAAAGAAGACCCCGAAAAGTTGAAGATTTTTGAAGACTTTTGGAGAAATTCCATGAGTGCGAATAATATATAGGACGTAGGAAAGCATAGAATTTTGTAGCCCATTGGGCGAGATAGAAGGAGAGTATGTTAGTGGCTGGATGTGCACCTTGTATGTCCCGCAAGCTTCAGCTTTAAATTTTGGTAGGATGTAATTTTACACACATACTTAATAGAATTTAGAGGCCAAGCCTCCCTTTTGCTTTGCAAAAAAAAAGAGAAGGGCAAAGGAGGAAGAGGGGGAGGGAGAAGACGGAGAGAGGAGGAGAAGAAGTAGATAAGAAGGATAACAAGAGAGAGGACAAGGAGAAGGAAGGAGAACAACGGAGAGAAGAAGAAGGGCACGCAGAGAGAAGGAGAAGGGGAGAGTAGATAAGGAGAGAGAGAAAGACAATGGGAGTGAGAGGGGAGCAGAGCGAGAAGGAGACGAAAAGAGGAGAGATAGAGGAGTAGAAGAGAGAAGGAAAGAGGGGAGAAGAAGAAGGAGAGCGAGAGAGTAGGACAAAGTGATAGAGGAGGAGAGAGAGAGATGTACAAGGAGAGAGAATTAGAGGGAGATGGAGGAGGGAAGAAGGAGAGAGAAGGAGACGGATAGAGGGAGAAGAGCAGAGATTGGAAGGAGAAGGAGTGGGAGGGAGAGAAGCAAGAGGAGAAGGCAAGCGAGGGAGAGAGAGACAGGAAGAAGAGAGAGAAGGAGAAGAAGGAAAAGAGGAAAGAGAAGGAGAGGTATTGAAGTAGAGGAGAAGAAGAGAGAGGGAAGGAGATTGACGACGAAGAGTGAAGGATAAGGAGGGAGAAGATAGAAGGGAAGAGAGAATCAGAGAGACGAGTGAGAAGGAGAGAGCGTGGGACAATAAGATAGTGAAAAACAAGGAGAAGGAGGGGGGAGAGAGAAGGCGAGTGTAGGACGAGAGAGAAGGAAATGGGGAAACAAGGAGAGAGAGATGGAGAGAGAGATCTAGAAGGAGAAGGTGGACAGAGGAGGAGAGAGTGAGAAGGGTAAGGAGATGGAGGAGAGACGGAGAAGTAGAGAGAACAATAGGGAAGGAGAGAGAGAGAGAGAGAGAGAAGGGGAGAGATAAGGAGGGAGTGAAACGTAGAACGGGAGTGAGTGAACTAGAGTGAGAAGTAAAGGGAGGACAGAGAAGGAGATTGTGAATGAAGGAAAAGGAGAGAGAGAGAAGGAGAGAGGGCGAAAGATTGAGGGAGTCGGTAAGTGAGCTAGATGGAGAAAGACAAGGAGAAGGAGAGATGGAAAGAGGGTGGGAGAAGGAGAAGTAGAGATAAAAGGTAAGGAGAGAGAGAAAAAGAGAGATGGAGAACGAGAGGAGTGAGAGAGAGTGAAGGTGATGGAGAGAGTGGGAAAGAGGGGAGAAGAAGGAGGATAGCGAGAGAGTACGACAGAGTGAGAAAGGAGGGGAGAGAGAGAAGGACAAGGAGAGAGAAGTAGAGGGAGATGGAGGAGGGAAGGAGGAAGAAGGGGAGAGAATGAGACAGAGATAGGGAGAAGAGCGGAGATGGGAAGGAGAAGGAGAGGGAGGGAGAGAAGCAAGAGGAGAAGGCAAGCGAGGGAGAGAGACAGGAAGAAGAGAGAGAAGGAGAAGGGGAAAGAGAAGGAGAGGTATTGAAGTAGAGGAGAAGGAGAGAGAGGGAAGGAGATTGACGACGAAGTGCGAAGGCTAAGGAGGGAGAAGAGATAAGGGAAGAGAGAATAAGAGAGAGGAATGAGAAGGAAAGATAAGAGGTGAGAGAAAGAGAGAGATAATAAGAGGGAGGAGAGAGAGGGAAGGAGGGAGGAAACGAGAGAAGAGGAGAGAGAGAGAGAAGGAGGGAGGAGAGGAGAAGGATTTTTAGAGGGGAAGAGAAAACATGAGAGGAGAGAGAAGCTCTGGGGTTGCGCATAGGGAATATATGGTTTTCTAGGCTCCCAAGCCTCGTTCTTTTCCATCAAACTTCGTGATTTTTAGCTCAAAATGGATTCTAAAGCTAGTTCTCAACGTTTGCAACAACTAAATGGAGATTGTGGCATTGAAAAGAATCTCCATCAAGCACCACCATTTGGTTCATCCCCGGTTTCGGAGGGTCTCGCAAGTGCACCACCCCTAGGGAGTGAGAAGTCTCCTCCTAGGAAGTGGTCCGACCTATTCATCACCGGCTCAAGGTCCTCAACGGCCCTTGAATATGTTCCACCGGCCATGCAAGGAGGAGAGAAGGTGGCCGTTTGTTCAAAGGAGGAAGTTGGCGAAGCATTGAAGAAATGGGATAAGGTGATTGTTGGTCACTTCATAGGTTTTAAGCCACATTTGCCCACGTTGGAGAAACACCTCCGCAAGGTGTAGGGAGTGGTAGGCGGCATGGAAGTCATTCGAAGAAGCCAAGGTTTCACTCTTTAGGTTCACTCTTAGGGAGGATAGGAAACGCGTGTTGGAGGGAGGGCCATGGTTTGTCAAGGGTGCGCCTCTTGTGGTTCAAGCGTGGATGTCGGAGCTAGTGCTCAAGCGAGCAAACATCTTGACGGTCCCTATTTGGGTGAGGTTGCCGGAGCTCAACCTCCGGTTTTGGTCACCCAAGACCTTAAGCAACATCACAAGCGTTCTTGGGAGACCTCTCTACATGGACGAGCATACCGCATCCGGAAGCCGTTTGGCTTATGCTCGGGTATGTGTTGAGGTTGCGCATGATTTTTCTTATCCTTCTTGGGTGGAAGTTTGGGTAGACAATGGTCATCCGGAGAGGGTTCTGGTGGAGTATGAGTGGAGGCCCGACTATTGTTCGGAGTGCTTGGAGTTTGGTCATGAAGGGGAGAGGTGCCCGAGGAAGAGGGTTGTAGTTCGGCCACTAAAGGAGGACGGTCTTGGGAAGGGAGGTGAGAAGTGGGTGGTTGTTAGTCACTGGAAAGGTGGGGAAGTATTGGGCCGTTGGGTGAGAGGGAGGGTGTGCGTGGAGGAGTGGAGAGGGAAATCGGAAATGGTGTGCTTGGGATGGTAGGAATAGGTGGGGAGGGATGCACGGGTGGAAGTGAGGTGGCCGGCATTTCCTTCGTTGGTGAGGATGCCGGCTTGGGAGGAGAGGTGGGAGGAGGGAGACAAAGTGGTGACGTGGAGGCAAGGACAAATGGTGGGTCGACACATGGCAAGCAAGATGGGAGGGAAAGTTTGGAGGGAAACAAGGATAAAGGTGGTGTTTGCTGCACTTTTTGTGGGGATAGTATGGGGCCCTCTAGTGATCGTAATTAACTAAAGTGCCGAATTAAAACTTAATTGTGAAACTAACAACTAATCATGAAAGGGTTAGATGAGAGTTAGAGAACTTGCAAACCACGTTGTAGTCGACGCCCGATGTAACGAGGTTCGGCACCCTCCCCGGGTCCTAGTCCTCACTCACAAGCCCCGCTCGTCCCTCGAGCCTCGCTTGTGGTTTCCACTATCCGATCTCCGTTACCGGGCCGAGATTAACGCCTTTACAAACAACGAGCCTCGCGAACACCCTCCCCTCGCCCGTGTCTCCTCTCACAACCCGAGAGCGAGCTTCCTCGAAGCTATTACAACTCTTGTGATTTGGATGAAAGAATAAATCACACTTCTTGCTAATGACACTCTAACTTTGAGCACACTTGGATTATGATATGGATCTAGGAATACAAGTGGTGAAGTTTTGGCCTGAGTGTATAGGATTTGAGCTTTGAAGGTTTGGGAAAGATAGCACAAGGATACTTGATGTTTGGAGAGTGTGGTGCTTGTGTTGTGCTTCTAATGAGGTCCTTATATAGGTTTCAAAGCTCTTAGAGTCATTGGGGAGTGGGTGAGAAAGTTGACCCATGAAATGTAATGATGTGACAAAAGTTCTGGCAGAATTAGCACGCTTCTCGGTAGACCGTTAACCCAATGGATTAGCGAAGATGGTCATTTCGGTTTACCGAATCCTATTCGGTTAACCGCTCACTCAACTCCAGTAGCTCTCTAACTAGCAACCCTAATACAATTCGGTTTACCGAAACCTGTTCGGTTAACCGTTCCAAACTGGACAGTAAGATTGGTAGGGTTCTGTTAAAGCTAGGTTCGGTTGACCGTCTACACTTCGGTATACCGAAGTTAGCGCGGGTTTTGCGCTGACAATGCGTGGGAAATTGTTTTACCAATAACGGTCAAGTTAAATAGCAGTTGGACTCCTAAAGCAATATGATTCGGTCGACCGAATGAAGTTTGGTGTACCGAATATGGATAAGTCAATTGGGCTTTAGGTCAAGATTTAAATACGATCGTTGGAGCAAAGTCCAAAACCGGTCCAGGCTAATTCGGTCTACCGAAGGTGGTTCGGTATACCGAGGTGGTTATTCCAGGGAACACCTAAAGGATTCTACACGGTTGACCGCAAGGTGTTCGGTGGACCGAACTCTACATGATTCGGTTTACCGAGAGGGGTTCGGTTAACCGTGGGGATACGGGACAGAATCCTAATGTGCTCAAGTTTACATTAATCCTTAATACTCAAATTATACTAAATTACATATTGGTCCAAAGCTTGATTACATGTCTTGAGTCTTTATCTTCTTGTCCCAAAGCTCCTTAGCTTGATTCTTCATCAACCTATTAAGAATATCGCAAATACACGAATATATATGCAATGCATGTATTCATGTTTGCTTACTTTGATTGTCTAGGTTGATTGATTAAATATAGATTAAGATTAGTTTACTTAATCATCAAAACTAAATAAAGATTAAGGCTAAAAAGCCAACAATCTCCCCCTTTTTGATGATGGCAAATCTATATCTTAATATTTGAGTTCAATTTTATTTCTCCCCTTTCTATATGTTTTGTTTCTTAATATATATGTAATCTATGCATTTATAAGATTTCTCCCCTTAACAACATGCATAGTTTATTTAAAATTGAAGCTCATCCTAATTCTTCTCCCCCTTTGACATCAATCAAAAAGCAAACATTAAGCATTTGATGCAAAAGTAAGAGATATCTAATTCTCCCCCTTAATTATATGATTTTGTAATTTTAGGCTCCCCCTATCAATTAGGCTAAATAGCAACAATGAATATTAACAATGAAGTGCATTTGTATTTTCCCTCTTAGCCTATTAATCATCCATTTTGCAATTTGACATTTATGATCATGGATGTGGTATATGATATGCAATGAATAGGGTATAAGATATGCAATGAATTATATTACAAGATATGTCTATTAAGCTCTAAAACATAGATTAGAGTCAATTGAAATTTATACCGTCGTGGCGCTTTGAATTGACTCAACCTGTATTCGGTGATGCAACCGTCTTTAAATTTTTCTTGAAGCTCATCCGGTCACCACCGATTTCCTCCTTCAAGTACCTACAGTTAAAGATTTTGGTACCCATTTTTGCTTGGGTCCAATCATGTTAGTTTTTGGAACCCAAACCATTTTGGTTTTAGGTGCCCAAATACTTGAGGAAGTTTTATTCACTACAAAATGCTTTACATTCAAAGTAGTGTGAATAACATGGTTCTTAAAGTTATTAGCATAAAAACCTATACCATGTTTATCTAGTGATTATCTTTGACTACCGATAAGCATATCAAGCATTTTCTTTCCACTTGTGAATTTTTCAAGATCCTTTTGTAATTGAACATTCTTAGCAATTAGATCTTGAATATCAACACTACATGAAGGTTTTGCATTTAGAGTTGCAATTTCATCAATCAATTGAGTGTTCTCTAATGCAATTTTATCATGACTAGCAAGTAATTCATTCTTATCATTCATGATAGATTCAATTTGAGATTGTAGCTCATTGATTTTCTTTCTTGCTAGTTTATTCTTTTGACAAATTTTCTCAAAATTTTCAAGCAATTCATTGAATTCACATTGAAGTTCATTATATGTATTTGAATCATTTGAATCAATTGAATCGCGACTAGAGCAAGAAGATACCTCACTATCATCGTCTTCTATTGCCATGAAGCACATTGAGGCGAATTCGCCTTCAATTGATGAAGATGATGAAGTGTCCCAAGTAGCTTTAAGAGCTTTCTTCTTCTTCTCTTTTCTCTTGCTCTTCTTCTTCTCTTTTCTCCTTTCTTTCTCTTCTTTGAGAAATTCCTTAAATTGATGTGTCACCAATTGTTCCTCGATATCACTATCTTCTTTGATCGAATTGGCGAAGGTGTGTAGCCCCAAGGATTTCTTGACTCTCTTCTCATTGCGGTCTTTCATTTGTATCTCATATGTCATGAGACTTCCCATGAGTTCTTCAACCGACAACTTCGTTAGGTCTTGCGTTTCTTCTATTGCGGTTGTCTTTTCTTCCCAATCGCCGTTGAGAGACCGGAGAATCTTCCTTGTCATTTATCCCTTGCTAAAAACCTTTCCAAGAGCACTAAGGGAGTTAATAATCTCGGTGAAGCGAGTGTGCATCTCGCTTATGTTTTCACCAGGTAGCATATGAAACAATTCATACTTATGCATGAGTAGATTAATCCTAGTTTCTTTTAATCTAGTGGATCCCTCATGATGCATTTCTAAAGTATGCCATATTTCATAAGCACTCTCACACCCTCTCACTCGATTATATTCATTTTCATTAAGACCACAATATAAGATATTCATAATGTGGGCATTAATTTCCGCCTCCTTAATTTTGGGTTTGGTTAATGAAATAATCTCATCATCATTTGGTGGGGTGTATGATTTTAAAATAAAAGACCAAAATTTTAAATCATGTGATTGCAAATAAATTTTCATCCTTTTTTTCCAATAATCATAATTTAGGCCATTAAAAAGAGGTGGTTTATTAGTTGATAAACCCTCACTATGATTAGATTGAGCCATGCTAATATTTCGATTAAGAAAGTAAATTTAGCTAACAAGGCTCTGATACCAAATGTGGTGATAGTATGGGGCCCTCTAGTGATCAAAATTAACTAAAGTGCGGAATTAAAACTTAATTACGAAACTAACAACTAATCATGCAAGGGTTAGATGAGAGTTAGAGAACTTGCAAACCACGTTGTAGTCGACGCCCGATGTAACGAGGTTCGGCACCCTCCCCGGGTCCTAGTCCTCACTCACAAGCCCCGCTCGTCCCTCGAGCCTCGCTTGTGGTTTCCACTATCCGATCTCCGTTACCGGGCCGAGATTAACGCCTTTACAAACAACGAGCCTCGCGAACACCCTCCCCTCGCCTGTGTCTCTTCTCACAACCCGAGAGGGAGCTTCCTCGAAGCTATTACAACTCTTGTGATTTGGATGAAAGAATGAATCACACTTCTTGCTAATGACACTCTAACTTTGAGCACACTTGGATTATGATATGGATCTAGGAATACAAGTGGTGAAGTTTTGGCTTGAGTGTATAGGATTTGAGCTTTGAAGGTTTGGGAAAGATAGCACAAGGATACTTGATGTTTGGAGAGTGTGGTGCTTGTGTTGTGCTTCTAATGAGGTCCTTATATAGGCTTCAATGCTCTTAGAGTCGTTGGGGAGTGGGTGAGAAAGTTGACCCATGAAATGTGATGATGTGACAAAAGTTCGGGCAGAATTAGCACGCTCCTCGGTAGACCGTTAACCCAACGGATTACCGAAGATGGTCATTTCGGTTTACCGAATCCTATTCGGTTAACCGCTCATTCAACTCGAGTAGCTCTCTAACTAGCAACCCTAATACAATTCGGTTTACCGAAACCTATTCGGTTAACCGTTCCAAACTTGACAGTAAGATTGGTAGGGTTCTGTTAAAGCTAGGTTCGGTTGACCGTCTACACTTCGGTATACCGAAGTTAGCGCGGGTTTTGCGTTGACAATGCGTGGGAAATTGTTTTACCAATAACGATCAAGTTAAATAGTCGTTGTACTCCTAAAGCAATATGATTCGGTCGACCGAATGAAGTTCGGTGTGCCGAATATGGATAAGTCAATTGGGCTTTAGGTCAAGATTTAAATACGACCGTTGGAGCAAAGTCCAAAACCGGTCCAGGCTAATTCGGTCTACCGAAGGTGGTTCGGTATACCGAGGTGGTTATTCCAGGGAACACCTAAAGGATTCTACACGGTTGACCGCAAGGTGTTTGGTGGACCGAACTCTACATGATTCGGTTTACCGAGAGGGGTTCAGTTAACCGTGGGGATACGGGACAGAATCCTAATGTGCTCAAGTTTACATTAATCCTTAGGACTCAAATTATACTAAATTACATATTTGTCCAAAGCTTGATTACATGTCTTGAGTCTTTATCTTCTTGTCCCAAAGCTCCTTAGCTTGATTCTTCATCAATCTATTAAGAATATCACAAATACACGAATATATATGCAATGCATGTATTCATGTTTGCTTACTTTGATTGTCTAGGTTGATTGATTAAATATAGATTAAGATTAGTTTACTTAATCATCAAAACTAAATAAAGATTAAGGCTAAAAGCCAACAGTTTTGAGGGAACAAATGAAAACAGAACACATGGCAAAGGAGGGGAAAGAAAGGGGAACCACAAAGAAGGTTCTACTAGTGGGAGGAAAAGCAAAATCGTGGGAGCCAAATGTAGTATGCCACGTGGAGCTCAAGATAAGGCAACACAAAAGGAGGTTGGTTGCTTTTCTTTAGAGGAGACCAATGGGGAAAGAAAGGGGGACCACAAGGAGGATTGTAGTAGTGGGCCAAAAAGAAAAAACGTGGGAGCAAAGGAAAGCTTGCCACATGGAGGTAAAGTTAAGGCAAGACAAGAGGAGGTTGGTTGCTTTCCTCTAGTGGGGACCAAATGGGGAAGGAAAGACTATTTCGATTTTTTAATGGCCCAATGGGGAAAGGGCAAATAGAAAGGTGCAGAAGGAGAAATGGGACCATGTTATTTCCTATTTGGATGGGAAATTAACACAAATTTCTCTAGACATCCGGAAAGCATATGAGTCCATTTCATGGGTGTTCATTGATCAAGTTATGGAGAGGTTTGGGTTCCCAGCGAAGTGGAGGAAAATCATCATGGAATGCGTGAAGGCTTCTTTCGTGGTGACGGTTAATGGTGCAAACTCGCGAGCTTTTGGGATGAAGAATGAATTGAGACAAGGCGACCCTTTGGCACCCTATCTATTTGTTATGTGTATGGAGGTGTTAAGCGGGATGGTGAAACGAGCGGTGTGGTGATGTTCCCGTTTCGCATTTGCTTTTTTCCGATGATGTATTGCTGTTTGCGAGGACCACAAAGGAGGATGCGCAAGCCATAAAGGAGGTACTCAAAGACTTCACGGCATGCTCGGGGCTCAGATTTAATGCATCTAAAAGTCAAATTTTTTTGCGAGGGGAAGTGCCACATAGGAGTTGGATTGGGGAGCACCTTGAGATGGAATGCATGGAGTTTCCGGTGGTGTACTTAGGCCTCCCTCTATTTTCAGGAATAATGGGGAAGAATCATTGCATGGTGCTCCTCAACAAGGTGAAGGCCAAGCTAAGCACTTGGAAGCAACAATATCTCTCAATCGCCGGCCGGGTGGAACTCGTGAGAAGTGTTCTAGTCTCATTAAGCATCTATTGGACGTCCGTCTTCCTAATCCCACGTAAAGTGTTGCAAGAAATGGAGAGTCTCATGTGCAGATTTGTGTGCGGTTGCTTGGAAAGATGTATGTACTCCTAAAGAAGAAGGAGGACTAGGGCTGAAAAGACTAACGGATTGAAACGATGTGGGTCTTCTACGACTATTTTGGCTCGTGGTAGAGGATGAAAACTCCCTTTGGGTGAAGTGTGTGCAAAGAAAATACCTCAAAAATAGATCCATTTGGCTCGCAAGGCCACCCTCTTCTTCATCTTGGGCGTGGCGTGGGCTACTTCGGGTCCGTGACATTGCAAGGAGGCATGTGGAATATAGAGTGGGAAATGGGGAAGACTTCGGTTCTTCCGCTATCCATGTTGTAGTGAACCTTTTCATTGTGAAGCTTTGGAGGAGAGGTTACATTATGACGTGGGAGTTCCTTGGGATACAAAGATATCTGTCTTTATTCGTGATGGGACTTGGGTTCTTCCACCACCAAGCTCGATAATTAGGGAGGAGGTTTGGGGCAAGATTCAACATATTCCCATTCTTGGGGGAATGGATAAGACGACAAGGGTGGATGGGAAGGGTGGCACACTTGGGATAAAGGAAGTTTGGAAGTGGATAAAGAAGCCGGGAAATAAAGTGAGTTGGGCGGGTATGGTTTGGCACAAGCATGCTATTCCTAAGCACGCTCTTACAACTTAGCGGTCCATGAGAGGGCGCCTAACCACTAAAGGGCTCATGAATCAAAGGGGTGCATCACATAACCCAGGTTGTGTCCTATGTGAAGAGGCGGATGAAGACATCAAGCATCTATTTTGGGAATGCTCCTACATTAAGAGAGCTTGGGGACCGATACTAGAGATGGTTAGCATCGGGAAGGGTTTTGCAAGGACCCTTGAGGGTGAAGCGAGTAGGATACTACATGCAAGTGGAGGAAGGTTGGCTAGAGTGGTGCGGAAATGGGCCTTCAATGCGATGGTACACGAAAGTTGGCAAGAAAGAAACCGTAGAATATTTAAAGGGGAAAAGAAGAGGTCGGAAGATATTGTGGAGGTTGTGAAGGATGTGATTTGTTGCATGAGTGAGCAAGCAAAGAAGCTCGCCAAAGATGAGGGTGAGTTTAAAAGTTTTGAGATAGCATGGCGATGAATGTAATGAATGTAATAGCATAAGTAGAGTAATGTTGGGATAACACTAGTAGTGCGTGATATATTTGTATGTAGAAGCCAGTCATGCACTTGTAGCATGCACCCGCGTACCAAACCACTAAAATTTTGTAGGATGTACATGATACTTAATCAATAGAATTAGAGGCTCAGCCTCCCTTTTGCTTTACAAAAAAAAGAGGAATGAGAAGGAGAGAGCGCGGGACAATAAGAGAGTGGAAAACAAGGAGAATGAGGGGGGAGAGAGAAGGGGAGTGTAGGACGAGAGAGAGGGAAATGGGTAAAGAAGGAGAGAGGGAGAGATGGAGAGAGAGCTAGAAGGAGAAGGAGAGAGAGGAGAGGTGGACAGAGGTGGAGAGAGTGAAAAGGGCAAGGAGAGGGAGGAGAGATGGAGAAGTAGAGAGAACAATAGGGAGAAGAGAGAGAGGGAGAGATAAGGAGGGAGTGAAACGGAGAAGGGGGGAGAGTGAATTAGAGCAAGAAGTAGAGGGAGGAGAGAGAAGTAGACTGTGAATGAAGGAAAAGGAAAGAGAGAAAGAGAAGGAGAGAGGACGAAAGCGTGAGGGAGCCGGTAAGTGAGCTAGATGGAGAAATACAAGGAGAAGGAGAGAAGGAAAGAGGGAGGGAGAAGCAGAAGTAGAAATAAAAGATAAGGACAGAGATAAAGAGAGAAGGAAAACGAGAGGAGTGAGAGAGAGAGAGTGAAGGTGACGGAGAGGAAAAGAAAAGGGAGGAGGAGAGAGAAAGATAAGCGAAGCAGAAGGAGAGAGATGAGAGAAAGAGAAGGAGGGAAAGGAGGAAAATGGGGAGGGAGAAGAAGGAGAGAGGAGGAGAAGAAGGAGATGAGAATGAGAACAAGAGAGAGGACAAGGAGAGGGAAGGAGAACGACATAGAGAAGAATAAGGGCACGCAGAGAGAAGGAGAAGGGGATAATAGATAAGGAGAGAGAGAAAGACAATGGAAGTGAGAGGGAAGGAGAGCGAGAAGGAGACGAAGAGAGGAGAGATAGGGGAGGAGGAGAGAGAAGGAAAGAGGGGAGCAGAAGGAGGAGAGCGAGAGAGTACGACAGAGTGGGAGTGGAGGGGAGAGGGAGATGGACATGGAGAGAGAAGTAGAGGGAGATGGAGGAGCCAAGGAGGAAGAAGGAGAGAGAAGGAGACGGAGAGAGGGAGAAGAGCGGAGATGGGAAGGAGAAGGAGAGGGAGGGAGAGTAGCAAGATGAGAAAGGCAAGCGAGGGAGAGAGAGACAGGAAGAAGAGACAGAAGGAGAAGAAGGAAAATGGGAAAGAGAAGGAGAGGTATTGAAGTAGAGGAGAAGCAGAGAGAGGGAAGGAGATTGACGACGAAGAGTGAAGGATAAGGAGGGAGAAGATAGAAGGGAAGAGAGAATAAAAAAGAAGACTGAGAAGGAGAGAGAGCAGGACAATAAGAGAGTGAAAAACAAGGAGCAGGAGGGGGAGTGAGAAGGAGGGTGTAGGACGAGAGAGAAGGAAATTGCGAAACAAGGAGAGAGGGAGAGATGGGGAGAGAGCTAGAAGGAGAAGGAGAGGGAGGACAGGTGGACATAGGGGGAGAGAGTGAGAAGGGCAAGGAGAGGGAGGAGAGATGGAGAAGTAGAGAGAACAATAGGGAAGGAGAGACAGAGGGAGTAGGGGAGAGATAAGGAGGGCGTGAAACGGAGAATGGGAGAGAGTGAATTAGAGCGAGAAGTAGAGGGAGGAGAGAGAAGGAGACTGTGAATGAAGGAAAATGAGAGAGAGAAAGAGAACGAGAGAGGGAGAAAGAGTGGGGTTGTCGGTAATTAAGCTAGATCGAGAAAGACAAGGAGAATGAGAGAGAGAAGGAAAAGGGGACTGGAAGGGAAGAAGAGAAGGAAAGAGGGAGGGTGAAGGAGAAGTAGAGATAAAAGGTAAGGAGAGAGAGAAGGAGAAGGGGGAGGAGAGAGAAGCAGAAAGAGAGGGGTGAGAGAGAGTGAAAGTGACAGAGAGGAAAACAAAAGGGAGGAGGAGAGAGAAGTACAAGCAAAGCAGAAGGAGAGAGATGAGAGAAAGAGAAGTAGGGAGAGGAGGAAGTGGGGGAGGGAGAATAAGGAGATGAGAAGGAGAAGAAGGAGATGAGAAGGAGAACAAGAGAGAGGACAAGGAGAGAGAAGGAGAACGACGGAGAGAAGAATAAGGGCACACAGAGAGAAGGAGAAGGGGAGAGTAGATAAGGAGAGAGAGAGGACAATGGGAGTGAGAGGAGAGGAGAGCGAGAAGGAGATGAAGAGAGGAGAGATAGAGGAGGAGGAGGAGGAGGATAGAAGGAAATGTTAGCAAACTACGATTTAGACTACAAGTTCGGATTTACCTTTGGTGGAGAGAACCTGTGGCCGCGGAAGAAGAATCGACGATCACCTCACGGAGTCTTCTTGAGTACCGGTCGGTCTTATACTCTCTTGGAGAAGAAGAACAAATCCACGACCCAAGAGTCCTACTTGGTGGAAGGGACGGATTTGAGGGAGAGGGAGGTGGCGGCTAGGTTAGGGTGGAGGCTAGGGTTTTGCACATGAGATCAATCTCTGCAATGGGAGGCTCCCCTCCTTATATAGATGGCTCCACCCTAAACCCTAAATGTGTTGTCCAATAGGGACGCGCCATGTGTCAGTGCTTTGGGCAAAAATCTTATTAATCCTAGATTAATCCAATATCTCCCACTTGCACAACAGCACGATAACAACATGTCATCTGCTTTTTGTGTCCCCGACACATATGCATATATCCCTGATACATACAATCACACAATGGCAATATGTCACCTCTCTATGTGTCCCCGACACACATGTATACATCCCTGATATATACAACTATTCCTCTCTCCAAGTACGCATCCACAACACGCAAGTCTCTGATCATGTATCCCCGATACAAGATCATCTGTGTCCCCGACACATGCACTCTTCCGATCATACGGACAAATGGGTCGTGCGACCGGTGATGCACCTGCAATTTAAGAATCTCAAACTAGAAACCTTACTAGAAGGCTAGAATGACAACATCCTCAAAAACAAATAAATAAGCAGTCAAATGCACATCATAGTTCCCCAGGTTTACTCAAAAAACTCACTTGACATGAACGATATCTCGATCCCTTGGAGAGAATACCTTCTTGTCCTCAAGGTACTTGCTACTGTATCCAATACAGTTGGGCCCAGCAAATACTTTTAGTGCAGTCGAGTCAAACCTTTCCCTTTACCCCGGACCACCATTACACTCAGAGTTGACTCCTTTCCCGAAGATGCCTCTTTAGACCGAATCTCTCATGGTCATAGATAACATCCCAAAGTAGCCACATCAACTCTTTGCTTCATTGTGTCATCGAAGGTCACAGAGGGTAAATAATGACAATCAAGTCTTGGACTCACACAGTGAAGGAGCAGGGATCCATCCTTTCACTTCCAAATGGTCGCTCAGCACATGTTGTATGACAAACATGTTATGGTGGATCATACTGTACACAACAGTATGTTTGTCTCTCAACACCACACAAGTCTTAGTCCAGTCGCACCCCCTCTGCGCCTGACCCGAGTTTCATCATTGTCGCCTTAACACCATATAGGTGCCACCTCGCGCCACATGTGATGCTCGCACTTGGCTTCTATAGGTCACATGAATCGTGGGAACATTCATGTCAATCGTCACCAACATAGAGGATCTCATCTTGATTCCTAATCAAGGCGACTATCCTATCATGAACTTCTCTGGATCTATCATACAAGATCTCTTCATGATCAGTCTCATCTCTGCTCGCTATCAAAAAGCACCAGAGGCGAATGCTCGTGTGAGTGAGCATTCTTCAGCCTATTGCATTCTTCAGCCTATTGACAGAATATTATTTTATGCTAGAACAACTACATCAACCAAACAGATATAGTCGAAAGAAAAACACAATCACTCATAAAAGGAAGTTAGACGTGCCAATACATCAAAATCTGCATGAGCCTAAGGACTTCACATGAGACACAAACCAGTCCTTAGCTATAGCCTTGATAAGAGGGTCAACTACCATAAGACTAGTAGACACATGTCTTAACACAACTTCCTTTCTCGCTATGATGTCCTTCACAAAATGATACCTAACCTGTATATGTTTGGTTTTTCCATGATATTTGGGGTCTTTCACATAACAAAGGGCAGCCATGCTATCACAATAGACAACAACAGGCTCATCCAATGTCTCTACTACCCCAGTATGTTGTAAGAACCTCCTCAACCAAACTGCTTCCTGTACTGCTGCAGAGCATGCAACATACTCTGCTTCCATAGTCGACAGGGCTATACAGGTGATTGACATCATTTCATGCTCATATTCGTATCTTATATCCATTATCTTACATCTAAGCAATGCTATGTGACGAGTTTTATGTTTGAATTTCAGAAATAAAGAGGTTTGAAGAGATGAGCCATGAAATGACCCAAAACCAAGAAAAAGGACTTAATCGTGAGACCTGGGGACTAAGATGCAAGGGAGAAGGCCCTGATCTTAAGACCGAATGACCTAAGAGCAAAACAGGAAACTCCACACCATCATGGGGAGTATTTTGGCAATTCGATTTGGGTCAGAGCTCCAACAGACCAAGTAGATGCATCCAAGACCCAGAAATACTTCAAGCAAAGCCCACAAAGAAAACCAGACGGATCTAAAGCTTATAGACCGCCAATTGGCGGTCTGGAACCGCAAATTGGCGGTCTGGAACCGCCAATTGGCGGTCCATATAGCCCACGATCCGTTTAGTTTTCTGTAGCACGTGTATTAGTGTATGCTTAGTCTATTTTTGGTAATGGTTTAGTCCCACATCGTGGGATTGTCCCGGATTAGCTTTTTCCATGCTTATAAATAGAACTCTTCACCTCCCATTGTATCGATCTCTCTCTTTGGTGGCCTTCTTCCCTACTAAGAGTGAAGCCTTGAAGCAAAACTCTAGTGGAGGAAGGGCTGCTTGTAATTTGAGTGAGTTCATAATAGAAGTTTTTCATTAGCTTGTTAATTCTAGCTTAGTTAATTTCCTTCAATGTGTTTGCTTTGGTGCTTGTCTTGTTTTATGCTTCTTTAATATTTCTTGCTTGATTAGTATAGTTTCATTTTAGTATTATGCTTGTTTTTGTTAATATAGTTAGTGTAATGAGTAGTGAGTAGTTCCATCCCCATTTGGGGGGGTGGAGAAATATGTGATATAATCATGTAGTGTATTAAGTGTGTGTTATCTTAATCCCTTGAGCTTTATATGATTTCCATAACCAACTAATGGGTTTTCACTCTTATCTTTGATATGCTAATGCTCTTGAATGAAGCTTAGCTTATGCTTTGATTAGTGGACCTATTTTATGGGGAATGATAAGGTTAGGATATGGATGGAATTAATATTGGAAACACAAGTTGTAGTGTATGAACTCTTGTTGCCTTGACCCTTGTTAATGTCTTGTATGTTTTAATGATAATGTATCTTAATTCATGTGGAGGCATAGTAGGGTCTAGTCTTTATACACGAGTTCATTTAGCTTCATTCCAATTATTGTCTTGTATGTTTTAACGATGTAGTCTTATCTTAATTCATGTAGAGGCAAAGTTGGATGTAGTTTTACGATTTCATGCACTACATATTGTGAGGAGCTTAATGAACACACACACTCTTTTATGTTCACATTATTTCTCTACCCCCTTTGGGGTTTAGTTTCATCGCTTCTTCTCCATTTCATTTCGCATTGTAGTATAGTTTACTGTAACCAATCTTTCTCTCCTTTTACCTCTCGCCTTCGAACAAACCAATTGTCGACACACCTCCCAGTGGACGACCCGTATTTGCCACCGCTTCAATTTGGCTGTGCACTTGCGGTTAATATAAAACGATCAATCAAGTTTTTGGCGCCGTTGTCGTGGAGGTCCTCTGTCCAGACGTTGGTTTGGACGATTCGAGGGGTTTTTAATTTTTTGTTTCCAGTTTTTCTTAGTTTCAGGGAACCATCGGATCAAGGGGAGGCTACTGGACAAGTTTGAGGACCAGAAGCTCCAAACGGACCGCCAATCAGCGGTTGGAGACCGCCAATTGGCGGCCTGGTGAGGGTTTCCTGCTTCAATATTTTTTCTGGTAGTTAGTGTCGTAATTTGTGTTATCTGGGAGCCATATTTTGCATGCTGTGACTTCTCTTTTGCTCCCAGATCATTAATCACTCCCCCATTAATCAACTTGGACCATAAAACTCAAAGCAAAAGATTAGACTCCTTGCCATCTAGGTCATGCATCATATGTAGACCTTGCATGCATTTGTCTTTTCTTTCTTTACATTTTGTTGTTGATTGCTGGCGTGAGGTACGTGCACCCAAATCTCTCATTCATGCATGTTTCGATCATGCATTAGTTAGTAAGGTGCATCGGGACAAGAGTGAGAGAGCGTTTGATTGGAGCGATTGATTGCTAGATCTTGGATTAAATCTCAACTAAGGAGGGGCTGTCCCATAAAAGATAAGGTGGGGGATTTCATCACCCTTTCCTTGGCCCCAAAAACCACTCTTAATAAAGCCTTAACTAAAAGCAAGTAGACATTGGCCCTAGGATTGCGGGCGCACTAGGAGAGTAATCTAGTTGAGACCGTCATGACCTGATCGACGTTGCCTACCTTGTCGATAGTAGGAGGTACTGGATCTCTGGATCTGGTATCACTTGCTGGGCATTTTGGTCCTCGTTGTAGGGAGGTGAGGCGTGTCGAGGTTAGTGACCTCGAAGTTAGACGTCGTCTAGCCTAAGGACCCATTGCCTTACATTGTTTGAGTCGTGCTTGCTAGTTAGGCCTCTTCCTGATCCTTCTACCCACGCTAGCTCTAGGGATTCTTCCCTCCTCACCTGAGTCTTCTCTTCATCTATTCTCTACGTATAGTCTCCTCCTCTAGTACACCTTCTGTTGTGTGTTGTTTAGAGTCGAGTCGAGCATTTCATGCGAGGTTGGGCTCGTTCTGGTGAGAGCGCTCGACTCGAGAGAGTGCATTCTTCTGAGATGGACGGTCTACAAATACTTACGGGCAGAGTGTGGTAGGTGTGGACTTACGGGCCATGATGACTTGGAATGCGCTTACGCTCCATGGGATACTGAGAATGCGAATGCAATGTATCAACAGAGGCCCCGTAACGACCCGTACAGTCACTCCTACAACCCGGGATGGCGTAACCATCCTAACTTCTCTTGGGGGCCTAGTAGGGCTCACGGTCAGAGCTCGCACGCTCAACCTCAAACTCCACCTTATCAACCTCCACGCCCATCGGCGACCTACCAACCCCCACATCAAAGGTCTCAGCACCAAAATTACCAACCTGCTCATGCCTCATCGTCGGGTTATTCCAACCAGACTCCACCACCCCAGCGGGTTGACCCTAAGGACCATTCTTGTGATCCAACCTTTCAAGCGTTGCAAAGTACAGTCAAGGCTTTGGAAATGCAGGTTAGCCAGTTGGCTCATCAACTCCACGAACGCGAGAAGGGTCAGTTCCCGAGTCAACCTGAGGTGAATCCTCGGGGTACCCATTCTCAAGGAAGGACACCTTTACCTCATGCCACCTCTGAACCAACCCATCATATTAATGTGATTCATACTTTGAGGTCTGGTAAGGAGGTGGATAACCACATTGGGGTACCTTCTTTGTCATCACCATCTTTGAGGGAGCCGGATCCAGAGGCTCCCTCCACAAATACTTCCAGGAAGGAGCCAGATCCTGAGGTTTTTTCTACATTTCCTGCGACAAAGGGGCCGAACCCTGAGGTCCCCTTGTCTCCTCTTGTGTCGAAGGAACCAGATTCTGAGGTCCCCACTCATGTTTCTTTGGACCTGAATTCTGAGGTGCCTTCGCATCCTTGTGCCCCAAAGGCGCCATTCCCTTAGCACATTAAAAAGAAAACCTCTGATCAGCATTACAAGATGCTTGAGATTTTTAGGCATGTTAAGGTGAACATCCCTTTGTTGGAGGTGATTCAGCAAATGCCACCTTATGCCAAGGTTCTCAAGGACTTATGCACCACGAAGAGAAAAACTCATGTTCCCAAGAAAGGTTTTCTTGCGGCTAACGTGAGTTCTTTGTTGGCACAACCCATGCAAGTGAAGTACAAGGACCCTGGCTGCCCTACTATCTCTTGTGTGATTGGTGATGTATCCATACATCGAGCCTTATTGGACCTTGGTGCATCTGTTAATCTTCTGCCATATTCTGTCTACGTCCACCTCGGTCTTGGAGACCTCAAAGAAACAAAGACCACTCTTCAATTGGCTGATAGGTCTATGAAGAAACCGAGGGTGTGGTGGAAGATGTGCTGATCAAAGTGGGAGAGTTCATTTATCCAGTCGACTTCTTTGTCTTGGATACCGAACCTGTGCCAAACCCACTTGGACAAATTCTGTCATTGTGGGGCGACCATTCCTTGTGACTTCCAATGCATTGATCAATTGTCGCAATGGTCTGATGCACTTGACTTATGGTAGTCAATGCGCTGATTTTAACATCTTCACCATCGGCAAGAAGCCAGGTGCCTTCAATGACCCTGTTGGGGTCAACCTTATCCAGGGTTTGGATGAGATTGAAGTTGAGGGCACCTCAAGTACTTCAGAGAATTGTTCGATGAAGCTCCTGAAGGTGGTGAAGATGTTTCACCTGGGCTGGCACAAGAAGGTGCCTTATGTTATGATCATGTGGCCTCAGTGCCACCTCCTTTTGATCTTGTGGCCCTTGAGCCACATTCTTCTAATCTTGTGGCCCTTAAGCCACATTCTTCTGATCTTGTGGCCCTTGAGCCACATCCTTTTGATCACGTGGCCTTTGAGCCACAACCTTTCGATCATGTGGCTTTTGAGCCACAAGATACCATTTTTATGGCCTCTGGGCCACATGATCTTCATTCTGTATCTGCTGAGGACCCCATGTGGGTTAAGAATCAACCACCTGATACCCTTCATCCTGATAGAGGTTTACCTCTCATTCATGCTTCCTATCTTGCTCATTCTCAAGAGGCATCAAACGACCACAACGCTTATAAGGGTATCCGGTGGTCAAACAATTCTGATTTGTATGTCGCGAGCCCATGCATGTGCATTTCTGGCTCGAGTGATGACGGGTTCCCATTTGATGTCCCTTGACATATGAAGATGGGAGCCCATTTGTTGTACAAAAAAAATTAAAAAAAAAGAAGTACAATAAAAAACTCCTTCAGTGAGCATCGATTGTTGTGAGCCCCAACCCTTGTGTATTTGGACCCCATTTCTTTCACGTATTTGTATCCCTTCCTTAGTATCTCACAGGTTGAGGGAAATTGGGTTGTGTCCATCAACATAGCCATAATCTTCCCTGTGTCCTTCACATTGGTGAGATCTATTCTTTTTCATGCATAAATCCATGTAGTATCTTGCTCGCATTCATTGAGGACAATGGATGAACTAGGTGTGGGGGAGTGTTTTACGTGTGTACATAGTCGAGTCTTTTCTTTTGATTTTGTTTTCTTTTGTTTGCATTGTTAGGGTCATGATAGTGTGCTGCATTTAATAACGATTTATCTGCTTGCCATGATCCTTGGGTGACTTGTCTTCTTTTGCTTGCCTAGTGCTTCAAAATTTTCACATTTCTTTCAAAATATTCATGTGTTTGCGAAAGAAAATGTTTTGTGGGTTTTGCGTGTGTTTAGCATGTGCAAAACCGTTGAGAGGCAAAGTAAAAAGAAAGCTCCCAAAATTGTCTTGAACTTGATGCATTAGGATATTTAGTACAGTGGCTTTAAGATTTATCGAGTCGTTAGGATGCACCCCAGTTTTCCTTTGGGGGTGAGTAATCATAGGGTTTCAGTGCTCAAACATTTAAAGAAGTCCACCCTGAACCTAGTGAGTCAATAATTCGTGTCTGTTAACTTAAGGAAGTTTGTTGTAGTCAAGGACCCTCTAAATCTTGTTCTGAGACATTAATTGTAGGGGTTTTGGTTCATGTGTAGATAAGAAGTAAGTGAGTAGGTGTTCTCTCTTCTCGCACGGCTCCTATCACTCGGGAAAGTAGGTTTGAGGGAACTTTGTGCCTGGTGCTTTCGAGTCATCTGACTTGGGATGCGCCGACCGAACTCCCGTTACACGGGTGATAGGGATTGCCCTATGTGGAGATTTGGGGAAAGGTGTACGTGATAGTGTAAGTCCTCATGGGCAATGATGCACGAAACCTGACCATGGGAGAATGAAGCTCCAACTAATAAAAAGAAAAAAAAATGAGAAAATAAACAAAAAGAAAAAAAAATGCAAATAAGAACCTTAATGGACCTTACACTTTGTATCACTTGAGGATGTTGAGGTTGTCCATGTCTTTCACTTAATTCCTTATTTAACTTGCACGAATGGTTTATTAGGCTAGGTATGGACTGATTACCTATATAGAGTCGGCCCGTAGGATTACCGCGTCCATTGATCGACAAAATATTTCCAACGAGTCTAGGTCTAGATTGAATAATGCATCTTGTTCGGATTTTGTGGGTATATCCGCTGAAAACCATCAGGAGACAACACTCCTCCTCCTTGGCAACAAGGAGGTTTAAAGGCTTGTTGCACGTGCTAAGTGCAACCGTGATTCCTACGAAAGTGAGTTAGGATTTCTTGTTTCTCGATTGCTTTTCTCTTTCTTTGTTTTGCTCGGGACTAGCAAAAACTTAGGTTTGGGGGTATTTGATTGACATCATTTCATGCTCATATTCGTATCTTATATCCATTATCTTACATCTAAGCAATGCTATGTGCCGAGTTTTATGTTTGAATTTCTGAAATAAAGAGGTTTGAAGAGAAGAGCCATTAAAGGACCCAAAAGCAAGAAAAAGGACTTAATCGTGAGACCTGGGGACTAAGATGCAAGGGAGAAGGACCTGATCGTAAGATCGAAGGACCTAAGAGCAAAACAGGAAACTCCACACCATCATGGGGAGTATTTTGGCAATTCGATTCGGGTCGGAGCTCCAACAGACCAACTAGATGCATCCAAGACCCAGAAATACTTCATGCAAAGCCCACAAAGAAAACCAGACGGATCTAAAGCTTATAGACCGCCAATTGGCGGTCTGGAACAGACAATTGGCGGTCCATATAGCCCAGGATCCTTTTAGTTTTTGTAGCACGTGTATTAGTGTATGCTTAGTCTATTTTTGGTATTGGTTTAGTCCCACATTGGGGGATTGTCCCGGATTAGCTTTTTCCATGCTTATAAATAGAAACTCTTCACCTCCCATTGTATCCATCTCTCTCTTTGGTGGCCTTCTTCCCAACTAAGAGTGAAGCCTTGAAGCAAACCTCTGGTGGAGGAAGGGCTGCTTGTAATTTGAGTGAGTTCATAATAGAAGTTTTTCATTAGCTTGTTAATTCTATCTTAGTTAATTTCCTTCAATGTGTTTGCTTTGGTGCTTGTCTTGTTTTATGCTTCTTTAATATTTCTTGCTTGATTAGTATAGTTTCATTTCAGTATTATGCTTGTTTTTGTTAATATAGTTAGTGTAATGAGTAGTGAGTAGTTCCATCCCCATTTGGGGGTGGAGAAATATGTGATATAATCATGTAGTGTATTAAGTGTGTGTTATCTTAATCCCTTGAGCTTTATATGATTTCCATAACCATCTAATGGGTTTTCACTCTTATCTTTGATATGCTAATGCTCTTGAATGAAGCTTAGCTTATGCTTTGATTAGTTGACCTATTTTATGGGGAATGATAAGGTTAGGATATGGATGGAATTAATATTGGAAACACAAGTTGTAGTGTATGAACTCTTGTTGCCTTGACCTTGGTTAATGTCTTGTATGTTTTAATGATAATGTGTATCTTAATTCATGTGGAGGCATAGTAGGGTCTAGTCTTTATACATGAGTTCATTTAGCTTCATTCCAATTATTGTCTTGTATGTTTTAATGATGTAGTCTTATCTTAATTCATGTAGAGGCAAAGTTGGATGTAGTTTTATGATTTCATGCACTACATATTGTGAGGAGCTTAATGAACACACACACACTCTTTTATGTTCACATTATTTCTCTACCCCCTTTGGGGTTTAGTTTATCGCTTCTTCTCCATTTCATTTCGCATTGTAGTATAGTTTAGTGTAACCCATCTTTCTCTCCTTCTTTTACCTCTCGCCTTCGAACAAACCAATTGTCGACACACCTCCTAGTGGACGACCCGTATTTGCCACCGCTTCAACGCGGTCGTGCACTTGTGGTTAATATAAAACGATCAATCAACAGGTTTCCTTCTTGCTGGACCATGATGGCCCCATTAAGCCAGCAAGAAAGCATAACCAGAGGTAGACTTCCTTTCATTAATGTCTCCAGCCCAATCGGCATCACTATAGCCAATCAGGCGGAGATCTGATGCTTGGTAAGACAACATGTAGTTACTCGTTCCTCTGAGGTATCTCATGATTCTCTTGACTGCCTTCCAGTGCTCCATGCTTGGGCTGGACTGGTATTGACTCACCATGCCCACAACATAACAAATGTCTGGCCTAGTACACATCATAGCGTACATAAGGCTTCCCACAGCATTGGAGTATGGAACCTTGCTCATTTTGGCCTTCTCTTCAGGAGTATCAGGATGCTTGTCAACGCTTAAGTGCAAACCCTTCTCAACGGGAGTGTCGATTGGTTTGCATTTGTCCATATGGTATTTCTTCAAGACGTTGTTAATATAAGTCTCTTGAGACAATCCCAGAAGTGTCTTGGACCTATCTCTAACAATCTTGACACAAGGACGTAGCTAGCTTCACCCATGTCCTTCATATCAAACGTGGAGGACAACCACTCTTCAGTGGATTTCAGCAACTCTTTGCTATTGTCAGCCATGAGTATGTCATCAACATACAAGGTCAGAATGACAAATTTACCATTGGATCTCTTAACGTATACACAGTGATCTTCCTCAAGCATAGAGAACGCATTCTCTGATATAGCTTGATGGAAGCGAATGTTCCACAATCTAGACGCTTGTTTTAAGCCATATAAGGACTTATTGAGCTTGCACACTTTGCGCTCTTGTCCTTTGACTTCAAAACCTTGAGGTTAATCCATATAGATCTCCTCCTCGAGGTCTCCATTGAGAAAAGTAGTCTTTACATCCATTTGGTAAAGCTCTAAGTCCATCTGAGCTACAATAGCTAGTAGAAGGCGGATGGAGGCAAACCTAACCACGGGTGAAAAGGTTTCCTTAAAATCCACGCCTTCTCTTTGGGTGTAGCCTTTAGCTACCAGTCTAGCCTTGAATCTATCAATAGATCCATCCGCCTTCCTCTTAATCTTGAGGATCCACTTGGCCCCAATGGCCTTTCGGTTCGGCGGTAAGTCAACCATGTCCCAGACTCGATTAACTTTCATCGACTCCAACTCTTCCTTTATAGCTTCTAACCACTCTTTCGCATTTGGACCTTCCAAAGCCTCTTTCAAGGTCTCCGGTTCTTGCTCATCGATTACTGTCATCCCAGATGATTCATAATCAATTTCTTCTTGAGCTATCATGAGGGCCTCTTCCTATAAGCGAAACCGCCTACGAGGAATGAGCCCGCGTTTACTTCAACGCAGATGGGTATCTGATGGCTCATCCTCCGTGAGAGCTATCGGATCCTCAGCATTGCTTCTCCCACTAGGATTGACTTGTGGAACCTCATGTTCAACTTCCAGATCCCGTGGAGTGGCAATGTCCTCATCTTGTTGTTCAAAGAAGTCCACTAACTCTTTGATAGCTCCAGTAAGAGTTGGAAAATCATTTTCCAAGAATGTGGCATCCCTAGACTCCAGTTCCGTCCTTCTTTCATTCACGTCTAACCCGATAAAAACATAACCTTTGGAGAGATCACTGTATTTTACAAAGATACACTTTTTCCCTCTAGGTCCTAGTTTTCCATATCCGTGACTAGTAGAATGAATGTACGCCGCGCATCCCGAAGGACGCAGCAGACTAAAATCAGGCTTCCGTCCTGTCCATAACTCATATGGAGTTGAGGGAACCGATTTTGTTGGAACTCTATTGAGGATATAGGCAGCAGTCATTAGAGCATCTCCCCAAAACGGAATTGGCAAGCTCGCATGCGCCATCATGGATCTAACCATGTCTAGAAACGTTCTATTCCTTCTCTCGGCAACACCATTTTGCTGAGGAGTATAAGGCATAGTGAGTTGTCTAGATATCGCCTTTTCATCACATAACTCTTTGAACATTGTGGAGAGATACTCCCCACCTCTGTCCGTTCTAGGAGTTTTTATCTTATTATCTAATTGATTCTCTACCAAGCTCATGAATCTCTTAAAACATTCTAGAGCTTCTGACTTGTGAGAAATGAGATAAATATGACCATATCTAGTGAAGTCATCAATGAATGTGATGAAGTAACTTTGTCCATGTCTAGTACGCACATTCAAAGGTCCACAAATATCCGAGTGAATTAGTTCTAAAGGAGAAGTAGCCCTACTGGCTTTTCCGAACGGTTTTCTAGTTGCCTTTCCAGCTAGACAAGATTCACAGGTCGGCAATTCAAATTTGGAGCATTCTCCTAATACCCCCTCCTTTGCCAACCTCTTCATCCGGTCAACACCAATGTGTCCGGTCAACACCAATGTGACCTAGTCTACCATGCCACATAACTGAATCATTATTCATGGAACTTTGACTAATAAAGGCACTAGTGTTATGATTGAAATCATAAATTGCGTCCAACACAATAAAACCGTCTGAAAGAAAGGCACGTCCATAACAAATGTTAGCAAGGTATAAACCTATATCATTGTTCTCAAAAACAACTTTAAAACCATGTCTCATCAAAACAACAACAGAAATAATATTTCGCCGTATAGCTGGTGTATACAACACGTCGTGAAGTAATAGGATCCGACCACTTCGCAAAGCCACTTTGCATGTGCCAACTCCAAGAACATCAATGCTAGTGTTATTCTCCATGTTTATTCGCCCCCCCACTTGGAACACGGCGATATTCCACGAAGGAAGAACGATCCTTTGTTACGTGGTCCGTGGCACCTGAATCCACAATCCAAACATGAGAGTAATCAGTGAGCATCACAGAACTAGTCACGTATAATTCAAGGGATTACACACAGTAATTACCTTTTGCTCAGTGCACTCACGAACAAAATGTCCAGTCTTTCGGCAGTTAAAACAAGTCACATTAGACTTATCTTTCCCACCTCTGGATCCTCGAGGTCGTTTCTTTCCAGCTTTGTTTTTTGTTTTGTTTTTATTTGCACCCTTCTTGCCTTTAAAACCCTGAGCTCTATCTCTTTTGCGCTTAAAACCTGCACTCCTCCGAGGAGCGCCAGCTTCAGCAGCAAACACTTCAGTTAGAGGGGCTTCCGCAAGCATGCGGTCCTCCTCCAGCTCTAGGTGTTTTGTGGCCTGGTCAAATGTCCTGATGTCATCAGCATGAGTCAGATGGACCTTCATATGCTCCCAACTATTCGAAGGCAATGATCTGATGAGAGCAGACACTTGCTGCTCATCGGTCTTAGCACGACCGGCAGCGCTCAGCTCGTTTATCATGTTTGACATTGCGGTAATATGCTGCCTCATTGGGTGACCTTGGCGCATTTTATACCCATCAAACATGAGCCCAAACTGGCGGGCCCTTGTGACGAAGGTCACTCCGTACTGAAACTTCACAGCTTCCCACAAGGTCTTTGCAGTTCGCAATTTTTCGAACCGCAGTAATAGATCATCTCGCATCGAACTCAGAATTGTAAAGCGTGCAATACGATCTTTCTTTTTCCATGCATTATAGACATCCATATTTCTACGATGCTGTGCAGTGTTCCCCTCCTCGGGGGGAGACATAGTTTGTGTTATATTTTCTAACATGTCCTGATCCTCTAAGAGATACTCAATTTTACGATGCCACAGATCGTAATTTCTTTCATTGAGTTTATCTCCTCGAGTCAGATCAGCGACAATGCTTTTGGAAGCGGCCATAAAAATCTAGGACAAAAAACCACATAGCGATACATGAGTTCTAGCATAAAATACAACGAGTTGCAATAGTTATAAAAAAATAAACTAACTTAATAACTATAGCATTCAGACCAAAGGAAAACATAGAGCGTTTGATCAAATCCTCATGCAATTGTTAATAAAGCTATTTTACCAATTGATATATTGCGCTCCATCATGATTTAATAACCCTAAAAAACGTATAAATCATGGCAAATCAGCAAATAAAGAAAGTATTGCCGCCGGTTGCAAGGTGGTTTACACAAAACACTTCTACCTTGCAACTCCCACTAGGCATGTAGGTTCCAAAAAAAATTCAATCAAGATCACACAGAAATCGATTGCTACATTACTTCCATATCAAGCTAAGGATCCCCCATAGGGATTTAGCCTCTTAGACGGGGACCTGCATGAGCCTTATAGCAATAATATCGCAATAAAAAAAATAAAGGAGCCCCTCGTCTCCTTAGGGCAATAAACAGTCCACAATCCATAAATATTACAGCCCATTGCGATATCTATTGCAAATGGAAATGAATGAATGAAATTACGCTCAACTCTCAATAAGGCAGTAAATAAAATCAGCAACCATTCATTCCTTACAAGCACAATCTTTCCATACGTTAGCACAATCCGACGTATGAAAAAATACCATAAAGTGTGGACCTCTTTCACACAAGAAGGAAGTAACGCATCAGGAAACAATGCATGTATGGTGCACGAATATTGGCAAAAAAACGTGTTAGGTAATAACAACCAATCTTCACAATAATCATTCTCAAAACAGAATTTTTTTTCTTCTTTCCCTAATCAATATAATCATGATAGCATAAAAAATTATCCTACTTTGATTAGGAAAGAAAATATTCTAAATTCTTTGGTGGAGAGCAACACATATTTGTGCATCAAAGGAAAGCATTCAAAAAATACTTTTAAGGCAATAAAACTCCAGCCTTTAATATCCTCTCAAAAATTTCAGAATTTGCCAATCTTTCCTTAATCAATATAAGCATGCAATCAACAATAATTATGCTACTTGTATTGGAAAGAAAAAATCGAAATTCTTTGGTGGAGGCAACACATATATGCACATTTGATGAAAAGGAAATATTTCAAATGAAATGCATGCAATCATTCCAAAAGAAACACATAGCCGAATGTTAGCAACAAACATGTACATAATTCGGCAATCATCATCTAATTCAGCAATCATCGAGATGCATGCATATATGATCAAAAATTGCACACACATGAATAAGGCAACAACCTTCTATCCTTAGATGCATAAACAAGAGTTTTGAAAGACAAATATGATACATAATCCGAAATATATGATCACATCATGAGATATATGCAATATCCAACTCTTGTAACAAAAATCATCATCTTTCTCTTTAACATACATGCGCATAAAATCAGAGAAAAATAAAATCTAGCCGCATGCTTGAAGGATGGAATACACATAATGCGCAATAATCCTAGATGAACATGTAACCCTAGGCACATGCATATCAAGAAAACTACATTATGCGCGAGAATGAAGCATCCATATTCAACTCTAGATGCATGCTTAAAGATGAAACAAATATTATGCGCAAAAAAAAGGGTGAATCATGTAATACTAATCGCATGTATAAGATGAATCAAAAGCCCATGCGCTAGCGTGAGGAAAATGTGCCATCAAACCCTAGCCGCATAGTCAAGTAATCCAAAAATGATGTACTCGGGTGAGGAGCAAAAAAACGACCATCAAACCCTAGGTACATCAAAAAAAAATCGAAAAATGATAGATGCACAAGGTGAGGAAATCAACCATCAAACCGTAGGTGCAAGATCAACATAGAATTCGAAAAAAACAAACAAACATGCGCATGGGTGAGGAGATTTGCCATCAAACACTAGGCGCATGAATGGAGAGAAAGAAAAATAGCAACAACATATGTATCCGTTTTTTTTCTTTCTAAGAACCACCGAAATTGTCTCAACTCAAATGAAATAAAGAAAGGTGCTCAAAAACAAAATACTCGGAGGTGACCAAGATGGCTCTGGTACCAATGTTAGCAAACTACGATTTAGACTACAGGTTCGGATTTACCTTTGGTGGAGAGAACCTGTGGAAGCGGAAGAAGAATCGAAGATCACCTCTCGGAGTCTTCTTGAGCACCGACCGGTCTTCTACTCTTTTGGAGAAGAAGAACAAATCCACGACCCAAGAGTCCTACTTGGTGGAAGGGACGGATTTGAGGGAGAGGGAGGTGGCGGCTAGGTTAGGGTGGAGGCTAGGGTTTTGCACATGAGATCAATCTCTCCAATGGGAGGCTCCCCTCCTTATATAGATGGCTCCACCCTAAACCCTAAATGTGTAGTCCAATAGGGACGCGGCATGTGTCAGTGCTTTGGGCAAATATCTTATTAATCCTAGATTAATCCAATAGGAAAGAGGGGAGAAGAAGGAGGAGAGCGAGAGAGTACGACACAGAGTGAGAGGGCAGGAGAGAGAGATGGAAAAGGAGAGAGAAGTAGAGGGAGATGGAGGCGGGAAGGAGGAAGAAGGAGACGGAGAGAGGGAGAAGAGCACAGATGGGAAGGAGAAGCACAGAGAGGGAGAGAAGCAAGAGGAGAAGGCAAGCGAGGGAGAGGGAGACAGGAAGAAGAGAGAGAGAAGGAGAAGGAAAATGGGAAAGAGAAGGAGAGGTATTGAAGTAGAGGAGAAGCAGAGAGAGGGAAGAAGATTGACGACGAAGAGTGAAGGATAAGGAGGGAGAAGATAGAAGGGAAGAGAGATTAAAAGAGAGGAGTGAGAAGGAGAGAGAGCAGGACAATAAGAGAGTGAATAACAAGGAGAAGGAGGGGGGTGAGAATGAGGGTGTAGGACGAGATAAAAGGAAATGGCGAAACAAGGAGAGAGGGAGAGATGGAGGGAGAGCTAGAAGGAGAAGGGGAGAGAGGAGAGGTGGACAGAGGGGGAGAGAGTGAGAAGGGCAAGCAAAGGGAAGAGAGCCATGTAGGGAGAAGAATAGGCATGGAGAGAGAGGGAGAAGGGGAGGGATAAGAGGGAGTGAAACGGAGAAGGGGGGAGAGTGAATGAGAGTGAGAAGTAGAGGGAGTAGGGAGAAAGAGACTGTGAATGAAGGAAAAGGAGAGAGAGAAAGAGAAGGAGAGAGGGAGAAAGAGTGGGGGAGTTGGTAATTGATCTAGATGGAGAATGACAAGGAGAATGAGAGAAAGAGAAGGAGGGAGAGGAGGAAGAGGGAGAGGGAGAAGAAGGAGAGAGGACAAGAAGAAGGAGATGAGAAGGAGAACAAGAGAGAGAAGGAGAACGACAGAGAGAAGAATAAGGGCACGTAGAGAGAAGGAGAAGGCGAGAGTAGATAATGATAGAGAGAGAAGGACAATGGGAGTGAGAGGGGAGGAGAGCGAAATGGAGACAAGGAGAGGAGAGATAGAGGAGGAAGAGGAGAGAAGGAAAGAGGGGAGAAGAAGGAGGAGAGCGATAGAATACGACACAATGAGAGAGGAGGGGGGAGAGAGATGGACAAGGAGAGAGAAGTAGAGGGAGATGGAGGAGGGAAGGAGGAAGAAGGAGAGAGAAGGAGACGGAGAGAGGGAGAAGAGCAGAGATGGGAAAGAGAAGGAGACAGAGGGAGAGAAGCAAGAGGAGAAGGTAAGCGAGGGAGAGAGAGACAGGGAGAAGAGAGAGAAGGAGAAGGAAATGGGGAAAGCGATGGAGAGGTATTGAAGTAGAGGTGAAGGAGAGAGAGGGAAGGAGATTGACGACGAAGAGTGAAGGATAATGAAGGAGAAGATAGAAGGGAAGAGAGAATCAGAGAGAGGAGTGAGAAGGAGAGAGCGTGGTATAATAAGAGAGTGAAAAAGAAGGAGATGAGGTGAGAGAGAGAAGGAGAGTGTAGGACGAGAGAGAAGGAAATGGGGGAAACAAGGAGAGAGGGAGAGAGAGAGCTACAAGGATAAGGAGAGAGAGAGGGGAGAGGTGGACAGAGGGAGGAGAGATGTAGAAGTAGAGAGATCAATAGGGAAGGAGAGAGAGAGGGAGAAGGCGAGAGATAAGGAGGGAGTGAAACAGAGAAGGGGAGAGAATGAATTAGAACGAGAAGTAGAGGGAGGAGAGAGAAGGAGACAGTGAATGAAGGAAAAGGAGAGACAGAAAGAGAAGGAGTGAGGGCGAAAGAGTGAGGGAGTCGGTAAATGAGCTAGATGAAAACAAACAAGGAGAAGGAGGGAAGGAAAGAGGGAGGGAGAAGGAGAAGGAGAAGTAGAGGTATAAAGTAAGAAGAGAGAGTGAGAGACAGAAGGAGAACGGGAGGAGTGAGAGAGAGTGAAGGTGACGGAGAGGAAAAGAAAAGGGAGGAGTAGAAAGAAGGACAAGCGAAGCAGAAGGAGAGAGATGAGAGAAAGAGAAGGAGGGAAAGGAGGAAGAGGGGGAGGGAGAGGAAGGAGAGAGGAGGAGAAGAAGGACATGAGAAGGACATGAGAAGGAGAACAAGAGAGAGGACAAGGAGAGGGAAGGAGAACGACGGAGGGAAGAATAAGGGCACACAGAGAGAAGGAGAAGGGAGGAGTAGATAAGGAGAGAGACAGAAAGACAATCAGAGTGAGTGGGAAGGACAAGGAGAGAGAGTACGAAGAGGGGACTGGAAGGACAGGAGAGAAGGAAAGTGGGAGGTAGAAGGAGAAGTAGAGGAGAAGGAGAGAGAGACACGAAGAAGAGAGAGAAGGTGAAGAAGGAAAAAGGGAAAGAGAAGGAGTGGTATTGAAGTAGAGGAGAAGGAGAGAGAGGGAAGGAGATTGACGACGAAGAGTGAAGGATAAGGAGGGAGAACATAGAAGGGAAGAGAGAATCAGAGAGAGGAGTGAGAAGGAGAGAAAGCAGGACAATAAGAGAGTGAAAAACAAGGAGCACGAGGGGGAGTGAGAAGGAGGGTGTAGGACGAGAGAGAAGGAAATGGCGAAACAAGGAGAGAGGGAGAGATGGAGTGAGAGCTAGAAGGAGAAGGAGAGGGAGGAGAGGTGGACAGAGGGGGAGAGAGTGAGAATGGCAAGGAGAGGGAGGAGAGATGGAGAAGTAGAGAGAACAATAGGGAAGGAGAGAGAGAGGGAGTAGGGGAGAGATAAGGAGGGCGTGAAACGGAGAATGGGAGAGAGTGAATTATAGCGAGAAGTAGAAGGAGGAGAGAGAAGGAGACTGTGAATGAAGGAAAATGAGAGAGAGAAAGAGAACAAGAGAGGGAGAAAGAGTGGTGTTGTCGGTAGTTAAGCTAGATGGAGAAAGACAAGGAGAAGGAGAGAGAAGGAAGAGGGGACTGGAAGGGAAGAAGAGAAGGAAAGAGGGAGGGAGAAGGAGAAGTATTGATAAAAGGTAAGGAGAAAGAGAAGGAGAAGGGGGAGGAGAGAGAAGGAGAAAGAGAAGGGTGAGAGAGAGTGAAGCTGACAGGGAGGGAAACAAAAGGGAGGAGGAGAGAGAAGGACAAGCAAAGCAGAAGGAGAGAGATGAGAGAAAGAGAAGTAGGGAGAGGAGGAAGAGGGGAGGGAGAATAAGGAGATGAGAAGGAGAACAAGAGATAGGACAAGGAGACAGAAGGAGAACGACGGAGAGAAGAATAAGGGCACATAGAGAGAAGGAGAAGGGAATACCAGATAAGGAGAGAGAGAATGACAATGGGAGTGAGAGGAGAGGAGAGCGAGAAGGAGACGAAGATAGGATAGATAGAGGAGGAGGAGGAGGAGGAGAGAAGGAAAGACGGGAGAAGAAGGAGAGTGAGATAGTACGACACAGTGAGAGAGGGCGGGAGAGAGAGATGGACAAGGAGAGAGAAGTGGAGGGAGATGGAGGCGGGAAGGATGAAGAAGGAGACGGAGAGAGGGAGAAGAGCGGAGATGGGAAGGAGAAGTAGAGAGAGGGAGAGAAGCAAGAGGAGAGGGCAAGCGAGGGAGAGAGAGACAGGAAGAAGAGAGAGAAGGAGAAGGAAAAGGGGAAAGCGAAGGAGAGGTATTGAAGTAGAGGAGAAGCAGAGAGAGGGAAGGAGATTGACAACGAAGAGTGAAGGATAAGGAGGGAGAAGATTGAAGGGAAGAGAGATTAAAAGAGAGGAGTGAGAAGGAGAGAGAGCGGGACAATAAGAGAGTGAATAACAAGGAGAAGGAAGGGGGTGAGAAGGAGGGTGTAGGACGAGAGAGAAGGAAATGACGAAACAAGGAGAGAGGGAGAGATGGAGGGAGAGCTAGAAGGAGAAGGGGAGAGAGGAGAGGTCGACAGAGGGGGAGAGAGTGAGAAGGGCAAGCATAGGGAAGAGGGATGGAGAAGTAGGGAGAAGAATAGGCAAGGAGAGAGAGGGAGAATGGGAGAGATAAGAGGGAGTGAAACGGAGAAGGGGGGAGAGTGAATGAGAGCGAGAAGTAGAGGGAGGAGAGAGAAAGAGACTGTGAATGAAGGAAAAGGAGAGAGAGAAAGAGAAGGAGAGAGGGAGAAAGAGTGGAGGAGTTGGTAATTGAGCTAGATGGAGAAGGAGAGAGAGAAGGAAGAGGGGACTAGAAGGGAAGAAGAGAAGGAAAGAGGGAGGGAGAAGGAGAAGTAGAGATAAAAGGTAAGGAGAGAGAGAAGGAGAAGGGGGAGAGAGAAGGAGAATGAGAGGAGTGAGAGACAGTGAAGGTGACAGAGTGGAAAACAAAAGGGAGGAGGAGAGAGAAGGACAAGCGAAGAAGAAGGAGAGAGATGAGAGAAAGAGAAGGAGGGAGAGGAGGAAGAGGGAGAGGGAGAAGAAGGAGATGAGAAGGAGAACAAGAGAGAGGACAAGGAGAGAGAAGGAGAACGACGGAGAGAAGAATAAGGGCACGAAGAGAGAAGGAGAAGGCGAGAGTAGATAATGATAGAGAAAGAGAAGGACAATGGGAGTGAGAGGGGAGGAGAGCGAAATGGAGACGAGGACAGGAGAGATAGAGGACGAAGAGGAGAGAAGGAAAGAGGGGAGAAGAAGGAGGAGAGCGATAGAGTACGACACAGTGAGAGAGGAGGGGGAGAGAGTTGGACAAGGAGAGAGAAGTAGAGGGAGATGGAGGAGGGAAGGAGGAAGAAGGAGAGAGAAGGAGACGGAGAGAGGGAGAAGAGCGGATATGGGAAAGTGAAGGAGACAGAGGGAGAGAAGCAAGAGGAGAAGGTAAGCGAGGGAGAGAGCGACAGGAAGAAGAGAGAGAAGTAGAAGGAAATGGGGAAAGAGAAGGAGAGGTATTGAAGTAGAGGAGAAGGAGAGAGAGGGAAGGAGATTGACGACGAAGAGTGAAGGATAAGGAAGGAGAAGACAGAAGGGAAGAGAGAATCAGAGAGAGGAGTGAGAAGGAGAGAGCGTGGTACAATAAGAGAGTGAAAAACAAACAGATGAGGTGGGAGAGAAGGAGAGTGTTGGACGAGAGAGAAGGAAATGGGGGAAACAAGGAGAGAGGGAGAGAGAGAGCTAGAAGGATAAGGAGAGAGAGAGGAGAGTTGGACAGAGGGAGGAGAGATGGAGAAGTAGAGAGATCAATAGGGAATGAGAGAGAGGGAGAAGGCGAGAGATAAGGAGGGAGTGAAACGGAGAAGGGGAGAGAGTGAATTAGAACGAGAAGTAGAGGGAGGAGAGAGAAGAACACTGTGAATGAAGGAAAAGGAAAGACAGAAAGAGAAGGAGAGAGGGCGAAAGAGTGAGGGAGTCGGTAAATGAGCTAGATGAAAAAAGACAAGGAGAAGGAGGGAAGCAAAGAGGGTGGGAGATGGAGAAGTAGACGTATAAAGTAAGGAGAGAGAGCGAGAGACAGAAGGAGAACGAGACCAGTGAGAGAGAGTGAAGGTGACGTAGAGGAAAAGAAAAGGGAGGAGTAGAGAGAAGGACAAGCGAAGCAGAAGGAGAGAGATGAGAGAAAGAGAAGGAGGGAAAGGAGGAAGAGGGGGAGGGAGAGGAAGGAGAGAGGAGGAGAAGAAGGCGATGAGAAGGAGAACAAGAGAGAGCACAAGGAGAGGGAAGGAGAATGATGGAGAGAGGAATAAGGGCATGCAGAGAGAAGGAGAAGGGGAGAGTAGATAAGGAGAGAGAGAGAAAGACAATTGGAGTGAGAGAGGAGGAGAGCGAGAAGGAGACGAAGAGAGGGGAGATAGAGGAGGAGGAGAGAGTAGTAAAGAGGGGAGAAGAAGGAGGAGAGTGAGAGAGTGCGACATAGTGAGAGGGGACGAGGGACAGAGATGGACAAAGAGAGAGAAGTAGGGGGAGATGGAGGGGGGAAGGAGGAAGAATGAGAGAGAAGGAGACGGAGACAGGGAGAAAAACGGAGATGGGAAGGAGAAGGAGAGGGAGGGAGAGAAGCAAGAGGAAAAGGCAAGTGAGGCAGAGAGAGACACGAAGAAGAGAGCGAAGGAGAAGAAGGAAAAGGGGAAAGAGAAGGAGAGGTATTGAAGTAGAGGAGAAGGAGAGAGAGGGAAGGAGATTGACGACGAAGTGTGACGGATAAAGAGGGAGAAGATAGAATGGAAGAGAGAATCAGCGAGAGGAGTGAGAAGGAGAGAAAACGGGACAATAAGAGAGTGAAAAACAAGGAGGAGGAGGGAGAGAGAACGAGTGTTGGACGAGAGAGAAGGAAATGGGGGAAACAAGGAGAGAGGGAGAGAGAGAGAGAGCTAGAAGGAGAAGGAGAGAGAGGAGAGGTGGACAGAAGGGGAGAGAGTGAGAAGGGCCAGGAGAGGGAGGAGAGATGGAGAAGTAGAGACCACAATAGGGAAGGAGAGAGAGGGAGAAGGAGAGAGATTAGGAGGGAGTGAAACGGAGATACGAAGAGAGTGAATTAGAGCGAGAAGTGGAGGGAGGAGAGAAGGAGACTTTGAATGAAGGAAAAGGAGAGAGGGTGAAAGAGTGAGGGAGTCGGTAAGTGGGCTAGATGGAGAAAGACAAGGAGAAGGAGGGCAGGAAAGAGGGAGGGAGAAGGAGAAGTAGAGGTAAAAGGTAAGGAGAGAGAGAAAGAGAGAGAGAGAGAGAGAAGGAGAACGAGAGGAGTGAGAAAGAGTGAAGGTGACGGAGACGAAAAGAAAAGGGAGGAGGAGAGAGAAGGACAAGCGAAGCAGAAGGAGAGAGATGAGAGAAAGAGAAGGATGAAAAGGAGGAAGAGGGGGAGGGTGAGGAAGGAGAGAGGAGGAGAAGAAGGAGATGAGATGGAGAACAAGAGAGAGGACAAGGAGAGGGAAGGAGAACGACGGAGAAAAGAATAAGGGCGCACAGAGAGAAGGAGAATGGGAGAGTGGATAAGGAGAGAGAGAGAGAGAGAAAGACAATGGGAGTGTGAGGGGAGGAGAGCGAGAAGGAGAGGAAGAGAGGAGAGGTAGAGGTGCAGGAAAGAGAAGGAAAGAGGGGAGAAGAAGGAGAAGAGCGAGAGAGTGCGACAGAGTGAGAGAGGAGGGGGGAGACATAGGGACAAGGTGAGAGAAGTAGGGGGAGATGGAGGAGGGAAGGAGACGGAGAGAGGGAGAAGAGCGAAGATGGGAAGGAGAAGCAAGAGGAGAAGGCAAGCGAGGGAGAGAGAGACAGGAAGAAGTGAGTGAAGGAGAAGAAGGAAAGGGGAAAGAGATGGAGAGGTATTGAAGTAGAGGAGAAGAAGATTGACGACGAAGAGTAAAGGATAAGGAGGTAGAAGATAGAAGGGAAGAGAGAATCAGAGAGAGGAGTGAGAAGGAAAGAGCGCCGGACAATAAGAGAGTGAAAAACAAGGAGAAGGAGGGAGTGAGAATGAGAGTGTAGGACGAGAGAGAAGGAAATGGGGAAACAATGAGAGATGGAGAGAGGGAGCTGGAAGGAGAAGGAGAGAGAGGAGAGGTGGGGAGAGGGGGAGAGAGTGAGAAGGGCAAGGAGAGGGAGGAGAGATGGAGAAGTAGAGAGAACAATAGGGAAGAAGAGAGAGAGGGAGAAGGGGAGTGATAAGGAGGGAGTGAAACGGAGAAGGGGAGAGAGTGAGTTAGAGCGAGAAGTAGAGGGAGGAGAGAGAACAAGAATGTTAATGATGGGAAATGAGAGAGACAGAAAGAGAAAGAGAGAGGGCGAAAGAGTGAGGGAGTCGGTAAGTGAGCTAGATGGAGAAAGACAAGGAGAAGGAGAGAAGGAGAAGTAGAGGTAAAAGGTAAGGAGAGAGAGAAAGAGATAAGGAGAACGAGAGGAGTGAGAGAGAGTGAAGGTGACAGAGAGGATGAGAAAATGGAGGAGGAGAGAGAAGGACAAGCGAAGCAGAAGGAGAGAGATGAGATAAAGAGAAGGAGGGAAAGGAGGAAGAGGGGGAGGGAGAGGAAGGAGAGAGGAGGAGAAGAAGGACATGGGATGGAGAACAAGAGAGAGGACAAGGAGAGGGAAGGAGAACGACGGAGGGAAGAATAAGGGCACACAGAGAGAAGGAGAAGGGAGGAGTAGATAAGGAGAGAGACAAAAAGACAATCGGAGTGAGTGGGAAGGACAAGGAGAGAGAGTACGAAGAGGGGACTGGAAGGACAGGAGAGAAGGAAAGTGGGAGGTAGAAGGAGAAGTAGAGATAAAAGGTAAGGAGAGAGAGAGAGAGAGAGAGAGAGAGAGAGAAGGGGAAGGGGGAGAGAGAAGGAGAACAAGAGGAGTGAGAGAGAGCGAAGGTGACGGAGAGGAAAAGAAAAGGGTGGAGGAGAGAAGGACAAGTGAAGCCGAAGGAGAGAGATGAGAGAAATAGAGGGAGGGAGAGGGGGAGGGAGAAGAGGGAGAGAGGAGAAGAAGAAGGAGATGAGAAGGAGAACAAGACAGAGGACAAGGAGAGAGAAGGAGAACGACGGAGAGAAGAATAAGGGCACGCAAAGAGAAGGAGAAAGGGAGAGTAGATAAGGAGAGAGAGAAGGATAATGTGAGTGAGAGGGGAGGATAGTGAGAAGGAGACGAAGAGAGGAGAGAAAGAGGAGGAGGAGGAGGAGGAGAGAAGGAAATAGCAAAGAAGATGGAGGAGAGCGAGAAGGAGACGAAGAGAGGAGAGATAGAGGAGGAGGATGAGAGAAGGAAAGAGGAGATAAGATGGAGGAGAGCGAGAGAGTACGACGGAGTGAGAGAGGAGGGGAGAGAGAGATGGACAAGGAGAGAGAAGTAGAGGGAGATGGAGGAGGGAAGGAGGAAGAAGGAGAGAGAAGGAGACGGAGAGAGGGAGAATAGCATAGATGGGAAGGAGAGCGAGCGAGAGAAGGAAGAGGAGAAGGCAAGCAAGGGAGAGAGAGACAGGAAGAAGAGAGAGAAGGGGAAGAAGGAAAAGGGGAAAGAGAAGGAGAGGTATTAAAGTAGAGGTAATAAATGGAGGAGGCTTATCATGAGTTTTGTAAAAGCCTCGTTCGTGGTGATGGTCAATGGTACAAATTCAGCACTCTTTGTGGCTAGGAACGGCTTGAGACAAGGTGATCCTTTGCCCCCTACTTGTGTTGTACTTTGCATGGAGGTTTTTTGCGAAATGGTGAATAAGGAGGTCATGGCTGGACGTATCCAGCCACATTCGTGTGGAGAGGTTCCTGTTTCGCACCTTCTGTTTGCCGGTGATGTTCTTCTATTTCCTTAGGCAACAAAGGATAATGCAAGAGCAATCCGAGGTGTACTTGAGGAGTTTACAACTTGCTCGGGGCTGAGCTTTAGTGCATCGAAGAGCCAAATTTTCATGGGAAGCGGAGTGCCACATGGGTCCTGGATTGTGGCCCATCTTGGTATGGAGAGAAAGGATTTCCCGGTGACGTACCTTGGGCTGCCGTTTTTCTCCGGGAGGATGGGAAGGATCCACTGTATGCCATTAATCAACAGGGTGAAAGCAAGGCTTAGTACTTGGCAGCAGAACTTCTTGTCAATGGCTGGACGAGTTGAGCTCGTGAGAAGTGTTCTCGTCTCCCTCAGTATATATTGGACGTCTGCGTTCCTACTTCCTCGCAAAGTGTTAAAGGAGATCGAGAGCCTAATGTGTCACTTGATCTGGGAGGCCCAAAGTAGTGGGTAGCAGTAGCCTAGAAATACGTGTGTCTACCAAAGGAGGAGGGAGGCCTTGTGTTGAAGCGCTTGTCGGAATGGAATGATGTAGGTCTCCTCCACTTATTTTGGCTTGTGGTGGAGGAAGGAAATGCACTTTGGGTGAAGTAGATACGCAAAAGTACTTGAAGACTCGATCCATTTGGCTTGCACGACCCCCATCTACCTCATCATGGGAATGGAAAGGGATACTCCGATTTCGAGACATAGCTATGAAAGTGGGAAATGGAGAAGACATCCGGTTTTTCCAATTCCCTTGGTGTGGTTAACCGTTTCAGAATGAAAGTTGGGGGGAGCGGCTACACTATGAATTAGGAGTACCGTGGGACACGAAAGTGTCGTACTTCATTAGAGATGGAATGTGGAACCTTCCCCCACCACTCTGCACTTTTATGGAGAAAGTCCACAAACGAATACTCAATACGAGAATCCATGGAGGCATGGACCAACCTAAGCGAGTGGACGGAGTGGGAAAGGCACTTGGCATCAAAGAAGTTTGGAGATGGGTAAAGATGCCCGAGAGAAAGGCAGCTTGGGCTGGAATGGTTTGGCACAAGTATGCCATCCCAAAGCATGCCACCACGACTTGGAGAGCACTACGAGGACGTCTACTTACAAAGAGCTTCATGAACAAACAGGGAGCAACGCTACAATTGGGGTCCAGCCTATGCGAGGGAGGTGAGGAAGATATTAAGCATTTGTTTTGGGGGTGTGAATACATTAAGACGGTGTGGGCCGAAATCTTGCATCTTTTAAAGCTCAACCATAGGGTGGCATACACTTTAGAGGCTAAAGCTATACGTATAACACACATAGGAGGAAGCCGACTTGATATGGTGGTACGGCGATGGGTCTTCCAAGCCATAATACACGAGTGCTGGCTCGAACGAAATAGAAGGATTTTCGACGGAGAAAAGCAACAGCCAATGCATATTGTGGCTGTCATCAAGGATATGGTTCGCTGCCTTTGGCACAAAGTTAAAAGGCTTACAAAGAGTGAAGAGGAAGAACACCGATCCCAGTCACGTGGACATAGTTTGCTGTTCACCTTTGCTGCTTTGTATGGTCACGAATACCTACCATGCTGAAGTGATATATAGTGTAATGTAGGGTAGAGGCCGGGTATGCATGTGGCATACACCTACGGTTATTATGATCTCAGTTTTGTACCAATTTTTGTATGTTGTAAACTTTACTTAATTTATAAAATTCGAGGCTAAGCCTCCCTTTTGCTTTACAAAAAGAAGGAGAGGAGAAGGAGAGAGAGGGAAGGAGATTGACGACGAAGGGTGAAGGATAATGAGGGAGAAGATAGAATGGAAGAAAGAATCAGAGAGACGAGTGAGAAGGAGAGACAGCGGGACAATAAGAGAGTGAAAAATAAGGAGAAGGAGGGTGTAGGACGAGAGAGGAGAGGTGGACAGAGGGGGAGAGACTGAGAAGGGCAATGAGAGGGAGGAGAGATGGAGAAATAGAGAGAACAATAGGGAAGGAGAGAGAGGGAGAAGGAGAGAGATAAGGAGGGAGTGAAACAGAGATAGGAAGAGACTGAATTAGAGTGAGAATTAGAGGGAGGAGAGAGAAGGAGACTATGAATGAAGGAAAAAGAGAGAGAGAGAAAGAGAAGGAGAGAGGGAGAAAAAGTGAGGGAGTCGGTAAGTGAGCTAGATGGAGAAAAATAGGGAGAAGGAGAGAGAGAAGGAAGAGGGGACTGGAAGGGAAGCAAAGAAGCAAAGAGGGAGAGAGAAGGAGAAGTAGAGATAAAATGTAAGGAGAGGGAGAATGGAGAGGAGAGGTGGACAGAGGGGGAGAGAGTGAGAAGGGTAAGGAGAGGGAGGAGAGACGGAGAAGTAGAGAGAACAATAGGGAAGGAGAGAGAGGCAGAAGGGGAGGGCTAAGGAGGGAGTGAAACGGAGAATGGGAGAGAGTGAATTAGAGAGACAAGTAGAGGGAGCAGAGAGAAGGAGACAGTGAATGATGGAAAAGGAGAGAGAGAAAGATAAGGAGACAGGGAGAGAAAGAGTGATGGAGTCGGTAAGTGAGCTAGATGGAGAAAGACAGGGAAAAGAAGAGAGAGAAGGAAGAAGGGACTGGAAGGAAAGGAGAGAGGGAATGTGGGAGGGAGAAGGAGAAGTATAGATAAAAGGTAAGGAGAGGGAGAAAGAGAGAGAAGGAGAAGGGGAGAGAGAAGGAGAACGAGAGGAGTGTGAGAGAGAGTGAAGGTGACGGAGAGGACAAGAAAAGGGAGGAGGAGAGAGAAGGGCAAGCGAAGCAGAAGGAGAGAGATGAGAGAAAGAGAAGAAGGGAGAGGGGGAGGGAGAAGGAGAGAGGAGAAGAAGAAGGAGATGAGAAGGAGAACAAGATAGAGGACAAGGAGAGAGAAGGAGAACGACAGAGAGAAGAATAAGGGCACGCAGAGAGAAGGAGAATGGGAGAGTAGATAAGGAGAGAGAGAGAAGGACAATGGGAGTGAGAGGGGAGGAGAGCGAGAAGGAGACGAAGAGATGAGAGATAGAGGAGGAGTAGAGAAGGAAATAGGGGAGAAGATAGAGGAGAGCGAGACAGTACGAAAGAGTGAGAGAGGAGGGGCGAGAGAGATGGACAAGGAGAGAGAAGTAGAGGGAGATGGAGGAAGACGGAGAGAGGGAGAAGAGCGGAGATGGGAAGGAGAAGGAGAGAGAGGGAGAGAAGCAAGAGGAGAAGGAAAGCGAGGGAGAGAGACACAGGAAGAAGAGAGGGAAGGAGAAGGAAAAGCAGAAAGAGAAGGAGAGGTATTGAAGTAGAGGAGAAGGAGAGAGAGGGAAGGAGATTGACGACGAAGAGTGAAGGATAAGGAGGGAGAAGATAGAAGGGAAGTGAGAATCAGAGAGAGGTGTGAGAAGGAGAGAGCGCGGGACAATAAGAGAGTGAAAAATAAGGAGAAGGAGGGGGAAGAGAGAAGGAGAGTGTAGGATGAGAGAGAAGGAAATGGGGAAACAAGGAGAGTGGGGGAGATGCAGAGAGAGAGCTACAAGGAGAAGGAGAGAGAGGAGAGGTGTACAGAGGGGGAGAGAGTGAGAAGGGCAAGGAGAGGGAGGACAGATGGAGAAGTAGAGACAACAATACGGAAGGAGAGAGAGGGAGAATGGGAGAGATACGGAGGGAGTGAAACGGAGAAGGGGAGAGAGTGAATTAGAGCGAGAAGTAGAGGGAGGAGAGAGAAGGAGACTGTGAATGAAGGAAAAGGCGAGAGAGAAAGAGAAGGAGAGAGGGAGAAAGAGTGAGGGAGTCGGTAAGTGAGCTAGATGGAGAAGGAGAGAGAGAAGGAAGAGGGGATAGGAAGGGAATGAGAGAAGGAAAGAGGGAGGGAGAAGGAGATGTAGAGATAGAAGGTAAGGAGAGGGAGAAATAGAGAGAAGGAACACGAGAGGAGTGGGAGAGAGTGAAGGTGACAGAGAGGAAAAGAAAAGGGAGGCGAGAGAAGGACAAGCGAAGCAAAAGGAGAGAGAATAGATAAAGAGAAGGAGGGAAATGAGGAAGAGGGGGTGGGAGAAGAAGGAGATATGAGAAGAAGAAGGAGATGAGAAGGAGAACAAGAGAGAGGACAAGGAGAGAGAAGGAGAACGACGGAGAGAAGAATAAAGGCTCGCAGAGAGAAAGAGAAGGTGAGAGTAGATGTTGGAGGAAGGAAGGAGAGAGCACGGGACAATAAGAGAGTGCCATGAAAAAGGATTACGGGGTTGATGTTGGAGGAAGGAAGGCCTCCGTTGTAGTAGTGGAGGATGACGGGCTTGAGAAAGATCCGGAGGAAGAGGAAGGCCGGGATAATGGAGAAGACGTCGGAGCTACCTTGGCCATCGTTGGGAGCAAGGAAGAACGTGATGACGTGGAGGGAGGGGCTGATGTGGACGTGGAGGAGGGTCACGTGAATGAGGATGACGTCAAATGGGGATGAGCCATGTCGATTCATGTGCCAACATGGAGGAGTGGAGGCAAATTTGAATTTAGCTCAAGAAGTGGTGTGCTCCTCCACTTGGAGAGGACAAATTGGGCAAGGCCATGTGGAAAGGGGGGCAGCCCTTGGGAGACAAGAAGGACAAGGTAGTGGGTGGGTTTGTGGTCCCAAAAGTGTGGGGGACCAAAGTAGGAAGGAAGAAACCAATTTTGTCTCTTGTGGGGACAATGGTGTTAGAAGGGAAGAAAAGGAGGGGAGGACATGTGGAAAGGTGGAAGCTTCTCTTGCACAAAACGAAGCCTCAAGGGAGACCACAACCCAGGACGTGCCATGATTGACATCATTTCATGCTTATATTTGTATCTTATATCCATTATCTTTCACCTAAACAATGCTATGTCACGAGTTTTATGTTTAGTTTTCAGGAATAAATAGGTTTGAAGAGATGAAGCATAAAAGGACCCAAAAGCTGGGAAAAAGGACTGAATTGTGAGATCTGGGGACCAAGATGCAAGGAAGAAGGACCTGATTGCAAGACAGAAGGACCTAAGAGCAAAACAGAATACTCCTCACCATCATGGGGAGTATTTTGGCAATTCTATTCGGGTCGGAGCTCCAACATGCAAAATAGATGCATCAAATACCAACAAAGCCTTCCAGAAAAGCCCACAAGCAATTCCAGAGCGATCCGGACACTGTAGACCGCTAATTAGCGGTCCCAGACCGCTAATTGGCGGTCACTTTTGGCCCAAATGCGCTCACATTTCTCCAGCACATGTATTAGAGGATGTTTAGGCTATTTGTGGTATCAGTTTAGTCCCACATCGGGGGATTGTCCCGGATTAGCTTTTTCCATGGCTATAAATAGAACTCTTCACCTCCTATTGTAATGACTCCATATTTTAAGTGGCTATTCTTCCTACTAGAAGTGAGGCCTTGAAGCACACACTAAAGTAGGAGGATGCTACTTTTAATGTGAGTCATTTTATCAATAAAGTTTTGTGTTTCTTTCATTGTTTGTTTTATGCTTCTTTTATTGTTTGTGCATGTTTTAGTTTAATCGTCTTTTAATTCTAGCTTAGTTTTGATATGCTTTCTTTCCATAGTTTTATAATTAGTGTAATGTTTAGTGAGTAGTTCCATCTCCTTTGGGGGGTGGAGTAGATGTACATACATGCATTAGAGAATGGGATGAATGCTTTAATTTCAATGTGTTGATTAAACATGAATGTATGCTTGCTTGTTTAGGATAGAATTTACAACTTGATGAGTTTTGCCAAAATGATTAGACACCTCTCATGCTTGTTTAGGTTCTGAAATAAACACATTGCATATGCAAATGTTAATCAACTATGTTGGTGAATAGATTGATAGGTTTTGCCATAACATTTAGACACTTCCTATGCTTGATAAACACCACCTTCATGTGCTTAAAGAATGTATTCTACACCAACCTCTTTGCATGTGTGCACTCACTCCACCCCTTAGGGGTTTTCCATTTCTGTATTCCAGCATTCCTCCTTTGTTCTTAGCTTAGTTGTTAGTTCATTGATTGTTTCTTTCGTTCGCATTTCATACTTCTTAGCGTAGTTTTGTGTAGAGTAGCTTAATAAATCTTTCTCCCCCAATCTTTGCCACTTGATTTCGTACAAGCAAGAGACTACTCACCTCCCTGAGGACGACCCATACTTGCCACCGCTTCATCGCGGCCGTGCACTTGCGGTTTAAAATAAAACGTTTAATAAGTTTTTGGCGCCGTTGCCGGGGAGGTGCCAGTCCAGACTCTTGTTTGGACGATTCGAGTGGATTTAATTTGTGTGTTGTAGTTTTTCTTTGTTTCAGGAGACTGGGAATAGCAAGTGGAGGCTACTGGAGAAATTTCCAGACGACCTGAGCACTTCAGAACGCCAATCAGCGGTCTGAGACCGCCAATCAGCGGTCTGCTGAGCTCTGTTCATCTTTTAATTTCTTTCTGTTGTTTCTCTAAATGATATAGTTATCTGGGACTCAATTTGGCATGTTTTGACTTATAGTTCGTTCCCAGATAAATAATCAAACCTCCTTTAAGCAACTTGGACCCTAAAACTCAAAGCAAAATACTAGGCATTCTTTCTTGTTTAGGTCCTGCACCATGTATGTGACTTAAGCATTTAGATTGTCTTTTATTTTAGCTTTATTTTTAGTTGCTGAGTGCTAGCATGAGGTACGCACCTTCTACTCTCATTCATGCATTTCGTATGACATGCATTAGTTAGTAGGAAGTGCATTGCAACAAGTGTGAGTTGAGCGTTGTTTGGAGAGTTGATTGTTATATTTAGGACTCCAAAACACTACTAAGGAGGGGCTGTCCCGTAAAAGATAAGGTAGGGGATTTCATCACCCTTTCCTTCGCCCCAAAAACCACACTAATCAAGAGCCTAATTTCTAAAATCAAGTAGACATTGGCCTTAAGGAATTCGGACGCATTAGGAGAGTGATCCGGTCCCGACCGTCATAACCTGATCGGCGTTGCCCACTTTGTCGATAGTAGGAGAGACGAGATCCCCGGATCTTGACTCACTTGCTGGGCTTTGTGGTCCTCATCGTAGGGAGGTGAGGCGTGTTGAGGCCGCGTGACCTCGTAGTTAGGCGTCGCCTAGCTGTAAGGACCTATAGCGACCTTAGGATTGCTTGAGCCTCGTTTGCTTGTGTGCTTCTACCTGTACCCATCCGCCGTAGCATAAGGACTTCTTCCCTTCTCTCCTGAGTCATTCTTTCTCTCCTGTGTTCCCCAGTCTTCTCTTCTACGTACATTCTTTGTTTGAAAAAAAAAAAAAAGTTTTGGTGTGTGTGCACCTTTGTGCATGCTTTCGTGGACACGAGACGAGAGTGGTTGTTTGACGAGGAGCGTTGTCAATCTGGATTCGGTCATCGATTTCTCGACGCCTTCCTCCTCTCGTGTCGCACGTAGTTCGGGTCCAATGGTTGCTAATTTCCGTGAGGAGGAGCAGTTGCTGGACCCGCCTGCTCCACCTGTTCTTCCAGTTGTCGTTCCCATACCTCTTCGTGATCGATGCTACCCGAGCCGTACCGCTCTACCCTCATGCATCGTATTACCAGAGGCTAATGGGAACCATTTTGAGGTTAGGCCTCAATTCATTTCCATGCTCCCTCGCTTCACTGGGAAAGGTGACCCCTATATCTTTCTCAGGGAATTTGAGGAGGTCTGTGCTATGTTCAAGCTGCAACAACTTAGCACAGACTTCATCCATCTTAGGCTCGTTCCTTTTGCACTAAAGCATGATGCCAAGAAGTGGTTGTACAGAAACCAGGCGAATGTCTTTAGGACTTGGGATGAATTTCAATCTGCATTCCTTAAGAAGTACTTCCCAAATCATCGGACTCAAAAATTGAGGAACGAAATCAATTCGTTCTATCAACATGAGACCGAACCATTTCATGCATACTTGGAGAGGTTCAAGGAGATACTATCCTCATGCCCTCACCATGGCATCGAGTTGTGGCGCCTTTGTCAGATTGTTTACGAGGGTCTTCACATCCCGTCAAGAACGCTCCTTCAGTCCATGTGTCAAGGATAGTTCTTGGGAAAGGATGAAAGGGAGGCATGGTCTTCCCTAGAAGACCTCGCTGAGAAAACCATGCAATGGGAGAGTGTGAGGGAACCACCTGCGTAGTATAGGAGCAAGGATCGCGAATGCAAACTCGACTAGATCGGGTGCCGCATTTGCTGTCGATACCACTACGGCCACCGAGGCGCGCATGGCGGCCTTAATGCGCCGTATGGATTCGATTGAGCTCCAAAACCAACAAAGTGCACCTAACATGTCCACATCTGGTCGAATTCCCTGTCATTCATGTGGTAGGGTAGGTCATGTAGAAAGCGAGTGTGAGTCCATTCCTCCTGAGATGGAGCGTGTCAACGCCATCTATGACAGAGCTAGGAATGACCCATCCTCATCATATTATAATCCTGGATGGAGGAACCACCCCAATTTTTCATGGAACCAAACTAATGCCCCGGGTGGTCCTTCAAACTCCTCTAGACCACATTACCAATCACACCAACCTCCCATGCATGCACATCAGCCACCCCAAGCGCAAACCACTAATCAATCGGGTTTCCCAAATTCCAATAATATGGAAACCCGATTCAATTCGCTTAAGACCTTGACTCGTGGACTTGAAAACTCAATGAAAAATTTTATGTCAACCACTAGTCAAGTTCTCACTTCAAGTCAGCAGACCATCAAATCTCTAGAGCTTCAGATGGGCCAATTGGCTCAGTCTGTACATGAAAGAGAGAAAGGGTCTTTTCCTAGCCAGCCTGAGGCTAACCCCCGCATGTACCAACAACAACAAATGCAAAATGAGAATGTGGTACCTCGGGGGAGGCAAGTGAACCATGTGGAGGAACCTGTTCACCATGTCAATTCCATTTAGACCTTAAGGAATGGAAAACAGGTTGACAATCATATATCCTTGCCACACCCACCATCTATGCAGCCCCTCAGTGGGAATGATGGTGAAGAAGATGCTGAGGGTGAGGGTAATACACCAAAGCTTTCTTCTCAGGCACAGCAGAAAACCTACCTGCCAAAAGCTCCCTATCCAAGTAGGTTAAACAAAAAGCAGAGTGACAACATGGACAAAATATTAGAGGTGTTTAAGCAAGTAAAGGTTAACATCCCCTTGTTGGATGTCATCCAACAAATACCTCAATATACCAAAGTGTTGAAGGATCTCTGCACAACCAAGAGGAAGACCAATGTTCCTAAGAAAGCATTCTTGGCTGCAAATATCAGCTCACTTTTGTCCAATCCCACCTACACAAAAGACAAGGACCATGGGTGTCCTACTATTCAGTGTACGATAGGGGACACTAGACTGAGCAATGTTTTGCTTGATTTAGGATCAGCGGTCAACCTCCTCCCCTTCTCTATTTATTAACAGTTAAACTTGGGAGAATTGAAACCAACTAAGATCATCCTCCAATTGGCGGATAGATCCATTCGTATTCCCATGGGGATTATCGAGGATGTGCTTATCAAAGTTGGAGATTTTATATTTCCAGTCGATTTTGTTGTCCTCGATACCAATCCTGTTGCGAACACCCACTCTCAAATACCTTTGATTTTGGGTAGACCATTTCTGGCAACCTCCAATGCCATGATTAATTGTAGAAATGGTCTCATGAAGCTCTCATTCGGTAACATGAGTGCCGAGTTTCATGTGTTCAACTCTGGTAGGCAACAGGAACCCATGGATGAACCTTTAAATCTCAATCTCATCCGCCAATTGGAGAAAGCACCACAAAATCAACGAACACCCCTAACCCCAATGCAACCCGTTGAGAATGTTCGTGGACCCAGCGAAAACTCATTGCCTGTCTTCGCAATGCAACAGAGTGAGCTGGTCTCGAACATGAATGTCCAAAGGGAGTGTTCGTTGCATGATTCAGTTGAGACCACTAGTGAGAGTGAGACACCTCATCATATGCCTATACCAGAAGGTGTCTCTACCTCATATCTCATGGCCATTGAGCCATTTGAGCTTCATATTGACTCCAACAAGGACCCACCTTTGATCGAGCGTATGCTTGATGATCTGAATGATGGCGGGAGGTCCTTGTTGGATGACTTGGGGAGAATCCCCATTTTTAGTGATGCAGGTCTGCTGCATCCATCGAATGAGCTTGAGGAACTCATTCCGATGCACCCGCCTATTGGTTGGAGGGTTTTGTTCGATGAGCAAATAAACCCTAGTGAGGCAACACATCTTCACTCTTTCATGTTGCCTACACCCGACCAATATCATGAGGGGTTCGAGCCTTTCAGCTTTGATCTTCCACCCCTCATGACACCTCAGAGTACCAGTGAAGTTTGCCCATCTCGGCAAGTCTCTGGTCCTCAAAACTTGATGTTCTCATTTGATGTTCCTTGACCAAATGATTATGAGAATATCTTAGTTGATGTATATATCTTGTAAAAAGAAAACAAAAACAAAAAAAAAATTGAAAAAATAAAAAAAATGTGTGTAATAAAAGACTCCTTCAGTGAGCATCGATTGTTGTGGGCCCCAACCCTTGTGTACTTGGGCCCCATTTCTTCACGTATTTATCTCCCTTCTTCAGCATCTCACAGGTTGTGAGGGAATTTGGGTTTGTGTCCATCAACATGACCCTGAACGTCCCTTTGTACTTCATGTTGGTGAGATCTCTCCTTTTTCATGCATATCTACATGTAGTATCTTGTTCACATTCATTGAGGACAATGCATGAAGTAGGTGTGGGGGGGTGTTTTACGTGTGTACATAGTCGAGTCTTTTTCTTTTGATTTTGTTTTCTTTTTGTGTGTATTGTTAGGGTCATGTTAGTGTGCCGCATTTAACATTGATATATCTGCTTGCCATGATCCTTGGGTGACTTGTCTTCTTTTGCTTGCCTAGTGCTTTAAAATTTTCACATTTCTTTCAAAATCTTCATGTGTTTGAGAAAGAAAATGTTTTTGTAGGTTTTGCGTGTGTTTAGAATGTGCAAAACCGTTGAGAGGCAAAGTAAAAAGAAAGCTCCCAAAATTGTCTTGAACTTGATGCATTAGGATTTCTAGTTTACTGGCTTTAGGTCTTATCGAGTCGTTAGGATGCACCCCGGTTTTCCCTCGGGGGGCGTGTAATCATAGGGTTTCAGTACTCAAACATTTAAAGAAATCCACCTTGAACCGAGTGAGTCAAATAATTCGTGTCTGTTAGTTTAAGGAAGTTTGTCGTAGTCAATGGCCTTTAATCTCTTTTTGTGAAACTTAAGTGTAGAGGTTTTGGTTCCCATGTAGATAAATAAGTGGTGTTCTCTCTTCTGGCACGGCTCCTATCACTCGGGAAAGTAGGTCTGAGGGGACTTTGTGCCTGGTGCTTTCGAGTCATCTGACTTGGGATGCGCCGACCGAACTCTCGTTACACGGGTGGTAGGGATCGCCCTATGTGGAGATTTGGGGGAAGGTGTACGTGATAGTGTAAGTCCTCATAGGGAATGATGCACGAAACCTGACCCTGGGAGAATCAAACACCAACCAATAAAATGCTCCAATGAAAAAGAAAAAAAAAGAAGAAGAAAAAAAATTTTGAAGAGTCAAATAAGAACCAAAATGGACTTTACACATTGTATCACATTCAGAAGTTAAGGTTGCCCATGTCTTTCACTTAAGTCCTTGACTAACTCTCACGAATAACTCATTAGGCTAGGTGTGTGGACCGATTACATATATAGAGTCGACCCGTAGTATTAGCGCGTCCCATGATCGACAAAATAAGTCCAACGAGTCGTGTAGCTAGATTGATTAATGCATCTTGTTCGGATTTTGTTGGTATATCCGCTGAAAACCCTCAGGAGACAACACTCCTCCTGCTTGGCAACAAGGAGGTTTAACGGCTTGTTGCACGTGCTAAGTGCAATCGTGATTCCTACGAAAGTGAGTTGGGATTTCTTGTTTTTCGCATGCTTTTCTCTTTCTTTGTTTTGCTCGGGACTAGCAAAAGTTAGGTGTGGGGGTATTTGATTGACATCATTTCATGCTCATATTTGTATCTTATATCCATTATCTTTCACCTAAACAATGCTATGTCACGAGTTTTATGTTTACTTTTCAGGAATAAATAGGTTTGAAGAGATGAAACATAAAAGGACCCAAAAGCTGGGAAAAACGACTGGATTGTGAGATCTGGGGACCAAGATGCAAGGGAGAAGTACCTGAACGCAAGACAGAGTGACCTAAGAGCAAAACAGAATACTTCACACCATCATGGGGAGTATTTTAGCAATTGGATTCGGGTCGGAGCTCCAACAAACGAAGTAGATGCATCAAAGACCACCATAAGCACAAAGAAAAGCCCAGAATAAAACTCAACTGGATCCGGACATTTTCGACCGCCAATTGGCGGTCTGGATTAGTCCAGATCCGCCAAGATTTGTCCTGGACTTGTATTAATGTTCGTTGAGGCTATTTTTGGTGTTGGTTTAGTCCCACATCGGGAGATTGTCCCGGATTAGCTTTTTCCATGCCTATAAATAGAACTCTTCACCACCTATTGTAATCACTCCATATTTTAAGTGGCTATTCTTCCTACTAGAAGTGAGGCCTTGAAGCACACACGAAAGTAGGAGGATGCTACTTGAAATGTGAGTCATTTTATCAATAAAGTTTTGTGTTTCTTTCATTGTTTGTTTATGCTTCTTTTATTGTTTGTGCATGTTTTAGTTTAATCGTCTTTGATTTCTAGCTTAGTTTTAATATGCTTTCTTTGCTTAGTTTAATAATTAGTGTAATGTTTAGTGAGTAGTTCCATCCCCTTTGGGGGGTGGAGTAGATGTACATACATGCATTAGAGAATGGGATGAATGCTTTATTTTTGATGTGTTGATAAAACATGAATGTATGCTTGCTTGTTTAGGATAGAATTTATAACTTGATGAGTTTTGCCAAAATGATTAGACACCTCTCACGCTTGTTTAGGTTCTGAAATAAACAACTTGCATATGTAAATGTTAATCAACTAAGTTGGTGAATAGATTGATAGGTTTTGCCATAACATTTAGACACTTCCTATGCTTGATAAACACCACATTCATGTGCTTAAAGAATGTATTCTACACCCACCTCTTTGCATGTGTGCACTCACTCCACCCCTTAGGGGTTTTCCACTTCCTGAAATTCCAGCACTCTTCTTTCATTCTTAGTTTAGTTTTAGTTAATCGTTTGTTGCTTTCGTTCTCATTTCATATTTCGTAGTGTAGTGTAGCGTAGCGTAGCATAATCCAAACTCTCTTCTCCATTTTGCCACTTGATTTCGTGCAAACGAGAGGCTGCTCACCTCCCTGAGGACGACCCGTACTTGCCACCGCTTCATCGCGGTCGTGCACTTGCGGTTTAAATAAAACGTTCAACAGGGAGGGAGAAGGAGAATTAGAGATAAAAGGTAAGGAGAGAGAGAAAGAGTGAGAAAGAGAACGAGAGGAGTGAGAGAGAGTGAAGGCGACGGAGAGGAAAAGAAATGCAGGAGGAGAGAGAAGGACAAGCGAAGCAGATGGAGAGAGATGAGAGAAAGAGAAGGGGGAAAGGAGGAAGAGGGGGAGGGAGAAGAAGGAGAGAGGCAGAGAAGAAGGAGATGAGAAGGAGAACAAGAGGAGGACAGGGAGAGGGAAGGAGAACGACAGGGAGAAGAATAAGGGCACGCATATAGAATGAGAAGGGGAGAGTAGATATGGAGAGAGAGAGAAATAAAATGGGAGTGAGAGGGGAGGAGAGCGAGAAGGAGACGAAGAGAGGAGAGATAGAGGAGGAGGAGGAGGAGAGAGAAGGAAAGAGGGGAGAAGAAGGAGGAGAGCGAGAGACTATGACAGAGTGAGAGAGGAGGGGAGAGAGAGATGGACAGAGAGAGAAGTAGATGGAGATGGAGGAGGGAAGGAGGAAGAAAGAGAGCGAAGGAGAAGGAGAGGAGAGGTGGACAGAGGGGGGAGAGAGTGAGAAGGGCAAGGAGAGGGAGGAGAGATGGAGAAGTATAGAGAACAATAGGGAAGGAGAGAGAGAGAGGGGAAAAGGGGAGTAGAGGAAAAGTAGGAGAGAAGCTCTAGGGAAACATGGGCGATTCTAGTGGTTTTTGGGGTCGTTCTCTCGTTTTTTCATCTAAATGTCTCGTTTTTTCACTCTTTTGGGTCGTTTTGTTCGCATTTCTGTAGCTATGACATGTGATGGTGATGGTGGCAAGGTGGTGCATCTCCAACATGCGCAACAAGTGGATGGAGAGGCAATGTGGGGGAGGCCTCGGGTAAGGATGGGAAAGTGGTTGGTGAACCTCAGGACAACGAAAATGGAAGGATCTCTTCACATCGACTCCAAGGGCATCAATGGCGTTGGAATTTGTGGTACCGGAAGTGAAGGATGGGGTGCGTAGGTGATTTTGTTCAAGGGAAGAAGTGGTGGATGCTCCTAAAAGATGGGATAAAGTTCTTCTTGGATACTTTGTTGATTTTAGGCCTCACCTCCCAACCCCTAAGAGATTCCTCCCAAGGTTGTGGAAGCTTTCCGGTGGTGTGGAAGTAATCCATCGAAGGGAGGGTTTCTTGTTGTTTCGCTTCACATTGATGAAGGATATAGAGATGGTCCTTGAGAATGGGTCGTGGTTTGTAAGAGCCACGCCGCTTGTGGTGCAAAGATGGACTCCTTCGACGGTGATGAAGCGAGCATCCATGTCAACAGTTCCAATTTGGGTACGTATGCCGGAACTTGACCTTCGTTTTTGGTCTCCTAAGAACCTTAGTGTTATTGCAAGCGTGATGGGAAGACCTCTTTACATGGATGAGATTACGGCCTTGGGACGAAGGTTGGCCTACGCTCGAGTTCGTGTGGAGGTGCCGTGCACATTTGATTATCCTCCGGTGGTCCAAGTGCAAATTGAAGGATGGGAGGTGGAGGAGATTGCAATAAAGTATGAATGGAAACTTGGTTATTGTGAAGATTGCAAGGAATTTGGGCATGGCCGTGAAAAGTGTCGAAGGAGGGTTCAAAAGGAGCAACAATTGGTAGTAGCTGTGAAAGGGAAGAAGAAGGAATGGGTGGTGGTCGGAAGGAGAGGAAAGGGAGGGAGTGAGGAGGCCGTGGAGGAGGAAAAGGAGGTAGAGGAAGAGGAAAAGGACGAGGAAGTAGCATGGGCTGAAAATGCGGGAAAAATGAATGAAAACAAGCTCGCCGGAGTTGGGGAGGCTGCCGGTTGGGGCTCGCCGGAGGAGGCTGGAAAGGATGTCGGAGGGGAGGTGTGTACCATGGGGGAGGCACGTGTGGAGGAGCAAGGGGGACCAAAAGTTAAAGAAGGGGGACAAAAGATGAAAAAGAAAAAGGGTGTCATAAAAAGCACAAAAGTGTGCTTTGTGGAAGAACCAATCATAGGGGGGAATTCAAAAACCATGGGGGGACCCCAACTTCTTTGGTAGGGATAAGACCAAACAAGGGAGTGACACATGGCAAAGACAAAAGAAATGTGGATGATATTTGTGCCATGAAGGAGAGAGGAAATGTGAGTGGCCACGTCGAAAAGGTTCCACATGATGAAGGGGTACGTGATTTTGAGGAGGAGGAATTGAGCATATCCCATGCTAAGGATGAGTGGGTTGCACCAAGAAAGGTGGCACGTGAACAAGGGGAAATCTCTCCAAAAGTGGTGAGTGGGCAAGGTGAAACATCAAAGAAGCATCAGTTTGAGGCGTTGAGTGGCTTGGCGGATGTGGGTATTTTTGAGGAAGGAAGGGACTTGGAGGCGTGGGAGAACAAGAGAAACATGGTCAAGAGGGTCTCCTCACCACCACCTTCGGTGGATTTGGAATCCTTATCCCCACAACCCAAGGCATTTAAGGTTATTCGTGAGAAAGCGTTGGCGCAACAAAGATCAAATAGAGGCGGAAAGGGACCCCGGTCCCCTACACCAAACCCATGATAATACTAGTGTGGAATGTGCGAGGCGCAAACCTCCTAGGCCGCACACACATGATTAGGGGAAAAATAAAGGAGGCAAAAAGGATGTAGTGTGTATCGTGGAACACAAAGTGAAGACGAAGAAGTTAAATCGGTTTCGAAGGGCAATTGGGGGCAACACCAATGGGCGGCAAACAACTTGATTGTGGACTCGGGCCGAATTCTAGTAATGTGGGATGCCATGAAGGTGGATCTCCGGGTTACGTGGGAATCAAAGTAAATGGTGCAACATGAAGGAATGGAGTTTGCTAATGGTAAAGTGGTTGCGATGATAATGGTGTATGGAGCAAATGATCATGTAGAACGATGTCCTCTTTGGGCAAATCTTGAGAAGGCGGCACCGTGGAACTCCATTCCTTCGCTTGTTTGTGGGGACTTCAATTGCATTAGGCTAAGGAGTGAAAAGAAAGGAGGGGCGGATATGAACTCTTCGGCCATGGACGAATTTAATGCTTGTATTGATCGGTTACAACTTGTCGAGGCTCCTTCCACGGGATGCGAGTTTACATGCACAAACTCCTCTCAAAGGGACGCGTGCATTGAGACGCGTATCGATCGAATGCTTGTTTCACATGCGTGGATGGCTGCATTTCCGGATGCTTACTAATCGGTGGGGGGGAAAGGAGTTGAGTGATCACTCCCCCCATCATCATGGCAACGGAGAAGGTGGTCGATAGAAAGCCTCCTGTGTTTCGGTTTGCCAACTTTTGGGCCGAACATGAGGAGTTCTCAAACGTGATAGGCACGGCTTGGTCTACGCTTGTGGAAGGAACTCCTATGAATCGGGTGGTAGCAGAGCTAGAGGAAGTGAAGAAAGCATTGAAGAGGTGGAGTGGAGCTACCTTTGGTAATGTGGAGCAAGATGTGGTGCAAGCCAAGGAAGCCCTTGAGAGGGTGCGCACCAAGAGAAGGGAAAGACCGGAGGAGGTGAATATTCTCGAGCTAGAGATACGATGCAAGAAGGATTTAAATGATGCACTTGCTAGAGAAGAGTTCCTTGTGAGGCAAAAATCGAGGGTGCGATGGTAACGAGAAGGAGATCGAAACTCTAGCATTTCCATGCTTCCCTTAGAGTGAGGAGAGCCACCAATAATTTGAGGAGTGTGTTTGTTGAGGGAGTGACTCTTGATTGTGAGAAGGATATTCGTGAGGTGTTTCGACGTCGTTACTCTAATTCGTTTGCTAATGGTTTTCAGGTTAGGAGCATCGTTCCTCTCTTTAGGCTTCCACATCTTGAGGAGATGGAAGCAACCGACCTCACCAAGAAAATGACTATGGAAGAGCTCGAATGGGTGGTGATGCACTCAAATATGGACAAAGCACCGGGCCCGATGGCTTCAATGCAAAGTTCTTTAAGGCATCATGGTCGTGCGTGAAGAGGGATATGCTTAAGGCGGTTGAGTCGTTTATGAAGAGTGGGAAGCTACTAGCACAAATCAACTACACCTCCATCACGATTATCCCAAAGATGGAAACACCTAGCACGGTGGATGACTATCGGCCTATTTCACTTTGCAATGTGGTGTACCGGTACATCTCGAAGGTCTTGGCGTGTAGATTAAAGAAGGTACTCCCTCGCTTGGTTGGAGAGACGCAAAGTGCCTTTGTGAGTGGATGGCGGATTAGTGACAACATCCTACTTGCCCACGAGATTTGCCACGACATGCACTTTGATAGAGAACAAGGGCGGATGTGCATCAAGTTCGACTTGAGAAAAGCATATGATTCCGTGTCATGGACCTTCCTTGAAGAGGTGCTCTCAAGATTCGGGTTTCCAAGCCAGTGGAGGAAGTGAATTATGGCATGTGTGCGGGCTTCGTTTGTGGTGACGGTGAATGGAGCGAATTCTATACCCTTCAAAGCTACAAACAGTTTAAGGCAAGGTGATCCAATTGCACCATCTTATTTGTGCTTTGTATGGAAGTCCTAAGTAGTATGATAAACAAGGAAGTTGAAGGATGAGCTCTTATGCTGGCCCATTGTGGGGACGTGATGGTTTCCCACCTTCTATTTGTCGATGACGTGATGGAATTTGCAAATGTGACGAAGGAGAATGCGAGAGTTATAAAGAGGATCCTTGAGAACTTTTCTGCCACATCCGGGCTGCATTTAAACACTTCAAAGAGTCAAGTCTTTTGGGAGGTGAGGCGAGGCATGGGTCTTGGATTTGTGGGCACTTGGGGATGGAGAAGGTGGGCTTTCCGGTCATGTACTTGGGTCTTCCCTTGTTCTCGGCAAGGTTAGGGAGACTTCATTGTGCGGGCCTAGTGGAGAAGGTGAGGGCACGTTTGAGTACTTGCAAGAGAAATTTCCTCTCCATGGCGGGGGCGAGTGGAGTTGGTTAGGAGTGTTATTACGTCTATGAGCATTTATTGGACGTCCGCTTTCTTGGTGCCTAAAAGTGTTCTAAACGAGGTCGAGCGGCTTATGATTCACTTTATTTGGGGGGTGAGAAGAAGTGGGTGGCCGTTGCATGGAAGGATTTGTGCCAACCCAAGAGTGAAGGCGGGTTGGGACTTCGAAGGCTAGTTGATTGGAATACCGTCGGGATGATGTGACTCTTGTGGTTGGTTGTGAAGGGGGGTGACTCGTTGTTGGTGAGGTGCATGTGCCGGAAATACATGAAGAATAGGAATATGTGGCTTGCACGACCCCCATCAACTTGTTCGTGGGCTTGGAGAGGATTCAATATCAAGTGGGAGATGGCACACATATCCGTTTTTTCTATGACCCGTGGTGTGGAGTGTCGGTCCTTCATCGACCGTAAGGTGAGCGTATACATTATGATATGGGTGTGCCAATGGACATGATGGTGTCTTATTTTATACGGGAAGGTGAGTGGGACTTGCCTTATCCGTGCTCCTCGGAAATGATTGAGCTATGGCCACGTATTTTGGGGACACATATCCATGGGGGGGAAGACAACAATGGAGAAGTTCACGATGCGAGAGGCATGTATTGGATTAATCTAGGATTAATAAGATATTTTCCCAAAGCACTGACACATGGCGCGTCCCTCTTGGACTACACATTTAAGGGTTTAGGGTGGAGCCAACTATATAAGGAGGGGAGCGTCCCATTGGATGGAACAACAAGTGTGGAACGCCTAGCCTCCACCCACCCTAGCCGCCACCTTGTCTCTCTCCCATTTCGTCCATCCACCTCCACCAAGCTCATTCCGTGGACTCTTGGGTTGTGGACTCGCGCTCCTTCTCCAAGAGAGTAGGAGACCGACCGGTGAAAAGGATTCCGTAAGGTGACCTCCGATCTTCCTTCCACTGCCACAGGTTCTCTCCAAGAAAGGTACTCCTGAACCTGTAGAATCGTTGTTTGCTAACAGCATGGACGTGGGTACTCAAGCAAAAGGACGAGGTGAAATGGGCGTGGGTAGTGTGGCATGAGCATAATGTTCCAGAGTTTTCCTTCACACTATGGCGGGCGCTAAGAGGAAGGTTGATGACTAAATGTTTGATGAAGCAAAGAGGGGTGAAGTATGATACTATGTGTGACTTGTGCAAGAAAGGAGAGGAAGACATGACCCACTTATTTTGGAAGTGCGAGTACATTAGGGAAGTTTTGGGTGATGTGCGGCATAGATTGCATTTAACCCACCCCATCCATGCCACGTTGGAGGCTGAAGCGAATGGAATAGTAGGAGCCCATGGGACGAAGGTGGAGGGGCGTATTAGGAGTTTGGCCTTAAGTGTCGTGATCCATGAATGTTGGATGGAAAGGAACCGGCGAATCTTCGAAGATGAACAAAAACGACCAAGGGAGGTGGTGAACATCGTCAAGGAAGAAGTGCGGATCATGGGGACAAATATAAAGGAGATCCAAACCAGCACCGAAAGGTTAAGAAGGTTTGAGGAAGAATGGCGAAGTTTTGTTAGTGAGTAAAACGATGTATAGAGAGTAGGGAGTGTGTCGATGTGTAGCCTTGGGGCGTTGTAGTAGGAGTCCATGGTAGAGGTCGGGCATACACTACGTATATCCCGCGGATTCAAGTTGTCTTTTCTTTCAATTTTGGTAGGTTGTAAAATTTTACTCATACTTAATAGAATTAGAGGCCAAGCCTCCCTTTTATTTTGCAAAAAAAAGGAGAGAGAGAGGGAGAAGGGGAGAGATAAGGAGGGAGTGAAACGTAGAAGGGGAGAGAGTGAATTAGAGCGAGAAGTAGAGGGACGAGAGAGAAGGAGACTATGAATGAAGGAAAAGCAGAGAGAGAAAGAGAAGGAGAGAGGGCGAAAGAGTGAGGGAGTCGGTAAGTTAGCTAGATGGAGAAAGACAAGGAGAAAGAGAGAAGGAAAGAGGGAGGGAGAGGGAGAAGTAGAGATAAAAGGTAAGGAGAGAGAGAAAGAGAGAGAATGAGAACGAAAGGAGTGAGAGAGAGTGAAGGTGATGAAGAGGAAAAGAAAAAGGGAGGAGGAGAGAGAAAGACAAACGAAGCAGAAGGAGAGAGATGAGAGAAAGAGAAGGGGGGAAAGGAGGAAGAGGGGGAGGGAGAAGAAGGAGAGATCAGGAGAAGAAGGAGATGAGAAGGAGAACAAAAGAGAGGACAATGAGAGGGAAGGAGAACGACGGAGATAACAATAAGGGCACGCAGAGAGAAGGAGAAGGGGAGAGTAGGTAAGGAGAGAGATAGAAAGAGAATGAGAGTGAGAGGGGAGGAAAGAGAGAAGGAGACAAAAAGAGGAGAGATAGAGGAGGAGGAGGAGGAGGAGACAAAAGGAACGAGGGGAGAAGAATGAGGAGAGCGAGAGAGTACGACATAGTGAGAGAGGAGGGGAGAGAGAGAAGGACAAGGAGAGAGAAGTAGAGGGAGATGGAGGAGGGAAGGAGGAAGAAGGAGAGAGAAGGAGACAGAGAGAGGGAGAAGAGCAGAGATGAGAAGGAGTAGGAGAGGGAGGGAGAGAAGCAAGAGGAGAAGGGAAGCGAGGGAGAGAGAGACAGGAAGAAGAGAGAGAAGGAGAAGAAGGAAAAAGGGAAAGAAAAGGAGAGGTATTGAAGTAGAGGAGAAGGAGAGAGAGGGAAGGAGATTGACGACGAAGAGTGAAGGATAAGGAGGGAGAAGATAGAAGGGATGAGAGAATCAGAGAGAGGAGTGAGAAGGAGAGAGCGCCGGAAAATAAGAGAGTGATAGACAAGGAGAAGGAGGTGGGAGAGAGAAGGAGAGTGTAGGACGAGGGAGAAGGAAATGGGGAAATAAGGAGAGAGGGAGAGATGGAGAGAGAGCTAGAAAGAGAAGGAGAGAGAGGAGAGGTGGACAGAGGGGGAGAGAGTGAGAAGGGCAAGGAGATGGATGAGAGATGGAGAAGTAGAAAGAACAATAGGGAACCAGAGAGGGAGAAGGGGAGAGATATGGAGGGAGTGAAACAGAGAAGGGGGGAGAGTGAATTAGAGCGAGAAGTAAAGGAAGGAGAGAGAAGGAGACTATGAATGAAGGAAAAGGAGAGAGAGAAAGAGAAAAAGAAAGAGAAGGAGAGAGGGCGAAAGAGTGAGGGAGTCGGTATGTTAGCTAGATGGAGAAAGACAAGGAGAAGGAGAGAAGGAAAAAGGGAGGGAGAAGGAGTAGGGATAAAAGGTAAGGAGAGAGAGAAAGAGAGAGAAGGAGAATGAGAGGAGTGAGAAAGAGTGAAGGTGACGAAGAGGAAAAGAAAAGGGAGGAGGAGAGAGAAGGACAAGCGAAGCAGAATGAGAGAGATGAGAGAAAGAGACGAGCGAAAGGAGGAAGAGGGGGAGGGAAAAGAAGGAGAGAGGAGAAGAAGAAGGAGATGAGAAGGAGAACAAGAGACAGGACAATGTGAGGGAAGGAGAACGACGGAGAGAACAACAAGGGCACGTAGAGAGAAGAGGAGGGGAGAGTAGATAAGGAGAGAGAGAAAGCCAATGGGAGTGAGAGGGGAGGAAAGAGGGGAGAAGGAGGCGGAGAGCGAGAGAGTACGACAGAGCGAGAGAGGAGGGGAGAGGGAGATGTGCAAGGAGAGAGAAGTAGAGGGAGATGGAGGAGGGAAGGAGGAAGAAGGAGAGAGAAGGAGACGGAGAGAGGGAGAAGAGCGGAGATGGGAACGAGAAGGAGAGGGAGGGAGAGAAGCAAGAGGAGAAGGCGAGGGAGGGAGAGAGAGACAGGAAGAAGAGGAGAAGGAGAAGAACGAAAAGGGGAAAGAGAAGGAGAGGTATTGAAGTAGAGGAGAAGGAGAGAGATAAAAGGAGATTGACGACGAAGAGTGAACGATAAGGAGGGAGACGATAGAAGGGAAGAGAGAATCAGAGAGAGGAGTGAGAAGGAGAGAGCGCGAGACAATAAGAGAGTGAAAAACAAGGAGAATGAGGGGGAGAGAGAAGGAGAACAAGAGGAGTGAGAGAGAGTGAAGGTGACGGAGAGGAAATGAAAATGGAGGAGGAGAGAAGGAAAGAGGGGAGAAGAAGGAGGAGAGCGAGAGAGTACGACAGAGTAAGAGAGGAGAGAGAGATGGACAAGGAGAGAGAAGTAGAGGGAGATGGAGGAGGGAAGGAAGAAGAAGGAGAGAGAAGGAGACGGAGAGAGGGAGAAGAGCGTTGATGGGACGGAGAAGAAGAGAGAGGGAGAGAATCAAGAGGGGAAGGCAAGCGAGGGAGAGAGAGATATGAAGAAGAGAGAGAAGGAGAAGGAAAAGGGGAAAAGAAGGAGAGGTATTGAAGTAGAGGAGACGGAGAGAGAGGGAAGGTGATTGACGACGTAGAGTGAAGGATAAGGAGGGAGAAGATAGAAGGGAAGAGAGAATCAGAGAGAGGAGTGAGAAGGATAGAGCGCGGGACAATAAGAAAGTGAAAAACAAGGAGAAGGAGGGGGAGAGAGAAGGAGGGTGTAGGACGAGAAAGAAGGAAATGGGGAAACAATGAGAGAGGGAGAGATGGAGAGGGAGAACTAGAAGGAGAAGGAGAGAGGGGAGAGGTGGACAGAGGGGGAGAGAGTGAGAAGGGCAAGGAGAGGGAGGAGAGATGGAGAAGTAGATTGAACAATAAGGAAGGAGAGAGAGGGGAAGTAGAAATAGGAGAGATGAGAGGAGAGAGAGAGAGTGGCGACCGGCATGGGAAACCTTGGTTTCTCTAGGGTTTTTGACCTCTTTCACCATCACGAGCTTTGGTTTTTCGCAACAAAATGGACCCCAGCTCTTGCCCTACTCGTGGGCAGCAGGACGATGGAGAGTGTGGCAGCAAAAAGACTCTCCATCCCCCCCATTGCAAGCTTCATTCCCAGCCTTAGGGGACGAAGTGCACGCACCACCTCTAGGGAGTGCTCCTCCAAAGAAGTAGAGCAAGTTGTTTGTGGCTGGCCCAAAGGCATCCACAGCCCTTGAGCTCATCTAGCCGGCATAAAGGGATGAGAAAAGGTGGCAAAATGTTCCAAGCATGATGTGGTTGAAGCCTTGAAGAGGTGGGATAATGTCTTAGTTGGTTATTTCATCACTTTCAGACCACACTTGTCGACCTTAAAGAAGCACCTCCACAAGATGTGGAGTTTGGTTGGAGGTGTAAAGGTCAGCAAAAGACGTCAAGGGTTTCTCCTCTTCCGATTCACCCTTGGAGAGGATAGGAAACGTGTTTTAGAGGGGGGGACCATGGTTCATTCGTGGTTCTCCACTTGTTGTTCAAGAGTGGGCACCGGATGTGGTCTTCACAAGGGCAAACATCACCACCGTTCACATTTGGATTCGTCTACCGGAGCTTGACCTCCGATTCTGGTCACAAAGAGTTATGAGCAACATTTCTAGTGTCCTTGGGAGACCTCTATACATGGATGAGCACACGGCCTTGGGGAGAAGGCTGGCCTATGCAAGGGTGTGCGTGGAAGTGGCCCAAGAGAGGAGAGATAGAGGAGGAGGAGAGAGAAGGAAAGAGGGGAGCATAAGGAGGAGAGCGAGAGAGTACGACAGAGTGAGAGAGGAGGGGAGAGAGAGATGGACAAGGAGAGAGAAGTAGAGGGAGATGGAGGAAGGAAGGAGGAAGAAGGAGAGAGAAGGAGAGAGGGAGAAGAGGGGAGAAGGGAAGGAGAAGGAGAGGGAGGGAGAGAAGCAAGAGAAGAAGGCAAGCGAGGGAGAGAGAGACAGGAAGAAGAGAGAGAAGGAGAAGAAGGAAAAACGGAAAGAGAAAGAGAGAGAGGGAAGGAGAATGACGACGAAGAGTGAAGGATGAGGAGGGAGAAGATAGAGGGGAAGAGAGAATCAGAGATATGAGCGAGAAGCAGAGAGCGCGGGACAATAAGAGAGTAAAAAGCAAGGAGAAGGAGGGGAGAGAGAAGGAGAGTGTAGGACGAGAGAGAAAGAAATTGGGAAGCAAGGAGAGAGAGAAATGGAGACAGAGAGCTAGAAGGAGAAGGAGAGAGAGGAGACGTGGACAGGGGGATAGAGTGAGAAGGCAAGTAGATGGAGGAGAGATGGAGAAGTGGAAAGAACAATAGGGAACGAGAGAGAGAAGGGAGAATGGGAGGGATAAGGAGGGAGTGAAACGGAGAAGAGGAGAGAGTGAATTAGAGCGAGAAGTAGAGGGAGGAGAGAGAAAGACTGTGAATGAAGGAAAAGGAGAGAGAGAAAGAGAAGGAGAGAGGGCAAAATAGTGAAGGAGTCGGTAAGTGAGCTAAATGGAGAAAGACAAGGAGAAGGAGAGAGAGGGAGAAGGGGAGAGATAAGGCGGGAGTGAAACGGAGAAGCAGAGAGTGAATTAGAGCGAGAAGTAGAGGGCGGAGAGAGAAGGAGACTGTGAATGAAGGCAAAGGAGAAAGAGAAAGAGAAGGAGAGAGGGCGAAAGAGTGAAAGAGTCGGTAAGTGAGCTAGATGGAGAAAGTACAGTAGAAGGATAGAAGGAAAGAGGAAGGAAGAAGGAGAAGTAGAGATAAAAGGTAAAGAGAGAGAGAAAGAGAGAGAAGGAGAACGAGAGGAGTGAGAGAGAGTGAAGGTGACGGATAGGAAAAGAAAAGGGACGAGGAGAGAGAAGGACAAGCGAAGCAGAAGGCGATAGATGAGAGAAAGAGAAGGAGGGAGAGGAGGAGAGAGATGAAGGAGAGAGGACAAGCAGAAGGAGATGAGAAGGAGAACAAGAGAGAGGACATGGAGAGAGAAGGAGAACGACGGAGAGATGAATAAGGGCACTCAGAGAGAAGGAGAATGGTAGAGTAGATAAGGAGAGAGAGAGAGAGAAAAAGGCAATGGGAGTGAGAGGGTAGGAGAGCGAGAAGGAGACGAAGAGAGGAGAGATAGAGGAGGAGTAGTGAGAAGGAAAGAGGGGAGAAGAAGGAGGAGAGCGACAGAGTACGACAGAGTGAGAGAGGAGGGGAGACAGATGGACAAGGAGAGTGAAGTAGAGGGAGATGGAGGTGTTAGCAAACAACGTTTCTACAGGTTGAGGAGTACCTTTCTTGGAGAGAACCTATGGTAGCGGAAGGAAGATCGGAGGTCACCTTATGGAATCCTTTTCACCAGTCGGTCTCCTACTCTCTTGGAGAAGGAGCGGGAGTCCAAAACCCAAGAGTCCATGGAATGAGCTTGGTGGAGGTGGAGGGACAAAATGGGAGAGAGAAGGTGGCGGCTAGATGGAGAAAGAAATAGGGAAGCAAGGAGAGAGAGAAATGGAGAGAGAGAGAGAGCTAGAAGGAGAAGGAGAGAGAGGAGAGGTGGACAGAGGGGGATAGAGTGAGAAGGGCAAGGAGATGGAGGAGAGATGGAGAAGTGGAAAGAACAATAGGGAACGAGAGAGAGAAGGGAGAATGGGACAGATAAGGAGGGAGTGAAACGGAGAAGCGGAGAGAGTGAAGTAGGGCGAGAAGTAGGGGGAGGAGAGAGAAAGAGACTGTGAATGAAGGAAAAGGAGAGAGAGAAAGAGAAGGAGAGACAGCGAAAGAGTGAAGGAGTCGGTAAGTGAGCTAGATGGAGAAAGACAAGGAGAAGGAGAGAAGGAAAGAGGGAGGAAGAAGGAGAAGTAGAGATAAAAGGTATGGAGAGAGTGAAAGAGAGAGAAGGAGAATGAGAGGAGTGAGAGAGAGCGAAGGTGACGGAGAGGAAAAGAAAAGGGAGGAGAGAGAAGGACAAGCGAAGCAGGAGGAGAGAGATGAGAGAAAGAGAAGGAGGAAGAGGGGGAGGGAGAAGAAGGTGAGAGGAGGAGAAGAAGGAGATGAGTAGGAGAACAAGAGAGAGGACAAGGAGAGGGGAGGAGAACGACAGAGAGAAGAATAAGGGCACACAGAGGGAAGGAGAATGGGAGAGTAGATAAGGAGTGAGAGAGAAAGGCAATGGGAGTGAGAGGGCAGGAGAGCGAGAAAGAGACGAAGAAAGGAGAGATAGAGGAGGAGGAGAGAGAATGAAAGAAGGGAGAAGAAGGAGGAGAGCGACAGAGTACGACAGAGTGAGAGAGGAGGGGAGAGAGAGATGGACAAGGAGAGAGAAGTAGAGGGAGATGGCGGAGGGAAGGAGGAAGAAGGAGAGAGAAGGAGACAAAGAGAGGGAGAAGAGCGGAGATGGGAAGGAGAAGCAGAGGGAGGGAGAGAAGCAAGAGGAGAAGGCAAGCGAGGGAGAGAGAGACAGGAAGAAGAGAGGGAATGAGAAGAAAGAAAAGGGCAAAGATAAGGAGAGGTATTGAAGTAGTGGAGAAGGAAAGAGAGGGAAGGAGATTGACGACGAAGAGTGAAGGATGAGTTGGGAGAAGAGAGAATCAGAGAGAGGATTGAGAAGGAGGGAGCACGAGACAATAAGAGAGTGAAAAGCAACAAGAAGGAGGGGGAGAGAGAATGATAGTGTAGGACGAGAGTGAAGGACATGGGCAAACAAGGAGAGAGGGAGAGATGGAGAGAGAGAGGAGAGGTTGACAGAGTGGGAGAGAGTGAGAAGAGAGAGCAAGGAGATGGAGGGACAAGATAGAAGGGAAAAGAGAATTAGATAGAGGACTGAGAAGGAGAGAGCGTGGGACAAGGAGAAGGAGGGGGGACAGAGAAGGAGAGTGTAGGATGATAGAGAAGTAAATGGGGGAACAAGGAGAGAGGGAGAGATGGAGAGAGACCTAGAAGGAGAAGGAGAGAGAGGAGAGGTGGACAGAGGGGAGAGAGTGAGAAGGGCAAGGAGAGGGAGGAGAGATGGAGAAGTAGAGAGAAGAATAGGGAAGGAGAGAGAGAGAGAGGAAGAAGGTGAGAGATAAGGAGGGAGTGAAACGGAGAAGGGGAGAGAGTAAATTAGAGCGAGAAGTAGAGGGAGGAAAGAGAAGGAGACTGTGAATGAAGGAAAAGGAGAGAGACAGAAAGAGAAGGAGAGAGTGCGAAAGAGTGAGGGAGTCGGTAAGTGAGCTAGATGGATAAAGACAAGAGAGAAGGAGAGAAGGAAAGAGGGAGAAGGAGAAGGAGAAATAGAGATAAATGGTAAGGAGAGAGATAGAGCGATAGAAGGAGAACGAGAGGAGTGAGAGAGAGTGAAGGTGACGGAGAGGAAAAGAAAAGGGAGGAGGATAGAGAAGGACAAGAGAGGGGGAGGGAGAAGAAGTAGATAGGAGGAGGAGAAGAAGGAGATGAGAAGGAGAACAAGAGAGAGGACAAGGAGAGGGAAGGAGAATGACGGAGAGAAGAATAAGGGCACGCAGAGAGAAAGAGAAGGGGAGAGTAGATAAGGAGAGAGAGAGAGAAAGGCAATGGGAGTGAGAGGGCAGGAGAGCGAGAAAGAGAGGAGAGAGAAGGAAAGAGGGGAGAAGAAGGAGGAGAGCGAGAGAGTGCGACAGAGTGAGTGAGTAGGGGGAGAGAGATGGACAAGGAGAGAGAAGTGGAGGGAGATGGAGGAGGGAAGAAGGAAGAAGGAGAGAGAAGGAGACGGAGAGAGGGAGAAGAGAGGAGATGGGAAGGAGAAGGAGAGGGAGCGACAGAAGCAAGAGGAGAAGGGAAGCGAGGGAGAGAGAGAGACAGGAAGAAGAGAGAATGAGAAGTAGGAAAGGGGAAAGAGAAGGAGAGGTATTGAAGTAGAGGAGAAGGAGAGAGAGAGGGAAGGAGATTGACGACGAATAGTGAAGGATAAGGAGGGTGAAGATAGAAGGGAAGAGAGAATCAGAGAGAGGAGTGAGGAGAGAGAACGGGACAATAAGAGAGTGAAAAACAAGGAGAAGGAGGGGAGAGAGAGAAGGAGGGTGTAGGACGAGAGAGAAGGAAATGGGGAAACAAGGAGAGAGGGAGAGACGGAGAGAGAGAGAGCTCGAAGGAGAAGGAAAGAGAGGAGAGGTGGACAGAGGGGGAGAGAGTGAGAAGGGCAAGGAGAGGGAGGAGTGAGGGAGAAGTAGAGAGAACAATAGGGAATGACAGCGACAGGGAGAAGGGGAGAGATGAGGAGGGAGTGAAATGGACAATGGGAGAGACTGAATTAGAGCGAGAAGTAGAGGGCGGAGAGAGAAGGAGACTGTGAATGAAGGAAAAGGAGAGAGACAGAAAGAGGAGAGTGGGCGAAAGAGTGAGAGAGTCGGTAAGCGAGCTAGATGGAGAAAGACAAGGAGAAGGAGAGAAGTAAAGAGGGAGGGAGAAGGAGAAGTAGAGATAAAAGGTTAGGAGAGAGAGAACGAGAGAGGAGTGAGAGAGAGTGAAGGTGACAAAGTGGAAAAGAAAAGGGAGGAGGAGAGAGAAGGACAAGCGAAGCAGAAGGAGAGAGATGAGAGAAAGAGAAGGAGGGAAAGGAGGAAGAGGGGGAGGGAGAAGAAGGAGATGAGACGGAGAACAAGTGAGAGGACAAGGAGAGGGAAGGAGAACGACGGAGAGAAGAATAAGGGCACGCAGAGAGAATGAGAAAGGGAGAGTAGACAAGGAGTGAGAGAGAAAGACAATGGCAGTGATAGGGGAGGAGAGAGAGAAGGAGACGAAGAGAGAAGAGATGGAGGAGGAGGATAGAGAAGGAAAGAGGGGAGAAGAAGGAGGAGAGCGAGAGAGTGCGACAAAGTGAGTGAGTAGGGGGGAGAGAGATGGACAAGGAGAGAGAAGTGGAGGGAGATGGAGGAGGGAAGGAGGAAGAAGGAGAGGGAAGGAGACGGTGAGTTGGAGAAGAACGGATATGGGAAGGAGAAGGACAGGGAGGAGAGAAGCAAGAGGAGAAGCCAAGCGAGGGAGAGAGAGACAGGAAGAAGAGAGAGAAGGAGAAGAAGGATAAATGGAAAGAGAAGGAGAAGTATTGAAGTAGAGGAGAAGGGGAGAGAGGGAACGAGATTGACGACGAAGAGTGAAGGATAAAGAGAGAGAAGATAGAAGGGAAGAGAGAATCAGAGAAAGGAGTGAAAAGGAGAGAGCGCGGGACAATAAGAGAGTGGAAAACACGGAGAAGGAGGGGGAGAGAGAAGGAGTATAGGACAAGAGAGAAGTAAATGGGAAAACAACGAGAGAGGGAGAGATGGAGAGAGAGCTAGAAGGAGAAGGAGAGAGAGGAGAGGTGGACAGCGGGGGAGAGAGTGAGAAGGGCAAGGAGAGGGAGGAGTGATGGAGAAGTAGAGAGAACAATAGGGAAGGAGAGAGAGGGAGAAGGGGAGAGAGTGAATTAGAGCGAGAAGTAGAGGAAGGGGAGGAAGGAGACTGTGAATGAAGGAAAAGGAGAGAGACAGAAAGAGAAGGAAACAGGGCGAAAAGGTGAGGGAGTCGGTAAGGGAAATAGATGCAGAAAGACAAGGAGAAGGACGGAAGGAAAGAGGGAGGGATAAGGAGAAATAGAGATAAAAGGTAAGGACAGAGAGAATGAGAGAGAAGGAGAACGAGAGGAGTGAGAGAGAGTGAAGGTGACAGAGAGTAAAGGAAAAAGGAGGAGAGAGAAGGACAAGTGATTGATATGTTTTAATTTAACCGCAAGTGCACGACCGCGTTGAAGCGGTGGCAAATACGGGTCGACAGAGGGAGGTGTGTCGACTTTTGGTTTGCTCGAAGGCAAGTGGGAAAGAAAGGAGAAAGGATTGATTACACTAAGCTATACTAAACTGAACTAGTACTAGAAAGGAGGAAATGAAATCACGAAATGAACTAAATTAAGCAAGTAATAAAGGAAGATAGAACTCAGGAATGGAAAACCCCTAAGGGGTGCAGTGTGTGTGCACATGAAATAAGTGCCCCAAGTGCCAATCTTTTGACCATTAAATATATATATGTATCTCACATGCATTTTGTAGCGTGGTACCAAACAACCATTTAGAAGTAAATGAGTGGTGGAGTACTTCAACTCCACCAATAAAAAACATTCTCCAATGTGGGACTAAATATGTCACCATACACACACATGTGTACAACACAACACACATAAGATTGTAATTATTTTTAAATCCACGTTATTCTTATACAAAATAATCCACATAAATTCTTAAACGAAATAAATCCTAAAAATTGCGTTATTTCTTATACAAAATAAATTCCAAAAAAATGTGGTAATTTTTACACGAAATAAATCCCAAAAAATTGCATTATTTCTGATACGAAAGAAATCCACATAAATTCTTATACGAAATAAATCCAAAAAAATAAACAAAAAATATTTTCTTCTTTCAGGAGGTATAGACGTCGGTTATACTAAACAACCGACGTTTCTACAAACCTATAGACGTCGGATGTCCAAATATCCGACGTCTATACCTATAGACGTCGGTTGTTTGGACATCCGACGTCTATTTGGTGACGTCTATCAAGCATTCTGCACTAGTGACTCAGTCCTTTTTCCTTCTTTTAGGTCCTTTCATGTCTCTTCTCTTCAAACCTCTTTATTTCTTAAATTCAAACATAAAGCACATTACGTAGCATTGTTTAGGTGAAAGATAATGGATATAAGATACAAATGTAAGCATGAAATGATGTCAATCAAATACCCCCACACCTAACTTTTGCTAGTCCCGAGCAAAACAAAGAAAGAGAAGCATACGAAAAAAAAGAAATCTTAACTCACTTTCGTGGGAATCATGGTTGCACTTAGCACGTGCAACAAACCGTTAAGCCTCCTTGTCGCCAAGGAGGAGGAGTGTTGTCTCCTGAGGGTTTTCAGCGGATATACCCACAAAATCCGAACAAGATGCATTATTCAATCTAGACACTCGACACGTTGGACATATTTTGTCGATCATTGGACGCGGTAATCCTACGGGCCGACTCTATATAGGCAATCAGTTCACACACCTAGCCTAATGAACCATTTGTGCAAGATAAATAAGGAATTAAGTGAAAGACATGGACAACCTCAACATCCTCAAGTGATACAAAGTGTAAACTCCATTAAGGTTCTTATTTGCATTTTTTATTCTTCTTCTTTTCTTTTTATTAGTTGGAGTTTCATTCTCCAAGGGTCAGGTTTCGTTCATCATTGCCCATGAAGACTTACACTATCACGTACACCTTTCCCCAAATCTCTACATAGGGCAATCCCTACCACCCGTGTAACGGGAGTTCAGTCGGCGCATCCCAAGTCAGATGACTCGAAAGCACCAGGCACAAAGTCCCCTCAGACCCACTTTCCCGAGTGATAGCAACCGTGCAAGAAGAGAGACACCTACTCACTTATTTCATATCTACACATGAACCAAAACCCCTACACTTAATGTCTCACAACAAGATTTAAAGGGTCCTTGACTACAACAAACTTCCTTAAATTAACAGACTTGAATTATTGACTCACTAGGTTCAGGGTGGACTTCTTTAATTATTTGAGTACTGAAACCCCATGATTACTCGCCCCTGAGGGAAAATAGGGGTGCACCCTAACGACTGGATAAGCCCTAAAGCATTGTACTAGATATCCTTATGCATCAAGTTCAAGAAAATTTTGGGAGCTTTCCTTTTACTTTGTCTCTCAACGGTTTTGCACATGCTAAACACACACAAAACCCACAAAACATTTTCTTTCGCACACACATGAAGATTTTGAAAGAAATGTGAAAATTTTGAAGCACTAGGCAAGCAAAAGAAGACAAGTCACCCAAGGATCATGGCAAGCAGTTATATCGATATTAAATGTAGCACAATAACATGACCCTATCAATACACACAAAAGAAAACAAAATCAAAGGAAAAAGACTCGACTATGTACACACGTAAAACACCCCCCCCCCCCCCCCACACCTACTTCATGCATTGTCCTCAATGAATGTGAGCAAGATACTACATGAATTTATGCATGAAAAAGGAAAGATCTCACCAACATGAAGCAAAACAAGGAGTTCATGGTTATAGTGATGGACACAAACCCGAATTCCCTCAAAACCTGCGAGATGCTAAAGAAGGGATACAAATACGAGACAGAAAGGGGGGCCCAAATACTCAAGGGTTGGAGCCCACAACAATCGATGCTCACTGAAGGAGTCTTTTTTTTCTTCTTTTTTTCAAATTTATCTTTATACAAACATGAATGGTCAACCATTCATGTAGGAGCAGGAATGGTTGAGTGCGAGAGAGGTTCATGAAGGACACATGACCTCCTCGACTTCGGCTGGTGCCCCCTCCATGTAGGGTTTGAGGCGTTGACCATTAACTTTGAACACGTCCCCATTCCCTGGGTTCAAGATGTCAACCGCTCTATGAGGAAACACGTTTTGGACAATAAAAGGGTCAGACCAGTAACTGCGGAACTTACCCGCAAACAGATGAAGCCAGGAATTGTAGAGCAACACCTTCTGCCCAGCCGTAAACACCTTTCCCATAATCATGCAATTGTGAAACAACTTGGCTCGGGACTTATGAATTTTGGCATTTTCATATGCATCATTGCGTGGCTCTTCCAACTCCACAATGTCGAGTTTACGCTGCACCCCTGCTTGATCAAGATCCATATTCAGGTTCTTGATCGCCCAGAAAGCACGATACTCAAGCTCGACGGGTTGGTGGCAAGCCTTACCGTACACTACCCGATATGGGAACATACCCAAATTGGTCTTGTACGCGGTGGTGCGGAAGGCCCGCAACGCGTCATTCAACTTAGTTGACCAATCATTCCTCGAGGAATTAACCGTCTTCTCAAGAATTTACTTTAATTGACGGTTAGAGACTTCGACCTGCCCACTAGTTTGCAGATGATATAGGGTCGCAAGCTTGTGAGTGATCGAATATTTCCTCCTAAGCGTTGCAAAGGAGCGATCACAGAAGTGGGTACCTCTATCGCTGATTATGGTACGAGGAGTACCAAATCGTGTAAAAATGTCCCTTAAGAATTTGGTGACCACCTTGTTGTCATTGGTCTTTGTGGGTATAGCCTCAACCCACTTAGACACATAGTCAACGGCCACGAGAATGTAAGCATTCCCGAACGAGTTCGGGAAGGGACTCATAAAGTCGATGCCCCACACATCGAAGATGTCAACAACAAGGATATTTTGCAAAGCCATCATGTCACGTCGTCTAATCCTGCCAAGGCACTGCCACCTATCACATTGCTTACAAAAGTCGTAATCATCTTTGAAAAGATAAGGCCAGTAGAATCCAGATTGGAGCACCTTGGCGGCAGTTTTCTTTGCTCCAAAGTGTCCTCCACATGCCTTAAACTGGCAGAAATGGAGCACACTTTGGAACTCGATATCTGGGACGCACCGCTTGAAAATTTGGTCAGAGCAGTATTTGAATAGGTAGGGGTCGTCCCAGTGAAAGAATCTTACATAAGATCTAAATTTGGTTTGGTCAGATTTTGACCAACCCACAGGAAGTTGCTCGGTCACGAGGTAGTTCACGATGTCGGAAAACCAAGGGTTATCTTCGATCGCGAACAGCTGCTCGTCAGGAAATTTATCATCAATAATTTAGTCCCGTGGGTTGGTCGTCTCTAGAAGAGACAGGTGGTCGGCTACAACATTTTCACACCCTTTTTTGTCCCGAATCTCGAGATTGAATTCTTGTAACAACAAGATCCATCTAAAGAGTCGGGATTTTGCATCTTTCTTCGCCATGAGGTGCTTGATGGCTGTGTGATTTGAATAGATATTCAAGTGGGAGCCACTCAAGTACGACCGGAATTTCTCCAAAGCAAATATGATCGCTAAGAATTCCTTCTCGGTCACAATGTAGTTCAATTGGGCATCATTGAGTGTTCTGCTGGCATAGTAGATCACATGAGGCAATTTATCCAATCGTTGCCCAAGCACTGCTCCCACAGCGAAGTCAGATGCATCACACATTAACTCAAAGGGTTCAGTCCACATCGGTGCCTTAATTATGGGAGCTGAAGTCAACTCTTTCTTCAAGGTCAAAAAGCATGGTGGCAATCCGGTGTGAACTCAAAAATGGCATCTTTGGCCAACAAAGCGGTGAGAGGTCGAGCAATTTTGCTAAAATCCCAAATGAACCGCCGATAGAATCCAGCATGCCCCAAAAAGGCACGGATATCCTTCACACTACGTAGCGGTGGGAGATTAGCAATAATACCCACTTTGGCGGGATCGACCTCAATTCCCCTACTTGAGACCACATGGCAAAGTACAATCCCTCGCTTCGCCATGAAGTGACATTTCTCCAATTGAGAGCGAGGTTCTTCTAACGGCATCGCTTTAGGACAAGGCTCAAGTGACGAAGGCACTCATCAAAGGAACCGTCAAATATGGAAAAGTCGTCCATGAAAATCTCAAGGAAACGCTTTACCATATCGGAGAACATGTTGATCATACACCTTTGAAATGTTGCCGGCGCATTACATAACCCAAAGGGCATGCGACGGTAGGCAAACGTGCCAAAGGGACAAGTAAATGTGGTTTTCTCATGATCATCGGGGGCGATGGGAATTTGGTTGTAACGGGAGTATCTATCAAGAAAACAATAATACTGATGTCCGGCCAACCGTTCCAACATCTGATCAATGAATGGCAATGGGAAATGATATTTCCGCGTTGCCGAATAGAGCTTGCAATAATCAATGCAAACTCGCCAGCCAGTTTGCAGGTGTGTCGGGATAAGCTCATTATGCTCATTCTCAACAACCGTCACGCCTGACTTCTTGGGAACCACATGGACAGGACTCACCCACGAACTATCAGAGATATGATAGATTATGCCATGATCCAAGCACTTTAGAACCTCCTTTCGCACGACTTCTTTCAGTACAGGATTCAATCTTCGTTGTGGGTCCCTACGGGGCCTAGAATCCTCTTCCATGTGGATCCAATGTTGAACAATAGCAGGGCTAATTTCCTTGATATCCTTCAAAGACCACCCGATAGCCTCTTTGTTTTCGAAGAGCACTTTTTTGAGGGCGACGTCTTGATCTTTTGCAAGATCAGAAGCAATAATGAGTGGCAAGGTCTCATTGATGTACTTAAGGTTATCAGGGAGCGGTTTAAGCTCGACCAGAGGTGGGTTACTTTCAAGTGGCTTAAGGGCCACGGGGTAAGAGCAGCAAGCACCGAGATGTGCCTCCTCATCCAGAGATTCACTGGCGGATTCCTCAAGATCCTCTTCACTCGCAACTTGGTCATTAGGCATCTCAATAATATGTCGATGTGAGTCGAACATGCTTAATGATTCGGGCTCATCCATGTCCTGGATGAAATTGGCTGTGATAGTATCGTCGAAGAGCCCAGGTTGCTTACCAAGAGTAAAGATGTTGAAATCCGCTGTGAGGTTTCCAAAAGACAACCTCATCAAGCCATTGCAATAATTGATCAAAACATTAGATATCGCAAGAAACGACCTCCCAAGGATCACAGGAATTTGTCCTTGTGGGTTGGACACGGGTTTAGTATCCAAGATGATGAAGTCAACTGGAAATACGAACTCATCCACTTTAATAAGGACATCCTCCACACTCCCTCGTGGAATTTTGATGGATCTGTCAGCCAACTGAAGGGTTGTCCTTGTTTGTTTAAGATCGCCTATTCCAAGGTTGACATAGACTGAGTAGGGCAGAAGGTTCACAGATGCTCCCAAATCCAATAAAGCTTGAGAGATTGTCACATTACCGATCATGCAAGAGATAGTTGGACAACCTGGGTCCTTGTATTTGACTTGCATGGGTTTTGTCAATATTGAGCTCACATTGGCGGCCAAAAATGTCTTTTTGGGAACATTTGTTCTTCTCTTAATGGTGCAAAGGTCCTTGAGGAACTTGGCATATGGTGGCATTTGTTGAACAACAACCAACAACGGGATGTTCACCTTTACTTGCCTAAGTACCTCAACGATTTTGTCCCAGTGCTCATCACGTTTTTTAGTCAACCTATGAGGGAATGGGGACATAACAATCACGAGGAGGAGTCTCAAAATTAGGTTCCTTGACAGACTCACGACCCTCCTCGGAAGTCTTTCCAACAGGGTTGGTTTCAGGCATTTCCACATTGTTGTCAACAACCCTTCCCGATCTTAAGGTATGGACAACATTAGCATGTTGGGAAGGGTCACTTTCAACATTGTGTACATTCGGCCTAGCATGGGCAGGTTGACCCCTGGGATTTACCACAGGTTGACTCGGTAAATGACCCTTCTCGCATTCATGGAGCTGATGAGCCAACTGGCTAACTTGCATTTCAAATGCTTTGACCAAATTATTGCTGGCCGCAAACATGGTTTGTGTGCTTTGCATGAACGCTTGAAGGGTTTGTTCAAGAGTGGGGTGCTTCGGGTCAACCCGCTGTGGTAGTGGAGTCTGGTTGGAATACAGGTTGGTAATTATGGTGCTGAGACCTTTGATGTGGGGGTTGGTAGGTCGCCGATGGGCGTGGAGGTTGAGGTTGAGCGTGCGAGCTCTGACCGTGACCCCCACTAGGCCCCCAAGAGAAGTTAGGATGGTTACGCCATCCTGGGTTGTAGGAGTGACTGTACGGGTCGTTACGAGACCGCTGTTGATACATTGCATTTGCATGCTCTGTATCTCTTGGAGCGTAAGCGCATTCCAAGTCATTATGGCACGTAAGTCCACACCTACTACACCCAGGAGTAGCAACCTGAGATACAGGAGCTCTGTCCAACTCTAAACTCTCAATCCTACTCAACTTGATACGATCCAGCCCGACCAGAAGATCTGGCGGCTAGTGGCTCTCTCATGGTGTCCCACTCAAAGGTATGTTCAACCATTAACTCAAAAGTGTCTCATGCCTCATTGATGAGTTTCATTTGGAAATCACCCTGACACATCAACTCCAAGAATGTGCAGGTGTTGTAGTTGAGACCCTCATAAACAATTTGGCACAACTGCCATATCTCAAGTCCATAATGAGGGCGCTGCTGGAGAAGGTTGATTGACATCATTTCATGCTCATATTTGTATCTTATATCCATTATATTACACCTGAGCAATGCTACGTGACGAGTTTTATGTTTAGTTTTCAGGAATAAAGAGGTTTGAAGAGAAGAGCCATGAAAGGATCCAAAAGCAGGAAAAAGGACTTAATTGTGAGACCTGGGGACTAAGATGCAAGGGAGAAGGACCTGATCGTAAGACAGAAGGACCTAAGAGCAAAACAGAATACTCCACACCATCATGGGGAGTATTTTACCAATTCTATTCGGGTCGGAGCTCCAACAAGTCGAGTAACCGCATCAAAGACCAACAATACCAGAAAGCAAAGCCCACAACAAATTCCAACACGATCCGACAATTTTGGACCGCCAATTGGCGGTCTTGGACCGCTAATTGGCGGTCCATATTGCTCAGGATCCGTCGAAATTTCTCCTGGACTTGTATTAATGTTCGTTTAGGCTATTTGTGGTATTGGTTTAGTCCCACATCGGGGGATTGTCCCCGATTAGCTTTTTCCATGCTTATAAATAGAACTCTTCACCTTCCATTGTAATGACCCATTGTTTGGTGGCATTCTCTCTACTAAGGAGTGAGCCTTGAAGCAATAACTCAAGGTGGAGAAGGATGCTACCTTCAATGTGAGTCATTGTTAATAAAAGTTTATTTGTTTCTTTTAATCTTGTTTTGTTATGTTGTTTGTTTTGTGTGGGTTGCTTTACTTTGTTTAATTTCTTGTTTAGTAATTTTAGTATCTTAGTTAAATGTTTTCTTTACTTACTCTAATCAGTAGTGTAATGAGTAGTGAGTAGTTCCATCCCCATTTGGGGGGTGGAGAAATATGTGATATAATTATGTAGTGTATTAAGTGTGTGTTATTTTTATCCATTGAGCTTTATATGATTTCCATAACCATCTAATGGGTCTCCACTCTTATCTTTGATATGCTAATGCTCTTGAATGAAGCTTAGCTTATGCTTTGATTAGTGGACCTATTTTATGGGGAATGATAAGGTTAGGATATGGATGAAGTTAATGTTGGAAACACAATTTGTAGTGTATGTACTCTTGTTGCCTTTTCCTTAGCTAATGTCTTGTATGTTTTAATGATGTAGTCATCTTAATTCATGTGGAGGCATAGTAGGGTCTAGTCTTTATACTTGAGTTCATGTAGCTTCATTCCAATCGTTGTCTTGTATGTTTTAATGATGTAGTCTTATCTTAATTCATGTAGAGGCAAGATTGGATGTAGTTTTATGATTTCATGCACTACATGTTGTGAGGAGCTTAATTGAACACACACACACACACATCTTTATGTTAACATCAGTTCTCTACCCCCTTTGGGGTTTAGTTTTATTGCTTATCTTCATTTCCTTTGCATTCTAGTTTAGCATTGTAGTGTAGTTTAGTGTAACCAACCTTTTCTCCTTTCTTTACCCCTTGCCTTCGCACAAACCAAGTGTCGACACACCTCCCAGTGGACGACCCGTATTTGCCACCGCTTCAACGCGGCCGTGCACTTGCGGTAGAAATATAAAACGAGATCAATCAAAGGTCCTTGAACCTCTCAAAGAAAGCATGAAAAGATTCGGTCTCAGTCTAATACATTTGATGTATCTAGTGCCGTTTTCCTTTGAAGGAAAAATCTCTTCAGAAATACGGTCACAAAGTCATCCCAAGACCGAATAGAGCTCGCCGGGAGGCTGTACATCCATTTCTTCGCGTTATCCTTCAACGCGAAAGAAATCATCCTCAACCGGACTGTATCCTCATCAAGCCGTTGAAGCTTGAACATGGAGCATACTTCCTCGAATTCACGTCTAAAAATATACGGATCCTCCTTATTGGCGGTGAAGGTAGGAAGCATGCTCACATATTGAGGTTTCAACTCATAGTTGTTCCCGCGAGCTGGGGGAAGAACTATGCATGAAGGTTGCACGGCCCGAACAGGATGGGTCCGCTCCCACAAAGTCATCGGTCTATCCTATCGAGCTAAAGGTGGTGGTGCACCAAGAACTCGATCCTGACCGAATCCCTCTTCCTCTCGAGTCGGAGAAGGAGGAGAAGGAGGTCTACGTGGTGGTGGGAGCGGACTGAGGTAATCCATGTATGGAACCCGGTCTCCCCCGTCACCACGAGAAGACTCGGCCTCACACTCCAAAGGAGCTCGAGACGGAGATGGCTGATCACCAAGACCGTCCATCTCAGGTCGAGCGCTCTCACCAGAACCAGCCCAACCTCGCATGAAATGCTCGACTCGACTCTAAAATAACACACAACAGAAGGTGTACTAGAGGAGGACACTACTCGAACAAAATAGATGAGGAGAGGACTCAGATGAGGAGGGAAGAATCCTAGAGCTAGTGTGGGTAATGGGTGAAGGTAGAAGCCTAATTTAGCAAGCACGGCTCAAACAATGTAAGGCAATGGGTCCTTAGGCTGGACGACGCGTAACTTTGAGGTCACTAGCCTCGACTCGCCTCACCTCCCTACAATGAAGACCACAATGCCCAGCAAGTGATACCAGATCCGGAGATCTAGTACCTCCTACTATCAACAAGGTAGGCAACGTCGATCAGGCCATGACGGTCTAAATTAGATTGCTCTCCTAGTGCGTCCTAAATCCTTATGGTCAATGTCTACTTGCTTTTAGAATTAAGGCTTTTATTAAGAGTGATTTTTGGGGCCAAGGAAAGGGTGATGAAATCCCCCACCTTATCATTTATGGGACAACCCCTCCTTAGTAGCGTTTTGATCTTAAGTCTAGCAATCAACACTCCAATCAAACGCTCAACTCACTCTTGTCCCAATGCACCTTACTAACTAATGCATGATCGAAACATGCATGGATGAGAGATTTCGGTGCACATACCTCACGCCACCAATCAACAACAAAACGTAAAGTAAAGAAAAGACAAATGCATGCAAGGTCTACAATGTTGGATTAATCTAGGATTAATAAGATATTTGCCCAAAGCACTGACACATGGCGCGTCCCTATTGGACTACACATTTAGGGTTTAGGGTGGAGCCATCTATATAAGGAGAGCAGCCTCCCATTGGAGAGATTGATTTCATGTGCAAAACCCTAGCCTCCACCCTAACCTAGCCGCCACCTCCCTCTCCCTCAAATCTGTCCCTTCCACCATGTAGGACTCTTGGGTTGTGGATTTGTTCTTCTTCTCCAAGAGAGTAGAAGACCGGCCGGTGCTCAAGAAGACCCGGTGAGGTGATCGTCGATTCTTCTTCTGCTGCCACAGGTTCTCTCCACGAAAGGTAAATCCGAACCTGTAGACTAAATCGTAGTTTGATAACATTGGTACCAGAGCCATCTTGGTCACCTCCGAGTTTTTGGTTTTTGAGCACCTTTCTTTATTTCATTTGAGTTGAGATAATTTCGGTGGTTCTTAGAAAGAAAAAAAACGTATACATTTTTTTTCTTTCTCTCCATTCATGCATCTAGGGTTTGATGGCACATTTTCCTCACCCTAGCGCATGGCCTTTTGATTCATCTTATACATGTGATTAGTATTACATGATTCTTTTTTTTTGCACATAATATTTGTTTCATCTTTAAGCATGCATCTAGAGTTGAATATGGATGCTTCATTCTTGCGCATAATGTAGTTTTCTTGATATGTTTTAGAGAAAGATGATGATTTTTGTTACAAGAGTTGGATATTGCATATATCTCATGATGTGATCACATATTTCGGATTATGTATCATATTTATCTTTCAAAACTCTTGTTTATGCATCTAAGGATAGAAGGTTGTTGCCTTATTCATGTGTGTGCAATTTTTGATCATATATGCATGCATCTAGATGATTGCCGAATTAGATGATGATTGCCGAATTATGTACATGTTTGTTGCTAACATTAGGCTATGTGTTTCTTTTGGAATGATTGCATGCATTTCATTTGAAATATTTCCTTTTCATCAAATGTGCATATATGTGTTGCCCTCCACCAAAGGATTTCGAATTTTTCTTTCCAATACAAGTAGCATAATTATTTTTGATTTCATGCTTATATTGATTAAGGAAATATTGGCAAATTCTGAAATTTTTGAGAGGATATTATGGGCTGGAGTTTTATTGCCTTAAAAGTATTTTTTGAATGTTTTCCTTTGATGCACAAATATGTGTTGCTCTCCACCATAGAATTTCGGATTTTTTCTTTCCTAATCAAAGTAGGATAATTTTAGGGAAAGAAGAAACTAATTCTGTTTTTGAGAATGATTATTGTGGAGATTGGTTGTTATTACCTAACACGTTTTTTGCCAATATTCGTGCACCATACATGCATTGTTTCCTTATGCATAACTTCCTTCTTGTTTGAAAGAGGTGCACACTTTATGGTATTTTTTTCATACGTCGGATTGTGCTAACGTATGGAAAGATTGTGCTTGTATGGAATGAATGGTTGCTGATTTTATTTACTTCCTTATTGAGAGTTGAGCGTAATTTCATTCATTCATTTCCATTTGCAATAGATATCGCAATGGGCTGTAATATTTATGGACTATAATATTTATGGACGATAATAATTATGGATTGTGGACTGTTTATTGCCCTAAGGAGACGAGGGGCTCCTTTATTTTTATTATTGCGATATTATTGCTATAAGGCTCATGCAGGTTCCTGTCTAAGAGGCTAATTCCCTATGGGGGATCCTTAGCTTGATATGGATGTAATGTAGCAATCGATTTTTGTGTGATCTTGATTGAATTTTTTTTGGAACCTACATGCCTAGTGGGAGTTGCAAGGTAGAAGTGTTTTGTGTAAACCACCTTGCAACCGGCGGCAATACTTTCTTTATTTGCTGATTTGCTATGATTTAAATGTTTTTTTTGGGTCATTAAATCAGGATGGAGCTCAATATCTAGATTAGTAAAATGGCTTTATTAACTATTGCATGAGGATTTGATCGAATGCTTTATGTTTTCCTTTGGTCTGAATGCTATAGCTATTAAGTCAGTTTATTTTTATGACTATTGTAGCTCGTTGTATTTTATGCTAGAACTCATGTATCGCTATGTGTTTTTTGTCCTAGATTTTTATGGCTGCTTCCAAAAGCATTGTCGCTAGATTTTTATGGCTGCTTCCAAAAGCATTCTCCCCCCGAGGAGGGGAACACTGCGCAGCATCGCAGAAATATGGATGTCTATAATGCATGGAAAAAGAAAGACCGTATTGCTCGCATTACAATTCTAAGTTCGATGCGAGATGATCTGTTACTGCGGTTCGAAAAATTGCAAACTGCAAAGGCCTTGTGGGAAGCTGTGAAGTTTCAGTACGGAGTGACCTCCGTCACAAGGGCCGGCCAGCGTGGGCTCATGTTTGATGGGTGTAAAATGCGCCAAGGTCACACGATGTGGCGGCATATTACCGCAATGTCAAACATGATAAGCGAGCTGAGCACTGCCGGTCGTGCTAAGAGCGATGAGGAGCAAGTGTCTGCTCTCATCAGATCATTGCCTTCGAAGAGTTTGGAGCATATGAAGGTTCATCTGACTCATGCTGATGACATCAAGACATTTGACCAGGCCGCCAAACACCTAGAGCTGGAGGAGGACCGCATGCTTGCGGAAGCCCCTCTAACTGAAGTGTTTGCTGCTTAAGCTGGCGCTCCTCGGAGGAGTGCAGGTTTTAAGCGCAAAAGAGATAGAGCTCAGGGTTTTAAAGGGAAGAAGGGTGCAAATAAAAACAAGACATAAAACAAAGTTGGAAAGAAACGACCTCGAGGATCCAGAGGTGGGAAAGATAAGTCTAATGTGACTTGTTATAACTGCCGAAAGACTGGACATTTTGCTCGTGAGTGCACTGAGCAAAAGGTAATTACTGTGTGTAATCCCTTGAATTGTAACGTGACTAGTTCTGTGATGCTCACTGATCACTCTCCTATGTGGATTGTGGATTCAAGTGCCACGGACCACGTAACAAAGGATCGTTCTGCCTTCGTGGAATATCGTCGTGTTCCAAGTGGGAGGCGAATAAACATGGCGAACAACACTAGCATTGAAGTTCTTGGAGTTGGGACATGCAAAGTGGCTTTGCGAAGTGGCCGGATCCTATTACTTCACGACGTGTTGTATGCACCAGCTATACGGCGAAATATTATTTCTGTTGTTGTTTTGATGAGACATGGTTTTAAAATTGTTTTTGAGAACAATGATATGGGTTTATACCTTGCTAACATTTATTATGGACGTGCCTTTCTTTCTGACGGTTTTATTGTGTTGGACGCAATTTATGATTTCAATCATAACACTAGTGCCTTTATGAGTCAAAGTTCCATGAATAATGATTCAGTTATGTGGCATGCTAGACTAGGTCACATTGGTGTTGACCAGATGAACAGGTTGGCAAAGGAGGGGGTATTAGGAGAATGCTACAAATTTGAATTGCCGACCTGTGAATCTTGTCTAGCTGGAAAGGCAACTAGAAAACCGTTCGAAAAAGCCATTAGGGCTACTTCTCCTTTTGAACTAATTCACTCGGATATTTGTGGACCTTTGAATGTGTGTACTAGACATGGACAAAGTTACTTCATCACATTTATTGATGACTACACTACATATGGTCATATTTATCTTATTTCTCACAAGTCAGAAGCTCTAGAATGCATTAAGAAATTCAAGAGCTTGGTAGAGAATCAATTGGATAATAAGATAAAAACTCTCAGAACGGACAGAGGTGGGGAGTATCTCTCCATAATGTTCAAAGAGTTATGTGATGAAAAGGGGACATCTAGACAACTCACTATGCCTTATACTCCTCAGCAAAATGGTGTTGCCGAGAGAAGGAATAGAACGTTGTTAGACATGGTTAGATCCATGATGGCGCATGCGAGCTTGCCAATTTCGTTTTGGGGAGATGCCCTAATGACTGCTGCCTATATCCTCAATAGAGTTCCAACAAAATTGGTTCCCTCAACTCCATATGAGTTATGGAGAAGAAGGAAGCCTGATTTTAGTCTGCTGCATCCTTGGGGATGCGCGGCATACATTCATTCTACTTGTCACCAATATGGAAAACTAGGACCTAGAGGGAAAAAGTGTATCTTTGTAAAATACAGTAATCTCTCCAAAGGTTATGTTTTTATCGGGTTAGACGAGAATGAAAGAAGGACGGAACTGGAGTCTAGGGATGCCACATTCTTGGAAAATGATTTTCCAACTCTTGCTGGAGTTATCAAAGAGTAAGTGGACTTCTTTAAACAACAAGATGAGGACATTGCCACTCCACGGGATCAGGATCTGGAAGTTGAACATGAGGTTCTACCAGTCAATCCTAGTGGGAGCAGCAATGCTGAGGATCCAATAGCTCTCACGGAGGATGAGCCATCAGATACCCATCTGCGTCGAAGTAAACGCGGGCTCATTCCTCGTAGGCGGTTTCGCTTAGAGGAAGATGTAGGATCGTGTGGGTCTATGAGTCCACAATTAAGACTAATCACAATTAAAGCTAATTACCTACTTGTTTAAGCAATCAAGATAAGCACAAAGGAATTAAAAACAAACAAGCAAGTAAAGGAAGAAATAAGCAAACCACAATCGACACAGGGGATTTTATAGAGGTTCGGCACCCCACCCGGGTCCTAGTCCTCTCTTGTAAGCTCCGCTCGACTCCGCGAGCTCCGCCTACGTCTTCACTAAGCACTCCCCGTTCCGGGTCGGGAGAGAACGCCTTTTACAAAACAAAGTCCATGAACAACCTCGCGAGCTTGACTTTCTTCTCTCACAATCCGAGAGGAACACTTCGGGCTTTCACCGAAGTCCTTGCTTCTTGAACAAAGGTTGAGTGGAACAACACTCTCTAATTCTTGAGCACACTTGAGTAGGATTAAGGAATTGATCACTAAAGTGTGGAAATTGAGGTTTGGAGTGTTTGGGATTCTCTCTAAAGTTTGGGACAAGTTTGTAGTGGGAGAGTTGTGTTAAAATGTGTTTTACAACTCTTTATATAGGCATTAGAGAGAATAGAGCCGTTGGGATTGATTGGGTGTGAGTTGATGTGTGATTACACAAAACAGAAAACGCAGGTCCCAATTCTGGATGAATTCGGTCGACCGAAACGGGACGAACGGTTGACCGTTTGGTAGTTTTGCACAAAGTTCGGTCGACCGGTTAAGCAACGGTCGACCGCCCAACGCTACGACTTAGGTACACTTAAGTCATCGGTCGAACACCTAAAGGGGAACGGTCTATCCATTTGTACCAGGCACTTTGGGGTTGACAAACAATTGGATATTCGGTCGACCGAAACAGGTCTAGCGGTCGACCGCTTTTCAATAGGAGATTCAGGTTTGTCAAGAGATGAACAAACGGTCGACCGATCGTGGTCCTCGGTCGACCGATACATGAAATGTATTTGGGGTATAATTGTTTTAATACGAATACGATCGTTGGGTATATACGACAAAAGTAACGGTCGAAAAAATAAGTTCGGACGGTCGACCGAAAGACAAAACACGGTCGACCGAAAATGGGCAGTGATAACACATATAGGATTCTTGATCATCTGGTCGACCGAACGGCCTGTTGCGGTCGATCGAATGTGGGCAGACTTTCAGAGTTCACGTTTAGTGTTTTCCGGTCTAAGTTTGGGTGATCTATTGAAGTCTAAATTATGTGAAATTTTGTGTGACTTCTATAAGGAACCTAGTGTGTGTTTAAGTTTATTTTAGCTCAAGGATGCTCAATTTACACATGTTCCTAAGACTCAAAAGAAATCCAGATTACATGTCTTCGATGTAGCTTTAATTACATGTTTTGACTTCATTTCCTTATTTCTTGAGTCTTGATCACCTGTAGAGGTTAGCACAATACAATATATATGCAATGCATAGTGTGTGCTACTCTAATTAAGATTAGGTTGATTAAATCATCAAAACAAAAGATTAAGGGTAAAAAGCCAACAGAAGAGGCCCTCATGATAGCTCAAGAAGAAATTGATTATGAATGATCTGGGATGACAGTAATCGATGAGCAAGAACCGAAGACCTTGAAAGAGGCTTTGGAAGGTCCAAATGCGAAAGAGTGGTTAGAAGCTATAAAGGAAGAGTTGGAGTCGATGAAAGTTAATCGAGTCTGGGACTTGGTCGACTTACCGCCGAACCGAAAGGCCATTGGGGCCAAGTGGATCCTCAAGATTAAGAGGAAGGCGGATGGATCTATTGATAGATTCAAGGCTAGACTGGTATCTAAAGGCTACACCCAAAGAGAAGGCGTGGATTTTGAGGAAACTTTTTTACCTGTGGTTTGGTTTGCCTCCATCCGCCTTCTACTAGCTATTGTAGCTCATGACTGGCAATAGCAAAGAATTTCTGAAATCCACTAAAGAGTGGTTGTCCTCCACGTTTGATATGAATGACAAGGGTGAAGCTAGCTACGTCCTTGGTGTCAAGATTGTTAGAAATAGGTCCAAGAGACTTCTGGGATTGTCTCAAGAGACTTATATTAACGACGTCTTAAAGAAATACCATATGGACAAATGCAAACCAATCGACACTCCTGTTGAGAAGGGTTTGCACTTAAGCCTTGATAAGCATCCTGAGACTCCTGAAGAGAAGGCCAAAATGAGCAAGGTTCCATACTCCAATGCTGTGGGAAGCCTTATGTACGCTATGATGTGTACTAGGCCAGACATTTGTTATGCTGTGGGCATGGCGAGTCAATGCCAGTCTAGCCCAAGCATGGAGCACTGGAAGGCAGTCAAGAGAATCATGAGATACCTCAGAGGAACGAGTAACTACATGCTATGTTACCAAGCATCAGATCTCCGCCTGATTGGCTATAGTGATGCCGATTGGGCTGGAGACATTGATGAAAGGAAGTCTACCTCTGGTTATCCTTTCTTGCTGGCTAATGGGGCCATCTCATGGTCCAGCAAGAAGCAAACCTGTATAGCCCTGTCGACTATGGAAAAGCAGAGTATGTTGCATGCTTTGCAGCAGTACAGAAGGCAGTTTGGTTAAGGAGGTTCTTACAACATACTGGGCTAGTAGAGACATCGGATGAGCCTGTTGTCTATTGTGACAGCATGGCTGGCCTTTGTTATGTGAAAGACCCCAAATATCATGGAAAGATCAAACATATACAGGTTAGGTATCATTTTGTGAAGGACATCATAGCGAGAAAAGAAGTTGCGTTAAGACATGTGTCTACCAGTCTTATGGTAGCTGACCCTCTTACCAAGGCTATAGCTAAGGACTCGTTTGTGTCCCATGTGAAGTCCTTAGGCTTACGCAGACTTTGATGCATTGACATGTCTAACTTCCTTTTATGAGTGATTGTGTTTTCCTTTTGACTATATCTGTTTGGTTGATGTAGTTGTTCTAGCATAAAATATTATTCTGTCAATAGCTGAAGAATGCTCACTCACACGAGCATTCGCCTCTGCCGCTTTTGATAGCGAGCAGAGATGAGACTGATCATGAGGAGATCGTGTATGATAGATCCACATCAGTTCATGATAGGACAGTCGCCTTGATTAGGAATCAAGATGAGATCCTCTATGTTGGTGAGGATTGACATGAATGTTCCCACGATTCATGTGACCTATAGAATCCAAGTGCGAGCATCACATGTGGCGCCAGGTGGCACCTGTATGGTGTTAAGGCATCAATGATGAAGCTCGGGTCAGGCGCAGAGGGGGTGCGACTCGACTAAGACTTGTATGGTGTTGAGAGACAAACATACTGTTGTTGTGTACAGTATGATCCACCATAACATGTTTGTCATACAACATGTGCTGAGCGACCATTTGGAAGTGAAAGGATGGATCCCCGCTCCTTCACTGTGTGAGTCCAAGACTTGATTATCATTAGTTACCCTCAGTGACCTTCGACGACACCATGAAGCAAAGAGTTGATGTGGCTACTTTGGGATGTTATCTATGACCATGAAAGATTCGGTCTAAAGAGGCATCTTCGGGAAAGGAGTCAACTCTGAGTGTAATGGTGGTCTGGGGCGAAGGGAAAGGTTTGACTCGACTACACTAAAAGTATTTGCTGGGCCCAACTGTATTGGATACAGTAGCAAGTACCTTGAGGACAAGAAGGTATTCTCTCCGAGGGATCGAGATACCGTTCATGTTAAGTGAGTTTCTGAGTAAACCTGGGGAACTGTGATGTGCATTTTGACTGCTTATTTGTTGTTTTATGAGGATGTTGTCATTCTGGCTTTCTAGTAAGGTTTCTAGTTTGAGACTCCTAAATTGCAGGTGCATCACCGGTCACACGACCTATTTGTCCGTATGATCGGAAGAGTACATGTGTCGGGGACACAGATGGTCGTGTATCGAGGATACATGATCAGAGACTTGCGTATTGTGGATGTGTACTTGGAGAGAGGAGTAGTTGTATGTATCAGGGATATATACATATGTGTCGGGGACACATACAGAGGTGACATATTGCCATTGTGTGATTGTATGTATTAGGGATATATGCATATGTGTCGGGGACACAAAAAGCAGATGACATGTTGTTATCGTGCTGTTGCGCAAGTGGGAGATATTGGATTATTGTAGGATTAATAAGATATTTACCCAAAACACTGACACATGGCGCGTCCCTATTGGACTACACATTTAGGGTTTAGGGTGGAGCCATCTATATAAGGAGGGGAGCCTCCCATTGGAGAGATTGATCTCATGTGCAAAACCCTAGCCTCCACCCTAACCTAGCCGCCACCTCCCTCTCCCTCAAATCCGTCCCTTCCACCAAGTAGGACTCTTGGGTTGTGGATTTGTTCTTCTTCTCCAAGAGAGTAGAAGACCGGCCGGTGCTCAAGAAGACTCCGTGAGGTGATCGTCGATTCTTCTTCCGCTGCCACAGGTTCTCTCCACCAAAGGTAAATCCGAACCTGTAGACTAAATCGTAGTTTGCTAACATACAAATGATGCATGACCTAGGTGGCAAGAAGTCTAATATTTTGCTTTGAGTTTTATGGTCCAAGTTGATTACAGGGGATTGATTTTTAATCTGGAAGCAAACTAGAAGTCACACCATGTAAGATGGTGCTTCCAGATAACTACAATGAAATAAACAACAACCAGAACAAAATGGAGTGAAAGTTAAGCTCACCAGGCCGCCAATTGGCGGTCCAAGAGCGCTGATTGGCAGTCACTGTTGAGTGTTTTGCTCTTAAATTCCTCCAGTCGCTTCCCCTTGATCCTCAGGATCCCTGAAACAAATCAAAACTAAAAAGAAAAATTAAAACAACTCGAATCGTCTAAACCAATGTCTGGACAGAGCAACTCCCCGGCAACGGCGCCAAAAACTTGATTGATATGTTTTAATTTAACCGCAAGTTCACGGCCGCGTTGAAGCGGTGGCAAATACGGGTCGATCCACAGGGAGGTGTGTTGACTTTTGGTTTGTTCGAAGGTGAGTGGGAAAGAAAGGAGAAAGATTGGTTACACTAAGCTATACTAAACTAAACTAGTACTAGAAAGGAGGACATGAAATCACGAAATGAACTAAACTAAGCAACTAATAAAGGAAGATAGAACTCAGGAATGGAAAACCCCTAAGGGGTGGAGTGTGTGTATGCACATGAAATAAGTGCGGTGAATGCATACAAGAAGCTCAAGTGTAGTTTGCGTTTGTTAATGCATAAGAGGTACCTAATGGCAAGACCTATCATTTACAACACTAACCTAGGTCATTAATATGAGCATGACAAGTTTGTTATTAAGAACATACACAAGCATGGAATGTACCTAGCACTATGGCAAAAACCATCAAGTAAAAATTCTTATTAATTCAAGCAAGCATACTAACATATCTCACTCGAATCGTCCAAACAAGAGTCTGGACTAACACCTCCCCGGCAACGGCGCCAAAAACTTGTTGAACGTTTTATTTAAAACCGCAAGTGCATGGCCGCGATGAAGCGGTGGCAAGTATGGGTCGTCCTCAGGGAGGTGAGCAGCCTCTTGTTTATCAGAAAGCAAGTGGCACAAAAAGGTGGAAGAAAGTTGTTTATGCTAATATAAACTACGCTAACTACGAAGAAGCAAATGCGAAAGAAAGAGATTAACAAATACTTCAACTAAGCTAGTGAAACTTGATACTATGGAGGAATCAGTAAGAGAGAGACCCCTTAGGGGGTGGAGTGACTACACATACACAATAAGGAGGTAAGAATATCTTCCTATAGGCACAAGTGTAGGTAGTGTTTGCATGTATGGGAGGCGTCTACTTATCATGGTAAAACCCATCAATTAAATCACTAACCTATTTTGATTAACATTCATAAACACAAGCTGGTTATTTGAGAAACTAAACAAGCATGGGAGGTGTCTTCAAACTTGTGGCAAAGCCCATCTAGTGAAGTGTTCTATTCTAACAAGCAAGCATGCATTCATATTAATCAACACATTTCAAAATAAACATCCTTCCTTCCTTAATTGCATATATGATAATCATCTCCACCCCCCAAAAGGGGAGTGGTTTTTACTCACTACACATTATACTAACTATTACACTAAGATAAGAAGACATATTAACTAAGCTAGATTTAATAAAAGACAATTAAACTAAAACATGCACCAACAATAAAAGAAGCATAAAACAAAGAAAATTTTATTGATTGAAAACTCACAATACTAGTAGCATCTCCCCCATTGAGTTTCTTGCTTCAAGGCTTTCACTTCAATTAGGGAGAATGGCCACAAGCATGGAGTGATTACAAAGGAAGGTGAAGAGTTCTATTTATAGCCATGGAAAAAGGCAAACCGGGACAATCCCCTAATGTGGGACTAAAAAGATACCAAAAAGAGCCTAAGCATCCTCTAATACATGTGTTGGAGAAATTTTAGCGGATTTGGGCCAAAATGGACCGCCAATTAACGGTCTATATGGTTCAGATCCTGCTCATTTTTGTTGTAGGATTTTCTTGGTATATTTTCTGGTCTTGAATGCATTTAATTGGTTTGGTGGAGCTCCGACCCGAATCGAAATGCTAAAATACTCCCCATGATGGTGTGGAGTATTTTGTTTTTCTCTTAGGTCCTTCTGTCTTACGTTCAGTTCCTTCTCCCTTGCATCTCAGTCTCCAGATCTCACAATTCAGTCCTTTTTCCCAGCTTTTGGGTCCTTTTATGCTTCATCTCTTCAAACCTATTTATTCCTGAAAACTAAACATAAAACTCGTAACATAGCATTATTTAGGTGAAACATAATGGATATAAGATACAAATATAAGCATGAAATGATGTCAATCAGTAAGGAGAGAGAAAGAGAGAGAAGGAGAACGAGAGGAGTGAGAGAGAGTGAAGGTGACAGAGAGGAAAAGAAAAGGGAGGAGGAGAGAGAAGGACAAGCGAAGCAGAACGAAAGAGATAAGAGAAGGAGGGAAAGGAGGAAGAGGGGGAGGGAGAAGAAGGAGAGAGGAGGAGAAGAAAGAGATGAGTAGGAGAACAAGAGAGAGGACAAGGAGAGGGAAGGAGAACGACGGAGTGAAGAATAAGGGCACGCAGAGAGAAGGTGAATGTGGGAGTAGATAAGGAGAGAGGGAGAAAGACAATGGGAGTGAGAGGGGAGGAGAGCGAGATGGAGACGAAGAGAGGAGAGATAGAGGAGGAGGAGAGAGAAAGAAAGATGGGAAACGAAGGAGGAGAGCGAGAGAGTACGACAGAGTGAGAGATGAGGGAAGGAGGAAGAAGGAGAGAGAAGGAGACGGAGAGAGGGAGAAGAGCGAAGATGGGAAGGAGAAGGAGAGGGAGGGAGAGAAGCAAAAGGTGAAGGCAAGCGGGGGAGAGATAGACAAGAAGAAGAGAGAGAAGGAGAAGAAAGAAAAAGGGAAAGAGAAGGAGAGGTATTGAAGTAGAGGAGAAGGAGAGAGGAAAGGAGAGTAAACTAGAATGGATGTTACACCACATTGAAAAAACTAAAAGATGAGAGGAGAGAGAGAGAGAGAGTGGCGACCAGCATGGAAGACCTTGGTTTCTCTAGGGTTTCACCATCACAAGCTTTGGTTTTTCGCAGCAAAATGGACCCCAACTGTTGCACTACTCCTGGGCAGCAAGAAGATGGAGAGTGTGGCAGCAAAAAGGCTCTCCATCCACCCCCATTGCATGCTTCATTCCCAGCCTTAGGGGACAAAGTGTACGCACCACCTCTAGGGTGTGCTGAAAGTCCCCCAAGGAAGTGGAGCGAGTTGTTTGTGGCTGGCCCAAAGGCATCCAAAGCCCTTGAATTCATCCAGTCGGCCATAAAGGGAGTAGAAAAGGTGGCAAAATGTTCCAAGCATGAAGTGGTTGAAGCCTTGCAGAGGTGGGATAATGTCTTAGTTGGTTATTTCATCGCTTTAAGACCACACTTGCCAACTTTAGAGAAGCACCTCCGCAAGATGTGGAGTTTGGTTGGAGGTGTGGAGGTCATCAAAAGAAGTCAAGGGTTTCTCCTATTCCGATTCAGTCTTGGAGAGGATAGGAAACGTGTGTTCGAGGGGGGACCATGGTTCATTCGTGGTTCTCCACTCGTTGTCCAAGAGTGGGCACCGGATGTGGTCTTGACAAGGGCAAACATGACCACCGTTCCCATTTGGATTCGTGTACTGGAGCTTGACCTCCGATTCTGGTCACAAAGAGTTTTGAGCAACATTTCTAGGGTCCTTGGGAGACCTCTATACATGGATGAGCACACAACCTCGGGGAGAAGGCTGGCCTATGCAAGGGTGTGCGTGGAAGTGGCCCATTATTTCACCTATCCAAGTTAGGTGGAGGTCGAAGTGGAAGGCACCGGCACACATCGAGTTCTAGTGGAGTATGAATGGAGGCCCGGGTATTGTAAGGACTGCATGGAGTTCGGTCATATGAGGAGAAATGTTCGAAGAGGAGGATAATCAACAAGCAAGGAAAGGAGCACAAAGGAAAAGCTGGGAAACGGGTTGTTGTGTCTAGGAAGAGTGCTAGAAATGGGCTTGTAAGGAGTATGTACAAGGGCGTTGAGGGAGTGAACCATGGACGTGGGGAGGAAGCTAGCACCATGGGTATCCCGGAGATGGGAGGGGCTGGTCGGATGGGAGAGGAGAGAGAGGCTGCTGGAGGAGATGATGATGTGGACAGTAGAGGTGCTGAGGTGGATGGGGGGACAAGTGAGGAGGTGACATGGGGAGAGCAAGCCAAGAGAAATCTCAATGAGAAATATTGCATGGCTAAAACACTCCCTTGTTCTCCTTATTCTTTGCAGGCAACCAATGAGGGGAACCCTTGTCACAAGAGAGGGAGTAGGTTAGGAGACAAAGGGGAAGGCTCTAAAGTGGTCCAAACGAATTCTGCTATGGGTTCAATTGGGAATGACCCTATTGGTGTCTAAGAAGGGAAATGTGGAGTGGAGCAGGAAAGTGATGTTTCCATTTTGGGACAAGCCAATGGGATGGGCTTTGAGTGCTCTAGGTGTGAAGAGGCTGCTGAGGAAGGACCAAGTCAGCATTGTGAAGACAAAATAGAAGCTAACATGATTCAAATAAAAGGACACAACTTAGAGGGCTCCTCTCATGAAGTGGGGGAGGGAGGTGCATTTAGCAAAAGGCTCATGCATGGGGATACAAGTGATGTGCATGAGGAGGAGGAGCTTCATGAGGGAGAATTTCCATGTAACACATTCCAGCAACACCAGGAGGCAATAGGTGTAAGAATTGAGAAGGAAAACGACACCTTGAAAGGAGAGCATGAGAAGCTATGTGGACTAGCCTCTTTGGTGCAAAAGGAGGCGAATTAGGCTTCACCCACTAAAGTGGCGCGCACAAAGGAGAGCACAAAGAAGTTCGGTCACCCAAGTGAGGGAATGTTTGAGGTACTTCGAAATTCAGAGGACCAAGACATGGACAGAGCTGAAGAAAGGTGGCAAGAAGAGTGTTAGGCGATCTGGGAGGAAAAGTAGTTGGAGTAAAAATACACGTATGGAAGGCAAGGTGCGTCACCCCGTACCTTAAACCCATGAATGTCTTAATTTAGAATGTGTGTGGCGCAAATGGACCCGGTCGCGCACTCATGATCAGGGGGCGAATATGGGAGGTAAATCCGGATGTGGTTTGCCTTGTGGAGCACAAGGTTAAGTATAAAATACTTGAGTGATTCAAGCGAGCAATTTGGCCTCATGCTTGGACGTCAAATTGCATGGTTGTGGACTTGGGGCGCATTGTAGTGTTATGGAATGACCAGCTGGTAGACTTGAGAGTTACTTTCGCAAGTGAGGAGGCAAAGGCTAGGGACTCTCTTGCGCAAGTGAGGAGGCAAAGGCTTATTCAACCGAGTAGTGGCGAGCTAGGTCAAGCTGAAAATGTAGCAAAGGATACTGTTGCCCGGGTCCTTCCTTGGGAGGAGTCCATTATACGACAAAAATCCAAAGTAAAGTGGTTGAAAGAGGGGGACCGAAACACTAGGTTCTTCCATGCGCATCTTAGAGTGAGGAGAGCCACCAATCAACTTAGGCGAGTGGGAGAGGGGGATAGTCTAGTGGAGGATGAGAACGACATCCGGGAAGTGTTCCGGTCTTTTTATGCTAACTTGTTTGCTCATGGTTTTATAGGTGCAACCCCTTAAACATTCCATTATTCTACCACAAATTACAGCGAAGGAGGGGGCTGATTTAATACAGAAGTTGGACCCAAAAGAACTGCAAGATGTCGTGTTGAACGCCAATATTGATAAAACGGCGGGGCCTGATGGTTTCAATGCAAAGTTTTTCAAGGCAGCGTGGAGCATAATTCATAGGGACATGGTAAAGGCTGTCGCGTCTTGTTTGGACAGTGGAAGGGTCCTCACGCAATGGAACAACACATCCATCACGATTATCCCGATGAAAAAGGCACCGACGGTGGTGGAGGACTTCCGGCCCATTACTCTATGCAATATGACGTAGAGGTTTACATCCAAAGTCCTTGCCAACCGCTTGAAGAGGACATTACCACGACTGATAGGGGAAAATCAGAGTGCATTCGTACAACGATGAAGAATTAGTGATAACATTCTTCTTGCACACGAGCTTTGCCACAACCTACACCTTGAGAAGGGGAAAGGACGCATGTGCATAAAGCTTGATATCAGGAAAGCCTATGACTCAATCTCTTGGGAGTTCCTAGATCATGTGCTGAAGAGATTTGGCTTCCCGGATAAGTGGAGACAGCTGATTTTGGCTTGTGTGGAGGCATCGTTTGTGGTGACAGTAAATGGAGCAAACTCCACGCCGTTTCGAGCCATAAATTGTCTACGACAAGGTGATCCCCTAGCCCCCTACTTGTTTGTGATGTGCATGGAGGTGTTGAGTGAAATGGTGAAGATGGCGGTCATGGAAAAGAAACTCGAGCCGTTATATTGTGGAGATGCCATCGTGTCACATCTCTTGTTTGCTGAAGAGAGAGAAGGAGACTGTGAATGAGTGTTGAGTGGGAGAAGAGCGGAGATGGGAAGGAGAAGGAGAGGGAGGGAGAGAAGCAAGAGGACAAGGCAAGCGAGGGAGAGAGAGAGACAGGAAGAAGAGAGAGAAGGAGACTGTCAATGAAGGAAAAGGAGACAGAGAAAGAGAGAGGGTGAAAGAGTGAGGGAGTCGGTAAGTGAGCTAGATGGGGAAAGACAAGGAGAAGGACAGAACGAAATAGGGAGGGAGAAGGAGAAGTACAGATAAAAGGTAAGGAGAGAGAGAAAGAGAGAGAAGGAGAATGAGAGGAGTGATAGTGAGTGAAGGTGACAGAGAGGAAAAGAAAAGGGAGAAGGAGAGAGATTGACAAGCGAAGCCGAAGGAGAGATATGAGAGAAAGAGAAGGAGGGAAAGGAGGAAGAGGGGGAGAAGAAGGAGATGAGAAGGAGAACAAGAGAGAGGACAAGGAGAGGGAAGGAGAACGACGGAGAGAGGGGAGAGGTGGACAGATGGGGAGAGAGTGAGAAGGGCAAGGAGAGGGAGGATAGATGGAGAAGTAGAGAGAACAATAGGGAAGGAGAGAGAGGGAGAAGGGGAGAGATAAGGAGGGAGTCAAACGGAGAAGGGGAGAGAGTGAATTAGAGCGAGAAGTTGAGGGAGGAGAGAGAAGGAGACTGTGAATGAAGGAAAAGGAGAGAGGGCGAAAGAATGAGGGAGTCGGTAAGTTAGCTATATGGAGAAAGACAGGGAGAAGGAGAGAGAGAAAGAAGAGGGGACGAGAGGGAAGAGGTGGGAGAGAGGGAAGGAGAGAGGTAGAGAAGAGTGGGAAGGAGGGGGTCTTTTTATACAAGAGAGAGGGGTCGTGAGGAGAGAGAAGCTCTGGGGTGGCATGGGGGACCTATGGTTTCCTAGGTCATTTTCTTTCATTTTTTCGTCTTTACTCTTGATTTCTTACTCTAATAGAGGAGTTGGAGAGTTCTAGTCACAGTTCTAGGCTAGTGGCCGCAATATGCGTCCTCCTACAGCACACACAAGCCATGGGAGAGTGGCTGCAGCAATGGGTGAGAAAGTTCCTCCCACAAATGGTGAGGGAGTTCAACCTAAGAAATGGTCCTAGTTTTTTGGGGCTGGAGTGAAGCCAAACACGGCTCTTGAGTTCATCAAGCCGGGGCTGAAGGATGGAGCTAAAGTGGCGGTTTGCACCAAGCAGCAAGTTGTTGAGGCGCTGAAATCATGGGACAAGGTTCTCTTTGGGTATTTCGTGGATTTCAAGCCTCACCTCCCAACCCTTGAGAGGTACTTGCATAAGCTTTGTGAACTCCATGGAAATGTGGAGGTGATTCGTCGTCCAAATGGGTTCTTACTTTTCAGATTCACTTTAGACGAGGACCGAAATCATGTTCTTGAGGGGGGTGCTTGGTTTGTTCGGGGCACCCCCTTGTAGTCCAGCAATGGACACCGGAAGTAGTGATGAAGAGAAGCAAGATGCCATCTATCCCAATTTGGCTAAGGCTGTCGGAGCTAGACCTTCATTTTTGGTCACCATCGATCTTGAGCACAATAGCTAGTATTCTTGGAAAGTGGTTATACATGGATGAGAACACCGCTTCAGGGAGAAGGCTTGCGTATGCAAGGCTATGTGTGCAGGTGGACGGAACTTTTCAGTACCCGGAGTTTCATGAGATACAAATCGAAGATGGAGCATGGGATCAGGTGGACATTGAGTATGAGTGGAAGTCGGGGCATTGTGGTGTTTGTTCGGAGTTTGGGCATACTCATGCTAGGTGCCCACAAAACCAGCATGAGAAGGTGAGGGAGGCTGGAATACTAGTCGTAAAACCCAATCCTAAAGTGCAAGGTTGGGTGGAAGTTGGGTGGAAGTTGGCCAGAAGGGAGAGACAAAAAAGAAGGTCACATCTGAGGCAAGAGAACATAGAGAAGAGAGTATAGATGGTGGTACGAGGGAGGGGCTAGTGGCAGATCCTCCCTTGGTGATTTTCGAGCCTGAGGAAGAGCAAGGTGTGCAAACCCCTAGGGAGGCCATTGTGGAGTTGGGCAACATAACGTGGGTGGAGACCGTAATGGAACGGGACAACATAATAGGAGAAGATAACACAATAACGGAAAGGGTGAGGGCTGGAATAATGGAACAATTTTCTTTGTTGTTAGAGGAGGCACAAATGAGCATGGAGGAGGCACCAATTAGTGTTAGCAAACAACGATTCTACAGGTTCAGGAGTACCTTTCTTGGAGAGAACCTGTGGCAACGGAAGGAAGATCGGAGGTCACCTTACGGAATCCTTGTCACTGGTCCGTCTCCTACTCTCTTGGAGAAGGAGCACGAGTCCACAACCGAAGAGTCCACGGAATGGGCTTGGTGGAGGTGGAGGGACGAAATGGGAGAGAGGAGGAGGTCGCGGCTAGGGTTTGGTGGGGGTAGGGTTTGCACACACTTGTTGTTCCATCCAATGGGAGGCTCCCCTCCTTATATAGATGGCTCCACCATAAACCCTTAAATGTGTAGTCCAATAGGGACGCGCCATGTGTCAGTGCTTTGGGCAAATATCTTATTAATCCTAGATTAATCCAATATCTCCCACTTGCACAACAACACGATAACAACATGTCATCTGCTTTTGTGTCCCCGACACATATGCATATATCCCTGATACATACAATCACACAATGGCAATATGTCACCTCTTTATGTGTCCCCGACATATATGTATATATCCCTGATACATACAACTACTCCTCTCTCCAAGTACACATCCACAATACGCATGTCTCTGATCATGTATCCTCGATACAAGACCATCTGTGTCCCCGACACATGTACTCTTCCGATCATACGGACAAATGGGTCGTGCGACCGGTGACGCACCTGCAATTTAGGAGTCTCAAACTAGAAACCTTACTAGAAGGCCAGAATGACAACATCCTCATAAAACAACAAATAAGCAGTCAAAATGCACATCACAGTTCCCCAGGTTTACTCAGAAACTCACTTAACATGAACGGTATCTCGATCCCTCGGAGAGAATACCTTCTTGTCCTCAAGGTACTTGCTACTATATCCAATACAGTTGGGTCAAGCAAATACTTTTAGTGCAGTCGAGTCAAACCTTTCCCTTCGCCGCAGACCACCATTACACTCAGAGTTGACTCCTTTCCCGAAGATGCCTTTTTAGACCAAATCTCTCATGGTCATAGATAACATCCCAAAGTAGCCACATCAACTCTTTGCTTCATGGTGTCGTCGAAGGTCAGTGAGGGCAACTAATGACAATCAAGTCTTGGACTCACATAGTGAAGGAGCAGGGATCCATCCTTTCACTTCCAAATGGTCGCTCAGCACATGTTGTATCAAATATGTTATGGTGGATCATATTGTACACAACAGTATGTCTGTCTCTCAACACCATACAAGTCTTAGTCCAGTCGTACCCCCTCTGCGCCTGACCCGAGCTTCATCATTGTCGCCATAACACCATACAGGTGCCACCTGGCGCCACATGTGATTCTCGCCCCCGACCGTGAACACATGGTAAGGGGACGAATAAAGGAGGCAAACACAAATATCGTGTGCCTTGTGGAGCACAAAGTGAAACTAAAAAAATTGTATCGGTCTAGGCATGCTATTTGGGGGCATGAGTGGGCATCGAATAGCTTGATTGTAAATTCTTGAAGAATCCTTGTGTTGTGGAATGAGCTAAAGGTGGACCTCCGAGTTACTTTTGAAACCACGCAATTGCTGCAGCTTGAAGGAAGGGAGGTGAAAAATGGGAGAAACATTGTGATTACTACGGTCTATGCTGAAAACGGCCACGTGCAGCGGAGGTTACTTTGGGAAGACCTTGCTCGTGCAATTCCAGCACCCTCGACGCCTTGGCTGGTGTGTGGGGACTTTAATTGCATCAGGAGAGCTAATGAGAAGAGGGGAGGAACGGGTCTGAATATGGTGGCCATGGACGAGTTCAATGCATGTGTGGACCAGCTCTAGCTGGTGGAAGTCCCGTCTACCGGAGGTGAATTTACGTGGTCCAATTCCTCGCATGGGGAGGCGCTCATCGAAATGCAAATTGATAGAATCTTCATGTCCCATGCGTGGTTGGACACATTTCCTGATTCCTATTACGTTGTGGGGGATAGAGATATGAGTGTCCACTCGATGCTCACTTTGTTTACGGAAAAGGAGGGACAACGAAGGAAGCGAATGTTTCGGTTTGTAAATTTCTGGGCTGAGCATGAGATGTTCAATGATGTGGTAAGGGAGGCTTGGGCCACGCGGGTGGTAGGTACCCCCATGTATCGTTTGATAGCAAAGTTACATGAGGTAAAAGAGGCGTTAAAGAGATGGAGTGCGGATACCTTCGGACATGTGGAACACAAAGTGGTTGAAGCTCAGCTCCGGCTGGCTGATATCAGAACACAAAGGGAGTAAAATCCACGAGACGAGGAGTTGTCACATTGTGAGAGTCTTTGTAAGGAGGCCCTGGACCGTGCTTTGGTTCGGGGGGAGGCTTTATTGAAACAGAAATCAAGGGTTCGATGGCTGCAAGAGGGTGATCAAATTTCCTAATTTTTCCATGCGTCCCTTAGAGTGAGGAGAACCACCAATAATGTGAGGAGAGTGAGTGAGGAAGGGGTGGTTATTGAAGATTAAGACGCTATCTGAGAGGCCTTTCAAAGGCGGTTTTCTAAGTTGTTTTCTAGTGATTTTCAGGTTCAGCCCATTGATCCGACGTTGTCCCTTCCTATGGTTGGGGAGGAAGAGGCGAGATATATTATTCGACCACTAGTTATGAAGGAGTTAGAGGAAGTGGTTAAACACTCAAATGTAGACAAGGCACCGGGCCCAGATGGCTTCAATGCAAAATTCTTCAAAGCCGCGTGGGAATGTGTGAAGGGAGACCTCTTCAAAGCTGTCAATCATTCATGAAGAGTGGGAAACTACTGAAGCAAGTAAATTATACCTCCATTACATTAATCACGAAGAAGACGACGCCGACCGTCGTTGATGACTATCGACCCATCTCGCTGTTCATTTCGAAGATTTTGGCAAATCGATTAAAGGTACTCCTAAAATTGGTGGGGGAAACGCAAAGCGCATTCGTGAGTGACAGGAGAATTAGTGACAACATCTGCTAGCTCATGAGATATGCCACAATATGCATCTAGGAGGAGGACGTGGAAGGATGTGTTTAAAGTTATATCTCTGGAAAGCTTACGACTCTATTTCTTGGAGGTTCTTGGAGGAAGTACTCAAGAGGGTGGACCTACCCGACCATTCGTGTAAACTCATGATGGATTGCGTCCGAGCATCCGTTGTCGGTACGGCGAATGGCGAGAACTCTAGACCGTTTGCTGCCACGAATGGACAGAGACAAGGGGATCCGTTGGCTCCCTATCTTTTTGTTCTTTGTATTGAGGTTTTGAGAGGCATGTTCAGAAGGGAGGTTGAGAGGGGATCTCTCGAACCAGCTAGGTGTGGGGATGTACATATCTCCCACCTCTTTTTCGTAAATGATGTGATGGTCTTTGCTGTTGCTACAAGAGCCAATGCTCAGGTGATAAAGCATATCCTTACTAAATTCTCAGCTAACTCCGGGCTGCAGTTGAATGTAGCAAAGAGTCAAGTTTTCATGGGAGGAGGAGCCACCGAGGGTACATGAACTTGCTCACATCTAGGCATGGAGAGAGCTGATTTTCCGGTTACATACTTAGGCCTCCCTCTCTTCTCCGCAAGGCTGGGGAGACATCATTGTATGGGTCTGGTCAGCAAGGTGCAACAACGGCTCAGCACATGGAAGATAAACATTCTTTCGATGGCAGGTCGTGTGGAGTTAGTCAAGAGCGTACTCGTGTCTATTAGCATTTATTGGACATCAGCGTTTCTTCTACCGAGGAAAGTCTTAAAGGAGGTGGAGAGCATCATGCTTCACTTCATTTGGGGAGGCCCTACGAAGTGGGTGGCGGTGGCTTGGAAGGATATTTGCAAACCAAAAAACGGAAGGAGGTTTGGGGCTGAGGAGACTAAAGGACTGGAATGATGCTGGGCTGCTTCGGCTCCTTTGGTTGATCATCGTGGATGGTGGATCGATGTGGGCTCGGTGTATACGAGGAAATACTTACGAGACCGAAACATCTGGTTAGCTAGGCCACCGTCTGGGTGCTCATGGGTGTGGCAGGGCATTCTAAGTGTCCGCGAAGTGGTAAAGAATAGAATCCAATACCAAGTGGGAGACGGGACAAAAATTCGGTTTTTTACCGATCCTTGGTGTGGACAACCCTTACTCTCCTCCCCGGGGGAGAACGTCTCCAGTACGACATGGGGATGCCTAGGGATACTATGGTATCTTGGTTCATTCATGAAGGGGTTTGGACTCTCCCTGTGCCGAGGTCCCTAGAGATGGTAGTATTATGGCCTAGGATTTTGCAAATTCCAATTAATGGGGGGCGAGATAAGCCAATTAGAGCTGGACCAAGAAGTGAAACATTTTCAGCAAAGGAAGCTTGGAGTTGGGTGGTACCTCGAGGAAGGAAGGTGGGCTGGACTGAGGTGGTTTGGCACAAGTATCACATACCAAAGCACGCTATCACGTTTTGGAGAGCCATGAGAGGACGGCTGATCACAAAAGCGCTTATGCGAGCTAGGGGACCAATCCATGACCCTCGTTATGTATTATGTAAGGAAAGAGATGAAGATATGGCACACCTTTTTGGGGAATGCCGTTTCACACGTCAAGTATGGGTACAAATGTGGAGAATACTACGGCTGGACACTAGTGCAGCCCTCACTCTTGGTGCGGAAGTCGAGAGGCTCCAAAAGATGCGAGGGTCTAAGCTACAGCAGCCACCACTAGACAGACTGTTGGCAAGAACGAAATAGACGGATATTCGAAAAAGAGAACGTAATAGACGGATATTCGAAAAAGAGAAGTGTCGACCTGAGGATGTAAGCACGTTTATAAAGGATGCGGTGCGGCTGATGGGCACGAGGATTAGGGAGCTTTGAGATGATGCTGAGGCTTTACGAATGTATGAGAGTAATTGGTGATAGCTGAAACACCATTAAGGTGGAGAGTTTTTTGTAGGTTGTTTAATATAGATTCTAGTTATGCTCTGAACCTGACTCGAGGGCTGTAATAGAAAATTTTGATAGGCTGTAAATGTTTACACACATCAATATATTAGAGGCAATGCCTCCCTTTTGCTGTGCAAAAAAAAGAAAAAGAAAGAAGAGGGGATTGGAAGGGAAGGAGAGAAGGAAAGAGGGAGGGAGAAGGAGAAGTATAGATAAAAGGTAAGGAGAGGGAGAACGAGAGAGAATGAGAAGTATAGATAAAAGGTAAGGAGAGGGAGAAAGAGAGAGAAGGAGAAGGGGGAGAGAGAAGGAGAACGAGAGGAGCGAGAGAGAGTAAAGGTGATGGAGAGGAAAAGAAAAGGAGGAGGAGAGAGAAGGACAAGCGAAGCAGAAGGAGAGAGATGAGAGCAAGAGAAGGAGGGGGAGGGAGAAGAAGGAGAGACGAGAAGAAGGAGATGAGAAGGAGAACAAGAGAGGGGACAAGGAGAGAGAAGGAGAACGACTGAGAGAAGAATAAGGGCACGCAGAGAGAAGAAGGGGAGAGTAGATAAGGAGAGAGAGAGAAGGACAATGGGAGTGAGAGGGGAGGAGAGCGAGAAGGAGACGAAGAGAGGAGAGATAGGGGAGGAGGAGGAGAGAAGGAAAGAAGGGAGAAGAAGGAGGAGAGCAAGAGAGTACGACAGAGTGAGAGAGGAGGGGATAGAGAGATGGACAAGGAGAGAGAAGTAGAGGGAGATAGAGGAGGGAAGGAGGAAGAAGGAGAGAGAAGGAGCGGAGAGAGGGAGAAGAGCGGAGATGGTAAGGAGAAGGAGAGAGAGGGAGAGAAGCAAGAGGCGAAGGCAAGCGAGGGAGAGAGAGACAGGAAAAAGAGAGAGAAGGAGAAGGAAAATGGGAAAGAGAAGGAGAGGTATTGAAGTAGAGGAGGAGAGACAGGAGAAGAAGGAAAGAGGGGAGAAGAAGGAGGAGAGCGAGAGAGTACGACAGCGTGAGAGAGGAGGGGAGAGAGAGATGGACAAGGAGAGAGAAGTATAGGGGGATGGCGGAGGAAGAAGGAGAGGGAAGGAGACAGCGAGAGGAAGAAGAGCGGAGATGGGAAGGAGAGGGAGGGAGAGAAGCAAGAGGAGTAGGCAAGCGAGGGAGAGAGGGATAGGAAGAAGAGAGAGAAGGAGAGGTATTGAAGTAGGGAGAAGGAAAGAGAGGGAAGGAGATTGACGACGAAGAGTGAAGGATATGGAGGGAGAAGATGAAAGGGAAGGGATTGACGACGAAGAGTGAAGGATATGGAGGGAGAAGATGAAAGGGAAGACAGAAACAGAGGGAAGAGTGAGAAGGATAGAGCGCGGGACAATAAGAGAGTGGAAAACAAGGGGAAGGAGGGGGAGAGAGAAGGGGAGTGTAGGACGAGAGAGAAGGAAATGGGGAAACAAGGAGAGAAGGAGAGATGAAGAGGGAGAGAAAGAAGGAGAAGGGGAGATAGGAGAGGTGGACGGAGGGGGAGAGAGTGAGAAGCGTAAGGAGAGGGAGGAGAGATGGAGAAGTAGAGAGAACAATAGGGAAGGAGAGAGAGAGGGAGAAGGGGAGAGATAAGGAGGAAGTGAAACGGAGAAGGGGAGAGAGTGAATTAGAGCGCGAGGTAGAGGGAGGAGAGAGAAGGACACTATGAATGAAGGAAAAGGAGAGAGAGGGAAAGAACGACGTAGAGAAGAATAAGGGCACGCAGAGAGGGAGAGAATCAAGAGGAGAGGGCAAGTGAGGGAGAGAGAGACAGGAAGAAGAGAGAGAAGGAGAGGAAAAGAGGAAAGAGAAGGAGAGGTATTGAAGTAGAGGAGAATGAGAGAGAGAGAGAAGGAGATTGACGACGAAGAGTGAAGGATAAGGAGGGAGAAGATAGAAGGAGAGAGAGTGGGACAATAAGAGAGTGAAAAACAAGGAGAAGGAGGGGGAAGAGAGGAGGGTGTAGGACGAGAGAGAAGGAAATGGGAAAGAAGGAGAGAGGGAGAGATGGAGACAGAGAGCTAGAAAGAGAAGGAGAGGGAGGAGAGGTGGACAGAGGGGGAGAGAGTGAGAAGGGCAAGGAGAGGGAGGAGAGATGGAGAAGTATAGAAAACAATAGGGAAGGAGAGAGAGGGAGAATGGGAGAGATAAGGAGGGAGTGAAACGGTGAAGGGGAGAGAGTGAATTAGAGCGAGAGGTAGAGGGAGGAGAGAGAAAGAGACTGTGAATGAAGGAAAAGGAGAGAGACAGAAAGAGAAGGAGAGAGGACGAAAGAGTGAGGGAGTCGGTAAGTGAGTTAGATGGAGAAAGATAAGGAGAAGGAGAGAAGGAAAGAGGGAGGGAGAAGGAGAAGTAGAGATAAAAGGTAAGGAGAGAGAAGGAGAACGAGAGGAGTGAGAGAGAGTGAAGGTGACAGAGTGGAAAAGAAAAGGGAGGAGGAGGGAGAAGGACAAGCGAAGCAGAAAGAGAGAGATTATAGAAAGAGAAGGAGGGAAAGGAGGAAGAGGGGGAGGGAGAAGAAGGAGAGAGGAGGAGAAGAAGGAGATGAGAAGGAGAACAAGAGAGAGGACAACGAGAGGGAAGGAGAATGACGGAGAGAAGAATAAGGGCACGCAGAGAGAAGGAGAAGGGGAGAGTCGATAAGGAGAGAGAGAGAAAGACAATAGGAGTGAGAGGGGAGGAGAGCGAGAAGGAGACGAAGAGAGGAGAGATAGAGGAGGAGGAGGGGGAAGCAAAGAGGGGAGAAGAAGGACGAGAGCGAGAGAGGAGGGGAGAGAGAGATGGCCAAGGAGAGAGATGGAGATGGAGGAGGGAAGGAGGAAGAAGAAGAGAGAAGGAGATGGAGAGAGGGAGAAGAACGGAGATGGGAAGGAGAAGGAGAGGGAGGGAGAGAAGCAAGAGGGGAAGGCAAGCGAGGGAGAGAGAGACAGGAAGAAGAGAGAGAAAGAAAAGGGGAAAGAGAAGGAGTGGTATTGAAGTAGAGCAGAAGGAGAGAGATGGAAGGAGATTGACGACGAAGAGTGAAGGATAAGGAGGGAGAAGATAGAAGGGAAGATAAAATCAGAGGTAGGAGTGAGAAGGAGAGATCGCGGGACAATAAGAGAGTGAAAAATAAGGAGAAGGAGGGGGAGAGAGAAGGAGAGTGTTGGACGAGAGAGAAGGAAATAGGGAAACATGGAGAGAGAGAGAGAGATGGAGAGAGAGAGAGAGAGAGCTAGAAGGAGAAGGAGAGAGAGGAGATGTGGACAGCGGGGGAGAGAGGGAGGAGATATGGAGAAGTAGAGAAAAAAATAGGGAAGGAGAGAGAGGGAGAAGGACAGAGATAAGGATGGAGTGAAACGGAGGGGAGAGAGTGAATTAGAGCGAGAAGTAGAGGGCGGAGAGAGAAGGAGACCATGAATGAAGGAAAAGGAGAGAGACAGAAAGGGAAGGAGAGAGGGCGAAAGAGTGAGGGAGTCGGTAATTGAGCTACATGGAGAAAGGCAAGGAGAAGGAGAGAAGGAAAGAGGGAGGGAGAAGGAGAAGTAAAGATAAAAGGTAAGGAGAGAGAGAAGGAGAATGAGAGGAGTGAGAGAGAGTGAGGGTCACAGAGAGGAAAAGAAAATGGAGTAGGAGAGAGAAGGACAAGCAAAGCAGAAGGAGAGAGATGAGAGAAAGAGAAGGAGGGAAAGAAGGAGATGAGGAGGAGAAGAAGAGAGAGGACAAGGAGAGGGAAGGAGAACGACGGAGAGAAGAATAAGGGCACACAGAGAGAAGGAGAAGGGAAGAGTAGATAAGGAGAGAGAGAGAGAGAGAAAGACAATGGGAGTGAGAGGGGAGGAGAGCGCGAAGGAGACGAAGAGAGGAGAGATATTGGAGGAGGAGAGAGAAGGAAAGAGGGGAGAAGAAAGAGGAGAGCGAGAGAGTACGACACATTGAGAGAGGAGGGGAGAGAGAGATGGACAACGAGAGAGAAGTAGAGGGAGATGGAGGAGGGAAGGAGGAATAAGGAGAGAGAAGGAGACGGAGAGAGGGAGAGGAGAAAAGATGGGAAGGAGAAGGAGAGGGAGGGAGAGAAGCAAGAGGAAAAGGCAAGCGAGGGAGAGAGAGACAGGAAGAAGGGAGAGAAGGAGAAGGAAAAGGGGACAGAGAAGGAGAGGTATTGAAGTAGAGGAGAAGGAGAGAGACGGAAGGAGATTGACGACGAAGAGTGAAGGATAAGGAGGGAGAAGATAGAAGGGAGGAGAGAATCAAAGATAGGAGAGAGGGGTAGAAGGGAAAAAAGCATGAGAGGAGAGAGAGTGTCTGGTGCGCATGGGGAGCCTTGGCTCCTCTAGGGTTTCCGACCCCATTCTTCACCAAATTGCTTGATTTCTTCACCAAAATGGAGACAAAGACAAGCTCTACACGTTTGCAACAACAATATGGAGATTGTGGCACAACAATTGATCTCCATTTCGTCTCAAAGGAAAGCTTTTCGGCAGCTTTGGAAGAACTTGATGTTGCGCCACCCCTAGGGAGTGCTAATGCTCCCCCAAGGAAGTGGTCTGACCTCTTCTCAGCAAAGCCAAAAGCATCCACGACCCTAGACTTCATTCAACCTGCTGTAAAAGTAGGGGAGAAGGTGGTTGTTTGCTGAAAGATGGATGTAGTGGAGGCGCTGAAAAGATGGGATTCGGTTTTGGTAGGTCACTTCATCGGTTTCAGACCTCATCTACCAACTTTGGAGAAGCACCTCCACAAGCTATGGGCTCTTGCTGGAGGCTTGGAGGTCATTAGGAGGGGGCAAGGGTTCTTGTTATTTCATTTTTCTCTTGGAGAAGATAGGAAGAAAGTCCTCCAAGGAGGGCCATATTTTGTTAGAGGAGCTCCACTTGTGGTTCAAGAATGGCTCCCGGAGATGACATTGGAGAAGGCACATATCACAACGGTTCCTATAGGTGTTCGTCTGCCGGAGCTTGACCTTCGATTTTGGTCGCAAAGAACATTGAGTAATATTGCTAGTGTCCTCGGGAGACCACTCTACATGGACGACAACACCACTTATGGAAGGAGATTAGCTTTTGCTCGGGTATGTATTGAGGTAAGTCCTGATTTCTTATACCCTAGTTGGGTAGATGTTCAAGTCGAGCATGGTGCAACACATCGAGTTTTCGTGGAATACGAGTGGCGCCCCGGTTATTGCAAGGATTGTCTTGAATTTGGCCACGAAGAGGAGAAATGCCCACGACGGAAGCTACCCTCAAAGGTGCTTACTTCCCAACCTCACGTTGCGGGAAAATGGGTGGTGGTTACTCGTGATAAGGGGGGGAGACATGAAGGTTGTGAGGAAAGAGTGGGGGGAGAGGCGAGTGGGAGTGGGTGTGGGGATAGGGTAGATGGTTTGGTGAGGGTGAGTGAGGCTCACGTAGAGAGGGAAGGGGCTGGTGGTGAGGGAGAGAAGGGAGGAGAGGGTGGAAGGGATGATGAGGTGGAATGTGGTGCAGCTGAGGTGGCAATAAGAGCAAATGAGGAGTGGCCATGTGGGAATGGGTGTGATGTGGCAGCTTTGGGAGGAAATTAACAAAATAAGACAACCTTTTGCTCCTTGGAAGAAACCAATGCAATCACACCATGTGGCAAAGATACACCCTCCTTCAAATCGAATTCCAGCAAGGCTGCAAAGAGTGCACAAGGAAGGAAGACTAAGGGGAGCCAAAAGAAGCAAGTGGAAGTGGGTGAGAAAAGTGTTGTATCCATTTCGGGACCATCCAATGAGGAGGAACTTGAGTGCTCTACTTTCTCTTGGGCCAATGAGAAGAAGGAATTCTCTTGTGCAAAGGACATAGCAAGGGACCATGAGGGTTTGCATGGGACACACTTAGTGGAGGACCCTCAAAGGCAAGATGACAAAAAACGTGATGGGCATGTGGTGCATGAAGAGGAGCCATCACGTGATGGGGAACTGGAGTTTCAGTTTGAGCCATGGAGTGGGGACGGAAATTCTATTGGAAGGGTGGCCACACCACTTGGTTTAATTGGTGAACATCAAGGGCATGAGGGACACTTAGTGAAGGTTTCTCAAAGTGAGGGGAATGGGAAAGGTGAGCCAAATTTGGTGCATGGAATGGAGGTACAAAATTTAAATGGGTAAGTGTTATATGCGGCTGCACCAAGGGCATGTGAGGCAGACCATAGAAGTGTGGGGAGAGCCACGACAATAGAGGAAAGTGTAGGGAGTCAAGGGCATGAGCAAAGGGAAGGCCGAAATGATCAAAGCGGACTCGCGTCTTTGGTCCAAGAGGATCTAAATTGGATATCTCCACAAACGGTGGCACGTGCTAAGGGACCTAAGCTGAGATCAGGAACACATTGTGGGGGGAGATTCGACATACTAGGAGACGGGCTGGACTTGGGGACAAGTGGAGAAGGGGAGACAAGCAAGAAGATAGGCAACTCGCCACCACCACCACTAAGGCGATCTGGGAGAAAGATAACCAGCAAAACAATCTCATGTGGAGGTCAAGGGGGTCACCCCGCACCTTTAAATCCATGAATATCCTATTTTGGAATGTGCGTGGCGCAAATGGACCCGACCGTGCACTAATGATAAGGGGTCGAATAAAGGAAGTAAACCCGGATGTCGTGTGTGTGATGGAGCACAAGGTCAAGTACAAGAGGATTGAACGTTTCAAAAGAGCCATTTGGCCCCACGCATGGATGTCAAATAGTTTGATAGTAGACTCGGGGCGGATCCTAGTGCTATGGAATGACCAAACAGTGGACATGAGGGTCACCTTTGAAACGTCACAATTGCTACACTTTCGGGCCAGCTCGAAGGGAGATGGAAGCGAGTTTGATATCACAGCGATCTACGGTGAAAATGGGCATGTGGATAGGAGAGTATTGTGGAATGACCTTCTACAAGTAGCTCCAAATGATTCAAGGCCATGGATAGTGGGGGTGACTTCAATTGCATCCGCAAGCTGAGCGAGAAACGGGGAGGTGCCGCTGGAAACGAGGTTGCCATGTCAGAATTTAACGAGTGTATTGATGCACTCCAACTCCTTGAGATGCCATCTACCGGCAGCGAGTTCACTTGGTCAAATTCCTCTGAGGGTAGTGCTTGTATCGAGACAAGGATTGACCGGATTCTAATCAACAATGCATGGCTCGAGATGTTCCCGAAATCCTATTACCTTGCTGGTGAGAAGGACCTAAGTGACCACACCATGGTCATCATGAAGACGGAAGGAAACGAAAGACAAAAGAAAAAGATGTTTCGCTTCGAAAACCATTGGGCTCAGCATGAAGAGTTTAGGAGTATTGTGGGACAAGCTTGGACCAACTATATGAGAGGCACACCTATGTTTCGGATGGTGGGAAAGCTACATGAAATAAAGAAGAGGCTTATCCAGTGTTGCACCTCTAAATTTGGGAATGTGAACCAAAAGGTGGGAGAGGCCCGGGCTGCTCTAGAGAAAGCTCGGAGAAGTAGGGCCGCAAACCCACTTGATGTTGCGCTTATCCTTGCTGAGGGAGAAGCAAAAGATGGCCTTGCTCGGATTCTTGCTCGGGAGGAGTCCATTATTCGACAATAATCAAGAGTCAAGTGGCTGAAGGAGGGGGACCGGAACACTAGAATTTTCCATGCGCACCTTAGAGTGAGGAGAGCAACCAACCAAGTGAGACGAGTGGGTGAGGGTTCTACTTTCGTGGAGGAGGAAGGAAAGATCCGGGACGCTTTCCGGCGTTTTTATGCTAACTTGTTTGCTCATGATTTGCAGGTGAAACCCCTCCCCCTTCTGTCATCCTACCACAAATCCTACCGGCAGAGGGGACGGAGTTAACACGGCCTCTTGAGATGAAGGAGCTCAAAATGGTAGTGCTAAACGCAAATATAGATAAAGCACCGGGACCGGATGGCTTTAATGCAAAGTTCTTCAAAGCCACTTGGGAAATAATCAAAAGGGACATGTTTAATGCCATGAGTTCCTGTCTAGAGAGTGGAAAGGTGCTAGCCAAATGGAATGCCACATCAATTACGATTATCCCTAAGAAGAAAGCACCACTTTTGGTGGAGGAGTACCGACCCATTGCTTTATGCAACATGACATATAGGTTCACATCAAAAGTCCTTGCGAATCGTTTGAAGGGGTTGCTGCCACGCCTCATCGGGGAGAGTCAAAGCTCCTTCGTTCAAGGCAGGAGAATTGGGGAAAACATCCTCCTTGCCCATGAATTATGCCTTTGTGCTTTGCATGGAGGTTTTGAGTGAGATGGTGAAGAAGGAGGTCATGGCTGGACGTATCCAGCCACTAGTGTGTGGAGATGTTCCTATTTCGCACCTTCATTTTGCTGATATTGTCCTTCTATTCGCAAAGGCAACAAAGGAAAATGCAAGAGCTATCCGAGGTGTACTTGAGGAGTTCACAGCTTGCTCGGGGCTGAGCTTTAGTGCCTCGAAGAGCCAAATCTTCATGGGAAGCGGAGTGCCACAAGGGTCCTGGATTGCGGCCCATCTTGGCGTGAAGAGAAAGGAGTTCCCGGTAACATACCTTGGGCTGCCGTTGTTCTCCGGGAGGATGGGAAGGACCCACTGTGTTTCGTTGATAAACAAGGTGAAAGCAAGGCTTAGTACGTGGCAGCAAACTTCTTGACGATGGCTGGTCGAGCGGAGCTTGTGAGAAGTGTACTCGTCTCCCTTAGCATTTATTGGACGTCCGCGTTCCTGATTCCTCGGAAAGTGCTAAAGGAGATCGAGAGCCTAATGTGTCACTTCATCTGGGGAGGCCCGAACAAGTGGGTAGCAGTAGCCTGGAAAGACGTGTGTCTACCAAAGGAGGAAGGAGGCCTTGGTCTGACGTGCTTGTCGGAGTGGAATGATGTAGGCATCCTCCGCTTATTTTGGCTTGTGGTGAAGGAAGGAAATGCACTTTGGGTGAAGTGTATACGCCGAAAGTACTTGAGGACTCGATCCATTTGGCTTGCACGACCCCCATCCACCTCCTCATGGGCATGGAAAGGGATACACTGAGTCCGAGACATGGCTAGAAAGCACATCCAATATGAGGTGGGAAATGGAGAAGACATCCGGTTTTTCCAATACCCTTGGTGTGGCGAACCGTTTCAAAACGAAAGGTGGGGGGAGCGGTTACACTATGAATTAGGAGTGTCGTGGGACACGAAAGTGTCGTACTTCAATAGAGAGGGAGTGTGGAACCTCCCCCGACCACGCTGCACATTTATGGAGGAAGTGCACTAACGAATTTTGAGTATGAGAATTCATGGTGGCGTGGACTAGCCAAAGCGAGTGGACGGAGTGGGAAAGACACTTGGCATCAAAGAAGTATGGAGATGGGTCAAGATGCCGGGGAGGAAGGTAGCTTGGGCTGGAATGGTTTGGCACAAGTATGCCATCCCAAAGCATGCCATCACGACTTGGAGAGCACTACGAGGACGTCTACTCACAAAGAGATTGATGAACAAACGGGGAGCAACACTACACTCGGGGTGTAGCCTTTGTGAGGGAGGCGAGGAAGACATTGAGCATTTGTTTTGGGGGTGTGAATACATAAAGAAGGTATGGGCAGAAATCTTGCACATCTTAAAGCTTAACCACAGGATGGCACACTCCTTAGAGGCTGAAGCTATACGTCTTTCACACATAGGAGGAAGTCGGCTTGATATTGTGGTACGGAGATGGGTCTTCCAAGCGATGATACACGAGTGCTAGCTGGAACGAAACCAAAGGATATTCGATGGAGAAAAGCAACTCCCAACACAAATTGTGCTTGTTATCAAGGACATGGTTCGCAGCCTTTGGGACAAAGTAAAAACGCTTGCCAAGAGTGACGAGGAAGAAAACTTATCCCACCTCATGTGGACATAGCTTGTTGTTTGGTCCTCGTTTGTTTGTATAGTCACTTCACCTACAATGCTGACAGGATATATTGTTTAGTGTAGGGTAGAGGCCGGGTATGCATGTGGCATACACCCGCATTCATCATGGCTCAGTTTTGTACTCAATTTTGTAGGTTGTAAACTTTACTTAGATTTATAAAATTCGAGGCTAAGCCTCCCTTTTGCTTTGCAAAAAAAAATTAAATAAATTCAAAGATACGAGTGAGAAGGAGTGAGCACGGGACAATAAGATAGTGAAAAAGAAGCAGAAGGAGGGGGAGAGAGAAAGAGAGTGTAGGACGAGAGAGAAGGAAATGGGGAAACAAGGAGAGAGGGAGAGATGGAGAGAGAGAGCTAGAAGGAGAATGAGAGAGAGGAGAGGTGGACAGAGGGGGAGAGAGTGAGAAGGGCAAGCGGAGGGAGGAGAGATGGAGAAGTATAGAGAACAATAGGGAAGGAGAGAGAGGGAAAAGGGAGAGATAAGGAGGGACTGAAGCGGAGAAGGGGAGAGAGTGAATTAGAGCGAGAAGTAGAGGGAGGAGAGAGGAGACTGTGAATGAAGGAAAAGGAGAGAGACAGAAAGAGAAGGAGAGAGGACGAAAGAGTAAGGGAGTCGGTAAGTGAGCTAGATGGAGAAAGACAATGAGAAGGAGAGAAGGAAAGAGGGAGGGAGAAGGAGAAGTAGAGATAAAAGGTAAGGAGAGAGAGAAAGATAGAGAAGGAGAACGAGAGGAGTGAGAGAGAGTGAAGGTGACGGAGAGGAAAAGAAAAGGGATTAAAGAGAAGGACAAGCGAAGCAGAAGGAGAGATGAGAGAAAGAGAATGAGGGAAAGGAGGAAGAGGGGGAGGGAGAAGAAGGAGAGAGGAGGAGAAGAAGGAGATGAGAAGGAGAACAAGAGAGACGACAAGGAGAGGGAAGGAGAACGACAAAAAGAAGAATAAGGGCACGCATAGAGAAGGAGAAGGGGAGAGTGGAAAAGGAGAGAGACAGAAAGACAATAGGAGTGAGAGGGGAGAAGAACGAGAAGGAGACGAAGAGAGGAGAGATAGAGGAGGAGGAGTGAGAAGGAAAGAGGGGAGAAGAAGGAGGAGAGCAAGAGAGTACGACCGAGTGAGAGAGAGGGGAGAGAGAGATGGACAAGGAGAGAGAAGTTGAGATAGATGGAGGAGGAAAGGAGGAAGAAGGAGAAAGAAGGAGACAGAGAGAGGGATAAGAGCGGAGAGGGGAAGGAGAAGGAGAGTGAGGGAGAGAAGCAAGAGGAGAAGGCAAGCGAGGGAGAGAGAGATATGAAGAAGAGAGAGAAGGAGAAGAAGGAAAAGGGGAAAGAGAAGGAGAGGTATTGAAGTAGAGGAGAAGGAGAGAGAGGGAAGGAGATTGACGACGAAGAGTGAAGGATAAGGAGTGATAAGATAGAAGGGAAGAGAGGAGTCAGAGAAAGGAGTCAGAAGGAGAAGGAGGATGAGAACGAGAGGAGTGAGAGAGAGTGAAGGTGACGGAGAGGAAAAGAAAAGGGAGGAGGTGGGAGAACGACGGAGAGAAAAATAAGGGCACGCAGAGAGAGATTAGAGAAAGAGAAGGAGGGAAAGGAAGAAGAGGGGGAGGGAGAAGAAGGAGAGAGGAGGAGAAGAAGAAGAACAAGAGAGAGGACAAGGAGAGGGAAGGAGAACGACGGAGAGAAAAATAAGGGCACGCAGAGAGAAGGAGAAGGGGAGAGTAGATAAGGAGAGAGAGAAAGACAATGGAAGTCAGAGGGGGGGAGAGCGAGAAGGAGACGAAGAGAGGAGAGATAGAGGAGGAGAGAGAAGGAAGGAGGGGAGAAGAAGGAGAGCAAGAGAGAGCGACAGAGTGAGAGAGGAGGGGGAGAGAGACGGACAAGGAGAGAGAAGTAGAGGCAGATGGAGGAGGGAAGGAGGAAGAAGGAGAGAGAAGGAGACGGAAAGAGGGAGAAGAGCGGAGATAGGAAGGAGAAGGAGAGGGAGGGAGAGAAGCAAGAGGAGAAGGCAAGGGAGGGAGAGAGAGACAGGAAGAAGAGAGAGAAGGAGAAGAAGTAAGAGGGGAAAGAGAAGGAGAGGTATTGAAGTAGAGGAGAAGGAGAGAGAGGGAAGGAGATTGACGACGGAGAGTGAAGGATAAGGAGGGAGAAGATAGAAGGGAAGAGAGAATCAGAGAGAGCAGTGAGAAGGAGAGAGCGCGGGACAATAAGAGAGTGAAAAACAAGGAGAATGGGGGGAGGGAGAAGTAGAGTGTAGGACGAGAGAGAAGGAAATGGGGAAACAAGTAGAGAGGGAGAGATGGAGAGAGAGCTGGAAGGTGAAAGAGAGAGAGAGAGAGAGAAATGGAAGATAAGCAATAAAACTAAACCCCATTGGGGGTAGAGAAAAGAGTGTGAATACAAAGATATGTGTATGTGTGTGTGTTTAATCAAGCTCATTACAACATGTAGTGCATGAAAATCATAAACTAAATCAAACTTTGCCTCAACATGAAATAAGATAACCCAATATCATTAAAACATACAAGACAATCATTGGAATGAAGCTAAGTGCACTCATGTATAAAGACCACACCCCACTATGCCTCCACATGAAATAAGATAGGACATTATTATTAAAACATACAAGGCATTAACCAAGGTAAAGGCAACAAGAGCTCATGCAACTACAAGTCATGTTTCCTTTATCAATTCCATCCATATCCTCATCTTATCATTCCCCATAAAATAGGTCCACTAATCTAAGTATAAGCTAAGCTTCATTCAAGAGCATTAGCATATCAAAGACAAGAGTGAAATCTCATTAGATGGTTATGGAAATCATATAAGGCTCAAGGGATTAAGATAACACACACCAAATACATCACATGATCATATCACATATTTCTCCACCCCCAAATGGGGATGGAACTACTCACTACTGATTACACTAACTACATTAACAAAATGAAGCATTATACTGAAATGAAATTAACCTAAGCAATCAAGAAATATTAAAGAAGCTAAAATGAAAGGAAAGTAAAACTAAAGAAGCATGCAAGAATTAAAAGACAAGATTAAAAGAAACTAAGAACAATTATTTTATAAAAATGACTCACATTGAAGGTAGCACTCTTCTCCACCTTGAGTTTTGCTTCAAGGCTTACTCCAAGTAGAGAGAATGGCACCAAGCAATGACTAAAATGCAATGGAAGAGGAGGAGTTCTATTTATAGCCATAGAAAAAGGTAATCCGGGACAATCCCCTGGTATGGGACTAAACTAATACCAGAAATAGACTAAATACACACTAATACACGCCCCCACATAACTATTAGCGGATCCGGACAAAAAGTGCCTGCCAATTAGCGGTCTTGGACCGCTAATTAACGGTCTACAGTGTTCGTATCTCTCTGGATTTTCTTCTGGGCTTTTCTGGATGTATTTGTTGGTCTTTGATGCATCTACTTCACTTGTTGGAGCTCGGACCCGAATAGAATTGCCAAAATAATCCCCATGATGGTGTGGAGTATTCTTGTTTGCTCATTCGTCCTTCTATCTTGCATTCAGGTCCTTCGATCTTGCATCTTAGTCCTCGAGTCTCAACTCAGTCATTTTTCCTCCTTTTAGGTCCTTTTAGAGTCTCTCCTTCTTAAACCTACTTATTCTTGAAAACTAAATATTAACCTCATTACATAGCATTGTTTGGGTGAAAGATAATGGATATAAGACACAAAGATATGGATGAAATGATGTCAATCAAATACCCCCACACCTAACATTTGCTAGTCTCGAGCAAAACAAAGAAAGAGAAAAATAAAAGAAAGGAAAAAACATACGAAAAACAGGGAAATCCTAACTCACTTTCGTAGGAATCACGGTTGCACTTAGCACGTGCAACAAGCTGTTAAACCTCCTTGTCTCCAAGGAGGAGGAGTGTTGTCTCCTGAGGGTTTTCAACGGATATACCCACAAAATCCGAACATAGATGCATTATTCAATCTAGGCACTCGACTAGATGGACTTATTTTTATCGATCATTGGACGCGGTAATCCTACGGGCCGACTCTATATAGGTATTAGTCCACACACCAAGCCTAATGAACCATTCGTGCAAGTTAATTAAGGACTTAAGTGCAAGACATGGACAACCTCAACATCCTCAAGTGATATAAAGTGTAAAGTCCATTAAGGTTCTTATTTGCATTACCATTTTTTTTCTTTTTGTTTCTTTTCTTACTTTTTTTTCTTTTTCTACTTTTTCTTCTTTTTCTTACTATTTGGAGTTCATTCTCCCAGGGTCAGGTTTCGTGCATCATTGCCTACGAGGACTTACACTATCACGTACACCTTTCCCCAAATCTCCACATAGGGCAATCCCTACCACCCGTGTAACGGGAGTTCGGTCGGCGCAACCCAAGTCAGATGACTCGAAAGCACCAGGCACGAAGTCCCCCAGACCTACTGTCCCGAGTGATAGGAGTCGTGCGAGAAAAGAGAACACCTACTCACTTATTTCTTATCTACAAATGAACCAAAACCCCTACACTTAATGTCTCACAACAAGATTTAAAGGGTCCTTGACTACAACAAACCTCCTTCAATTAACAGACATGAGTTATTGACTCACTAGGTTCAGGGTGAACTTCTTTAAATGTTTGAGCACTGAAACCCTATGATTACTCAACCCAAAGGGAAAACTGGGGTGCATCCTAACGACTAGATAAGTCCTAAAGCCAATGTACTAGATATCCTAATGCATCAAGTTCAAGACAATTTTGGGAGCTTTCTTTTTACTTTGCCTCTCAACGGTTTTGCACATGCTAAACACACACAAAACCCACAAAACATTTCCTTTCACAAACACATGAAGATTTTTAAAAGAAATGTGCAAATTTTAAAGCACTAGGCAAGCAAAAGAAGACAAGTCACTCAAGGATCATGACAAGCATATATATGGATATTAAATGCAGCACACTAACATGACCCTATCAATACACACAAAAGAAAACAAAATCAAAGGAAAAAGACTCAACTATGTACACACGTAAAACACCCCCCCACACCTACTTCATGCATTGTCTTCAATGAATGTGAGCAAGATACTACATAGATTTATGCATCAAAAAGGAAAGATCTCACCAACAGGAAGCACAACAGGAAGTTCATGGTTGTAGTGATGGACACAAACCCGAAGTCTCTCAAAATGTGTGAGATTCTAAAGAAGGGATACAAATACATGAAAGAAATAGGGCCAAAATACACAAGTGTTGGGGCCCACAACAATCAATACTCGCTCATGGAGTCTTTTATTGTACTTTTTTTTTGAATATAACTATGTACAAACATAAGTTCCTATCTTCATTTGTCAAAAGACATCAAATGGGAACCTCAAAAGTGGGTCAATGCACTTGGAAAGGGAACATGACACTACGCGGGGCCAGAATACTCACGTTTGACCCCCGTCACAAAGAGTACAAGATGAAAAGAGAGGTTCATGAATTAGACGCACAGGCGTCTCATTCAAAGGATCAAACTAAAAGAGCTTGAACCTCTCAAGAGTTTGGGAAATAAGGGGCAACGGAAGAAGAGTTTCTCTCGTTGCAGTACTGAAGTTATGATCGTCAATCCAAACTCTCCAACCAACAGGCTGGTGCGTCGGAACGAGGTCAAGAACCTCGTTAGGCATGTCCGACTCACCAGGCGAACAAAAAGTGGGTCTCATACCCAAGTTATCCTCCAAGGAACTCCTAATAGCCTCATTAGCAATGTAATTGTTTGATGTTCCTTCCTTTCCAAGATGATCAGGAACAATAGTGAGAGACAAACTCTCATTAGGTTGTTTGAAATTGAGGGTACTAGGGAGCTCTTGTACAACCCGAGGTGAGTCGTTAAGAGGCACAACATGAAGATCATGTGGCTTAAGGGCCACAGGACAAAAAGATAAGGCACAATCCTGTGCCGACTCATAATGAAATTGGTCCATGTTTTTCTCAATTGGAATCGAATCCTCCACCAAGTGATTGTGAATTGAAAACCCAAGTCCCTCAGACTGACTAGGAGTTTGACTTTGAATGATTGTGCTTTGAATTTGTGGATGTGGTGGTGGTTCGATATCAGACGATAAATCCTAATGTTGACAAGAAAGGTTACTCTCCTCACGTTCACGTAATTGCTGCGTCATTTCACTCACTTGCAGTGCCATATTTTGTATGGACTGTTGAGTGGTTTCCATGAACGTAAGGAAAGTTTGTTTCAAAGAATCAGGTATGCGGTCAAGTATGAGGTCCAAGTCAGAGCTTTGGAATTCTTGGGGTTGGGTGTTGATGGGCTGAGAATGAGTCCAATGATTTGAAGTGGGGTGTTGGTAGAATTCTGGGTATTCTGGAGGAGGATACTAGGAGTGAAAATGATGTATAAGAATTTGCATAAGAATGGTCTCCCCACGAATCGATCCCTCTCGGGTTGTACGCGGATGCGTAATGGTCATATTAAGCATTTTGGGAAAAGGTATGCTCATACTCAGGCTCAAGGGCAACATAAGGACATTCCCCGATAACATGACCACTCAACCCACAATAGTCACACGGTACAACTATTGGAGCCACCGGTGCACTCATGTCGTCTACCGCACGCATGAAAGAGGCCAAAGTTTGTTATAATGTCTCAGTTTGTTGACCAGCATATGATCCGACGTAACTAGATGGTGGTCTATCAGTCGGTGGCTCTCTCATATTACCCCAATATGAAGATTGCTCAGTCACACAATTAAGATTGTCCCAACCATACGGGGTGTTAGTCTAAGCCACCCCAGGTTGCATGGGTCCGGAATACCAGGAAGAATTGTCCTGGTCCCAACAATGATATGGATGGTCGCCATGTAACCATCCATCTCAACAAAAACTCTCGAGTCGACCACTCTCACCACCACGAGGCTAAACTCGCAAAAAGTGCTCGACTCGACCCTAAAACGCTAACAGAGAGTGTAAAGGGGAGGAGACAAGAACGTAAAAGTAGGTGAGAAGAATATGACTCAGAGGAGAAGGGAAGAATCCCTAGAAACTAGCGTGGGTGATTGATCGTTTTATATTTACCGCAAGTGCACGGCCTCGTTGAAGCGGTGGCAAATACGGGTCGTCCACTGGGAGGTGTGTCGACGATTGGCTTGTTCGAAGGCGAGAGGTAAAAAGAAGGAGAGAAAGGTTGGTTACACTAAACTACACTAACACGCAAATGGAAATGGAAAAGAAGCAAGAAAACTAAACCCCAAAGGGGGTAGAGAAATAATGTAAACATATAGAAGTGTGTGTGTTTTCATAAAGCTCCTCACAACATGTAGTGCATGAAATCATAAAACTACATCCAACTTTGCCTCCACATGAATTAAGATAAGATTATATCATTAAAACATACAAGACAATAATTGGAATGAAGCTACATGAACTCAAGTATAAAGACTATACCCTACTATGCCTCCACATGAATTAAGATTTCACTACATCATTAAAACATACAAGACATTAGCTAAGGTAAAGGCAACAAGAGCACATACACTACAAATTGTGTTTCCAATATTAACTTCATCCATATCCTAACCTTATCATTCCCCATAAAATAGGTCCACTAATCAAAGCATAAACTAAGCTTCATTCAAGAGCATTAGCATATCAAAGATAAGAGTGAAAACCCATTAGATGGTTATGGAAATCATATAAAGCTCAAGGGATAAAGATAACACACACTTAATACACTACATGATTATATCACATATTTCTCCACCCCCAAATGGGGATGGAACTACTCACTACTCATTACACTAACTATATTAGCAAAAGAAAGCATAATACTGAAATGAAAGTTAACTAACAAGGCAAGAAGCGTTAAAGAAACATAAAAGGAAAGGAAAGACTAAACAAACATGCACAAATTAAAAGACAAGATTAAAAGAAACTAGAAGAATTATTTTATTAACAAATGACTCACATTGAAGGTAGCATTCTTCTCCACCTTGAGTTTTTGCTTCAAGGCTCACTCCTTAGTAGAGAGAATGCCACCAAGCAATGGGTAATTACAATGGAAGGTGAATAGTTCTATTTATAAGCATGGAAAAAGCTAATCGGGGACAATCCCCCGATGTGGGACTAAACCAATACCAACAATAGACTAAGAATACACTAATACAAGCCCAGCACAAATCTTAGCGGATCTGGAGACATATGGACCGCCAATTAGCGGTCCAAGACCGCCAATTGGCGGTCTATATGATCCAGATCGAGTTGGTTTTGGTTTTGGGCTTTCCTGGTGGTCTTTTCTGGTCTTTGATGCATCTACTTTGTTTATTGGAGCTCCGACCCGAATCGAATTGCCAAAATACTCCTCATGATGATGTGGAGTTTCATGTTTTGCTCTTAGGTCCTTCTGTCTTACGATCAGGTCCTTCTCCCTTGCATCTTGGTCCTCAGGTCTCACAATTAAGTCCTTTTTCCTGCTTTTGGGTCCTTTCATGGCTCTTCTCTTCAAACCTCTTTATTTCTGAAAACTAAACATAAAACTCGTCACGTAGCATTGCTTAGGTGTAAGATAATGGATATAAGATACAAATATAAGCATGAAATGATGTCAATCAAATACCCCCACACCTAAGTTTTTGCTAGTCCCGAGCAAAACAAAGAATGAGAAAAGCAAATGAAAAACAAGAAATCCTAACTCACTTTCGTAGGAATCACGGTTGCACTTAGCACGTGCAACAAACCGTTAAACCTCCTTGTCGCCAAGGAGGAGGAGTGTTGTCTCCTGAGGGTTTTCAGCGGATATACCCACAAAATCCGAACAAGTTGCATTATTCAATCTAGACACTCGACACGTTGGACATATTTTGTCGATCATTGGACGCGGTAATCCTACGGGCCGACTCTATATAGGCAATCAGTTCACACACCTAGCCTAATGAACCATTTGTGCAAGTTAAATAAGGAATTAAGTGAAAGACATGGACAACCTCAACATCCTCAAGTGATACAAAGTGTAAACTCCATTAAGGTTCTTATTTGCATTTTTTATTCTTCTTCTTTTCTTTTTATTAGTTGGAGTTTCATTCTCCAAGGGTCAGGTTTCGTTCATCATTGCCCATGAAGACTTACACTATCACGTACACCTTTCCCCAAATCTCTACATAGGCCAATCCCTACCACCCGTGTAACGGGAGTTCAGTCGGCGCATCCCAAGTCAGATGACTCGAAAGCACCAGGCACAAAGTCCCCTCAGACCCACTTTCCCGAGTGATAGGAACCGTGCAGGAAGAGAGACACCTACTCACTTATTTCATATCTACACATGAACCAAAACCCCTACACTTAATGTCTCACAACAAGATTTAAAGGGTCCTTGACTACAACAAACTTCCTTAAGTTAACAGACACAAATTATTGACTCACTAGGTTCAGGGTGGAGTTCTTTAAATGTTTGAGCATTGAAACCCTAACTCACCCCCAAAGGAAAACTGGGGTGCATCCTAACGACTCGATAAATCCTAAAGTCACTGTACTGGATATCCTAATGCATCAAGTTCAAGACAATTTTGGGAGCTTTCTTTTTACTTTGCCTCTCAACGGTTTTGCACATGCTAAACACACGCAAAACCCACAAAACATTTTCTTTCGCAAACACATGAAGATTTTGAAAGAAATGTGGAAATTTTAAAGCACTAGGCAAGCAAAAGAAGACAAGTCACCCAAGGATCATGGCAAGCAGATATATCGATATTAAATGCAGCACACTAACATGACCCTAACAATGAAACAAAAACAAAATCAAAAGAAAAGACTCGACTATGTACACACGTAAAACATCCCCCCACACCTACTTCATGCATTGTCCTCAATGAATGCAAGCAAGATACTACATGGATTGATGCATAAAAAGGAGAGATCTCACCAACATGAAGTACAAAGGGAAGTGCAAGGTCATGTTGATGGACATAACCCGAATTCCCTCAAAACCTGTGAGATGCTAAAGAAGGGATACAAATACGTGAAAGAAATGGAGACCAAATACACAAGGGTTGGGGCTCACAACAATCGATGCTCACTGAAGGAGTCTTTTATTGTACTTATTTTTTCTTCTGTTTTTCCTTTTTTTTCTTTTTTTTCTTTTTTTTTATATATAACTATGTACAAACATAAGTTCCCATCTTCATTTGTCAAAAGACATCAAATGGGAACCTCGAGAGTGGGTCAATGCACTTGGAAAGGGAACATGACACTACGCGGGGCCAGAATACGCATGCGTGGGCCCCCTTCACAAAGAGCACCAGATGAAATGAGAGGTTCATGAATTGGACGCAAAGGCGTCTCATTCAAAGGATCAAACTGAAAGAGCTTGAACCTCTCGAGAGTTTGGGAAATAAGGGGCAACGGAAGAAAAATATCTCCCGTTGGGGAACTGAAGTTATGATCATCAATCCAAACTCTCCAACCAACAGGCTGGTGGGTCGGAACGAGGTCAAGCACCTCGTTATGCATGTCCAACTCACCAGGAGAACAGGAAGTGGGTCTCATACCCAAAGTATCCTCCAAGGAACTCCTAATACCCTCATGAGCAATGTAGTTGTTTGATGTTCCATCATTTCCAAGATGATCAGGAACAATAGTGAGAGTCAAACTCTCATCAGGTTGTTTGAAATTGAGGGTACTAGGGAGCTCTTGCTCCACCAGAGGTGAGTCCTTAAGAGGCACAACATGAAGATCTTGTGGCTCAAGGGCCACGGGACAAAAAGATAAGGCACAATCCTGTGACGACTCATAATGAGGCTGGTCCAAGTTATTCTCAATTTGAATCGAATCCTCCACCAAGTGATCGTGAATTGAAACCCCAAGTCCCTCAGACTGACTAGGAGTTTGACTTTGAAAGATTGTGCTTTGAATTTGTGGATGTGGTGGTGGTTCGATTTCAGAAGATAAATCCTCATGTTGACATGAAATGTCACTCTCCTCATGTTCACGTAATTGCTGCGACATTTGACTCACTTGCAGTGCCATATTTTGTATGGACTGTTGAGTGGTTTCCATGAACGTAAGGAAAGTTTGTTTCAAGGAATCAGGTATGCGGTCAACGATGAGGTCCAAGTCAGAGCTTGGGGAATTTTGGGGTTGGGTGTTGATTGACTGAGAATGAGTCCAATGATTTGGAGTGGGGTGTTGGTAGAATTCTGGGTATTCGGGAGGAGGATACTGGGGTGAACATGATGTATAAGAATTTGAATACGAATTGTCTCCCCACGAATCCATCCCGCTCGGGTTGTACGCGGATGCGTAATGGTCATAATGAGCATTTTGGGAAAATGTGTGCTCATACTCAGGCTCAGGGGCAACATAAGCATATTCCCTATAACATGACCACTCAACCCACAACAGTCACATGGTACGGCTACTGGAGCCACCGGTGCACCCATGTCATCTACCACATGCATGAAAGAGGCCAAAGGTTCTTGTAATGTCTCAGATTGATGACCAACATATGATTCGACGAAACTAGATTGTGGTCTAGCAGTCGGTGCCTCACTCATGTTACCCCAATATGAAGATTGCTCAGTCACACAATTGCGATCATCCCAACCATACGGGGTGTTAGTCTGAGCCACCCCAGGTTGCATGGGTCCGGAGTACCAGGGAGAATTGTCCTGGTACCAACAATGATATGGATGGTCGCCCATATAACCATCCATCTCAAGAAAAACTCTCGAGTCGACCATTCTCACCACCACGAGGCTAAGCTCGCAAAAAGTGCTCGACTCGACCCTAAAACACTACTAGAGAGTGTAAAGGGGAGGAGACTAAAACGTAGAAGTAGGTGAGAAGAAGATGACTCAGAAGAGAAGGGAAGAATCCCTAAAGCTAGCGTGGGTAGAGGGATCAGGAAGAAGCCTAACTAGCAAGCACGGCTCAAACAATGAAAGGCAATGGGTCCTTAGGCTAAACGACGCCTAACTTCGAGGTCACTAGCCTCGACACATCTCACCTCCCTACAACGAGGACCACAATGCCCAGCAAGTGATACCAGATCCGGAGATCCAGTACGTCCTACTATCGACAAGGTAGGCAACGCCGATCAGGTCATGACGGTCTCAACTAGATTACTCTCCTAGTGTGCCTGCAATCCTAGGGCCAATGTCTACTTGCTTTTAGTTAAGGCTTTATTAAGAGTTGTTTTTGGGGCCAAGGAAAGGGTGATGAAATCCCCCACCTTATCTTTTATGGGACAACCCCTCCTTAGTAGCGTTTTGAGCTTAAATCTAGCAATCAATCACTCCAATCAAACGCTCAACTCACTCTTGTCCCGATGCACCTTACTAACTAATGCATGATCGAAACATGCATGAATGAGAGATTTGGGTGCACGTACCTCACGCCAGCAATCAACAACAAAATGTAAAGAAAAGAAAAGACAAATGCATGCAAGGTCTACACATGATGCATGACCTAGATGGCAAGGAGTCTAATCTTTTGCTTTGAGTTTTATGGTCCAAGTTGATTAAAGGGGATTGAAATTAAATCTGGGAGCAAATTAGAAGTCACAGCATGCAAAATTGTTCTCCCAGATAACTAAAATGAAGAATATAACAACTGGAACAAATTTGAGAACAATTGAGGCTTACCAGGCCGCCAATTGGCGGTCTCAGACCGCTGATTGGCGGTCCTTTTGTAGCTCCTAGTCCTCAAACTTCTCCAGTAGCCTCCCCTTGATCCGTAGCTTCCCTGAAACTAAAAAACACTGGAAACAAAAAATTAAAAACCCCTCGAATCGCCCAAACCAACGTCTGGACAGAGCACCTCCCCGGCAACGACGCCAAAAACTTGATTGATCGTTTTATATTTACCGCAAGTGCACGGCCGCGTTGAAGCGGTGGCAAATACGGGTCGTCCACTGGGAGGTGTGTCGACGATTGGTTTGTTCGAAGGCGAGAGGTAAAAAGGAGAGAAAGGTTGGTTACACTAAACTACACTAACACGCAAATGGAAATGGAAAAGAAGCCAGAAAACTAAACCCCAAAGGGGGTAGAGAAATAATGTGAACATAAAGAAGTGTGTGTGTTCATAAAGCTCCTCACAACATGTAGTGTATGAAATCATAAAACTACATCCAACTTTGCCTCCACATGAATTAAGATAAGACTACATCATTAAAACATACAAGACAATAATTGGAATGAAGCTACATGAACTCAAGTATAAAGACTATTCCCTACTATGCCTCCACATGAATTAAGATTTCACTACATCATTAAAACATACAAGACATTAGCTAAGGTAAAGGCAACAAGAGCACATTCACTACAAATTGTGTTTCCAATATTAACTTCATCCATATCCTAACCTTATCATTCCCCATAAAATAGGTCCACTAATCAAAGCATAAACTAAGCTTCATTCAAGAGCATTAGCATATCAAAGATAAGAGTGAAAACCCATTAGATGGTTATGGAAATCATATAAAGCTCAAGGGATAAAGATAACACACACTTAATACACTACATGATTATATCACATATTTCTCCACCCCCCAAATGGGGATGGAACTACTCACTACTCATTACACTAACTATATTAGCAAAAGAAAGCATAATACTGAAATGAAAGTTAACTAAGAAGGCAAGAAGCGTTAAAGAAACATAAAAGGAAAGGAAAGACTAAACAAACATGCACAAATTAAAAGACAAGATTAAAAGAAACTAGAAGAATTATTTTATTAACAAATGACTCACATTGAAGGTAGCATTCTTCTCCACCTTGAGTTTTTGCTTCAAGGCTCACTCCTTAGTAGAGAGAATGCCACCAAGCAATGGGTAATTACAATGGAAGGTGAATAGTTCTATTTATAAGCATGGAAAAAGCTAATCGGGGACAATCCCCCGATGTGGGACTAAACCAATACCAACAATAGACTAAGAATACACTAATACAAGCCCAGCACAAATCTTAGCGGATCTGGAGACATATGGACCGCCAATTAGCGGTCCAAGACCGCCAATTGGCGGTCTATATGATCCAGATCGAGTTGGTTTTTGTTGTGGGCTTTCCTGGTGGTCTTTGCTGGTCTTTGATGCATCTACTTTGTTTATTGGAGCTCCGACCCGAATCGAATTGCCAAAATACTCCTCATGATGGTGTGGAGTTTCCTGTTTTGCTCTTAGGTCCTTCTGTCTTACGACCAGGTCCTTCTCCCTTGCATCTTGGTCCCCAGGTCTCACAATTAAGTCCTTTTTCCTGCTTTTGGGTCCTTTCATGGCTCTTCTCTTCAAACCTCTTTATTTCTTAAAACTAAACATAAAACTCGTCACGTAGCATTGCTTAGGTGTAAGATAATGGATATAAGATACAAATATAAGCATGAAATGATGTCAATCAATCAATCAGTGGGTAGTGGGAGAGGGTAGAAGCATGATCTACCAAGCACGGCTCAAACAATGTAAGACAATGGGTCCTTAGGCTAGACGACGCCTAACTTCGAGGTCACTAGTCTCGACACACCTCACCTCCCTACAACGAAGACCACAATGCCCATCAAGTGATACCAGATCCGGAGATCCAGTACCTCCTACTATTGACAAGGTAGGCAACGCCGATCAGGCCATAACGGTCTCAACTAGATCACTCTCCTAGTGCGTCCAAAATCCTTAGGGTCAATGTCTACTTGCTTTTAGAATTAAGGCTTTCTTAAGAGTGATTTTTGGGGCCAAGGAAAGGATGATGAAATACCCCACCTTATCTTTTATGGGACAACCCATCCTTGTAGTGTTTTGATCTTAAATCTATCAATCAACACTCCAATCAAATGCTTAACTCACTCTTGTCCCGATGCAGCATACTAACTAATGCATGATCGAAACATGCATCAATGAGAGATTTGGGTGCACGTACCTCATGCCAGCAATCAAAAACAAAAATGTAAAGCAAAGAAAAGACAAATGCGTGCAAGGTCTACAAATGATGGATGACCTAGATGGCAAGAAGTCTAATCTTTTGCTTTGAATTTTATGGTCCAAGTTGATTAAAGGGGATTGATTGTTAATCTGGGAGCTAACTACATGTTAAAACATGCAAAATAGAACTCCCAAACCACTAATATCAAAGCATTAACTACCAAAACAAAATTTGGGAAGAACACAACACACCAGGCCGCGAATTGGCAGTTTCAGACCGCTCATTGGCGGTCCCTTTTGCGTAATTGTTCACCCAGTTTCTCAGGTAGCCTCCCCTTGCTTCTTACAACCCCTGCAACAAACCAAAACAAAAAAAAATAATTAAAACCACTCGGATCGTTCAAACCAAAGTCTGGACAGAGCACCTCCCCGGCAACGACTCAAAAACATGATTGATACGTTTTAATTAACCGCAAGTGCATGACCGCGTTGAAGTGGTGGCAAATACGGGTCGATCCACATGGAGGTGTGTCGACTTTAGTTTGTTCGAAGGCACTGGGAAAGAAGGAGAGAAAGATTGATTACACTAAACTACACTAAAATGCAAAGGAAATGGAAGATAAGCAATAAAACTAAACAACATAGGGGGTAGAGAAAAGAGTGTGAATACAAAGATATGTGTATGTGTGTGTGTTCAATCAAGCTCATTACAACATGTGGTGCATGAAAATCATAAAGCTAAATCCAACTTTGCCTCCACATGAAATAAGATAACCCAATATCATTAAAACATACAAGACAATAATTCGAATGAAGCTAAATGAACTCATGTATAAAGACCACACCCCACTATGCCTCCACATGAAATAAAATAGGACATTATCATTAAAACATACATGGCATTAACCAAGGTAAAGGCAACAAGAGCACATGCAACTACAAGTCATGTTTCATTTATCAATTCCATCCATATCCTCACCTTATCATTCCCCATAAAATAGGTCTACTAATCTAAGCATAAGCTAAGCTTCATTCAAGAGCATTAGCATATCAAAGACAATAGTGAAATCCCATTAGATGGTTATGGAAATCATATAAGGCTCAAGGGATTAAGATAACACACACCAAATACATCACATGATCATATCACATATTTCTCCACCCCCCAAATGGGGATGAAAGAGGGAGGGAGAAGGAGAAGTAGAGATAAAAGGTAAGGAGAGAGAGAAGGAGAAGGGGGAGAGAGAAGGAGAACGAGAGGAGTGGGAGAGTGTGATGGTGATGGAGAGGAAATGAAAAAGGAGGGAAGGTGGAAGAAAGAGAGAGAAGGAGACGGAGAGAGGGAGAAGAGCGGAGACGGGAAGGAGAAGTAGAGTGATGTAGAGAAGCAAGACGAGAAGGCAAGCGAGGGAGAGAGAGACAGGAAGAAGAGAGAGAAGGAGAAGAAGGAAAAGGGGAAAGGGAAGGAGAGAGAGGGAAGGAAGGATAAGGAGGGAGATGATAGAAGGGATGAGAGGAGTGAGAAGGAGAGAGCGCGGGACAATAAGAGAGTGAAAAACAAGGAGGAGAGGGGAGACAGAAGGAGAGTGTAGGACGAGAGAGAAGGAAATGGGGAAACAAGGAGAGAGGGAGAGATGGAGTGAGAGGAGCTAGAAGGAGAGAGAGGAGAGGTGGACAGAGGGGGAGAGAGTGAGAAGGGCAAGGAGAGGGAGGAGAGATGGAGAAGTATAGAGAACAATAGGGTATGAGAGAGGGAGAAGGGGAGAGATAAAGAGGGAGTGAAACGGAGAATGGGAGACAGTGAATTAGAGCGAGAAGTAGAGGGAGGAGAGAGAAGGAGACTGTGAATGATGGAAAATGAGAGAGACAGAAAGAGAAGGAGAGAGGGCGAAAGAGTGAGGGAGTCGGTAAGTGAGCTAGATGGAGAAAGACAAGGAGAAGGAGAGAAGGAAACAGGGAGGGAGAAGGAGAAGTAGAGATAAAAGGTAAGGAGAGAGAGAAAGAGAGAAAGAGAACGAGAGGAGTGAGAGAGAGTGAATGTGACGAAGAGGAAATGAAAAGGGAGGAGGAGAGAGAAGGACAATCGAAGCAGAAGGAGAGAGATGAGAGAAAGATAAGGAGGGAAAGGAGGAAGAGGGGGAGGGAGAAGAAGGAGAGAGGAGGAGAAGAAGGAGATGAGAAGGAGAAAAAGAGAGAGGACAAGGAGAGGGATGGAAAACGACGGAGAGAAGAATAAGGGCACGCAGATAGAAGGAGAAGGGGAGAGTGGATAACGAGAGAGAGAGAGAGAGAAAGACAATGGGAGTGAAAGCGGAGGAGAGCGAGAAGGAGACAAAAAGAGGAGAGATAGAGGAGGGGGAGGAGAGAGAAGGAAAGAGTGGAGAAGAAGGAGGAGAGAGAAAGAGTGCGACAGAGTGAGAGAGGAGGGGGGAGAGAGATGGACAAGGAGAGAGAAGTGGAAGGAGATGGAGGAAGGATGGAGGAAGTCGGAGAGAGAAGGAGACGGAGAGAGGGAGAAGAGCGGAGATGGGAAGGAGAAGGAGAGGGAGCCCAAATCCGCTAAAATTTCTCCAACACATGTATTAGAGGATGTTTAGGCTATTTTTGGTATCTGTTTAGTCCCACATCGGGGGATTGTCCCGGTTTGCCTTTTTCCATGGCTATAAATAGAACTCTTCACCTTCCATTGTAATGACTCCATATTTTAAGTGGCTATTCTTCCTACTAGAAGTGAGGCCTTGAAGCACACACTAAAGTAGGAGGATGCTACTTTTAATGTGAGTCATTTTAATACAAGTTTTCTTTATTATGTTGTTTGTTTTATGTTTCTTGTTTTGCTTTGCTTAATCTCATTTCATTAGTTTTATTAGCTTAGTTAATATGCTTTCTTTGTTTAGTTTAATAATTAGTGTAATGTTTAGTGAGTAGTTCCATCTCCTTTGGTGGGTGGACTAGATGTACATATATGCAAATGAGAATGGATTGAATGCTTTATTTCCAATGTGTTGATAAAACATGAATATATGCTTGCTTGTTTAGGATAGAATTTATAACTTGATGAGTTTTCCCAAAATGATTAGACACCTCTCATGCTTGTTTAGGTTCTGAAATAAACATCTTGCATATGTAAATGTTAATCAACCAAGTTGGTGAATCGATTGATAGGTTTTGCCACAACCTTTAGACACTTCCTATGCATGACACCACCTTTATTTGTGCATAAAGAATGTGTTCAACACCCACCTCTTTGCTTGTGTGCACTCACTCCACCCCTTAGGGGTTTTCCCATTTCTGTATTCCAGCATTCTTCTTTTGTTCTTAGCTTAGTTGTCATTTCATTGTTTGTTTCTTTCGTTCGCATTTCATACTTCTTAGCGTAGTTTAGTGTAAAGTAGCATAATCAATCTTTCTCCCCCATTTTTTGCCACTTGATTTCTGATAAACAAGAGGCTGCTCACCTCCTTGAGGACGACCCGTACTTGCCACCGCTTCATCGCGGCCGTGCACTTGCGGTTTAATATAAAACTTTCATCAAATATTAATGAACAATGCATGGCTCGAAGTGTTACCTAATTCTTTCTACATTATTGGTGAAAAGGACTTGAGTGATCACACCATGCTTGTCATGAAAACGGAAGGAAACGAATGGAGGAAAAAGAAGATTTTCAGATTCGAGAACCATTGGGCGGATCACGAGGACTTTGGTGGAGTTGTGCAACAAGCTTGGGCTACATATGTGAAAGGTACACCCATGTTTCGTATGGTTGGGAAGCTGACCGAAGTCAGGAAAGCAGTAATTAAGTGGAGTTGGAACACCTTTGGAAATGTTACAAACAAGGTGGGAGAGGCTAGGGACTCTATTGCGCAAGTGAGGAGGCAAAGGCTTATTCAACCTAGTAGTGGCAAGCTAGCTCAAGCTGAAAACGCAGCAAATGATACTCTTGCCCGGGTCCTTGCTAGGGAGGAGTCCATTATACGACAAAAATCCAGAGTAAAGTGGTTAAAAGAGGGGGACCGAAAGACTCGGTTCTTCCATGCGCATCTTAGAGTGAGGAGAGCCACCAATCAAGTGAGGCGAGTGGGAGAGGGGATAGTCTAGTGGAGGATGAGAACGACATCCGGGAAGCATTCCGATCTTTTTATGCTAACTTGTTTGCTCATGGTTTTGAGGTGCAACCACTTAAACATTCCATTATTCTACCACAAATTACAGCGGAGGAGGGGTTGATTTAATACGGAAGTTGGACCCAAAAGAACTGCAAGATGTCGCGTTGAACGCCAATATTGATAAAGCACCGGGGACCGATGGTTTCAATGCAAAGTTTTTCAAGGCAACGTGGAGCATAATTCAGAGGGACATGGTAAAGGCAGTCACGTCTTGTTTGGATAGTGGAAGGGTCCTCACGCAATGGAACAACACATACATCACGATTATCCTGAAGAAAAAGGCCCCGACGGTGGTGGAGGACATCCGGCCCATTGCTCTATGCAATATTACGTATAGGTTTGTTGGCTTCTTAGCCTTAATCTTTATTTAGTTTTGATGATTAAGTAATCTAATCTTAATCTATATTTAATCAATCAACCTAGACAATCAAAGTAAGCAAAGATGAATACATGCATTGCATATATATTCGTGTACTTGCGATATTCTTAATAGGTTGATGAAGAATCAAGCTAAGGAGCTTTGGGACAAGAAGATAAAGACTCAAGACATGAAATCAAGCGTTGGACCAATATGTAATTTAGTATAATTTGAGTCCTAAGGATTAATGTAAACTTGAGCACATTAGGATTTTGTCCCGTATCCCCACAGTTAACCGAACCCCTCTCGGTAAACCGAATCATGTAGAGTTCGGTCCACCGAACACCTTGCGGTCAACCGTGTAGAATCCTTTAGGTGTTCCCTGGAAAAACCACCTCGGTATACCGAACAACTTTCGGTAGACCGAATTAGCCTGGACCGGTTTTGGACATTGCTGAAACGGTCGTATTTAAATCTTGACCTAAAGCCCAATTGACTTATCCATATTCGGTACACCGAACTTCACTCGGTCGACCGAATCATATTGCTTTAGGAGCTCAACGGCTATTTATCTTGACCATTATTGATAAACAATTTCCCACGCATTGTCAGCGCAAAACCCGCGCAAACTTCGGTATACCGAAGTATAGACGGTCAACCGAACTAGACATGAACAGAGCCCAATCAATTCTACTGTCCACCTTGGAACGGTGAACCGAATGGAATTCTGTGAACCGAACTTAATTAGGGCTAAATAGATTAAAGCTACGGAGGTTGGTGAACGGTGATCCGATACTTAATCGGTCAACCGAGTTCTTAGTTCTGACCAATGTTTCGGACTACCGTGTGGATAACGGTCGACCGAATCTGTCTCGATTTCTGGACGAACTTAAGTCACATCTTGCTTTCTCATTGGTCCATTAACCACCAACTCCCAAACGGCTATATGAGCTTGAAGGCTTATAAATAGGACCTCATTTGGTTGCTTTGGTCTTCAACACTTCCTATCTATCCAATACTCAAAGCCAAATCCTCTCCATTTTCAAGCTCTCAATCCACAACACTCAAGCCTAAACTTCACCACTTGCATATCCAATCCAATATCATATCCAAGTGTGCTCAAGTATAGAGTGTTAGTTAGAGTGTGATTCAACTTCCATATCAAAGAATCAAAGAGTTGTAAAAGCTTCGAGGAAGCTCCCTCTCGGGTTGTGAGAGGAGACACGAGCGAGGCGAGGTTGTTCGCGAGGCTCGGTGTTGTAAACGGCGTTGGCCTCGGCCCGGAACGGAGATCGGTTAGTGGAACCGTAAGCGAGGCTCGGGGGATCGAGCGAGGCTTGCGAGGAGGACTAGGACCCGGGTGTGGGTGCCGAACCTCTCTAAACTCCGGTGTCGATGATTTGTGGTTTGCATTGTCTCTACTCCTTAATCGTTCGATTAGTATTTTTAATTCCGCATTTATCTATCGATTAGAGGGCCATAGATCCTAACAAGGTTCACATCCAAAGTCCTTGCCAACCGCTGGAAGAGGATATTACCACGACTGATAGGGGAAAATCAGAGCGTATTCGTCTAAGGACGAAGAATTAGTGATAACATTCTTCTTGCACACGAGCTTTGCCACAACCTACACCTTGAGAAGGGGAAAGGACGCATGTGCATAAAGCTTGATATCAGGAAAGCCTTTGACTCAATCTCTTGGGAGTTCCTCGATCATGTGCTGAGAGATTTGGCTTCCCGGATAAGTGGAGACGGCTGATTTTGGCTTGTGTGGAGGCATCATTTGTGGTGACAGTAAATGGAGCAAACTCCACGCCATTTCGAGCCAGAAATGGTCTACAACAAGGTGATCCCCTAGCCCCCTACTTGTTTGTGATGTTCATGGAGGTGTTGAGTGAAATGGTGAAGATGGCGGTCATGGAAAAGAAACTCGAGCCTTTATATTGTGGAGATGCAATCGTATCACACCTCTTGTTTGCTGACGACGTCCTACTCTTTCCAAGGGCTAATAAAGCAAATGCTCGGGCCTTTAGAATTATTCTCGAGGAATTTACGGCAAGCTCGGGTCTGAAATTTAATGCCTCGAAGAGTCAGGTCTTCATGGGGGGAGATGGGATGCATGGAGCCTAGATTGAAGCACACCTTAGGATGGAACGCAAGGCTTTTCCGGTGGTGTATCTTGGGCTGCCATTATTTTCCGGAAGGATGTGGAGATCCCATTGTGTACCACTGATAAACAAGCTCAAGGCAACAAAAGCTCCTTTCTATGGCCGGGCGAGTGGAGCTAGTACGGAGTGTTCTTACCTCTTTCAACATTTATTGAACTTTAGCGTTTCGTCTACCAAGAAGCGTCTTGCATGAATTGGACAACATTTTGTGTCATTTTATTTGGGGAGGGGAGAAGAAGTGGGTTGCGGTGGCATGGAAGGATGTATGTGCTCCAAAGATGAAGGAGGCCTCAGATTAAGGAGGCTAACGGAATGGAATGATGCGGGCCTTCTCCGACAGTTTTGGCTTGTGGTGGCGGGCAACACTTCTCTTTGGGCCAAGTGTGTCCGACGAAAATACCTAAGGAACCATTCCATTTGGCTTGCAAGACCACCACCTACCTCCTCATGGGCGTGGCCTGGGCTGCTGCGAGTCCGAGATATTGCTAGAAGATACATACAATATGAGGTGGGAAATGGGGAATCGATTCGGTTTTTCCAATTTCCATGGTGTGGTGAACTGTTTCAATGCACAAGCTGGGGTGACCAGCTTCACTATGATATGGAGGTTCCTTGGGATGTTAAGGTATCGTACTTCATTAGAGAAGGGTCGTGGTACCTCCCTCCCCCACGATCCAGCAGGATGGAAGAAGTTTGTTCAAGGGTAAACCAAGTGCACATACATGGAGGACTGGATAGACCGTTTCGACCAAATGGGACGGGTGGAGCACTTGGGATGAAGGAAGTATGGAGTTGGGTGAGGCAACCGGGCAGGAAAGTCCCTTGGGCGGGGATGGTATGGCACAAATTTGTTGTCCCGAAGCACACACTAACAACTTGGAGGGCATTGAAGGGGTGTTTGCTCACAAAGTGGCAAATGATAAAGCGAGGCGTAAATCTCAACCCAACTTGCGTGCTATGTGAAGACCAAGAGGAAGACATGGAGCATCTTTTCTGGAATTGTCAATACACAAAGGAGGTGTGGAGGTGCCTCCTCAACCTCATGCAGCTCCACCAAACTCTCGCAAGCAATCTAGAGAGTGAGGTTTTGCGACTATCACATGCGAGTGGAAGTCGACTTGACATAGTGGTCCGAAGGTGGGTGTTAAGTGCTACGATACACGAATACTGGCACGAGCGGAACCGTAGGATTTTTTTGGGCGAGAGGCAGCAACCGAAAGTTACCATTGCTGTAGTCAAAGACATAATCCGGAGCATGGGTGATAAAGTTTCCAAACTCGCAAAAGATGAAGGAGAAGCGCGACATTTTCAGGACACTTGGAACTAATTCCAACTTCTGAAATTTGATGAGATGTCATTATTTCCTTAAACTACTTGCCTTTTCCAATTAGGTGGCAGGGAGAAGCCGGTTATGCATGTGGCACATGCCCGCGAACTCAACGAAAAAAATTTGGTAGATGTAAACAGTTCTTTAGTAATAAAATCTTAGAGGCTAAGCCTCCCTTTTGCTTTGCAAAAAAAAAAGAGAAAGGGAAGGAGATTGACGACGAAGAGTGAAGGATAAGGAGGGAGAAGACAAAAGGGAAGAGAGAATCAGAGAGAGGAGTGAGAAGGAGAGAGCACGGGTCAATAAGAGAGTGAAAAACAAGGAGAAGGAGGGGGAGGAGAGAGAAGGAGAGTGTAGGAATAGAAGGAAATGGGGAAACGAGGTTAGAGGGAGAGATGGAGAGAGAGGTAGAAGGAGAAGGAGAGAGAGGAGAGGTGGGCAGAGGGGGAGAGAGGGAGAAGGGCAAGGAGAGGGAGGAGAGATGGAGAACTAGAGAGAACAATAGGGAAGGAGAGAGAGGGAGAAGGGTAGAGATAAGGAGGGAGTGAAACGGAGAAGGGGAGAGTGAATTAGAGTGAGAAGTAGAGGGAGGAGAGAGAAGGAGACTGTGAATGAGGGAAAGGAGAGAGAGAAAGAGAAAGGAGAGAGGGCGAAAAAGTGAGGGACTCGGTAAGTGAGCAAGTTGGAGAAAGACAAGGAGAAGGAGAGAAGGAAAAAGGGAGGGAGAAGGAGAAGTAGAGATAAAAGGTAAGGAGAGAGAGAAAGAGAGAGAAAGAGAGAGAAGGAGAACAAGAGGAGTGAGAGAGAGTGAAGGTGACGGAGAGGAAAAGAAAAGGATGGAGAGAGAATGACAAGCGAAGAAGAAGGAGAGAGATGAGAGAAAGAGAAGGAGGGAAAGGAGGAAGACGGGGAGGCAGAAGAAGGAGAGAGGAGGAGAAGAAAGAGATGAGAATGAGAAGAAAAGAGAGGACAAGGAGAGGGAAGGAGAATGACGGAGAGAGAAGGAGAAAGGGAGAGTAGATAAGGAGAGAGAGAAAGACAATGGGAGTGAGAGGGGAGGAGAGCGAGAAGGAGACGAAAATAGGAGAGATAGAGGAGGAGGAGGAGAGAGAAGGAAAGTGGGGAGAAGGAGGAGGAGTGCGAGAGAGTACGAAAGAGTGAGAGAGGAGAGAAGAGAGAGATGGACAAGGAGAGAGAAGGAGAACGACAGAGAGAAGAATAAGGTCACGCAGAGAGAAGGAGAAAGGGAAAGTAGATAAGGAGACAGAGAGAAAGACAATGGGAGTGAGAGGGGAGGAGAGCGAGGAGACGAAGAGAGGTGAGATAGAGGAGGAGGAGAGAGAAGGAAAGAGTAGAGAAGAAGGAGGAGAGCGTGTGCGACAGAGTGAGAGTGGAGGGGGCAGAGAGATGGACAAGGAGGGTGAAGTAGAGGGAGATGGAGGGAAGGAGGAAGAAGGAGAGAGAAGGAGACGGAGAGAGGGAGAAGAGAGGATATGGGAAGGAGAAGGAGAGGGAGGGAGAGAAGCAAGAGGAGAAGGCAAGCGAGGGAGAGAGAGACAAGAAGAAGAGAGAGAGATGGAGAAGAAGGAAAAATGGATAGAGAAGGAGAGGTATTGAAGTAGACGAGGAAAGAAAGGGAAGGAGATAAACGACGAAGAGTGAAGGATAAGGAGGGCGAAGATAGAAGGGAAGAGAGAATCAGAGAGCGGAGTGAGAACGAGAGAGCGCGGGACAATAAGAGAGTGAAAAACAAGGAGAAGGGGGGGAGAGAAGGAGAGTGTAGGACGAGAGAGAAGGAAATGGGGAAACAAGGAGAGAGGGAGAGATGGAGAGAGAGCTAGAAGGAGAGTGGAGAGGTGGACAGAGAGGGAGAGAGTGAGAAGGGCAAGGAGAGGGAGGAGAGATGGAGAAGTAGAGAGCAATAGGGAAGGAGAGAGAGAGGGAGAACGGTTGAGATAAGGAGGGAGTAAAATGGAGAAGGGGAGAGAGTGAATTAGAGCGAGAAGTAGATGGATGGGAGAGAAGGACACTGTGAATGAAGGAAAATGAGAGAGAGAAAGAGAAGGAGAGAGGGAGAAAGAGTACGACAGAGTGAGAGAAGAGGGGAGAGAGAGATGGACAAGGAGAGAGAAGTAGAGGGAGATGGAGAAGGGAAGGAGGAAGAAGGAGAGAGAAGGAGACGGAGAGAGGGAGAAGAGCGTAGATGGTAAGGAGAAGGAGAGGGAGGGAGAGAGAGACAGGAAGAAGAGAGAGAAGGAGAAGAAGGAAAAGGGGAAAGAGAAGGAGAGGTATTGAAGTAGAGGAGAAGGAGAGAGACGGAAGGAGATTGACGACGAAGAGTGAAGGATAAGGAGGGACAAGATAGAAGGGAAGAGAGAATCAGAGAGAGGAGTTTGAAGGAGAGAGCACGTAACAATAAGAGAGTGAAAAACAAGGAGGGGGAGAGAGAAGGAGAGTGTAGGATGAGAGAGAAGGAAATGGGGAAACTAGGAGAGAGGGAGAGAGAGAGCTAGAAGGAGAAGGAGAGAGAGGAAAGGGGGACTGAGGGGGAGAGAATTAGAAGGGCAAGGAGAGGGAGGAGAGATGGAGAAGTAGATAGAACAATAGGGAAGGAGAGAGAGAGGGAGAAGGGGAGAGAGTGAATTAGAGCGAGAAGTAGAGGTATGGAGAGAAGGAGATTGTGATTGAAGGAAAAGGAGAGAGGGCGAAAGAGTGAGGGAGTCGGTAAGTGAGCTAGACGGAGAAAGACAAGGAGAAGGAGGGAAGGAAAGAGGGAGGGAGAAGGGGAAGTAGAGTTAAAAGGTAAGGAGAGAGAGAAAGATAGAGAAGGAGAACGAGAGGAGAGAGAGTGAAGGTGGCGGAGAGGAAAAGAAAAGGTAGGAGGGGAGAGAAGGACAAGCGAAGCAGAAGGAGAGAGATGAGAGAAAGAGGAGGGAAAGGAGGAATAGAGGGAGGGAGAGGAAGGAGAGAGGAGGAGAAGAAGGAGATGAGAAGGAGAACAAGAGATAGGACAATGAGAGGGAAGGAGAACGACGGAGAGAAGAATAAGGGCACGCAGAGAGAAGGAGAAGGGGAGAGTAGATAAGGAGAGAGATAAAGACAATGGGAGTGAGAGGGGAGGAGAGCGAGAAGGAGACGAAGAGAGGAGAGGTAGAGGAGGAGGAGAGAGAAGGAAATAGGGGAGAAGAAGGAGGAGAGCAAGAGAGTGCGACAGAGTGAGAGAGGAGGGGGGAGAGACAGGGAGAAGGAGAGAGAAGTAGGGGGACATGGAGGAGGGAAGGAGGAAGAAGGAGAGAGAAGGAGACGGAGATAGGGAGAAGAGCGGAGATGGGAAGGAGAAGGAGAGGGTGGGAGAGAAGCAAGGGGAGAAGGCAAGCGAGGGAGAGAGAGACAGGACGAAAAGAGAGAACGAGAAGAAGGAAAAGGGGAAAGAGAAGGAGAGGTATTGAAGTAGAGGAGAAGGAGAGAGACGGAAGGAGATTGACGACGAAGAGTGAAGGATAAGGAGCGAGAAGATAGAAGGGAAGAGAGAATCAGAGAGAGGAGTGAGAAGGAGAGAGCACGGGACAATAAGAGAGTGAAAAACAAGGAGAATGAGGGGGATAGAGAAGGATAGTGTAGGACGAGAGAGAATGAAATGGGGAAACTATGAGAGAGGGAGAGATGGAGAGAGAGAGCTAGAAGGAGAAGGAGAGAGAGGAAAGGTGGACAGAGGGGGACAGAGTTAGAAGGGCAAGGAGAGGGAGGAGAGACGGAGAAGTAGAGAGAACAATAGGGAAGGAGAGAGAGGGAGAAGGGGAGAGAAAAGGAGGGAGTGAAACGGAGAAGGGGAGAGAGAAGAGAGATGGAGAACGAGAGATGGAGGCGGGAAAGAGAAGGAGAGTGGAGAAAAGAGGACAAGTAGAACAGCGAGAGGAGAAGGAAGCGGGAAAGAGAAGGAGAGTAGGGAAGAGGAGAGAGGGAGAGAAGGGAGAGAGAAGGGAAAGAGAGAGAAAAGGAGAGGGAGGAGAGAGAAGTAGGGAGACAGAGCGAGAGAAGGAGGAAGGAGTGGAGAAGAGGACAAGAGGAAGATAGAAAATGAAGGAGAAGGGGGAAGAGGGGAGGGAGAGAAGAAGGGGGAGTGCGAACGAGAGAGGTAGAGAAGAGAGGCAAGGAGAGAATGAAGAGAGAGAGAGGAGGGAGGGAGGGGGATAGGGAAGTAGAGAGGAGATGGAGAAGGGAGAAGAAGGGCGAGGGAGAAGAGAGAGGGGTTGAAGAAGGAGAGAGAGAGGGAGAGAGCGAGCGAGAGAAGGAGAAGGGAAAGAGGAGGATAGAGAAGGATAAAAGGGGGAGAGAGCAGAAGAAGAGAGAAGAATAAGGAGAGAAGAAGGGGAACGGGATACGAGGGAGATAGAGATGAGGCGAGGCGAGGGAGATGAGAGAGAGAGAAGAGGGAAGAGTGAGAGAGAAGGAGAGTGGTAGAGAAGGAGTGAAGAGATAGGGGTAGAACGAGAGAGAAGGGAGAGAATGGGACGAGGAGAGAGGAAGGAGTAGGAGAAAAAGAGAAGGGAGAGAAGAAGAAGGAGAAGGAGAGAGGAGAGAGAGAGATAAAGAGAGTGGGATAACGAGCAGAGGGAAAGGGGGAGAAGGAAGAGAGAGAAAGATAGAGACGGTGAGAGAAATGATAAGGGAGAGAGGTGGAGAAGGATAAGGAGAATGAGAGGGCAGAGAAGAGGGAAGATGGGAAGAGAGTTGAAGAAGAGGGGGAGAGAATGAGAAGAGACAGGGGTAGACAAGATAGGAGAAGAGAGAAGGGAGCGAGAGAGAGAAGGATAGAGGCAGAGAAGAGAGAAGGATAATAGAAAAGAGGAGGGACAGAGAGATAGAGGGATAAGAGGGAGAGGACACAAAGAAGGTGAGGGGGGAACAAGTAGAGGAAGGGAAGGAGAAGAGGGAGGAGGAGGAGAGTGGTAGAGAAGAGGAGATGTGGGAAGAGAGAGGGAAAGGGAGAGAGAAGAGAGATGGAGAATGAGAGATGGAGAAGGGAGAGAGAAGGAGAGTGGAGAAAAGAGGACAAGTAGAGCAGAGAGAGGAGAAGGAAGCGGAAGAGAGAAGGAGAGTAGGGAAGAGGAGAGAGGGAGAGAAGGGAGAGAGAAGGGAAAGAGAGAGAAAAGGAGAGGGAGGAGAGAGAGCGAGAGAAGGAGTGGAGAAGAGGACAAGAGGAAGATAGAAAAGGAAAGGATGACAAGAGGGAAGGGAACGAGATAGAGAAGGCAGAGAGGAGATGGAGAAGGAGAGAGAGAGAGAGAAGGAGAGATAGAGGAGGAGAGAGGAAATGAGAGAGGAGGAGAGGGAGAAAGAGAAGGGGGGAGGAGGAGAGAAGGGAGAGAGAGAGAGAGAGAAAGGAGAGTAGAGGGAAGAGAGGAGGATAGGAGGGAGAAGGGGAGAGAGGGTCAGGAGGGGGAAGAATTGGGAGAAAGGGAGAGGAGAAGGGAGAGAACTAGAAGGGGAGCGAAGAAGTGAAAGAAGAGATAGAGGTAGAAGGAGTCCCCCCTCATTCTCATCTTCCCTCTCCTCCTCTCCTTCCCTTCTCTTTATCCTCTCTCTTCTTCTCCTTCTCTCCCTCTCGCTCCTCTCTTCCTTCTCTCCTTACCTTATAAGGAGAGATGGAGAGGGTAAGAGGGAGATAGAGAGCTTCAAGAGGGAAGAAGAGAGAGGGGAAAAGAGGGAAGGGAGAGAAGAAGAGGTAGGGAAGAAGGAGAGAGGAGATGGAGAAGGGAGAGTGGAGGAGAGGGAAGTAAGGAGGCAAGGTAGAGAAGGAGAGGGAGAGAGAAGAGGAAGAGAGAAGGATGGGGGGAGAGAGAAGGAAAGAGAAATAAGGATAAGGAGAGAGGGAACGAGAGAGAAGGAGAAGAGAAAGAGGATAAGAGGGAGATTGAGAAAAGGAGAAGCGAGAGAATGTGAGAAGAGGAGAGAGAGCGAGAGAGAGGGATAAGAGGGAGAGGACAGAAAGAAGGGGTGGGGGAGAACAAGTAGAGGAAGAGAAGGAGAAGAGGGAGGAGGAGGAGAGTGGTATAGAAGAAGAGAAGTGGGAAGAGAGAGGGAAAGGGAGAGAGAAGAGAGATGGAGAACGAGAGATGGAGAAGGGAGAGAGAAGGAGAGTGGAGAAAAGAGGACAAGTAGAGCAGAGAGAGGAGAAGAAAGTGGGAGAGAGAAGGAGAGTAGGGAAGAGGAGAGAGGGAGAGAAGGGAGAGAGAAGGGAAAGAGAGAGAAAAGGAGAGGGATGAGAGAGAAGTAGGGAGAGAGAGCGAGAGAAGGAGGAAGGAGTGGCGAATAGGACAAGAGAAAGATAGAAAATGAAGGAGAAGGGGGAAGAGGGGAGGGAGAGAAGAAGGGGTAGAGGGAACGAGAGAGGTAGAGAAGAGGGGGAAGGAGGAGAAAAGATGGAGGGAGGGGGAGAGGGAAGTAGAGAGGAGACGGAGAAGGGAGAAGAAGGGTGAGGGAGAAGAGAGAGGGGTTGAAGAAGTAGAGAGAGAGGGAGAGAGTGAGCGAGAGAAGGACAAGGGAAAGAGAGAAGGATAAAAGGGGAGAGAGCAGAAGAAGAGAGAAGGATAAGGACAGCAGAAGGGGAGCGGGATACGAGGGAGATGGAGATGAGGCAAGGGAGATGAGAGAAAGAGAAGAGGGAAGAGTGAGAGAGAAGGAGAGCGGTGGAGAAGGAGAGAAGAGAGATGGGTAGAACGAGAGAGAAGGGAGAGAATGGCACGAGGAGAGAGGAAGGATGGGAGAAAAAAAGAGAAACGAGAGAAGGGGGAGAAGGAGAGAGGAGAGAGAGAGAGATAAAGAGAGTGGGATACGGAGAAGAGGGAAAGGGAGAGAAGGAAGAGAGAGAAAGAGATAGAGACGGTGAGAGAAATGATATATGAGAGAGGTGGAGAAGGAGTGGGTAGAGAAGAGGGAAGATGGGAAGAGAGTTGAAGAAGAAGGGGAGAGAATGAGAAGAGAAAGGGGTAGACAAGAAAGGAGAAGATAGAAGGGAGGGAGAGAGAGAAGTATAGAGGCAGAGAAGAGAGAATAGGGATAAGGATATGGAGAGAAGAAAGAAGGAGAATAGAAAAGAGGAGGGAGAGAGAGAGAGAGCGAGAGATGGAGGAGGAGAAGGAGGGAGTGGAGGAGAGGGATAAGAGGGAGAGAGAAAAGGAGAAAGAAGAGAGGAAAGAGGAGGGGAGAGAGAGATAAGAATAGGGAGAAGGAGAGAGGGAAATGGAGAAGAGGAGAGTTAGAGGAGGAGATATAGAGAAGGGAAGGTGAGAGAAAAAAGGAGAGGGAGATAAGGAGAAGAGGGGGGGAACTAGAGGAGGTGAAGGGACAAGAGGGGAGAGAGAGAAGGGGAGGGAGAAGGAGAGGAGAGGAAGAGAGGGGAGAGAGAGGAGACGGAGGGATAAGAGAAGAGAGCGGAGAAGGAGGGAGAAGGAGAGAGAGCGGGAGGGAGAGATAAGGAGAGGACGAGAGGGGAGGAGAGAGAGGAGAAGAGGGTAGAGATAGAAGAGGATGGAGAGAGGGGGAACAAGAGAGGAGGGAGCAAGAGAATGATAGGTGGATAGAGAAGGAAAGGAGGATAAGAGGGAAGGGAACGAGATAGAGAAGGAAGAGTGGAGATGGAGAAGGAGAGAGAGAAGGAGAGATAGAGGAGGAGAGAGGAAATGAGAGAGGAGGAGAGGGAGAAAGAGAATGGGGGAGGAGGAGAGAAGTGAGAGAAGTGAGAGATAGAAAGGAGAGTAGAGGGAAGAGAAGAGGATAGGAGGGAGAAGGAGAGAGGGTAAGGAGGGGGGTGAAGTGGGAGAAGGGGAGAGGAGAAGGGAGAGAACTAGAAGGCGAAAGAAGAAGGGAAAGAGGATATAGAGGTAGAAGGAGTCCCCCCTCATTCTCATCTTCCCTCTCCTCCTCTCCTTCCCTTCTCTTTATCCTCTCTCCTCTTCTCCTTCTCTCCCTCTCGCTCCTCTCTTCCTTCTCTCCTTACCTTATAAGGAGAGATGGAGAGGGTAAGAGGGAGATAGAGAACGAGAAGAGGGAAGAAGAGAGAGGGGATAAGAGGGATGGGAGAGAAGAAGAGGTAGGGAAGAAGGAGAGAGGAGATAGAGAAGGGAGAGTGGAGGAGAGGGAAGTAAGGACGCGAGGTAGAGAAGGAGAGGGGGAGAGAAGAGGAAGAGAGGAGGATTGGGAGAGAGAGAAGGAAAGAGAGATAAGGAGAAAGGATAAGGAGAGAGGGAACGAGAGAGAAGGAGAAGAGAAAGAGGATAAGAGGGAGAATGAGAAAAGGAGAAGCGAGATAATGTGAGAAGAGGAGAGAGAGCGAGAGAGAGAGAGGGATAAGAGGTAGAGGACAGAAAGAAGGTGAGGGGGAGAAGAAGTAGAGGAAGAGAAGGAGAAGAGGGAGGAGAGTGGTAGAGAAGAGGAGAAGTGGGAAGAGAGAGGGAAAGGGAGAGAGAAGAGAGATGGAGAACGAGAGACGGAGAAGGGAGAGAGAAGGAGAGTGGAGAAAAGAGGACAAGTAGAGCAGAGAGAGGAGAAGGAAGCGGGAGAGGGAAGGAGAGTAGGGAAGAGGAGAGAGGGAGAGAAGGGAAAGAGAAGGGAAAGAGAGAGAAAAGGAGAGGAAGGAGTGGAGAAGAGGACAAGAGGAAGATAGAAAATGAAGGAGAAGGGGGAAGAGGGGAGGGAGAGAAGAAGGGGGAGAGGGAACGAGAGAGGTAGAGAAGAGTGGGAAGGAGGAGAGAAGAGGGAGGGAGGGAAGTAGAGAGGAGACGGAGAAGGGAGAAGAAGGGCGAGGGAGAAGAGGGAGGGGTTGAAGAAGGAGAGAGCGAGCGAGAGAAGGAGAAGGGAAAGAGGAGGATAGAGAAGGATAAAAGGGGGAGAGAGCAGAAGAAGAGAGAAGGATAAGGAGAGAAGAATAGGAGCGGGATACGAGGGAGATGGAGATGAGGCGAGGGAGATGAGAGAAAGAGAAGAGGGAAGAGTGAGAGAGAAGGAGAGCGGTAGAGAAGGAGAGAAGAGAGAGGGGTAGAACGAGAGAGAAGGGAGAGAATGGGACGAGGAGAGAGGAAGGAGTGGGAGAAAAAAAAAAGAGAGAAGGGGGAGAGAGGAGAGAGAGAGATAAAGAGAGTGGGATACAGAGAAGAGGGAAAGGGAGAGAAGGAAGAGAGAGAAAGAGATAGAGACGGTGAGAGAAATGATAAGCGAGAGAGGTGGAGAAGGAGTGGGAGAGAAGAGGGAAGAGGGGAAGAGAGTTGAAGAAGAGAGGGAGAGAATGAGAGAGAATGAGAAGAGAGAGGGGTAGACAAGAAAGGAGAAGAGAGAGGGGAGCGAGAGAGAGAAGGATAGAGGCAGAGAAGAGAGAATAGGGATAAAGATATGGAGAGAAGAAAGAAGGAGAATAGAAAAGAGGAGGGAGAGAGAGAGCGAGAGATGGAGGAGGAGAAGGAGGGAGTGGAGGAGAGGGATAAGAGGGAGAGAGAAAAGGAGAAAGAAGAGAGGAAAGAGGAGGGGAGAGAGAGATAAGAATAGGGAGAAGGAGAGAGGGAAATGGAGAAGAGCAGAGTTAGAGGAGGAGATATAGAGAAGGGAAGGTGAGAGAAAAAAGGAGAGGGAGATAAGGAGAAGAGAGGGGGAACTAGAGGAGGTGAAGGGACAAGAGGGGAGAGAGAGAAGAGTCGGGAGAAGGAGAGGAGAGGAAGAGAGGAGAGAGAGAGGAGACGGACGGATAAGAGGAGAGAGCAGAGAAGGAGGGAGAAGGAGAGAGAGCGGGAGAAAGAGATAAGGAGAGGACGAGAGGGGAGGAGAGAGAGGAGAAGAGGGTAGAGATAGAAGAGGAAGGAGAGAGGGGGAACAAGAGAGGAGGGAGCAAGAGAATGATAGGTGGATAGAGAAGGAAAGGAGGATAAAAGGGAAGGGAACGAGATAGAGAAGGCAGAGTGGAGATGGAGAAGGAGAGAGAGAAGGAGAGAGAGAAGGAGAGATAGAGGAGGAGAGAGGAAACGAGAGAGGAGGAGAGGGAGAAAGATAATGGGAGAGGAGGAGAGAAGTGAGAGAAGGGAGACATAGAAAGGAGAGTAGAGGGAAGAGAAGAGGATAGGAGGGAGAAGGAGAGAGAGGGTAAGGAGGGGGAAGAAGTGGGAGAAGGGGAGAGAACTAGAAGGTGAGCGAAGAAGGGAAAGAGGATATAGAGGTAGAAGGAGTCCCCCCTCATTCTCATCTTCCCTCTTCTCCTCTCCTTCCCTTCTCTTTATCCTCTCTCCTCTTCTCCTTCTCTCCCTCTCGCTCCTCTCTTCCTTCTCTCCTTACCTTATAAGGAGAGATGGAGAGGGTAAGAGGGAGATAGAGAACGAGAAGAGGGAAGAAGAGAGAGGGGAAAAGAGGGAAGGGAGAGAAGAAGAGGTAGGGAAGAAGGAGAGAGGAGATAGAGAAGGGAGAGTGGAGGAGAGGGAAGTAAGGAGGCGAGGTAGAGAAGGAGAGGGGGAGAGAAGAGGAAGACAGCAGTATTGGGAGAGAGAGAAGGAAAGAGAGATAAGAAGAAAGGATAAGGAGAGAGGGAACGAGAGAGAAGGAGAAGAGAAAGAGGATAAGAGGGAGAATGAGAAAAGGAGAAGCGAGAGAATGTGAGAAGAGGAGAGAGAGCGAGAGAGAGGGATAAGAGGGAGAGGACAGAAAGAAGGTGAGGGGGAGAACAAGTAGAGGAAGAGAAGGAGAAGAGGGAGGAGGAGGCGAGTGGTAGAGAAGAGGAGATGTGGTAAGAGAGAGGGAAAGGGAGAGAGAAGAGAGATGGAGAACGAGAGATGGAGAAGGGAGAGAGAAGGAGAGTGGAGAAAAGAGGACAAGTAGAGCAGAGAAAGGAGAAGGAAGCGGGAGAGAGAGGGAGAGTAGGGAAGAGGAGAGAGGGAGAGAAGGGAGAGAGAAGGGAAAGAGAGAGAAAAGGAGAGGGAGGAGAGAGAAGGAGGACGGAGTGGAGAAGAGGACAAGAGGAAGATAGAAAATGAAGGAGAAGGGGGAAGAGGGGAGGGAGAGAAGAGAGGGAAGGAGGAGAGAAGAGGGAGGGACGGAGGGAGGGGGAGAGGGAAGTAGAGAGGAGACGGAGAAGGGAGAAGAAGGGCGAGGGAGAAGAGAGAGGGGTTGAAGAAGGAGAGAGAGAGGGATAGAGCGAGCGAGAGAAGGAGAAGGGAAAGAGGAGGATAGAGAAGGATAAAAGGGGGGAGAGAGCAGAAGAAGAGAGAAGGATAAGGAGAGAAGAAGGGGAGCGGGATACGAGGGAGATGGAGATGAGGCGAGGGAGATGAGAGAAAGAGAAGAGGGAAGAGTGAGAGAGAAGGAGAGCGGTAGAGAAGGAGAGAATAGAGAGGGGTAGAACGAGAGAGAAGGGAGAGAATGGGACGATGAGAGAGGAAGGAGTGGGAGAAAAAAGGAGAAGCGAGAGAAGGAGAGGGAGAAGGAGAGAGAGAGAGAGATAAAGAGAGTGGGATAAGGAGAAGAGGGAAAGGGAGAGAAGGAAGAGAGAAAGAGATAGAGACGGGGAAGGAAATGATAAGGGAGAGAGGTGGAGAAGGATAAGGAGAATGAGTGGGCAGAGAAGAGGGAAGATGGGAACAAAGTTGAAGAAGAGGGGGAGAGAATGAGAGAGAATGAGAATAGAGAGGGGTAGACAACATAGGAGAAGAGAGAAGGGAGCGAGAGAGAGAAGGATAGAGGCAGAGAAGAGAGAATAGGGATAAGGAGAGAAGAGAGAAGAGAGAAGGAGAATAGAAAAGAGGAGGGAGAGGGAGAGAGAGAGAGAGAGAGAGATGGAGGAGGAGGAGGGAGTGGAGGAGAGGGACAAGAGGGAGAGAGAAAAGGAGAAAGAAGAGAGGAAAGAGGAGAGGAAAGAGAGATAAGAATAGGGAGAAGGAGAGAGGGAAATGGAGAAGAGGAGAGGGAGAGGAAGAGATATAGAGAAGGGAAGGTGAGAGAAAAAAGGAGAGGGAGATAAAGAGAAGAGAAGGGGAACTAGAGGAGGTGAAGGGATAAGAGGGGAGAGAGAGAAGAGGAGGGAGAAGGAGAGGAGAGGAAGAGAGGGGAGAGAGAAGGAGAAGAGGGAGGGAACGAGAGGAGAAGGGGGGATACGAGGAGAGAGCGGAGAATGAGGGAGAAGGAGAGAGAGCGGGAGTGAGGGAGAGATAAGGAGAGGACGAGAGGGGCGGAGAGAGAGGGAGAAGAGGGGAGAGATAGAAGAGGAACGAGAGAGGGGGAACAAGAGAGGAGGGAGAAAGAGAATGAGAGGTGGATAGAGAAGGAATGGAGGATAAGAAGGAAGGGAACGAGATAGAGAAGGCAGAGTGGAGATGGAGGAGAGATAGAGGAGAAGAGAGGAAACGAGAGAGGAGGAGAGGGAGAAAAAGAAGGGGGAGGAGGAGAGAAGTAAGAGAAGGGAGAGAGAGAAAGGAGAGTAGAGGGAAGAGAAGAGGATAGGAGGGAGAAGTAGAGAGAAGAGGAAGAGAGGAGGATTGGGAGAGAGAGAGAAGGAAAGAGAGATAAGGAGAAAGGATAAGGAGAGAGGGAACGAGAGAGAAGGAGAAGAGAAAGTGGATAAGAGGGAGAATGAGAAAAGGAGAAGCGAGAGAATGTGAGAAGAGGAGAGAGAGCGAGAGAGAGAGGGATAAGAGGGAGAGGACAGAAAGAAGGTGAGGGGGAGAACAAGTAGAGGAAGAGAAGGAGAAGAGGGAGGAGGAGGAGAGTGGTAGAGAAGAGGAGAAGTGGGAAGAGAGAGGGAAAGGGAGAGAGAAGAGAGGTGGAGAATGAGAGATGGAGAAGGGAGAGAGAAGGAGAGTGGAGAAAAGAGGACAAGTAGAGCAGAGAAAGGAGAAGGAAGCGGGAGAGAGGAGAGTAGGGAAGAGGAGAGAGGGAGAGAAGGGAAAGAGAGAGAAAAGGAGAGGGAGGAGAGAGAAGTAGGGAGAGAGAGCGAGAGAAGGAGGAAAGAGTGGAGAAGAGGACAAGAGGAAGATAGAAAATGAAGGAGAAGGGGGAAGAGGGGTGGGAGAGAAGAAGGGGAAGAGGGAACGAGAGAGGTAGAGAAGAGAGGGACGGAGGAGAGAAGAGGGAGGGAGGGAGGGGGAGAGGGAAGTAGAGAGGAGACGGAGAAGGGAGAAGAAGGGCGAGGGAGAAGAGAGAGGGATTGAAAGGAGAGAGCGAGCAAGAGAAGGAGAAGAGAGGGGGAACTAGAGGAGGTGAAGGGATAAGAGGGGAGAGAGAGAAGAGGAGGGAGAAGGCGAAGAGAGGAAGAGAGGGGAGAGAGAAGGAGAGGAGAGAGGGAACGAGAGGAGACGGAGGGATAAGAGGAGAGAGCGGAGAAGGAGGGAGAAGGAGAGAGAGCGGGAGTGAGGGAGAGATAAGGAGAGGAGGAGAGGGGAGGAGAGAGAGGGAGAAGAGGGGAGTGATAGAAGAGGAAGGAGAGAGGGGGAACAAGAGAGGAGGGAGCAAGAGAATGAGAGGTGGATAGAGAAGGAATGGAGGATAAGAGGGAAGGGAACGAGATAGAGAAGGCAGAGTGGAGATGGAGAAGGAGAGAGAGAAGGAGAGATAGAGGAGGAGAGAGGAAACGAGAGAGGAGGAGAGGGAGAAAGGGAAGGGGGGAGGAGGAGAGAAGTGAGAGAAGGGAGATAGAGAAAGGAGAGTAGAGGGAAGAGAAGAGGATAGGAGGGAGAAGGAGAGAGAGGGTAAGGAGCGGGAAGAAGTGGGAGAAGGGGAGGGGAGAAGGGAGAGAGAGGGAGAGAACTAGAAGGGGAGCGAAGAAGGGAAAGAGGAGATATAGGTAGAAGGAGTCCCCCCTCATTCTCATCTTCCCTCTCCTCCTCTCCTTCCCTTCTCTTTATCCACTCTCTTCTTCTCCTTCTCTCCCTCCCGCTCCTCTCTTCCTTCTCTCCTTACCTTAAAAGGAGAGATGGAGAGGGTAAGAGGGAGATAGAGAACGAGAAGAGGGAAGAAGAGAGAGGGGAAAAGAGGGAAGGGAGAGAAGAAGAGGTAGGGAAGAAGGAGAGAGGACATAGAGAAGGGAGTGTGGAGGAGAGGGAAGTAAGGAGGCGAGGTAGAGAAGGAGAGGGAGAGGGAGAGAGAAGAGGAAGAGAGGAGGATTGGGAGAGAGAGAAGGAAAGAGAGATAAGGAGAAAGGATAAGGATATGGAACGAGAGAGAAGGAGAAGAGAAAGAGGATAAGAGGGAGAATGAGAAAAGGAGAAGCGAGAGAATGTGAGAAGAGGAGAGAGAGCGAGAGAGAGGGATAAGAGGGAGAGGACAGAAAGAAGGTGAGGGGGAGAACAAGTAGAGGAAGAGAAGGAGAAGAGGAGGGAGGAGGAGGAGAGTGGTAGAGAAGAGGAGAAGTGGGAAGAGAGAGGGAAAGGGAGAGAGAAGAGAGGTGGAGAACGAGAGATGGAGAAGGGAGAGAGAAGGAGAGTGGAGAAAAGAGGACAAGTAGAGCAGAGAAAGGAGAAGGAAGCGGGAGAGAGAAGGAGAGTAGGGAAGAGGAGAGAGGGAGAGAAGGGAAAGAGAGAGAAAAGGAGAGGGAGGAGAGAGAAGTAGGGAGAGAGAGCGAGAGGAGGAAGGAGTGGAGAAGAGGACAAGAGGAAGATAGAAAATGAAGGAGAAGGGGGAAGAGGGGTGGGAGAGAAGAAGGGGAAGAGGGAACGAGAGAGGTAGAGAAGAGAGGGACGGAGGAGAGAAGAGGGAGGGAGGGAGGGGAGAGGGAAGTAGAGAGGAGACGGAGAAGGGAGAAGAAGGGCGAGGGAGAAGAGAGAGGGATTGAAGAAGGGGAGAGAGAGGGAGAGAGCGAGCAAGAGAAGGAGAAGGGAAAGAGGAGGATAGAGAAGGATAAAAGGGGGAGAGAGCAGAAAAAGAGAGGAGGATAAGGAGAGAAGAAGGGGAGCGGAATACGAGGGAGATGGAGATGAGGCGAGGGAGATGAGAGAAAGAGAAGAGGGAAGAGTGAGAGAGAAGGAGAGCGGTAGAGAAGGAGAGAAGAGAGAGGGGTGGAACGAGAGAGAAGGGAGAGAATGGGATGAGGAGAGAGGAAGGAGTGGGAGAAAAAAAAAGCGAGAGAAGGAGAGAGGAGAGAGAGAGAGATAAAGAGAGTGGGATAAGGAGAAGAGGGAAAGGGAGAGAACGAAGAGAGAGAAAGAGATAGAGACGGTGAGAGAAATGATAAGGGAGAGAGGTGGAGAAGGATAAGGAGAATGAGTGGGCAGAGAAGAGGGAAGATGGGAAGAGAGTTGAAGAAGAGGGTGAGAGAATGAGAGAGGGGTAGACAACATAGGAGAAGAGAGAAGGGAGCGAGAGAGAGAAGGATAGAGGCAGACAATAGAGAATATGGATAAGGATAAGGAGAGAAGAGAGAAGGAGAATAGAAAAGAGAAGGGAGGGAGAGAGAGAGGGAGAGAGAGAGAAGAGATAGGAGGGAGAGAGAGCGAGAGATGGAGGAGGAGAAGGAGGGAGTGGTGGAGAGGGATAAGAGGGAGAGAGAAAAGGAGAAAGAAGAGAGGAAAGAGGAGAGGAGAGAGAGATAAGAATAGGGATAAGGAGAGAGGGAAATGGAGAAGAGGAGAGGGAGAGGAGGAGATATAGAGAAGGGAAGGTGAGAGAAAAAAGGAGAGGGAGATAAGGAGAAGAGAGGGGGAACTAGAGGAGGTGAAGGGATAAGAGGGGAGAGAGAGAAGAGGTGGGAGAAGGAGAGGAGAGGAAGAGAGGGGAGAGAGAAGGAGAGGAGAGAGGGAACGAGAGGAGACGGAGGGATAAGAGGAGAGAGCGGAGAAGGAGAGAGAGCGGGAGTGAGGGAAAGATAAGGAGAGGACGAGAGGGGAGGAGAGAGAGGGAGAAGAGGGGAGAGATAGAAGAGGAAGGAGAGAGGGGGAACAAGAGAGGAGGGAGCAAGAGAATGAGAGGTGGATAGAGAAGGAATGGAGGATAAGAGGGAAGGGAACGAGATAGAGAAGGCAGAGTGGAGATGGAGAAGGAGAGAGAGAGGGAGAGATAGAGGAGGAGAGAGGAAACGAGAGAGGAGGAGAGGGAGAAAGAGAAGGGGGGAGGAGGAGAGAAGTGAGAGAAGGGAGATAGAGAAAGGAGAGTAGAGGGAAGAGAAGAGGATAGGAGGGAGAAGGAGAGAGAGGGTAAGGAGGGGGAAGAAGTAGGAGAAGGTGAGAGGAGAAGGGAGAGAGAGGGAGAGAACTAGAAGGGGAGCGAAGAAGGGAAAGAGGAGATAGAGGTAGAAGGAGTCCCCCCTCATTCTCATCTTCCCTCTCTTCCTCTCCTTCCCTTCTCTTTATCCTCTCTCTTCTTCTCCTTCTCTCCCTCTCGCTCCTCTCTTCCTTCTCCCCTTACCTTATAAGGAGAGATGGAGAGGGTAAGAGGGAGATAGAGAACGAGAAGAGGGAAGAAGAGAGAGGGGAAAAGAGGGAAGGGAGAGAAGAAGAGGTAGGGAAGAAGGAGAGAGGAGAAAGAGAAGGGAGAGTGGAGGAGAGGGAAGTAAGGAGGCGAGGTAGAGAAGGAGAGGGAGAGGGAGAGAGAAGAGGAAGAGAGGAGGATTGGGAGAGAGAGAAGGAAAGAGAGATAAGGAGAAAGGATAAGGAGAGAGGGAACGAGAGAGAAGGAGAAGAGAAAGAGGATAAGAGGGAGAATGAGAAAAGGAGAAGCGAGAGAATGTGAGAAGAGGAGAGAGATCGAGAGAGAGGGATAAGAGGGAGAGGACAGAATGAAGGTGAGGGGGAGAACAAGTAGAGGAAGAGAAGGAGAAGAGGGAGGAGGAGGAGAGTGGTAGAGAAGAGGAGAAGTGGGAAGAGAGAGGGAAAGGGAGAGAGAAGAAAGGTGGAGAACGAGAGATGGAGAAGGGAGAGAGAAGGAGAGTGGAGAAAAGAGGACAAGTAGAGCAGAGAAAGGAGAAGGAAGCGGGAGAGAGAAGGAGAGTAGGGAAGAGGAGAGAGGGAGAGAAGGGAAAGAGAGAGAAAAGGAGAGGGAGGAGAGAGAAGTAGGGAGAGAGAGCGAGAGAAGGAGGAAGGAGTGGAGAAGAGGACAAGAGGAAGATAGAAAATGAAGGAGAAGGGGGAAGAGGGGTGGGAGAGAAGAAGGGGAAGAGGGAACGAGAGAGGTAGAGAAGAGAGGGACGGAGGAGAGAAGAGGGAGGGAGGGAGGGGGAGAGGGAAGTAGAGAGGAGACGGAGAAGGGAGAAGAAGGGCGAGGGAGAAGAGAGAGGGATTGAAGAAGGAGAGAGAGAGGGAGAGAGCGAGCAAGAGAAGGAGAAGGGAAAGAGGAGGATAGAGAAGGATAAAAGGGGGAGAGAGCAGAAGAAGAGAGGAGGATAAGGAGAGAAGAAGGGGAGCGGGATACGAGGGAGATGGAGATGAGGCGAGGGAGATGAGAGAAAGAGAAGAGGGAAGAGTGAGAGAGAAGGAGAGCGGTAGAGAAGGAGAGAAGAGAGAGGGGTAGAACGAGAGAGAAAGGAGAGAATGGGACGAGGAGAGAGGGACGAGTGGGAGAAAAAAAAAGAAGCGAGAGAAGGAGAGGGAGAAGGAGAGAGGAGAGAGAGAGATAAAGAGAGTGGGATAAGGAGAAGAGGGAAAGGGAGAGAAGGAAGATAGAGAAAGAGATAAAGACGGTGAGAGAAATGATAAGGGAGAGAAGTGGAGAAGGATAAGGAGAATGAGTGGGCAAAGAAGAGGGAAGATGGGAAGAGAGTTGAAGAAGAGGGGGAGAGAATGAGAGAGGGGTAGACAACATAGGAGAAGAGAGAAGGGAGCGAGAGAGAGAAGGATAGAGGTAGAGAAGAGAGAATAGGGATAAGGATAAGGAGAGAAGAGAGAAGGAGAATAGAAAAGAGGAGGGAGAGAGAGAGAGAGAGAGAGAGAGAGAGAGAGAGAGAGAGAGAGAGAGAGAGAGAGAGAAGAGACAGGAGGGAGAGAGAGCGAGAGATGGAGGAGGAGAAGGAGGGAGTGGTGGAGAGGGATAAGAGGGAGAGAGAAAAAGGAGAAAGAAGAGAGGAAAGAGGAGAGGAGAGAGAGATAAGAATAGGGATAAGGAGAGAGGGAAATGGAGAAGAGGAGAGGGAGAGGAGGAGATATAGAGAAGGGAAGGTGAGAGAAAAAAGGAGAGGGAGATAAGGAGAAGAGAGGGGGAACTAGAGGAGGTGAAGGGATAAGAGGGGAGAGAGAGAAGAGGAGGGAGAAGGAGAGAGGAGTGGAAGAGAGTGGAGAGAGAAGGAGACGAGATAGGGAACGAGAGGAGACGGAGGGATAAGAGGAGAGAGCGGAGAAGGAGGGAGAAGGAGAGAGAGCGGGAGTGAGGGAGAGATAAGGAGGGGACGAGAGGGGAGGAGAGAGAGGGAGAAGAGGGGAGAGATAGAAGAGGAAGGAGAGGGTGGAACAAGAGAGGAGGGAGCAAGAGAATGAGAGGTGGATAGGGAAGGAATGGTGGATAAGAGGGAAGGGAACGAGATAGAGAAGGCAGAGTGGAGATGGAGAAGGAGAGATAGAGGAGAAGAGAGGAAACGAGAGAGGAGGAGAGGGAGAAAGAGAAGGGGGAGGAGGAGAGAAGTGAGAGAAGGGAGAGAAAGAAAGGAGAGTAGAGGGAAGAGAAGAGGATAGGAGGGAGAAGGAGAGAGAAGAGGAAGAGAGGAGGATTGGGAGAGAGAGAAGGAAAGAGAGATAAGGAGAAAGGATAAGGAGAGAGGGAACGAGAGAGAAGGAGAAGAGAAAGAGGACAAGAGGGAGAATGAGAAAATGAGAAGGGGGAGAGAATGAGAGAGAGTGAGAAGGGAGAGGGGTAGACAACATAGGAGAAGAGAGAAGGGGGCGAGAGAGAGAGAGACAGATAGAGGCAGAGAAGAGAGAATAGGGATAAGGATAAAGAGAGAAGAGAAAGGAGAATAGAAAAGAGGAGGGAGGGAGAGAGAGAGAAGAGACAGGAGGGAGAGAGAGCGAGAGATGGAGGAGGAGAAGGAGGGAGTGGAGGAGAGGGATAAGAGGGAGAGGGAAAAGGAGAAAGAAGAGAGGAAAGAGGAGAGGAGAGAGAGATAAGAATAGGGAGAAGGAGAGAGGGAAATGGAGGAGAGGAGAGGTAGAGGAGGAGATATAGAGAAGGGAAGGTGAGAGAAAAAAGGAGAGGGAGAGAAGGAGAAGAGAGGGGGAACTAGAGGAGGTGAAGGGATAAGAGGGGAGAGAGAGAAGAGGAGGGAGAAGGAGAGGAGAGGAAGAGAGGGGAGAGAAGGAGAGGAGAGAGGGAACGAGAGGAGACGGAGGGATAAGAGGAGAGAGCGGAGAAAGAGGGAGAGCGGGAGGGAGAGATAAGGAGAGGATGAGAGGGAGAAGAGGGGAGATATAGAAGAGGAAGGAGAGAGGGGAAACAAGAGAGGAGGGAGCAAGAGAATGAGAGGTGGATAAAGAAGGAAAGGAGGATAAGAGGTAAGGGGACGAGATAGAGAAGGCAGAGTGGAGACGGTGAAGGAGAGAGAGAGGAGGGGAGAGGAAACGAGAGAGGAGGAGAGGGAGAAAGTGAAGGGGGGAGGAGGAGAGAAATGAGAGAAGGGAGAGAGAGAGAGAGAAAGGAGAGTAGAGGGAAGAGAAGAGGATAGGAGGGAGAAGGAGAGAGAGGGTAAGGAGAGGGAAGAAGTGGGAGAAGGGGAGAGGAGAAGGGAGAGACAGGGAGAGAACTAGAAGGGGAGCGAAGAAGGGAAAGAGGAGATTGAGGTAGAAGGAGTCCCCCCACATTCTCATCTTCCCTCACCTCCTCTCCTTCCCTTCTCTTTATCCTCTCTCTTCTTCTCCTTCTCTCCCTCTCGCTCCTCTCTTCCTTATCTCCTTACCTTATAAGGAGAGATGGAGAGGGTAAGAGGGAGATAGAGAACGAGAAGAGAGAGGGGAACAGAGGGAAGGGAGAGAAGAAGAGGTTGGGAAGAAGGAGAGAGGAGATAGAGAAGGGAGAGTGGAGGAGAGGGAAGTAAGGAGGCGAGGTAGAGAAGGAGAGGGAGAGAGAAGAGGAAGAGAGGAGGATTGGGAGAGAGAAGGAAAGAGAGATAAGGAGAAAGGATAAGGAGAGAGGGAACGAGAGAGAAGGAGAAGACAAAGAGGATAAGAGGGAGAATGAGAAAAGGAGAAGCGAGAGAATGTGAGAAGAGGAGAGAGAGCGAGAGAGAGGGATAAAAGGGAGAGGACAGAAAGAAGGTGAGGGGGAGAACAAGTAGAGGAAGAGAAGGAGAAGAGGGAGGAGGAGGAGAGTGGTAGACAACAGGAGAAGTGGGAAGAGAGAGGGAAAGGGAGAGAGAAGAGAGATGGAGAGCGAGAGATGGAGAAGGGAGAGAGAAGGAGAGTGGAGAAAAGAGGACAAGTAGAGCAGAGAGAGGAGAAGGAAGCGGGAGAGAGAAGGATAGTAAGGAAGAGGAGAGAAGGGAGAGAGATGGGAAAAGGAGAGGGAGGAGAGAGAAGTTGGGAGAGAGAGCGAGAGAAGGAGGAAGGACTGGAGAAGAGGACAATAGGAAGATAGAATATGAAGGAGAAGGGGGAAGAGGGGAGGGAGAGAAGAAGGGGGAGAGGGAAGGAGAGAGGCAGAGAAGAGAGGGAAGGAGGAGAGAAGATGGAGGGAGGGGGAGAGGGAAGTAGAGAGGAGACAGGGAAGGGAGAAGAAGGGTGAGGGAGAAGAGAGAGGGGTTGAAGAAGGAGAGAGAGAGGGAGAGAGCGAGCGAGAGAAGGAGAAGGGAAAGAGGAGGATAGAGAAGGATAAAAGGGGGAGAGAGCAAAAGAAGAGAGAAGGATAAGGAGAGAAGAAGGGGATCGGGATACGAGGGACATAGAGATGAGGCGAGGGAGATGAGAGAAAGAGAAGAGGGAAGAGTGAGAGGGAAGGAGTGCAGTAGAGAAGGAGAGAAGAGAGAGGGGTAGAACGAGAGAGAAGGGAGAGAATGGGACGAGGAGAGAAGAAGGAGTGGGAGAAAAATAGAAGCGAGAGAAGGAGAGGGAGAAGGAGAGAGGTGAGAGAGAGATAAAGAGAGTGGGATAAGGAGAAGAGGGAAAGGGAGAGAAGGAAGAGAGAGAAAGAGATAGAGACGGTGGGAGAAATGATAAGGGAGAGAGGTGGAGAAGGATAAGGAGAATGAGTGGGCAGAGAAGAGGGAAGATGGGAAGAGAGTTGAAGAAGAGGGGGAGAGAATGAGAGAGAGTGAGAAGGGAGAGGGGTAGACAACATAGGAGAAGAGAGAAGGGGGCGAGAGAGAGAGACGGATAGAGGCAGAGAAGAGGGAATAAGGATAAGGATAAGGAGAGAAGAGAAAGGAGAATAGAAAAGAGGAGGGAGAGAGAGCGAGAGATGGAGGAGGAGAAGGAGGGAGTGGAGGAGAGGGATAAGAGGGAGAGAGAAATGGAGAAAGAAGAGAGGAAAGAGGAGAGGAGAGAGAGATAAGAATAGGGAGAAGGAGAGAGGGAAAGGGAGAAGAGGAGAGGGAGAGGAGGAGATATAGAGAAGGGAAGGTGAGAGAAAAAAAGAGAGGGAGATAAGGAGAAGAGAGGGGGAACTAGAGGAGGTGAAGGGATAAGAGGGGAGAGAGAGAAGAGGAGGGAGAAGGAGAGGAGAGGAAGAGAGGGGAGATAAGGAGAGAAGAGAGGGAACGAGAGGAGACGGAGGGATAAGAGGAATTTGCGGAGAAGGAGGGAGAGCGGGAGGGAGAGATAAGGAGAGGACGAGAGGGAGAAGAGGGGAGAGATAGAAGAGGAAGGAGAGAGGGGAAACAAGAGAGGAGGGAGCAAGAGAATGAGAGGTGGATAGAGAAGGAAAGGAGGATAAGAGCGAAGGGGACGAGATAGAGAAGGCAGAGTGGAGACGGAGAAGGAGAGAGAGAAAGAGAGAGGAGGAGAGGGAGAAAATGAAGGGGGAGGAGGAGAGAAGGGAGAGAGAGGGAGAGAGAGACAAGGGAGAGAATGGACGAGGAGAGAGGAAGGAGTGGGAGAAAAAGAGAAGCGAGAGAAGGAGAGGGAGAATGAGAGAGGAGAGAGAGGGAGATAAAGAGAGTGGGATAAGGAGAAGAGGGAACGGGAGAGAAGGAAGAGAGAGAAAGAGATAGAGACGGTGGGAGAAATGATAAGGAAAATGAGTGGGCAGAGAAGAGGGAAGATGGGAAGAGAGTTGAAGAAGAGGCGGAGAGAATGGGAGAGAGTGAGAAGGGAGAGGGGTAGACAACATAGGAGAAGAGAGAAGGGGGCGAGAGAGAGAGACGGATAGAGGCAGAGAAGAGAGAATAAGGATAAGGATAAGGAGAGAAGAGAAAGGAGAATAGAAAAGAGGAGGGAGAGAGAGCGAGAGATGGAGGAGGAGAAGGAGGGAGTGGAGGAGAGGGATAAGAGGGAGAGAGAAAAGGAGAAAGAAGAGAGGAAAGAGGAGAGGAGAGAGAGATAAGAATAGGGAGAAGGAGAGAGGGAAATGGAGAAGAGGAGAGATAGAGGAGGAGATATAGAGAAGGGAAGGTGAGAGAAAAAAGGAGAGGGAGAGAAGGAGAAGAGAGGGGGAACTAGAGGATGTGAAGGGATAAGAGGGGAGAGAGAGAAGAGGAGGGAGAAGGAGAGGAGAGGAAGAGAGGGGAGAGAAGGAGAAGAGAGAGGGAACGAGAGGAGACGGAGGGATAAGAGGAGAGAGCGGAGAAAGAGGGAGAGCGGGAGGGAGAGATAAGAAGAGGACGAGAGGGAGAAGAGGGGAGAGATAGAAGAGGAAGGAGAGAGGGGAAACAAGAGAGGAGGGAGCAAGAGAATGAGAGGTGGATAAAGAAGGAAATGAGGATAAGAGGTAAGGGGACGAGATAGAGAAGGCAGAGTGGAGACGGTGAAGGAGAGAGAGAGGAGGGGAGAGGAAACGAGAGAGGAGGAGAGGGAGAAAGTGAAGGGGGGAGGAGGAGAGAAATGAGAGAAGGGAGAGAGAGAGAGAGAAAGGAGAGTAGAGGGAAGAGAAGAGGATAGGAGGGAGAAGGAGAGAGAGGGTAAGGAGAGGGAAGAAGTGGGAGAAGAGGATAGGAGAAGGGAGAGAGGGGGAGAGAACTAGAAGGGGAGCGAAGAAGGGAAAGAGGAGATTGAGGTAGAAGGAGTCCCCCCTCATTCTCATCTTCCCTCACCTCCTCTCCTTCCCTTCTCTTTATCCTCTCTCTTCTTCTCCTTCTCTCCCTCTCTCTCCTCTCTTCCTTCTCTCCTTCCCTTATAAGGAGAGATGGAGAGGGTAAGAGGGATATAGAGAACGAGAAGAGGGAAGAAGAGAGAGGGGAAAAGAGGGAAGGGAGAGAAGAAGAGGTAGGGAAGAAGGAGAGAGGAGATAGAGAAGGGAGAGTGGAGGAGAGGGAAGTAAGGAGGCGAGGTAGAGAATGAGAGGGAGAGAGAAGAGGAAGAGAGGAGGATTGGGAGAGAGAGAAGGAAAGAGAGATAAGGAGAAAGGATAAGGAGAGAGGGAACGAGAGAGAAGGAGAAGAGAAAGAGGATAAGAGGGAAAAAAACTGAGAGAGAAAGAGAGAAAAAAGAGGAAAAAGTAGGAGAGAGAAGCTCTAGGAAAGCATGGGGGTTGCTATGTGTTTCTTAGGGTTTTTTTCACGTTTTTCCACTTAAATCTTCGTTTTTTCCACTCAAATGGAGCGATTTAGTCTCTCTTCTCAAGATTTGATGCAAGATGGAGGTTGTGGCAAGCATTTGGACCTCCAAAATGCTCATTTGGAGCAGCAAGACGTGTTGGAGGAGGGGAGGCCGAGCCACATTGGGATAGAAGGGGGTTCTACTCCAAAGAAATGGACGGATTTGTTCTCCTCTTGTCCAAGGGCATCCACGGCCCTTGAGTTTGTGGAGCCGGAAGTGAAGGATGGGGTGCGCATGGCAAGGTGCTCGAAAGAAGAGGTGGTGGAGGCATTGAAGAAATGGGACATGGTATTGCTTGGTTACTTTGTTGATTTCAAACCACATCTTCCCACGTTAGAGAAGTACTTGCAAAGGGTGTGGAAGCTCACCGGAGGTTTGGAAGTGATCCGACGGCAAGAGGGGTTCCTTTTATTTAGGTTCCCGATTTACAAGGACTTGGAGTATGTTCTTGAGAATGGTCCTTGGTTTGTGAGGGGCACACCTCTAGTTGTGCAAAAATGGACGCCCACCACCATGATGAAGAGGGAGAAGATGTCCACGGTGGCCATTTGGATTCGCTTGCCGAAGTTAGATTTGAGGTTTTGGTCACCAAAAAATTTGAGCACCATAGCTTGTGTTATCGGAAGGCCACTCTACATGGATGAGAACACGGCGGTGGGGAGGAGATTGGTTTATGCACGTTTGTGTGTGGAGGTACCATGCACATTTGATTACCCATCAAAAATTCGAGTTCAAGTGGAGGATGGAGAGGAGGACATTGTGGTGGAGTATGAGTGGAGATTGGGATATTGTGTTGATTGCAAGGAATTCGGCCATACTCCGGTCAAGTGCCCAAACAAAGTCCGAGAGGAGGTGCAAGGGAAGCCGACCGGGAAGAAGAAGAATAAAGAATGGGTTGTCGTTGGAAAAGGAGGAAGAGGAATAAGAGAAAGAGAGGAGAAGGAGGGCGAAGCCGAGGTGATTGGTGTGGGCATTGAGAGAGAGGAATTGGAGCTGCCGGAATTGGTTACCGGCGAGGAGGGGCTGGTCGGAGGTGGGCTGGTCGGAGGTGGTGTCCTTGGTGGTGAGGTGGCCATGGAGTTTGGTGCACATGGGCTAAACCATGAGGGACAAAAAGTTAGTGGAGGGGGACAAAAAGCAAGAGAAGGACAAAAAGGAAAAGGTGTCATAGGAAAAGAAAAAGCTGCTTTGTTTGAGCCAATCATGGGTGGGATTTCGAAATTGGTCTCATTCCTCCTCCTTTGGGCAGCCATGAAGCAAATAAAAATGAGACACATGGAAAGGGGAAAGCAAATGATGGGAGGCCAAACCAAAATGAGACAAGTGGCAAGGGAGTAAGTGGAGGGAATGGAATTGATATGCATGCACATGAGGGGGTGCTATTCTCTACACGTGAAGAGGAAACACAAGATGGGGATTTCGAAATTGCTCTTATTCCTCCTCCTTTGGGCAACCATGAAGCAAATAAAAATGTGACACATGGAAAGGGGAAAGCAAATGATGGGAGGTCAAACCAAAAAGTGACAAGTGGCAAGGGAGTAAGTGGAGGGAATGGAATTGATATGCATTCACATGAGGGGGTGCTATTCTCTACACGTGAAGAGGAAACACAAGATGAGGGGTGGATTTCTCCAAAGCATGGGGTCCGAAATATGGAGAAGGGAGGCTCTAGTGTGGTGCTCACTCAAAGTGGTGCGTTGGGAGGGGGTACAAGTGGTCGGTTCGAAGCTCTTATGGGCTTGGTTGACGTGGGTCAGCCCGAGGGAGGAGACAAGGATGTTGAGCAACAAATCAGGGAGAAGAGGCCGGGAATTAAAGTGTTATCACCACCACCACCGGTGGACTTGTCATCTATCTCCCCACAACCGGAGGCGTTTAAAGCCGTTCGTGAGAAGGCGTTGGGGCAACAACGAGCAAATCGTGGTGGGAAGGGATCTCGACGATCCCCTACTCCAAAACCATGAATGTCCTTGTTTGGAATGTGCGCGTCGCAAATCTCCCCGGTCGTGCACTTATGATAAGGGGTAAAATAAAGGAAGCAAAGGCGGATGTAGTGTGCATCGTGGAACACAAAGTCAAAACGAAAAGGTTGGATAGATTTCGAAGGGCAATATGGGGGAATAACAAGTGGGCGGCGAATAATATGATTGTGGACTCCGGAAGAGTGCTTGTGATGTGGGATGAATGCAAAGTGGATCTCCATGTTACATGGGAGACATCACAATTACTACAACTTCAAGGAAGAGAATTAAGAAATGGGAAACGCATTTTTATTACGGCGGTGTATGGGGAAAATGGATACATGGAACGCCGAAGGTTATGGGATGACTTGGAAGGAGCGGCACCTTTGGATACCACACCTTGGCTTGTGTGTGGTGACTTCAATTGCATACGAGGGCGGGGTGAAAAGAGGGGTGGTTCGGGTTTCAACATCACGGCTATGGATGATTTTAATGTATGTTTGGATCGTTTGCAACTACTTGAAGTACCGTCAACGGGTGGGGAATTCACATGGACTAACTCATCGAAGGGAGAGGCGTGCATTGAAACTAGGATTGATAGGATCCTTATGACACAAGCATGGTTGGCTGAATTCCCGGATGTAGCCTATGTCGTGGGCGAAAGGGAGCTTAGTGATCATTCGCCACTTCTCATGACAACGGAAAATAAGGGTGAGAGGAAAGCAAGAATGTTTCGATTTGCTAATTTTTGGGCCGATCATGAGGGGTTTGAGGAGGTGGCAAGCTCAGCATGGGCAAACTTGGTAGATGGGACGCCCATGTTCCGAGTCGTAGCAAAATTAGGCATGGTCAAGGAGGCGTTGAAGAAGTGGAGTAAGGAAACGTTTGGGAATCCAGAAAGTAGAGTGGGAGAAGCGAAGCATGCACTAGAAGAAGTGCGGCATCAAAGAAGGACACATCCGGAGGACGATAGGTTACAAGAGCAAGAGACTAGATGCAAAGAGGAGCTCGATCGTGCACTAGTTTGGGAGGAATCCATCCTGAGGCAAAAATCGAGGATTAAGTGGTTAAGTGAAGGAGACCGGAACTCGAGATTCTGTCATGCTTCCCTTCGTGTGAGGAGGGCCACCAATAATGTGAGACAAGTGTTGGAAGGGGGAAATACATTCGAGAGTGAGGAGGAGATTCGAGAGGCGTTTAGGCATCGTTACTCTAACTTGTTTGCTAATGGTTTTCAGGTTCAAAATCTTGACTCACAAATCCTCTTCCCACGACTTGAGGAGGGGGAAGAAATGACACTAGTGAGGGACTTGTCCATGGAAGAATTGGAGAAAGTGGTGATGAATTCAAATGTGGACAAGGCGCCGGGCCCCGATGGCTTCAATGCAAAGTTTTTCAGGCTCTTGGTCGTGGCTGAAAAGAGATGTTTTTAAAGCGGTGGACTCCTTCATGCGAAGTGGGAAATTGCTAGCTCAAGCCAACTACACATCAATCACACTCATCCCATGCACGGTGGATGATTACCGGCCCATCTCCTTATGCAACATGATCTACCGATATCTATCAAAGGTGTTGGCAAATAGATTAAAGAAGGTTTTGCCAAGGTTGGTGGGGGAAACACAAAGTGCGTTCGTGAGTGGTCGAAGGATTAGTGACAACATCTTGCTTGCACATGAAGTCTGTCACAACATGCACTTGAACCGTGGGAAAGGGCGTATGTGTCTCAAATTAGATCTTCGGAAGGCATACGATTCGGTGTCTTGGAAGTTCCTTGAAGAGGTGCTGAAGAGGTTTGGGTTCCCGAGTACATGGACGAAGTGGATGATGGCGTGTGTGAAGGCATCGTTTGTGGTGACGGTGAATGGAGTCAACTCAAAGCCATTTCGAGCAACAAATGGACTTCGGCAAGGGGACCCTCTAGCTCCCTACTGGTTTGTACTTTGCATGGAGACAATGAGCGTCATGATCAAAAAGGAGGTGGAGGAAGGAGCGATCAAACCAAGTAGATGTGGGGACATTCCGATATCCCACCTTTTGTTCGCCGATGATGTGATGGTGTTCGCGGATGCTACACGAGCTAATGCCCGTGCTATAAAAGAGGTTCTCTCCAAATTCTCAGCCATGTCGGGTCTTAAATTGAATAAAACTAAGAGCCAAGTGTTCCTTGGGGGTGATGCACAAGATGGGCAATGGATATGTCACTTGGAGATGGAGAGGGTGGAATTCCCAGTTATCTATTTGGGGCTGCCATTATTCTCATCACGTTTAGGAAAGCAACATTGTTCGAGCCTCATTGAGAAGGTGAGAACTAGATTGAGCACTTGGAAGCGAAACCACCTTTCCATGGCGGGTAAGGTGGAGTTGGTGCGAAGTGTCTTGGTCTCGTTTAGCATATATTTGACTTCAGCTTTCTTACTCCCAAAAACTGTCTTGAGGGAGGTGGAGAGTATCATGATACACTTTGTTTGGGGGGGGGGGCAAAAAAGTGGGTGGCCGTGGCGTGGAAAGACATATGCACACCGAAGAAGAAGAGCGGCTTGGGGCTGAAGAGACTCACGGAATGGAATGAAGTAGGTATGTTACGACTCTTTTGGTTGGTAGTTGAGAATGGAGGCTCGTTATGGGTGAGATGCATGCGACGGAAATACTTGAGAAATCGGTCCATTTGGCTTGCTCGGCCACCATCGACTTCCTCGTGGGCATGGAGAGGCATCCTAAGTGTTCGTGACATAGCGAAGGAGAAAATTCAGTACCAAGATGGGGATGGGAAGTCTATTCGTTTCTTCCTTGACCCATGGTGTGGAATGTCGTTCATAAGCCGACCGGGGGGAGATTGGCTGAAACATAATATGGGTGTTCCAATTGACACTTATGTGTCTTATTTTATTCGGGATGGGGTGTGGAACCTCCCCTTCCCACGTAGTTTGGACATGGAGGAACTTTGGCCACGTATTATTGTAAGCAAATAACGATTCTACAGGTTCAGGAGTACCTTTCTTGGAGAGAACCTGTGGCAGCGGAAGGAAGATCGGAGGTCACCTTACAGAATCCTTCTCACCGGTCGGTCTCCTACTCTCTTGGAGAAGAAGCACGTGTCCACAACCCAAGAGTCTACGGATTAGCTTGCTGGATGTGGAGGGACGAATGGGAGAGAGAGGGAGAGGTGGCGGCTAGGGTTTGGTTGGGCTAGGGTTTGCACACAAGAATTAGTCCATCCAATGGGAGGCTCCCCTCCTTATATAGATGGCCCCACCCAAAACCCTAATGCGCAACCAATGAGAGTGCGCCACGTGTCAGTGCTTTGGGCAAACATCATCTTAATCCTTAGATTAATCCAATATCTCCCACTTGCACAATAGCACGTCAACAACACGTCATCTTCTTTTGTTTCCCTGACACATACGTATATATCCCTGATACATACAATCATAAGATGGCAATGTGTCACCTCTTCATGTGTCCCTGACATATATGTATACATCCCTGATATATACAACTATTTCTCTCTTCCAAGAATGCATCCACAATACGCAAGTCTCTGATCATGTATCCCTGATACAAGACCATATGTGTCCCCGACACATGTACTCTTCCGATCATACGGACAAATGGGTCGTGCGACCGGTGATGCACCTGCAATTTAGGAGTCTCAAACTAGAAACCTTACTAGAAGGCCAGAATGACAACATCCTCACAAAAATAACAATTAAGCGGTCAAATGCACATCACTGTTCCCCAGGTTTACTCAGAAACTCACTTGACATGAACGGTATCTCGATCCCTCGGAGAGAATACCTTCTTGTCCTCAAGGTACTTGCTACTGTATCCAATACAGTTGGGCCCAACAAATACTTTTAGTGCAGTCGAGTCAAACCCTTCCCTTCGCCCCAGACCACCATTACACTCAGAGTTGACTCCTTTCCCGAAGATGCCTCTTTAGACCGAATCTCTCATGGTCATAGATAACATCCCAAAGTAGCCACATCAACTCTTTGCTTCATGGTGTCGTCGAAGGTCACTGAGGGCAACTAAATGACAATCAAGTCTTGGACTCACACAGTGAAGGAGCAGGGATCCATCCTTTCACTTCCAAATGGTCGCTCAGCACATGTTGTATGACAAACATGCTATGGTGGATCATACTGTACACAACAGTATGTCTGTCTCTCAACACCATACAAGTCTTAGTCCAGTCGCACCCCCTCTGCGCCTGACCCGAGCTTCATCATTGTCGCCTTAACACCATACAAGTGTCACCTGGCGCCACATGTGATGCTCGCACTTGGCTTCTATAGGTCACATGAATCGTGCGAACATTCATGTCAATCCTCACCAACATAGAGGATCTCATCTTGATTCCTAATCAAGGTGACTGTCCTATCATGAACTACTCTGGATCTATCATACAAGATCTCTTCATGATCAGTCTCATCTCTGCTCGCTATCAAAAGCGCCAGAGGCGAATGCTCGTGTGAGTAAGCATTCTTCAACCTATTGACAGAATAATATTTTATGCTAGAACAACTACATCAACCAAACAGATATAGTCGAAAGTAAAAACACAATCACTCATAAAAGGAAGTCAGACATGCCAATACATCAAAGTCTGCGTAAGCCTAAGGACTTCACATGAGACACAAATGAGTCCTTAGTTATGGCTTTGGTAAGAGGGTCAGCTACCATAAGACTAGTAGACACATGTCTTAACACAACTTCCTTTCTCGCTATGATGTCCTTCACAAAATGCTCCATACTTGGGTTGGACTGGTATCGACTCACCACGCCCACAACATAACAAATGTCTGGCCTGGTACACATTATAGAGTACATGAGGCTTCCCACAGCATTGGAGTATGGAACCTTGTCCATTTTGGCCTTCTCTTCAGGAGTCTCAGGATGCTTATCAAGGCTTAAGTGTAAACCCTTCTCAACAGGAGTGTCGATTGGTATGCATTTGTCCATGTGGTATTTCTTCAAGACGTTGTTAATGTAAGTCTCTTGAGACAATCCCAGAAGTCTCTTGGACCTATCTCTAACTATCTTGACACCAAGGACGTAGCTAGCTTCACCCATGTCCTTCATATCAAATGTGGAGGACAACCACTCTTTAGTGGATTTCAGCAACTCTTTGTTGTTGCCAGCCATGAGTATGTCATCAACATACAAGGTCAGAATGACAAATTTACCATTGGATCTCTTAACGTACACACAGTGATCTTCCTCAAGCATAGAGAACGCATTCTCTGATATAGCTTGATGGAAGCGAATGTTCCATTGTCTAGACGCTTGTTTTAAGCCATACAAGGACTTGTTCAGCTTGCACACTTTGCGCTCTTGTCCTTTGACTTCAAAACCTTGAGGTTGATCCATATAGATCTCCTCCTCAAGTTCTCCATTGAGAAAAGCAGTCTTTACATCCATTTGGTAAAGCTCTATGTCCATCTGAGCTACAATAGCTAGTAGAAGGCGGATGGAGGCAAACCTAACCTCGGGTGAAAATGTTTCCTCAAAATCCACGCCTTCTCTTTGGGTGTAGCCTTTAGCTACCAGTCTAGCCTTGAATCTATCAATAGATCCATCCGCCTTCCTCTTAATCTTGAGGATCCACTTGGCCCCAATGGCCTTTCGGTTCGGCGGTAAGTCGACCAAGTCCCAGACTCGATTAACTTTCATCGACTCCAACTTTTCCTTTATAGCTTCTAACCACTCTTTAGCATTTGGACCTTCCAAAGCCTCTTTCAAGGTCTCTGGTTCTTGCTCATCGATTACTGTCATCCCGGATGATTCATAATCAATTTCTTCTTGAGCTATCATGAGGGCCTCTTCCTCTAAGCGAAACCGCCTACGAGGAATGAGCCCGTGTTTGCTTCGACGCAGATGGATATCTGATGGCTCATCCTCCGTGAGAGCTATCGGATCCTCAGCATTGCTGCTCCCACTAGGATCGACTGGTGGAACCTCATGTTCAACTTCCAGATCATGATCCCGTGGAGTGGCAATGTCCTCATCTTGTTGTTTCAAAGAAGTCCACTGACTCTTTGATAGCTCCAGCAAGTGTTGGAAAATCATTTTCCAAGAATGTGGCATCCCTAGACTCTAGTTCCGTCCTTCTTTCATTCTCGTCTACCCCGATAAAAACATAACCTTTGGAGAAATCACTGTATTTTACAAAGATACACTTTTTCCCTCTAGGTCCTAGTTTTCCATATCGGTGACTAGTAGAATGAATGTAAGCCGCGCATCCCCAAGGACGCAGCAGACTAAAATCAGGCTTCCGTCCTGTCCATAACTCATATGGAGTTGAGGGAACCGATTTTGTTGGAACTCTATTGAGGATATAGGCAGCAGTCATTAGAGCATTTCCCCAAAACGAAATTGGTAAGCTCGCATGCGCCATCATGGATCTAACCATGTCTAGCAACGTTCTATTCCTTCTCTCGGCAACACCATTTTGCTGAGGAGTATAAGGCATAGTGAGTTGTCTAGATATCCCCTTTTCATCACATAACTCTTTCAACATTATGGAGAGATACTCACCACCTCTTTCCGTTCTAAGAGTTTTTATCTTATTATCCAACTGATTCTCAACTAACCTCATGAATTTCTTAAAACATTCTAGAGCTTCTGACTTGTGAGAAATAAGATAAATATGACCATATCTAGTGAAGTCATCAATGAATGTGATGAAGTAACTTTGTCCATGTCTAGTACGCACATTCAAAGGTCTACAAATATCTGAGTGAATTAGTTCTAAAGGAGAAGTAGCCCTAATGGCTTTTCCGAACAGTTTTCTAGTTGCCTTTCCAGCTAGACAAGGTTCACAGGTCGACAATTCAAATTTGGAGCATTCTCCTAATACCCCCTCCTTTGCCAACCTGTTCATCCAGTCAACACCAATGTGACCTAGTCTAGCATGCCACATAACTGAATCATTATTCATGGAACTTTGGCTCATAAAGGCACTAGCGTTATGATTGAAATCATAAATTGCGTCCAACACAATAAAACCGTCAGAAAGAAAAGCACGTCCATAATAAATGTTAGAAAGGTATAAACCCATATCATTGTTCTCAAAAACAACTTTAAAAATCATGTCTCATCAAGACAACAACAGAAATAATATTTCGCCGTATAGCTGGTGCATACAACACGTCGTGAAGTAATAGGATCCGGCCACTTCGCAAAGCCACTTTGCATGTGCCAACTCCAAGAACTTCAATGCTAGTGTTGTTTGCCATGTTTATTCGCCTCCCACTTGGAACACGACGATATTCCACGAAGGCAGAACGATCCTTTGTTACGTGGTCCGTGGCACCTGAATCCACAATCCACACAGGAGAATGATCAGTGAGCATCACAGAACTAGTCACGTTACAATTCGAGGGATTACACACAGTAATTACCTTTTGCTCAGTGCACTCACGAGCAAAATGTCCAGTCTTTCGGCAGTTAAAACAAGTCACATTAGACTTATCTTTCCCACCTCTGGATCCTCGAGGTCGTTTCTTTCCAGCTTTGTTTTCTGTTTTTCTTGCATTTGCACCCTTCTTGCCTTTAAAACCCTGAGCTCTATCTCTATTGCGCTTAAAACCTGCACTCCTCCGAGGAGCGCTAGCTTCAGTAGCAAACACTTCAGTTAGAGGGGCTTCCGCAAGCATGCGGTTGCGGTCCTCCTCCAGCTCTAGGTGTTTTGCGGCCTGGTCAAATGTCCTGATGTCATCAGCATGGGTCAGATGGACCTTCATATGCTCCCAACTCTTCGAAGGCAATGATCTGATGAGAGCAGACACTTGCTCATCATCGGTCTTAGCACGACCGGGAGCACTCAGCTCGCTAATCATGTTTGACATTGCGGTAATATGCTGCCTCATTGTGTGACCTTGGCGCATTTTATACCCATCAAACATAAGCCCAAGCTGACGGGCCCTTGTGACAGAGGTCACTCCGTACTGAAACTTCACAGCTTCCCACAAGGCCTTTGCAGTTCGAAACTTTTCGAACCGCAGTAACTGATCGTCCCTCATTGAACTTAGAATTGTGATTCGAGCAATTCGGTCTTTCTTTTTCCATGCATTATAAACATCCAAGTTTCTGTGATGTTACGCAGTATTCCCCTCCTCGGGGGGAGACATAGATTGGTTTATGTTTTCTAACATGTCCTGATCCTCTAAGAGATACTCAATTTTACGATGGCACAGATCGTAATTTCTTTCATTGAGTTTATCTCCTCGAGTCAGATCAGCGACGATGCTTTTGGAAGCAGCCATAAAGAATCTAGGACAATCAAAATACATAGCGATACATGAGTTCTAGCATAAAATATAACGAGCTACAATAATCATAAAGAATAAACTGACTTAATAGCTATAGCATTCAGACCAAAAGAAAACATAAAGCATTCGATCAAATCCTCATGCAATAGTTAATAAAGCCATTTTACTAATCTAGATATTGAGCGCCATCATGATTTAATGACCCAAAAAAACGTTTTAAATCATGGTAAATCAGCAAATAAAAAAAATTGCCGCCGGTTGCAAGGTGGTTTACACAAAACACTTCAACCTTGCAACTCCCACTAGGCATGCGAGTTCCCAAAAAACGGTTTTTAAAAACCAATCTGTTCACACAGATATGATTACTACATTACTTCCATATCGAGCTAATGATCCCCATTAGGGATTTAGCCTCGTCGACGGGAACCTGCATGAGTCTTATATGAATAATATCGCAATAATAAAAATAAAGGAGCCCCTCGTCTCCTCAGGGCAATAAACAGTCCACAGTCCATAATTATTACAGTCCATAAATATTACAGTCCATTGCGATAACTATTGCAAATGGAAATAAATGAATGAAATTACGCTCATCTCTCAATAAGGCAGTAAATAAAATCAGGAATCATTCATTCCACATAGCCACATCTTTCCATACGTTAGCACAATCCGACGTACGAAAAAATATCATAAAGTGTGCACCTCATTCAAACAATAAGGAAGTAATGCATAAGGAAACAATGCATGAATGAGGCACGAAAATAGGCAAAAAACGTGTTAGGTAATGACAACCAATCTCCACAATAATCATTCTCAAAACAGAATTTTTTTCTTCTTTCCATAATCAATATAATCATGCAATCAATAATAATTATGCTACTTCTAATGGAAAGAAAAAATTCGAAATTATATGGTGGAGAACAACACATATTTTTTGCATCAAAGGAAAGCATCCAAACATATTTTTAAGGCAATAAAATTCCAGCCCATAATATCTTTCCAAAAATTTCAGAATTAGACAATCTTTCCATAATCAATATAAGCATGCAATCAACAATAATTATGCTACTTGTAATGGAAAGAAAAATTCGAAATTCATTGGTGGAGAGCAACACATATTTTTGCATCAAAGGAAAGCATCCAAACATATTTTTAAGGCAATAAAATTCCAGCCCATAATATCTTTCCAAAAATTTCAGAATTAGCCAATCTTTCCATAATCAATATAAGCATGCAATCAACAATAATTATGCTACTTGTAATGGAAAGGAACATTCGAAATTCTTTGGTGGATGGCATCACATATATGCACATTTGATGAAAAGGAAATATTTGAAATGAAATGCATGCAATCATCCCAAAAGAAATCCGAAATATCATTAATGAGATTAACATATATGTGCATTCAATCATAAAGGAAATATTTCAAATGAAATACATGCAATTATTCCAAAAGAAATCTGAAATATCCTTAATGAGATTAACATATATGTGCATTCAATCATAAAGGAAATATTTCAAATGAAATGGATGCTCTCATTCAAAAAAAAAACGAAATATACAATATGGTAACTCAATATTCATGTATACATGCTCAAAGATTAGAATAAATAATATCTAACCCCAATTCGTAAAAATCAGGAAAAATAGACATCTTATTTCATGTATACATGTGCATGATTTAGAAGAATCAACATGGAAAATAACTTCTGATTTTATCTAATACATGCACAAAGAATAGAGGTAACAACACAGAAAAAAAACAGAATTCTGGTCACATCTATGTATGTATATGCAATGATAGGAGAGCAACATATCATATTGGCTCGAAATAAAATCAGGAAAAATCCATCTTAAACCATGCACATATGCGCAAGAATGGAGGAGCAAAATCTAACCCTAGATGCATGCTCTAATGAACCATAACATGCGCAACATGTAGAAACTAGTCTAAACCTTAATTGCATGTTAGAAAGAAATCAGCAAACATGCACCACTTATATCTCTAAATGAATGATCATATTATTTCATTTAAAGATCAAAAACCTCTGAGTTTTCATTTCCAGAATATGAAAACGAATTTGAAAGAAAAAAAATCATGAACAATCAACATATATAACATGCGCATCATGTAAATAAGCAATGCTGATTTTCTGTTTTCTTTCTTTCTCCAAAAACATAACCACCGAATATTTTGTTTTTATCTCAAATCAGATTATCATAAAACAAAAATTCGTCAAGCATGGTGAGGATTCGAAGGTAACCGAGATGGCTCTGGTACCAATGTAAGCAAATAACGATTCTACAGGTTCAGGAGTACCTTTCTTGGAGAGAACCTGTGGCAGCGGAAGGAAGATTGGAGGTCACCTTACAGAATCCTTCTCACCGGTCGGTCTCCTACTCTCTTGGAGAAGAAGCACGTGTATAGATGGCCCCACCCAAAAACCTTATGCGCAACCAATGAGAGTGCGCCACGTGTCAGTGCTTTGGGCAAACATCATCTTAATCCTTAGATTAATCCAATAATTATGGGTACCCCCATCTCGGGTGGGATTGACAAACCGACCCGAATTGGAATGAGGAGTGACAACTTCACAACCAAGGAGGCGTGGACATGGGTAATTCAAGAGAAGGAGGATGTGGTTTGGGCCCCCTTGGTGTGGCATAAGCACCAAGTCCCGAGGCACGCAATGACACTTTGGAGGGCTTTACGTGGAAAACTCACAACAAAGTGCCTCATGAAGCAGAGGGGAGCCACGCATGATACCACGTGTGTACTTTGCGAGGACGGAGTGGAAGATATGGCACATCGTTTTTGGAAATGCGAGTATACAAGACGTGTGTGGGCACAAATTCGGGGGGTGCTAAAGCTAAGCATGGATGTAGAAGAAACAATGGAAGCCGAGGTACAACGGGTTATCCGGATTAGAGGAGGTGCTGGGATGGTAAATATCATGCGGCTAGCCTTGGGAGCGGTGGTCCATGAATGTTGGCAAGAAAGAAATAGGCGCATCTTTGATGACGAGAAGAGGCGCCCGGTGGATGTTATTCAAAGTGTGAAGGAAGGAGTGCGGATAGTGGAGAGAAGCTTCAAGGACATTCGAGAAGATCCCGCGAGTTGGAGTGACTTTGAAAGAGGGAGAGAGAGAGAGAAGAGACAGGAGGGAGAGAGAGCGAGAGATGGAGGAGGAGAAGGAGGGAGTGGAGGAGAGGGATAAGAGGTAGAGAGAAAAGGAGAAAGAAGAGAGGAAAGAGGAGAGGAGAGAGAGATAAGAATAGGGAGAAGGAGAGAGGGAAATGGAGAAGAGGAGAAGGAGAGGAGGAGATATAGAGAAGGGAAGGTGAGAGAAAAAGGAGAGGGAGATAAGGAGAATAGAGGGGGAACTAGAGGAGGTGAAGGGATAAGAGGGGAGAGAGAGAAGAGGAGGGAGAAGGAGAGGAGAGGAAGAGAGGGGAGAGAGAAGGAGAAAAGAGAGGGAACGAGAGGAGACGGAGGGATAAGAGGAGAGAGCAGAGAAGGAGGGAGAGATAAGGAGAGGACGAGAGAGGAGGAGAGAGAGGGAGAAGAGGGGAGAGATAGAAGAGGAAGGAGAGAGAGGGGACAAGAGAGGAGGGAGCAAGAGAATGAGAGGTGGATAGACAAGGAAAGGAGGATAAGAGGGAAGGGAACGAGATAGAGAAGGCAGAGTGGAGATGGAGAAGGAGAGAGAAGGAGAGATAGTGGAGGAGAGAGGAAACGAGAGAGGAGGAGAGGGAGAAAGAGAAGGGGGGAGGAGGAGAGAAGGGAGAGAGAGAGAGAGAGAAAGGAGAGTAGAGGGAAGAGAAGAGGATAGGAGGGAGAAGGAGAGAGAGGGTAAGGAGAGGGAAGAAGTGGGAGAAGCGGAGAGGAGAAGGGAGAGAACTAGAAGGGGAGCGAAGAAGGGAAAGAGGAAATAGAGGTAGAAGGAGTCCCCCCTCATTCTCATCTTCGCTCTCCTCCTCTCCTTCCCTTCTCTTTATCCTCTCTCTTCTTCTCCTTCTCTCCCTCTCGCTCCTCTCTTCCTTCTCTCCTTACCTTATAAGGAGAGATGGAGAGGGTAAGAGGGAGATAGAGAAAGAGAAGAGGGAAGAAGAGAGAGGGGAAAAGAGGGATTGGAGAGAAGAAGAGGTAGGGAAGAAGGAGAGAGGAGATAGAGAAGGGAGAGTGAAGGAGAGGGAAGTAAGGAGGCGAGGTAGAGAAGGAGAGGGAGAGATAAGCGGAAGAGAGGAGGATTGGGAGAGAGAGAAGGAAAGAGAGATAAGGAGAGAGGGAACGAGAGAGAAGGAGAAGAGAAAGAGGATGAGAGGGAGAATGAGAAAAGGAGAAGCGAGAGAATGTGAGAAGAGGAGAGAGAGGGATAAGAGGAAGAGGACAGAAAGAAGGTGAGGGGGAGAACAAGTAGAGGAAGAGAAGGAGAAGAGGGAGGAGGAGGAGAGTGGTAGAGAAGAGGAGAAGTGGGAAGAGAGAGGGAAAGGGGAGAGAAGAGAGATGGAGAACGAGAGATGCAGAAGGGAGAGAGAAGGAGAGTGGAGAAAAAAAGGACAAGTAGAGCAGAGAGAGGAGAAGGAAGCGGGAGAGAGAAGGAGAGTAGGGAAGAGGAGAGAGGGAGAGAAGGGAGAGAGAAGGGAACGAGAGAGAAAAGGAGAGGGAGGAGAGAGAAGTAGGGAGAGAGAGAGAGAGAGAGAGAGAAGGAGGAAGGAGTGGAGAAGAGGACAAGAGGAAGATAGAAAATGAAGGAGAAGGGGGAAGAGGGGAGGGAGAGAAGAAGGGGGAGAGGGAACGAGAGAGGTAGAGAAGAGAGGGAAGGAGGAGAGAAGATGGAGGGTGGGGGAGAGGGAAGTAGAGAGGAGACGGAGAAGGGAGAAGAAGGGCGAGGGAGAAGAGAGAGGGGTTGAAGAAGGAGAGAGAGAGGGAGAGAGCGAGCGAGAGAAGGAGAAGGGAAAGAGGAGGATAGAGAAGGATAAAAGGGGTAGAGAGCAGAAGAAGAGAGAAGGATAAGGAGAGAAGAAGGGGAGCGGGATACGAGGGAGATAGAGATGAGGCGAGGGAGATGAGAGAAAGAGAAGAGGGAAGAGTGAGAGAGAAGGAGAGCGGTAGAGAAGGAGAGAAGAGAGAGGGGTAGAACGTGAGAGAAGGGAGAGAATGGGACGAGGAGAAAGGAAGGAGTGGGAGAAAAAGAGAAGCGAGAGAAGGAGAGAGAGAGAGAGAGATAAAGAGAGTGGGATAAGGAGAGGAGGGAAAGGGAGAGAAGGAAGAGAGAGAAAGAGATAGAGACGATGGGAGAAATGATAAGGGAGAGAGGTGGAGAAGGATAAGGAGAATGTGTGGGCAAAGAAGAGGGAAGATGGGAAGAGAGTTGAAGAAGAGGGGGAGAGAATGAGAGAGAGTGAGAAGGGAGAGGGGTAGACAACATAGGAGAAGAGAGAAGGGAGCGAGAGAGAGAGAGAAGGATAGAGGCGGAGAAGAGAGAATAGGGATAAGGATAAGGAGAGAAGAGAAAGGAGAATAGGAAAGAAGAGGGAGAGAGAGAGAGAGAGAGAAGAGACAGGAGGGAGAGAGAGCGAGAGATGGAGGATGAGAAGGAGGGAGTGGAGGAGAGGGATAAGAGGTAGAGAGAAAAGGAGAAAGAAGAGAGGAAAGAGGAGAGGAGAGAGAGATAAGAATAGGGAGAAGGAGAGAGGGAAATGGAGAAGAGGAGAGGGAGAGGAGGAGATATAGAGAAGGGAAGGTGAGAGAAAAAAGGAGAGGGAGATAAGGAGAAGTGAGGGGGAACTAGAGGAGGTGTAGGGATAAGAGGGGAGGGAGAGAAGAGGAGGGAGAAGGAGAGGAGAGGAAGAGAGGGGAGAGAGAAGGAGAAGAGAGAGGGAACAAGAGGAGACGGAGGGATAAGAGGAGAGAGCGGAGAAGGTGGGAGAGATAAGGAGAGGACGAGAGGGGAGGAGAGAGAGGGAGAAGAGGGGAGAGATAGAAGAGGAAGGAAAGAGGGGGGACAAGAGAGGAGGGAGCAAGAGAATGAGAGGTGGATAGAGAAGGAAATGAGGATAAGAGGGAAGGGAACGAGATAGAGAAGGCAGAGTGGAGATTGAGAAGGAGAAGGAGAGAGAAGGAGAGATAGTGGAGGAGAAAGTAAACAAGAGAGGAGGAGAGGGAGAAAGAGAAGGGGGGACGAGGAGAGAGAGAGAGAGAGAGAGAGAGAGAGAGAGAGAGAAAGAGAGAAAGGAGAGTAGAGGGAACATAAGAGGATAGGAGGGAGAAGGAGAGAGAGGGTAAGGAGAGGGAAGAAGTGGGAGAAGGGGAGAGGAGAAGGGAGAGAACTAGAAGGGGAGCGAAGAAGGGAAAGAGGAGATAGAGGTAGAAGGAGTCCCCCGTCATTCTCATTTCCCTCTCCTCCTCTCCTTCCCTTCTCTTTATCCTCTCTCTTCTTCTCCTTCTCTCCCTCTCGCTCCTTTCTTCCTTCTCTCCTTACCTTATAAGGAGAGATGGAGAGGGTAAGAGGGAGATAGAGAACGAGAAGAGGAAAGAAGAGAGAGGGGAAAAGAGGGATGGGAAAGAAGAAGAGGTAGGGAAGAAGGAGAGAGGAGATAGAGAAGTGAGAGTGAAGGAGAGGGAGAGAGAAGCGGAAGAGAGGAGGATTCGGAGAGAGAGAAGGAAAGAGAGATAAGGAGAGAGGGAACGAGAGAGAAGGAGAAGAGAAAGAGGATAAGAGGGAGAATGAGAAAAGGAGAAGCGAGAGAATGTGAGAAGAGGAGAGAGAGCGAGAGAAAGGTATAAAGGGAGAGGACAGAAAGAAGGTGAGGGGGAGAACAAGTAGAGGAAGAGAAGGAGAAGAGGGAGGAGGAGGAGAGTGGTAGAGAAGAGGAGAAGTGGGAAGAGAGAGGGAAAGGGGAGAGAAGAGAGATGGGGAACGAGAGATGGAGAATGGAGAGAGAAGGAGAGTGGAGAAAAGAGGACAAGTAGAGCAGAGAGAGGAGAAGGAAGCGGGAGAGAGAAGGAGAGTAGGGAGGAGGAGAGAGGGAGAGAAGGGAGAGAGAAGGGAAAGAGAGAGAAAAGGAGAGGGAGGAGAGAGAAGTAGGGAGAGAGAGCGAGAGAAGGAGGAAGGAGTGGAGAAGAGGACAAGAGGAAGATAGAAAATGAAGGAGAAGGGGGAAGAGGGGAGGGAGAGAAGAAGGGAGAGGGGGAACGTGAGAGGTAGAGAAGAGAGGGAAGGAGGAGAGAAGAGGGAGGGAGGGGGAGAGGGAAGTAGAGAGGAGACGGAGAAGGGAGAAGAAGGGCGAGGGAGAAGAGAGGGGGGTCGAAGAAGGAGAGAGAAAGGGAGAGAGCGAGCGAGAGAAGGAGAAGGGAAAGAGGGGGATAGAGAAGGATAAAAGGGGGAGAGAGCAGAAGAAGAGAGAAGGATAAGGAGATAAGAAGGGGAGCGGGATACGAGGGAGATAGAGATGAGGCGAGGGACATGAGAGAAAGAGAAGAGGGAAGAGTGAGAGACAAGGAGAGCGGTAGAGAAGGAGAGAAGAGAGAGGGGTAGAACGAGAGAGAAGGGAGAGAATGGGACGACGAGAGAGGAAGGAGTGGGAGAAAAAGAGGAGAGGAGGAGAGAAGAGAGGAGGGAGAAGGAAAAGTAGGAGAGAGAAGCTCTAGGAAAGCATGGGGGTTTCTATGGGTTTCTTAGGTCTTTTTCACGTTTTTCCACTTAAATCTTCGTTTTTCCACTCAAATGGAGTGATTTAGTCGCTCTTCTCAAGATTTGATGCAAGATGGAGGTTGTGGCAAGTCATTTGGAGCAGCAAGACGTGTTGGAGGAGGGGAGGCCGAGCCACATTGGGAAAGAAGGGGGTTCTACTCCAAAGAAATGGACGGATTTGTTCTCCTCTTGTCCAAGGGCATCCACGGCCCTTGAGTTTGTGGAGCCGGAAGTGAAGGATGGGGTGCGCATGGCACGGTGCTCGAAAGAAGAGGTGGTGGAGGCATTGAAGAAATGGGACAAGGTATTGCTTGGTTACTTTGTTGATTTCAAACCACATTTTCCCACGTTAGAGAAGTACTTGCAACGGGTGTGGAAGCTCACCGGAGGTTTGGAAGTGATCCGAAGGCAAGAGGGGTTCCTTTTATTTAGGTTCACGATTTACAAGGACTTGGAGTATGTTCTTGAGAATGGTCCTTGGTTTGTGAGGGGCACACCTCTAGTTGTGCAAAAGTGGACGCCCACCACCATGATGAAGAGGGAGAAGATGTCCACGGTGCCCATTTGGATTCACTTGCCGGAGTTAGATTTGAGGTTTTGGTCACCAAACAATTTGAGCACCATAGCTAGTGTTATCGGAAGGCCACTCTACATGGATGAGAACACGGCGGTGGGGAGGAGATTGGCTTATGAACGTTTGTGTGTGGAGGTACCATGCACATTTGATTACCCATCAAAAATTCGAGTTCAAGTGGAGGATGGAGAGGAGGAGGACATTGTGGTGGAGTATGAGTGGAGATTGGGATATTGTGTTGATTGCAAGGAATTCGGCCATACTCCGGTCAAGTGCCCAAACAAAGTCCGAGAGGAGGTGCAAGGGAAGCCGACCGGGAAGAAGAAGAATAAAGAATGGGTTGTCGTTGGAAAAGGAGGAAGAGGAATAAGAGAAAGAGAGGAGAAGGAGGGTGAAGCCGAGGTGATTGGTTTGGGCATTGAGAGAGAGGAATTGGAGCTGCCAGAATTGGTCACCGGCGAGGAGGGGCTGGTCGGAGGTGGGCTGGTCGGAGGTGGTGTCCTTGGGGGTGAGGTGGCCATGGAGTTTGGTGCACATGGGTTAAACCATGAGGGACAAAAAGTTAGTGGAGGGGGACAAAAAGCAAGAGAAGGACAAAAAGGAAAATGTGTCATAGGAAAAGAAAAAAATGCTTTGTTTGAGCCAATCATGGGTGGGGATTTCGAAATTTGTCTTATTCCTCCTCCTTTGGGCAACCATGAAGTAAATAAAAATGAGACACATGGAAAGGGGAAAGCAAATGATGGGAGGCCAAACCAAAATGAGACAAGTGGCAAGGGAGTAAGTGGAGGGAATGGAATTGATATGCATGCACATGAGGGGGTGCTATTCTCTACACGTGAAGAGGAAACACAAGATGGGGATTTCGAAATTGCTCTTATTCCTCCTCCTCTGGGCAGCCATGAAGCAAATAAAAATGTGACACATGGAAAGGGGAAAGCAAATGATGGGAGGTCAAACCAAAATGCGACAAGTGGCAAGGGAGTAAGTGGAGGGAATGGAATTGATATGCATGCACATGAGGGGGTGCTATTCTCTACACGTGAAGAGGAAACACAAGATGAGGGGTGGATTTCTCCAAAGCATGGGGTCCGAAATATGGAGAAGGGAGGCTCTAGTGTGGTGCTCACTCGAAGTGGTGCGTTGGGAGGGGGTACAAGTGGTCGGTTCGAAGCTCTTATGGGCTTGGTTGACGTGGGTCAGCCCGAGGGAGGAGACAAGGATGTTGAGCCACAAATCGGGGAGAAGAGGCCGGGAATTAAAGTGTTATCACCACCACCACCGGTGGACTTGTCATCTATCTCCCCACAACCGGAGGCGTTTAAAGCCGTTCGTGAGAAGGCGTTGGGGCAACAACAAGCAAATCGAGGTGGGAAGGGATCTCGACGATCCCCTACTCCAAAACCATGAATGTCCTTGTTTGGAATGTGCGCGGCGCAAATCTCCCCAGTCGTGCACTTATGATAAGGGGTAAAATAAAGGAAGCAAAGGCGGATGTAGTGTGCATCGTGGAACACAAAGTCAAAACGAAAAGGTTGGATAGATTTCGAAGGGCAATATGGTGGAATAACAAGTGGGCGGCGAATAATATGATTGTGGACTCCGGAAGAGTGCTTGTGATGTGGGATGAATGCAAAGTGGATCTCCATGTTACATGGGAGACATCACAATTACTACAACTTGAAGGAAGGGAATTATGAAATGGGAAACACATTGTTATTACGGCGGTGTATGGGGAAAATGGATACATGGAACGCCGAAGGTTATGGGAGGACTTGGAAGGAGCGACACCTTTGGATACCACACCTTGGCTTGTGTGTGGTGACTTCAATTGCATACGAGGGCGGGGTGAAAAGAGGGGTGGTTCGGGTTTCAACATCACGGCTATGGATGATTTTAATGTATGTTTGGATCGTTTGCAACTACTTGAAGTACCGTCAACGGGTGGGGAATGAAGGGAATGTGTTCTAAAAGTTTTACTTTTAAATGCCAATTATTATGAATTGAATGAGAAATCATTTTGTTCCTTGTTTATGTTATTCGTCTTTTAGAAGTGTTAAGGAAGAGGCTCTTGGTCCTTAACCGTAGAGCTCTAAAAGATATTGGTTTGCATAAAACAAAAAATATTCGCAATCGTGGTAATTAACATGGGACATTAATTACCGAGTAAAGATTGTCGTGTTGGTCATAGATCATTGTGGCTCTACAAGTGAGTGACGACACGGGTATGCAAAAGAGGAAAATATTACTTTTGTATACTGAATAGACCTAATAAGTAAAATATTATAGAAATGTGTTTCTGTGTCATTAATATTTTACTGTGTCTTTGGTCCTTTGATATGAGACTTATATCCGATCGCTTAAGGAGTTCTTAATTAGACTAGTGTCTTGAGCTATCGATGAGTGTAGTGTAAATGCATTAGTTGGTTAAGTATAACTTTCGTTGGAGAAGATAGTTAGTCAAAAGATTATCATTGCGCCTCTTAATTGAGTGATGATATTAGTGGGCCCCTTGATAAAACAAAGTTATAATGTGCACAATGTGATTTGAGTTAAGTCACATATTTATAACTAGCTTAAAGAGATCAAGAAATGAATACTAAGACAAAGATGACACAATACTACTTTGTGTGTATTCTTAATATCATGAGGCAAGGGACGGACACAAGTGGTGCACTCCATCACTAAATTGATCGGGTTTTGGTTCGAGTGGAATTAAGACATCTAACTAATTGGGAGCTATAATGTGTAGCTAGATACCGCTTATAGCTTGTGATATCAAGTCTTTAATATCACTGCCAACTTAGTTTAGATCCTCCCATAGGTCACACCACAAAACTGGGAAACGATTAAATGGGATTTTGAGTTCATAAGGATGTGTCGGGTTTCATGTAGAAAATATGACACATGGGGTGAACGAGCAAAATCAAAGTTATGTTGTGATTAATAACATAATTAGAATCTAAATTAAATTCATATGTGATGTAAATATTATGGGGTGTAATGATTGATCATTACATAGGATAATATGTTACATAAGTTGTGAATTTACTACTAATCCCGAAATGTCAAATTTTGTAGGGGTTAAACCGAAATTTGACAAGTCTGCAAAACAGTGCTCAAACGGTGGACCGGTTAGCAGTAAACGGTCGACCGGTGGGGCACGGTCGACCGGACATGTCTCGACCGATAACAGGGAATTTTTCATCTGTTCGAACGGTCGACCGAAAGTGATCGGTCGGTCGACCGAACATTGCGATGGAATAGTTTCTGTTACGAACGGTCGACCGAGCTATTGAACGGTCGACCGAAACTGGTTCGAGCGGTCGACCAAACCTCCAAAACGGTTGACCGGTCCAGACGGTTAATGCAGAATTAATTTAAGAATTAATTAGATCATGCATGGAATTGGTCCATAATTGATTTAATTCGTGGCTAATATTATTTATTAATAAATAATGGATGGTTAGATGGAATTTTGCATGAAATCATGGGCAAGAGGTTGCACATGAATAGGTAATTTGGAGAGAACCTATAAATAGAGGTTATCTCATTGCCTTCCTACATCTTAATTAATATTGCTTTTCATGCAAAATCTCTCTCCTTAATTCTCCACGAAATTTCCACAAATTCTTAAGTTTAGATTTAGTTTCAAGATGAGATCTTCTCAAGAAAACTAAAGGGGGTTAGTAGTTGGATTCTAAACTCTATTGGAGATCGAGAGGCTAGCTCTTCTCTCTCCAATCTCGTTTAGAGTTTGGTGAACACTCGGGGGAATCCGGCGCAGCAACAAGCATCAACATTGTCTCCGGATCTTCAAGAAGTTTTAGAGAACTTCTAGGTATGAATTCGTGGACTCATATTTGTTTTGATAAGTTTTAAAACTAGTTATCGAAACAAATCGTTATATGCATGAAATAAATCGTAGAAAATTGAAGATGATCCTTATTATGCATAAAAATTTCGAAAATATATATGTATAATTAAACATGAAATACTACAGTGGTATCAGAGCTTAGGGTTCAATTTTCTTATGATTTATGGTTGTAAACGAATTTAGTTTGCCATCTAGGATTTAAACAATTCGGTTTTACCGGTTTTTCGGTGTATGGATGTTTTGTTGATATAATTCTCCATAATAATTCGTCTGAATGTTTTAAGAGTTTTAAAACATGTCATGTGATTATTGGAATTAAGATTAAGACAGTAGTCCAACTTACAATAATTTCGTTTTATTTAAAAACAATTATTTTGTAAGAGAATCAACAAAACCGAAAAACTGCAGTTCATCTTTCCATTGGAAATTGGATGGACAGCGGTTCAAAAATAGTTTTGAACTATGGATGAATGAAAAATGTTTTTAATGGATTTCAAAATATTTTTCAAAGAATTGTTGAGAATTCTGGATGATTGATAAATTAGATTCTGTAGTTTATAGCAATTGCGTGCATGGATGCTTGAGTTGCTTTGCAGGATTGTGAGTTTATATGTTCCAAATCAGACACTACAAATGTATGTAATTATTATTATACAGGGGCTTATGTATGTAAAAGTCATATTCTCTATTTTCTATCTTTAGAATTGCATTTGCATGTGAGAGGTTTTTACATAGGACTTGCACTAGTTTGTGTTTATCGAATGTGAGGAGCATGTTTATTTTTCTGTAAAATCTACATCTCCGGTGCAAGAGGAAGTCGCCGAATAGCGCATTGATCGAGGATCGAGGATCAGGGATCGAAGATCAAGGATCAAAGGGAACATATAAACTCACGCGATATGGATTGTGTGAATGTTTAATTTCTGTTTTTATAATTTCTGCTATGCATGTGATGAATGGTGAATGTTAGGATGTGTATAAATTTTAATATGCATGATAACCTAAAATTCTAAATCACATGTTAAATTGTCCAACAAAAATTAAGAATAGTTTTCCTTCTTATTTTATCCACTAGCAGCCATTGATCGAGGGATACTCTGCTCGCCCTTAGCGGGAGATAGCTCTCTCTATCTTTGGGAATAGTGGGAGATATAAAGGTTGTCTGTTGTTGTGCCACAATTAAATATATGAGGTGTGTTTCACCCTAGTGAACCCCAAGTATGTTTAGTTGTGAATACAATAGATAAACGTATCTCGTATCAAATGGAAATAAGTTTTCTTAACATTACCTAGAGCCCTCGCTCGGTTTTGGGAAAAAGTTTTTCTTACGAGGATAGGTCGTATTCCCTCGTAATTAAAACGACAAGAGTCACAAGAGTTTGAAGATGCTAAATATTGCTAAAATTCAAAAAGGTTGTGATTAGAAAATGATTTCTTACCTTGATATTGTAATGTATTCGATAGCCCTTAGCTAGTCTATATTACAATTAATAGGATCTTGGATTGTTGCATTTATGGGCAAGATTTTAATTTGCAACATTTACATTTATATATTCGATATATGTATGCATGTGTATTAAAACATAAAATTGGCATTAAAACCTATATGATTTATTTTGTAGAAAAATGTCGAACATCCAACCTATCGTACGATCCATGATAGAAAAACACCCTTTAGCGAATGATAGCTCAAACTTCATTAGTTGGCAACTCAAACTCAACATCGTGTTAAAGTTTGAGAAACTATCTCACATTTTGGAAGGTCCAATCCCAAGGTGGAATGAAAGATTAACCGATGAAGAGAAAGAGGCTAAGGCCAAGTGGGAAGACCAAGAGAACCAGGTTCACGGTCTTATGCTAGCATCCATGGGTGACTCGCTCCAAGCGAAATACTTGGATTCAAAACCCAAGAAGACCATGGAGGCTTTATCTAAGATGTTCATGGATAGTGCCCGAAAGGAGCGCTATAAGACCACCATCGCACTCACAAGGTGCCATATGGCGGAGGGAACATCGGTATCTATGCATTTTCTCACGATGCAAGGATACCTTGAGAAGTTGGCAAAGCTCTCTTCACCAATGTCCGAGGACATTGCTGAAGATATGATTCTTGGCTCTCTAGCCCCGTCCTTTAAGGACTTTGTGATGCACTACCACGTGCGTGAAAAAGGGGTGAGTCTTGAGGAGCTGCACAACGCTCTCAAAACTGCTGAAGTTGACATGGGCAAGGGTAGGGACAAGCAAGTCCTTGCCGTCCATGGGAGGAGCCATAAGATTGGTAAAGGAAAGGGCAAATCTACCAAAAGTGGTTCAATCAAGAGCAAGGGAGTAGGAGGTGCTCGTGCGAGTGCCTCAAGGGGGAAATCTCAGAAATCTCCAACTCCCAATACGGAGTGCTTTCACTGCGGTGAAAAAGGACACATCCGGCCAAATTGCCCCAAGTACAAGGAAGACCTTGACAACGGAGTGATTGAACGTCGGCGCCCCAAAAAGGCCAAAGGTATATTTGTTATTGAAATAAATTTAGCCACCTCTGTCCAGGATTGGGTAATTGATACCAGATCTTGTGCTCACATAGTTTCTAATGTGCAGCTACTCATGGATAGGAAGGAACTCGTACGGAACGAGGTAGAATTGAAGGTCGGAAATGGTGCGAACGTGTCTGCGGTTGCACAAGGTTCTGTGGTGCTTCAATTATGTAGTGGTTTAAATTTATGTCTAAAGAATGTTTATTATGTACCTTCGATTAGCAAGAATATTATTTCTGTATCATGTCTGGATATGGATAATTTTAATATAAATATTTCAAATTCTTGTTTGTCTATATCGAAGAATGGTGTGTTCTATGCAAATGCGTTCATAAGGAATGGTCTATATTTGCTTGAATTGGATAATAAACAAATCTTTAATATCAATAACAAAAGACTTAAGACCACTCACGAGAATGATACTCTCTTGTGGCACTATCGTCTTGATCACATAAATGAAAAGCGCATCAAGAAATTGCAAGAAGCTAACCTTCTTGGTCTACTTGATTTTAAATCATTGGAGACGTGCCAACCATGTCTAATGGGAAAAATGACCAAAAAGCCTTTCAAGAAGAAAGGCCCAAGGGCGAATGGCTTGTTGGATTTGATACATTCCGATGTATGTGGTCCAATGAGTACTAGTGCACGAGATGGTTTCAGGTACTTCATTACGTTCACGGATGATTATAGTCGTTATGGCTATGTTTATCTAATGAGAAACAAAAGTGAATCTTTTGACAAGTTCAAAGAATTCAAGAATGAAGTAGAGAACCAACTCGACAAGAAAATCAAGTCTCTACGAACGGATCGTGGAGGTGAGTACTTAAGTGCTGAATTTGACTCATACCTAAAGAAGTTTGGTATTGTACCTCAACTCACCCCTCCCGGTACACCTCAGTGGAATGGGGTATCCGAAAGGAAGAATAGGACATTGCTCGACATGGTTTGGTCAATGATGAGTCATGCGGAATTACCTCTTTACTTTTGGAGTTATGCACTACAAACTGCGGCTTACACACTAAATAATGTTCCATCCAAATCCGTGGAGAAAACTCCTTATGAGCTATGGAGTGGTAAAACACCTAAGCTCAGTTTTCTCAAGATTTGGGGTTGTGAGGCTTACGTCAAGAGATTGATGTCGACCAAACTTCAACCAAAAGCGGATAAGTGCTTCTTTATAGGTTATCCTCGTGAGACAAGAGGATACTACTTTTGGCATATCACCTTCAATCGAGTGATTGTAGAGAGGGATGCCACATTTCTGGAAAAGGAATTTCTAGAAAGAGTAAAAAGTAGTGGGAGTAGGGTTGTGCTTGAGGAAACTCAAGATACTCTACAAGATCATGATATGAATGATGACATTCAAGATCATGAAGGCCCAACCGAGATTCCTTTGGTTAGTGGGAGCGTGAGCGAGAGACCATCACAAGAAATTGTGAGAGAATCTCAATCATCCCCACCAAGTGTACGTTCAAGAGTTGAACGTGAACCCACTCCTCAAGAAATTGTGGAAGAAGTTCGAGAGACACGAGAAGAACCAAAAGAACTTAGAAGGTCAACAAGGGAAAGGAAGAAACCCGATATATATTTGGGACTTCATGAAATCATGGTACTAGATACCAATGATCCCTTGACCTTCCAAGAAGCTATGGAAAGGGAAGACTCCAAACTATGGCTTAAGGCCATGGAATCCGAAATAGAATCCATGTATGATAATCAAGTATGGAGCTTGGTTGACCTTCCTCAAGGGAAAAAGGTCATTCATAATAAATGGGTTTTTAAGAGGAAGATGGACATGGATGGGAACTTGACAACCTACAAAGCGAGGCTTGTAGCGAAGGGTTTCACTCAAGTTCAAGGAATTGACTATGATGAAACTTTTTCACCGGTTGCCATGTTCAAGTCTATTCGGATCATGCTCGCTATTGCCGCATTTCACGATTATGAAATATGGCAAATGGATGTCAAAACGGCGTTCCTTAATGGGAACTTGGAGGAGGATGTGTACATGGTACAACCTCAAGGTTTTGAAGATCCAAAGAATAGCGAGAAGGTATGCAAGCTTCAAAGATCCATCTATGGATTGAAGCAAGCATCAAGGAGTTGGAACAAACGCTTTGACGAGGAAGTGAAGAAGCTTCACTTCATTCAAAGTAAGGAAGAACCTTGTATATACAAGAAAGTTAGTGGGAGCCATGTAGTATTCCTAATCCTATATGTCGATGACATATTGCTTATGGGCAATCATATTCCTTTGCTTGAGCAAACGAGAAGTTCATTGAAATCTGCATTTTCGATGAAAGACATGGGTGAGGCTCAATACATCTTGGGAATCAAGATATATCGAGATAGATCTCGCAGACTCATTGGCCTCAGTCAACGTGCATACATTGACAAGGTCTTGGAAAGGTTCTAGATGAACAACTCCAAAAAGGGCAGTGTGCCAATGAGTATGGGTATGCAACTCAAGAAGTCTCAACGTGCTCAATCACGTAAGGACTTAGAGTACATGAAAGATGTCCCTTATGCTTCGGCAATTGGGTCGATCATGTACGCAATGACTTGCACAAGACCCGATGTCTCGTATGCTCTAAGTGTGACAAGTCGTCACCAATCCAACGCAGGTCCTAAGCATTGGACTGCGGTCAAGAATATCCTGAAGTACCTTAACCGGACTAAGGATAAGATTCTTGTTTATGGAGGACAAAGGGAATTAATAGCTGAAGGTTACTCGGATGCGAGTTTCATGAGTGATCCAGACGATAGAAGGTCGCAATCAGGATACGTCTTTCTTCTGAATGGTGGAGCTGTGAGTTGGCGTAGTTTGAAGCAAAGCACTACTGCCGACTCAACCACTGCTTCCGAAGTAATGGCTGTCGCTGAAGCGAGCAAAGAAGGAGTGTGGATTAAGAAGTTCCTTGAAGAGCTTGGAGTAGTTCCCTCGAGCGAGGGACCAATAGAGCTATTTTGCGACAATAGTGCATTTATCTCGCAAATCAAGGATCCCAAATCACACCACAAAGTGAAGTACATGGATCGTAAGTACTGCGTGACGCGTGACCTCATCGACGAAGGCAAAATAAATCTGTTATGGGTGGACACCAACAGCAACACAGCTGATCCATTCACAAAACCCTTATCCCAAGCCAAGGGCGAAATGCATTTCGAGTCCATGAGATTGAGGAACCATGTAGATTGGCTTGATGATTGATATGTAATGGGGTTTACCCTAGTTATTATTGTTTTATGCATTGAGTATGTATGAGAAAGAAAACTTTAATAACAAGTGGGAGATTGAAGGGAATGTGTTCTAAAAGTTTTACTTTTAAATGCCAATTATTATGAATTGAATGAGAAATCATTTTGTTCCCTGTTTATGTTATTCGTCTTTTAGAAGTGTTAAGGAAGAGGCTCTTGGTCCTTAACCGTAGAGCTCTAAAAGATATTGGTTTGCATAAAACAAAAAATATTCGCAATCGTGGTAATTAACATGGGACATTAATTACCGAGTAAAGATTGTCGTGTTGGTCATAGATCATTGTGGCTCTACAAGTGAGTGACGACACGGGTATGCAAAAGAGGAAAATATTACTTTTGTATACTGAATAGACCTAATAAGTAAAATATTATAGAAATGTGTTTCTGTGTCATTAATATTTTACTGTGTCTTTGGTCCTTTGATATGAGACTTATATCCGATCGCTTAAGGAGTTCTTAATTAGACTAGTGTCTTGAGCTATCGATGAGTGTAGTGTAAAGGCATTAGTTGGTTAAGTATAACTTTCGTTGGAGAAGATAGTTAGTCAAAAGATTATCATTGCCCCTCTTAATTGAGTGATGATATTAGTGGGCCCCTTGACAAAGCAAAGTTATAATGTGCACAATGTGATTTGAGTTAAGTCACATATTTATAACTAGCTTAAAGAGATCAAGAAATGAATACTAAGACAAAGATGACACAATACTACTTTGTGTGTATTCTTAATATCATGAGGCAAGGGACGGACACAAGTGGTGCACTCCATCACTAAATTGATCGGGTTTTGGTTCGAGTGGAATTAAGACATCTAACTAATTGGGAGCTATAATGTGTAGCTAGATACCGCTTATAGCTTGTGATATCAAGCCTTTAATATCACTGCCAACTTAGTTTAGATCCTCCCATAGGTCACACCACAAAACTGGGAAACGAGTAAAGGGGATTTTGAGTTCATAAGGATGTGTCGGGTTTCATGTAGAAAATATGACACATGGGGTGAACGAGCAAAATCAAAGTTATGTTGTGATTAATAACATAATTAGAATCTAAATTAAATTCATATGTGATGTAAATATTATGGGGTGTAATGATTGATCATTACATAGGATAATATGTTACATAAGTTGTGAATTTACTACTAATCCCGAAATGTCAAATTTTGTAGGGGTTAAACCGAAATTTGACAAGTCTGCAAAATAGTGCTCAAACGGTCGACCGGTTAGCAGTAAACGGTCGACCGGTGGGGCACGGTCGACCGGACATGTCTTGACTCACAACTCCTCTTCCCACGACTTGAGGAGGGGGAAGAAATGACACTAGTGAAGGACTTGTCCATGGAAGAATTGGAGAAAGTGGTGATAAATTCAAATGTGGACAAGGCGTCGGGCCCCGATGGCTTCAATGCAAAGTTTTTCAGGTGCTCTTGGTCGTGGCTGAAAAGAGATTTTTTTAAAGCGGTGGACTCCTTCATTCGAAGTGGGAAATTGCTAGCTCAAGCCAACTACACATCAATCACACTCATCCCGAAGAAGACGACACCATGCACGGTGGATGATTACCGACCCATCTCCTTATGCAACATGATCTACCGATATCTATCAAAGGTGTTGGCAAATAGATTAAAGAAGGTTTTGCCAAGGTTGGTGGGGCAAACACAAAGTGCGTTCGTGAGTGGTCGAAGTATTAGTGACAACATCTTGCTTGCACATGAAGTCTGTCACAACATGCACTTGAACCGTGGGAAAGGCGTATGTGTCTCAAATTAGATCTTCGGAAGGCATACGATTCGGTGTCTTGGAAGTTCCTTGAAGAGGTGCTGAAGAGGTTTGGGTTCCCGAGTACATGGACGAAGTGGATGATGGCGTGTGTGAAGGCATCGTTTGTGGTGACGGTGAATGGAGCCAACTCAAAGCCATTTCGAGCAACAAATGGACTTCGACAAGGAGACCCTCTAGCTCCCTACTTGTTTGTACTTTGCATGGAGACATTGAGCGTCATGATCAAAAAGGAGGTGGAGGAAGGAGCGATCAAATCAAGTAGATGTGGGGACATTCCGATATCCCACCTTTTGTTCGCTGATGATGTGATGGTGTTCGCGGATGCTACACGTGCTAATGCCCGTGCTATAAAAGAGGTTCTCTCCAAATTCTCAGCCATGTCGGGTCTTAAATTGAATACAACTAAGAGCCAAGTGTTCCTTGGGGGTGATGCACAAGATGGGCAATGGATATGTGATCACTTGGAGATGGAGAGGGTGGAATTCCCGGTTATCTATTTGGGGCTGCCATTATTCTCCTCACGCTTAGGAAAGCAACATTGTTCGAGCCTCATTGAGAAGGTGAGAACTAGATTGAGCACTTGGAAGCGAAACCACCTTTCCATGGCGGGTAGGGTGGAGTTGGTGCGAAGTGTCTTGGTCTCGTTTAGCATATATTGGACTTCAGCTTTCTTACTCCCAAAAACAGTCTTGAGGGAGGTGGAGAGTATCATGATACACTTTGTTTGGGGGGCCCAAAAAAGTGGGTGGCCGTGGCGTGGAAAGACATATGCACACCAAAGAAGAAGGGGCGGCTTGGGGCTGAAGAGACTCACGGAATGGAATGAAGTAGGTATGTTACGACTCTTTTGGTTGGTAGTTGAGAATGGAGGCTCGTTATGGGTGAGATGCATGCGACGGAAATACTTGAGAAATCGGTCCATTTGGCTTGCTTGGCCACCATCGACTTCCTCGTGGGCATGGAGAGGCATCCTAAGTGTTCGTGACATAGCGAAGGAGAAAATTCAGTACCAAGTTGGGGATGGGAAGTCTATTCGTTTCTTCCTTGACCCATGGTGTGGAATGCCGTTCATAAGCCGACCGAGGGGAGATTGGCTGAAAAATAATATGGGTGTTCCAATTGACACTTATGTGTCTTATTTTATTCGGGATGGGGTGTGGAACCTCCCCTTCCCAGGTAGTTTGGAGATGGAGGAACTTTGGCCACGTATTATGGGTACCCCCATCTCGGGTGGGATTGACAAACCGACCCGAATTGGAATGAGGAGTGACAACTTCACAACCAAGGAGGCGTGGACATGGGTAATTCAAGAGAAGGAGGATGTGGTTTGGGCCCCCTTGGTGTGGCATAAGCACCATGTCCCGAAGCACGCAATGACACTTTGGAGGGCTTTACGTGGAAGACTCACAACAAAGTGCCTCATGAAGCAGAGGGGAGCCACGCATGATACCACGTGTGTACTTTGCGAGGACGGAGAGGAAGATATGGCACATCTTTTTTGGAAATGCGAGTATACAAGACACGTGTGGGCACAAATTCGGGGGGTCCTAAAGCTAAGCATGGATGTAGAAGAAACAATGGAAGCCGAGGTACAACGGGGTATCCAGATTAGAGGAGGGGCTGTGACAGTAAATATCATGCGGTTAGCCTTGGGAGCGGTGGTCCATGAATGTTGGCAAGAAAGAAATAGGTGCATCTTTGATGACGAGAAGAGGCGCCCGGTGGATGTTATTCAAAGTGTGAAGGAAGGAGTGCGGATAGTGGGGAGAAGATTGAAGGACATTCGAGAAGATCCCGCGAGTTGGAGTGAATTTGAAAGAGTATGGGCATAGTGAGGTGAAATCTTTTTGTAATAAGTAGTAGAATGGGTAACCGTGCATGGCGATAGAATTGTAATAGTGGTCGGGTGTGCATGTGGCACCCCCCGCGGACTTAAGACTCATATTTTGTAGGTTGTAATTTACACACACTTAATAGATTTAGAGGCTAAGCCTCCCTTTTGCTTTGCAAAAAAAAGTGGGAGAAAAAGAGAAGCGAGAGAAGGAGAGGGAGAAGGAGAGAGAGAAAGAGAGATAAAGAGAGTGGGATAAGGAGAAGAGGGAAAGGGAGTGAAGGAAGAGAGAGAAAGAGATAGAGACGGTGGGAGAAATGATACGGTAGAGAGGTGGAGAAGGATAAGGAGAATGTGTGGGCAAAGAAGAGGGAAGATGGGAAGAGAGTTGAAGAAGAGGGGGAGAGAATGAGAGAGAGTGAGAAGGGAGAGGGGTAGACAACATAGGAGAAGAGAGAAGGGAGCGAGAGAGAGAGAGAGAAGGATAGAGGCAGAGAAGAGAGAATAGGGATAAGGATAAGGAGAGAAGAGAAAGTAGAATAGAAAAGAGGAGGGAGAGAGAGAGAGAGAAGAGACAGGAGGGAAAGAGAGAGTGAGAGATGGAGGAGGAGGAGGCAGTGGAGGAGAGGGATAAGAGGGAGAGAGAAAAGGAGAAAGAAGAGAGGAAAGAGGAGAGGAGAGAGAGATAATAATAGGGAGAAGGAGAGAGGGAAATGGAGAAGAGGAGAGGGAGAGGAGGAGATATAGAGAAGGGAAGGTGAGAGAAAAAAAGAGAGGGAGATAAGGAGAAGAGAGGGGGAACTAGAGGAGGTGAAGGGATAAGAGGGGAGAGAGAGAAGAGGAGGGAGAAGGAGAGGAGAGGAAGAGAGGGGAGAGAGAAGGAGAAGAGAGAGGGAACGAGAGGAGACGGAGGGATAAGAGGAGAGAGCGGAGAAGGAGGGAGAGATAAGGAGAGGACGAGAGAGGGAGAAGAGGTGAGAGATAGAAGAGGAAGGAGAGAGGGGGGGCAAGAGAGGAGGGAGCAAGAGAATGAGAGGTGGATAGAGAAGGAAAGGAGGATAAGAGGGAATGGGAACGAGATAGAGAAGGCAGAGTGGAGATGGAGAAGGAGAGAGAAGGAGAGATAGTGGAGGAGAGAGGAGGAGAGGGAGAAAGAGAAGGGGGGAGGAGGAGAGAAGTGAGAGAAGGGAGAGAGAGAGAGAGAAGGGAAAGAGAGAGAGAAAGGAGAGTAGAGGGAAGAGAAGAGGATAAGAGGGAGAAGGAGAGAGAAGGTAAGGAGAGGGAAGAAGTGGGAGAAGGGGAGAGGAGAAGGGAGAGAACTAGAAGGGGAGCGAAGAAGGGAAAGGGGAGATAGAGGTAGAAGGAGTCCCCCCTCATTCTCATCTTCCCTCTCCTCCTCTCCTTCCCTTATCTTTATCCTCTCTCTTCTTCTCCTTCTCTCCCTCTCGCTCCTCTCTTCCTTCTCTCCTTACCTTATAAGGAGAGATGGAGAGGGTAAGAGGGAGATAGAGAACGAGAAGAGGGAAGAAGAGAGAGGGGAAAAGAGGGATGGGAGAGAAGAAGAGGTAGGGAAGAAGGAGAGAGGAGATAGAGAAGGGAGAGTGAAGGAGAGGGAAGTAAGGAGCCGAGGTAGAGAATGAGAGGGAGAGAAGGTCAAGGGAGAGAGAATCCAAGCAAAAGGGGCGGAATAGCACCCAACACAACTCACCTTCACGCACGGCTCCGAATTCCACTCGCCGGAGACCACCTCTTCTTCCATGCCGGAGCACACCTACTCGTCGGGGCTCATCCTAGGAGAGAGAGAGACGTGAGTGAGAGCAAGGTAAGGCAGAGAGAGAAAATCACCAAATAAATATCTCCTCCCAAACCAATCCTCACCATCCATTCCAATCCATCCATCTCCACCACTCATCTCAACCATCCTCAATCCTAGCCGTCCATCTTCATCTCCCCCTAAACACCACCTAAACACATCCAAAAACCCAATTAGGATTAGGATCTTACAGAACAAGTAGAGGAAGAGAAGGAGAAGAGGGAGGAGGAGGAGAGTGGTAGAGAAGAGGAGAAGTGGGAAGAGAGAGGGAAAGGGGGAGAGAACGAGAGATGGAGAAGGGAGAGAGAAGGAGAGTGGAGAAAAGAGGACAAGTAGAGCAGAGAGAGGAGAAGGAAGTGGGAGAGAGAAGGAGAGTAGGGAAGAGAAGAGAGGGAAGGAGGAGAGAAGAGGGAGGGAGGGGGAGAGGGAAGTAGAGAGGAGACGGAGAAGGGAGAAGAAGGGCGAGGGAGAAGAGAGAGGGGTTGAAGAAGGAGAGAGAGAGGGAGAGAGCGAGCGAGAGAAGGAGAAGGGAAAGAGGAGGATAGAGAAGGATAAAAGGGGGAGAGAGCAGAAGAAGAGAGAAGGATAAGGAGAGAAGAAGGGGAGCGGGATACGAGGGAGATAGAGATGAGGCGAGGGAGATGAGAGAAAGAGAAGAGGGAAGAGTGAGAGAGAAGGAGAGCGGTAGAGAAGGAGAGAAGAGAGAGGGGTAGAACGAGAGAGAAGGGAGAGAATGGGACGAGGAGAGAGGAAGGAGTGGGAGAAAAAGAGAAACGAGAGAAGGGGAGGGAGAAGGAGAGAGAGAGAGAGATAAAGAGAGTGGGATAAGGAGAAGAGGGAAAGGGAGAGAAGGAAGAGGGAGAAAGAGATTGAGACGGTGGGAGAAATGATAAGGGAGAGAGGTGGAGAAGGATAAGGAGAATGTGTGGGCAAAGAAAAGGGAAGATGGGAAGAGAGTTGAAGAAGAGGGGGAGAGAATGAGAGAGAGTGAGAAGGGAGAGGGGTAGACAACATAGGAGAAGAGAGAAGGGAACGAGAGAGAGAGACGGTAAGTAGAGGAAAAAGTTATGAGAGGAGAGAGAAACTCTAGGTGCGCATGGGGAACCTAAGGTTGTCTAGGGTTCTCCCCCTCGTTTCACCAAAACCTTTGATTTTCTCACAAAAATGGATCCTACATCTAGCTCTACACGATTGCAACTACAAGATGGAGATGGTGGCACAAATACGGATCTCCATCATGCAAACCAGTTGGTTTTATCCTCGGTCTTGGAGGGTGAAGCTTCCACACCACCTCTAGGGAGTGTTCTTACTCCCCCAAGGAAGTGGTCGGACTTATTTACATCTAGTTCAAGGGCAGCCACGACCCTCAAGTTTGTCCCGCCGGTTGTCAAGGGAGGAGAGAAGGTGGCCGTGTATTCACAACAAGAAGTGAGGGAGAACTTGAAACGGTGGGACAAGGTGTTGGTAGGGTATTTCGTAGCTCTCAAGCCTCACTTGCCGACTTTGGAGAAGCATCTCCACAAACTATGGGGACTATTTGGAGGTATGGAAATCATTAGAAGAAGCCAAGGATTCTTATTATTTCGTTTTACACTTAGTGAAGATAGAAAGAGGGTTCTCCAAGGAGGACCTTGGTTCGTTAGAGGGGCACCACTTGTGGTTCAAGAGTGGACACCGGAAATGTCATTGAAGAAGGCCAACATCACCACGGTCCCCATTTAGGTTCGCTTGCCGGAGCTTGACCTCCGTTTTTGGTCACCCAACACATTGAGTAACATAGCAAGTGTGCTTGGAAGGCCCCTCTACATGGATGATTATACGGCTTCCGGGTGTAGGTTGGCGTTTGCAAGAGTTTGCATTGAGGTCAGCCATGAGTTCTCCTATCCAAGTTTGGTGGAGGTGCAAGTGGAGGAGGGCGAAATGCATAAAGTGTACGTGGAATATGAGTGGAGACCCGGGTATTGCATGGAGTGCCTTGAGTTTGGGCATGTGGTGGAGAGATGCCCAAGGAAGAAAGTGATTGCAAGTGTCCATGAAGTCCCACAAAGGAAGGCCGAGAAATGGGTGGAGGTAGGCCGTGCAAAGGGTGGGAAACACCTCAAGAAGGATGGAAGTGAGGTGCGAAGCAAGGAAAGGGTGAGAGAGGAGGGGTGTTTGCATGGAGGGGAGGCAAAGGAGGTGGCTGCCGTGGAGGATGGAGGAGGGAGGATGGATGGAAGGGATGATGACGTGGAGCCCTTAGAGGAGGACGTGGCCACATCAGCAAATGGGGAGGTGACACCTAGGAGCTCATGTGGGAGGGAAAATGAGGAGGGAAAATCAAGAGGACCACAAGATTTCGTGGTATGCTCCACTCTAGTGGGAGCAAATGAGAGGAAGGCACGTGGCATGGAGGAGGACAAGAATGGAGACAAAAATAGAGTCCATTTTCGTGAGGAAACAACTACAAGGGAGGAAGCCAAGGAGAGGAGGCCATGTGGACGTCTAGAAGAGCAAAAAGGAAAGCAAAACAAAGGTGGGTGCTCTACTTTTGGAAGAACCAATGAGGAGGGTGTTGAGTGCTCCATGTTTGAATGGGCCAATGGGGAGAGAGCAAGTGAGCCTTGTGAAGAAGTAGAGGGGGACCAAGATACTTTTCGTGAGGACAAACCAAAAGAGGAATGGGGTGGAGAGTCACGTGAATTACCACACATGGAGGAGTCCTTCATGCAAGAAAGAGAAGGGGACCAAGTTAGCTTTTGTGGGGACCAACCAAATGAGGAATGGGATGGGAAATCACGTGACCCACTCAACTTGGAGGGAGCTAGCATGATAGGAACGTTGCATGGGCCTCTTGTGCATGGGATGGGCACGAAATTAGTGGAACACCATGAGGTATGCAACAAAGGAAATGTGAGAGAGGTTTTGGAAGTCAATGGCGTGGGAAATGGCTCAAGTGGATTAGCTTCTTTGATACATGATGAAGAAGGATGGACAACGCCTAGAAAAGTGGCAAGGGAGAAGGACCAAAGGAAGGAAAGCTCGTGGAAAAGGAAATGTGGGAGCATGGTAGGGGTGTTAGGTGACCTTGAGAAGGAGAATGAGATGGAGGACGGGAAGGGAAAACAAGAAGAAACACATGAGATGGAGGTTCCGTCGTCCATAGCAAGCCATGTGCGAAGTTGCTCCCCACCACCCCCGGTGGATTTGGCTTCAATTTCACCACAACCCGAAGCCTTCAAAGCAATTCGTGAGAAAGGAATGAGACAACAAAAAAAACATGCGTGGAGGGAAGGGGCGTATGCCCACACCTTGAACACATGAATATCCTTGTGTGGAATGTGCGCGGAGTAAATGGACCCGGCCGCGCACTTATGATAAGGGCTCGAATAAAGGAGGTGAAGCCGGATATAGTGTGTCTTGTGGAACACAAAGTGAAATTGAAGAAGCTTGCAAGATTCAAGCGCGCAATATGGCCTCATGAATGGGTGGGGAATAGCTTGATCGTGGACTCCGGGAGAATACTTGTGCTTTGGAATGATCAAGTGGTAGGCCTTGATACTAAATTTGAATCGGCCCAAATGCTTCATTTCGAGGGGCTCATCAGGAAGGATGGGATTGAGTTTGCTTTCACGGCAATTTATGGAGAAAATGGTCATGTAGAGAGAAGGAAACTTTGGCACGACCTTGCCTCCGTGGAACCAAGTGCCTCGATACCTTGGGTAGTGGGAGGGGACTTCAATTGTATTCGTATGGCAAGCGAGAAGAGGGGAGGAGGGATGGTGAATGAGGCTGCAATTCAGGAATTCAATGAGTGTGTGGATGCACTTCAACTCCTTGAAATGCCTTGGATGGGTGAGGAATTCACTTGGTCAAACTCCTCCGAGGGCGCCGCTCGTATCGAAACGAAAATTGATCGTATATTGATGAACAATGCTTGGTTAGAGAGATTCCCGAAGGTATATTATGTGGTGGGGGCAAAGGACTTGAGTGACCATGCGACGCTCACCATGAAAATGGAGGGAAATGAGAGGAGGAAGCCGAAGATGTTTAGGTTTGAAAACTATTGGGCGGATCATGAAGAGTTCTTAGGGGTTGTAGAGGGTGTGTGGGCAACACTTGTGGATGGTACTCCCATGTTTAGAGTGGTGGAAAAATTGAATGAAGCAAAAAAGGCTCTAAAGAGATGGAGTGGGCTCAAGTTTGGAAATGTTATAAACAAGGTGGGAGTAGCTAGAAATACCCTTGCGGATATAAGGAGAAGGAGAAGTGAGGGGCCGGATGATGAGCACCTAAGAAACGAAGAGAGGGCAGCAAAAGAAGAGCTAAACCGCGTTCTCATGTGGGAGGAATCATTAATTCGCCAAAAATCAAGAGTTAGGTGGTTAAAGGAGGGGGACCGAAACACCCGGTTCTTTCATGCGCAACTTAGAGTGAGGAGGGCCACCAACCAAGTGAGGAGTGTGTGTGAGGGAGAGTACACCTTCGAGGAGGAAGGAGAGATTCGTGAAGCGTTTCGACGCTTTTTTTCTAACTTGTTTGCTAATGAATTTCAGGTTTGTAAGATCAAATCATCGATTGAGTTACCCCAAATTGCAGCATCGGATGGAGAATGTTTAGTGCGACAATTGCACATGAAGGAGCTTGAAGATGTTATCTTGAATGCAAATGTGGACAAGGCGCCGGGGCCCGATGGGTTCAATGCTAAGTTCTTCAAAGTGGCATGGGGAATAATAAAGAAGGACATTTTCAAAGCCGTGGAGTCATGCATGTCGAGTGGAAAGGTTTTGACCAAGTGGAATTACACGTCTATCACTCTCATACCAAAGAAGAAGGCACCAAAGATGGTGGAAGATTATAGGCCCATAGCTTTGTGCAACATGATGTATAGATTTACTTCTAAAGTGCTTGCAAACCGGTTGAAGATATTGCTACCACAAATTGTTGGGGAAAATCAAAGTGCATTTGTTCATGGAAGAAGAATTAGTGACAACATCCTCCTTGCACATGAGCTATGTCACAACCTTCATCTTGATAAAGGAAGAGGAAGAATGTGCATCAAGCTTGATATTCGAAAGGCCTACGATTCCATCTCATGGGAGTTCCTTGATCAAGTAATGGAGAAATTTGGGTTTCCGGACAAGTGGAGGAGGACCATCATGGCATGTGTTCGAGCATCCTTTGTTGTGACCGTGAATGGGGCAAATTCAAAACCGTTTAAAGCAAGGAATGGGTTGAGGCAAGGAGATCCCATGATATTACTAAAATGTTTGTAATGTGCATGGAAGTCTTGAGTAAGATGGTGAAGATGGCGGTGGAGGAAGGCAAGCTTGAACCCTTGGTGTGTGGAGACACTCTCGTCTCACACTTGATGTTTGCGGATGATGTGCTACTTTTTGCAAAGGCTACAAAGGAGAACGCCCAAGTTCTTAAACAACTTCTTGATGACTTTACGGCATATTCGGGGCTGCAATTTAACACATCCAAGAGTCAAATATTCATGGGTGGTGAAGTCCAACATGGGGAATGGATTGTTGAACATCTAGGTATGGAGAAAAAGCTTTTCCCGGTGATATACTTAGGTTTGCCCTTATTCTCGGGAAGGATGGCAAGAAGTCATTGCATGTCACTTGTCAACAAGCTAAAGGCACGGTTGAGCACTTGGAAGCAAAACTTTTTATCCATCGCCGGTCAGGTGGAGCTAGTGAGGAGTGTACTAGTTTCTCTTAGCATATATTGGACATCCGCATTTCTCATTCCTCGGAAAGTGCTACAAGAGATGGACAGCGTTATGTCTAGATTTATATGGGGAGGGCCTAAGAAGTGGGTGGCGGTTGCGTGGAAGGATGTGTGTACCCCAAAATCGGAAGGGGGACTCGGGCTTAAGAGCTTAGTAGAATGGAACGAAGTGGGCCTTCTCCGTTTGTTTTGGCTAGTGGTGGAAGATGGAAACTCTCTTTGGGTGAAGTGCATTCGCCAAAAATACTTGAAGAATAGATCCATTTGGCTCGCAAGACCACCATCCACCTCCTCGTGGGCATGGAGAGGGATCACCCGAGTTCGTGATATAGCAAGGCAACATATTCAATACCAAGTGGGAGATGGTGAAGACATTAGTTTCTTTCATCACCCATGGTGTGGGCTGCCTTTCCATTGTGAAGAGTGGGGTGAGCGGCTACATTACAATTTGGGGGTACCTTGGGATACAAAAGTTGCACATTTCATTCGAAATGGAGAGTGGACTCTCCCCTTCCCAAAATCGACCATCATGGAGGAACTTTGGACAAAGATCAGCAATACTCCCATCAAAGGAGGAAGAGACAAACCATCACGAGTTGATGGACGAGGGGACAAGTTGGGAATGAAGGAGGTGTGGAAGTGGGTGAAGAAGCCGGGCTCCAAGGTGGCATGGGCGGATATGGTGTGGCACAAGGAGGCTATACCAAAACATGCACTCACGGCATGGAGAGCTTTGCGGCTAGTCACCAAAAAGCTAATGAACCAAAGAGGGGCCAGCCATAACCCAACATGTGTCCTATGTGACGAGATGGAAGAAGACATTCAACACTTATTTTGGGGCTGCCATTATACAAAGGAGGTATGGGCCCAAATCCTTCGACTTTTGAAACTCAAACCAAACCAAGCAAGGAATCTAGAAAGTGAAGCAAATCGTGTCTCCCATGCTAGGGGGAGCCGGGTGGACAAGGTCACAAGAAGATGGGTCTTTAATGCAATGATACATGAAGTGTGGCAAGAACGAAATCGCAGAATTTTCGAGGATGAAAAGAAGAAACCGGATGACATTGTGGGAGCAATTAAGGACATGGTCCGATGTATGGGACAAAGAGTGAAGAGCCTAGCAAGAAACGACGTGGAATACCAGAATTTTGAGGAGACTTGGGCGTAGCATGGATGTAGGTCTGATTTGATGTAGAGATGTCATGATGTAATACTTGTATGTCGGGATATACATTTGTAGTAGCCGGATATGCATGTAGCATACTCCCGCGAGACTAAACGATAAATTTTGTAGGTTGTAAACTTTGCTAATTAATAGAAATTCGAGGCTAAGCCTCCCTTTTTGCTTTGCAAAAAAAGAGGATAAGGAGAATGTGTGGGCAAAGAAGAGGGAAGATGGGAAGAGAGTTGAAGAAGAGGGGGAGAGAATGAGAGAGAGTGAGAAGGGAGAGGGGTAGACAACATAGGAGAAGAGAGAAGGGAGCGAGAGAGAGAGTGAAGGATAGAGGCAGAGAAGAGAGAATAGGGATAAGGATACGGAGAGAAGAGAAAGGAGAATAGAAAAGAGGAGGGAGAGAGAGAGAGAGAGAGAAGAGACATGAGGGAGAGAGAGCGAGAGATGGAGGAGGAGAAGGAGGGAGTGGAGGAGAGGGATAAGAGGGAGAGAGAAAAGGAGAAAGAAGAGAGGAAAGAGGAGAGGAGAGAGAGATAAGAATAGGGTTGAAGAAGAGGAGGAGAGAGGGAAATGGAGAAGAGGAGAGGGAGAGGAGGAGATATAGAGAAGGGAAGGTGAGAGAAAAAAGTAGAGGGAGATAAGGAGAAGAGAGGAGAGGGGAGAGAGAGAAGAAGAGGGAGAAGGAGAGGAGAGGAAGAGAGGGGAGAGAGAAGGAGAAGAGAGAGGAAACGAGAGGAGACGGAGGGATAAGAGGAGAGAGCGGAGAAGGAGGGAGAGATAAGGAGAGGACAAGAGGGGAGGAGAGAGAGGGAGAAGAGGAGAGAGGGGGGACAAGAGAGGAGGGAGCAAGAGAATGAGAGGTGGATAGAGAAGGAAATGAGGATAAGAGGGAAGGGAACGAGATAGAGAAGGCAGAGTGGAGATGGAGAAGGAGAGAGAAGGAGAGATAGTGGAGGAGAGAGGAAACGAGAGAGGAGGAGAGGGAGAAAGAGAAGGGGGAGGAGGAGAGAAGGGAGAGAGAGAGAGAGAGAGAGAGAGAGAGAGAGAGAGAAAGGAGAGTAGAGGGAAGAGAAGAGGATAGGAGGGAGAAGGAGAGAGAGGGTAAGGAGAGGGAAGAAGTGGGAGAAGGGGAGAGGAGAAGGGAGAGAACTAGAAGGGGAGCGAAGAAGGGAAGAAGGAGAGAGAGAAGGAAAAGAGGGATGGGAGAGAAGAAGAGGTAGGGAAGAAGGAGAGAGGAGATAGAGAAGGGAGAGTGAAGGAGAGGGAAGTAAGGAGGCGAGGTAGAGAAGGAGAGGGAGAGAGAAGCGGAAGAGAGGAGGATTGGGAGAGAGAGAAGGAAAGAGGGAACGAGAGAGAAGGAGAAGAGAAAGAGGATAAGAGGGAGAATGAGAAAAGGAGAAGCGAGAGAATGTGAGAAGAGGAGAGAGAGCGAGAGAGAGGGAGAAGAGGGAGAGGACAGAAAGAAGGTGAGGGGGAGAACAAGTAGAGGAAGAGAAGGAGAAGAGGGAGGAGGAGGAGAGTGGTAGAGAAGAGGAGAAGTGGGAAGAGAGAGGGAAAGGGGGAGAGAAGAGAGATGGAGAACGAGAGATGGAGAAGGGAGAGAGAAGGAGAGTGGAGAAAAGAGGACAAGTAGAGCAGAGAGAGGAGAAGGAAGCGGGCGAGAGAAGGAGAGTAGGGAAGAGGGGAGAGGGAGAGAAGGGAGAGAGAAGGGAAAGAGAGAGAAATGGAGAGGGAGGAGAGAGAAGTAGGGAGAGAGAGCGAGAGAAGGAGGAAGGAGTGGAGAAGAGGACAAGAGGAAGATAGAAAATGAAGGAGAAGGGGGAAGAGGGGAGGGAGAGAAGAAGGGGGAGAGGGAACGAGAGAGGTAGAGAAAAGAGGGAAGGAGGAGAGAAGAGGGAGGGAGGGGGAGAGGGAAGTAGAGAGGAGACGGAGAAGGGAGAAGAAGGGCGAGGGAGAAGAGAGAGGAGTTGAAGAAGGAGAGAGAGAGGGAGAGAACGAGCGAGAGAAGGAAAAGGGAAAGAGGAGGATAGAGAAGGATAAAAGGGGGAGAGAGCAGAAGAAGAGAGAAGGATAAGGAGAGAAGAAGGGGAGCGGGATACGAGGGAGATAGAGATGAGGCGAGGGAGATGAGAGAAAGAGAAGAGGGAAGAGTGAGAGAGAAGGAGAGCGGTAGAGAAGGAGAGAAGAGAGAGGAGTAGAACGAGAGAGAAGGTAGAGAATGGGACGAGGAGTGAGGAAGGAGTGGGAGAAAAAGAGAAGCGAGAGAAGGAGAGGGAGAAGGAGAGAGAGAGAGATAAAGAGAGTGGGATAAGGAGAAGAGGGAAAGGGAGAGAAGGAAAAGATAGAAAGAGATAGAGACGGTGGAGAAATGATAAGGGAGAGATGTGGAGAAGGATAAGGAGAATGTGTGGGCAAAGAAGAGGGAAGATGGGAAGAGAGTTGAAGAAGAGGGGGAGAGAATGAGAGAGAGTGAGAAGGGAGAGGGGTAGACAACATAGGAGAAGAGAGAAGGGAGCGAGAGAGAGAGAAGGATAGAGGCAGAGAAGAGAGAATATGGATAAGGATATGGAGAGAAGAGAAAGGAGAATAGAAAAGAGGAGGGAGAGAGAGAGAGAGAGAGAAGAGACAGGAGGGAGAGAGAGCGAGAGATGGAGGAGGAGAAGGAGGGAGTGGAGGAGAGGGATAAGAGGGAGAGAGAAAAGGAGAAAGAAGAGAGGAAAGAGGAGAGGAGAGAGAGATAAGAATAGGGAGAAGGAGAGAGGGAAATGGAGAAGAGGAGAGGGAGAGGAGGAGATATAGAGAAGGGAAGGTGAGAGAAAAAAGGAGAGGGAGATAAGGAGAAGAGAGGGGGAACTAGAGGAGGTGAAGGGATAAGAGGGGAGAGAGAGAAGAGGAGGGAGAAGGAGAGGAGAGGAAGAGAGGGGAGAGAGAAGGAGAAGAGAGAGGGAACGAGAGGAGACGGAGGGACAAAAGGAGAGAGCGGAGAAGGAGGGAGAGATAAGGACAGGACGGGAGTGGAGGAGAGAGAGGGAGAAGAGGGGAGAGATAGAAGAGGAAGGAGAGAGGGGGGACAAGAGAGGATGGAGCAAGAGAATGAGAGGTGGATAGAGAAGGAAATGAGGATAAGAGGGAAGGGAACGAGATAGAGAAGGCAGAGTGGAGATGGAGAAGGAGAGAGAAGGAGAGATAGTGGAGGAGAGAGGAAACGAGAGAGGAGGAGAGGGAGAAAGAGAAGGGGGGAGGAGGAGAGAAGTGAGAGAAGGGAGAGAGAGAGAGAGAATGGAGAGTAGAGGGAAGAGAAGAGGATAGGAGGGAGAAGGAGAGAGAGGGTAAGGAGAGGGAAGAAGTGGGAGAAGGGGAGAGGAGAAGGGAGAGAACTAGAAGGGGAGCGAAGAAGGGAAAGAGGAGATAGAGGTAGAACGAGTCCCCCCTCATTCTCATCTTCCCTCTCCTTCCCTTCTCTTTATCCTCTCTCTTCTTGTCCTTCTCTCCCTCTCGCTCCTCTCTTCCTTCTCTCCTTACCTTATAAGGAGAGATGGAGAGGGTAAGAGGGAGATAGAGAACGAGAAGATGGAAGAAGAGAGAGGGGAAAAGAGGGATGGGAGAGAAGAAGAGGTAGGGAAGAAGGAGAGAGGAGATATAGACGGGAGAGTGATGGAGAGGGAAGTAAGGAGGCCAGGTAGAGAAGGAGAGGGAGAGAGAAGCGGAAGAGAGGAGGATTGGGAGAGAGAGAAGGAAAGAGAGAGAAGGAGAGAGGGAACGAGAGACAAGGAGAAGAGAAAGAGGATAAGAGGGAGAATGAGAAAAGGAGAAGCGAGAGAATGTGAGAAGAGGAGAGAGAGCGAGAGAGAGGGATAAGAGGGAGAGGACAGAAAGAAGGTGAGGGGGAGAACAAGTAGAGGAAGAGAAGGAGAAGAGGGAGGAGGAGGAGAGTGGCTGGGAAGAGGAGAAGTGGGAAGAGAGAGGGAAAGGGGGAGAGAAGAGAGATGGAGAACGAGAGATGGAGAAGGGAGAGAGAAGGAGAGTGGAGAAAAGAGGACAAGTAGAGCAGAGAGAGAAGAAGGAAGCGGGAGAGAGAAGGAGAGTAGGGAAGAGGAGAGAGGGAGAGAAGGGAGAGAGAAGGGAAAGAGAGAGAAAAGGACAGGGAGGAGAGAGAAGTAGGGAGAGAGAGCGAGAGAAGGAGGAAGGAGTGGAGAAGAGGACAAGAGGAAGATAGAAAATGAAGGAGAAGGGGGAAGAGGGGAGGGAGAGAAGAAGGGGGAGAGGGAACGAGAGAGGTAGAGAAAAGAGGGAAGGAGGAGAGAAGAGGGTGGGAGGGGGAGAGGGAAGTAGAGAGGAGACGGAGAAGGGAGAAGAAGGGCGAGGGAGAAGAGAGAGGGGTTGAAGAAGGAGAGAGAGGGAGAGAGCGAGCGAGAGAAGGAGAAGGTAAAGAGGAGGATAGAGAAGGATAAAAGGGGGAGAGAGCAGAAGAAGAGAGAAGGATAAGGAGAGTAGAAGGGGAGCGGGATACGAGGGAGATAGAGATGAGGCGAGGGAGATGAGAGAAAGAGAAGAGGGAAGAGTGAGAGGGAAGGAGAGCGGTAGAGAAGGAGAGAAGAGAGAGGGGTAGAACGAGAGAGAAGGGAGAGAATGGGACGAGGAGAGAGGAAGGAGTGGGAGAAAAAGAGAAGTGAGAGAAGGAGAGGGAGAAGGAGAGAGAGAGATAAAGAGAGTGGGATAAGGAGAAGAGGGAAAGGGAGAGAATGAAGAGAGAGAAAGAGATAGAGACGGTGGAGAAATGATAAGGGAGAGAGGTGGAGAAGGATAAGGAGAATGTGTGGGCAAAGAAGAGGGAAGATGGGAAGAGAGTTGAAGAAGAGGGGGAGAGAATGAGAGAGAGTGAGAAGGGAGAGGGGTAGACAACATAGGAGAAGAGAGAAGGGAGCGAGAGAGAGAAGGATAGAGGCAGAGAAGAGAGAACATGGATAAAGATAAGGAGAGAAGAGAAAGGAGAATAGAAAAGAGGAGGGAGAGAGAGAGAGAGAGAAGAGACAGGAGGGAGAGAGAGCGAGAGATTGAGGAGGAGAAGGAGGGAGTGGAGGAGAGGGATAAGAGGGAGAGAGAAAAGGAGAAAGAAGAGAGGAAAGAGGAGAGGAGAGAGAGATAAGAATAGGGAGAAGGAGAGAGGGAAATGGAGAAGAGGAGAGGGAGAGGAGGAGATATAGAGAAGGGAAGGTGAGAGAAAAAAGTAGAGGGAGATAAGGAGAAGAGAAGGGGAACTAGAGGAGGTGAAGGGATAAGAGGGGAGAGAGAGAAGAGGAGGGAGAAGGAGAGGAGAGGAAGAGAGGGGAGAGAGAAGGAGAAGAGAGAGGGAACGAGAGGAGACGGAGGGATAAAAGGAGAGAGCGGAGAAGGAGGGAGAGATAAGGAGAGGACGAGAGGGGAGGAGAGAGAGGGAGGAGACGGGAGAGATAGAAGAGGAAGGAGAGAGGGGGGACAAGAGAGGAGGGAGCAAGAGAATGAGAGGTGGATAGAGAAGGAAATGAGGATAAGAGGGAAGGGAACGAGATAGAGAAGGCAGAGTGGAGATGGAGAAGGAGAGAGAAGGAGAGATAGTGGAGGAGAGAGGAAACGAGAGAGGAGGAGAGGGAGAAAGAGAAGGGGGAGGAGGAGAGAAGTGAGAGAAGGGAGAGAGAGAGAGAAAGGAGAGTAGAGGGAAGAGAAGAGGATAGGAGGGAGAAGGAGAGAGAGGGTAAGGAGAGGGAAGAAGTGGGAGATGGGGAGAGGAGAAGGGAGAGAACTAGAAGGGGAGCGAAGAAGGGAAAGAGGAGATAGAGGTAGAAGGAGTCTGATGAGAATTTTAATTTATACCGCAAGTGCACGACGTCAATGAAGACGTGGCAAATACGGGTCGAACACAAGGAGGGAGAGATCTTGTTATTTGTGTGATTTTCGATTAAGGGGAAGAAGGAGAGAAGAAATAAATTGAGTTTTGAGATTTTTGATTTTTAATTTCCTAAAGCATGAAACATGAACAAATAAAACTAAAGCAAGAACAAAGATGGTGAATTCCGTTGGGTGGAGGTTTTGGTATTGGGTTTAGATTAGAGAATTCAGAAACTTATAATAAATCATATTAGTTATAAAGCATTACATGATAAATGATTTAACATAAACTCAAGTAATCAAAATATACTAACACGAAATTAAAATAATAACTTTTATTCTTCTTCTCTTCACCCTAAATCCGTCACCTCCACCCTTTGGAAAGAGTTAGAAACTCATGGAGGGAGGAAGAAGGGGTCCTAGAGGGATTACAAAAGAAAACATAAAAACACAAGAAATAAAAGACTGAATTTTATTACTCCAAAGAAAAGACTACAAATAAAAACAACAACTAAAAACTAGGTCTAAGGCCAAGGACCCTTCTAACATCGTTCTCGGGGCTATTTATAGTTGTTACAAAAGACCTAAGTATAGAATTGGAGAGTACACGTGTCCAGACACGACTGGACAAAATTTGGAGACGCGGATCGACTCTGGGGCGGCGGAAACGCCGCACTATACATGTAATGTGCGGCTAAATCGCCGCACAATAAGGTCAGATTTGATTCGGATTTTTGCTGTGTGTTTATGGTATGATTTGATCCTCCTTTGCGCGTCTGGATTGATTCTTTCCATTCTTTTGAGCTCCGGATTAATTCCTTCATATATTTGGAGATCCACATTGATTTTTCTTTAGATTTTCTCCAAGATAATAAAAGCTACTCGTGATTTGCAATTAGGTCCTTGTCTTTTGCAATTAAGTCCCCGGCTACTTTTGTGCTCAAGTCCTTGTTCTTTTTTGTAATTAGGTCTTGAATGCTTTTATGCTTGGATACATTTCCATTTGAAACCCGATAATCTTGAGCTTGGTCTTTATGATAGAAATGAGTCTTTTGCACGCGCTTATGCTCGGGATGTGGGTAAATTGCATTTAGGTCCCTGTATTCTGTAAATAAGACTAAACACATACCTTAGTAGCATTTATTGATGTAAAAGTAATCTAAATGAAAGACATATGATGCAATGTATGCAATGCATCAAATGCCCCCACACCTAGATTTTGCTAGTCCCTAGCAAAACAGAATATAAGAAAAATGAAAACAGGGAAATTCTAACTCACTTTCGTAGGAATCACGGTTGCACTTAGCATGTGCAACAAGCCGTTAAACCTCCAAGTTTCCTTAGAGGACGAGTTTTGTCTCGTGAGGGTTTTCAGTTGACACACCCACAAAGTCTTAATTCAATTTTTCATTAATAGTTCTCAATATCCCTACCTCAACCTTATATATCTCACTAAGAACTCTTGCATGCTCATTATATAAATCTAACTCATTAAAAATATGAGTTGGTCTTTGTTCCTCCAACATTAACACCACTAACCCTTCTACACATGTTTATCACTTGAATTATTTTGCACGCCTCCTCTGGTGGTGAAGTATCATTCGGATCAACCATGGCATGAATCGTTCTTTTAGCTTTGGGCCTTGAGTATTATTATTTTTTTCTTTTCTTTTCTTCCGTGATTCAACACATTTGCTTTTTGACACTTTTACCCTTTTGCATTCGTGTAGCGAGTTTGGTCGATAATCCCGAGCTGGTAGACTCAAGTTACCGGGTTTCAAGATACCCCTACGGACCAGTGACTCAAAGGCTTGGGCTTTTGTAATCATTTTGCAGAATGTGCTTTCCTCACTTTATTCCTTTATTTTTAATTTTATTTTCCTCAAGGCTTAATTGCTATTAGAAGTCCACACTTCCCGGTATATTTTTCTCAACCTCTGCTTTTTATCAACCACTTCAAAGATTTGATTCATCCAATTTAAGTGCCTACATGTCTTAAAGGGTAATGAGTTATTTCTTTGGAACTTAGATTTATGTCATAATTTCTACAAGCATAACTATATAATAAGGAACAAAAACTCAATGCAATTTGTACACGGGTTTTGGTAGTTCAATCTTAAGCTATGTCATGAAACATTGATTATTATTTTTTTTAGAAATAAAAGACAGATATATAGATAAATATATACATAAACACCCCCCCCCCACACACCTAAATGATGCATTGTCCTCAATGTATGCAAATATAAAGTAAATGCACTTATTACCTGAGTGAATTGCGGTGGAAGGATGGAATTTGCTCAAAGTCAACCATAGTCAAAACTGGATTGAATGACACCATATTGGTGCATGTTTCCAGTTGAGTTGTTCCCCCATGTTGCAATGAGAGTCCTGAGTCACAGGTTCCACACCCCTCACATAAATTGGTTCTCTTATTTGCTCGAGTGATGGTGGTTGTGTAGATGAATTCCTCCCCTTTTTCTTACTTCCTTTTTTATTTTGTGATGATTCAGAAATCTTATAGATACGCGATTTCATCACAACATCACTTTGATTGCATATTATTTCTGGCTCACTATCAATATGAAAGATATTAAATTCAGCTTTTAAGTTCCCAAAAGATAGTTGCATGAGCCCATTTCGACAGTTTATCAATGCTTCAGAAGTGGCTAAAAAGGGTATGCCTAGAATTACAGGGATTTGTTGTTTAGGATTTACAACAGGTGCGGTATCTAGTACGACAAAATCCACTGGGTAAATGAAGTCACCAACCTTGATCAAAACATCCTGTACTATACCTCTTGGTTTCTTAATAGAGCAATCAGCAATTTGAAGGGTTGTCTTAGAGGGTTTTAGTGGACCAAGGTTCATTTGCTCATAGACAGAGTACGGGAGTAGGTTAACACTAGCACCAAGGTCTAGAAGGGCTTTGTTGATAAAAGTGTCTCCTATTGCACATGAAATTGTGGGACATCCAGGATCCTTATATTTTATAGGAGACGAGTTTGATAGGATAGAGCTTATGTTTGCAGTTAAGAATGTCTTCTTTGGTACGTTCGTTTTTCTCTTTTTAGTGCACAGATCTTTTAAGAATTTAGCATAAGCAGGTATTTGTTGAATCATGTCTAAGAGTGGAATGTTCACCTTAACTTGCTTAAATACTTCCAAGATTTTCTCCATTTGTGCACTTGAGTTCTTTTTGAGTCTATTGGGGAATGGAGCTTTAGGGACATAGACTCGCTCAGGTTCAGGTTGAGCTATGGGTTCAGGTTGAGTAGGTGGGTTGGGCGTTTCAGATTGGACATTGGGTTCAATGGTTAGGTCATATGTGGTAGCTTGATGGCTAGATTGATTAGACGTTCTAGGATTTACCACATTATTGTCAATCTGTCTTCCGGACCGTAATGATACTACTGCATTTATTTGTTGGAACGGTCCTTCCTCATTAACCATTTGAACCGGTCTAGGGTTGTTATTTCCTGAAGGTGGTTGATAGGATTGATATGAATTACTAGATCTAGGGTTCACCTCAGGTTGACTTGGAAACCGACCCTTTTCTCTTTCACCTACTATTTGTGCTAGTTGGCTGACTTGTGTCTCTAGCCTTTGGAAGGTCTGGTTGGTTGTTTGTATAAAGGTTTTCATCAAATTTTCCAAGCTTGTCAACCTAACCTCATGATCGTTATTGTTACTAAACCCAGATGATGTATTATTTTGGTTATACATGTTTGTTTGTTGTCTAGGAGGTTGACCTTGTTGGCTTGATGAGAAATTGGAATTATTACGCCAACCCGAGTTATAGGTTGATGCGTATGTGTCATTTCTAGTATGGTTATACATGACATTAACTTGTTCCCAGTCCGCACAATCCTCCATTACATGACCAGTCTGACCACATCTAGAGCAAGGGATAGACGAGGCTTGATTCACTCGGGTTTGGGTTTGTAGATCTAAACTTTCCATTCTGCGCATAAGGGTAGCTAGTTTTGCTTCAGCCGCTATGTTGGCGTCTACAGCTAAGACACCTGGTTTGGGTTGACTTGCTATTCTAGATCCAATACTCGGGTTAAGCGGTGTTCTAGTATTGTCCCATTGCATACTGTTTTCAGCTAATTCCTCAAGAAAAGTCCAGCCATCATTTTCATTTTTCGACATAAATTTCTCTTGGCTTACGGATTCTACCATAACCCTAGATGTGGGTGTCAATCCCTCATAAATAATTTGGCATAATTGCCATCTTGGAATTCCGTGATGAGGGCATTGGGTCAGTACACTCTTAAATCTTTCTAGATAGGAATAGAACGGCTCGCTCTCAGACTGAACGAATGCAACAATTTCATTCCTAATCTTCATAGTCTTATGGTTGGGGAAATATTTTTTCAGGAATACTTGAACAAACTCAGCCCAACTCCTAATAGATCTTTCGGTTAGACTATATAGCTATTTCTTAGCGTCGTCCTTTAGTGCTAGAGGCACAAATTTCAGACGCACTGCCTCCTCAGGGATATGCTGGTATTGCATAAGAGAGCAGATTTCCTCAAATTCTCTAAGGAAGAGATATGGGTCTTCCCTAGAGGTGAACTTAGGCAACATACTCATGTATTGTGCCTTAAGTTCGAAGTCGCGACCCGGTATGGTGGGCATAACGATGCACGATGGCTGAGCAGCCATCGCTGGATAGCATCGATCCCTCAGAGTTATAGGTTGTGCAACAGGCGGGTCCACTACGTTCTCACCCATTGGATCCGGGTGAGGTGGTGCAACAGATGGATTGGGGCTAAGTTCCAGACTGGAATCTAGATGAACTCGTGAGAGTCGATTACTCAAGTCCCGAATCCAAATCTGAGTGCACCGGGTTGAATCAATTTTTGAATTCAAATTCGAAATTTAAATTCCAAATTTAATTTCAAGAATTAATTACAATTTTTTTATATTTTCGTTTTTTTTAATATATATTTTTTTTATGTTTTTTTTTTCAAAAAGGGAAACAAACAATAGAATGGGGAAAGATGAGAAAGGAATCCTAATCTAGAGAATTTAGGTGAGAAGAGAAAGAAGACTCAGATGAGAAGGGAAACCTAACTCTAAAGATAGAAAGATGGTTGGTCAGAAAATTCCTAAGAAAGCACGGTTCAAACAATCCTAGACCTAGTGTCGCTTAGATCTAGACGACTCCTAACTGGTTGAGTCGAATTGATTCGCTTGATTCACCTCCCTCACTAATCAAACCAACTTGGCCAGGTAATGTATAGCTAGTGGGGGCGCTTCCGACAGAGTCGGTGCCAATTAGACAACCACTTCGCTTGGAAGACTTGCGTCAACACAAAAACACTTCCTAGGCACCAAATTAAATTCGATCAGTTTCAAGTCATAGCAAGTCAAACCAATCTTCTCCTTAATTGAGTCCGAGTCCTTAGGGGTCAATGTCTAATTGATTTTAATTTAAGGCTTGGGTGACACTTTAGGATTCTGATTTGTGGGCCACGGAAGGGTGATGAAATCCCCACCGTATCTTTGCCTACGGAGTTGCCCTTAAGATAGTTTAACTTAGATCTAGCAAAGATAGTCAAATAATGGTCTTTAGAGGGGGGCAATTGCAAGGTTGTATGCAACTAGATTATATGCTTAAATGCAATCGATGAAAACCACGATACGTACCTTGACTCCAGCACTCTTCAACAGAAATTGATTTGCAAGAATTTAGCAAGAATAATGCATACAAAACACTAGATGATGCATGCACTAAGGCCTTTCTAATTTTGCCAATTTTAGGTCAGAGTTGAGTTATTGCCAATTATGGAATTTTTGCCCTAACACGTGCAATTCTAATAAAAGGAAATTTTCTGAAAATAGAAATTACGAGGAAAAGAGGCAACAAAGGTTACCTATGCAATGCTCAGTCGGGTTCACCGCCCGCTCTCGAAATTTCAGTAGCTTCACGCGTCCACCCAGAGATGAGTCGCGTCCCAGAAAAATTTGAAGCCCAGAAGCTCCAAGTGTGCGGCGGATTCGCCGCAAGTTGTTCTTTAGGTGCGGCGATTTCGCCGCTCGTTTAGCTCCAAATGTGCCCGGATTTCTCCGCGCACTCTGTTGTTTCCTGAAACACAAATCCAAATACTTAGATCGCGCACAAGATAAACAGAATAAAATCGAAAACACAAAAATAAACAAAATCTGCGTCGCCTCCCCGGCAACGGCGCCAAAAACATGATGAGAATTTCAATTTATACCGCAAGTGCACGGCGTCAATGAAGACGTGGCAAATACGGGTCGAACACAAGGAGGGAGAGATCTTGTTATTTGTGTGATTTTCGATTAAGGGGAAGAAGGAGAGAAGAAATAAATTGGGTTTTGAGATTTTTGATTTTTAATTTCCTAAAGCATGAAACATGAACAAATAAAACTAAAGCAAGAACAAAGATGGTGAATTCCGTTGGGTGGAGGTTAAGGTATTGGGTTTAGATTAGAGAATTCAGAAACTTATAATAAATGATTTAACAAAAACTCAAGTAATCAAAATATACTAACACGAAATTAAAATAATAACTTTTATTCTTCTTCTCTTCACCCTAAATCCGTCACCTCCACCCTTTGGAAAGAGTTAGAAACTCATGGAGGGAGGAAGAAGGGGTCCTAGAGGGATTACAAAAGAAAACATAAAAACACAAGAAATAAAAGACTGAATTTTATTACTCCAAAGAAAAGACTAGAAATAAAAACAACAACTAAAAACTAGGTCTAAGGCCAAGGACCCTTCTAACATCGTTCTCGGGGCTATTTATAGTTGTTACAAAAGACCTAAGTATAGAATTGGAGAGTACACGTGTCCAGACACGACTGGACAAAATTGGGAGACGCGGATCGACTTTGGGGCGGCGGAAACGCCGCACTATACATGTAATGTGCGGCTAAATCGCCGCACAATAAGGTCGGATTTGATTCGGATTTTTGCTGTGTGTTTATGGTATGATTTGATCCTCCTTTGCGCGTCTGGATTGATTCTTTCCATTCTTTTGAGCTCCGGATTAATTCCTTCATATATTTGGAGATCCACATTGATTTTTCTTTAGATTTTCTCCAAGATAATAAAAGCTACTCGTGATTTGCAATTAGGTCCTTGTCTTTTTGCAATTAAGTCCCCGACTACTTTTGTGCCAAGTCCTTGTTCTTTTTTGTAATTAGGTCTTGAATGCTTTTATGCTTGGATACATTTCCATTTGAAACCTGATAATCTTGAGCTTGGTCTTTATGATAGAAATGAGACTTTTGCACGCGCTTATGCTCGGGATGTGGGTAAATTGCATTCAGGTCCCTGTATTCTGTAAATAGGACTAAACACATACCTTAGTAGAATTTATTGATGTAAAAGTAATCTAAATGAAAGACATATGATGCAATGTATGCAATGCATCAGAGTCCCCCCCCTCATTCTCATCTTCCCTCTCCTCCTCTCCTTCCCTTCTCTTTATCCTCTCTCTTCTTCTCCTTCTCTCCCTCTCGCTCCTCTCTTCCTTCTCTCCTTACCTTATAAGGAGAGATGGAGAGGGTAAGAGGGAGATAGAGAACGAGAAGAGGGAAGAAGAGAGAGGGGAAAAGAGGGATGGGAGAGAAGAAGAGGTAGGGAAGAAAGAGAGAGGAGATAGAGAAGGGAGAGTGAAGGAGAGGGAAGTAAGGAGGCGAGGTAGAGAAGGAGAGGGAGAGAGAAGCGGAAGAGTGGAGGATTGGGAGAAAGAGAAGGAAAGAGAGATAAGGAGAGAGGGAACGAGAGAGAAGGAGAAGAGAAAGAGGATAAGAGGGAGAATGAGAAAAGGAGAAGCGAGAGAATGTGAGAAGAGGAGAGAGAGCGAGAGAGAGGGACAAGAGGGAGAGGACAGAAAGAACGTGAGGGGAGAACAAGTAGAGGAAGAGAAGGAGAAGAGGGAGGAGGAGGAGATTGGTAGAGAAGAGGAGAAGTGGGAAGAGAGAGGGAAAGGGGGAGAGAAGAGAGATGGAGAACGAGAGATGGAGAAGGGAGAGAGAAGGAGAGTGGAGAAAAGAGGACAAGTAGAGCAGAGCGAGGAGAAGGAAGCTGGAGAGAGAAGGAGAGTAGGGAAGAGGAGAGAGGGAGAGAAGGGAGAGAGAAGGGAGAGAGGGAGAGAAGGGAGAGAGAAGGGAGAGAAGTAGGGAGAGAGAGCGAGAGAAGGAGGAAAGAGTGGAGAAGATGACAAGAGGAAGATAGAAAATGAAGGAGAAGGGGGAAGAGGGGAGGGAGAGAAGAAGGGGGAGAGAGAACGAGAGAGGTAGAGAAGAGAGGGAAGGAGGAGAGAAGAGGGAGGGAGGGGGGGAGGGAAGTAGAGAGGAGACGGAGAAGGGAGAAGAAGGGCGAGGGAGAAGAGAGAGGGGTTGAAGAAGGAGAGAGAGAGGGAGAGAGCGAGAGAGAGAAGGAGAAGGGAAAGAGGAGGATAGAGAAGGATAAAAGGGGGAGAGAGCAGAAGAAGAGAGAAGGATAAGGAGAGAAGAAGGGGAGCGGGATACGAGGGAGATAGAGATGATGCGAGGGAGATGAGAGAAAGAGAAGAGGGAAGAGTGAGAGAGAAGGAGAGCGGTAGAGAAGGAGAGAAGAGAGAGGGGTAGAACGAGAGAGAAGGGAGAGAATGGGACGAGGAGAGATGAAGGAGTGGGAGAAAAAGAGAAGCGAGAGAAGGAGAGGGAGAAGGAGAGAGAGAGAGAGATAAAGAGAGTGGGATAAGGAGAAGAGGGAAAGGGAGAGAAGGAAGAGAGAGAAAGAGATAGCGACGGTGGATAAATGATAATGGAGAGAGGTGGACAAGGATAAGGAGAATGTGTGGGCAAAGAAGAGGGAAGATGGGAAGAGAGTTGAAAAAGAGGGGGAGAGAATGAGAGAGAGTGAGAAGGGAGAGGGGTAGACAACATAGGAGAAGAGAGAAGGGAGCGAGAGAGAGAGAGAAGGATAGAGGCAGAGAAGAGAGAATAGGGATAAGGAGAGAGAAGAGAAAGGAGAATAGAAAAGAGGAGGGAGAGAGAGAGAGAGAGAGAGAGAGAGAAGAGACAGGAGGGAGAGAGAGCGAGAGATGGCGGAGGAGAAGGAGGGAGTGGAGTAGAGGGATAAGAGGGAGAGAGAAAAGGTGAAAGAAGAGAGGAAAGAGGAGAGGAGAGAGAGATAAGAATAGGGAGAAGGAGAGAGGGAAATGGAGAAGAGGAGAGGGAGAGGAGGAGATATAGAGAAGGGAAGGTAAGAGAAAAAAGGAGAGGGAGATAAGGAGAAGAGAGGGGGAACTAGAGGAGGTGAAGGGATAAGAGGGGAGAGAGAGGAGAGGAGGGAGAAGTAGAGGATAGTAAGAGAGGGGAGAGAGATGGAGAAGAGAGAGGGAACAAGAGGAGACGGAGTGATAAGAGGAGAGAGCGGAGAAGGAGGGAGAGATAAGGTGGGGAGGAGAGAGAGGGAGAAGAGGGGAGAGATAGAAGAGGAAGGAGAGAGGGGGGACAAGAGAGGAGGGAGCAAGAGAATGAGAGGTGGATAGAGAAGGAAATGAGGATAAGAGGGAAGGGAACGGAATAGAGAAAGCAGAGTGGAGATGGAGAAGGAGAGAGGAGAGATAGTGGAGGAGAGAGGAAACGAGAGAGGAGGAGAGGGAGAAAGAGAAAGGAGAGTAGAGGGAAGAGAAGAGGATAGGAGGGAGAAGGAGAGAGAGGGGAAGGAGAGGGAAGAAGTGCGAGAAGGGGAGAGCAGAAGGGGGAGAACTAGAAGGGGAGCAAAGAAGGGACAGAGGAGATAGAGGTAGAAGGAGTCCCCCCTCATTCTCATCTTCCCTCTCCTCCTCTCCTTCCCTTCTCTTTATCCTCTCTCTTCTTCTCCTTCTCTCCCTCTCGCTCCTCTCTTCCTTCTCTCCTTACCTTATAAGGAGAAATGGAGAGGGTAAGAGGGAGATAGAGAACGAGAAGAGGGAAGAAGAGAGAGGGGAAAAGAGGGATGGGAGAGAAGAAGAGGTAGGGAAGAAGGAGAGAGGAGATAGAGAAGGGAGAGTGAAGGAGAGGGAAGTAAGGAGGCGAGGTAGAGAAGGAGAGGGAGAGAGAAGCGGAAGAGAGGAGGATTGGGAGAGAGAGAAGGAAAGAGAGATAAGGAGAGAGGGAACGAGAGAGAAGGAGAAGAGAAAGAGGATAAGAGGGAGAATGAGAAAAGGAGAAGCGAGAGAATGTGAGAAGAGGAGAGAGAGCGAGAGAGAGGGATAAGAGGGAGAGGACAAAAAGAAGGTGAGGGTGAGAACAAGTAGAGGACGAGAAGGAGAGTCGTAGAGAAGTGGAGAAGTGGGAAGAGAGAGGGAAAGGGGGAGAGAAGAGAGATGGAGAACGAGAGATGGAGAAGGGAGAGAGAAGGAGAGTCGAGAAAAGAGGACAAGTAGAGCAGAGAGAGGAGAAGGAAGTGGGAGAGAGAAGGAGAGTAGGGAAGAGGAGAGAGGGAGAGAAGGGAGAGAGAAGGGAAAGAGAGAGAAAAGGAGAGGGAGGAGAGAGAAGTAGGGAGAGAGAGCGAGAGAAGGAGGAAGGAGTGGAGAAGAGGACCAGAGGAAGATAGAAAATGAAGGAGAAGGGGGAAGAGGGGAGGGAGAGAAGAAGGGGGAGAGGGAACGAGAGAGGTAGAGAAGAGAGGGAAGGAGGAGAGAAGAGGGAGGGAGGGGGAGAGGGAAGTAGAGAGTAGACGGAGAAGGGAGAAGAAGGGCGAGGGAGAAGAGAGAGGGGTTGATGAAGGAGAGAGAGAGGGAGAGAGCGAGCGAGAGAAGGAGAAGGGAAATAGGAGGATAGAGAAGGATAAAAGGGGGAGAGAGCAGAAGAAGAGAGAAGGATAAGGAGAGAAGAAGGGGAGCAGGATACGAGGGAGATAGAGATGAGGCGAGGGAGATGAGAGAAAGAGAAGAGGGAAGAGTGAGAGAGAAGGAGAGCGGTAGAGAAGGAGAGAAGAGAGAGGGGTAGAACGAGAGAGAAGGGAGAGAATGGGACGAGGAGAGAGCAAGGAGTGGGAGAAAAAGAGAAGTGAGAGAAGGAGAGGGAGAAGGAGAGAGAGAGAGATAAAGAGAGTGGGATAAGGAGAAGAGGGAAAGGGAGAGAAGGAAGAGAGAGAAAGAGATAGAGACGGTGGATAAATGATAATGGAGAGAGGTGGACAAGGATAAGGAGAATGTGTGGGCAAAGAAGAGGGAAGATGGGAAGAGAGTTGAAGAAGAGGGGGAGAGAATGAGAGAGAGTGAGAAGGGAGAGGGGTAGACAACATAGGAGAAGAGAGAAGGGAGCGAGAGAGAGAGAGAAGGATACATGCAGACAAGAGAGAATAGGGATAAGGATAAGGAGAGAAGAGAAAGGAGAATAGAAAACAGGAGGGAGAGAGAGAGAGAGAGAGAGAGAGAGAGAGAGAGAGAGAGAGAAGAGACAGGAGGGAGAGAGAGCGAGAGATGGAGGAGGAGAAGGAGGGAGTGGAGGAGAGGGATAAGAGGGAGAGAGAAAAGGAGAAAGAAGAGAGGAAAGAGGAGAGGAGAGAGAGATAAGAATAGGGAGAAGGAGAGAGGGAAATGGAGAAGAGGAGAGGGAGAGGAGGAGATATAGAGAAGGGAAGGTGAGAGAAAAAAGGAGAGGGAGATAAGGAGAAGAGAGGGGGAACTAGAGGAGGTGAAGGGATAAGAGGGGAGAGAGAGAAGAGGAGGGAGAAGGAGAGGATAGGAAGAGAGGGGAGAGAGAAGGAGAAGAGAGAGGGAACGAGAGGAGACGGAGGGATAAGAGGAGAGAGCGGAGAAGGAGGGAGAGATAAGGAGAGGACGAGAGGGGAGGAGAGAGAGGGAGAAGAGGGGAGAGCTAGAAGAGGAAGGAGAGAGGGGGGACAAGAGAGGAGGGAGCAAGAGAATGAGAGGTGGATAGAGAAGGAAATGAGGATAAGAGGGAAGGGAACGGAATAGAGAAAGCAGAGTGGAGATGGAGAAGGAGAGAGGAGAGATAGTGGAGGAGAGAGGAAACGAGAGAGGAGGAGAGGGAGAAAGAGAAAGGAGAGTAGAGGGAAGAGAAGAGGATAGGAGGGAGAAGGAGAGAGAGGGGAAGGAGAGGGAAGAAGTGCGAGAAGGGGAGAGCAGAAGGGGGAGAACTAGAAGGGGAGCAAAGAAGGGACAGAGGAGATAGAGGTAGAAGGAGTCCCCCCTCATTCTCATCTTCCCTCTCCTCCTCTCCTTCCCTTCTCTTTATCCTCTCTCTTCTTCTCCTTCTCTCCCTCTCGCTCCTCTCTTCCTTCTCTCCTTACCTTATAAGGAGAAATGGAGAGGGTAAGAGGGAGATAGAGAACGAGAAGAGGGAAGAAGAGAGAGGGGAAAAGAGGGATGGGAGAGAAGAAGAGGTAGGGAAGAAGGAGAGAGGAGATAGAGAAGGGAGAGTGAAGGAGAGGGAAGTAAGGAGGCGAGGTAGAGAAGGAGAGGGAGAGAGAAGCGGAAGAGAGGAGGATTGGGAGAGAGAGAAGGAAAGAGAGATAAGGAGAGAGGGAACGAGAGAGAAGGAGAAGAGAAAGAGGATAAGAGGGAGAATGAGAAAAGGAGAAGCGAGAGAATGTGAGAAGAGGAGAGAGAGCGAGAGAGAGGGACAATAGGGAGAGGACAAAAGGAATGTGAGGGGGAGAACAAGTAGAGGAAGAGAAGGAGAAGATGGAGGAGGAGGAGAGTGGTAGAGAAGAGGAGAAGTGGGAAGAGAGAGGGAAAGGGGGAGAGAAGAGAGATGGCGAACGAGAGATGGAGAAGGGAGAGAGAAGGAGAGTGGAGAAAAGAGGACAAGTAGAGCAGAGAGAGGAGAAGGAAGCGGGAGAGAGAAGGAGAGTAGGGAAGAGGAGAGAGGGAGAGAAGGGAGAGAGAAGGGAGAGAGAGAGAAAAGGAAAGGGAGGAGAGAGAAGTAGGGAGAGAGAGCGAGAGAAGGAGGAAGGAGTGGAGAAGAGGACAAGAGGAAGATAGAAAATGAAGGAGAAGGTGGAAGAGGGGAGGGAGAGAAGAAGGGGGAGAGGGAAGGAGAGAGGTAGAGAAGAGAGGGAAGGAGGAGAGAAGAGGGAGGGAGGGGGGAGGGAAGTAGAGAGGAGACGGAGAAGGGAGAAGAAGGGCGAGGGAGAAGAGAGAGGGGTTGAAGAAGGAGAGAGAGAGGGAGAGACCGAGCGAGAGAAGGAGAAGGGAAAGAGGAGGATAGAGAAGGATAAAAAGGGGAGAGAGCAGAAGAAGAGAGAAAGATAAGGAGAGAAGAAGGGGAGCGGGATACGAGGGAGATAGAGATGAGGCGAGGGAGATGAGAGAAAGAGAAGAGGGAAGAGTGAGAGAGAAGGAGAGCGGTAGAGAAGGAGAGAAGAGAGAGGGGTAGAACGAGAGAGAAGGGAGAGAATGGGACGAGGAGAGAGGAAGGAGTGGGAGAAAAAGAGAAGCGAGAGAAGGAGAGGGAGAAGGAGAGAGAGAGAGAGAGATAAAGAGAGTGGGATAAGGAGAAGAGGGAAAGGGAGAGAAGGAAGAGATAGAAAGAGATAGAGACGGTGGATAAATGATAAGGGAGAGAGGTGGAGAAGGATAAGGAGAATGTGTGGGCAAAGAAGAGGGAAGATGGGAAGAGAGTTGAAGAAGAGGGGGAGAGGATGAGAGAGAGTGAGAAGGGAGAGGGGTAGACAACATAGGAGAAGAGAGAAGGATAGAGGCAGAGAAGAGAGAATAGGGATAAGGATAAGGAGAGAACAGAAAGGAGAATAGAAAAGAGGAGGGAGAGAGAGAGAGAGAGAGAGAAGAGACAGGAGGGAGAGAGAGCGAGAGATGGAGGAGGAGAAGGAGGGAGTGGAGGAGAGGGATAAGAGGGAGAGAGAAAAGGAGAAAGAAGAGAGGAAAGAGGAGAGGAGAGAAAGAGATAAGAATAGGGAGAAGGAGAGAGGGAAATGGAGAAGAGGAGAGGGAGAGGAGGAGATATAGAGAAGGGAAGGTGAGAGAAAAAAGGAGAGGGAGATAAGGAGAAGAGAGGGGGAACTAGAGGAGGTGAAGGGATAAGAGGGGAGAGAGAGAAGAGGAGGGACATGGAGAGGAGAGGAAGAAAGGGGAGAGAGAAGGAGAAGAGAGAGGGAACGAGAGGAGACGGAGGGATAAGAGGAGAAAGCAGAGAAGGAGGGAGAGATAAGGAGAGGACGAGAGGGGAGGAGAGAGAGGGGAGATAAGGAGAGGACGAGAGGGGAGGAGAGAGAGGGAGAAGAGGGGAGAGATACAAGAGGAAGGAGAGAGGGGGGACAAGAGAGGAGGGAGAAAGAGAATGAGAGGTGGATAGAGAAGGAAATGAGGATAAGAGGGAAGGGAACGAGATAGAGAAGGCAGAGTGGAGATGGAGATGGAGAGAGACGGAGAGATAGTGGAGGAGAGAGGAAACGAGAGAGGAGGAGAGGGAGAAAGAGAAGGGGGGAGGAGGAGAGAAGTGAGAGAGTGAGAGAGAGAGAGAGAGAGAGGAGAGTAGAGGGAAGAGAAGAGGATAGGAGGGAGAAGGAGAGAGAGGGTAAGGAGAGGGAAGAAGTGGGAGAAGGGGAGAGGAGAAGGGAGAGAACTAGAAGGGGAGCGAAGAAGGGAAAGAGGAGATAGAGGTAGAAGGAGTCCCCCCTCATTCTCATCTTCCCTCTCCTCCTCTCCTTCCCTTCTCTTTATCCTCTCTCTTCTTCTCCTTCTCTCCCTCTCGCTCCTCTCTTCCTTCTCTCCTTACCTTATAAGGAGAAATGGAGAGGGTAAGAGGGAGATAGAGAACGAGAAGAGGGAAGAAGAGAGAGGGGAAAAGAGGGATGGGAGAGAAGAAGAGGTAGGGAAGAAGGAGAGAGGAGATAGAGAAGGGAGAGTGAAGGAGAGGGAAGTAAGGAGGCGAGGTAGAGAAGGAGAGGGAGAGAGAAGCGGAAGAGAGGAGGATTGGGAGAGAGAGAAGGAAAGAGAGATAAGGAGAGAGGGAACGAGAGAGAAGGAGAAGAGAAAGAGGATAAGAGGGAGAATGAGAAAAGGAGAAGCGAGAGAATGTGAGAAGAGGAGAGAGAGCGAGAGAGAGGGACAATAGGGAGAGGACAGAAGGAATGTGAGGGGGAGAACAAGTAGAGGAAGAGAAGGAGAAGATGGAGGAGGAGGAGAGTGGTAGAGAAGAGGAGAAGTGGGAAGAGAGAGGGAAAGGGGGAGAGAAGAGAGATGGCGAACGAGAGATGGAGAAGGGAGAGAGAAGGAGAGTGGAGAAAAGAGGACAAGTAGAGCAGAGAGAGGAGAAGGAAGCGGGAGAGAGAAGGAGAGTAGGGAAGAGGAGAGAGGGAGAGAAGGGAGAGAGAAGGGAGAGAGAGAGAAAAGGAAAGGGAGGAGAGAGAAGTAGGGAGAGAGAGCGAGAGAAGGAGGAAGGAGTGGAGAAGAGGACAAGAGGAAGATAGAAAATGAAGGAGAAGGTGGAAGAGGGGAGGGAGAGAAGAAGGGGGAGAGGGAAGGAGAGAGGTAGAGAAGAGAGGGAAGGAGGAGAGAAGAGGGAGGGAGGGGGGAGGGAAGTAGAGAGGAGACGGAGAAGGGAGAAGAAGGGCGAGGGAGAAGAGAGAGGGGTTGAAGAAGGAGAGAGAGAGGGAGAGACCGAGCGAGAGAAGGAGAAGGGAAAGAGGAGGATAGAGAAGGATAAAAAGGGGAGAGAGCAGAAGAAGAGAGAAAGATAAGGAGAGAAGAAGGGGAGCGGGATACGAGGGAGATAGAGATGAGGCGAGGGAGATGAGAGAAAGAGAAGAGGGAAGAGTGAGAGAGAAGGAGAGCGGTAGAGAAGGAGAGAAGAGAGAGGGGTAGAACGAGAGAGAAGGGAGAGAATGGGACGAGGAGAGAGGAAGGAGTGGGAGAAAAAGAGAAGCGAGAGAAGGAGAGGGAGAAGGAGAGAGAGAGAGAGAGATAAAGAGAGTGGGATAAGGAGAAGAGGGAAAGGGAGAGAAGGAAGAGATAGAAAGAGATAGAGACGGTGGATAAATGATAAGGGAGAGAGGTGGAGAAGGATAAGGAGAATGTGTGGGCAAAGAAGAGGGAAGATGGGAAGAGAGTTGAAGAAGAGGGGGAGAGGATGAGAGAGAGTGAGAAGGGAGAGGGGTAGACAACATAGGAGAAGAGAGAAGGATAGAGGCAGAGAAGAGAGAATAGGGATAAGGATAAGGAGAGAACAGAAAGGAGAATAGAAAAGAGGAGGGAGAGAGAGAGAGAGAGAGAGAGAAGAGACAGGAGGGAGAGAGAGCGAGAGATGGAGGAGGAGAAGGAGGGAGTGGAGGAGAGGGATAAGAGGGAGAGAGAAAACGAGAAAGAAGAGAGGAAAGAGGAGAGGAGAGAAAGAGATAAGAATAGGGAGAAGGAGAGAGGGAAATGGAGAAGAGGAGAGGGAGAGGAGGAGATATAGAGAAGGGAAGGTGAGAGAAAAAAGGAGAGGGAGATAAGGAGAAGAGAGGGGGAACTAGAGGAGGTGAAGGGATAAGAGGGGAGAGAGAGAAGAGGAGGGACATGGAGAGGAGAGGAAGAAAGGGGAGAGAGAAGGAGAAGAGAGAGGGAACGAGAGGAGACGGAGGGATAAGAGGAGAGAGCAGAGAAGGAGGGAGAGATAAGGAGAGGACGAGAGGGGAGGAGAGAGAGGGGAGATAAGGAGAGGACGAGAGGGGAGGAGAGAGAGGGAGAAGAGGGGAGAGATACAAGAGGAAGGAGAGAGGGGGGACAAGAGAGGAGGGAGAAAGAGAATGAGAGGTGGATAGAGAAGGAAATGAGGATAAGAGGGAAGGGAACGAGATAGAGAAGGCAGAGTGGAGATGGAGATGGAGAGAGACGGAGAGATAGTGGAGGAGAGAGGAAACGAGAGAGGAGGAGAGGGAGAAAGAGAAGGGGGGAGGAGCAGAGAAGTGAGAGAGAGAGAGAGAGAGAGAGAGAGGAGAGTAGAGGGAAGAGAAGAGGATAGGAGGGAGAAGGAGAGAGAGGGTAAGGAGAGGGAAGAAGTGGGAGAAGGGGAGAGGAGAAGGGAGAGAACTAGAAGGGGAGCGAAGAAGGGAAAGAGGAGATAGAGGTAGAAGGAGTCCCCCCTCATTCTCATCTTCCCTCTCCTCCTCTCCTTCCCTTCTCTTTATCCTCTCTCTTCTTCTCCTTCTCTCCCTCTCGCTCCTCTCTTCCTTCTCTCCTTACCTTATAAGGAGAGATGTAGAGGGTAAGAGGGAGATAGAGAACGAGAAGAGGGAAGAAGAGAGAGGGGAAAAGAGGGATGGGAGAGAAGAAGAGGTAGGGAAGAAGGAGAGAGGAGATAGAGAAGGGAGAGTGAAGGAGAGGGAAGTAAGGAGGCGAGGTAGAGAAGGAGAGGGAGAGAGAAGCGGAAGAGAGGAGGATTGGGAGAGAGAGAAGGAAAGAGAGATAAGGAGAGAGGGAACGAGAGAGAAGGAGAAGAGAAAGAGGATAAGAGGGAGAATGAGAAAAGGAGAAGCGAGAGAATGTGAGAAGAGGAGAGAGAGCGAGAGAGAGGGATAAGAGGGAGAGGACAGAAAGAAGGTGAGGGGGAGAACAAGTAGAGGAAGAGAAGGAGAAGAGGGAGGAGGAGGAGAGTGGTAGAGAAGAGGAGAAGTGGGAAGAGAGAGGGAAAGGGGGAGAGAAGAGAGATGGAGAAGGGAGAGAGAAGGAGAGTGGAGAAAAGAGGACAAGTAGAGCAGAGAGAGGAGAAGGAAACGGGAGAGAGAAGGAGAGTAGGGAAGAGGAAAGAGGGAGAGAAGGGAGAGAGAAGGGAAAGAGAGAGAAAAGGAGAGGGAGGAGAGAGAAGTAGGGAGAGAGAGCGAGAGAAGGAGGAAGGAGTGGAGAAGAGGACAAGAGGAAGATAGAAAATGAAGGAGAAGGGGGAAGAGGGGAGGGAGAGAAGAAGGGGGAGAGGGAACGAGAGAGGTAGAGAAGAGAGGGAAGGAGGAGAGAAGAGGGAGGGAGGGGGAGAGGGAAGTAGAGAGGAGACGGAGAAGGGAGAAGAAGGGCGAGGGAGAAGAGAGAGGGGTTGAAGAAGGAGAGAGAGAGGGAGAGAGCGAGCGAGAGAAGGAGAAGGGAAAGAGGAGGATAGAGAAGGATAAAAGGGGGAGAGAGCAGAAGAAGAGAGAAGGATAAGGAGGGAAGAAGGGGAGCGGGATATGAGGGAGATATAGATGAGGCGAGGGAGATGAGAGAAAGAGAAGAGGGAAGAGTGAGAGAGAAGGAGAGCGGTAGAGAAGGAGAGAAGAGAGAGGGGTAGAACGAGAGAGAAGGGAGAGAATGGGACGAGGAGAGAGGAAGGAGTGGGAGAAAAAGAGAAGCGAGAGAAGGAGAGGGAGAGAGAGATAAAGAGAGTGGGATAAGGAGAAGAGGGAAAGGGAGAGAAGGAAGAGAGAGAAAGATATAGAGACGGTGGGAGAAATGATAAGGGAGAGAGGTGGAGAAGGACAAGGAGAATTTGTGGGCAAACAAGAGGGAAGATGGGAAGAGAGTTGAAGAAGAGGGGCAGAGAATGAGAGAGAGTGAGAAGGGAGAGGGGTAGACAACATAGGAGAAGAGAGAAGGGAGCGAGAGAGAGAGAGAGAAGGATAGAGGCAGAGAAGAGAGAATAGGGATAAGGATAAGGAGAGAAGAGAAAGTAGAATAGAAAAGAGGAGGGAGAGAGAGAGAGAGAGAAGAGACAGGAGGGAGAGAGAGCGAGAGATGGAGGAGGAGAAGGAGGGAGTGGAGGAGAGGGATAAGAGGGAGAGAGAAAGGGAGAAAGAAGAGAGGAAAGAGGAGAGGAGAGAGAGATAAGTAAGAATAGGGAGAAGGAGAGAGGGAAATGGAGAAGAGGAGAGGGAGAGGAGGAGATATAGAGAAGGTAAGGTGAGAGAAAAAAGGAGAGGGAAATAAGGAGAAGAGAGGGGGAACTAGAGGAGGTGAAGCGATAAGAGGGGAGAGAGAGAAGAGGAGGGAGAAGGAGAGGAGAGGAAGAGAGGGGAGGGAGAAGGAGAAGAGAGAGGGAACGAGAGGAGACAGAGGGATAAGAGTAGAGAGCGGAGAAGGAGGGAGAGATAAGGAGAGGACGAGAGGGGAGGAGAGAGAGGGAGAAGAGGGGAGAGATAGAAGAGGAAGGAGAGAGGGGGGACAAGAGAGGAGGGAGCAAGAGAATGAGAGGTGGATAGAGACGGAAAGGAGGATAAGAGGGAAGGGAACGAGATAGAGAAGGCAGAGTGGAGATGGAGAAGGAGAGATAGTGGAGGAGAGAGGAAACGAGAGAGGAGGAGAGGGAGAAAGAGAAGGGGGGAGGAGGAGAGAAGTGAGAGAAGGGAGAGAGAGAGAGAGAAAGGAGAGTAGAGGGAAGAGAAGAGGATAGGAGGGAGAAGGAGAGAGAGGGTAAGGAGAGGGAAGAAGTGGGAGAGGAGAAGGGAGAGAACTAGAAGGGGAGCGAAGAAGGGAAAGAGGATATAGAGGTAGAAGGAGTCCCCCCTCATTCTCATCTTCCCTCTCCTCCTCTCCTTCCTTTCTCTTTATCCTCTCTCTTCTTCTCCTTCTCTCCCTCTCGCTCCTCTCTTCCTTGTCTCCTTACCTTATAAGGAGAGATGGAGAGGGTAAGAGGGAGATAGAGAACGAGAAGAGGGAAGAAGAGAGAGGGGAAAAGAGGGATGGGAGAGAAGAAGAGGTAGGGAAGAAGGAGAGAGGAGATAGAGAAGGGAGAGTGAAGGAGAGGGAAGTAAGGAGGCGTGGTAGAGAAGGAGAGGGAGAGAGAAGCGGAAGAGAGGAGGATTGGGAGAGCGAGAAGGAAAGAGAGATAAGGAGAGAGGGAACGAGAGAGAAGGAGAAGAGAAAGAGGATAAGAGGGACGAGGGGAGGGAGAGAAGAAGGGGGAGAGGGAACGAGAGAGGTAGAGAAGAGAGGGAAGGAGGAGAGAAGAGGGAGGGAGGGGGAGAGGGAAGTAGAGAGGAGACAGAGAAGGGAGAAGAAGGGCGAGGGAGAAGAGAGACGGGTTGAAGAAGGAGAGAGAGAGGGAGAGAGCGAGCGAGAGAAGGAGAAGGGAAAGAGTAGGATAGAGAAGGATAAAAGGGGGAGAGAGCAGAAGAAGAGAGAAGGATAAGGAGAGAAGAAGGGGAGCGGGATACGAGGGAGATAGAGATGAGGCGAGGGAGATGAGAGAAAGAGAAGAGGGAAGAGTGAGAGAGAAGGAGAGCGGTAGAGAAGGAGAGAAGAGAGAGGGGTAGAACGGGAGAGAAGGGAGAGAATGGGACGAGGAGAGAGGAAGGAGTGGGAGAAAAAGAGAAGCGAGAGAAGGAGAGGGAGAAGGAGAGAGAGTGAGATAAAGAGAGTGGGATAAGGAGAAGAGGGAAAGAGAGAAAAGGAAGAGAGAGTAAGAGATAGAGACGGTGGGAGAAATGATAAGGGAGAGAGGTGGAGAAGGAGAATGTGTGGGCAAAGAAGAGGGAAGATGGGAAGAGAGTTGAAGAAGAGGGGGAGAGAATGAGAGAGAGTGAGAAGGGAGAGGGGTAGACAACATAGGAGAAGAGAGAAGGGAGCGAGAGAGAGAGAGAGAGAGAGAAGGATAGAGGCAGAGAAGAGAGAATAGGGATAAGGATAAGGAGAGAAGAGAAAGTAGAATAGAAAAGAGGAGGGAGAGAGAGAGAGAGAGAGAGAGAGAGAGAGAGAGAGAGAGACAGGAGGGAGAGAGAGCGAGAGATGGAGGAATAGAAGGAGGGAGTGGAGGAGAGGGATAAGAGGGAGAGAGAAAAGGAGAAAGAAGAGAGGAAAGAGGAGAGGAGAGAGAGATAAGAATAGGGAGAAGGAGAGAGGGAAATGGAGAAGAGGAGAGGGAGAGGAGGAGATATAGAGAAGGGAAGGTGAGAGAAAAAAGGAGAGGGAGATAAGGAGAGGAGAGGGGGAACTAGAGGAGGTGTGATTGACATCATTTCATACTTATATTTGTATCTTATATCCATTATCTTTCACCTAAACAATGCTATGTTACGAGTTTTATGTTTAGTTTTCAGGAATAATTAGGTTTGAAGAGATGAAGCATAAAAGGACCCAAAAGCTGGGAAAAAGGACTGAATTGTGAGATCTGGGGACCAAGATGCAAGGGAGAAGGACCTGAACGCAAGACAGAAGGACCTAAGAGCAAAACAGAGAACTCCACACCATCATGGGGAGTATTTTGGCAATTCTATTCGGGTCGGAGCTCCAATAAACAACGTAGATGCATCAAAGACCACCAAATACACAAAGCAAAGCCCAGAAGAAGATTCAACTGGATCCGGATCTTTTAGACCGCCAATTGGCGGTCACTTTTGGCCCAAATCCACCAAGTTTTCTCCTGGACGTGTATTAATGTTTGCGTAGGTTAGTTTTGGTATTGGTTTAGTCCCACATCGGGGGATTGTCCCGGATTAGCTTTTTCCATGCCTATAAATAGAACTCTTCACCTCCTTTTGTAATCACTCCATATTTTAAGTGGTTATTCTTCCTACTAGAAGTGAGGCCTTGAAGCACACACTAAAGTAGGAGGATGCTACTTTTAATGCGAGTCATTTTATCAATAAAGTTTTGTGTTTCTTTCATTGTTTGTTTATGCTTCTTTTATTGTTTGTGGATGTTTTAGTTTAATCGTCTTTTATTTCTAGCTTAGTTTTAATATGCTTTCTTTGCTTAGTTTATTAATTAGTGTAATGTTTAGTGAGTAGTTCCATCCCCTTTGGGGGTGGAGTAGATGTACATACATGCATTGGAGAATGGGATGAATGCTTTATTTTTGATGTGTTGATAAAACATGAATATGCTTGCTTGTTTAGGATAGAATTTATAACTTGATGAGTTTTGCCAAAATGATTAGACACCTCTCATGCTTGTTTAGGTTCTGAAATAAACAACTTGCATATGTAAATGTTAATCAACTAAGTTAGTGAATAGATTGATAGGTTTTGCCATAACATTTAGACACTTCCTATGCTTGATAAACACCACCTTCATGTGCTTAAAGAATGTATTCTACACCCACCTCTTTGCATGTGTGCACTCACTCCACCCCTTAGGGGATTTCCCATTTCTGTATTCCAGCATTCTTCTTTTGTTCTTAGCTTATTTGTTAGTTCATTGTTTGTTTCTTTCGTTCGCATTTCATACTTCTTAGCATAGTTAAGTGTAGAGTAGCTTAATCAATATTTCTCCCCCAATCTTTGCCACTTGATTTCTGATAAACAAGAGGTTGCTCACCTCCCTGAGGACGACCCGTACTTGCCACCGCTTCATCGCGGCCGTGCACTTGCAGTTTTAAATAAAACGTTCATCAAGTTTTTGGCGCGGTTGCCGGGGAGGTGTCAGTCCAGACTCTTGTTTGGACGATTCGAGTGGATTTAATTTGTGTTGTGTAGTTTTTCCTTGTTTCAGGAGACTTGGAGTCATCAGGAGGAACGCCTGGAGAAGTTTTGAGTGAATCTGAGCATTTAAGACCGCCAATCAGCGGCCTGAGACCGCCAATTGGCGGTCAGGTAAGCTCGGTTTTGACTCGTATTTCTTTGGTTGGTTTTCATAATTGATGTAGTGATCTGGGATTTAATTTGGCATGTTTTGACTTATAGTTTGTTCCCAGATCCATAATCAACCTCCTCTAAGCAACTTGGACCCTAAAACTCAAAGCAAAAGATTAGGCATTCTTGTTGTTTAGGTCATGCATCATGTATATGACTTAGGCATTTAGATTGTCTTTTATCTTAGCTTTATTTTCTGTTGCTGAGAGCTGGCGTGAGGTACGCACCTTCTACTCTCATTCATGCATTTCGTATGAACATGCATTAGTTAGTAGGAAGTGCATTGCAACAAGTGTGAGTTGAGTGTTTTGTTTGGAGAGTTGATTGCTAGATTAGGACTCCAAAACGCTACTAAGGAGGGGCTGTCCCATAAAAGATAAGGTGGGGGATTTCATCACCCTTTCCTTCGCCCCAAAAACCACACTAATCAAGAGCCTAATTTTAAAATCAAGTAGACATTGGCCCTAAGGATTTCGGGCGCATTAGGAGAGTGATCCGGTCCCGACCGTCATGACCTGATCGGCGTTGCCCACTTTGTCGATAGTAGGAGAGACGAGATCCCCGGATCTTGGCTCACTTGCTGGGCTTTGTGGTCCTCGTCGTAGGGAGGTGAGGCGTGTTGAGGCCGTGTGACCTCGCAGTTAGGCGTCGTCTAACTGTAAGGACCTATAGCGACCTTAGGATTGTTTGAGCCTTGTTTGCTTGTGTGCTTCTACCTATACCCATCCGCCGTAGCTTAAGGACTTCGTCCCTTCTCTCCTGAGTCATTCTTTCTCTCCTGTGTTCCCCCGTCTTCTCCCCTACGTACATTCTTTGAAAAAAAAGAAAAAAGAGAGTTGTGGTTTGTGTGCGCACCTTTGTGCATGCTTTCGTGGACACGAGACGAGAGTGGTCGTTTGACGAGGAGCGTTGTCAATCCGGCTTCGGTCATCGATTTCTCGACACCTCCCTCCTCTCGTGTCGCACGTAGTTTGGGTCCAATGGCTGCTAATTTCCGTGAGGAGGAGCAGTTGCTGGACCCACCTGCTCCACCAGTGCTTCCAGTTGTCGTTCCCATACCTCTTCGTGATCGATGCTACCCGAGCCGTACAGCTCTACCCTCATGCATCGTATTACCAGAGGCTAATGGGAACCATTTTGAGGTTAAGCCTCAATTCATTTCCATGCTCCCTCATTTCACTGGGAAAGGTGACCCCTATATCTTTCTCAGGGAATTTGAGGAGGTCTGTGCTATGTTCAAGCTGCAACAACTTAGCACATACTCCATCCATCTTAGGCTCGTTCCTTTTGCACTAAAGGATGACGCCAAGAAGTGGTTGTACAGCAACCAGGCGAATTCCTTTAGGACTTGGGATGAGTTTCAATCTGCATTCCTCAAGAAGTACTTTCCTAATCATCGGACTCAAAAATTGAGGAACGAAATCAATTTGTTCTATCAACATGAGACCGAACCATTTCATGCATATCTTGAGAGGTTCAAAGAGCTACTATCCTCGTGCCCTCACCATGGCATTGAGTTGTGGCGTCTTTGTCAGATTGTGTATGAGGGTCATCACATCCCGTCCAGAACGCTCCTTGAGTCCATGAGTCAAGGAGAGTTCTTGGGAAAGGATGAAAGGGAGGCATGGGCCTTCCTAGAAGACCTCGCTGAGAAAACCATGCACTGGGAGAGTGTGAGGGAACCACCTGCATCATCTAGTATAGGAGCGAGGATCGCGAATGCAAACTCAACTAGATCGGGTTCCGCATTTGCTATCGATACCACTACGGCCACCGAGGCACACATGGCGGCCTTAATGCGCCGTATGGATTCGATTGAGCTCCAAAACCAACAAAGTGCACCTCACATGTCCACATCTGGTCCAGTTCCCTGTCATTCATGTGGTAGGATAGGTCATGTAGAAAGCGAGTGTGAGTCCATTCCTCCTGAGATGGAGCGTGTCAACGCCGTCTATGATAGAGCCAGGAATGACCCATACTCATCATCTTATAATCCTGGATGGAGAAACCACCCCAATTTTTCATGGAACCAAACTAATGCCCCGGGTGGTCCTTCCAACTCCTCTAGACCACATTACCAATCACACCAACCTCCCATGCATGCACATTCCTATCAGCCACCCCAAGCGCAAACCACCAATCCATCGGGTTTCCCAAATTCCAATAATATGGAAACCCGATTCAATTCGCTTGAGACCTTGACTCGTGGACTTGAAAACTCAATGAGAAATTTTATGTCTACCACAAGTCAAGTTCTCACTTCAAATCAGCAGACCATGAAATCTCTAGAGCTTCAGATGGGCCAATTGGCTCAGTCTGTACATGAGAGAGAGAGAGTGTCTTTTCCTAACCAGCCTGAGGCTAACCCCCGCATGTACCAACAACAACAAATGCAAAATGAGAATGTGGTACCTCGGGGGAGGCAAGTGAACCATGTGGAGGAACCTGTTCACCATGTCAATTCCATTGTGACCTTAAGGAATGGAAAACAGGTTGACAATCACATTTCCTTGCCACACCCACCACCATCTATGCAGCCCCTCAGTGGGAATGGTGGTGAAGAAGAAGCTGAGGGTGATGGTAATACACCAAAGCTTTCTTCTCAGGCACAACAGAAAACCTACCTGCCAAAAGCTCCCTATCCAAGTAGGTTGAACAAAAAGCAGAGTGACAACATGGACAAGATATTAGAGGTGTTTAAGCAAGTGAAGGTTAACATCCCCTTGTTGGATGTCATCCAACAAATACCTCAATATGCCAAAGTGTTGAAGGATCTCTGCACAACCAAGAGGAAGACCAATGTTCCTAAGAAAGCATTCTTGGCTGCAAATATCAGCTCACTTTTGTCCAATCCTACCTACACAAAATACAAGGACCCTGGGTGTCCTACTATTCAGTGTACGATAGGGGACACTAGAATGAGCAATGTTTTGCTTGATTTAGGATCAGCGGTCAACCTCCTCCCATTCTCTGTTTATCAACAGTTGAACTTGGGAGAATTGAAACCAACTAAGATCACCCTCCAATTGGCAGATAGATCCATTCGTATTCCAATGGGGATTATCGAGGACGTGCTTATCAAAGTTGGAGATTTTATATTTCCAGTCGATTTTGTTGTCCTCGATATCAATCCTGTTGCGAACACCCACTCTCAAATACCTTTGATTTTGGGTAGACCATTTCTGGCAACCTCCAATGCCTTGATTAATTGTAGAAATGGTCTCATGAAGCTCTCATTCGGTAACATGAGTGCTGAGTTTCATGTGTTCAACTCTGGTAAGCAACAGGAAGCCATGGATGAACCTTTAAATCTAAATCTCATCCGCCAATTGGAGAAAGCACCACACAATCAACGAACACCCCTAACCCCAATGCAACCCGTTGAGAATGTTCGTGGGCCAAGCGAAAACTCATTGCTTGTCTTCGCAATGCAACAGAGTGAGCTGACCTCGAACATGAATTTCCAAAGGGAGTGTCTGTTGCATGATTCAGTTGAGACCACTAGTGAGAGTGAGACACCTCATCATATGCCTATACTAGAAGATGTCTCTACCTCAGATCCCATGGCCATTGAGCCATTTGAGCTTCATTTTGACTCCAACAAGGACCCACCTATGACCGAGCTTATGCTTGATGATCTAAATGATGGTGGGAGGTCCTTGTTGGATGACTTGGGGAGAAGCCCCATTCTTAGTGATGCAGGTCTGCTGCATCCATCGAATGAGCTTGAGGAACTCATTCCGATGCACCCGCCTATTGGTTGGAGGGTTTTCTTCGATGAGCAATTAAACCCTAGTGAGGCAACAAAACTTCGTTCTTTGTTGCCCACACCCAACCAATATCATGAGGGGTTCGAGCCTTTCAGCTTTGACCTTTCACCCCTCATGACGCCTCAGAGTACCAGTGGAGTTTGCCCATCTCGGCAAGTCTCTGGTCCTCACGACTTGATGTTCTCATTTGATGTTCCTTGACCAAATGATTATGAGAATATCTTGGTTGATGTATATATCTTTATTAAAAAAAAGTGTAATAAAAGACTCATTAGTGGGCATCGTTTGTTGTGGGCCCCAACCCTTGTGTACTTGGGCCCAATCTCTTCACGTATTTATGTCCCTTCTTCAGCTTCTCACAGGTTTTGAGGGAATTTGGGTTTGTGTCCATCAACATGACCCTGAATGTCCCTTTGTACTTCATGTTGGTGAGATCTTTCCTTTTTCATGCATATCTACATGTAGTATCTTGTTCACATTCATTGAGGACAATGCATGAAGTAGGTGTGGGGGGGGGTGTTTTACGTGTGTACATAGTCGAGTCTTTTTCTTTTGATTTTGTTTTCTTTTTGTGTGTATTGTTAGGGTCATGTTAGTGTGCCGCATTTAATATCGATATATCTGCTTGCCATGATCCTTGGGTGACTTGTCTTCTTTTGCTTGCCTAGTGCTTTAAAATTTTCACATTTCTTTCAAAATCTTCATGTGTTTGCGAAAGAAAATGTTTTTGTGGGTTTTGCGTGTGTTTAGCATGTGCAAAACCGTTGAGAGGCAAAGTAAAAAGAAAGCTCCCAAAATTGTCTTGAACTTGATGCATTAGGATTTTTGGTTTACTGGCTTTAGGTCTTATCGAGTCGTTAGGATGCACCGCGGTTTTCCCTCGGGGGGCGTGTAATCTTAGGGTTTCAGTACTCAAACATTTAAAGAAGTCCACCCTGAACCTAGTGAGTCAAATAATTCGTGTCTGTTAGTATAAGGAAGTTTGTCGTAGTCAAGGGCCCTTAATCTCTTTTTGTGAAACTTAAGTGTAGGGGTTTTGGTTCCCATGTAGATAAATAAATAAGTGGTGTTCTCTCTTCTCGAACGGCTCCTATCACTCGGGAAAGTAGGTCTGAGGGGACTTTGTGCCTGGTGCTTTCGAGTCATCTGACTTGGGATGCACCGACCGAACTCCCGTTACACGGGTGGTAGGGATCGCCCTATGTGGAGATTTGGGGGAAGGTGTACGTGATAGTGTAAGTCCTCATAGGCAATGATGCACGAAACCTGACCCTGGGAGAATCAAACACCAACCAATAAAATGCTCCAAAGAAAAAGAAAAAAAAATGATGAAAAAAAAGTCAAATAAGAACCAAAATGGACTTTACACATTGTATCACATTCAGAAGTTAAGGGTGCCCATGTCTTTCACTTAAGTCCTTAACTAACTCTCACGAATAACTCATTAGGCTAGGTGTGTGGACCGATTACATATATAGAGTCGACCCGTAGTATTACCGCGTCCCATGATCGACAATATGAGTCCAACGAGTCATGTAGCTAGATTGATTAATGCATCTTGTTCGGATTTTGTGGGTATATCCGCTGAAAACCCTCAGGAGACAACACTCCTCCTCCTTGGCGACAAGGAGGTTTAACGGCTTGTTGCACGTGCTAAGTGCAACCGTGATTCCTACGAAAGTGAGTTAGGATTTCTTGTTTTCGTATGCTTTTCTCTTTCTTTGTTTTGCTCGGGACTAACAAAAGTTAGGTGTGGGGGTATTTGATTGACATCATTTCATGCTTATATTTGTATCTTATATCTATTATCTTTCACCTAAACAATGCTATGTTACGAGTTTTATGTTTAGTTTTCAGGAATAATTAGGTTTGAAGAGATGAAGCATAAAAGGACCCAAAAGCTGGGAAAAAGGACTGAATTGTGAGATCTGGGGACCAAGATGCAAGGGAGAAGGACCTGAACGCAAGACAGAAGGACCTAAGAGCAAAACAGAAAACTCCACACCATCATGGGGAGTATTTTGGCAATTCTATTCGGGTCGGAGCTCCAATAAACAAAGTAGATGCATCCCAGACCACCAAATACACAAAGCAAAGCCCAGAAGAATATTCAACTGAATCCGGATCTTTTTGACCGCCAATTGGCGGTCCAAGACCGCTAATTGGCGGTCACTTTTGGCCCAAATCCACCAAGTTTTCTCCTGGACGTGTATTAATGTTTGCTTAGGCTAGTTTTGGTATTGGTTTAGTCCCACATCGGGGGATTGTCCCGGATTAGCTTTTTTCATGCCTATAAATAGAACTCTTCACCTCCTTTTGTAATCACTCCATATTTTAAGTGGCTATTCTTCCTACTAGAAGTGAGGCCTTGAAGCACACACTAAAGTAGGAGGATGCTACTTTTAATGTGAGTCATTTTATCAATAAAGTTTTGTGTTTCTTTCATTGTTTGTTTATGCTTCTTTTATTGTTTGTCGATGTTTTAGTTTAATCGTCTTTTATTTCTAGCTTAGTTTTAATATGCTTTCTTTGCTTAGTTTAATAATTAGTGTAATGTTTAGTGAGTAGTTCCATCCCCTTTGGGGGGTGGAGTAGATGTACATACATGCATTAGAGAATGGGATGAATGCTTTATTTTTGATGTGTTGATAAAACATGAATGTATGCTTGCTCGTTTAGGATAGAATTTATAACTTGATGAGTTTTTCCAAAATGATTAGACACCTCTCATGCTTGTTTAGGTTCTGAAATAAACAACTTGCATATGTAAATGTTAATCAACTAAGTTGGTGAATAGATTGATAGGTTTTGCCATAACATTTAGACACTTCCTATGCTTGATAAACACCACCTTCATGTGCTTAAAGAATGTATTCTACACCCACCTCTTTGCATGTGTGCACTCACTCCACCCCTTAGATGATTTCCCATTTCTGTATTCCAGCATTCTTCTTTTGTTCTTAGCTTATTTGTTAGTTCATTGTTTGTTTCTTTCGTTCGCATTTCATACTTCTTAGCATAGTTAAGTGTAGAGTAGCTTAATCAATCTTTCTCCCCCAATCTTTGCCACTTGATTTCTGATAAACAAGAGACTGCTCACCTCCCTGAGGACGACCCGTACTTGTCACCGCTTCATCGCGGCCGTGCACTTGCGGTTTTAAATAAAATGTTCATCAAGGTGAAAGGATAAGAGGGGAGAGAGAGAAGAGGAGGGAGAAGGAGAGGAGAGGAAGAGAGGGGAAAGAGAAGGAGAAGAGAGAGGGAACGAGAAGATACGGAGGGATAAGAGGAGAGAGCGGAGAAGGAGGGAGAGATAAGGAGAGGACGAGAGGGGAGGAGAGAGAGGGAGAAGAGGGGAGAGATAGAAGAGGAAGGAGAGAAGGGGGACAAGAGAGGAGGGAGCAAGAGAATGAGAGGTGGATAGAGAAGGAAAGGATGATAAAAGGGAAGGGAACGAGATAGAGAAGGCAGAGTGGAGATGGAGAAGGAGAGAGAAGGAGAGATAGTGGAGGAGAGAGGAAACGAGAGAGGAGGAGAGGGAGAAAGAGAAGGGGGGAGGAGGAGAGAAGTGAGAGAAGGGAGAGAGAGAGAGAGAGAGAGAGAGAGAGAGAGAGAAAGGAGAGAGAGAGAGAGAGAGAGAGAGAAAGGAGAGAGAGAGAGAGAGAAAGGAGAGTAGAGGGAAGAGAAGAGGATAGGAGAGAGAGGGTAAGGAGAGGGAAGAAGTTGGAGAAGGGGAGAGGAGAAGGGAGAGAACTAGAAGGGGAGCGAAGAAGGGAAAGAGGATATAGAGGTAGAAGGAGTCCCCCCTCATTCTCATCTTCCCTCTCCTCCTCTCCTTCCCTTTTCTTTATCCTCTCTCTTCTTCTCCTTCTCTCCCTCTGGCTCCTCTCTTCCTTCTCTCCTTACCTTATAAGGAGAGATAGAGAGGGTAAGAGGGAGATAGAGAACGAGAAGAGGGAAGAAGAGAGAGGGGAAAAGAGGGATGGGAGAGAAGAAGAGGTAGGGAAGAAGGAGAGAGGAGATAGAGAAGGGAGAGTGAAGGAGAGGGAAGTAAGGAGGCGAGGTAAAGAAGGAGAGGGAGAGAGAAGCGAAAGAGAGGAGGATTGGGAGAGAGAGAAGGAAAGAGAGATAAGGAGAAAGGGAACGAGAGAGAAGGAGAAGAGAAAGAGGATAAGAGGGAGAATGAGAAAAGGAGAAGCGAGAGAATGTGAGAAGAGGAGAGAGAGCGAGAGAGAGGGATAAGAGGGAGAGGACAGAAAGAAGGTGAGGGGGAGAACAAGTAGAGGAAGAGAAGGAGAAGAGGGAGGAGGAGGAGAGTGGTAGAGAAGAGGAGAAGTGGGAAGAGAGAGGGAAAGGGGTAGAGAAGAGAGTTGGAGAACGAGAGATGGAGAAGGGAGAGAGAAGGAGAGTGGAGAAAAGAGGACAAGTAGAGCAGAGAGAGGAGAAGGAAGCGGGAGAGAGAAGGAGAGTAGGGAAGAGGAGAGAGGGAGAGAAGGGAGAGAGAAGGGAAAGAGAGAGAAAAGGAGAGGGAGGAGAGAGAAGTAGGGAGAGAGAGCGAGAGAAGGAGGAAGGAGTGGAGAAGAGGGCAAGAGGAAGATAGAAAATGAAGGAGAAGGGGGAAGAGGGGAGGGAGAGAAGAAGGGGGAGAGGGAACGAGAGAGGTAAAGAAGAGAGGGAAGGAGGAGAGAAGAGGGAGGGAGGGGGAGAGGGAAGTAGAGAGCAGACGGAGAAGGGAGAAGAAGGGCGAGGGAGAAGAGAGAGGGAAGGAGAAGGGAAAGAGGAGGATAGAGAAGGATAAAAGGGGGAGAGAGCAGAAGAAGAGAGAAGGATAAGGAGAGAAGAAAGGGAGCGGGATACGAGGGAGATAGAGATGAGGCGAGGGAGATGAGAGAAAGAGAAGAGGGAAGAGTGAGAGAGAAGGAGAGCGGTAGAGAAGGAGAGAAGAGAGAGGGGTAGAACGAGAGAGAAGGGAGAGAATAGGACGACGAGAGAGGAAGGAGTGGGAGAAAAAGAGAAGCGAGAGAAGGAGAGGGAGAAGGAGAGAGAGAGATAAAGAGAGTGGGATAAGGAGAAGAGGGAAAGGGAGAGAAGGAAGAGAGAGAAAGAGATAGAGACGGTGGGAGAAATGACAAGGGAGAGAGGTGGAGAAGGATAAGGAGAATGTGTGGGCAAAGAAGAGGGAAGATGGGAGGAGCGTTGAAGAAGAGGGGGAGAGAATGAGAGAGAGTGAGAAGGGAGAGGGGTAGACAACATAGGAGAAGAGAGAAGGGAGCGAGAGAGAGAGAAGGATAGAGGCAAAGAAGAGAGAATAGGGATAAGGATAAGGAGAGAAGAGAAAGTAGAATAGAAAAGAGGAGGGAGAGAGAGAGAGAGAGAGAAGAGACAGGAGGGAGAGAGAGCGAGAGATGGAGGAGGAGAAGGAGGGAGTGGAGGAGAGGGATAAGAGGGAGAGAGAAAAGGAGAAAGAAGAGAGGAAAGAGGAGAGGAGAGAGAGATAAGAATAGGGAGAAGGAGAGAGGGAAATAGAGAAGAGGAGAGGGAGATGAGGAGATATAGAGAAGGGGTGGTGAGAGAAAAAAGGAGAGGGAGATAAGGAGAAGAGAGGGGGAACTAGAGGAGGTGAAGGGATAAGAGGGGAGAGAGAGAAGAGGTGGGAGAAGGAGAGGAGAGGAAGAGAGGGGAGAGAGAAGGAGAAGAGAGAGGGAACGAGAGGAGACGGAGGGATAAGAGGAGAGAGCGGAGAAGGAGGGAGAAATAAGGAGAGGACGAGAGGGGAGGAGAGAGAGGGAGAAGAGGGCAGAGATAGAAGAGGAAGGAGAGAGGGGGGACAAGAGAGGAGGGAGCAAGAGAATGAGAGGTGGATAGAGAAGGAAAGGAGGATAAGAGGGAAGGGAACGAGATAGAGAAGGCAGAGTGGAGATGGAGAAGGAGAGAGAAGGAGACATAGTGGAGGAGAGAGGAAACGAGAGAGGAGGAGAGGGAGAAAGAGAAGGGGGGAGGAGGAGAGAAGTGAGAGAAGGGAGAGAGAGAGAGAGAGAGAGAAAGGAGAGAGAGAGAGAGAGAGAGAAAGGAGAGAGAGAGAGAGAGAAAGGAGAGAGAAAGGAGAGTAGAGGGAAGAGAAGAGGATAGGAGGGAGAAGGAGAGAGAGGGTAAGGAGAGGGAAGAAGTGGGAGAAGGGAGAGAACTAGAAGGGGAGCGAAGAATGGAAAGAGGATATAGAGGTAGAAGGAGTCCCCCCTCATTCTCATCTTCCCTCTCCTCCTCTGCTTCCCTTCTCTTTATCCTCTCTCTTCTTCTCCTTCTCTCCCTCTCGCTCCTCTCTTCCTTCTCTCCTTACCTTATAAGGAGAGATGGAGAGGGTAAGAGGGAGATAGAGAACGAGAAGAGGGAAGAAGAGAGAGGGGAAAAGAGGGATGGGAGAGAAGAAGAGGAAGGGAAGAAGGAGAGAGGAGATAGAGAAGGGAGAGTGAAGGAGAGGGAAGTAAGGAGGCGAGGTAGAGAAGGAGAGGGAGAGAGAAGCGGAAGAGAGGAGGATTGGGAGAGAGAAGGAAAGAGAGATAAGGAGAGAGGGAATGAGAGAGAAGGAGAAGAGAAAGAGGATAAGAGGGAGAATGAGAAAAGGAGAAGCGAGAGAATGTGAGAAGAGGAGAGAGAGCGAGAGAGAGGGATAAGAGGGAGAGGACAGAAAGAAGGTGAGGGGGAGAACAAGTAGAGGAAGAGAAGGAGAAGAGGGAGGAGGAGGAGAGTGGTAGAGAAGAGGAGAAGTGGGAAGAGAGAGGGAAAGGGGGAGAGAAGAGAGATGGAGAACGAGAGATGGAGAAGGGAGAGAGAAGGAGAGTGGAGAAAAGAGGACAAGTAGAGCAGAGAGAGGAGAAGGAAGCGGGAGAGAGAAGGAGAGTAGGGAAGAGGAGAGAGGGATAGAGAAGGGAAAGAGAGAGAAAAGGAGAGGGAGGAGAGAGAAGTAGGGAGAGAGAGCGGGAGAAGGAAGAAGGAGTGGAGAAGAGGACTAGAGGAAGATAGAAAATGAAGGAGAAGGGGGAAGAGGGGAGGGAGAGAAGAAGGGGGAGAGAATGGACACATTGATAGACGAATCTTGTGGCGGGACCTTGAATCCGTGGAGCCTCCAACGTCAATGCCTTGGTTAGTAGGAGGTGATTTCAATTGCATTCGATGGCCGTGGGAAAAACGAGGTGGAGGGGGAGTAAATGAGGCTGCCATAAAAGATTTCAACGAGAGTGTGGATGCCCGACAACTCCTTGAGATGCCTTCCTCGGGTGGAGAGTTCACTTGGTCGAATTCTTCCGAAGGAAGCGCTTGCATTGAAACTCGAATTGATCGGATCTTGATGAATAATGCATGGTTAGAAAAGTTTCCACAATCTCACTATGTAGTGGGGGAGAAGGCTCTAAGTGACCATGCGACACTTATCATGCGAACGGAAGGAAATGAGAGAAGGAAGGCGCGGATGTTTAGGTTCGAAAACCATTGGGTGGAGCATGAGGATTTCCTTTCGATTGTTGAAGGGGCTTGGGCAACACTTCTAAATGGCACTCCTATGTTTCGTGTGGTGGAGAAATTGAATGAAGTCAAGGAGGCACTCAAGAGGTGGAGTGCGAGTAAGTTTGGGAATGTTGAAAACAAAGTGAAGCAAGCCCGGGAAGCTCTTGAGGATGTAAGGAGAAGAAGGAGTGCAAACCCGGTGGATGGAGCTCTTGAAATTGTTGAGGGGGCTGCAAAAGACGAGCTTGCACGTGTCCTTGCTAGGGAGGAATCCATTATTAGGCAAAAATCAAGAGTCAAGTGGTTAAAGGAGGGGGATCGGAATACCCAGTTTTTCCATGCGCAACTTTGTGTGAGGAGAGCCACCAACCAAGTGAGAAGAGTGTGTGAGGGTGAGAGCATTGTGGAGGAGGAGGGGGAAATCTGGGAAGCGTTTCGACGCTTTTTTTCTAACTTGTTTGCTAGTGATTTTCAGGTACAACCTATTAAGTCGGCGATAAATTTGCCCCTCATTGATCCTTCGGATGGGGAGGGTCTAGTTCGAAAGCTGACCATGAAGGAGTTGGAGGATGTTGTTTTGAATGCAAATGTGGACAAAATACCGGGGCCCGATGGCTTTAATGCCATGTTCTTCAAGGCGGCGTGGAGGATAGTAAAGAAGGACGTGTTTAAGGCGGTGGATTCTTGCATGAGTAGTGGGAAGTTATTGGCCAAGTGGAACTACACATCCATCACGATCATACCAAAGAAGAAAGCCCCTTCCATGGTAGAAGACTATAGGCCCATTGCCTTATGCAACATGACGTACCGATTCACCTCAAAGGTCCTTGCAAATCGATTGAAGGGGTTACTCCCAAAGCTAGTAGGAGAACATCAAAGTGCTTTCATTCATGGAAGGAGAATTGGGGATAATATCCTCCTTGCACACGAATTGTGCCATAATCTCCATCTCGGCAAGGGGAAAGGAAGAATGTGTATCAAGCTTGATATTAGAAAGGCTTATGACTCCATCTCGTGGGAGTTTCTTGATCAAGTGATGCTGAAATTTGGCTTCCCCAAGAAGTGGAGGACGACCATCATGGCTTGTGTGAAGGCATCATTTGTTGTGACGGTAAATGGAGCAAACTCTACACCTTTTCGAGCTACAAATGGGTTACGACAAGGAGACCCGTTAGCCCCATATTTGTTCCTTATGTGCATGGAGATATTGAGTAAGATGGTGAGCATGGCGGTGGAGGAGGGAAGAATAGAAACCTTAGTTTGTGGATACATGGTCGTGTCTCATTTATTGTTTGTCGATGATGTTCTATTATTTGCAAAGGCCACAAGAGAGAACGCCCATGCAATTAAAGAGGTACTTGCAGAATTTACGGCATGTTCGGGACTGAAATTCAACGTCTCAAAAAGTCAGATTTTCATGGGAGGCGATATCCAACATGGGCAATGGATTGAGGAGCATCTTGGTATGGAAAGGAGGGAATTTCCGGTGGTCTACCTTGGCTTGCCGCTATTTTCGGGAAGAATGGGAAGAAATCATTGCACATCCCTTGTAAACAAAGTGAAGGCTCGCCTTAGCTCATGGCAGCAACACTTTCTCTCCATTGCCGGAAGAGTGGAGCTTGTGAGAAGCGTGCTGATTTCCCTTAGCATATATTGGACATCCGCTTTTCTTCTTCCGAGGCGAGTCCTACACGATTTGGAGAGCATCATGAGTAGATTCATTTGGGGGGGACCGAAGAAGTGGGTGGCGGTCGCTTGGAAAGACGTGTGTACTCCAAAGGATGAAAGAGGACTTGGCCTTAAACGCTTAACGGAGTGGAACTATGTGGGCCTCCTTCGCTTGTTTTGGCAAGTCGTGGAAGGTGGTAACTCACTTTGGGTGAAGTGCATTCGCCAAAAATACTTAAAGACACGTTCTATTTTGCTTGCAAGACCCCCATCCTCCTCCTCGTGGGCTTGGCGAGGGATACTTCGAGTGCGTGACATTGCAAGGCGGCATATTCATTACAAGGTGGGAAATGGGGAGGGCATAAGATTCTTCCAATATCCATGGTGTGGTGAGCCATTCCAATGCACAACTTGGGGGGAACGTTTACACTATGATGTAGGGGTACCATGGGACGTCAAAGTGGCTTTCTTCATCAAGGATGGTCGTTGGGCTCTACCCCCACCAAGGTCACGTACAATGGAGGAGTTATGTGACAAGATTAGGCATATACCTATCTTTGGAGGTCGTGACGGGCCAGCAAGCATAAATGGAAGAGGTGAATCATTTGTGATGAAAGAGGCTTCGAAGTGGGTGAGGGAACCGGGCACCAAAGTGGGATGGATGAAAGTAGTGTGGCACAAACACGCCAACCCAAAGCATGCCCTCACGGCTTGGAGAGCACTAAGGGGCCGACTTGTCACAAAGAAGCTTATGAACCAAAGAGGAGCCACACATGACCCCACTTGCGTTCTTTGTGAGGACATGGAGAAGGATATAGAACACCTATTTTGGGGATGTCTATACACGAGAGAAGTATGGAAAAGGGTCCTTGCAAGCCTACAACTCAGCCCAAACTTTGCAAGTACCCTTGAGGGGGAGGCAACACGACTCTTGCATGCTAGTGGTAGTAAAGTAGACAAGGTAGTACGAAGATGGGCTTTTAATGCTATGGTACATGAAAGTTGGCAAGAGAGGAATAGAAGGATCTTCGAGGGAGAGAAGAAAAGGCCGGAGGAACTCATGAGGCTCATCAAGGACACAATCCGTTGCATGGGAGACAAGATCAAGGTATTAGCAAGGAATGAAGAAGAACTCACGCACTTTGAGCTGATTTGGATGTAATAAAATGTAGTGTGGTGGTCTCTTGCGCAAGGTAACATTGTAATCATTTCCTTTTTGTGTGCGCATAGGTAGAAATACGGATTTCATTGTATGGTGTGGCTGGTTTATGCGTGTGGCATAAACCCGCGCTCAAAAAACTCATTTTTGTAGGTTGTAAACAATACTTATCAATAGAATTAGAGGCTAAGCCTCCCTTTTTGCATTGCAAAAAAAAAGAAGGGGGAGAGGGAACGAGAGAGGTAGAGAAGAGAGGGAATGAGGAGAGAAGAGGGAGGGAGGGGGAGAGGGAAGTAGAGAGGAGACGGAGAAGGGAGGAGAAGGGCGAGGGAGAAGAGAGAGGGAGAGAGCGAGCGAGAGAAGGAGAAGGGAAAGAGGAGGATAGAGAAGGATAAAAGGGGGAGAGAGCAGAAGAAGAGAGAAGGATAAGGATAGAAGAAGGGGAGCGGGATACGAGGGAGATAGAGATGAGGCGAGGGAGATGAGAGAAAGAGAAGATGGAAGAGTGAGAGAGAAGGAGAGCGGTAGAGAAGGAGAGAAGAGAGAGGGGTAGAACGAGAGAGAAGGGAGAGAATGGGACGAGGAGAGAGGAAGGAGTGGGAGAAAAAGAGAAGCGAGAGAAGGAGAGGGAGAAGGAGAGAGAGAGAGAGAGAGATAAAGAGAGTGGGATAAGGAGAAGAGGGAAAGGGAGAGAAGGAAGAGAGAGAAAGAGATAGAGACGGTGGGAGAAATGATAAGGGAGAGAGGTGGAGAAGGATAAGGAGAATGTGTGGGCAAAGAAGATGGAAGATGGATAGAGAGTTGAAGAAGAGGGGGAGAGAATGAGAGAGAGTGAGAAGGGAGAGGGGTAGACAACATAGGAGAAGAGAGAAGGGAGCGAGAGAGAGAGAAGGATAGAGGCAGAGAAGAGAATAGGGATAAGGATAAGGAGAGAAGAGAAAGTAGAATAGAGAAGAGGAGGGAGAGAGAGAGAGAGAGAGAGAGAGAGAGAGAAAAGAGACAGGAGGGAGAGAGAGCGAGAGATGGAGGAGGAGAAGGAGGGAGTGGAGGAGAGGGATAAGAGGGAGAGAGAAAAGGAGAAAGAAGAGAGGAAAGAGGAGAGGAGAGAGAGATAAGAATAGGGAGAAGGAGAGAGGGAAATGGAGAAGAGGAGAGGGAGAGGAGGAGATATAGAGAAGGGAAGGTGAGAGAAAAAAGGAGAGGGAGATAAGGAGAAGAGAGGGGGAACTAGAGGTGGTGAAGGGATAAGAGGGGAGGGAGAGAAGAGGAGGGCGAAGGAGAGGAGAGGAAGAGAGGGGAGAGAGAAGGAGAAGAGAGAGGGAACGAGAGGAGACGGAGGGATAAGAGGAGAGAGCGGAGAAGGTGGGAGAGATAAGGAGAGGACGAGAGGGGAGGAGAGAGAGGGAGAAGAGGGGAGAGATAGAAGAGGAAGGAGAGAGGGGGGACAAGAGAGGAGGGAGCAAGAGAATGAGAGGTGGATAGAGAAGGAAAGGAGGATAAGAGGGAAGGGAACGAGATAGAGAAGGCAGAGTGGAGATGGAGAAGGAGAGAGAAGGAGAGATAGTGGAGGAGAGAGGAAACGAGAGAGGAGGAGAGGGAGAAAGAGAAGGGGGGAGGAGGAGAGAAGTGACAGAAGGGAGAGAGAGAGAGAGAAAGGAGAGTAGAGGGAAGAGAAGAGGATAGGAGGGAGAAGGAGAGAGAGGGTAAGGAGAGGGAAGAAGTGGGAGAAGGGGAGAGGAGAAGGGAGAGAACTAGAAGGGGAGCGAAGAAGGGAAAGAGGGTATAGAGCTAGAAGGAGTCCCGCCCTCATTCTCATCTTCCCTCTCATCCTCTCCTTCCCTTCTCTTTTTTCCTCTCTCTTCTTCTCCTTCTCTCCCTCTCGCTCCTCTCTTCCTTCTGTCCTTACCTTATAAGGAGAGATGGAGAGGGTAAGAGGGAGATAGAGAACGAGAAGAGGGAAGAAGAGATAGGGGAAAAGAGGGATGGGCGAGAAGAAGAGGTAGGGAAGAAGGAGAGAGGAGATAGAGAAGGGAGAGTAAAGGAGAGGGAAGTAAGGAGACGAGGTAGAGAAGGAGAGGGAGAGAGAAGCAGAAGAGACGAGGATTGGGAGAGAGAGAAGGAAAGAGAGATAAGGAGAGAGGGAACGAGAGCGAAGGAGAAGAGAAAGAGGATAAGAGGGAGAATGAGAAAAGGAGAAGCGAGAGAATGTGAGAAGACGAGAGAGAGCGAGAGAGAGGGATAAGAGGGAGAGGACAGAAAGGATGTGAGGGGGAGAACAAGTGGAGGAAGAGAAGGAGAAGAGGGAGGAGGAGGAGAGTGGTAGAGAAGAGGAGAAGTGGGAAGAGACAGGGAAAGGGGGAGAGAAGAGAGATGGAGAACGAGAGATTGAGAAGGGAGAGAGAAGGAGAGTGGAGAAAAGAGGACAGGTAGAGCAGAGAGAGGAGAAGGAAGTGGGAGAGAGAAGGAGAGTAGGGAAGAGGCGAGAGGGAGAGAAGGGAGAGAGAAGGGAAAGAGAGAGAAAAGGAGAGGGAGGAGACAGAAGTAGGGGGAGAGAGCGAGAGAAGGAGGAAGGAGTGGAGAAGAGGACAAGAGGAAGATAGAAAATGAAGGAGAAGGGGGAAGAGGGGAGGGAGAGAAGAAGGGGGAGAGGGAACGAGAGAGGTAGAGAAGAGAGGGAAGGAGGAGAGAAGAGGGAGGGAGGGGGAGAGGGAAGTAGAGAGGAGACGGAGAAGGGAGAAGAAGGGCGAGGGAGAAGAGAGAGGGGTTGAAGAAGGAGAGAGAGAGGGAGAGAGTGAGCGAGAGAAGGAGAAGGGAAAGAGGAGGATAGAGAAGGATAAAAGGGGGAGAGAGCAGAAGAAGAGAGAAGGATAAGGAGAGAAGAAGGGGAGCGGGATACGAGGGAGATAGAGATGAGGCGAGGGAGATGAGAGAAAGAGAAGAGGGAAGAGTGAGAGAGAAGGAGAGCGGTAGAGAAGGAGAGAAGAGAGAGGGGTAGAACGAGAGAGAAGGGAGAGAATGGGACGAGGAGAGAGGAAGGAGTGGGAGAAAAAGAGAAGCGAGAGAAGGAGAGGGAGAAGGAGAGAGAGAGAGATAAAGAGAGTGGGATAAGGAGAAGAGGGAAAGGGAGAGAAGGAAGAGAGAGAAAGAGATAGAGACGGTGGGAGAAATGATAAGGGAGAGAGGTGGAGAAGGATAAGGAGAATGTGTGGGCAAAGAAGAGGGAAGATGGGAAGAGAGTTGAAGAAGAGGGGGAGAGAATGAGAGAGAGAGTGAGAAGGGAGAGGGGTAGACAACATAGGAGAAGAGAGAAGGGAGTGAGAGAGAGAGAGGGTAAGTAGAGGAAAAAGTTATGAGAGGAGAGAGAAACTCTAGGTGCGCATGGGGAACCTAAGGTTGTCTAGGGTTCTCCACCTCGTTTCTTCACCAAAACCTTTGATTTTCTCACCAAAATGGATCCTACATCTAGCTCTACACGATTGCAACTACAAGATGGAGATGGTGGCACAAATACGGATCTCCATCATGCAAACAAGTTGGTTTTATCCTCGGTCTTGGAGGGTGAAGCTTCCACACCACCTCTAGGGAGTGTTCTTACTCCCCCAAGGAAGTGGTCGGACTTATTTACATCTAGTTCAAGGGCAGCCACGACCCTCAAGTTTGTCCCGCCGGTTGTCAAGGGAGGAGAGAAGGTGGTCGTGTGTTCACAACAAGAAGTGAGGGAGAACTTGAAACGGTGGGACAAGGTGTTGGTAGGGTATTTCGTAGCTCTCAAGCCTCACTTGCCGACTTTGGAGAAGCATCTCCACAAACTATGGGGACTAGTTGGAGGTATGGAAATCATTAGAAGAAGCCAAGGATTCTTATTATTTCGTTTTACACTTAGTGAAGATAGAAAGAGGGTTCTCCAAGGAGGACCTTGGTTCGTTAGAGGGGCGCCACTTATGGTTCAAGAGTGGACACCGGAAATGTCATTGAAGAAGGTCAACATCACCACGGTCCCCATTTGGGTTCCCTTGCCGGAGCTTGACCTCCGTTTTTGGTCACCCAACACATTGAGTAACATAGCAAGTGTGCTTGGAAGGCCCCTCTACATGGATGATTATACGGCTTCCGGGTGTAGGTTGGCGTTTGCAAGAGTTTGCATTGAGGTCAGCCATGAGTTCTCCTATCCAAGTTGGGTGGAGGTGCAAGTGGAGGAGGGCGAAATGCATAAAGTGTACGTGGAATATGAGTGGAGACCCGGGTATTGCATGGAGTGCCTTGAGTTTGGGCATGTGGTGGAGAGATGCCCAAGGAAGAAAGTGATTGCAAGTGTTCATGAAGTCCCACAAAGGAAGGCCGAGAAATGGGTGGAGGTAGGCCGTGCAAAGGGTGGGAAACACCTCAAGAAGGATGGAAGTGAGGTGCGAAGCAAGGAAAGGGTGAGAGAGGAGGGGTGTTTGCATGGAGGGGAGGCAAATGAGGTGGCTGCCGTGGAGGATGGAGGAGGGAGGATGGATGGAAGGGATGATGACGTGGAGCCCTTTGAGGAGGACGTGGCCACATCAGCAAATGGGGAGGTGACACGTAGGAGCTCATGTGGGAGGGAAAATGAGGAGGGAAAATCAAGAGGACCACAAGATTTCGTGGTATGCTCCACTCTAGTGGGAGCAAATGAGAGGAAGGCACGTGGCATGGAGGAGGACAAGAATGGAGACAAAAATAGAGTCCATTTTCGTGAGGAAACAACTACAAGGGAGGAAGCCAAGGAGAGGAGGTCATGTGGACGTCTAGAAGAGCAAAAGGGAAAGCAAAACAAAGGTTGGTGCTCTACTTTTGGAAGAACCAATGAGGAGGGTGTTGAGTGCTCCATGTTTGAATGGGCCAATGGGGAGAGAGCAAGTGAGCCTTGTGAAGAAGTAGAGGGGGACCAAGATACTTTTCGTGAGGACAAACCAAAAGAGGAATGGGGTGGAGAGTCACGTGAATTACTACACATGGAGGAGTCCTTCATGCAAGAAAGAGAGGGGGACCAAGTTAGCTTTTGTGGGGACCAACCAAGTGAGGAATGGGGTGGGAAATCACGTGACCCACTCAACTTGGAGGGAGCTAGCATGATAGGAACGTTGCATGGGCCTCTTGTGCATGGGATGGACACGAAATTAGTGGAACACCATGAGGTATGCAACAAAGGAAATGTGAGAGAGGTTTTGGAAGTCAATGGCGTGGGAAATGGCTCATGTGGATTAGCTTCCTTGATACATGATGAAGAAGGATGGACAATGCCTAGAAAAGTGGCAAGGGAGAAGGACCAAAGGAAGGAAAGCTCGTGGAAAAGGAAATGTGGGAGCATGGTAGGGGTGTTAGGTGACCTCGAGAAGGAGAATGAGATGGAGGACGGGAAGGGAAAACAAGAAGAAACACATGAGATGGAGGTTCCGTCGTCCATAGCAAGCCATGTGCGAAGTTGCTCCCCACCACCCCCGGTGGATTTGGCTTCAATTTCACCACAACCCGAAGCCTTCAAAGCAATTCATGAGAAAGGAATGAGACAACAAAAAAACATGCGTGGAGGGAAGGGGTGTATGCCCACACCTTGAACACATGAATATCCTTGTGTGGAATGTGCGCGGAGCAAATGGACCCGGCCGCGCACTTATGATAAGGGGTCGAATAAAGGAGGTGAAGCCGGATATAGTGTGTCTTGTGGAACACAAAGTGAAATTGAAGAAGCTTGCAAGATTCAAGCGCGCAATATGGCCTCATGAATGGGTGGGGAATAGCTTGATCGTGGACTCTGGGAGAATACTTGTGCTTTGGAATGATCAAGTGGTAGGCCTTGATACTAAATTTGAATCGGCCCAAATTCTTCATTTTGAGGGGCTCATGAGGAAGGATGGGATTGAGTTTGCTTTCACGACAATTTATGGAGAAAATGGTCATGTAGAGAGAAGGAAACTTTGGCACGACCTTGCCTCCATGGAACCAAGTGCCTTGATACCTTGGGTAGTGGGAGGGAACTTCAATTGTATTCGTATGGCAAGCGAGAAGAGGGGAGGAGGGATGGTGAATGAGGCTGCAATTCAGGAATTCAATGAATGTGCGGATGCACTTCAACTCCTTGAAATGCCTTGGATGGGTGAGGAATTCACTTGGTCAAACTCCTCCGAGGGCGCCGCTCGTATCGAAACGAAAATTGATCGTATATTGATGAACAATGCTTGGTTAGAGAGGTTCCCGGAGGTATATTATGTGGTGGGGGCAAAGGACTTGAGTGACCATGCGACGCTCACCATGAAAATGGAGGGAAATGAGAGGAGGAAGCCGAAGATGTTTAGGTTTGAAAACTATTGGGCGGATCATGAAGAGTTCTTAGGGGTTGTAGAGGGTGCGTGGGCAACACTTGTGGATGGTACTCCCATGTTTAGAGTGGTGGAAAAATTGAATGAAGCAAAAAAGGCTCTAAAGAGATGGAGTGGGCTCAAGTTTGGAAATGTTATAAACAAGGTGGGAGTAGCTAGAAATACCCTTGCGGATATAAGGAGAAGGAGAAGTGAGGGGCCGGATGATGAGCACCTAAGAAACGAAGAGAGGGCAGCAAAAGAAGAGCTAAACCGCGTTCTCATGTGGGAGGAATCATTAATTCGCCAAAAATCAAGAGTTAGGTGGTTAAAGGAGGGGGACCGAAACACCCGGTTCTTTCATGCGCAACTTAGAGTGAGGAGGGCCACCAACCAAGTGAGGAGTGTGTGTGAGGGAGAGTACACCTTCGAGGAGGAAGGAGAGATTCGTGAAGCGTTTCGACGCTTTTTTTCTAACTTGTTTGCTAATGAATTTCAGGTTTGTAAGATCAAATCATCGATTGAGTTACCCCAAATTGCAGCATCGGATGGAGAATGTTTAGTGCGACAATTGCACATGAAGGAACTTGAAGATGTTATCTTGAATGCAAATGTGGACAAGGCGCCGGGGCCCGATGGGTTCAATGCTAAGTTCTTCAAAGTGGCATGGGGAATAATAAAGAAGGACATTTTCAAAGCCGTGGAGTCATGCATGTCGAGTGGAAAGGTTTTGGCCAAGTGGAATTACACGTCTATCACTCTCATACCAAAGAAGAAGGCACCAAAGATGGTGGAAGATTATAGGCCCATAGCTTTGTGCAACATGATGTATAGATTTACTTCTAAAGTGCTTGCAAACCGGTTGAAGATATTGCTACCACAAATTGTTGGGGAAAATCAAAGTGCATTTGTTCATGGAAGAAGAATTAGTGACAACATCCTCCTTGCACATGAGCTATGTCACAACCTTCATCTTGATAAAGGAAGAGGAAGAATGTGCATCAAGCTTGATATTCGAAAGGCCTACGATTCCATCTCGTGGGAGTTCCTTCATCAAGTAATGGAGAAATTTGGGTTTCCGGACAAGTGGAGGAGGACCATCATGGCATGTGTTCGAGCATCCTTTGTTGTGACCGTGAATGGGGCAAATTCAAAATCGTTTAAAGCAAGGAATGGGTTGAGGCAAGGAGATCCACTAGCCCCATATTTGTTTGTAATGTGCATGGAAGTCTTGAGTAAGATGGTGAAGATGGCGGTGGAGGAAGGCAAGCTTGAACCCTTGGTGTGTGGAGACACTCTCGTCTCACACTTGATGTTTGCGGATGATGTGCTACTTTTTGGAAAGGCTACAAAGGAGAACGCCCAAGTTCTTAAACAACTTCTTGATGACTTCACGGCATATTCGGGGCTGCAATTTAACACATCCAAGAGTCAAATATTCATGGGTGGTGAAGTCCAACATGGGGAATGGATTGTTGAACATCTAGGTATGGAGAAAACCTTTTCCCGGTGATATACTTAGGTTTGCCCTTATTCTCGGGAAGGATGACAAGAAGTCATTGCATGTCACTTGTCAACAAGCTAAAGTCACGGTTGAGCACTTGGAAGCAAAACTTTTTATCCATCGCCGGTCAGGTGGAGCTAGTGAGGAGTGTACTAGTTTCTCTTAGCATATATTGGACATCCGCATTTCTCATTCCTCGGAAAGTGCTACAAGAGATGGACAACCTTATGTCTAGATTTATATGGGGAGGGCCTAAGAAGTGGGTGGCGGTTGCGTGGAAGGATGTGTGTACCCCAAAGTCGGAAGGGGGACTCGGGCTTAAGAGCTTAGTAGAATGGAACGAAGTGGGCCTTCTCCGTTTGTTTTGGCTAGTGGTGGAAGATGTAAACTCTCTTTGGGTGAAGTGCATTCGCCAAAAATACTTGAAGAATAGATCCATTTGGCTCGCAAGACCACCATCCACCTCCTCGTGGGCATGGAGAGGGATCACCCGAGTTCGTGATATAGCAAGGCAACATATTCAATACCAAGTGGGAGATGGTGAAGACATTAGTTTCTTTCATCACCCATGGTGTGGGCTGCCTTTCCATTGTGAAGAGTGGGGTGAGCGGCTACATTATGATTTGGGGGTACCTTGGGATACAAAAGTTGCACATTTCATTCGAAATGGAGAGTGGACTCTCCCCTTCCCAAAATTGACCATCATGGAGGAACTTTGGACAAAGATCAGCAATACTCCCATCAAAGGAGGAAGAGACAAACCATCACGAGTTGATGGACGAGGGGACAAGTTGGGAATGAAGGAGGTGTGGAAGTGGGTGAAGAAGCCGGGCTCCAAGGTGGCATGGGCGGATATGGTGTGGCACAGCACAAGGAGGCTATACCAAAACATGCACTCACGGCATGGAGAGCTTTGAGAGGGCGGCTAGTCACCAAAAAGCTAATGAACCAAAGAGGGGCCAGCCATAACCCAACATGTGTCCTATGTGACGAGATGGAAGAAGACATTCAACACTTATTTTGGGGCTGCCATTATACAAAGGAGGTATGGGCCCAAATCCTTTGACTTTTGAAACTCAAACCAAACCAAGCAAGGAATCTAGAAAGTGAAGCAAATCGTGTCTCCCATGCTAGGGGGAGCCGGGTGGACAAGGTCACAAGAAGATGGGCCTTTAATGCAATGATACATGAAGTGTGGCAAGAACGAAATCGCAGAATTTTCGAGGATGAAAAGAAGAAACCGGATGACATTGTGGGAGCAATTAAGGACATGGTCCGATGTATGGGACAAAGAGTGAAGAGCCTAGCAAGAAACGACGTGGAATACCAGAATTTTGAGGAGACTTGGGCGTAGCATGGATGACACATTATGAGATGTAGGTCTGATTTGATGTAGAGATGTCATGATGTAATACTTGTATGTCGGGATATACATTTGTAGTAGCCGGATATGCATGTAGCATACTCCCGCGAGACTAAACGATAAATTTTGTAGGTTGTAAACTTTGCTAATTAATAGAAATTCGAGGCTAAGCCTCCCTTTTTGCTTTGCAAAAAAAAGGATAAGGAGAATGTGTGGGCAAAGAAGAGGGAAGATGGGAAGAGAGTTGAAGAAGAGGGGGAGAGAATGAGAGAGAGTGAGAAGGGAGAGGGGTAGACAACATAGGAGAAGAGAGAAGGGAGCGAGAGAGAGAGAGAGAGAAGGATAGAGGCAGAGAAGAGAGAATATGGATAAGGATAAGGAGAGAAGAGAAAGGAGAATAGAAAAGAGGAGGGAGAGAGAGAGAGAAGAGACAGAAGGGAGAGAGAGCGAGAGATGGAGGAGGAGAAGGAGGGAGTGGAGGAGAGGGATAAGAGGGAGAGAGAAAACGAGAAAGAAGAGAGGAAAGAAGAGAGGAGAGAGAGATAAGAATAGGGAGAAGGAGAGAGGGAAATGGAGAAGAGGAGAGGGAGAGGAGGAGATATAGAGAAGGGAAGGTGAGAGAAAAAAGGAGAGGGAGATAAGGAGAAGAGAGGGGGAACTAGAGGAATGAAGGGATATGAGGGGAGAGAGAGGAGAAGAGGGAGAAGGAGAGGAGAGGAAGAGAGGGGAGAGAGAAGGAGAAGAGAGAGGGAACGAGAGGAGACGGAGGGATAAGAGGAGAGAGCGGAGAAGGAGGGAGAGATAAGGAGAGGACGAGAGGGGAGGAGAGAGGGGAGAGATCGAAGAGGAAGGAGAGAGGGGGGACAAGAGAGGAGGGAGCAAGAGAATGAGAGGTGGATAGAGAAGGAAATGAGGATAGGAGGGAAGGGAACGAGATAGAGAAGGCAGAGTGGAGATGGAGAAGGAGAGAGAAGGAGAGATAGTGGAGGAGAGAGGAAACGAGAGAGGAGGAGAGGGAGAAAGAGAAGGGAGGAGGAGGAGAGAAGTGAGAGAAGGGAGAGAGAGAGAGAGAGAGAGAGAGAAAGGAGAGTAGAGGGAAGAGAAGAGGATAGGAGGGAGAAGGAGAGAGAGGGTAAGGAGAGGGAAGAAGTGCGAGAAGGGGAGAGGAGAAGGGAGAGAACTAGAAGGAGAGCGAAGAAGGGAAAGAGGAGATAGAGGTAGAAGGAGTCCCCCCTCATTCTCATCTTCCCTCTCCTCCTCTCCTTCCCTTCTCTTTATCCTCTCTCTTCGTCTCCTTCTCTTCCTCTCGCTCCTCTCTTCCTTCTCTCCTTACCTTATAAGGAGAGATGGAGAGGGTAAGAGGGAGATAGAGAACGAGAAGAGGGAAGAAGAGAGAGGGGAAAAGAGGGATGGGAGAGAAGAAGAGGTAGGGAAGAAGGAGAGAGGAGATAGAGAAGGGAGAGTGAAGGAGAGGGAAATAAGGAGGCGAGGTAGAGAAGGAGAGGGAGAGAGAAGCGGAAGAGAGGAGGATTGGGAGAGAGAGAAGGAAAGAGAGATAAGGAGAGAGGGAACGAGAGAGAAGGAGAAGAGAAAGAGGATAAGAGGGAGAATGAGAAAAGGAGAAGCGAGAGAATGTGAGAAGAGGAGAGAGAGCGAGAGAGAGGGACAAGAGGGAGAGGACAGAAAGAACGTGAGGGGGAGAACAAGTAGAGGAAGAGAAGGAGAAGATGGAGGAGGAGGAGAGTGGTAGAGAAGAGGAGAAGTGGGAAGAGAGAGGGAAAGGGGGAGAGAAGAGAGATGGAGAACGAGAGATGGAGAAGGGATAGAGAAGGAGAGTGGAGAAAAGAGGACAAGTAGAGCAGAGAGAGGAGAAGGAAGCGGGAGAGAGAAGGAGAGTAGGGAAGAGGAGAGAGGGAGAGAGGGGAGAGAGAAGGGAGAGAGAGAGAAAAGGAGAGGGAGGAGAGAGAAGTAGGGAGAGAGAGCGAGAGAATGAGGAAGGAGTGGAGAAGAGGACAAGAGGAAGATAGAAAATGAAGGAGAAGGGGGAAAAGGGGAGGGAGAGAAGAAGGGGGAGAGGGAACGAGAGAGGTAGAGAAGAGAGGGAAGGAGGAGAGAAGAGGGAGGGAGGGGGGAGGGAAGTAGAGAGGAGACGGAGAAGGGAGAAGAAGGGCGAGGGAGAAGAGAGAGGGGTTGAAGAAGGAGAGAGAGGGAGAGAGCGAGCGAGAGAAGGAGAAGGGAAAGAGGAGGATAGAGAAGGATAAAAGGGGGAGAGAGCAGAAGAAGAGAGAAGGATAAGGAGAGAAGAAGGGGAGCGGGATACGAGGGAGATAGAGATGAGGCGAGGGAGATGAGAGAAAGAGAAGAGGGAAGAGTGAGAGAGAAGGAGAGCGGTAGAGAAGGAGAGAAGAGAGAGGGGTAGAACGAGAGAGAAGGGAGAGAATGGGACGAGGAGAGAGGAAGGAGTGGGAGAAAAAGAGAAGCGAGAGAAGGAGAGGGAGAAGGAGAGAGAGAGATAAAGAGAGTGGGATAAGGAGAAGAGGGAAAGGGAGAGAAGGAAGAGAGAGAAAGAGATAGAGACGGTGGATAAAAATGATAAGGGAGAGAGGTGGAGAAGGATAAGGAGAATGTGTGGGCAAAGAAGAGGGAAGATGGGAAGAGAGTTGAAGAAGAGGGGGAGAGAATGAGAGAGAGTGAGAAGGGAGGGGGGTAGACAACATAGGAGAAAAGAGAAGGGAGCGAGAGAGAGAGAAGGATAGAGGCAGAGAAGAGAGAATAGGGATAAGGATAAGGAGAGAAGAGAAAGGAGAATAGAAAAGAGGAGGGAGAGAGAGAGAGAGAGAGAGAGAGACAGAGAGAGAGAGAGAGAAGAGACAGGAGGGAGAGAGAGTGAGAGACGGAGGAGGAGAAGGAGGGAGTGGAGGAGAGGGATAAGAGGGAGAGAGAAAACGAGAAAGAAGAGAGGAAAAAGGAGAGGAGAGAGAGATAAGAATAGGGAGAAGGAGAGAGGGAAATGGAGAAGAGGAGAGGGAGAGGAGGAGATATAGAGAAGGGAAGGTGAGAGAAAAAAGGAGAGGGAGATAAGGAGAAGAGAGGGGGAACTAGAGGAGGTGAAGGGATAAGAGGGGAGAGAGAGAAGAGGAGGGAGAAGGAGAGGAGAGGAAGAGAGGGGAGAGAGAAGGAGAAGAGAGAGGGAACGAGAGGAGACGGAGGGTTAAGAGGAGAGAGCGGAGAAGGAGGGAGAGATAAGGAGAGGACGAGAGGGGAGGAGAGAGAGGGAGAAGAGGGGAGAGATAGAAGAGGAAGGAGAGAGGGGGGACAAGAGAGGAGGGAGCAAGAGAATGAGAGGTGGATAGAGAAGGAAATGAGGATAAGAGGGAAGGGAACGAGATAGAGAAGGCAGAGTGGAGATGGAGAAGGAGAGAGAAGGACACTACAAGAAATTGAATCTACAGCCACGGTAGGTATATCTGTGGCTGTAGAATCCGTCACTGATTTAGGAATCAGCCACAGATAGGAGAGAAAAGCCACAGACTCCCAATACCTGACTCCTCACCCGAACCCAACCAAATCCGCAAAACCCCCAAATCGCAACTCCCACCCGAAACCCCCAAGCTGCCGCCTCCCACTGCTATCACCGCTCCTTGTCGTCGTGATTCCCACCGCCTCTACTCGCCGTTGTGACTGCCACCACCGCTCCTCGCCATCGCGGTTCCCACCGGCTCTCCTAGCCGTTGCGACTGCCACCACCGCTCCTCGTTGTCGCGTCTTCCCACACCACGGCAGTACTCGATTGCTGGCTCCGTTCACGGTCGGCTTTGATTCCACACCGGTGTCATTCCTTGTCTTCGTCCTCTCAGTGTCGTGCCTCTCCGGCTCTGTCACATGTTGCGTCGTCCCTCGCCGGCCCCATTTCTTGCGGCATTGATTCAACTCCGGCGCTGAGGTAATCGTTGTCAAGTTCAAATTTTGGGGGTATTCGATTTTATTTGGTTTAGTATGCTGGATTTGGGGTTTTTGAAAATGTTGGTTTGGTCTAGTTTGCTGGATGGTTTGATTTTGGGTTTAGAATGTGTATTTGGGGATTATTGTTGTTTCATGATTCACATGTACCCAAAAGAACAATCAACACCTCAATCACAATGGAGGCTTCGATTCGATCCCGCACACTCTCCTCTTGGTCCTCGTCTTCTTCCTCTGGCTCGCCTTTGTGCTCCTCACCGAGGATCCCCGATATCTCCGGTGAGCTTTTCGGTTTTTAGTATTCCTTCAGATCTTGTTAGTTTTGTACTGTGTGAATGAAATTCTAAGGAAGTAATCAACTTCATCCATTTAACGAGATAAACTGAAAAATAAAATCCTGCAAAAACAACACTTAGAAATAATAATAATAATAATAATAATAAATCTGTTTCTACAAAACATATTATGATATAAGTGATGTAGTTTATTCTATATCAAGTGTATATTATAGCTTGATTACCTCAGTTTTGGTATTTTGCAAATTAATGATTGACTTGAGTGTATGCTTTTGTAGCTTATTTAGATAAGTACTGGCAAGAATTGGTTGTTGACACGTAGTCTACCTTTCTTGTACTCTTCATTGCAGATAAACTATTATATATTACATCAACTAAAGGAAAGTCTGAACCAGAGAAGCTGGATATCCATAGGATGCAACTTTTAATGGCAGTCATATGTGAATCAGCTCGTCTTCTACCTGACTTCATAGTTTTACTTCGGATCAAAGTATACTACTTAGGTTGGCATTACTGGTAGATACAAATTTACTGAATAATTCTATGTCATTTTAACAACATTGCGTTCTTTTTTTCTTCTTATTATGGCGATTGTCATTTTGGCTTCCCAATTTTATAAAATATGTTTTAGGCTCGTTGGTCTAAATAAAATGCTCAGGTTTTTTTGTTTCTGAATTTACACGTTTATTATTGCTGATCTACCTGGCTTTGCACAAAGTGATTCAGTGAAAGGTGGATTTTAAATTTCACCTTATATTTATCTTATTCTGTTAAAGATCATGAACTTGTATTCCAAGCTTGGATATGTTTGTCTACCTTTTATCTTAATTCATAATATCTCTTTCGATGATTTTTTCTGATCCACATGTTTAGTAGTTGAGCAAGTGAATTTGTGAATGTCTTTACTTGTATGTTTTATTCGTTTGATTGAATTCATGTTCCTTTTTGCAGGAATTAAATGCACGACTGACACGTCAACAAGGATTTAAGAACGTATTTTTAGTCAAGTGGTAGGTGTAGTTCTTATTTGATTTACTTGGTCTCTGTAGACAATATTTGCTTATATTACTTGTGTGTAGATAGTTGATATTGTGATTTTAATATAGATGTTTGTATACTTGATTATGGATTGAATCTTTGGCTACAACTCGGCTGCATCTTGGCTTATTTTGGTAGTGATTTGTGCTGAATTTGAGAGTGTTTTGTGCTGCATTTGTGCTTTATTCGAGCAAGAGTGGAAGAAGTAAAAATTTAAATTTTGAGATGCTTATATCAATGTCAAAGTAGTTGTTTGTATTTTATGAAATGTGTGAATAGTGGAATTATATTTGTCAATTTATTTGTCGATTAGGATATTGATTCAGAATGAAATATCAATTTGAATATTGTTAGTGTTATTTGACAAGATCATATTCATTTTGTATTATATAATTGTTTATAAAAAATTGATTGTGGTTTACAGTGTTATGTAATTGTGGATGTTGATAAGTATAGGTGTATTAGTGATTTATTAAATGCTGAGAATTTATATTTTTTTCTGAGAAAAACTTTTAGCCACGGGACACATCCGTCACTAAAGGTCTTAAAATCCGTCACTAAAGGTCTTTTCCATCCCGCCATTTATTCCCTCCAAAAAGTATCAGTAACGGTACACATTCGTCACACAATCCGTCGCTAATACCCTACAGTGACGCCAGCAATAGCCACGGTAAAAATCCGTGGATGTTGCTCCATAGCGACGGATAATTAGCTATAGCCACGGATAACTACCGTGGCTAAAGGGTAAAACTGTTGTAGTGGGAGAGATAGTGGATGAGAGAGGAAACGAGAGAGGGAGGAGAGGGAGAAAGAGAAGGGGGGAGGAGGAGAGAAGTGAGAGAAGGGAGAGAGAGAGAGAGAGAGAAAGGAGAGTAGAGGGAAGAGAAGAGGATAGGAGGGAGAAGGAGAGAGAGGGTAAGGAGAGGGAAGAAGTGGGAGAAGGGGAGAGGAGAAGGGAGAGAACTAGAAGGGGAGCGAAGAAGGGAAAGAGGAGAGAGAGGTAGAAGGAGTCCCCCCTCATTCTCATCTTCCCCCTCCTCCTCTCCTTCCCTTCTCTTTATCCTCTCACTTCTTCTCCTTCTCTCCCTCTCGCTCCTCTCTTCCTTCTCTCCTTACCTTATAAGGAGAGATGGAGAGGGTAAGAGGGAGATAGAGAACGAGAAGAGGGAAGAAGAGAGAGGGGGAAAGAGGGATGGGAGAGAAGAAGAGGTAGGGAAGAAGGAGAGAAGAGATAGAAAAGGGAGAGTGAAGGAGAGGGAATTAAGGAGGCGAGGGAGAGAAGGAGAGGGAGAGAGAAACGGAAGAGAGGAGGATTGGGGGAGAGAGAAGGAAAGAGAGATAAGGAGAGAGGGAACGAGAGAGAAGGAGAAGAGAAAGAGGATAAGAGGGAGAATGAGAAAAGGAGAAGCGAGAGAATGTGAGAAGAGGAGAGAGAGCGAGAGAGGGATAAGAGGGAGAGGACAGAAAGAAGGTGAGGGGGAGAACAAGTAGAGGGAGAGAAGGAGAAGAGATAGTGGAGGAGAGAGGAAACGAGAGAGGAGGAGAGGGAGAAAGAGAAGGGGGGAGGAGGAGAGAAGTGAGAGAAGGGAGAGAGAGAGAGATAGAGAAAGGAGAGTAGAGGGAAGAGAAGAGGATAGGAGGGAGAAGGAGAGAGAGGGTAAGGAGAGGGAAGAAGTGGGAGAAGGGGAGTGGAGAAGGGAGAGAACTAGAAAGGGAGCGAAGAAGGGAAAGAGGAGATAGAGGTAGAAGGAGTCCCCCCTCATTCTCATCTTCCCTCTCCTCCTCTCCTTCCCTTCTCTTTATCCTCTCTCTTCTTCTCCTTCTCTCCCTCTCGCTCCTCTCTTCCTTCTCTCCTTACCTTATAAGGAGAGATGGAGAGGGTAAGAGGGAGATAGAGAACGAGAAGAGGGAAGAAGCACTACAAGAATTTTAGGTTTTAGCCACGGAAAAAATTCGTCACTAAATCTAAATTTCCGTCAATATGTCTTTTTAGCCACGGATAAGTACCGTGGCTGATGTCAGCGTCACTATAGGGTTTTAGCGACGGAATGTGTGACGGATGGTAACCGTCACTAATTGGTTTTGGAGGGAAGAATTGGCGGGCTCAAAAAGATATAGTGACGGATGTTGGATACTTTTAGTGACGGAAAATTCCTGTGGCTAAAAGATTTTCATAGAAAAAAAATATAAATCTAAAATTGAATCTTATTTACTTATTTATACTGATTGCACTTGAGAAATGAAAAATATAAACATTCATCAACATCCACAATTTTATAACTTCACAAATGATTACACTTGAGAAATGAAAAATATAAACGTTTATCTACATCCACAATTTTATAACTTCACAAATCACAATCAGAATGCAAATATTACTTTCCCTGAAAGGAAACTAAGTCAGAATGGTGTACAATAGCTATATATGCACCAAAAACAACTGGCGACATAGAATGTTCAGCATAATATGGACCAAAATTGCAAAAGGTGGCTGAATTCTTACTGCCGCATGCATATGTTTAAGCCCTCCATTGCAATACACCATCAGATAACCATTACTCCTGTAAATTCCTACCAACAAAAAACCCCAAATAAATAAGCAAACACTTAAAACCTTACATGACTAAAATCATTTCAAATTGTCTTGAAAACCTCCAAGCCCACAAGTGAAAAACTCAAGTTGCCATTTTAGAATTCAAACTTATTAGTAAAATATTAGGAGATCCAATTGGCAAACATAACATGTAATTGGTGGTGTTCCTTAGTGGGACCAGTAGTTGTTTTTTGTTATGTTTCACTTGCAAATCATGTGGGACACTATCTGCAAGCTCCACGTACATAACATAAACGTTTTTCTCAAGCATGTATATTCGACCTTAACTGATAAAAACACTCCAGAAAAATCCATATTTACACAAACTTACTTGCTTCAACTTACCTCTCCTCTTTGACATAATAACAATCTGAACATTCAAGGTCTTCCATGCACGTGCATTGTAGCAAAGCTTCGCAATTGAAACAACATCTCTTGTTAGAGACACATCTCCAGCAAGTCTGATCGAATTTCTTCTCCAAGTTCAAAAGTGACTCTATCGAAGATTCCAAATCCCCATTTTAAAGAGCATGCACATGAAATTACAACAATAAAAAGAACAAATGTGAAAAGTAGAACTAGTGCTAATGAGAATCTAAACTCTTAACATAAGAAATGAGAATCTAAATATCCAACAAATTAACATAGCATGACCATGACATGTTGCAACATGAGAAAATGTCCGGGATGTGCAAAATTTGTCAAACTATACATTAAACATTGTTTTAAGTTAGTTTGAAACAATCATAGTTAACACATGCTAGTAGTAGCACCAAAAAAACTAGATAAACCTTTGAATGAAGCAAAGCATGTAACTGTTCAAGGCTTTGTACACATCTGGAATTTATTTCTGTCGCTGCAGCAATATCCATTACCTGAAAGACATTAAAACAAGAAGGCACATAACATTTCCATGGATCAATCTTTTGTGCATCAATATCTCAACTGAACACTCCAATCTACTTACTTACTTACTAGTAAATATAGTAATCCCCCGTCCGATCCAATGAAAAAACAAAGACATCACCGACATACACCCTTATCTATCTACTCAGTCCGGTCATGTAGATGGAATTACCTACCATGCAATGGAAAAGATCTTGCTTTTCTGGCAATTATCTGCAGTGACAAAGTCAAAGTCGTAAACGGCATAGGGGCAATCGTTTTCAGGCAGGGATGAAGTGAAATCATGGTAGGTTTCCCCTGGACCTCCCTTTTTCTCAACCACCGCTTTCTTTTTCTTTTCATCAATCTTGAACACAACGTACCGATGAATCTTCTTCCTCTTTAACTCGAGAAAACTCGTCTTGCTCTGCTCACCAACTCCCATGCCAGAACAAGCATTTGCATTTCACTGTAATTCATTTTCAAAAAAGTAAATTTGGAAAGGAAATCATATATCGAATTTCCAATCCTCCACCACCAATTGTTACAAGAGAGAAAAGAAAAGAAAATCTCACCATCCGGAACGACATGGTTTGGTTTGGTTTGGAATCGCTCCGGCGATAGATTGTGAAAGATAAGTATGTATATATAGATAGTAGTACAAGAACACAACAACATAACTATTGTGCTTCTATAAATAAAGGAATACCAAAAAAAGATATTATTCTGGATTGCCGTCCCTCCCAACTCCACACACACACACTTGCACGTAAATATAACCAACTTCAAGGGGGCAACTCAACTCACATTTTCCCGTCCTTCTTTAGACGTACCAGATTCTTTGTTTTCTCGACGAATATATGATATTTGACGGGACGATGCGTCCATCCAACGCCAACGCCAACTCAAATTACAATTACACAAATTGAAATCGGAAGCAGCCTTCCAATTCCCATTCAACTCAAATATTCTATTTCTTTCTTTCTTCTGGTCTGGTCCGGTCCAGAAAGACACAGATCAAGTGGTCGACCACCATATCTTTTTTCTTTTATATTAGCAAATCAAGTTTGAATCCCCCCCATCAGACCTCACTGGGACAACACCGACAAGGGGAGGGACAACAGTGACGTCATATCGAAGTGAATGACGTTTTCTCAAGCATGTATTTCCCAACCAAACCCTAAGGAGCCAAATCCCAACAAATCAAAAAAACTTCAATCCCAACCAAACCCTAGGAGCCAAATCTCAACAAGTCAAATCAGATCAACAAATCTAACAAAATAGGACCTCAGACGTTGAGGAGGGTGCGAGTGACGACCGGAGAACGATGATGGAGGCGGGCAAACGACGATGGTGGGGGGTGGGGAGCGAACAACGAGGGCAGTGGAGGAACAATATGGGCTTGGAGTGAACGCTACGGAGATGGAGGAGGGACGGTCAAAGGGAGGGCAGGCTGCAGAATGCACGGTCGGAGGTGGGGTGGGTTTGGGTATTTGGTGATTTGAGGGAATTGGGGGTGAAATGGGGGTCACTTTTGGTTTTTGATTAAAGAGGCTTTCTTCGTTGGACGTATCCGTGGCAGACTCATCACTGTCTGTCGCTGTTTTATTAATCAGACACGGATAATTTAGCCACGGTTTGGCCTACCGTGGCTAAAGTCTTGATTTCTTGTAGTGAAGAGAGAGGGGAAAAGAGGGATGGGAGAGAAGAAGAGGTAGGGAAGAAGGAGAGAGGGGATAGAGAAGGGAGAGTGAAGGAGAGGGAAGTAAGGAGGCGAGGTAGAGAAGGAGAGGGAGAGAGAAGCGGAAGAGAGGAGGATTGGGAGAGAGAAGGAAAGAGAGATAAGGAGAGAGGGAATGAGAGAGAAGGATAAAAGAAAGGGGATAAGAGGGAGAATGAGAAAAGGAGAAGCGAGAGAATGTGAGAAGAGAAGAGAGAGCGAGAGAGAGGGATAAGAGGGAGAGGACAGAAAGAAGGTGAGGGGGAGAAAAAGTAGAGGAAGAGAAGGAGAAGAGGGAGGAGGAGGAGAGTCGTAGAGAAGAGGAGAAGTGGGAAGAGAGAGGGAAAGGGGGAGAGAAGAGAGATGGAGAACGAGAGATGGAGAAGGGAGAGAGAAGGAGAGTGGAGAAAAGAGGACAAGTAGAGCAGAGAGAGGAGAAGGAAGCGGGAGAGAGAAGGAGAGTAGGGAAGAGGAGAGGGGGAGAGAAGGGAAAGAGAGAGAAAAGGAGTGGGAGGAGAGAGAAGTAGGGAGAGAGAGCGAGAGAAGGAGGAAGGAGTGGAGTAGAGGACAAGAGGAAGATAGAAAATGAAGGAGAAGGGGGAAGAGGGGAGGGAGAGAAGAAAGGGGAGAGGGAACGAGAGAGGTAGAGAAGAGAGGGAAGGAGGAGAGAAGAGGGAGGGATGGGGAGAGGGAAGTAGAGAGGAGACGGAGAAGGGAGAAGAAGGGCGAGGGAGAAGAGAGAGGGGTTGAAGAAGGAGAGAGAGAGGGAGAGAGCGAGCGAGAGAAGGAGAAGGGAAAGAGGAGGATAGAGAAGGATAAAAGGGGGAGAGAGCAGAAGAAGAGAGAAGGATAAGGAGAGAAGAAGGGGAGCGGGATACGAGGGAGATAGAGATGAGGCGAGGGAGATGAGAGAAAGAGAAGAGGGAAGAGTGAGAGAGAAGGAGAGCGGTAGAGAAGGAGAGAAGAGAGTGGGGTAGAACGAGAGAGAAGGGAGAGAATGGGACGAGGAGAGAGGAAGGAGTGGGAGAAAAAGAGAAGCGAGAGAAGGAGAGGGAGAAGGAGAGAGAGAGAGAGAGATAAAGAGTGTGGGATAAGGAGAAGAGGGAAAGGGAGAGAAGGAAGAGAGAGAAAGAGATAGAGATGGTGGGATAAATGATAAGGGAGAGAGGTGGAGAAGGATAAGGAGAATGTGTGGGCAAAGAAGAGGGAAGATGGGAAGAGAGTTGAAGAAGAGGGGGAGAGAATGAGAGAGAGTGAGAAGGGAGAGGGGTAGACAACATAGGAGAAGAGAGAAGGGAGCGAGAGAGAGAGAAGGATAGAGGCAGAGAAGAGAGAATAGGGATAAGGATAAGGAGAGAAGAGAAAGGAGAATAGAACAGAGGAGGGAGAGAGAGAGAGAGAGAAGAGACAGGAGGGAGAGAGAGCGAGAGATGGAGGAGGAGAAGGAGGGAGGGGAGGGATAAGTGGGAGAGAGAAAAGGAGAAAGAAGAGAGGAAAGAGGAGAGGAGAGAGGGAGAGGAGGAGATATAGAGAAGGGAAGGTGAGAGAAAAAAGGAGAAGGAGATAAGGAGAAGAGAGGGGGAACTAGAGGAGGTGAAGGGATAAGAGGGGAGAGAGAGAAGAGGAGGGAGAAGGAGAGGAGAGGAAGAGAGGGGAGAGAGAAGGAGAAGAGAGAGGGAACGAGAGGAGACGGAGGGATAAGAGGAGAGAGCGGAGAAGGAGGGAGAGATAAGGAGAGGACGAGAGGGGAGGAGAGAGAGGGAGAAGAGGGGTGAGATAGAAGAGGAAGGAGAGAGGGGGGACAAGAGAAGAGGGAGCAAGAGAATGAGAGGTGGATAGAGAAGGAAAGGAGGATAAGAGGGAAGGGAACGAGATAGATTGGACAGAGTGGAGATGGAGAAGGAGAGAGAAGGAGAGATAGTGGACGAGAGAGGAAACGAGAGAGGAGGAGAGGGAGAAAGAGAAGGGGGGAGGAGGAGAGAAGTGAGAGAAGGGAGAGAGAGAGAGTGAGAGAGAGAGAGAAAGGAGAGTAGAGGGAAGAGAAGAGGATAGGAGGGAGAAGGACAGAGAGGGTAAGGAGAGGGAAGAAGTGGGAGAAGGGGAGAGGAGAAGGGAGAGAACTAGAAGGGGAGCAAAGAAGGGAAAGAGGAGATAGAGGTAGAAGGAGTCCCCCCTCATTCTCATCTTCCCTCTCCTCCTCTCCTTCCCTTATCTTTATCCTCGCTCCTCTCTTCCTTCTCTCCTTACCTTATAAGGAGAGATGGAGAGGGTAAGAGGGAGATAGAGAACGAGAAGAGGGAAGAAGAGAGAGGGGAAAAGAGGGATGGGAGAGAAGAAGAGGTAGGGAAGAAGGAGAGAGGAGATAGAGAAGGGAGAGAGTGAAGGAGAGGGAAGTAAGGAGGCGAGGTAGAGAAGGAGAGGGAGAGAGAAGCGGAAGAGAGGAGGATTGGGAGAGAGATAAGGAGAGAGGGAACGAGAGAGAAGGAGAAGAGAAAGAGGATAAGAGGGAGAATGAGAAAAGGAGAAGCGAGAGAATGTGAGAAGAGGAGAGAGAGCGAGAGAGAGGGATAAGAGGGAGAGGACAGAAAGAAGGTGAGGGTGAGAACAAGTAGAGGAAGAGAAGGAGAAGAGGGAGGAGGAGGAGAGTCGTAGAGAAGTGGAGAAGTGGGAAGAGAGAGGGAAAGGGGGAGAGAAGAGAGATGGAGAACGAGAGAAGGAGAAGGGAGAGAGAAGGAGAGTCGAGAAAAGAGGACAAGTAGAGCAGAGAGAGGAGAAGGAAGCGGGAGAGAGAAGGAGAGTAGGGAAGAGGAGAGAGGGAGAGAAGGGAGAGAGAAGGGAAAGGGAGAGAAAAGGAGAGGGAGGAGAGAGAAGTAGGGAGAGAGAGAGAGAGAAGGAGGAAGGAGTGGAGAAGAGCACAAGGGGAAGATAGAAAATGAAGGAGAAGGGGGAAGAGGGGAGGAAGAGAAGAAAGGGGAGAGGGAACGAGAGAGGTAGAGAAGAGAGGGAAGGAGGAGAGAAGAGGGAGGGAGGGGGAGAGGGAAGTAGAGAGGAGACGGAGAAGGGAGAAGAAGGGCGAGGGAGAAGAGAGAGGGGTTGAAGAAGGAGAGAGAGAGGGAGAGAGCGAGCGAGAGAAGAAGAAGAAGGGAAAGAGGAGGATAGAGAAGGATAAAAGGGGGAGAGAGCAGAAGAAGAGAGAAGGATAATGAGAGAAGAAGGGGAGCGGGATACGAGGGAGATAGAGATGAGGCGAGGGAGATGAGAGAAAGAGAAGAGGGAAGAGTGAGAGAGAAGGAGAGCGGTAGAGAAGGAGAGAAGAGAGTGGGGTAGAACGAGAGAGAAGGGAGAGAATGGGACGAGGAGAGAGGAAGGAGTGGGAGAAATAGAGAAGCGAGAGAAGGAGAGGGAGAAGGAGAGAGAGAGAGAGAGATAAAGAGAGTGGGATAAGGAGAAGAGGGAAAGGGAGAGAAGGAAGAGAGAGAAAGAGATAGAGACGGTGGGAAAAATGATAAGGGAGAGAGGTGGAGAAGGATAAGGAGAATGTGTGGGCAAAGAAGTGGGAAGATGGGAAGAGAGTTGAAGAAGAGGGGGGGAGAATGAGAGAGAGTGAGAAGCGAGAGGGGTAGACAACATAGGAGAAGAGGGAAGGGAGCGAGAGAGAGAAGGATAGAGGCAGAGAAGAGAGAATAGGGATAAGGATAAGGAGAGAAGAGAAAGGAGAATAGAAAAGAGGAGGGAGAGAGAGAGAGAGAGAGAGAGAGAGAGAGAGAAAGGAGAGTAGAGGGAAGAGAAGAGGATAGGAGGGAGAAGGAGAGAGAGGGTAAGGAGAGGGAAGAAGTGGGAGAAGGGGAGAGGAGAAGGGAGAGAAATAGAAGGGGAGCAAAGAAGGGAAAGAGGAGATAGAGGTAGAAGGATTCCCCCCTCATTCTCATCTTCCCCCTCCTCCTCTCCTTCCCTTATCTTTATCCTCGCTCCTCTCTTCCTTCTCTCCCTCTCGCTCCTCTCTTCCTTCTCTCCTTACCTTATAAGGAAAGATGGAGAGGGTAAGAGGGAGATAGAGAACGAGAAGAGGGAAGAAGAGAGAGGGGAAAAGAGGGATGGGAGAGAAGAAGAGCTAGGGAAGAAGGAGAGAGGAGATAGAGAAGGGAGAGTGAAGGAGAGGGAAGTAAGGAGGCGAGGTTGAGAAGGAGAGGGAGAGAGAAGCGGAAGAGAGGAGGATTGGGAGAGAGAGAAGGAAAGAGAGATAAGGAGAGAGGGAACGAGAGAGAAGGAGAAGAGAAAGAGGATAAGAGGGAGAATGAGAAAAGGAGAAGCGAGAGAATGTGAGAAGAGGAGAGAGAGAGAGAGAGGGATAAGAGGGAGAGGACAGAAAGAAGGTGAGGGTGAGAACAAGTAGAGGAAGAGAAGGAGAAGAGGGAGGAGGAGGAGAGTCGTAGAGAAGTGGAGAAGTGGGAAGAGAGAGGGAAAGGGGGAGAGAAGAGAGATGGAGAACAAGAGATGGAGAAGGGAGTGAGAAGGAGAGTCGAGAAAAGAGGACAAGTAGAGCAGAGAGAGGAGAAGGAAGCGGGAGAGAGAAGGAGAGTAGGGAAGAGGAGAGAGGGAGAGAAGGGAGAGAGAAGGGAAAGGGAGAGAAAAGGAGAGGGAGGAGAGAGAAGTAGGGAGAGAGAGCGAGAGAAGGAGGAAGGAGTGGAGAAGAGTACAAGAGGAAGATAGAAAATGAAGGAGAAGGGGGAAGAGGGGAGGGAGAGAAGAAGGGGGAGAGGGAACGAGAGAGGTAGAGAAGAGAGGGAAGGAGGAGAGAAGAGGGAGGGAGGGGGAGAGGGAAGTAGAGAGGAGACGGAGAAGGGAGAAGAAGGGCGAGGGAGAAGAGAGAGGGGTTGAAAAAGGAGAGAGAGAGGGAGAGAGCGAGCGAGAGAAGGAGAAGGGAAAGAGGAGGGTAGAGAAGGATAAAAGGGGGAGAGAGCAGAAGAAGAGAGAAGGATAAGGAGAGAAGAAGGGGAGCGGGATACGAGGGAGATAGAGATGAGGCGAGGGAGATGAGAGAAAGAGAAGAGGGAAGAGTGAGAGAGAAGGAGAGCGGTAGAGAAGGAGAGAAGAGAGAGGGGTAGAACGAGAGAGAAGGGAGAGAATGGGACGAGGAGAGAGGAAGGAGTGGGAGAAAAAGAGAAGCGAGAGAAGGAGAGGGAGAAGGAGAGAGAGAGATAAAGAGAGTGGGATAAGGAGAAGAGGGAAAGGGAGAGAAGGAAGAGAGAGAAAGAGATAGAGACGGTGGGAGAAATGATAAGGGAGAGAGGTGGAGAAGGATAAGGAGAATGTGTGGGCAAAGAAGAGGGAAGATGGGAAGAGAGTTGAAGAAGAGGGGGAGAGAATGAGAGAGAGTGAGAAGGGAGAGGGGTAGACAACATAGGAGAAGAGAGAAGGGAACGAGAGAGAGAAGGATAGAGGCAGAGAAGAGAGAATAGGGATAAGGATAAGGAGAGAAGAGAAAGGAGAATAGAAAGGAGAGAGAAAGAGAAGAGGGGGGAGAGAAAGGGAGAAGGAGAAAGAGAGAGGTCGCATGAGGGTTCCTAGGGCTTTCCGGAGCCAAAACTCTCGTTTTCCACCTAATTCCCTTGTTTTTGTCTCAAAATGGAGCGTGGAGAGCGCTCTACTACAACAAACACACCGATTGGAGAGGGTGGCACGATAAAGCTTCTCCATGGAGGAAGTTCGCGTTTGGAGGTACATGAGAAGGTAGCTTCTCAAGGCAACATTTCGGAAGGTGAGAGGGCTAGGAAGTGGTCGGATCTATTCACAATGGGAGATAGAGCTTCCACCGCTTTGGAGTTCATCATGCCGGAGAAGGAAGGTGGGAGCAAGGTGGCGGTATGCTCAAAGCAAGAAGTGGAGAATGCGTTAAGGAAATGGGAGAAGGTTCTTGTTGGATACTTCTTGGGTTTCAAGCCCCACCTCCCAACCTTGGAGCGGTTCTTGCCGAAACTATGGGGGCTCAATGGAAGTGTGGAGATCATTAGAAGGCCGCAAGGGTTCTTGCTCTTCAAGTTCACGTCGGATGAGGATAGGCACCATGTCCTCGAGAAGGGGTCGTGGTTCGTTCGGGGTGCACCCCTTGTGGTGCAAAAGTGGTCACCGGAGACGACATTGAAGAGGGCCGAGATCACCTCCATGCCGATTTGGGTAAGGTTTCCCGATCTCGATCTCCATTTTTGGTCGGCCCACAATCTAAGTGCTATAGCTAGTACCCTAGGACGGCCACTTTACATGGATGACAACACCGCCATGGGGAGGAGGCTAGCGTTTGCGCGAGTTTGTGTTGAGGTGGACCTCGACTTTGAGTACCCCTCGAGGGTGGAAGTGCGGATTGAAGGTGTGAGTAGGGAGGAGGTTATGGTTGAATATGAGTGGAGACCGGGGTATTGCGGGGATTGCAAGGAGTTGGGGCATACAAAGGAGGGTTGTCCACGCAAGAGGAAGGAGAAGGTGGATGAAAGGGAGGCGGGGAAGAAAAGCGAGTGGGTTCAAGTGTGAAAGAAGCGTGGTGCTCGGGTTTCCTCACTTGGTGACGCACGTGGTGAGCTAGCCGGAGAGAAGGAGAACGCCGGCATTGCAAATGAGGTGGCAAAGATGGACGGTGAGAAGGCCGGCCGGCCTAACGGAGAAGAAACGGAGGATAACGGAGAAGAAGGGTTGGGTGTAACGTTGGAGGATGAGGGGGGACCATTGGTGGGGGGACAAAAGGGAAAAAGTGGAAAGCAAGTGTGTTTTTTGGAAGAACCAATGATAGGGGAGCAATTCAAAAATGATTCTTTGGCAATCATGGGCACACAAAAAGGGACAAATGAGGAGCACACACATGGCTTGGTGGGGGGACAAAAAGCAAAAAGTGGAAAGCAAGTGTGCTTTTTGGAAGAGCCAATGATAGGGGAGCAATTCAAAAATGATTCTTTGGCAATCATGGGCACACAAAAAGGGACAAATGAGGAGCACACACATGGCTTGGTGGGGGGACAAAAAGCAAAAAGTGGAAAGCAAGTGTGCTTTTTGGAAGAGCCAATGATAGGGGAGCAATTCAAAAATGATTATTTGGCAATCATGGGCACACAAAAAGGGACAAATGAGGAGCACACACATGGCTTGGTGGGGGGACAAAAAGAGAAAAATGGAAAGCAAGTGTGCTTTTTGGAAGAGCCAATGGGAAGGGAGCATGTCAAGGATGATTCCATGGCAACCATAGGCACACAAAAAGGGACATATGAGGAGCACCCACGTGGATTGGAGGGGACAAAGGATAAGGGAGAAATGTTGGGGTCCAATAGCACCTCGCCACGTGGAAAGGAAGGGGGAAAATATAAAGGGAAGAATAATGCAATGCCATGTGGTGATGTTTTGGAAGGAAATGTTTCTTTGGAAGGAGGAAACGTGGGAACAGAGGAGGGTGACTTAGTAAGGGAAGAGGCCCCTATTGGGCCTAGGGATGAGGTTCATGGAAATTCACGTGAAGAGAAGCAAAGGGTGTTGGTGGGCCTTCTCGAGGGAAATGCGGGTAAAGGAGGGGAGGGCAACGCATGCCACTTGGGAAAGAAGGGATGGGTGTCCCCACCACCTTCCTTGGACCTTGAAGAGTTATCGCCTCAACCAGAGAAGTTTAAAGCGGTGCGCGAGAAGGCTTTGGAGAAACAACGGGCTCACAAGGGGGGGAAGGGGACTTGTTCCCCAATCTTCGTCACCATGATTATGCTTGTATGGAATGTGCGTGGGGCAAACCTTCCCGGCCGTGCGCACATGATAAGAGGGAGGATAAAGGAGGCCAAAGCAAATATCGTTATCCTAGTGGAACACAAGGTGAAGAAGAAGAGATTGGCAAGATTTTGTCGAGCAATTTGGGCACACAAGTGGGAATCAAACCATGATGAGGTCGATTCGGGGCGCATTTTGGTACTTTGGAACGAACTTGATTTGGAGCTTGATGTCACATTTAAGTCCACACAATTGGTCCATCTTGAAGGAAGAGACTTGAGGAGCGGGCATGACATAGCCATTACCGGGGTGTATGGGGCAAATGGTATTGTGGAGAGGCGAGAGTTATGGGAAGATCTTGTGAGGGCTCGGCCTCGGGATGCTAGACCATGGATGATTGGTGGGGATTTCAATTGCATTAGACACCCTAGCGAGAAACGTGGAGGAGCGGAGCCAAATTGGGGAGCAATGAGTGACTTCAATGCTTGTATTGACCGAGCACACTTGATGGAGGTGCAGGCTATTGGAGGCGACTTTACTTGGTCCAATTCATCACGAGGAGAGGAGTTGATAGAAACTCGTATTGACCGAATGTTGATGTCGATGGAGTGGCTCGTAGCTTTCCCGGAAAGTTTCTATGAGGTTGGCGCAAGGGATCTTAGTGACCACTCGATGCTTGTCATGGATACGGAGAGGACACGAGATCGGAAGAAGAAATTGTTCCGATTTGCGAATCATTGGGCCGGCCACGAGGGGTTTATGGAGGAGATCGAGAAGGTATGGGGGACGTATATTGAGGGCACACCCATGTTTCGGCTAGTGGAGAAGCTTGATCTAGAAAGAAGATTGCTAGTGAGGTGGAGTGGAGATGTCTTTGGGAACGTTGAGAGGAAGGTGGAGGAGGCACAATGCGAGTTGCGATTGGCGCAACAAGCTAGAAGAGCAAATCCCATGGATGAGGAGGCACGTGAAATGGAGAATAAGTGTAAGGATATTTTGGACCGGAGGCTAGCCTATGAAGAATCACTATTGAGACAGAAATCAAGGGTGTGGTGGCTAAATGAGGGTGACCGGAATACTAGGTTCTTCCATGCGACCTTGAAAGTGAGGAGAGCCACCAATAATGTGAGGCGAGTGTGTGTGGAGGGACAAAATATTGAGGAAGAGGGCCGGATTCGGGAGGCGTTCAAACGGTTTTTCTCTAACTTGTTTGCTAATGGTTTTCAGGTTTCTCGACTTCCCGAAAGTTTATCCCTACCCCGACTTGGGGATGGAAAGGCGGCCGAGCTCATCAAACCAATAACCTTTCAGGAGGTTGAGCATGTGATTATGCACGCAAATGTGGACAAAGCACCAGGCCCGGATGGGTTTAATGCTAAGTTCTTCAAAGTTGCATGGCCTATCATCAAGAATGATGTGTTCAAAGCATTGGAATCCAGCTTTCAGAGTGGGAAAATTCTTCGACGTGCCAACTATACATCCATCACACTAATCCCTAAGAAGAAGGTGGCGACACAACTTGAGGATTTTAGACCAATCTCCTTGTGCAATATGGTATATCGGTTCTTATCTAAGGTGGTGGCAAACCGGTTGAAGAGTGTGCTCCCCGATCTTGTTGGAGAAGCCCAAAGCGCCTTTGTGAAAGGGAGAAGGATTAGTGACAACATCTTACTTGCTCATGAGATATGTCACAACATGCACCTTGACCGAGGGAAAGGAAGGATGTGCGTGAAGCTTGATCTAAGGAAGGCCTATGACTCTATCTCATGGGAGTTCATGGAGAGTGTCCTTGAGAGGTTTGGATTCCCACGGCATTGGATCAAGTTTATAATGGCGTCGGTGCATGCTTCTTTCGTGGTAACGGTAAACGGGGCAAACTCCGGAGTGTTCAAAGCTACAAATGGTCTTCGGCAAGGTGATCCGATAGCACCCATTCTTTTTGTTTTATGTATGGAGGTGTTGAGCATGATGATTACTCTGGAGGTTGAGGCGGGACATCTTGAGCTTGCGCAAGGAAGGGGGGTCCAAGTTTCACACCTTCTATTTGCGGATGATGTGATGATCTTCGTGGCTGCCACACGAGCAAATGCTTGCACATTGAAGATGATCTTTTCAGAATTTTCAGCATGCTCGGGACTCCATTTCAGCACGACCAAGAGCCAAATATTCTTGGGGGGAGAGGCGCCAGATGGGGAATGGATATGCTCACACCTTGGGATGGAGAGGGTTGCGTTCCCGGTTATGTATCTTGGCCTTCCACTCTTCACCTCTTGGATGGCTAAAGGGCATTGTGCGGGGCTGGTTGATAAGGTACGAGCCAGGTTGAGCTCGTGGACTCGAAGTCTCCTTTCCATGGCGGGCCGGGTTGAGCTCGTGAAAAGTGTGCTTGTTTCTTTGAGCATTTATTGGACGTCGGCTTTCCTACTTCCACGGTCAGTGCTTCATGAAATTGAGCAACTTATGTGCCGCTTCATTTGGGGAGGGGCGAAGAAGTGGGTGGCAGTTGCTTGGAGGGATATTTGCACCCCAAAAGTGGAAGGCGGTTTGGGGCTTCGACGACTCCAACATTGGAACGAGGTGGGCATGCTACGTCTCTTTTGGTACGTGATTGCGGATGAAGGCTCCCTATGGGTCCGGTTTGTTCGAGAGAAGTACCTTAGAAGCAGGTCTATATGGTTAGCTCGGCCCCCTTCGGGGTGCTCATGGGCATGGCGAGGGATTTTGGGAGTAAGAGACATTGCTCGGGAATGGATTCGATACAAGATTGGAGATGGCTCTACTATCCGATTTTTCAACATCCATGGTGTGGTAGACCACTTCTTTGTGAGCATGAAGGGGAGAGATTACAGTATGACATGGGTGTCCCCAAGGACACACTTGTCTCCTATTTTATACGAGATGGAGCTTGGCAACTCCCACCACCACGCTCCTCCGAGATGTTTGCATTATGGCCACGCATTCTTGGCACACCTATTCATGGAGGGCGGGATGGGCCTTTCCGGCTTGATGCACCACGCGAGGGGCTCACCATAAAGGAGCTTTGGACATGGGTAGTACCAAAGGGCGTTGCACGTCGATGGACAAAGCTTGTTTGGTTCCCACACCATATACCAAAACATGCAATCACATTGTGGAGGGCATTGAGGGGAAGGCTGGTTACCAAAGCTTTCATGCGTCAACGGGGGCAACACATAGCCTTGTCTGTGCTTTATGTGAGAGGGCTGATGAGGACATGGATCATTTGTTCTGGGCGTGCCCCTATACTAGGGGAGTTTGGATGTGTGTGCGTCTTTTGGTGGGGCTTGGAGCGAGCATAGGAACCAGTCTCATTGAGGAGGGCGTGTGGGTCTTGGCCCATAAGCAGGACTCTCAAATAGCAAAATGGGCCTACGGTGCGGTGGTTTATGAGTGTTGGCAAGAGCGCAACCGACGAATCTTTGATGAGGAGAAGTCTCGAGTACAAGATGTGGTCACCAGGGTGAAGGACGCGATGCGAGCCGTGGGTACCTCGATGAAGCAATTTCAGGATGATGAGAGGGCACGAGAATGTTTTTTGAAGAAATGGGCTTAGGAGTTATACGTGTTTTGAGAGTAATACGTGTTTAAGGGTTATGTGGTAGATCTATGACCATGTTGGTCGTGTTATGTGTAATAAGTGTAATATGTCGGGTATGCACTCGGTATGCCCCACGAACGATCACGCTCTTTAGTTTGTAGATTGTACAAATTTACATACTTAATACATTCGAGGCTAAGCCTCCCTTTTTGCTTTGCAAAAAAAAGAAAGGAGAATAGAAAAGAGGAGGGAGAGAAAGAGAGAGAGAAGAGACAGGAGGGAGAGAGAGCGAGAGATGGAGGAGGAGAAGGAGGGAGTGGAGGAGAGGGACAAGAGGGAGAGAGAAAAGGAGAAAGAAGAGAGGAAAGAGGAGAGGAGAGAGAGATAAGAATAGGGAGAAGGAGAGGGGGAAATGGAGAAGAGGAGAGGGAGAGGAGGAGATATAGAGAAGGGAAGGTGAGAGAAAAAAAGGAGAGGGAGATAAGGAGAAGAGAGGGGGAACTAGAGGAGGTGAAGGGATAAGAAGGGAGAGAGAGAAGAGGACAGAGAAGGAGAGGAGAGGAAGAGAGGGGAGAGAGAAGGAGAAGAGAGAGGGAACGAGAGGAGACAGAGGGATAAGAGGAGAGAGCGGAGAAGAAGGGAGAGATAAGGATAGGACGAGAGGGGAGGAGAGAGAGGGAGAAGATGGGAGAGATAGAAGAGGAAGGAGAGAGGGGAACAAGAGAGGAGGGAGCAAGAGAATGAGAGGTGGATAGAGAAGGAAAGGAGGATAAGAGGAAGGGAACGAGATAGAGAAAGCAGAGTGGAGATGGAGAAGGAGAGAGAAGGAGAGATAGTGGAGGAGAGAGGAAACGAGAGAGGAGGAGAGGGAGAAAGAGAAGGGGGGAGGAGGAGAGAACTGAGAGAAGGGAGAGAGAGAGAGAGAGAGAGAGAGAGAGAGAGAAAGGAGAGTAGAGGGAAGAGAAGAGGATAGGAGGGAGAAGGAGAGAGAGGGTAAGGAGAGGGAAGAAGTGGGAGAAGGGGAGAGGAGAAGGGAGAGAACTAGAAGGGGAGCGAAGAAGGGAAAGAGGAGATAGAGGTAGAAGGAGTCCCCCCTCATTCTCATCTTCCCTCTCCTCCTCTCCTTCCCTTCTCTTTATCCTCTCTCTTCTTCTCCTTCTCTCCCTCTCGCTCCTCTCTTCCTTCACTCCTTACCTTATAAGGAGAGATGGAGAGGGTAAGAGGGAGATAGAGAACGAGAAGAGGGAAGAAGAGAGAGGGGAAAAGAGGGATGGGAGAGAAGAAGAGGTAGGGAAGAAGGAGAGAGGAGATAGAGAAGGGAGAGTGAAGGAGAGGGAAGTAAGGAGGCGAGGTAGAGAAGGAGAGGGAGAGAGAAGCGGAAGAGAGGAGGATTGGGAGAGAGAGAAGGAAAGAGAGAGATAAGGAGAGAGAGAACGAGAGAGAAGGAGAAGAGAAAGAGGATAAGGGAGAATGAGAAAAGGAGAAGCGAGAGAATGTGAGAAGAGGAGAGAGAGCGAGAGAGAGGGATAAGAGGGAGAGGACAAAAAGAAGGTGAGGGGGAGAACAAGTAGAGGAAGAGAAGGAGAAGAGGGAGGAGGAGGAGAGTGGTAGAGAAGAGGAGAAGTGGGAAGAGAGAGGGAAAGGGGGAGAGAAGAGAGATGGAGAAGGGAGAGAGAAGGAGATTGGAGAAAAGAGGACAAGTAGAGCAGAGAGAGGAGAAGGAAGCGGGAGAGAGAAGGGAAAGAGAGTGAAAAGGAGAGGGAGGAGAGAGAAGTAGGGAGAGAGAGCGAGAGAAGGAGGAACGAGTGGAGAAGAGGACAAGAGGAAGATAGAAAATGAATGAGAAGGGGGAAGAGGGAAGAGAGAGAAGAAGGGGGAGAGGGAACGAGAGAGTTAGAGAAGAGAGGGAAGGAGGAGAGAAGAGGGAGGGAGGGGGAGAGGGAAGTAGAGAGGAGACGGAGAAGGGAGAAGAAGGGCGAGGGAGAAGAGAGAGGGGTTGAAGAAGGAGAGAGAGGGAGAGAGCGAGCGAGAGAAGGAGAAGGGAAAGAGGAGGATAGAGAAGGATAAAAGGGGGAGAGAGCAGAAGAAGAGAGAAGGATAAGGAGAGAACAAGGGGAGCGGGATACGAGGGAGATAGAGATGAGGCGAGGGAGATGAGAGAAAGAGAAGAGGGAAGAGTGAGAGAGAAGGAGAGCGGTAGAGAAGGAGAGAAGAGAGAGGGGTAGAACGAGAGAGAAGGGAGAGAATGGGACGAGGAGAGAGGAAGGAGTGGGAGAAAAAGAGAAGCGAGAGAAGGAGAGGGAGAAGGAGAGAGAGAGAGAGATAAAGAGGGTGGAATAAGGAGAAGAGGGAAAGGGAGAGAAGGAAGAGAGAGAAAGAGATAGAGACGGTGGGAGAAATGATAAGGGAGAGAGGTGGAGAAGGATAAGGAGAATGTGTGGGCAAAGAAGAGGGAAGATGGGAAGAGAGTTGAAGAAGAGGGGGAGAGAATGAGAGAGAGTGAGAAGGGAGAGGGCTAGACAACATAGGAGAAGAGAGAAGGGAGCGAGAGAGAGAGAAAAGGATAGAGGCAGAGAAGAGAGAATAGGGATAAGGATAAGGAGAGAAGAGAAAGTAGAATAGAAAAGAGGAGGGACAGAGAGAGAGAAGAGACAGGAGGGAGAGAGAGCAAGAGATGGAGGAGGAGGAGGGAGTGGAGGAGAGGGATAAGAGGGAGAGAGAAAAGGAGAAAGAAGAGAGGAAAGAGGAGAGGAGAGAGAGAGATATGAATAGGGAGAAGGAGAGAGGGAAATGGAGAAGAGGAGAGGGAGAGGAGGAGATATAGAGAAGGGAAGGTGAGAGAAAAAAGGAGAGGGAGATAAGGAGAAGAGAGGGGGAACTAGAGGAGGTGAAGGGATAAGAGGGGAGAGAGAGAAGAGGAGGGAGAAGGAGAGGAGAGGAAGAGAGGGGAGAGAGAAGGAGAAGAGAGAGGGAACGAGAGGAGACGAAGGGATAAGAGGAGAGAGCGGAGAAGGAGGGAGAGATAAGGAGAGGACGAGAGGGGAGGAGAGAGAAGGAGAAGAGGGGAGAGATAGAAGAGGAAGAAGAGAGGGGGGACAAGAGAGGAGGGAGCAAGAGAATGAGAGGTGGATAGAGAAGGAAAGGAGGATAAGAGGGAAGGGAACGAGATAGAGAAGGCAGAGTGGAGATGGAGAAGGAGAGATAGTGGAGGAGAGAGGAAACGAGAGAGGAGGAGAGGGAGAAAGAGAAGGGGGGAGGAGGAGAGAAGTGAGAGAGAGAGAGAGAAAGAGAAAGAGAAAGGAGAGTAGAGGGAAGAGAAGAGGATAGGAGGGAGAAGGAGAGAGAGGGTAAGGAGAGGGAAGAAGTGGGAGAAGGGGAGAGGAGAAGGGAGAGAACTAGAAGGGGAGCGAAGAAGGGAAAGAGGAAATAGAGGTAGAAGGAGTCCCCCCTCATTCTCATCTTCCCTCTCCTCCTCTCCTTCCCTTCTCTTTATCCTCTCTCTTCTTCTCCTTCTCTCCCTCTCGCTCCTCTCTTCCTTCTCTCCTTACCTTATAAGGAGAGATGGAGAGGGTAAGAGGGAGATAGAGAACGAGAAGAGGGAAGAAGAGAGAGGGGAAAAGAGGGATGGGAGAGAAGAAGAGGTAGGGAAGAAGGAGAGAGGAGATAGAGAAGGGAGAGTGAAGGAGAGGGAAGTAAGGAGGCGAGGTAGAGAAGGAGAGGGAGAGAGAAGCGGAAGAGAGGAGGATTGGGAGAGAGAGAGAAGGAAAGAGAGATAAAGAGAGAGGGAACGAGAGAGAAGGAGAGAGGGAACGAGAGAGAAGGAGAAGAGAAAGAGGATAAGAGGGAGAATGAGAAAAGGAGAAGCGAGAGAATGTGAGAAGAGGAGGGAGAGGTCGGAGAAGGAGGGAGAGATAAGGAGAGGACCAGAGGGGAGGAGAGAGAGGGAGAAGAGGGGAGAGATAGAAGAGGAAGGAGAGAGGGGGGACAAGAGAGGAGGGAGCAAGAGAATGAGAGGTGGATAGAGAAGGAAAGGAGGATAAGAGGGAAGGGAACGAGATAGAGAAGGCAGAGTGGAGATGGAGAAGGAGAGAGAAGGAGAGATAGTGGAGGAGAGAGGAAACGAGAGAGTAGGAGAGGGAGAAAGAGAAGGGGGGAGGAGGAGAGAAGTGAGAGAAGGGAGAGAGAGAGAGAGAGAGAGAGAGAGAGAGAGAGAGAGAGAGAGAGAGAGAGAGAGAGAGAGAGAGAGAGAGAGAGAGAAAGGAGAGTAGAGGGAAGAGAAGAGGATAGGAGGGAGAAGGAGATAGAGGGTAAGGAGAGGGAAGAAGTGGGAGAAGGGGAGAGGAGAAGGGAGAGAACTAGAAGGGGAGCGAAGAAGGGAAAGAGGATATAGTGGTAGAAGGAGTCCCCCCTCATTCTCATCTTCCCTCTCCTCCTCTCCTTCCGTTCTCTTTATCCTCTCTCTTCTTCTCCTTCTCTCCTTCTCGCTCCTCTCTTCCTTCTCTCCTTACCTTATAAGGAGAGATGGAGAGGGTAAGAGGGAGATAGAGAACGAGAAGAGGGAAGAAGAGAGAGGGGAAAAGAGGGATGGGAGAGAAGAAGAGGTAGGGAAGAAGGAGAGAGGAGATAGAGAAGGGAGAGTGAAGGAGAGGGAAGTAAGGAGGCGAGGTAGAGAAGGAGAGGGAGAGAGAAGCGGAAGAGAGGAGGATTGGGAGAGAGAGAAGGAAAGAGAGATAAGGGGAGAGGGAACGAGAGAGAAGGAGAAGAGAAAGAGGATAAGAGGGAGAATGAGAAAAGGAGAAGCGAGAGAATGTGAGAAGAGGAGAGAGAGCGAGAGAGAGGGATAAGAGGGAGAGGACAGAAAGAAGGTGAGGGGGAGAACAAGTAGAGGAAGAGAAGGAGAAGAGGGAGGAGGAGGAGAGTCGTAGAGAAGAGGAGCAGTGGGAAGAGAGAGAGGGAAAGGGGGAGAGAAGAGAGATGGTGAACGAGAGATGGAGAACGGAGAGAGAAGGAGAGTGGAGAAAAGAGCACAAGTAGAGCAGAGAGAGGAGAAGGAAGCGGGAGAGAGAAGGAGAGTAGGGAAGAGGAGAGACAGAGAGAAGGGACAGAGAAGGAGAGGGAGGGGAGGGAAGTAGGGAGAGAGAGCGAGAGAAGGAGGAAGGAGTGGAGAAGAGGACAAGAAGAAGATAGAAAATGAAGGAGAAGGGGGAAGAGGGGAGGGAGAGAAGAAGGGGGTGAGGGAACGAGAGAGGTAGAGAAGAGAGGGAAGGAGGAGAGAAGAGGGAGGGAGGGGGAGAGGGAAGTAGAGAGGAGACGGAGAAGGGAGAAGAAGGGCGAGGGAGAAGTGAGAGGGGTTGAAGAAGGAGAGAGAGAGGGAGAGAGCGAGCGAGAGAAGGAGAAGGGAAAGAGGAGGATAGAGAAGGATAAAAGGGGGGAGAGCAGAAGAAGAGAGAAGGATAAAGAGAGAAGAAGGGGAGCGGGATACGAGGGAGATAGAGATGAGGCGAGGGAGATGAGAGAAAGAGAAGAGGGAAGAGTGAGAGAGAAGGAGAGCGGTAGAGAAGGAGAGAAGAGAGAGGGGTAGAACGAGAGAGAAGGGAGAGAATGGGACGAGGAGAGAGGAAGGAGTGGGAGAAAAAGAGAAGCGAGAGAAGAAGACGGAGAAGGAGAGAGAGAGAGAGAGATAAAGAGAGTGGGATAAGGAGAAGAGGGAAAGGGAGAGAAGGAAGAGAGAGAAAGAGATAGAGACGGTGGGAGAAATGATAAGGGAGAGAGGTGGAGAAGGATAAGGAGAATGTGAGGGCAAAGAAGAGGGAGGATGGGAAGAGAGTTGAAGAAGAGAGGGAGAGAATGAGAGAGAGTGAGAAGGGAGAGGGGAGACAACATAGGAGAAGAGAGAAGGGAGCGAGAGAGAGAGAGAAGGATAGAGGTAGAGAAGAGAGAATAGGGATAAGGATAGGGAGAGAAGAGAAAGTAGAATAGAAAAGAGGAGGGAGAGAGAGAGAGAGAGAGAGAGAGAGAGAGAGAGAGAAGAGACAGGAGGGAGATAGAGCGAGAGATGGAGGAGGAGAAGGAGGGAGTGGAGGAGAGGGATAAGAGGGAGAGAGAAAAGGAGAAAGAAGAGAGGAAAGAGGAGAGGAGAGAGATAGATAAGAATAGGGAGAAGGAGAGAGGGAAATGGAGAAGAGGAGAGGGAGAGGAGGAGATATAGAGAAGGGAAGGTGAGAGAAAAAAGGAGAGGCAGATAAGGAGAAGAGAGGGGGAACTAGAGGAGGTGAAGGGATAAGAGGGGAGAGAGAGAATAGGAGGGAGAAGGAGAGGAGAGGAAGAGAGGGGAGAGAGAAGGAGAAGAGAGAGGGAACGAGAGGAGACGGAGGGATAAGAGGAGAGAGTGGAGAAGGAGGGAGAGATAAGGAGAGGACGAGAGGGGAGGAGAGAGAGGGAGAAGAGGGGAGAGATAGAAGAGGAAGGAGAGAGGGGGGACAAGAGAGGAGGGAGCAAGAGAATGAGAGGTGGATAAAGAAGGAAAGGAGGATAAGAGGGAAGGGAACGAGATAGAGAAGGCAGAGTGGAGATGGAGAAGGAGAGAGAAGGAGAGATAGTGGAGGAGAGAGGAAACGAGAGAGGAGGAGAGGGAGAAAGAGAAGGGGGGAGGAGGAGAGAAGTGAGAGAAGGGAGAGAGAGAGAGAGAGAGAGAGAGAGAAAGGAGAGTAGAGGGAAGAGAAGAGGATGGGAGGGAGAAGGAGATAGAGGGTAAGGAGAGGGAAGAAGTGGGAGAAGGGGAGAGGAGAAGGGAGAGAACTAGAAGGGGAGCGAAGAAGGGAAAGAGGATATAGTGGTATAAGGCGTCCCCCCTCATTCTCATCTTCCCTCTCCTCCTCTCCTTCCCTTCTCTTTATCCTCTCTCTTCTTCTCCTTCTCTCCTTCTCGCTCCTCTCTTCCTTCTCTCCTTACCTTATAAGGAGAGATGGAGAGGGTAAGAGGGAGATAGAGAACTAGAAGAGGGAAGAAGAGAGAGGGGAAAAGAGGGATGGGTGAGAAGAAGAGGTAGGGAAGAAGGAGAGAGGAGGAATTAGAGCGGAAGAGAAACGAGATCTAGAGAGAGAAGCTCTGGAGAAAAACTAGTTCTAGAGAGAGAAAGTTGAGGGGAGTGAGGAGAAGCGTGGGGGAGCCTCCCTCCAGCCCCCCCACCGGACATGGACGTTGGCCGGCGACCTCTGGATGCCTGCCGGCCCACCACCATCACCGGCGCCGGTGGTGGTGGCCGGAATATCACAAAATCCGGCCATCTCGGGTTAGTTTCGTTTTTAGAAGATGGGGGTGTACAAGGAGTGCCTTGGCCTCCCTTGGCTGCCGTGGCTGCCGGCCGGCCACCCCAGGTCGACGGCCGACCTTACCTCGCCGTCTCCGGTGGGCTAGCCCCGCCGGACGGCGAGAACTCCGGCGATGCGGAAAATGGAGAGAATGTGAAGGAGAATGTGGTAGGAAGAAGATGGACGGATCTCTTCTCCTCTAATCCAAGGGCATCCACAGCCCTAGAGTTTGTTGCACCGGTGGTAAAGGAAGGAGTGTGCATGGCGAAGTGCTCAAGGGAGGCGGTGGTGGAGGCATTAAAGAAATGGGACAAGGTACTTCTTGGTTATTTTGTTGATTTCAAACCACATCTACCTACTTTGGAGAAGTTCTTGCAAAGGGCGTGGAAGATCACCGGCGGCCTTGAGGTAATACGCCGGCAAGAAGGTTTCCTTTTGTTTAGATTCACATTGGATAAGGACTTAGATTTTGTTCTTGAGAATGGACCATGGTTTGTGAGGGGAACGCCCCTTGTAGTGCAAAGGTGGACTCCCACAACGGTGATGAAGAAGGAGAAAATGTCCACGATGCCCATATGGATTCGCATGCCGGAGCTTGACTTGAGGTTTTGGTCACCCAAAAACCTTAGTACCATAGCAAGTGTGGTTGGCCGTCCCCTTTACATGGATGAGAATACGGCATCGGGGAGGCGTTTGTCATATGCTCGAGTTTGTGTGGAGGTGCCATGCTCATTTGAATATCCATCAAAGATCCAAGTGCAGGTAGAGGATGGTGAGGTGGAGGATATTGGGGTGGAATACGAGTGGAGGATGGGATATTGCGACACATGCAAGGAGGTTGGTCACACATTGGCAAGATGTCCATGCAAAGCTCAAGAGAAGTCACTAGTGAGGCTAACCGGAAATGAGAAGAAGAAGGCATGGGTGGTGGTTGGAAGAGATGGGAAGAAGGTATGCTCACACGAAGAGAAGGACAATGAGGAGATGGTGGGGGAAGAAAATGCGGGAAAAATGAAGTTGGGGGACGCCGACGGGGAGGAGGTGGCCGCCGGAGGCTCGCCGGAAAAGGTTACCGGAGTGGCTGCCGGAGGTGAGGAGGCCACCGGAGGTGGAGCACATGGGGTAGGGCTTGGGGAACCAAAAGCAAAAGGTGGGGGACAAAAAGAAAAAGGAGGACAAAAAAGAAAAGATGTCATAAAAAGTAGTCAAGTTTGCTTTGTGGAAGAACCAATCATGAGGGAGGAATTCAAAAATGATGGGGTGGAGCTTTCTTTGGGCAGCCATGAAGCCAATAAGAGTGATCCACATGGAAAAGGGCATGCAAATGACATCAAAAGCAAAAGCAAGTTTGTGCCCACTTTGGATGAGCCAATCATGGGGGGAGAATTTCAAATGCATGTGATGGCTCCAAACTCTTTGGGCAGCCATGAAGCCATTGAGAACCCTCCATGTGGCATTGGAAAAGCAAAAGAATGGACCACACACTACCATGGAACATGTGGAAAGGGGGTAGGTGAGGAGAAAGATATGGATAAGGATGAGAGTGAGAAGGATTTGTCTCTTGACTTGGAGAGGAATGTGGGCTCAAAACGTGATAACCATGAGTGGGCTGGCCCAAATGTTGGAACCAAATTGCCTAGAGATCCATTTGCACAAGGTGTAAGTATGAATGGGGAGGGGCTTCGGATTTTGGAAGAGAAACTACAAGGTGACCCCGGTAGAGGTGGGTTGGGAGGGAAGGCTAGATTGAGGTCCCCCCCACCCTCAGTAGACCTTGATGATATATCTCCTCAAGCCGCATTTAAAGGTGTCCGAGAGGTTGCATTTCAGCAACAACAAAAGGAGAAGACCGGTGGGCCGAGCAAGGTTGCACGAGAGGAACTCACGGAAAGTGACAAGGAAGATGCCGCACTCATGGGCCTAGATCATGTTGAGTACTTGCGCTTGAAGAAGAGATACGGGGATGTGCGAACATATGTTGAGGAACCATGGTGCTATGACTCTGATGAGTTGAACTCAAGTGGTTCCCAACATTCGAAGGGATCATCCAAGAAGAAGGGGAAGAAGAAGAAAGGGAAAGGAAGAAGATGAACGTGCCCGAACAAGTACCTACCACGAATGCATATTAAGAGTTACGGGTTATGGAACGTGCAAACTATGTTGTGTAATTTGAGCGTGTAGGATTTAGGATCCATTGTTAGACTAGCACGAGTCGATGTAATATTTATTTTCGCAATATGAACTACTCGCACCAGAGTAGTTCCTAGCACTTCATTGTATGCTCTTTTTTTGCATGTACGTTTATTGAGGCATCAATAAATTTAGCGGCTCTGCCGAGACCGCCCTTTTGATTTGCAAAAAAAAAGAAGGAGAGAGGAGATAGAGAAGGGAGAGTGAAGGAGAGGGAAGTAAGGAGGCGAGGTAGAGAAGGAGAGGGAGAGAGAAGCGGAAGAGAGGAGGATTGGGAGAGAGAGAAGGAAAGAGAGATAAGGAGAGAGGGAACGAGAGAGAAGGAGAAGTGAAAGAGGATAATAGGGAGAATGAGAAAAGGAGAAGCGAGAGAATGTGAGAAGAGGTGAGAGAGCGAGAGAGAGGGATAAGAGGGAGAGGACAGAAAGAAGGTGAGGGGGAGAACAAGTAGAGGAAGAGAAGGAGAAGAGGGAGGAGGAGGAGAGTGGTAGAGAAGAGGAGAAGTGGGAAGAGAGAGGGAAAGGGGGAGAGAAGAGAGATGGGGAACGAGAGATGGAGAACGGAGAGAGAAGGAGAGTGGAGAAAAGAGGACAAGTAGAGCAGAGAGAGGAGAAGGAAGCGGGAGAGAGAAGGAGAGTAGGGAAGAGGAGAGACAGAGAGAAGGGAGAGAGAAGGGAAAGAGAGAGAAGGAGAGGGAGGGGAGGGAAGTAGGGAGAGAGAGCGAGAGAAGGAGGAAGGAGTGGAGAAGAGGACAAGAGGAAGATAGAAAACGAAGGAGAAGGGGGAAGAGGGGAGGGAGAGAAGAAGGGGGAGAGGGAACGAGAGAGGTAGAGAAGAGAGGGAAGGAGGAGAGAAGAGGGAGGGAGGGGGAGAGGGAAGTAGAGAGGAGACGGAGAAGGGAGAAGAAGGGCGAGGGATAAGAGAGAGGGAGAGAGCAAGCGAGAGAAGGAGAAGGGAAAGAGGAGGATAGAGAAGGATAAAAGGGGGAGAGAGCAGAAGAAGAGAGAAAGATAAGGAGAGAAGAAGTGGAGCAGGATACGAGGGAGATAGAGATGAGGCGAGGGAGATGAGAGAAAGAGAAGAGGGAAGAGTGAGAGAGAAGGAGAGCGGTAGAGAAGGAGAGAAGAGAGAGGGGTAGAACGAGAGAGAAGGGAGAGAATGGGACGAGGAGAGATGAAGGAGTGGGAGAAAAAGAGAAGCGAGAGAAGGAGAGGGAGAAGGAGAGAGAGAGAGAGATAAAGAGAGTGGGATAAGGAGAAGAGGGAAAGCTAAAGGGAGAGAAGGAAGAGAGAGAAAGAGATAGAGATGGTGGGAGAAATGATAAGGGTGAGAGGTGGAGAAGGATAAGGAGAATGTGTGGGCAAAGAAGAGGGAAGATGGGAAGAGAGTTGAAGAAGAGGGGGAGAGAATGAGAGAGAGTGAGAAGGGAAAGAGGATATAGTGGTAGAAGGAGTCCCCCCTCATTCTCATCTTCCCTCTCCTCCTCTCCTTCCCTTCTCTTTATCCTCTCTCTTCTTCTCCTTCTCTCCCTCTCGCTCCTCTCTTGCTTCTCTCCTTACCTTATAAGGAGAGATGGAGAGGGTAAGAGGGAGATAGAGAACGAGAAGAGGGAAGAAGAGAGAGGGGAAAAGAGGGATGGGAGAGAAGAAGAGGTAGGGAAGAAGGAGAGAGGAGATAGAGAAGGGAGAGTGAAGGAGAGGGAAGTAAGGAGGCGAGGTAGAGAAGGAGAGGGAGAGAGAAGCGGAAGAGAGGAGGATTAGGGGAGAGAGAAGGAAAGAGAGATAAGGAGAGAGGGAACGAGAGAGAAGGAGAAGAGAAAGAGGATAAGAGGGAGAATGAGAAAAGGAGAAGCGAGAGAATGTGACAAGAGGAGAGAGAGGGATAAGAGGGAGAGGACAGAAAGAAGATGAGGAGGAGAACAAGTAGAGGAAGAGAAGGAGAAGAGGGAGGAGGAGGAGAGTGGTAGAGAAGAGGAGAAGTGGGAAGAGAGAGGGAAAGGGGGAGAGAAGAGAGATGGAGAACGAGAGATGGAGAAGGGAGAGAGAAGGAGAGTGGAGAAAAGAGGACAAGTAGAGCAGAGAGAGGAGAAGGAAGCGGGAGAGAGAAGGAGAGTAGGGAAGAGGAGAGAGGGAGAGAAGGGAGAGAGAAGGGAAAGAGAGAGAAAAGGAGAGGGAGGAGAGAGAAGAGGGGGAGATGGAGAGGGGAAGAGGGAAGATGGGAAGAGAGTTGAAGAAGAGGGGGAGAGAATGCGAGAGAGTGAGAATGGAGAGGGGTAGACAACATAGGAGAAGAGAGAAGGGAGCGAGAGAGAGAGAGAAGGATAGAGGCAGAGAAGAGAGAATAGGGATAAGGATAAGGATAAGGAGAGAAGAGAAAGGAGAATAGAAAAGAGGAGCGAGAGAGAGAGAGAAGAGACAGGAGGGAGGAAGAGGCGGGAGAAGAGAGAAGAGAGAAGGAAGGAAAGAATGGGAGGAGAGAGAAGCTCTGGGGATGCGCATGGGGATCCTATCGTGTTCTAGGGTTTCCAACCTCATTCTTCCACCAAAAATCTCGTTTTTTGTCTCAAAATGGATCTTTCTTCTAGTTCTACTCGATTGCAACAACAAAATGGAGATTGTGGTAACAACAAGGATCTCCATCATTTAAGCAAGCAAGCCTCAACGACACTTTTGGAGGGAGACACGCATACACCACATCTAGGGAGCGGCAAGACTCCCCCAAGGAAGTGGTCCGACCTATTCCATTCTAGTCCACGAGCATCAACGGCCCTTGAGTTCGTCAAACCAGCCTTCAAAGGAGGTGAGAAGGTGGCCGTGTGCTCCAAGGAAGAAGTTGTGGAAGCTTTGAAGAGATGGGACAAGGTGCTAGTGGGATACTTCATAGCTTTTAGGCCTCACTTGCCGACCTTGGAAAAACACTTACACAAATTGTGGAACTTGGTAGACGGTATGGAGGTGATCAAGAGAAGTCAAGGTTTCATGTTATTTAGATTCACACTTGGGGAGGACCGAAAGAAGGTGCTCGAAGGAGGGCCGTGGTTCATCAAAGGAGCTCCACTTGTTGTTCAATCATGGGAGACGAATGTAGTGTCGAAGAGAGCAAACATAGCCACGGTTCCTATTTGGGTGCGATTGCCGGAGCTAGACCTTAGGTTTTGGTCACCAAAACCGTTGAGTAGCATAGCAAGTGTTCTTGGAAGACCCCTATACATGGATGAGCAAACCGCCTCCGGTCGACGGCTAGCCTATGCAAGGCTTTGCATTGAGGTAACGGCTGATTTTAGTTATCCAAGTTGGGTAGAGGTCCAAGTTGAGGGAGGGGAGCCACACAAAGTTTACGTGGAGTATGAGTGGAGACCCGAATATTGTAAGGAATGCATGGAGTTTGGGCACGAAATGGAGAGGTGCCCAAGGAAGAAGGTGGAGGTTCGACCCGGGAAGCAAAGCTTGCAACAAAAAAAGGTGGACCAATGGGTTGTGGTCAAGCATAGGACGGAGAAGGAGGTACTAGGAGAGAAAAATGTGGATTTAGAAGTAGTGGAGGAAGGAACACCCGTGCAAACACGAGATGTGCATGGCACCATTAGGGTTGCACCCGAGTTGGAGGTAGATTTGGCCGTTGATGGGAAGAAGGAAGGTGGAGAGGAAGAGAACGTGAAGGTTAGGGATGATGATGTGGATGTTGTAGAGGATGACGTGGAGGATAGAGAGGATGATGTGGAGGAGTGGGCAAACAAGGAGGGGACACGTGGGAATGCCTATGGGAGGGAAAAGGAGGAGGGAAATTTGGTGGAAAGGGATAGAAACCTCCTTTGTGCCAACCTTGGGGGAACAAATGAGGAGAGGACATGTGGACCAAGCAAGGACAGCCAAGAAGATGGTGATTTGGTAGGAATAACGACCTTGAGGAAGGAAACCAAGGAGAAGAAGCCACGTGGAAAGCAAGAAATGGAAGAGGACAAAAAGGAGAAGGAAATGGGTGGTTGCATTGCTTTTGGAAGAGCCAATGGGGAGAGAGTTGAGTGCTCAAGATTCAAATGGGCCAATGAGGAGGAAGGAAAGGAGCCAAGTGATGAAAGCAAGGGGGACCAAGCAAACTTTCGTGGAGCACTAGCAAGGCAAGTCCCACAAAAGGAAATCACGTGGGAAACACAAGGTAGAGGGGTTTTAGTGGGGGAACCAAACCAAAATAGGAGGGAAAGTGGTGTGCACATGGACTTACATGCAAATTCTCGTGGAGCACCCCATGACTCACAAAAAATCACGTGGGATGAAAGCAAAGAAGAAGGTGGGGGGGAAAAATTAAGACACATGCAAAGGGTGCAACGCATGGGAGGTGAGAAAGGGGCTATGCAAGTTAGAATGGCGTGTGATGGGCCAAATGGACTAGCCACGGTGATGGATGAAGAAGAGGTGTGGGAGTCACCAAGAAGAGTGGTTAGAGAGAAAGAAAAGACACGCAAGGGGGCGTGGACGAATTGAATGGAGGCATGTTTAACGCACTTAGGGAGGTTGAGAAGGAAGACAAGATGGAGGTCACTTCCGGGAATGGAGAGAGGGAGTCACCCATGCGTGGACAAGGAGATATACAAGGAAAAGGGGGTCAAACACAAGAAGGTAAAGGCACACCAAAGCCGAGGAGGAGATCATCTCCACCACCCCAAGTTGATTTGGAATCGATTTCACCACAACCCGAGGCATTCAAGATTATAAGGGAGAAGGGTTTAATGCAACAAAAGAGCTCACATGGAGGTCAAGGGGCTCGTTCCCCTACCTTGAAGCTATGAATATCCTCATGTGGAATGTGCGCGGAGCAAATGGACCCGGCCGTGCACTCATGATAAGGGGTCGAATAAAGGAGGCAAATGCGGAGGTGGTGTGCCTTATAGAACATAAAGTGAAGTTGAAGAAGCTTGCAAGGTTCAAGCGAGCAATTTGGCCACATGCATGGGCGGCAAATAATCATATCGTGGATGCCGGCCGAATCCTTGTCTTGTGGAATGAACAAGAGGTGGATCTAAAGGTTACGTTCGAAACAACACAACTTCTACACTTCAAGGGGTGAATGAGGAGGGATGGGGTAGAGTTTGAACTCACGGCGATATATGGTGATAATGGGCATGTTGATCGAAGGGTTTTGTGGGAGGACCTTGCTGCCATAACAACAAATGTATCCACCCCTTGGATAGTGGGAGGTGACTTCAATTGCATCCGAAAGGCAAGTGAAAAACGTGGAGGAGGAGGGGCGAATGAAATTGCTCTTAAGGAGTTCAATAATTGTGTGGACACACTCCAACTTCTCGAGATGCCTTCAACGGGAGGAGAATTCACGTGGTCCAACTCATCCGAAGGAAGTGCATGCATTGAAACTAGGATAGATCGCATATTGATGACAAATGCATGGCTTGAGGTGTTTCCGGACTCCTACTACATTGTGGGTGAGAAAGATTTGAGCGATCATGCAATGCTCACTATGAAGACGGAAGGAAATGGGAGAAGAAAGAAACGCATGTTCCGCTTTGAAAATCATTGGGTCGAGCATGATGACTTTCGTGAGGTGGTAGAAGAGGCTTGGGCCACGTTAGTTGATGGCACTCAAATGTATCGAGTTGTTGCAAAGTTGAGTGAAGTAAAGGAGGCACTAAAGCGATGGAGTGGGCTGAAATTTGGAAATATTGTCAACAAGGTTGGAGAGGCTAGGGAGGCACTTGCGGAAATTAGGAAGCAAAGATTGGATAGTCCGGGGGACGTGAGCCTAGCCCATGCTGAATTGACCGCAAAAGATGTTCTGGCTCGAGTGCTTGAACGAGAGGAATCCATCATCCGACAAAAATCGAGAGTCAAGTGGTTGAAGGAGGGAGACCGGAACACCCGGTTCTTCCATGCGCATCTTAGAGTGAGGAGAGCCACCAATCAAGTGAGGAGAGTGAGAGTGGGAGATCACCTCCTTGAAGAGGAGAATGAGATCCGGGAGGCGTTCCGGCGCATTTTGCTAACTTGTTTGCTAATGCGTTTCAGGTGCAACCACTTAAACCATCCATTACACTACCACAACTTCAGCCGGGGGAGAGTGAGGGGTTATTACGTCCCTTGGAGATGAAGGAGTTAGAAGATGTCGTATTGAAGGCAAATGTGGATAAAGCACCGGGACCCGATGGATTTAACGCCAAATTCTTCAAAGCGGCATGGGGTACAATCAAGAGGGATGTGTTCAAGGCGGTGGAATCTTGTTTGAGGAGCGGGAAGTTGCTGGCCCAAATAAATTACACATCAATCACACTTATTCCAAAGAAGAGGGCACCTACAATGGTTGAAGAATATCGGCCTATAGCTTTGTGCAACATGTTATATCGCTATATCTCGAAGGTACTAGCTAACCGATTGAAAGGATTGCTACCAAGGCTAGTGGGAGAAAATCAAAGTGTTTTTGTTCATGGTAGAAGAATTAGTGACAACATACTCCTTGCACATGAACTTTGTCACAATCTCCATCTTGCGAAAGGACAAGGCCGAATGTGCATCAAACTCGACATTCGGAAGGCATATGATTCCATCTCATGGGCTTTCCTTGACCAAGTGATGAAGCATTTTTGCTTCCCGGATAAGTGGAGGAGAACCATGTTAGCATGTGTGAAGGCCTCCTTTGTGGTAACGGTGAACGGAGCAAACTCTAAACCTTTTGGGGCGAAAAATGGGTTGAGGCAAGGGGATCCATTAGCTCCATATCTTTTTGTCTTGTGCATGGAGGTCTTAAGCGAGATGGTGAAGATGGCGGTAAGAGAAAAGAAGATAGAACCTCTAGCTTGTGGAGATATTGGGGTATCACATTTGATGTTTGCCGATGACGTCCTTCTTTTTGCAAAGGCCACCAAAGGAAATGCCATAGCAATTAAGGAGGTCCTTGAGGAGTTTACGGCGTGCTCGGGGCTGAGTTTCAACGCATCCAAAAGTCAAATCTTTATGGGTGGAAATGTGCCACATGGGGAGTGGATCATTGAGCACCTCGGCATGGAGCGCCTAGATTTCCCGGTGGTTTACCTTGGTCTACCACTATTCTCGGGAAGGATGAGCAGAAATCATTGTTTGACACTCATAAACAAGGTGAAAGGAAGGTTGAGCACATGGCAACAAAATTTTTTATCCATAGCCGGGAGGGTGGAGTTGGTTAGAAGTGTTCTCACCTCACTTAGTATCTATTGGACATCCGCTTTTCTTGTCCCAAGGAGTGTCCTACATGAGATTGATAGCCTCATGAGTAGATTCATTTGGGGAGGGCCAAAGAAGTGGGTGGCGGTAGCTTGGAGAGACGTATGTACACCTAAACATGAAGGAGGCTTTGGTCTCAAACGACTAGTGGAGTGGAATGATGTGGGTCTCCTACGTTTGTTTTGGCTTGTTGTCGAAGATGGTAATACTTTATGGGTGAAGTGCATGCGACACAAATACTTGAAGAACCGCTCTATATGGCTTGCTCAGCCGCCATCCACCTCCTCTTGGGCGTGGCGTGGAATTCTCCGAGTCCGGGAGATTGCTAGTAGGCATGTCCGTTATCAAGTGGGGGATGGAAAGGCAATACAATTCTTTCATTATCCGTGGTGTGGAACACCACTCAAATGCGAACCATGGGGGAACGATTACACTAAGATTTGGGTATACCTTGGGACACTCACGTATCTTATTTCATTCGTGATGGGGAGTGGAACCTCCCATTCCCACGTTCTGGGATTATGGAGGAGCTTTGGGCCAAGATTCGATGCATACCCATTGTTGGTGGAGGGGACAAACCGATTAGGTTAAACGGAAGAGGAGAGAAGCTTGGAATGAAGGAAGTGTGGGGATGGGTGAAGGCACCGGGCAATAAAGTGGTGTGGGCAGATTTTGTGTGGCACAAATATGCTATCCCGAAACATGCACTCACGGCATGGAGAGCAATGAGGGGTCGCCTTGTTACTAAACAACTCATGAATCAAAGGGGGGGCGGCTATGATCCGGTTTGTGTGCTATGTGAAGAGATGGATGAGGACATCACTCACCTTTTTTGGGGCTGCAATTTCACAAAAGAGGTTTGGCGACAACTCCTAGATATTCTACAACTTAGTCACCGCATAGCAAACACTCTTGAAGGAGAAGCAAATCGAGTGTGTCATGCTCGAGGAGGAAAGATAGAAAGAGTGGTAAGAAGATGGGCACTAAATGCCACGATACACGAATGTTGGCAAGAACAAAATAGAAGAATCTTTGATGGAGAGAAAAAGAGGACGGTGGACATCATGGGCAGCATCAAAGACATTATCCGGTGCATGGGAGGACAAGTGAAGGCACTAGCCAAAGATGATGAAGAACTTCAGCAATTTGAGAAGACATGGACGTAGGCTAGGAAGAGTAGGAAAGTAAACTAGACTCATGGTTGTATGTAATATTTAGTATGGGCAGCCGGTTATGCACATAGCATCAACCCGCGGACCAAAACACTCAAATTTTGTAGGTTGTAAACAACTTTCATAAATACAATTCGAGGCTAAGCCTCCCTTTTGATTTTGCAAAAAAAAGAGGGAGGAGAGAGAAGTAGGGAGAGAGAGCGAGAGAAGGAGGAAGGAGTGGAGAAGAGGACAAGAGGAAGATAGAAAATGAAGGAGAAGGGGAAGAGGGGAGGGAGAGAAGAAGGGGGAGAGGGAACGAGAGAGGTAGAGAAGAGAGGGAAGGAGGAGAGAAGAGGGAGGGAGGGGGAGAGGGAAGTAGAGAGGAGACGGAGAAGGGAGAAGAAGGGCGAGGGAGAAGAGAGACGGGTTGAAGAAGGAGAGAGAGAGGGAGAGAGCGAGCGAACGAGAGAAGGATAAAAGGGGGAGAGAGCAGAAGAAGAGAGAAGGATAAGGAGAGAAGAAGGGGAGCGGGATACGAGGGAGATAGAGATGAGGCGAGGGAGATGAGAGAAAGAGAAGAGGGAAGAGTGAGAGAGAAGGAGAGCGGTAGAGAAGGAGAGAAGAGAGAGGGGTAGAACGAGAGAGAAGGGAGAGAATGGGACGACGAGAGAGGAAGGAGTGGAAGAAAAAGAGAAGCGAGAGAAGGAGAGGGAGAAGGAGAGAGAGAGAGAGAGAGAGAGAGAGAGAGAGAGAGAGATAAGGAGAGTGGGATAAGGAGAAGAGGGAAAGGGAGAGAAGGAAGAGAGAGAAAGAGATAGAGACGGTGGGAGAAATGATAAGGGAGAGAGGTGGAGAAGGATAAGGAGAATGTGTGGGCAAAGAAGAGGGAAGATGGGAAGAGAGTTGAAGAAGAGGGGGAGAGAATGAGAGAGAGTGAGAAGGGAGAGGGGTAGACAACATAGGAGAAGAGAGAAGGGAGCGAGAGAGAGAGAGAAGGATAGAGGCAGAGAAGAGAGAATAGGGATAAGGATAAGGAGAGAAGAGAAAGTAGAATAGAAAAGAGGAGGGAGAGAAGAGAAAGTAGAATAGAAAAGAGGAGGGAGAGAGAGAGAGAGAAGAGACAGGAGGGAGAGAGAGCGAGAGATGGAGGAGGAGAAGGAGGGAGTGGAGGAGAGGGATAAGAGGGAGAGAGAAAAGGAGAAAGAAGAGAGGAAAGAGGAGAGGAGAGAGAGATAAGAATAGGGAGAAGGAGAGAGGAAAATGGAGAAGAGGAGAGGGAGAGGAGGAGAAATAGAGAAGGGAAGGTGAGAGAAAAAGGAGAGGGAGATAAGGAGAAGAGAGGGGGAACTAGAGGAGGTGAAGGGATAAGAGGGGAGAGAGAAGAGGAGGGAGAAGGAGAGGAGAGTAAGAGAGGGGAGAGAGAAGGAGAAGAGAGAGGGAACGAGAGGAGACGGAGGGATAAGAGGAGAGAGCGGAGAAGGAGGGAGAGATAAGGAGAGGACGAGAGGGGAGGAGAGAGGGGGAGAAGAGGGGAGAGACAGAAGAGGAAGGAGAGAGGGGGGACAAGAGAGGAGGGAGCAAGAGAATGAGAGGTGGATAGAGAAGGAAAGGAGGATAAGAGGGAAGGGAACGAGATAGACAAGGCAGAGTGGAGATGGAGAAGGAGAGAGAAGGAGAGATTGTGGAGGAGAGAGGAAACGAGAGAGGAGGAGAGGGAGAAAGAGAAGGGGGGAGGAGGAGAGAAGTGAGAGAAGGGAGAGAGAGAGAGAGAGAGAGATAGATAGAGAGAGAGAGAGAGAGAGAGAGAGAGAGAAAGGAGAGTAGAGGGAAGAGAAGAGGATAGGAGGGAGAAGGAGAGAGAGGGTAAGGAGAGGGATGAAGTGGGAGAAGGGGAGAGGAGAAGGGAGAGAACTAGAAGGGGAGCGAAGAAGGGAAAGAGATGGAGAGTGAAAGAAGGAGATAGAGAACGAGAAGAGGGAAGAAGAGAGAGGGGAAAAGAGGGATGGGAGAGAAGAAGAGGTAGGGAAGAAGGAGAGAGGAGATCGAGAAGGGTGAGTGAAGGAGAGGGAAGTAAGGAGGCGAGGTAGAGAAGGAGAGGGAGAGAGAAGTGGAAGAGAGGAGGATTGGGAGAGAGAGAAGGAAAGAGAGATAAGGAGAGAGGGAACGAGAGAGAAGGAGAAGTGAAAGAGGATAATAGGGAGAATGAGAAAAGGAGAAGCGAGAGAATGTGAGAAGAGGAGAGAGAGCGAGAGAGAGGGATAAGAGGGATAGGACAGAAAGAAGGTGAGGGGGAGAACAAGTAGAGGAAGAGAAGGAGAAGAGGGAGGAGGAAGAGAGAAGGAGAGCGGTAGAGAAGGAGAGAAGAGAGAGGGGTAGAACGAGAGAGAAGGGAGAGAATGGGACGACGAGAGAGGAAGGAGTGGGAGAAAAAGAGGAGAGGAGGAGAGAAGAGAGGAGGGAGAAGGAAAAGTAGGAGAGAGAAGCTCTAGGAAAGCATGGGGGTTTCTATGGGTTTCTTAGGTCTTTTTTCACGTTTTTCCACTTAAATCTTCGTTTTTTCAACTCAAATGGAGCGATTTAGTCGCTCTTCTCAAGATTTGATGCAAGATGGAGGTTGTGGCAAGCATTTGGACCTCCAAAATGCTCATTTGGAGCAGCAAGACGTGTTGGAGGAGGGGAGGCCGAGCCACATTGGGAAAGAAGGGGGTTCTGCTCCATAGAAATGGACGGATTTGTTCTCCTCTTGTCCAAGGGCATCCACGGCCCTTGAGTTTGTGGAGCCGGAAGTGAAGGATGGGGTGCGCATGGCAAGGTGCTCGAAAGAAGAGGTGGTGGAGGCATTGAAGAAATGGGACAAGGTATTGCTTGGTTACTTTGTTGATTTCAAACCACATTTTCCCACGTTAGAGAAGTACTTGCAACGGGTGTGGAAGATCACCGGAGGTTTGGAAGTGATCCGAAGGCAAGAGGGGTTCCTTTTATTTAGGTTCACGATTTACAAGGACTTCGAGTATGTTCTTGAGAATGGTCCTTGGTTTGTGAGGGGCACACCTCTAGTTGTGCAAAAGGGGATGCCCACCACCATGATGAAGAGGGAGAAGATGTCCACGGTGCCCATTTGGATTCACTTGCCGGAGTTAGATTTGAGGTTTTGGTCACCAAACAATTTGAGCACCATAGCTAGTGTTATCGGAAGGTCACTCTACATGGATGAGAACACGGCGGTGGGGAGGAGATTGACTTATGCACATTTGTGTGTGGAGGTACCATGCACATTTGATTACCCATCAAAAATTCGAGTTCAAGTGGAGGATGGAGAGGAGGAGGACATTGTGGTGGAGTATGAGTGGAGATTGGGATATTGTGTTGATTGCAAGGAATTCAGACATACTCCGGTCAAGTGCCCAAACAAAGTCCGAGAGGAGGTGCAAGGGAAGCCGAGCGGGAAGAAGAAGAATAAAGAATGGATTGTCGTTGGAAAAGGAGGAAGAGGAATAAGAGAAAGAGAGGAGAAGGAGGGCGAAGCCGAGGTGATTGGTTTGGGCGTTGAGAGAGAGGAATTCGAGCTACCGGAATTGGTCACCGGCGAGGAGGGGCTGGTCGGAGGTGGTGTCCTTGGGGGTGAGGTGGCCATGGAGTTTGGTGCACATGGGCTAAACCATGAGGGACAAAAAGTTAGTGGAGGGGGACAAAAAGCAAGAGAAGGACAAAAAGGAAAAGGTGTCACAGGAAAAGAAAAAACTGCTTTGTTTGAGCCAATCATGGGTGGGGATTTCGAAATTTGTCTTATTCCTCCTCCTTTGGGCAACCATGAAGCAAATAAAAATGAGACACATGGAAAGGAGAAAGCAAATGATGGGAGGCCAAACCAAAATGAGACAAGTGGCAAGGGAGTAAGTGGAGGGAATGGAATTGATATGCATGCACATGAGGGGGTGCTATTCTCTACACGTGAAGAGGAAACACAAGATGGGGATTTCGAAATTGCTTTTATTCCTCCTCCTTTGGGCAGCCATGAAGCAAATAAAATGTGACACATGGAAAGGGGAAAGCAAATGATGGGAGGTCAAACCAAAATGCGACAAGTGGCAAGGGAGTAAGTGGAGGGAATGGAATTGATATGCATGCACATGAGGGGGTGCTATTCTCTACACGTGAAGAGGAAACACAAGATGAGGGGTGGATTTCTCCAAAGCATGAGGTCCGAAATATGGAGAAGGGAGGCTCTAGTGTGGTGCTCACTCGAAGTGGTGCGTTGGGAGGGGGTACAAGTGGTCGGTTCGAAGCTCTTATGGGCTTGGTTGACGTGGGTCAGCCCGAGGGAGGAGACAAGGATGTTGAGCAACAAATCGGGGAGAAGAGGCCGGGAATTAAAGTGTTATCACCACCACCACCGGTGCACTTGTCATCTATCTCCCCACAACCGGAGGCGTTTAAAGCCGTTCGTGAGAAGGCGTTGGGGGCAACAACGAGTAAATCGAGGTGGGAAGGGATCTCGACGATCCCCTACTCCAAAACCATGAATGTCCTTGTTTGGAATGTGCGCGGCGCAAATCTCCCCAGTCGTGCACTTATGATAAGGGGTAAAATAAAGGAAGCAAAGGCGGATGTAGTGTGCATCGTGGAACACAAAGTCAAAACGAAAAGGTTGGATAGATTTCGAAGGGCAATATGGGGGAATAACAAGTGGGCGGCGAATAATATGATTGTGGACTCCGGAAGAGTGCTTGTGATGTGGGATGAATGCAAAGGGGATCTCCATGTTACATGGGAGACATCACAATTACTACAACTTGAAGGAAGGGAATTAAGAAATGGGAAACACATTGTTATTACGGCGGTGTATGGGGAAAATGGATACATGGAACGCCGAAGGTTATGGGAGGACTTGGAAGGAGCGGCACCTTTGGATACCACACCTTGGCTTGTGTGTGGTGACTTCAATTGCATACGAGGGTGGGGTGAAAAGAGGGGTGGTTTGGGTTTCAACATCACGGCTATGGATGATTTTAATGTATGTTTGGATCGTTTGCAACTACTTGAAGTACCGTCAACGGGTGGGGAATTCACATGGACTAACTCATCGAAGGGAGAGGCGTGCATTGAAACTAGGATTGATAGGATCCTTATGACACAAGCATGGTTGGCTGAATTCCCGGATGTAGCCTATGTCGTGGGAGAAAGGGAGCTTAGTGATCATTCGCCACTTCTCATGACAACGGAAAATAAGGGTGAGATGAAGGCAAGAATGTTTCGATTTGATAATTTTTGGGCCGATCATGAGGGGTTTGAGGAGGTGGCAAGCTCAGCATGGGCAAACTTGGTAGATGGGACGCCCATGTTCCGGGTCGTAGCAAAATTAGGCATGGTCAAGGAGGCGGTTAAGAAGTGGAGTAAGGAAACGTTTGGGAATCCAGAAAGTAGAGTGGGAGAAGCGAAGCATGCACTAGAAGAAGTGCGGCATCAAAGAAGGACACATCCGGAGGACGATAGGTTACAAGAGCAAGAGACTAGATGCAAAGAGGAGCTCGATCGTGCACTAGTTTGGGAGGAATCCATCCTGAGGCAAAAATCGGGGATTAAGTGGTTAAGTGAAGGAGACCGGAACTCGAGATTCTTTCATGCTTCCCTTCGTGTGAGGAGAGCCACCAATAATGTGAGACGAGTGTTGGAAGGGGGAAATACATTCGAGAGTGAGGAGGAGATTCGAGAGGCGTTTAGGCGTCGTTACTCTAACTTGTTTGCTAATGGTTTTCAGGTACAAAATCTTGACTCACAAATCCTCTTCCCACGACTTGAGGAGGGGGAAGCAATGACACTAGTGAAGGACTTGTCCATGGAAGAATTGGAGAAAGTGGTGATGAATTCAAATGTGGACAAGGCGCCGGGCCCCGATGGCTTCAATGCAAAGTTTTTCAGGTGCTCTTGGTCGTGGCTGAAAAGAGATGTTTTTAAAGCGGTGGACTCCTTCATTCGAAGTGGGAAATTGCTAGCTCAAGCCAACTACACATCAATGACACTCATCCCGAAGAAGACGACACCATGCACGGTGGATGATTACCGGCCCATCTCCTTATGCAACATGATCTACCGATATCTATCAAAGGTGTTGGCAAATAGATTAAAGAAGGTTTTGCCAAGGTTGGTGGGGGAAACACAAAGTGCGTTCGTGAGTGGTCGAAGGATTAGTGACAACATCTTGCTTGCACATGAAGTCTGTCACAACATGCACTTGAACCGTGGGAAAGGGCGTATGTGTCTCAAATTAGATCTTCGGAAGGCATACGATTCAGTGTCTTGGAAGTTCCTTGAAGAGGTGCTGAAGAGGTTTGGGTTCCCGAGTACATGGACGAAGTGGATGATGGCGTGTGTGAAGGCATCGTTTGTGGTGACGGTGAATGGAGCCAACTCAAAGCCATTTCGAGCAACAAATGGACTTCGGCAAGGGGACCCTCTATCTCCCTACTTGTTTGTACTTTGCATGGAGACATTGAGCGTCATGATAAAAAAGGAGGTGAAGGAAGGAGCGATCAAACCAGGTAGATCGTGGGGACATTCCGATATCCCACCTTTTGTTCGCCGATGATGTGATGGTGTTCGCGGATGCTACACGTGCTAATGCCCATGCTATAAAAGAGGTTCTCTCCAAATTCTCAGCCATGTCGGGTCTTAAATTGAATACAACTAAGAGCCAAGTGTTCCTTGGGGGTGATGCACAAGATGGGCAATGGATATGTAATCACTTGGAGATGGAGAGGGTGGAATTCCCGGTTATCTATTTAGGGCTGCCATTATTCTCCTCACGCTTAGGAAAGCAACATTGTTCGAGCCTCATTGAGAAGGTGAGAACTAGATTGAGCACTTGGAAGCGAAACCACCTTTCCATGGCGGGTAGGGTGGAGTTGGTGCGAAGTGTCTTGGTCTCGTTTAGCATATATTGGACTTCAGCTTTCTTACTCCCAAAAACAGTCTTGAGGGAGGTGGAGAGTATCATGATACACTTGGTAAAAAAGTGGGTGGCCGTGGCGTGGAAAGACATATGCACACCAAAGAAGAAGGGCGGCTTGGGGCTGAAGAGACTCACGGAATGGAATGAAGTAGGTATGTTACGACTCTTTTGGTTGGTAGTTGAGAATGGAGGCTCGTTATGGGTGAGATGCATGCGACGGAAATACTTGTGAAATCGGTCCATTTGGCTTGCTTGGCCACCATCGACTTCCTCGTGGGCATGGAGAGGCATCCTAAGTGTTCGTGACATAGCGAAGGAGAAAATTCAGTACCAAGTTGGGGATGGGAAGTCTATTCGTTTCTTCCTTGACCCATGGTGTGGAATGCCGTTCATAAGCCGACCGGGGGGAGATTGGCTGAAACATAATATGGGTGTTCCAATTGACACTTATGTGTCTTATTTTATTCGGGATGGGGTGTGGAACCTCCCCTTCCAACGTAGTTTGGAGATGGAGGAACTTTGGCCACGTATTATGGGTACCCCCATCTCGGGTGGGATTGACAAACCGACCCGAATTGGAATGAGGAGTGACAACTTCACAACCAAGGAGGCGTGGACATGGGTAATTCAAGAGAAGGAGGATGTGGTTTGGGCCCCCTTGGTGTGGCATAAGCACCATGTCCCGAAGCACACAATGACACTTTGGAGGGCTTTACGTGGAAGACTCACAACAAAGTGCCTCATGAAGCAGAGGGGAGCCATGCATGATACCACGTGCGTACTTTGCGAGGACGGAGAGGAAGATATGGCACATCTTTTTTGGAAATGCGAGTATACAAGACACGTGTGGGCACAAATTCGGGGGGTCCTAAAGCTAAGCATGGATGTAGAAGAAACAATGGAAGCCGAGGTACAACGGGGTATCCAGATTAGAGGAGGGGCTGGGATAGTAAATATCATGCAGTTAGCCTTGGGAGCGGTGGTCCATGAATGTTGGCAAGAAAGAAATAGGCGCATCTTTGATGACGAGAAGAGGCGCCCGGTGGATGTTATTCAAAGTGTGAAGGAAGGAGTGCAGATAGTGGGGAGAAGCTTCCAGGACATTCGAGAAGATCCCGCGAGTTGGAGTGAATTTGAAAGAGTATGGGCATAGTGAGGTGAAATCTTTTTGTAATAAGTAGTAGAATGGGTAACCGTGCATGGCGATAGAATTGTAATAGTGGCCGGGTGTGCATGTGGCACCCCCGCGGACTTAAGACTCATATTTTGTAGGTTGTAATTTACACACACTTAATAGATTTAGAGGCTAACCCTCCCTTTTGCTTTGCAAAAAAAGTGGGAGAAAAAGAGAAGCAAGAGAAGGAGAGGGAGAAGGAGAGAGAGAGAGAGAGATAGAGAGAGTGGGATAAGGAGAAGAGGGAAAGGGAGAGAAGGAAGAGAGAGAAAGAGATAGAGACGGTGGGAGAAATGATAAGGTAGAGAGGTGGAAAAGGATAAGGAGAATGTGTGGGCAAAGAAGAGGGAAGATGGGAAGAGAGTTGAAGAAGAGGGGGAGAGAATGAGAGAGAGTGAGAAGGGAGAGGGGTAGACGACATAGGAGAAGAGAGAAGGGAGCGAGAGAGAGAGAAGGATAGAGGCAGAGAAGAGAGAATAGGGATAAGGATAAGGAGAGAAGAGAAAGTAGAATAGAAAAGAGGAGGGAGAGAGAGAGAGAGAAGAGACAGGAGGGAGAGAGAGCGAGAGATGGAGGAGGAGAATGAGGGAGTGGAGGAGAGGGATAAGAGGGAGAGAGAAAACGAGAAAGAAGAGAGGAAAGAGGAGAGGAGAGAGAGATAAGAATAGGGAGAAGGAGAGAGGGAAATGGAGAAGCGGAGAGGGAGAGGAGGAGATATAGAGAAGGGAAGGTGAGAGAAAAAAGGAGAGGGAGATAAGGAGAAGAGAGGGGGAACTAGAGGAGGTGAAGGGATAAGAGGGGAGAGAGAGAAGAGGAGGGAGAAGGAGAGGAGAGGAAGAGAGGGGAGAGAGAAGGAGAAGAGAGAGGGAACGAGAGGAGACAGAGGGATAAGAGGAGAGAGCGGAGAAGGAGGGAGAGATAAGGACAGGACGGGAGGGGAGGAGAGAGAGGGAGAATAGGGGAGAGATAGGAGAGGAAGGAGAGAGGGGGGACAAGAGAGGAGGGAGCAAGAGAATGAGAAGTGTATAGAGAAGGAAATGAGGATAAGAGGCAAGGGAACGAGATAGAGAAGGCAGAGTGGAGATGGAGAAGGAGAGAGAAGGAGAGATAGTTGAGGAGAGAGGAAACGAGAGAGGAGGAGAGGGAGAAAGAGAAGGGGGAGGAGGAGAGAAGTGAGAGAAGGGAGGGAGAGAGAGAATGGAGAGTAGAGGGAAGAGAAGAGGATAGGAGGGAGAAGGAGAGAGAGGGTAAGGAGAGGGAAGAAGTGGGAGAAGGGAGAGAACTAGAAGGGGAGCGAAGAAGGGAAAGAGGAGATAGAGGTAGAAGGAGTCCCCCCCTCATTCTCATCTTCCCTCTCCTCCTCTCCTTCCCTTCTCTTTATCCTCTCTCTTCTTCTCCTTCTCTCCCTCTCGCTCCTCTCTTCCTTCTCTCCTTACCTTATAAGGAGAGATGGAGAGGGTAAGAGGGAGATAGAGAACGAGAAGAGGGAAGAAGAGAGAGGGGAAAAGAGGGATGGGAGAGAAGAAGAGGTAGGGAAGAAGGAGAGAGGAGATAGAGAAGGGAGAGTGAAGGAGAGGGAAGTAAGGAGGCGAGGTAGAGAAGGAGAGGGAGAGAGAAGCGGAAGAGAGGAGGATTGGGAGAGAGAGCAGGAAAGAGAGATAAGGAGAGAGGGAACGAGAGAGAAGGAGAAGAGAAAGAGGATAAGAGGGAGAATGAGAAAAGGAGAAGCGAGAGAATGTGAGAAGAGGAGAGAGAGCGAGAGAGAGGGATAAGAGGGAGAGGACAGAAAGAAGGTGAGGAGGAGAACAAGTAGTGGAAGAGAAGGAGAAGAGGGAGGAGGAGGAGAGTGGCAGGGAAGAGGAGAAGTGGGAAGAGAGAGGGAAAGGGGGAGAGAAGAGAGATGGAGAACGAGAGATGGAGAAGGGAGAGAGAAGGAGAGTGGAGAAAAGAGGACAAGTAGAGCAGAGAGAAGAGAAGGAAGCGGGAGAGAGAAGGAGAGTAGGGAAGAGGAGAGAGGTAGAGAAGGGAGAGAGAAGGGAAAGAGAGAGAAAAGGAGAGGGAGGAGAGAGAAGTAGGGAGAGAGAGCGAGAGAAGGAGGAAGAAGTGGAGAAGAGGACAAGAGGAAGATAGAAAATGAAGGAGAAGGGGGAAGAGGGGAGGGAGAGAAGAAGGGGGAGGGGGAACGAGAGAGGTAGAGAAGAGAGGGAAGGAGGAGAGAAGAGGGAGGGAGGGGGAGAGGGAAGTAGAGAGGAGACGGAGAAGGGAGAAGAAGGGCGAGGGAGAAGAGAGAGGGGTTGAAGAAGGAGAGAGAGAGGGAGAGAGCGAGCGAGAGAAGGAGAAGGGAAAGAGGAGGATAGAGAAGGATAAAAGGGGGAGAGAGTAGAAGAAGAGAGAAGGATAAGGAGAGAAGAAGGGGAGCGGGACACGAGGGAGATAGAGATGAGGCAAGGTAGATGAGAGAAAGCGAAGAGGGAAGAGTGAGAGAGAAGGAGAGCGGTAGAGAAGGAGAGAGGAGAGAGGGGTAGAACGAGAGAGAAGGGAGAGAATGGGACGAGGAGAGAGGAAGGAGTGGGAGAAAAAGAGAAGCGAGAGAAGGAGAGGGAGAAGGAGAGAGAGAGAGATAAAGAGAGTGGGATAAGGAGAAGAGGCAAAGGGAGAGAAGGAAGAGAGGGAAAGAGATAGAGACGGTGGAGAAATGATAAGGGAGAGATGTGGAGAAGGGTAAGGAGAATGTGTGGGCAAAGAAGAGGGAAGATGGGAAGAGGGTTGAAGAAGAGGGGGAGAGAATGAGAGAGAGTGAGAAGGGAGAGGGGTAGACAACATAGGAGAAGAGAGAAGGGAGCGAGAGAGAGAGAAGGATAGAGGCAGAGAAGAGAGAATAGGGATAAGGATAAGGAGAGAAGAGAAAGGAGAATAGAAAAGAGGAGGGAGAGAGAGAGAGAGAGAAGAGACGGGAGGGAGAGAGAGCGAGACATGGAGGAGGAGAAGGAGGGAGTGGAGGAGAGGGATAAGAGGGAGAGAGAAAACGAGAAAGAAGAAAGGAAAGAGGAGAGGAGAGAGAGATAAGAATAGGGAGAAGGAGAGAGGGAAATGGAGAAGAGGAGAGGGAGAGGAGGAGATATAGAGAAGGGAAGGTGAGAGAAAAAAGGAGAGGGAGATAAGGAGAAGAGAGGGGGAACTAGAGGAGGTGAAGGGATAAGAGGGGAGAGAGAGAAGAGGAGGGAGAAGGAGAGGAGAGGAAGAGAGGGGAGAGAGAAGGAGAAGAGAGAGGGAACGAGAGGAGACGGAGGGATAAGAGGAGAGAGCGGAGAAGGAGGGAGAGATAAGGACAGGACGGGAGGGGAGGAGAGAGAGGGAGAAGCGGGGAGATATAGAAGAGGAAGGAGAGAGGGGGGACAAGAGAGGAGGGAGCAAGAGAATGAGAAGTGGATAGAGAAGGAAATGAGGATAAGAGGGAAGGGAACGAGATAGAGAAGGCAGAGTGGAGATGGAGAAGGAGAGATAGTGGAGGAGAGAGGAAACGAGAGAGGAGGAGAGGGAGAAAGAGAAGGGGGGAGGAGGAGAGAAGTAAGAGAAGGGAGGGAGAGAGAGAATGGAGAGTAGAGGGAAGAGAAGAGGATAGGAGGGAGAAGGAGAGAGAGGGTAAGGAGAGGGAGGAAGTGGGAGAAGGGAGAGAACTAGAAGGGGAGCGAAGAAGGGAAAGAGGAGATAGAGGTAGAAGGAGTCCCCCCCCTCATTCTCATCTTCCCTCTCCTCCTCTCCTTCCCTTCTCTTTATCCTCTCTCTTCTTCTCCTTCTCTCCCTCTCGCTCCTCTCTTCCTTCTCTCCTTACTTTATAAGGAGAGATGGAGAGGGTAAGAGGGAGATAGAGAACGAGAAGAGGGAAGAAGAGAGAGGGGAAAAGAGGGATGGGAGAGAAGAAGAGGTAGGGAAGAAGGAGAGAGGAGATAGAGAAGGGAGAGTGAAGGAGAGGGAAGTAAGGAGGCGAGGTAGAGAAGGAGAGGGAGAGAGAAGCGGAAGAGAGGAGGATTGGGAGAGAGAGCAGGAAAGAGAGATAAGGAGAGAGGGAACGAGAGAGAAGGAGAAGAGAAAGAGGATAAGAGGGAGAATGAGAAAAGGAGAAGCGAGAGAATGTGAGAAGAGGAGAGAGAGCGAGAGAGAGGGATAAGAGGGAGAGGACAGAAAGAAGGTGAGGAGGAGAACAAGTAGTGGAAGAGAAGGAGAAGAGGGAGGAGGAGGAGAGTGGCAGGGAAGAGGAGAAGTGGGAAGAGAGAGGGAAAGGGGGAGAGAAGAGAGATGGAGAACGAGAGATGGAGAAGGGAGAGAGAAGGAGAGTGGAGAAAAGAGGACAAGTAGAGCAGAGAGAAGAGAAGGAAGCGGGAGAGAGAAGGAGAGTAGGGAAGAGGAGAGAGGTAGAGAAGGGAGAGAGAAGGGAAAGAGAGAGAAAAGGAGAGGGAGGAGAGAGAAGTAGGGAGAGAGAGCGAGAGAAGGAGGAAGAAGTGGAGAAGAGGACAAGAGGAAGATAGAAAATGAAGGAGAAGGGGGAAGAGGGGAGGGAGAGAAGAAGGGGGAGGGGGAACGAGAGAGGTAGAGAAGAGAGGGAAGGAGGAGAGAAGAGGGAGGGAGGGGGAGAGGGAAGTAGAGAGGAGACGGAGAAGGGAGAAGAAGGGCGAGGGAGAAGAGAGAGGGGTTGAAGAAGGAGAGAGAGAGGGAGAGAGCGAGCGAGAGAAGGAGAAGGGAAAGAGGAGGATAGAGAAGGATAAAAGGGGGAGAGAGTAGAAGAAGAGAGAAGGATAAGGAGAGAAGAAGGGGAGCGGGACACGAGGGAGATAGAGATGAGGCAAGGTAGATGAGAGAAAGCGAAGAGGGAAGAGTGAGAGAGAAGGAGAGCGGTAGAGAAGGAGAGAGGAGAGAGGGGTAGAACGAGAGAGAAGGGAGAGAATGGGACGAGGAGAGAGGAAGGAGTGGGAGAAAAAGAGAAGCGAGAGAAGGAGAGGGAGAAGGAGAGAGAGAGAGATAAAGAGAGTGGGATAAGGAGAAGAGGCAAAGGGAGAGAAGGAAGAGAGGGAAAGAGATAGAGACGGTGGAGAAATGATAAGGGAGAGATGTGGAGAAGGGTAAGGAGAATGTGTGGGCAAAGAAGAGGGAAGATGGGAAGAGGGTTGAAGAAGAGGGGGAGAGAATGAGAGAGAGTGAGAAGGGAGAGGGGTAGACAACATAGGAGAAGAGAGAAGGGAGCGAGAGAGAGAGAAGGATAGAGGCAGAGAAGAGAGAATAGGGATAAGGATAAGGAGAGAAGAGAAAGGAGAATAGAAAAGAGGAGGGAGAGAGAGAGAGAGAGAAGAGACGGGAGGGAGAGAGAGCGAGACATGGAGGAGGAGAAGGAGGGAGTGGAGGAGAGGGATAAGAGGGAGAGAGAAAACGAGAAAGAAGAAAGGAAAGAGGAGAGGAGAGAGAGATAAGAATAGGGAGAAGGAGAGAGGGAAATGGAGAAGAGGAGAGGGAGAGGAGGAGATATAGAGAAGGGAAGGTGAGAGAAAAAAGGAGAGGGAGATAAGGAGAAGAGAGGGGGAACTAGAGGAGGTGAAGGGATAAGAGGGGAGAGAGAGAAGAGGAGGGAGAAGGAGAGGAGAGGAAGAGAGGGGAGAGAGAAGGAGAAGAGAGAGGGAACAAGAGGAGACGGAGGGATAAGAGGAGAGAGCGGAGAAGGAGGGAGAGATAAGGACAGGACGGGAGGGGAGGAGAGAGAGGGAGAAGCGGGGAGATATAGAAGAGGAAGGAGAGAGGGGGGACAAGAGAGGAGGGAGCAAGAGAATGAGAAGTGGATAGAGAAGGAAATGAGGATAAGAGGGAAGGGAACGAGATAGAGAAGGCAGAGTGGAGATGGAGAAGGAGAGATAGTGGAGGAGAGAGGAAACGAGAGAGGAGGAGAGGGAGAAAGAGAAGGGGGGAGGAGGAGAGAAGTAAGAGAAGGGAGGGAGAGAGAGAATGGAGAGTAGAGGGAAGAGAAGAGGATAGGAGGGAGAAGGAGAGAGAGGGTAAGGAGAGGGAGGAAGTGGGAGAAGGGAGAGAACTAGAAGGGGAGCGAAGAAGGGAAAGAGGAGATAGAGGTAGAAGGAGTCCCCCCCTCATTCTCATCTTCCCTCTCCTCCTCTCCTTCCCTTCTCTTTATCCTCTCTTTTCTTCTCCTTCTCTCCCTCTCGCTCCTCTCTTCCTTCTCTCCTTACTTTATAAGGAGAGATGGAGAGGGTAAGAGGGAGATAGAGAACGAGAAGAGGGAAGAAGAGAGAGGGGAAAAGAGGGATGGGAGAGAAGAAGAGGTAGGGAAGAAGGAGAGAGGAGATAGAGAAGGGAGAGTGAAGGAGAGGGAAGTAAGGAGGCGAGGTAGAGAAGGAGAGGGAGAGAGAAGCGGAAGAGAGGAGGATTGGGAGAGAGAGCAGGAAAGAGAGATAAGGAGAGAGGGAACGAGAGAGAAGGAGAAGAGAAAGAGGATAAGAGGGAGAATGAGAAAAGGAGAAGCGAGAGAATGTGAGAAGAGGAGAGAGAGCGAGAGAGAGGGATAAGAGGGAGAGGACAGAAAGAAGGTGAGGAGGAGAACAAGTAGAGGAAGAGAACGAGAAGAGGGAGGAGGAGGAGAGTGGCAGGGAAGAGGAGAAGTGGGAAGAGAGAGGGAAAGGGGGAGAGAAGAGAGATGGAGAACGAGAGATGGAGAAGGGAGAGAGAAGGAGAGTGGAGAAAAGAGGACAAGTAGAGCAGAGAGAAGAGAAGCGGGAGAGAGAAGGAGAGTAGGGAAGAGGAGAGAGGTAGAGAAGGGAGAGAGAAGGGAAAGAGAGAGAAAAGGAGAGGGAGGAGAGAGAAGTAGGGAGAGAGAGCGAGAGAAGGAGGAAGGAGTGGAGAAGAGGACAAGAGGAAGATAGAAAAGGAAGGAGAAGGGGGAAGAGGGGAGGGAGAGAAGAAGGGGGAGGGGGAACGAGAGAGGTAGAGAAGAGAGGGAAGGAGGAGAGAAGAGGGAGGGGGAGAGGGAAGTAGAGAGGAGACGGAGAAGGGAAAAGAAGGGCGAGGGAGAAGAGAGAAGGGTTGAAGAAGGAGAGAGAGAGGGAGAGAGCGAGCGAGAGAAGGAGAAGGGAAAGAGGAGGATAGAGAAGGATAAAAGGGGGAGAGAGTAGAAGAAGAGAGAAGGATAAGGAGAGAAGAAGGGGAGCGGGATACGAGGGAGATAGAGATGAGGCGAGGGAGATGAGAGAAAGAGAAGAGGGAAGAATGAGAGAGAAGGAGAGCGGTAGAGAAGGAGAGGAGAGAGAGGGGTAGAATGAGAGAGAAGGGAGAGAATGGGACGAGGAGAGAGGAAGGAGTGGGAGAAAAAGAGAAGCGAGAGAAGGAGAGGGAGAAGGATAGAGAGAGAGAGATAAAGAGAGTGGGATAAGGAGAAGAGGGAAAGGGAGAGAAGGAAGAGAGGGAAAGAGATAGAGACGGTGGAGAAATGATAAGGGAGAGATGTGGAGAAGGATAAGGAGAATGTGTGGGCAAAGAAGAGGGAAGATGGGAAGAGGGTTGAAGAAGAGGGGGAGAGAATGAGAGAGAGAGTGAGAAGGGAGAGGGGTAGACAACATAGGAGAAGAGAGAAGGGAGCGAGAGAGAGAGAAGGATAGAGGCAGAGAAGAGAGAATAGGGATAAGGATAAGGAGAGAAGAGAAAGGAGAATAGAAAAGAGGAGGGAGAGAGAGAGAGAGAGAGAGAAGACACAGGAGGGAGAGAGAGCGAGAGATGGAGGAGGAGAAGGAGGGAGTCGAGGAGAGGGATAAGAGGGAGAGAGAAAACGAGAAAGAAGAGAGGAAAGAGGAGAGGAGAGAGAGATAAGAATAGGGAGAAGGAGAGAGGGAAATGGAGAAGAGGAGAGGGAGAGGAGGAGATATAGAGAAGGTAAGGTGAGAGAAAAAAGGAGAGGGAGATAAGGAGAAGAGAGGGGGAACTAGAGGAGGTGAAGGGATAAGAGGGGAGGGAGAGAAGAGGAGGGAGAAGGAGAGGAGAGGAAGAGAGGGGAGAGAGAAGGAGAAGAGAGAGGGAACGAGAGGAGACGGAGGGATAAGAGGAGAGAGCGGAGAAGGAGGGAGAGATAAGGACAGGACGGGAGGGGAGGAGAGAGAGGGAGAAGAGGGGAGAGATAGAAGAGGAAGGAGAGAGGGGGGACAAGAGAGGAGGGAGCAAGAGAATGAGAAGTGGATAGAGAAGGAAATGAGGATAAGAGGGAAGGGAATGAGATAGAGAAGGCAGAGTGGAGATGGAGAAGGAGAGAGAAGGAGAGATAGTTGAGGAGAGAGGAAACGAGAGAGGAGGAGAGGGAGAAAGAGAAGGGGGGAGGAGGAGAGAAGTGAGAGAAGGGAGGGAGAGAGAGAATGGAGAGTAGAGGGAAGAGAAGAGGATAGGAGGGAGAAGGAGAGAGAGGGTAAGGAGAGGGAAGAAGTGGGAGAAGGGAGAGAACTAGAAGGGGAGCGAAGAAGGGAAAGAGGAGATAGAGGTAGAAGCAGTCCCCCCCCCCCTCATTCTCATCTTCCCTCTCCTCCTCTCCTTCCCTTCTCTTTATCCTCTCTCTTCTTCTCCTTCTCTCCCTCTCGCTCCTCTCTTCCTTCTCTCCTTACCTTATAAGGAGAGATGGAGAGGGTAAGAGGGAGATAGAGAACGAGAAGAGGGAAGAAGAGAGAGGGGAAAAGAGGGATGGGAGAGAAGAAGAGGTAGGGAAGAAGGAGAGAGGAGATAGAGAAGGGAGAGTGAAGGAGAGGGAAGTAAGGAGGCGAGGTAGAGAAGGAGAGGGAGAGAGAAGCGGAAGAGAGGAGGATTGGGAGAGAGAGCAGGAAAGAGAGATAAGGAGAGAGGGAACGAGAGAGAAGGAGAAGAGAAAGAGGATAAGAGGGAGAATGAGAAAAGGAGAAGCGAGAGAATGTGAGAAGAGGAGAGAGAGCGAGAGAGAGGGATAAGAGGGAGAGGACAGAAAGAAGGTGAGGAGGAGAACAAGTAGAGGAAGAGAACGAGAAGAGGGAGGAGGAGGAGAGTGGCAGGGAAGAGGAGAAGTGGG